>OY728161.1:719438234-721938234 GCA_963277665.1 Viscum album | reverse complement strand
TAATAAGTAAATAATTTTTAATATGGGGTTATACATAAGATAAATTAGACTAAAAATATTCATTAGAAAGATAAAAATATTTACTAAATAATGGTATTTTATTTGTAATTTTTAGACATTAAATAATTTAATTTATTTATGACACAAAGATGATACAGTAATTATCTTATTAATGAAATATTGACATAATTAATGTTATAAACACAAAAATAAATGTAATTTGAGACTTTTTATGAATTACACTAATTTTATAGGTTAATATGACATGTTAGTATTGATTTAATTAACTTGGTTTGAACTAATAATTCTGTTATGATTTTCACAAAAATCAATTATTAAATAGTGTCAAAATTGACATAAAATAGTTTTTAAAACAAATATTATATTAGTAATTTTTATATTATTCCTAAAAATCTAAGGTTCGGCCAAATGACTTAGATAAGGTTATATATATTAATAATAAACAACTTGGGGTTAGTTTGGCTGCTTATAGTAAGTTTATTAACCTTATAGTATAAGAACACAAGAAGACACGGTAAAAGTAAACTTATTTAACTTGATGTTAAATCTAAATGATAAGGTTAAAATAGGAACCTAAACTTGTCTAAATTCTATTTGATGAGAGCATTTAGACCCATCCCCACCTTAGCTTTGAAATATATCAATTTGGAGCTATTTAAAACCGAACTTGACTTTATAATAAAATAATAGTTTTAGTTATTCCAAAGGTGCCCCTCTCCTCCCTTATAAAAGGACACCTCCTCCCCCTCTTCCTCACACCACTTTGAGCCTTCAAGCTCGGCCAAACCCTACCACTTTCTCCTCTCCACTTCCCTAGAGACATCCTATAGGTCTTGTTCTTCTTCAAAGACCAATTTTAGTGCCCTAAAAGAAGGTCTCAAAGAAGCACTTCAAAGAAGAGGTAATGTCCGTTACCGATTCTTTCATCTTTATTTCTTCTTCCACTTCTTCTTATTTATTTGTTTCATTATGAAGTAATAAAATCAGTATAAATAATATACTGATATGTTATTATAAGTATGAAACAACCCTATTTCACCATCTATCCATCCTACGGAAAAAGAAATCACCGCGCGTGCATACGTACGGAATACCGTCTCCACGCTGTGGTGTAATCTATTTTCCACCACCACCTTAATTGGATGGGTATAATGGTGTAAATAATGACTATATATGACTATTATAAAGTGATATTGATTCTTAAATAGTATACACACACTCCAATACAATTCCACGATCATAGGAACGATATCATCACTCGTGCATACGTACGGAATACCGTCTCCACGATGTGATGCGACTCGTTCTACATGATATTCATTTCATAATGATTATATAAATGAATTGAATGAATTAATATGATATATATTACACTAATAAAATTATGGAAATAAGGTATCTATAACCTAAAGAGAAAAATAAGAATTTATTCGACAAAACACACATAAGAACAAAAAGTTATAAACACCCGAATAACAAGTAGCAATGAAATATTACTACTAAGAATCTAAGAAAATGACCATATATGATATCATAAAAATAATTATGATTCTGGAATAAGTCAATAACATTATTTAAATCATTATACAGGAGGTTTGGACATGTACAAAGCATATCAGACCTAAGGTAAGGGAAATATCACAATCTCATTTTTATCCGAGATTGTTTATACTTTGATATTTACTGGGGTTATTTCTATCATCCATGTCCATGTTTTATAAAAGTGTTTTCATGTATGTTTAAAGTTCTTTTTACCCATTTTTACTTTTACCACATGGTATGTAAGGAATCTTTCTTTTGCTTATGTTACGAGGTACTTTTTGACTTTTCCGACAAAAGTACAAAGAATGTTTTTTTTAACTTATACAGCATGAATGGATTTTTTTTAAAACATTATTTAAAAGAAGATTCCTTTACAAGTTTTCAAGTTTATTTTTAATAAACTTCTTTTAGTTTAAAATTGTAAGACATGTTAAGAAAGGAAATTTTTTTTGAAGTAGAAAGGATATTTTCCTCAAGAATGAAGTTCAAGTGTTTTATCAAAATTGTTTTCCATCTAAGATAATAAAGTGTTCTGTTTATATCCCTATTATTACATGGATTTGATTATGTTGTGATGGAAATATTTTTATGAATTCCTTTATCTTATATTAATTGTTTTATGATGTCATGTTGTTTAAGAATCCCATTTTTATTACATGGGTTATGCAATGATGTATGATTTATGATTTTGTGGCACACATAAGAATGGTATCATTATGAGATGGGTGGGACCTATATCTCCCTCCAATGAATTGGGTAAAGATTTTATATCTCATGAGATAGACATGGCTGGAACGGTAGGTTATACCGGTTCAGTGAAACAGGACTGAAACGAGGGTGACTCGGTTCAGAAAGGGACTTTGTCCACTAAGATAGTCTTGGCAATGAGTCTTGACTAACAAGAAATGATTCTCTATGATTATGTGTGTATGCCACAAAGTTTCATGTTTTAAGTTATGATTATTGTGATTACATTTCACTGCCATGATTTATCCCATGTTATGAAATTATGATCTCTTTTGCAGGTTAAGATTTCCAAAAGTTATGTGCTTATGTATACGATGTGATTGATATTTCTTTTGTTTACCATTACTGAGCATTTGAGCTCACCCTTTTGTATGTTTCCTTTCCCCAGGTCAGGAAGAATGTTATTAAGTAAGATATGCCAAAAGGGAATATAGTTATGATGAAATAAATGGGAGACAGTGTAGACGCTTTATGAACCAGTTGTTTATGTTTCCCAGTTTCTAAAGACACTATACCTATATGGTCATTTTGTGGTTTTGTTATATGTTGTAGTAAGTATGATTCAATTTTGAAGTATTAATAATGTATGTAAAGTATGGGTCGTTATAGTTGGTATCAGAGGAAAGGTATAGTCAACCTTGGGAAACTAGGATGTGAAAGCCTTAGTAAGAACCCTAAGGATAAGTCTAAGTATAGAACACAATATTAGTGTTTGAGAAATGTCCATGAATAACCTAGGATAATACCTTAAGTGTGAAATTTTATTCTTGATTATGTGGTTTTCCTATTATAATTAGTGTTTCTCACACTATTCTTCTTGGTTTTAGTCAATGGTTGGAACCTGAAGGAACCGTGTTAATGCGGAATGTGACGGGCAATGCAATGATTGTCCCCCTGAGCAACCAAACGTTATGGGAGATGGAATGCAAAATCTTGTAGCCATGATCACACAACTTTCTCAAGCTATGAATCATGCAGGACTTCCAAACGAGCAAAGGAAGGAGCAACATTATGTTGAATCCTTCATGAGGCAGCGTCCACCTTCTTTCAGCGGGTCTACTGATCCATTAGTTGCTGAACAATGGATTAGTACTACTGAAAATATATTTTCAGTTCTTCAATGTTCTGAACATGATAAAGTCATCCTAGCAATGTATCATTTGGAAGGAGATGCTGATCAATGGTGGAATCTTATTAAGAATACGAGGCAAAGGGATGAAATTGAGTCCATGGAATGAGACGAGTTCAAGAACTTATTTTTCAATAAGTAATTCCCTCGTATTCTCCGAACAAATATGGAGAAAGAGTTTCTTGAACTGAAGAAAAATGATGATGAATCTGTTGGTACCTATGAATCAAATTTTACAAGACTTGCAAGGTACGCTTCTGGTATTATTATCCAACCTGAGAGTAAGATCGATCGATTCTTTAGTGGCTTAAAACCAAGTCTTCGAAGGGCGTTAGCCATAAGGGACTTCAATAGCTACGAGGAAATCGTTCGATGTGCTCTCAAAGTCGAGATGGAGATTGGAGTAACCCATCAGTCATATGGGTTTGATAAGAAGAGGAAAATGGAGTTCAAAGGAAAATCGAAAGAGCACACTGAAAAGAAGATGAGCTTTCCCTTATGCTCAAAGTGTGGAAAGAAACATGGAGGGAGTTGTCTTAAAGGGACAAGTAAATGTTTCAAATGTGGAAAGGAAGGTCATCGGGCATTTGAATACCGCGATGATGGGAAGAAGATGTCTAATGATGCAAACAAAGGAAGGGATACACAGAATGAACCTACTACACTTCAATGTTTCAAGTGCAAGGAGACGGGTCATTATGTCAATAAATGCCCTAATCCAAGGGTTGATGATGATGGTCGACGTCAACAAACTCTTAAGGCTAAAGACAAAGGAAAGTCACATGCAATTTCTATCAGTGATGTGGAGTACGATAACGATGTGGTGAAAGGTACACTTACCATCCACTCTAAAGTAGAAAATGTTTTATTTGATTCTGGATCCACCCACTCTTTTATTTCTGAAGAATTTTCTAAGGGTATCACCGTATCACCTCAACAATTAGATGTTGAGTTAGCTGTGACAACACCTAATGGCACAACAATCGCATCAAAAGTTTATAATTCTTCTCCGATCGAAGTTTGTGGGAAAGTGCTTCATGTAAATCTTGTGGTCCTTCCTATAGTGGAATTTGATGTGATTATTGGCATGGATTGGCTTTCTCTACATGGAGCTCATATCAATTGCCAAATAAGGGAAGTCACATTTCATATTCCAGATCAATCTATGATCATCTATCGATGCAAGGATGAACATAACCTTCCAGTGGAAATTTATTCCATTTTATGGGTATTGATTCCACTAAATAAAGTTTATTTATCTCAAATGGTTGGTGAGAAACTCACGATTAAGAATATGCCCATTGTACGGGAGTTTGATGATGTCTTTCCGGAGGAATTACCAGGTCTTCCACCAAATCGTGAAGTTGAGTTTTCAATATAACTCGTACCGGGTGCTTTGCCTATTTCAAAGACACCTTATAGAATGGCCCCAATTGAGTTGCAGGAATTGAAGAAGAAACTCCAAGATAATCTTGATAAGGGATTCATACGCCCTAGTGCGTCACCTTGGGGAGCATCTGTTCTATTTTTTAAGAATAAAGATGGATCAATGAGACTCTTCATTGATTATAGAGAACTTAACAAGATCACTATCAAGAACAAATATCCTCTCCCACGCATTGATGACTTATTTGACCAACTACATGGAGCTCAATACTTTTCCAAGATTGATCTTCGTTCAGGGTATCATCAATTAAGGGTCAAAGGGGAGGATATACCAAAGACGACTTTCCATACAAGGAATGGACACTATGAATTTATAGTGATGCCATTTGGTCTTAATAATGCCCCTGCTATCTTCATGGATCTGATGAATAGAGTCTTTAGAGACTATCTTGATCAATTTGTGGTAGTATTTATAGACGATATTCTTGTCTATTCAAAGAGCAAGGAAGAACATGAAGATCACTTGAGAATTATATTTAAGACCCTGAGAAAGGAGAAGCTTTATGCCAAATTTACCAAGTGTGAATTTTGGCTTCAAAAAGTTGCATTTTTGGGTCACATAATCTCAAAAGAGGGGATATCTGTGGATCCATCAAAAACAGAGGTTATCGAAAGATGGTCGAGACCAACAACAATAACTGAGATCCGAAGTTTTCTTGGTTTGGCTGGATATTATCAACGTTTTGTGAAAGATTTTTCACGATTATCTAATCCACTCACCAAGTTGACTCGGAAAGGAGTTAAGTTTGTCTGGACGGAAGAATGTGAAGAGAATTTCAAGGAGTTGAAAAGAAGGTTATCCAGTGCACCTGTGCTCACACTGCCTTGTAGTGGAGAAAGGTTTGTGATCTATAGTGATGAATCCAAGAAGGTATTAGGGTGTGTTCTTATACAAAATGATATGGTGATAGCTTATGCCTCACGACAGTTGAAAATACATAAGCAAAATTACCCAACACATGATTTGGAGTTAGCTGCGGTAATATTTGCATTAAAGATTTGGAGGCATTACCTTTATGGTGAAAGTTGTGATATTTATACTGATCATAAAAGTTTAAAGTATATTTTCACACAAAAGGATCTGAATATGCATCAAAGAAGATGGTTGGAGCTGATTAAGGATTACGACTGCTCAATCCATTACCACCCTGGGAAAGAAAATAAGGTGGCAGATGCATTAAGTCGACAAGACCATGCTAGTTTATCCATGATGAGGATCACAAAAGATCCAATATTTATGGATTTACAAAGGATGGATCTTGGAATTATAATGGAAGGGGAAAAATCTTATCTTTCTCAAATGAATGTTCAACCATCTATACATGTGAAGATTAAAGAGGCACAGAAAGAAGATGTCGAGTTACAAAAGAAGGTGAGAAATGTTCCTGAGTTCAACCTTGATTATGATGGGATAATAAAGTTCAGGAATCAGGTTTGTGTTCCTCCCATCCCCGAATTAAAGAAGGAGCTGCTGGATGAGGCTCATAGTTCTTCATTATCTATTCATCCTGGAAGCACGAAGATGTATAGGGACCTGAAAGAGTACTTCTGGTGGGATGGAATGGAAAGAGATGTTGCTGAATTTGTCTCTCGATGCTTGGTTTGTCAACAAGTTAAAGCTGAGAGACAGAAGTCTAAGGGGATGTTACAACCATTACCCATACTCGAATGGAAATGGGAAAACATCACTATGGGATTTGTCACAGGACTTCCTAAAACATCTAAAGGCAATAATGCTATCTGGGTCATAGTTGATCATCTTACAAAGTCTGTACACTTCATTGCTATTAGAGAGGATTTCTCTCTGGATCAGCTTTCCAAGATATATGTAAAGGAAGTGGTAAGATTGCATGGAGTACCACTTTCTATTATATCCGATCGGGATCCAAGATTTACCTCAAAGTTCTGGCGAAGTCTTCAGTATACTCTGGATACAGAGTTGAGTTTTAGCACTGCTTATCATCCTCAGACAGACGGTCAGTCTGAGAGAACAATTCAAACCCTAGAAGATATGTTGAGAGCTTGCTTTATGGATTTCAAAGGTGGTTGGGATCAACACCTACCTTTGGTGGAATTTTCTTATAATAATAGCTTTCACTCCAGTATTCATATGGCTCCTTATGAAGCTCTCTATGGAAAGAAATGCAGGACTCCAACTTGCTGGGATGAAGTTGGGGAAAGAAAGCTATTAGGACCTGATCTCGTTGATGAAATGGCAGAAAAGGTCAGATCTATTCAACAACACATAAGAGCAGCTCAAAGTCGACAGAAAAGTTATGCCGACAACCGAAGAAAAGACCTAGAGTTTGAAGTGGGTGATAAAGTGTTCTTATGAATATCTCCCTGGAAGAGGGTCATGAGATTTGGAAAGAAGGGGAAGTTGAGCCCTAGATATATCGGTCCTTTCGAAATACTAGATCGTGTCGGGAAGGTAGCTTACTGATTGGAGCTTCCACCGAATCTCTCTCAAGTACACGATGTGTTCCATGTATCTCTCCTGAGAAAGTACATACCTGATCCTTCACATGTACTCAGCTCAGAAGTTGTACCACTGGAGCAAGATCTTTCTTATGAAGAACAACTGATATAGATTCTAGATCGTAGTGAAAAAGTCCTACGAAACAAGACCACTCGATTGGTGAAAGTTTTATGTAGGAACCACCAATTAGAAGAAGCTACATGAGAGCTTGAGGATATGATGAGGGAGAGGTATCCTCATCTGTTTGTTATAAGGTGACGAATTTCGAGGACGAAATTCATTTTAAGGGGGGTAGAATGTAACACCCGAGACTTTTATGTTATATAAATAATCAAAGGAATATTTTTCTACACAACACTTGTTTGGCTTTCTTTACACGAAATCGTGACCTTCCTCGATAGCTTGCGTCGTACGCAATACCAAGTTTCACTAAACAACGATATGTTATTAAAATATTATTAAAACTAGCCGTTATGAATAGTAATAACCACTTTTTGAAATTTTATAAATTTTATTTTTCAAAATGGACTTCATTTTTGGATTCGGAATATCGAAATTAGCCTAGGGTGAAATTTTGGTATTTTTCTGAAACTTTCAATTTTTGATGAATAGTGAAACCACTAAGTGGTAGTTAAAAAAACTGAATTTTTCATAAAACTTAATTTTACCGCTTCTGTGAGTGGAATTTAAAAAATACGAGAGACATGGTTGATATCAGTAAGTAAAATGTGGTTCAATAAGATGAAAATAATTTTTTTGGTGAATAGTAACTTTTTACTATTTTTTACCACGGTTAAAAGTAAATAGGGTAATTAAGGGTAAAGATGATATTATTATTACCCTAACACATGTCCTAATTCTATTGGAAAAGTGTAGTTCAACCAAAAACAAACTTAGGAATAAAATATGACCATTTAGGCCCACTTGGATAAGATTAGGACATTTATTATTAATTTATTTAAAGAAGGGTTAAAATAGTTAAAATCAAAGTTTAATAAGTAAATAATTTTTAATATGGGGTTATACATAAGATAAATTTGACTATAAATATTAATTAGAAAGCTAAAAATATTTCCTACATAATGGTATTTTATTTGTAATTTTTAGACATTAAATAATTTAATTTATTTATGACACAAAGATGATGCAGTAATTATCTTATTAATGAAATATTGACATAATTAATGTTATAAACACCAAAATAAATGTAATTTGAGACTTTTTATGAATTCCACTAATTTTATAGGTTAATATGAAATTTTAGTATTGATTTAATTAACTTGGTTAGAACTAATAATTCTGTTATGATTTTCACAAAAATCAATTATTAAATAGTGTCAAAATTGACATAAAATAGTTTTTAAAAAAAATATTATATTAGTAATTGTTATATTATTCCTAAAAATATAAGGTTCAGCCAAATGACTTAGATAAGGTTATATATATTAATAATAAACAACTTGGGGTTCGTTTTGCTGCTTATAGTAAGTTTATTAACCTTATAGTATAAGAACACAAGAAGACACGGTAAAAGTAAACTTATTTAACTTAATGTTAAATCTAAATTATAAGGTTAAAATAGGAACCTAAACTTGTCTAAATTCTATTTTATGAGAGGATTTAGACCCATCCCCACCTTAGCTTCTAAATATATCAATTTGGAGCTATTTAAAACCGAACTTGACTTTATAATAAAATAATAGTTTTAGTTATTCCAAAGGTGCCCCTCTCCTCCCTTATAAAAGGACACCTCCTCCCCCTCTTCCTCACACCACTTTGAGCCTTCAAGCTCGGCCAACCCCTAACAATTTCTCCTCTACACTTCCCTAGAGACATCCTAGAGGTCCTGGTATTCTTCAAAGACCAATTTTAGTGCCCTAAAATAAGGTCTCAAAGAATCACTTCAAAGAAGAGGTAATGTCCGTTACCGATTCTTTCATCTTTATTTCTTCTTCCACTTCTTCTTCTTTAGTTGTTTCATTATGAAGTAATAAAATCAGTATCACTCATATACTGATATGTTATTATAAGTATTAAACAACCCTATTTCACCATCTATCCATCCTACAGAAAAAGAAATCACCGCGCGTGCATACGTACGGAATACCGTCTCCACGCCGTGGTGTAATCTATTTTCCACCAACACCTTACTTGGATGGGTATAATGGTGTAAATAATGACTATATATGACTATTATAAAGTGATATTGATTCTGAAATAGTATACACACACTCCAATACAATTCCACGATCATAGGAATGATATCATCACTCGTGCGTACGTACGGAATACCGTCTCCACGATGTGATGCGACCCGTTCTACATGATCTTAATTTCATAATGATTATATAAATGAATTGAATGAATGAATATGATATATATTACACTAATACAATTATGGAAATAAGGTATCTATAACCTAAAGAGAAAAATAAGAATTTATTCGACAAAACACGCATAAGAACAAAAAGTTATAAACACCCGAATAACAAGTAACAATGAAATATTACTACTAAGAAGCTAAGAAAATGACCATATATGATATCATAAAAATAATTATGATTGTGGAATAAGTCAATAACATTATTTAAATCATTATATAAAAGGTTCAGACACGTACAAAGCATATCGGACCTAAGGTAAGGGAAATATCACAATCTCATTTTTATCCGAGATTGTTTATACTTTGGTATTTACTGGGGTTATTTCTATCATCCATGTCAATGTTTTATAAAAGTGTTTTCATGTATGTTTAAAGTAATTTTTACCCATTTTGACTTTTACCACATGGTATGTAAGGAATCTTTCTTTTGTTTATGTTACGAGGTACTTTTTGACTTTTCCGACAAAAGTACGAAGAATGTTTTTTTAACTTATACGGCATGAATGAATTTTTTTTAAAACATTATTTACAAGAAGCTTCCTTTACAAGTTTTCAAGTTTATTTTTAATAAAATTCTTTTAGTTTAAAATTTTAAGACATGTTAAGAAAGGAAAATGTTTTTGAAGTAGAAAGGATATTTTCCTCAAGAATTAAGTTCAAGTGTTTTATCAAAATTGTTTTCCATCTAAGATAATAAAGGGTTATGTTTATATCCCTATTATTACATGGATTTGATTATGTTGTGATGGAAATATTTTTATGAATTCATTTATCTTATATGAATTGTTTTATGATGTCATGTTGTTTAAGAATCCCATTTTTATTACATGGGTTATGCAATGATGTATGATTTATGATTTTGTGGCACACATAAGAATGGTATCATTATCAGATGGGTGGGACCTATATCTCCCTTCAATGCATTGGGTAAAGATTTTATATCTCATGAGATAGACATGGCTGGAACGGTAGGTTATACCGGTTCAGTGAAACAGGACTGAAACAAGGGTGACTCGGTTCAGAAAGGGACTTTGTCCACTAAGATAGTCTTGGCAATGAGTCTTGACTAACAAGAAATGATTCTCTATGATTATGTGTGTATGCCACAAAGTTTCATGTTTTAAGTTATGATTATTGTGATTATATTTCAATGCCATGATTTATCCCATGTTATGAAATTATGATCTCTTTTGCAGGTTAAGATTTCCAAAAGTTATGTGCTTATGTATATGATGTGATTGATATTTCTTTTGTTTACCCTTACTGAGCATTTGAGCTCACCCTTTTGTATGTTTCCTTTCCCCAGGTCAGGAAGAAGGTTATTAAGTAAGATATTCCAAAAGGGACTATAGTTATGATGAAATAAATGGGAGACAGTGTAGACGCTTTATGAACCAGTTGTTTATGTTTCCCAGTTTCTAAAGACACTATACCTATATGGTCCTTTTGTGGTTTTGTTATATATTGTAATAAGTATGATTCAATTTTGAAGTATTAACAATGTATGTAAAGTATGGGTCGTTATAAACAGTGTTATGCATTTAAATATTGGATTCAAGAACAGGTTGATAACAACATAGTTAGGTTAGGTCCAGCTCCGATACAAGTGGCGTGTGTATTCATGAAGCCAGACAGCGGTAGTGACAACAAGGGTGAGTGACATCAGGTTCTCAACTGCGGGTCTCAAAAGTATGACAACTAGATGGCTCGTAAGGCATTCTCCCATGCCCATGGTATTATCCGTGCTTGTCTAAATCGACTTGAGCCTTCAGAACACGCCGTGTCACTCGCAAACACTACTTCTACATTGATGTCTCAACCTCCCTCTTCTTAGAAGAGCAAGCATTGGCGACATAAGGGAAGAAAAAGTCCCCCATCGATGTCATCGTCATCCCATACTCTAGAAAACGTCATGCCCCCAGAGATAGAGATTCCCCCTAGAGTCCATCCAGTGGTGGATTATTTGTCAATTGATGATCAAGGGTATGCTTCAGTTAACACCGTGGAGCTAGTAAACCCCTATATGATTCTTGGTGATGAGGAGCGCCAATAAAATTTTCCCAATGTCCTCAGCCGTTACCAGCGCCGACTGAGCCGTGGATATATGGGTAATCAGAGTGCCTCGATCAATAATTCTAGTCAGGTTGTGCATTCCAATGAAACCATACAACATGCCCAGTGCATAGCTCAGCATGTGCATCCTTCTCATCTGGTATCATCAGGCGCGCCTTCACTGCCATTTGTGTTACTTGATTAGGCAGAGCTGCCCCGACCATGCCACGATTAGCCTTGCTCTTTTATAGACCAGATTCATTCATCTAGCCCACATCCGGTAGTCTCTCCACAATTTTTGACTAGAGAGCAGTGGGACATTCTCAGCACCAGTCAACTGCCAGTTCCGCCAGAAGGGCCCGTCATACCACCTGCCGCAGAACGACCTCCCATAAGAAGAAGTTCATGCTTGGCATGGAAGTATGATATCCTTAAGCATATTTCTTGCATTATTACAAGGCTCTCTATACTTGAGGCCCTTTTCTTGTCAGCATATATGCGTGAAACCCTTGCTGAGGATTTAAAAAGCCTCCTCTATTTTGAGACAGAGGTAGTAGCTGTAGAAGCCTTCCATGATGATGCAGTTGAGAATGCTGAATGTCAGGACATTATCTATTTCACTAGATACAATAAAGGCTATCCCATACAGAGGCACATTATTCCATTATAAATCACTATCCACTTCAATGGTGTGGAGGTTCGTTGCTGTCTTATCGACACAGGCTCTGGGATCAACCTAATCCCGATGTGGAAACTTCAAAAAATGGGGCTATCTGAGGATGATCTGAGTCCTTATAAACTGAAAATCCATGGTTATGATAGGATGTAACAGACATAGATTGAAAATATCATCTTGAAGAACCAATTTTGTGGCCTGGTAGCTAGCACCGAGTACATGGTTTTCTCCCAGGACACTACTTACAATGCATTGATGGGTAGGTTGTGGCTTCACTTTCATGTGGCAGTCCCTTCATCGTATCACTAGTGCCTTAAGTACTCCCTTGATGGTCGAGTGGGAATAATCTAAAGTGATGCATATCTCTTTTCCTCTTATGAATCCCACTACCTGGATGCTAACTATTACAAGAACAAGGACAAGTAGATTCAGGCTAATGAAGTTGAACATGCTACGGCTGTGATTGACCCATGGACAGACCTGGATGATGCCTACATTTTTCCAATCCACCGATTGGAGGTTACGACTCTGGATATAGGGAAATTATTTTTTATTTCTTGAACAAGGGGAAAGAACATTCCCAAGTCTAAGGGATTCTAGAAGATCACCTTGTATTCCTACACAAATCAGGCTCGGGTGATCCCAGAGCCCCCTACCCTTATAAGGTATCAGGATATCTTCCCCATGGCAATGAAAATACGTTATACTTGCTTGTTTCACCAGGTTAGCATAAACCATCTCAAGATGCACCACTCTTTCTTTGATATCATCAAGCATGGTTTCTTGGGCCGAAGACCAGATGAGATCAAGTCAACAACCTTCATCGCTATGGTTTCGACAGCACAGGAGTCCCCTGATGTAGTGTCTACTGTCGCTCAGGCTGGAACCAGCTTCCCATAAAGATCTATCGATTCAAAGGAATCAACTCTCGTAGAGGATCCCTACTCCATGAATAAAGAGGAGGATTTGTAGGATGCTCCTCCCACCTTAGAAGAAGGTGTCTCCACCACGGTTGATGAATTGGTACAGGTGAACCTTGATAGAGAGACGGATCCGAAACCCATATTGATCAGTGATGTTATGTCTACCAAGGTGTAACAAAAATATGTGGACTTCCTGAAGCAACATTGTGATGTATTTTCCTAGAGTTATAGAGAAATTACAGGACAATATCCTCAGGTCATCATCCACCACCTCGGTCTTTCAGCAAATCACTGCAAGTTCAAACAGCCTCCTAGAAAGATGCACCCTTCTCACGGTGCCATGGTCAATGCAAAAGTTGATAATCTCATCAGAGAAATTTTTTTCAAGGAGGTCCAATACCCCATACATTTAGCCAATATTGTGCCCGTCGGGAAGAAAAATGGACAAATCAAGGTCTACATCGACTTTTGGGATCTCAACCGTCACTGCCTGAAGGATGATTTTCCTCTTCCTATGACAGAACTATTGATTGAAGCTACCGATGGGTTCTAGGCTCTCTCTTTCATGGATGGGTATTCTGAGTATAACCAAATTTGAATGGACCCCGAGGATGAAGAGTCTACAGCCTTCAGGTCACCACAAGGTACTTTTTTCTAATGGGTAATGCCCTTCGGTATAAAGAATGTAGGTGCCACCTATCTATGTGACATGTATTTCATATTTAAGCTGATCCTTGGGACATTGGTGCATGGATGACCTGGGGGTCAAATCTCACCAGCGTTAGGACCATATCAAATACCTAGAGAAAGTTTTCGTCTTCCTCCATTATTTCCATATGAAGATGAACCTATTGAAGTGTGCCTTCATGGTCACCTTCAGAAAGTTTCTCGGCTTCGTTGTCAGATATAGAGGCATCAAGATCGATCTGATAAAGATTAAGGCCATCAGTCATATGTCTCCTTCGAGCAACATTCGGGAGCTATGAGGATTTCAAGGAAAATTGGCCTACATACGCCGATTCATCGCAAATTTGGCCGGCATGTGTAAGACCTTATCTTCGATCATGAAGGAAGGCACTGTCTATTAGTGGGATGAGGAATGTCAGACTACTTTTGAGGAAATCAAGCAGTACCTATTACAGACACTGGTCCTGATGCCTCCCATTTCCGGAAAGCTACTGGTCCTTTATGTGACTGCCCTGAAATGATCTCTTGACACCCTTTTATCCCAGAAGAACAATGAGGGAATGGTGAACAATCTATACTATCTCAGATGAATGCTCCTCGATACGGAGACCAGATACTCCTCCACCGAGAAGAGCTTCTTAGAGCTAGTATTTGCAGTACAGAAATTGTGACAATACTTACAGCACCATGAGATACAACTAGTGTCCTGAGTGGATCTACTGAAGTACATCCTAAACCTCCCCATGATGACAAGTCATCTAGCTCGGTGGGAAGTAATCCTCCAGTAGTTTGACATCAGATTTATCCCCCAGATGGCTATTAAGAGGAAAACATTGGATGAATTCCTTGCCACCCATGCAGCTCGTGCATACCAGTCTCTGTATCTTGATTTTCTTGATGAGGAAATACTCTATTTAGAACAATCCATTCCATGTTGGAAAATTTACTTTGATGGTGCTTCCCAAATCTCTACTGTAATAATACTCAATGACCCTAGACTCAACAGAGTGGGCCTAGGTATCATCTTCATCACTCAAGCACAAGATGTTCTGCCATATTCATTCCTATTGTCGGAAGGTTGTACCAATAATGAGGCAGAGTATTAGGCCCTCATTATTGGCCTCAATCTAGCCCTCTAGATTGATGTTCCCCACTTACATGTGAAAGGGGACTCTGAACTAGTCATCAAAAAGATCAATGGAGACTACGTCGTCAAAAAACCTGAGCTTGTGCCACTTTTGGAACACACCCTCCAGCTGATGGCCTAGTTCCATCCTCATCCAAAAGTGACTCATGTCCCTCGGTCCCAGAAAGTTCAAGCTAAAACCTTGTCTAACCTAGCTGTATCTCTTACAGAGCCTGATCAGGATGATTTTATCATCCACGTGGTGCACCAGAGAGTCATCACCCCCGTCACTTCAGATGATGAGGATAGCCCACAGGTAAGCCACCTTACCGCCGGTGCCTCCACATCAGGATCCCCAGGTCCCCCTGATACAGTCCTAGAAGTGACTCCCAACTGGATGAACCCCTTTATCAAGTACCTATGGCACTGTAGTCTCTTGGTAGATCGAGTTGAGCATGAGCGAATCCGATGTCGCACATTGCAGTTTACCCTTTATAGTGGTCCCAGTCTTGAGAAGATCCTATACAAGCATAGGTTTTATGGGGTTCTCCTCTGTTGCATTCAAGGATGTGATATTTCTCAGGTCATGCAGGAGGTTTATGCTAGTTCCTGTGGGTCTCATCAGATCGGGCTGAAATTATCTCACCAGATCCAGAGGTTGGGGTATTTTTTTCCCTCCATGATCCGTGACTGTATTGAGTTTTCCAAGAGATGTCATGCATGCCAAATTCATGCTAACTTTGTGCATTGGACACCAAATCCTCTCCATACTACCAAGTAATCTTGGAACTTTTTGGTCTGGGGACTTGATGTCGTGGGACCATATACACCAGTGACAGCTCACCAGTGCAGGTTCATCCTGACCGCTGCGGATTTCTTTTCCAAGTGGGTAGAGGAAATTCTGTTCAAGGAGTTCAAGGCCTGATCTATCATTGAATTTGTGAGATCCAAAATCATCTACTGATTTGGAGTCCCTCACACCATCTTCACCGATAATGGCACCAAATTCTGGGCAGCCAAACTAAAGAAATTGTACGCTAAGTACAACATCCGTTCTAACTATACCTCCCACTATCACGTGCAAGAAAATGGGTAGATAGAGGCATTCAACAAAAACCTCTCTAACATTCTATAGAATATGGTTGGTCATAACAAGAAAAGTTGTCCAGGCAAACTCCCCAATGCCCTCTGGTCTTATTGGATGATGACTCGTAATTCCACCCAGGTGACCCTGTACTCCCTGGTATACGAAACAGAGGCCATCCTACCCATTGAGATTCAATTTCCTTCATTACGCACAGATTTCTATGATAAAAAAGAACCAGATAAGGTAGCTTAAATCCTTATGGATAAATTATAAGTAGTCGATGAGAACAGGCTTTCTGCCCTACACAATCTGGAAAGGCATCAGAACAAGATAGCTAGAGCTTTCAACAAGAAATTTTGCCTCCGCTCTTTCTTGTAAGATGAAATGGTGTTGGCCCTAAGAACAACAATGATTCCTGGTAGGAAACCACCCAAGTTAGAGCCTAAATGGGATGTAACTTACATCATTTACAAGGTTTACCCCAATGGAGTGTACTCCCTGGTTACCATGGATGGGGAGCGTATAACTCCTCCCACTAATGCCAAATTCCTCAAGCAATACTTTTCCTGAGTGTGCTGTCCAACATGACATTAAAATGTATGTAGTCCTACATTAGGTTAAACTACATATGGTCCCACATGACCTTAAACTATTCCTTCTTCACCACATGACGTTAAAATGTGTGATTCATCCAAACTGAAGGATGCAAAACTACTCAGCACTCTTCTTACATGATGTTAAACTATGAGTAGCCGATATACCATTATGGTCCAAGATCTATGACCTTAAACTAAGATCTATCTATATCCACATCCTCACTGCACAATGTTAAACTGCATGACCCTTTCAATAACTACGTATGTATTGATTCCCATCCTCATGGGATATGTAGGAACGCTCAGAAACCTCATCTTAGATTCCATCCCCCAAACTCTTTTATTTGACTATCCCCCATGGGTGTAGTTATCTTGGAGGATCTTGCATGGTGTAGTGTAGGATTCTTTATCCCCCACTCGTGTTGGGATTACAATGAATGCACCATATACCCCTCCTCATTCTTCTATCCTCCCATGTCCTCACCGCACAATGTTAAACTATATGGACCTTTTAGAACTATGTATGGATTGATTCCCATCCTCATGGGATATGTAGGAACACCCCGAAATTTTATTCATAGGCCCAACCCCAAACTTCAGGATCTCCCCATAAGTCAAAACACATGGTGTGGTGCGGAATTTTTCCCTCATTCATGTCGAGTTCATCATGACCGCACCATGTATCCCTCTTCCTAGAGATCTCCATCTCTTTTGTCTTCCCGCATAACGTTATACTGCACAGGTGCATTCATGCTTCACACATTCCCTTTATTTGGATCTTCATCATCTTTCACATCCAAAAGGACCCCCGAACGACATGGATTCTAGGCCATAGGAACCTCTTACCATTTCGGGCCAACGTCCTCAAGGATTTTGGACAACAGTTTGATACAAGTCCCACATTGCAAATATGGTCAGCGGTTGACGCTTATTTTTGTTCCCATTTCAGGTCACACGATGTGGATGATGTGTTTCGAACATGGTCAATAGCCACCCTTCATCGGTGTCACCACCCCTATATGCCCAAAATATTAGGTGCAGTGATTCATTTTGTCCTGCTATCCCTTCAAACATCAGTCCGCCTTGGGTAGGAGTGTTAGTCTGGTCGGGGCCAACCCTGTCTGATCTCCTTCCCTCATTTACATACCCTTATATGTTGGGGAGAGCCTGATCCTATTCCTTGTTTCCCACACCGAGCACTACTCATGTGGGATTATGAGCTTTGGTAAGGCAATACCTACATAAAGGGTCATGTATCTATGGCCTGATCCCTATGACCTTAAACTAAGATCACTATCATCCTCACCACAAGACATTAAACTACGAACTGGTTAGGACTTCTTGTCTTATATCCCTCGACATTTTCATCCCTTTGGACCAAGTTATCATTTAGTATTGTATGGTGTGGTATGGGCTTATGTCCTCATTCACATCGGGTTACTCTCCATGCCGTACACATTCCTCTTCGAGATACATTTCCCCACACTATGTCCTTGCTGCATGACGTAAAAATTCACAACATCTTCCAGAACTATGTGTGGCTTGATTCCCATCTACATGGGATATGTAGAACCACTTGAACATTTAGTCTTCGGGTCCAGCCCTATTTCTTAGAAACCTCCTCATCTTCCTACCCCCTGGCCTGAGTTCCTTGGGAGGAGGTATGTGGTGCAGTATGGGCTTATATCCTCATTCACATCGGGTTTTTAATAGCCATGCTACATAACTCCCCCCCTAAGAGCTCTTAATCCCTTGATCTTACACTCATCTTTTCAAGTTTTCTACCCTTGAATTGGGTCCCTTGACCTTCTTTGGAAGTTCACCAATGTTCCCAATAACACTCTGGTTCAGGACTCGAAGTGTTGGATTCTACATAGGAACGTTATCATCCATTTTCAGGCTTCATGTTCCCCTTCATTTGGGCCTTCACAATCTTTCAATTTTGAAAGGACCCCCGAACGACATAGATGCTCGGACCTAGTGCCCTCCCACCATCTTGTGCTAACTTACTCGATAATATAAAACAAAAAATTGATACAAGTCCCACGTTGCGAATATGGTCAGCGGTCGACACTCATTTTTTGTTCCCATTTTTGGTCACACGATATGAATGTTGTGTTTCAAACATGGTCAACAGCTATCCTCCATCATCACGCCACCCCCATAAATCCCTAAATATTGGTTTCATGATTCACATCCTTTCCCACTCCATCATGTCTAAGTGGAATTTCAACAATCTTGGTGTTATCCCTCGGTGCGTTTTTGCACGTCAGGAGGACAAAACCACAGTGAGGCGTCATTCGGGGATTCATATCGTTTTCCCCTTTTCATGTATTCCACGTGTTGCAAAGACCTTTTCCTCCCTTGTTTCCCACATCGAGCATAGCTCACGTGGGTTTAGGGATTTGTTCGAGGTTTGCGCCCATTTGGAAGAGTCTCTGTTCTCTATGGTTTGAGATCTAAGACCTTAAACTAATATCTCTCTGCATCTTTTCCGCATGACATAAAACTAAACAACATCTCTTATAACAACATATAGATTTATTCCCATCATCATGGGGTACATAGGAATTCCTGGGCATCTCGTCTTCGTGTCCAGCTCAGGATCCATTAATTACCTTTTCTGTTCATCCTTCTGGCCCTGAATTTCATAGGAATATGTGGTGTGGTGTGGACTCCATGTCCTTATTCAAATCAGGTTTTCAATAGCTGCACCACTTACTCCCCTTCTAGAAGCTAGTCTCTCCCACCTCTTGTCCTGCATGACACTAAACTACACCCTCAGAACTACGCATGGATTGATTCCCATCCTCATGGGATATGTAGGAACACCTAGACATTTTATCCACAGGTCCAGGCCCATATTCTTTGACCTTTTCTATCCCCTAATCCTGAGGTTTCTTCCCCAGAATTGTGTATGGTGCGGTGTGGACCTCGTCCTCATTCACATCGGGTATTATTTATCACGCTGTGCACATTCCCCTCTAAAACCTCATCTTTTCTGTATGCGTCCAAGACATATGACCTTAAACTATGTTGCCTAGTCCCACATGACTTTAAACTATTATGTATTTACTACAAGACATTAAAATTTAGGGGTTGGTCCTATCATATGACCCTAAACTATGACATTATTGTCCTGGCTGCACGACGAAAAATGAAACTGCATTGTGATGTCCTCACTCGAAGGGACATCATGTTTGGTAGTGGTTATCCACCATACCATTTTTCAATGCCTTCATATGGCTTGATTCCTGTAGTGATTCCTGGATTCTCTATCCTAGGTTTATCGCTTCACAAAATAAACACACATTCATCCTAAATAACAAACAAGATCTATCAAATGTCACTCTTTTTGGTGTGTGGGCTAGAACCTCACAATAGTATTGTCCCTGGAATTGGTACCCTACCATACCGCTTCTATAACTACGTATGGATTGATCCCCATCATCATGGGGTTTGTAGGAACACCCACACACTTTGCCTCGGGCCCAGCCTAACTTTCACTTTCGATCCCTCAAACTAAAACCTCCATAGGGAGCACATGATGTGATATGGACTCCTACCATCCTCATTCATGTTGGGTTCTTCAATTACCACATCACGTGTATCCCTCCATCCTTTATTTCTATTGTCTGATATCTAAGACCTTTAAAATAAGATCTGACTATCCTTGTCTCAGGACACTAAACTGCATGACATTTTCTAGAACTACGTGTGGCTTGATTCCCATCTTCATGGGATACGTAGGAACGCCCAGACATTCTATCTATAGGTCCATCCCCAGGAATATTAAATCCTACCCCTTTTTTGGACCCTTGGTCCAAACTCATATGGAAGCATGTGGTGTGGTAAGCACCTCTTGGGTTCTCATTCATGTCAGGTTTTGCGACAACTGCACCATGTTTCTTACTTGTCTCTTCCCAACCTGGTCCGAGTTCTATGACTCTAAACTAAGATCTCCCTATGGGAACTACGCATAGGGTTCGACTACTTCACCACCCTACAATAATTCCATTAAATGAGGTCCCCTATTGATGGTCCACTCTACAACCTTAAGTTAGAAGCATGTGATCCCAGGACCCTTGTCCTTGGAAAGAGATTCAACCTCATTTGCTACGTCTTATTATTGTACTCAAATGCATTGTGAAAAAGATCTCAAAGTGTATAATTTTTACATGAAGATTCTCTCGTTTCATGTCCAGGCTTCATGATCCCTTTATTAGGATCCTCAGTCTCTTACATGTCTGAAGGGACCCCCTTTATGGCCTCATCTCATGCCACATTGGCACACCTACCATCTTAGGCCAATGCCCCTGAATACCTCAGACAACATTTGTGACAGGTCACATGTTTCGAATATGGTCAGCGGTCAACCCCCATTTGTCTATCCCCATTCCAGGATAACGTGAAAATGATACTATGTTTCAAACATGGTCAGTAGTTATCCTCTATCGTCATGCCGCTATCATTGTGATCCACATCTCGGGCATCATGATTCATGTCTTTCCACTCCCATATGTTTAAGGGGAATTCCAAAACACTCGGTTCTACCCCATCGCGTATGTATGTGTGTTAAGTAGGCAGGTCAGTAATAGTGGAACATATCTCACCTAATGGCCCATAGATCCTAATGTGTGCCTCCCTGCACCAGGGAAATCCCATCACTACTCCTTGTTTCCCACATCGATCACGACTCACATGGGCTTAGTAGTTTTGGTGGGGCGTGTACTGGTGCAGCTATTCCACACAGGCTTTTCATCCTACATGACATTAAACTATGATCCCATAACTACATACAACTTGATTCCCATATTAATGGGACACGTAGGAACACCTGACCACTTTTCCTCAGGCCCAACCTAACTTTCACTTTTTGTCCCTTAACCTAAAAAACTTTCTCTGGGGATACGTGGTGTGGTGCAGACTTCTTATGTCCTCATTCATGTCAGGTTTATAGATACCGCATCACACACTCCCTTTTTGGGATCTCCCTTTTCACTCTTAGTCATACTGTATGATGTTAAACTACATGAGTCCACATGTCCTTAATGCATGACATTAAACTGTAGTTCTACCCTGAATAAGTTCAGGATTCCCCATGTTAATTATGGGATGTGTCAGCTTCCTCACCAGAAAGGATTACCCCTACCAGCATTGGTCTCTGACCATGCTGTGCTCAATAACTATGTTTGGATTGATTCCCATCCTTATGGGATATGTAGCGGAACCCAGGCAATTCGCCTTGGGCCCATCCCCAAGTCCATTACACTATATGAACCGTCCTCATTGTACGATGTTTAAACTATGTGTCTATCATCCTTACTAGTATGACGTAAAACTATAGAGAATTCCTAGTCCTTACCAAAGAGGTCCTGTGTGGAAGTAGGTATAATCCCTGATTAGATTGACACACCCACCAAATGTGTTTTCTCTATGGTGGTGTAATTTCAATAATGTTGGACTCCATCCGAACAAACCATCACTCCAACCTTCATGATTTGCGTACCCCTTATTTGGACCCTCATCCTCTTTCATGTCTGAAGTAACCACCTAACAATATGGATACTCGGCCTATGGCTTGCCTACTATTCTGGACCAACGTTCTGGAAGAATAAAGGATGACATTTTGAGTTGGGCCTCGTGTTTTGAACATGGTCAGCAGTCGACCCTCATTTGTTATCCCCATTTCAGGCTAACACAATAGGGATACTATGTTTCGATCACGGTCACCAGTTATCCTTCATTGTCATGACATCCCTACAATTTTATGAATTTTGGGTATCGTGATTCACACCATCCACTCCCCTGTGTTCAGATTGATTCTAACACCCCTGGTGTTACCTCACTCGTGCACCAAAGCACATTGGGAAAATGGAAATTAGACTATTATGAGAACCTCATCCTCCAATCAGGCCACCCTATTTCTTCCCAGAAATCTATATTGGTTGTTCAAACTATGGATGCCCAAAGCTTGGTTGGCACTCTCATATTCATATGGAATAACGAAGCAGTCATCCCTTGTTTCTCACATCGAGCACGACCCATGTGAGCTTAGGGATTGATCAGTGGATATTTCATGAATGTAATGTAAATTCAGAAAACAAAAAAAAAATAACGGAACTCATGCATTCAACTGTCATAAATAATCAAGGCATGAAAGTACATTTAAAAGTTTACATGCATTACAACACCCAAGGATCGGCCACTCCCATGGATGGGTTGACCTCTTCAATAGGGCATTTTAGCTCCTCCACTCTCTGGCTTGTAGTGTGAAGGATCTATTGTCGCCTGTTTAGATCTCAATACTCCTCTACGGTGATGGGGAATAGTTCATCATCCACGATCCAAGCCCACTCCTCGTCGATTCAGATGACAGCCATTTCCTCAGAAGCTCACTTTATCTGATCTTTAGCCTCCGCCAGCTGGGACTTTAGGCGTGACATGAGCTCCGATTGTGTGTTGAGGAAAGAAAAGTACTTGTCTGCTTGTTCCCACAACCACTGAGTCTCACTTTAGGCCTCCTAGATACTCCTGATGTTCACCGATTTCCTATGTTGCCAGCCCACACCAAGGCCATGATCATGCTACCGAATCTTCTCCGCTATGAAGTCTCGGATGAGCATATGAGGATGCTAGGTATCCAATACTCTAGAACATAGTTCGCATAGCCAGGAACGAAGTCTCCCCATATAGTCTATCCATTTATCTTGAGGAGTCTCCCCAATGAAGCACTTGATCAACTTCCATTACTGATGACGGAAAATTTTTCTATCTTCTTCCTTAGAACCTGTCTCGTCCCAGTCTGTGGGGTCGGTGGGTTTATAGGTAGGTAACACCTCCAAGAACTAATTAGCAGGATCTTCATTCGGTTTTTGTTCGGGTAGGTCAGGACCCATGTCATCCGGTTGATCCTCATTGTCAGAATCCACCTAAATGATTTCAGGATCGATCCTGATGACGGTCCCACCTGTGATCGGAAGCATTGCAGTTCAGTCAGCTTGGGTGTCCACTTCCATGACCACTGACATTCCCCTGGGAAAAGCAGTTCTGGAAGATCCAACCAACATTGCCAAGGCGGCCCATGCCATTTGAAAAATTGTGCATAAAAAAAGTGAACATATATCAATCAACCTAATCAATGAAGGAAAATTACGAATTTTGTAAAGGAGAATTACAAAGGTTTAATTGTCAGTCATTATCCTGAGTTGTTTTTGTTGGGACTCCGAGGCATGGCCCTAAGTATATGGTGGAGAAGTCCAAAGGTACCGGGAATACCACCTTGGGTGTTGTGGACCTACTAGGAATGATAATCGATATAGCCATAGGTGCATATCCCAAAGTTCCCACAACTGCATCTATTATTGGGAGGGAACAAGTTTTGCATATAAGGCCCTCTTATATAGGTCAGATTTTAGTTGAGAAGTCCCAAATGACCCGGATGAAGACTATAGGGAAGTGGTTTGGGGTTTACCTCAAGGGCCTCTTCAAACTCTTCCAACTCTAGTTCTGAGTTTCTGACCTCACCCTCTTCCATAGGGCTCCCTCCACCAGCCTCCTCCCCCTAGGGGGACTCATCTAATTCTTCAAGTATAGGGAAGAGTTCTTTCAATTTGGCGGCTGAAAACTGTGGAAGTGCTGTTCGATTGAAGAGAACCTTCACTCGATCCATCATTGGGTGTGGAGCACCCTGTTAGGGCACAAATTACTCCATCTCAGTAAGGTAATGCACACCCTCCACCTAGGATACCACAAAGCTGGCCCTGATAGGACCAATCCCCGAAAAATCCATCCTGAGATGATTCAGATGTTACCACATATTGGACGGGTTGAGAAATTGTGTGTTGATGTAAAGAACTGAAAAATTCAAGGAAATTTTTTTCTTAATTTTCTTGGGAATTTTACAAGAATGCAGTTTCTGACGGCACCTAATTCCGAGGCCCGGTGTGCCCGGAATCTTTTTCCGAAGTTTAGCTCGGGTACGTTCAATGAATGAACGAGCGAGTTTTTCTAACTTTTGAAGCGGTGCTCAGAATCAAATTCCAAAGGCACTGATGGAATCGAAGCACCGATATTTTCTTAGAAACACCTTTTCCGGAGTTACTTTTGTTCGGGTGTGGTTTTTAATTTTTGGGGTTAAGTTAAGAAATAAAATAAAAGTGGTACAACCGATTTTTATTTTATTTTGCTTAACTTAAGTTAAGTGGATGATGTGGGACCCACAATATCCTACCCACTTGGTAGGATATTTGTGAGGTGGGGCCCACACAAGCCCCACCGTTTCTTTTCTTCATAAACCCCCTCCTTTAATTAAGTAACGCACCTGCACCCCCTATTAATGAAGTCAACCCTTGCGTTTATTCTGGTTAAGAAACGCCTCATTAATGTGGCGGTTTAAGCGTTTCAATTAATTCACTTAATTGTTTCATTCGTTTTTGATTTTTAAAACGCAAGGCTTGTGAAATAAAAATAATACAACTCTTATTTTTATTAGGCTGGTGGTGTTGAGAGGCTAGGGAGATTTCACTCAGGCTCTTGAAGATCTTCTCTTCCTCGACGAAGAACGCGAAGAACGCGAAGAACGCAAAGAACGCGAAGAACGCGAAGAACACCGAATCCTCGGAGATCGACGACACGACACCGACGAATCATTTCCCCGTGACACGACTCTCTCCTTCCACGAAGTCTTCTTCCACGACGGTTATCTCCGCGACGAACCCTCACTCAACGAATTCGATGAGGTAGGGATTTATTTTAATTGTTGTTCGTGAATTCTTTTGTTGCCTTTCTTCATTTCTATTGGAGCTGCCTGATACCGCAATAACGGGAGGGGGTCAGACCTCATGAACACGGCCGACCCTCCTCTCCCCTTTGGTTGTTTGATGTTGTTTGCAGCACGATCAAGGCAACGCGGTGCCGAAGCACCGCGTGGAAATATTAAATAAAGGAGGAGAAGCAGTGCCGTCGCGCTGCGCCATTGGTGACAAACCAAAGACATGGCACGGTCGCGCCCTGCCAGAGAACTAAAAAAACGCTGCGGTTAGAGTGGGGCCATGGTGGAGGGGTGTGGCGCCATCGCGCCGCGCCCGACGGACCAAGGTCGCGACTAAGGCCACGGCGGAGCGGGGAGACCGGTAGCCGGTTCTGGGCCGCCGGCGTCGGAGTAGGGGGACCGGCCAACGCCGGTCCTGTGGCGGAAGCAGCCGGCTGGCCAGAGCGGGCCGATCGGTCATGGGAAAACCGGGGGTTCGTAACCCCCGATCGGCCAGCAGGTGCAGCCCCCCACATGGGGCCCGCAGGTTCTCAACGCGGAGGGCAGTGCGCCCCCCCCCCTTCACTGCTCGGCCGTTACGGCCGAGCCGGGCTGCGCCCAAGCGGGCCGGACCCAGACCCGGGTTGGGTCGACCTGGTTCGGGCCGACCCAGGGGGTATCGGGCCGGGTCGGACTGGGCCCGAACCCCCTAATACCGGACCTTTTCGGTCTGTTGCCCATAACTTGGGCTACGAACCTCCGATCGACACACCGTTAGTTGCGTAGAGATACTTGGATCGTGACGGTCGTTTCAGTATATTACACTCAAGGTTTCTAAGAACTTTGGGTTCAGCCATGTTGGTTCGTACACGAAACCAACCGGGACCTCGGAGCGGAAACACTTATAACTTGAACTTTGGACGTCCGATTGACGTGTCGTCGAATTTGATGGATTCCTATTAGTGAGACGGACCTTTTGGATTACTCCGGTCGAGGTTTGGATGCAGCTGGAGTACAGTCAGGTTGGTTTTGACTTAAAAACCAACCAGACCCCTGGGACGAAAAAGCCAATAACTCTCAGACCGGGCGTCCGATTGACGCAACGTCTGTGACGTTGGGTTCCTGTTGACGATACGGAACTTTTGGATACATGAACTCTGGACTATGTGTCATTTGATGTATCATCCCTTCGGATCATGGAGCGGACCCTCTCGAACGAGCTTGCTGTGTGTGGGAACCCTAGAGCTGGCTGCGACTGCGACGACGATGACGACTGTACCGAAATCCTCTGTGGATTCGACGACGACGACTACAACACTCAGCGATCCTATGTGGATTAGTGCTACCGATCCTGTGTGGGTCAGATTCTATGTTGGTCAGCGCTCAGCGGTCCTGTGTGGGCCAGCGCCTACAGATCCTGTGTGGGTCCGATCCTGTGTGGGTCATTGCGGGGGTTAGTTACCTATCGATCCTTTGTGGGTCATTGCGGGGGTTAGCTACCTATCGATTCTTTGTGGGTCATTGCAGGGGTTACTACCTATCGATCCTTTGTGGGTCATTTTGGGGGTTAGTACCTATCGATCCTGTGTGGGTCCGATGGCTTAGATGAATTAGTGGCTATATCTGATCATCTCTATCATCATACGAAGAAGTATACCTATGTGAGTTGAATCTTGACTTGCTTTCCTATGTGGATTGTGTTGTGCTATCCTGTGTGGACGTGATCGAACTTGGGATCGGATGTTGGAGCCGAACTGGAATTGATGACGTAGGTATATGTATGAGAATATATCTAAGTAGTGTCGGATGTTACTTCGTGATTGTATCTTTCCTTTGTGGATTATCCTTTGTGGATTCTGGGAGACCTTCGGGGGTCTCAGGGTCCCTAATTAGTAGCTTATACTCACCCCTACACGGGCTATGCCCGCACTACGTTGTGTTGGTTGCAGATGATGGACAGCGCTGATCGCGGTTGAGGCTTGCGGAGCTGGTCTGTATCTGGAGGTGGACCACTGGGCGGGACGTACTTGGAGCGGGCGACTGGACCCGAGGAGCTGTGTAGGCTATCCGTACTCACCATTCAGGTGGGACTTCCAGTGGATGGCTCGACGTTGCGGCTTTACTTTTCAGTTGTTGTACTCCCTTTTCAGTTGTACTTTACTTTCAGTTTGGGTTTGTATTCTGGCCCACTTACTTTTCCACACTTGCTGTTGTTCCCAATTTTTACTCAGTGTTTACTTCTGCTTGATTTCTCTGTGGTGTTTGTTTACTTTACAAAGGCAATGCCTTCCATTTTTACCGAGAATTACGCCTTGGTGCTAGTCGCCAGCCCCTGACCTATGGAAGGCGGGCTTGGGGTAGTCACGGCACGGGCCCCGAGGATGGGTCCTGACAAATTGGTATCAGAGCAGTTCGGTTCTACCACATAACTCAGGACTCTGATCTTTTTCTATGTGAAGCAATAGTGTTAAGAGTATTGAGTGTGGTTATCAGTCCAGGGTGTCCAGTGTTGGTGCGGCGACCGACGTATCCATACACCAGGACCCTGACTTCTGATTTCTGACTTAATGCATGAAAACATTGATTGCATGTGTGTTTCAAGTTTTCTCTGTGATTACTTTGTGTCAGCTCACCAGGTATACTGCTCTGACTGTGGCACACCTGTCTCTTTTTAGGATGGCCCCACGACGACAGCCAGCTAGGGTTCCGAGCGTTGTGCGTGACGACAGCCCACCGAGCGACGAGACCTCAGTACAGGGCCCTTTGACAGTAGAGGCACCGACGATACCTCTACCCGCCGAGCCACTAATGCTACCAGCCCCAGCCGCTGGCGATGCACGTCGCCTTAGTGCATTGCACAGGTTTCAGCACCAGCGACTGCCCAGGTTCCTCAGGGAGACGGACCCTCAGGCAAACAAGGATTGGCTGGAGGCAGTTGTACAAGTTTTCAGGTTAGTGAGGACACAGGCAGACCTCATGGTGATCCTCGCAGTGAGCCTCCTGTACGCGACATCAGGAAGATGGTGGAGCTTGATGCTCCAGGTGCGCGATGAGGCATCTCTTCTCTGGACGGACTTTGAGAGCCACTTCCGCTCGGATTTCGTCTCAGCCACCCTCCATGCGGTGCGCATCCAGGAGCTTTTACAGCTGCGGCAGGGCAGCTTGACGGTCGCCCAGTACTCGGAGAGATTTACCGATCTCTCACTCTATTCGACAGACATGGTATGAAACCCATTCTTTCGGGCCCGAACTTTCGAGCAGGGATTGAGGCAGGAGATCAGGGCATCGTTGATGTCCCTCAGCATTCCGACTCAGGTAGGGGTACTGGAGTGATCCCTTCTGATCGAGAGCTTCCTTGCTGAGCCTTCATCAACAGCGAGACCTACCGCAGGGCTGCACGTAACAGAGTCTTCTACAGCAGGCAGTCGACGGATGACTCATGGGTCCAGGGAAACCAGACCTTCAGGCAGACGACCTCAGGACACTGGCTCAGTGGTGTGGGGCACACAACGCGGAGCCAGTCTTTCGAGAGGCAGACAGTGCTACGCATGCGGTGGGCAGGGCCACATGGCTCGTGACTACCCGACCCGCCGTACCGAGGAGCAGCAGACGGTTGAGGGGCCACCCAGGCAGAGGCAGAGGGTCGACCATGGCGGTCCGTAGGGAGCAGGAGGATGAGGCAGAGGATCTGGCTGAACAACAGGTGGTGGGAGACGCTTTGAGGCTGTACCACCACCACCACCAGGAGGTCCACCCCGACCACAGGGAGCTGGCGGGAAGAGACAGGCACAACTCCAGGTAGCGGAGGCCTACGACCACGGCGCGCCAGAGATGATTTTTGGTACTATATGTGTCTATTCCACCCTTTCTGCAGTTCTTATAGACACAGGAGCGAGTCATTCTTTCATAGACGCTGCCCTTGTTCGGATCGGAGATTCCGACAGAGCCGTTGGCTCGATCCTTACGTCTAGAGACTCCTATGGGAGCGGACTCGATGATTACGCACTGGTGACGACAGTGTGAGCTTACTCTAGGAGGTGAGAGATTCGACTGGGATATTCTTGTAGCGGCGTTGAGGCCTTAAGACGTCATCTTGGGCATGGATTGGTTATCTACAGTCCATGCCCAGATTGACTGTATTAGGCGCAAGATGTGATGTGTACGCACCGACGGAAGCAGGTTCACCTTCACCGGCGAGAAGGGAGCCTTCACAGCACAGGATGGACTCTCGTAGAGGAGAGGAAAACCCATCACTCATCAGTTGGATAGCCTCATCCTAGGAGCAGTTGACGTGCGGAGTCCTAGTTTTCCTGCAGTGGTGGATCAGTATGCGGACGTTTTCCCCAAAGACGTTCCAGGACTACCTCCTCACAGAGAGGTAGAATTTTATATTGATCTATACCCCGGGACAACCCCGATATCCACCCCAGCATATCGGATGGCTCCCTCCGAGCTTCGAGAGCTATGGGTACAGTTGGAGGACTTGCAGGGCAAGGGATTCATCCGACCCAGTGTTTCACCCTGGGCTTCCCCGATTTTGTTCGCCAAGAAGGCAGACGAGAGCTTGCGACTTTGTGTCAACTATCGCCGCATGAACCAGGTGATAGTGAGGAACAAGTATCCGCTACCAAGGATTGATGACCTCTTCGATTAGCTCAAGGGAGAACGGTGGTTCTCAAAGATAGACCTCAGGTCAGGCTATCATTAGCTCAGATTTCAGGATGAGGACGTGCAGAAGACGACCTTCAGATGTCGGTATAACCACTATGAGTTCTTGGTTATGCCATTCGGCATAACCAATGCTCTAGCAGCGTTCATGGGCCTCATGAACAGGATATTTCAGTCATACCTTTATCGATTTGTCATGGTCTTCATTGACTACATTTTGATTTACTCGACCACTGAGGAGGAGCACTCCTACCACTTTCGGGTTGTAATGGACACACTCCGAGAGCACCAGATTTATGGTAAGCTCTCGAAGTGTCAGTTATGGATACGTGAGGTCCACTTCTTGGGACACGTCATCTCTAAGGCACAAGTTTCGGTGGATCCTGTGAAGATCGAGGCAATACTATCTTGGGAGCCACCCAGGAGCGTGTCGGAGGTGCGGAGTTTCTTGGGACTAGCTGGGTACTATCAGAGATTTGTTCCAGACTTCTCCAGAGTTGCGGCACCACTCTCAGCTTTGATGAAGAAGGGGAAACCCTTTTTGTGGTCAGACAGTTGTCAGCAGAGCTTCCAGGAGCTAAGATAGAGATTAACCAGCGTGCCTATCTTGAGGCTACTGGAGGATGGATTTGGGTACGTAGTTTACTGCGATGCATTAGGGACCGGACTCGGATGTGTTCTGATGGGCGAGTGCTTTACATTCTATTCTGACCATTAGAGTCTCAAGTACATCTTATCTCAGAAAGACCTGAACCTGAGACAGCGGCGATGGCTCGATTTCCTCTAGGACTATGAATTTGAGATAGTCTATACTCCTGGGAAGGGAAACGTAGTAGCTTATGCTCTCAGCAGGAGGACGGGCATTCAACTACTTGGGGAGGCGACAGAGCAGCTAGCCGCTTTGTAGATATCCTTCATGGATAGAGACGAAGCATCCTTTATTCAGTCACTCACAGTCACTCCTCCACTGCTGTAGTAGGTCAGAGAGGCACAACATGGGGACGCTGACTGTGAGACGTGGCATGCGCAAATATCCTCAGGAAAGGCACCTGATGGTTTCTCTTTAGGAGGAGATCATGATGTCCTTTTTAGAGGATGTACCTTGGTACCAGTTTCTTTACGAGAGGAGGTGCTGAGAGATTTTCACATTTCCCCTTTGGCGGTACATCCTGGAGTGGCGAAGATGTACCAGGATCTCAGATGACAGCACTGGTGGCCGGGCATGAAGAAGGCTGTGGCAGAGTTCGTTTCTTGATGCCTCACCTGCCAACAGGTGAAGGCAGAGCACCAGGTACCAGCAGGCTTGGTACAACCCTTGGAGGTCCCGGAGTAGAAGTGGGATGACATATCTATGGACTTCGTGACCGGACTTCCACGCACTTCCAGAGGTCATGACTCCATTTGGGTGATTGTTGACCGACTCACCAAGTTAGCTCACTTCTTACCCATCAGAGAGCAGGGATCAGTGGAGAGATTGGGATGTCTCTATGTTCAGGAGATTGTATGACTTCATGGTGTGCCATCATATATCATCTCCGATCGAGATGATCGCTTTACTTCCCGGCTTTGGAAGGGGTTGCAGGAGGCATTCGGGACGCAACTACGTCTGAGCACCGCCTTTCATCCTCAGACGGATGGTCAGACGGAGAGGACCATTCAGACTCTCGAGGACATGCTCCGCGCATGTGTCCTCGACTTTGGTCACAGCTAGGAGGACCACCTACCCTTGGTGGATTTCGCGTACAACAACAGCTACCACTCCACCATCGGGATGACACCATACGAGGCGTTGTACGACCGACCTTGTAGATCACCGCTGTGCTGGACATACCTTGGGGAGTCAGAACTTGTGGGACCGGAGATGGTCCAGGCCATGACAGAGAAGGTCCAGGTCATCCAGGAGCAGATGAGGACAACTCAGAGCCAGCATAAGTCTTATGCTGACAGGAGGCGGAGGCCACTGGAGTTCGAGGATGGCGACCACGTCTTCTTGCGGGTCTCACCTCGACGTGGATTACAGAGATTTGGCCGAGGCGGAAAGTTGTCTCCATGCTTCATCGGACCATTCCAGGTCCTCAGCAGGATTGGCAAGGTGGATTATCGCCTGGCTCTACCACCTCAGTTGCACCGGGTGCACGGTGTCTTCCACGTATCTCAACTGAGGAGATACGTGCACGACCCGACGCATATCATTGACCATGGGGAGCTGGATGTTGATGATGGGGCGACTTTTGTGGAGGTCCCAGTGGAGATTGAGGATCGACAAGAGCAGGTCCTACGTGGACGGTCTATTCCTCTAGTGCGCATCAGATGGCATCACGGGAACCTCCAAGAGAGCACTTGGGAGCGGGAGGCTCAGATGCGTGCTCAGTACCCACATTTGTTTCCCTAGTTTTTGATGTATCTTTACAGGGACATAAATCCCTGAGTTGGGAGTGATGTAAAGACCCAAAAAATTCAAGGAATTTTTTTTCTTAATTTTCTTGGGAATTTCACAAGAACGCAGTTTCTGACGGCACCTAATTCCGAGGCCCGGTGTGCCCGGAATCTTTTTCCAAAGTTTAGCTCGGGTACGTTCAGTGAACGAACGAGCGGGTTTTTCTAACTTTTGAAGCAGTGCTCGAAATCAAATTCTGAGGGCACCGATGGAATCGCAGCGCCAGTATTTTCTTAGAAACACCTTTTCCGGAGTTGCGTTTTCTCGGGTGTGGTTTTTAATTTTTGGAGTCAAGTTAAGAAATAAAATAAAAGTGGTACAATAGATTTTTATTTTATTTTGCTTAACTTAAGTTAAGTGGATGATGTAGGACCCACAATATCCTAACCACTTGGTAGGATATTTATGAGGTGGGGCCCACACGAGCCCCACCGTTTCTTTTCTTCATAAACCCCCCTACTTTAATTAAGTAACGCACCCGCACCCCCTATTAATGAAGTCAACCCTTACGTTTATTCTGGTTAAGAAATGCCTCATTAATGTGGCGGTTTAAGCGTTGCAATTAATTAACTTAATTGTTTCATTCATTTTTGATTTTTAAAACGCAAGGCTTGTGAAATAAAAATAAGACAACTCTTATTTTTATTAGGCTGGTGGTGTTGAGAGGCTAGGGAGATTTCACTCAGGCTCTTGAAGATCTTATCTTCCTCGACGAAGAATGTGAAGAACGTGAAGAACATGAAGAACGCGAAGAACACCGGATCCTTGGAGATCGACGACGTGATGCCGACGAATCATTTCCCCGCGACACGACTCTCTCCTTCCGCGATGTCTTCTTCCGCGACGGTTATCTCCGCGACGAACCCTCGCTCAACGAATTCGACGAGGTATGGATTTATTTTAATTGTTGTTCGCGAATTCTTCCGTTGCCTTTCTTAATTTCTATTGGAGCCACCTGATACCGCAATAACGGGAGGGGGTCGGACTGCACGAACACGGCCGACCCTCCTCTCCCCTTTGGTTGTTTGATGTTGTTTGCGGCACGAACAAGGCAACGCGATGCCCAAGCACCGCGCAGAAATATTAAACAAAGGAGGAGAAGCGGCGCCGTCACGCCGCGCCGTTGATGACGAACCAAAGACGTGGCACGGTTGCGCCACACCGGAGAACTGCAAAAGTGCCCCAGCCGGAGAGGGGCCGTGGCGGAGGGACGCGACACCGTCGTGCCGCGCCGAAAGGACCAAGGCCGCGGCTGAGGCTACGGCAGAGCGAGGAGACCGGCGGCCGGTTCCAGGCCACCGGCGTCGGAGCAGGGGGACCGGCCAGCGCCGGTACCATGGCGGCAGCAGCCGGCTGGCCAGAGCGGGCCGGCCAGTCAGGGGAAAATCGGGGGTTCTTAACCCCCTGTCGGCCAGCAGGTGCGGCCCCCCACATGGGGGCCACGGGTTCTCAACGCGGGGGGCAGCGCCCCCCCCCCCCCTTCACCGCTCGGCCGTTACGTCCAAGCCGCCTGGCCGCGCCAGCCGGGCCGAGCCGCGCCCAAGCGGGCCGGACCCGGATCTGGGTCAGGTCGAACCGGTTTGGGCCGACCCAGAGGGTACCGGGCCGGGTCGGATCGGGCCCGAACCCCCTAATACCAGACTTTTTCGGTCTGTTGCCCATAACTTGGGCTACGGACCTCCGATCGACGCATCTTCAGTTGCGTAGAGATCCTTGGATCGAGACAGTCGTTTCGATATATTACACTCAAGGTTTCGGAGAACTTTGGGTTCGGACGGGTTGGTTCGTACACAAAACCAACCGGGCCCTCAGAGCGGAAACGCTTATAACTTGAACTCCGGACGTCCGATTGACGTGCCGTCGACTTTGATGGATTCCTCTTAGTGAGACGGAACTTTTGGCTTACTCCGCTCGAGGTTTGGACGTAGTTGGAGTATGGTTGGGTAGGTTTTGACTTAAAAACCAACCGGGCCCCTGGGACGAAAAAGCCAATAACTCTCAGACCGGGCGTCCGATTGACGCACCGTCTGTGACGTTGGGTTCCTATTGACGATACAGAACTTTTGGATACATCAAATCCAGACTATGTGTCAGTTGATGTATCAGATCTTTGGCTCGTGGAGCGGACCCTCCCGAACGAGCTTGCTGTGTGCGGGAACCCTAGAGCTGGCTGCGACTGCGACGACGATGACGACTGTACAGAAATCCTCCGTGGATTCGACAGCGACGACTACAGCACTCAGCGATCCTACGTGGATTAGTGCTACCGATCCTGTGTGGATCAGATCCTGTGTGGGTTAGCTTTTAGCGGTCCTGTGTGGGCCAGTGCCTACAGATCCTGTGTGGGTCCGATCCTATGTGGGTCATTGCGGGGGTTAGTTACCTATCGATCCTTTGTGGGTCATTGCGGGGGTTAGTTACCTATCGATCCTTTGTGGGTCATTGCGGGGGTTAGTACCTATCGATCATTTGTGGGTCATTTAGGGGGTTAGTACCTATCGATCTTGTGTGGGTCCGACGGCTTAGATGAATCAGTGGCTATATCTGATCATCTCTATCATCATACGAAGAAGTATACCTGTGTGAGCTGAATCTTGACTTGCTTTCATATGTGGATTGTGTTGTACTATCTTGTGTGGATGTGATCAAACTTGGTCTTGGATTTTGGAGCCAAACTGGAATTGATGACTTAGGTATATGTATGGGCATATACCTAAGTAGTGTCGGATGTTGCTTCGTGATTGTATCTTTCCTTTATGGATTATCCTTTGTGGATTATGGGAGACCTTCGGGGGTCTCTGGGTCCCTACTGAGTAGATTATACTCACCCCTGCACGGGCTATGCCTGCACTACGTTGTGTTGGTTGCAGACGACGGACAACACTGATCACGGTTGAGGCTTGCGGAGCAGGTCGGTACCTGGAGGTGGACCACTAGGTGGGACGTACTCGGAGCGGATGGCTAGACCCGAGGAGCTGTGGAGGCTATCTATAATCACCCTTCAGGTGGGAATTCTAGTGGATGGATCGACGTTGTGGCTTTACTTTTCAGTTTTTGTACTCCCTTTTCAGTTGTACTTTACTTTCAGTTTGGGTTTGTATTCTGGCCCACTTACTTTTCCGCACTTGCTGTTGTACCCAATTTTTACTTAGTGTTTACTTCTGCTTGCTTGCTTTGTGGTGTTTGTTTACTTTACAAAGGCAATGCCTTCCCTTTTTACCGGGAATTACGCCTTGGTGCTAGTCTCCATCCCCTGACCTATAGAAGTCGGGCTTGGGGTAGTCACGACACGGGCCCCGAGGACGGGTCGTGACAGTTGACATCCTAGATGTCCCAAGACTCCAGGAAGATAGCATTCTTAGGAATGTCTATATGGCGCAGTCGCTTCCCCGGAGCCTGGGTGGGTATCCTATGGAACCCCCTGGGTGGCCTCCCCTCTGGATATCTTTGCTCCTCTGGGACCGCCGGGTCCGCCGCTACCACTTTCCTCTCGATTGGCGTGGGTCTCACCACCACTGTAGCCCTGCCATGGTGGGATTTCCTTGCCGCCTTCCTTCCCTAACCTCGAGGTTGAGGGGAGACCCCGTCACTGGAATAAATGGTCTGCTGCTTCAGCATCTCCCCCAGGTAGGCTGCCTCCCAACTCTTAGCATACTCTTTCACCAGCACATAGACAGTTGTGGGCAGAGGTAGCTCATTTTGCATCTTCCCATCCTACCATGTGAACATGAGTCACATTTTCCTCATCACACATGGATGGTCCTCATGTATCACTCTCAAGTAAACCCACATGGTCAGCTACTGCATGCACTAGAACTTCCTCGAAAAATGGCACGGGGTTTACGGCTCGTAGAGAGGCTCGTGGTCAACCTACGCCACCAGGACTCCACCCAAAAGGCCAGGAGGTAGAAATGATGGTCTTACATTCCCTAGATATCATCAGTGAACACACCTATTGGCAATGAGAATGTGTGGAAGTTGAACTCGTCCACCATCCAGATTCAATTCAGCACCAACTGCAGGGCCAGCTTGGTCGGAAAACTCCCCACCACGTTCAGAATGACTGGTAGGAAGTTCGACCCTAGAGGGGAAATGGGGTTCAGATATTCGTAGATTCCCTTAACATGTGCCGCTATCCACCCATACAAAATATGGAATGTCCCTCATATCCTATGTGGATTCTTCCCTTTGCTGATGTGCCACAACACCTTATACAGGTTGGCGAGCATCGGGATTCCTAGGTTGACCTGCTCCCCTACCGCCAAAGCAGACGCCATGTTGAATGTTCTCGGTCACATGCCCATGTTTGTGTCCCTTACTTGAAGAATCCTCCACAAATAAGCATCGAAATGAATCCAGACAACCTAACCACCAGTTGCTGCTCAACACTAACACTAAATCCCCATGTCTTCCACTGGCTATCCTCCAGGAGTCGCCAATATGAGTGCTCCTTGCCGCACTGAACCCCCTTCGGGTTGGTCCAAGGCCTCATGAGAAACTGTCTATATGCAAGGGAATTCACGAACTGATTGAACCACTACTTAAAGTGGACATCCCTCACCGACTGCTTTTCCTCCCCCAGCACCAGGACCATAAATTCCTTTTATAGTGGTGGCATCTACTCCAGGTCTTCCCAAGTATTCTCAGAAGGAAAGAACTTGTCATACATTTCCCCTAATATCAGTACCCCCGAGATTTGGTGCAAGTCCTATAGGTTTATATCAACCTCCCCATGCTGAAGATGGAAGGTATTGGTCCTCGACGACCACCTACTTAGCAACTCTAACATCAATTGCATTGGCTGTTAGATGTGAAATTGGGAAGCCCAAGCTGCCTCATACAGGCCCACTCGCCTCAGCTCCACCCAGAACTCCTCACATGAGGCACATACCCAGTAGGCCCATTCCCAATCATCCATGAAGTTTCTGCCCTGGTGAAAATCCCAATCATCAGTCCACCCCTTCTCTAGGTTCCCCAGGGCCACCTTTATAATGGTGTGGTACAATGGGGGAGATATCTCTGGTTTCAATTCCTTCCCATCGAAATTATTGACATGGTTATACAAATAGTCGGCATTGATAGGTGTAGAATCCTCCCAAGTATGACCGTCGACTACCCTAAACCACTGGCACTAGAAAGTTGTACTTCTGAACCAATAAGCTGGCTTGTCTCTGCTCGTTTCAGGAATAAAAACATCATCCCTCAGACCGAAGCCATATAGAGGTAGCCTTTTGCACAGTGGGTAGTTCTTCTGACCCTCTGAAAACATCTCTACTAGCGATTCATAGTCCTAATGGCTCCATACATATTCCCTGATACCCATGTTATTCGCCATTTCATCCCTCCAGGAAATATCTGCAAGGACCCTATGGAAACTTCCTAGCGAACTATTCATTCTTTAAAGTTTTTGTTTTTTTGGTTTGGTTCGCGGAGCTCATTCGCGAAGATCATTCATGAAGCGTGTTCGTGGAGTTTGATCACAACAAGGGGTTGCGTATCCCTTACACATACCTCATAGACACAATCTGCGGAGTGCATACTTGTGAAGTCAAAGGAATCTTTGTGCGCTGCAAAGAAGAAAAGGCCTGATTTGAAAAGAGAAATCACAGAGCTCGCAGGGCTTCACGAATCGAGAGCACAACCACCAAGAAATTAAAGATGATAAAGGAAAAAAGAGGGGTCAGACTCCCCTATTTATAAGAGAGGACCCCCCTTAGCTTCGCAGTGTGCCTAGCCGTGGCGAGCTTTGCAACACTCCCAACCCACGCATCACCACCCTGCATCGCAACCCTGCTTCACGATATTGTTTTGTGATTCGCCTAAAAATTTTGGCGATTTACTCTTAGTATTCGACTCTCATTTTCTCCTTGGATCCAAGTCTGATGGGGAGAATTTGTTGGTGACAAAATATGTGCATAGAAAAAAGGACACAAAGAGAAAACCAATTCCAAAGAGGCTACCTCGCAAAGCCCATTCGCGGAGCCCCTAAGCACCACGCTATTCGCAGAAACCCATAGCACCATGGTCAACGCGATGACGAAGCCCCCTTTGCAGTCACCGTAGAGTAAAGAGGTGGGAGGCTTTGTGGTTATGACACAATTGAACAGAAGCCTCACACCGCGGAGGGAGCTAAATTGACCTCTGCGAGCCAGTTGAACTTGACAGAAGCCTCCGTGAGCACTACGTAGAGTACCCAGGAGAGCTTTGTACCAAGGAGGGGATGGCGGTCGACTCTACAGTTATGAAGAAATTGATGCAATCTGTGGTCGATCGTGGAGTTCCATGTTGATTTTCATCGAGACTTCCCTACTTCACCCCTCCCCTCACCTATAAATACTAGGCTCCCCATGATCCCAAAGGACAGATACTCCGAAATTTCTCCTTCTTAGCTCTCAAATCATGAAGAACATTTTTCTCTGCAAAACCTTGATAATAATGAGATCTTCCAGGTACTTGAGCATTGCAAAGTACCCTTCCATTAGCTCAAATACAACCCCTCTTCAAGTAGGTATGCCTTCGCAGAGCCCACGGGCCATCGTAAAGGAAGGAGATCCCTAAGGAGACTTAGGTCTTCGCAAAACACTCATGCTTCGCGAAGTACCTTTCATGCACATGTGAACTAAATGCTAATGCAGGATCACTGTGCTTCATGAATCACATTACTTTGTAGTACTATGATTTGTAAGGTACCCTTGCTTTGCAGGGAACTACTCCTTGAATGCCTTTCCACTTTTCGAAGCACCCTTCATATGCACCTATAAGATATGCCTAGGATAGTCCACTTAAATTCATGAAGCATACCCCTTTGCGAAGTCCCTCCCCTACATAGAGCACCAGAGCTTTACAAGTTCTTTCCTGTGAACCCATTTGCTTCACCAACCCTTCTCCCATACAACCCTCCAGGTTCGTACGAAGTGATTTAAAGGTCCCTTGGGTGGTGATTCATGTTGTGTTACTTATCCTTATGATTCTCTACATAGGCACACTAATGGATATTTCTTCTTTACATATCCATGCTAATGTGAGACCCTAAATGGATCACTCCACAACACCCCATCACCACAATATTGTTGATGCCTTCCCTTTCCCAAGGGTGGGTATGTATCAGTCATGTAAGTCCTATGGGTGCGGAGTGAACCCACCTCATCTGAGTTGCAAGATGTTAAACTATCGAGCACCATCATCCTCAGCACATGATGTTAAACTGTGGCCTTGCCCTATATAATACACACGGGGTGCCCTGTCTTGGAAATTATCTACGCCTGCTCATCTCCACGGGAGTGAGATCTTCCTCGCATGGAATGAGATCCTCTTTATTGGAGCAACGCCTGTCCGCGGGGGAGGGAAACCATCTTGGTGTAAGCCCCTATCCTTTCTTTCAAGAGGTAGCAACCTTGGTCCTCCTCTCTTCTTCTGTGCCAAAGACCAGAGGAGAGATTATCATATGGACCTTTGTTACCCCATCCCACTCCCTCTTATCTTTGTGGCCATCGGGCCTCCACCCTGGAGTAAGTCCCAATATCTATCTCCCTGGGCCGCTAACCACGCAAAAGCCCCTATTTCCTCTTTGGGTAACTAACCACAGGTAAGCCCTATTCCACTTTCCATGGACGCACCTTTCACTTTGTGATAGTCAGGTCTTTGCTACCTCTTGTTTCTCACACTGAGCATGAATTACGTGGTCTTAGAGTAAGCATTGACCATGGAATCCTCCTTGGGACTCCTTAGCGTGTAATCTCCAAACCATTCCAAACTACATGAACTTTGATCCTTATCTCCTAGGCAAGGTACGTAGGAAGACTCCCTGAGGTTCAAGCCCAAAACCCATTTGTTCTAACCCCTTCACATCAGTTCAACTTTGTCCCACAAGACATTAAACTGTAACCATTTTGAACTATGTGGACTTTGATTCTTGTCTCCTAGGCAAGGTACATAGGAAGCCTCCTTGAGGCTCAAGCCCAACACCCATTTGTTCCGACCCCTTCACGTCGGTTCACCTTCATCCCGAAAGACATTAAATTGTAACTATTACAAACTATGTGGGATTTGATCCTTGTATCCTAGATGGGGTACATAGGAAGCCCCCGCTGAGGTCCAATACCAATCATCGGTAAATCATTTGAATCCCAATCGATGGTAAGATGTTGAAATCCCAACTAGCGGTAAGCCATTGGAACCCCAACCAGTGGTAAGCCATTGGAACCCTAGTCAACAGTAAGTCATTGTAAACCCTATCCAGCGGTAAGCCGTTGTGATCCCCATCTAGCAATAAGCCATTATGACCCCTATCCAGTAATAATCCATTGTAATCCTCAATCATCGGTAAGCCGTTGTAGTCCCCTTTGTTGGGACTCACGTCTCTGGTCCACCCCTATGGCATAAGACCAACCTTGGTTTCTAACCACGCATAAGCCCCGGTATATCATTGGGTCATTTTCCTATGCGTACACCCTAATTATATACCCCATTCTGAACTATGTAGACTTTGATCCCCTATAAAGTGGATATGTAGGAAGCCTCCTTGAGGTTCAATCCCTTCACTCATGTCCCATCGTGGTCTCTCCCTTGAGCCTATGTGTTTCGCAAAGGTCATGCCCCATCCCAGAGGTTCCAATTCCTCCGAGTCCCATTCATGCATCTACTCTCACGGGTCTCCTCCTCAGGTGTCACATTGGCCCACCGAACTATGTAAACTTTGATTCCATGCCACGAGGATACGTAGGAAGTCTATTTGAGGTTCAATCCCAACACCACCATTGTCCTCATGATGGTTTCATATCATTCCCCATTTACTTCATTGAACCCTCCATCATTCATCCTAATCCTTACCTAGGATTCCACATCTTAGTGAGATCATGACACCCACTTTCTCACTACTCCTAAAAACAATCAGGTAACTAACCACATGTTAGCCCTAGCATCGGTGTTTCGCTAATAGGGCTGCACCCATCTGATCCACTTTTATCAGTGTTCTGATCAGTCTGATCTATCTCCGCTAGATGTTAAACTCACGGCATACCCTGTGTTAAACGTGCGAAGTTGAGGAAAACCTTATTGACATGCCTTTAGCATATAATTCCCCGAACTCGACATGGGATGCCTCGAGATTCCGCGCCCTCAAGAAGTCCTATCATAAGGGGAAGAAACCCAAACACATCAGTGTTACAGCATCCAGACATGCCAGTGATGTCCAATGCGACTACTCCCCCGACCGAAGGTTACTTCCCTGACTTGAAACCCTGGAATGTCCTAACATAAGTAACGTAATTAACCGGCATCCATGAAGACATGACACTGGGAAGAGTTTCACGAACAATGTATTAAGTATATGAGGGAGACCCGGACTAGGAAAAGAGCTCAAAGGAGGAATCCACTAAAGGAGGAACCAACATCCCATCATCCCGTTTCAATCAAGGAGAAAACATCCCTGAATAAGCGATGGATGCTGCCCACCTTTAGAAAGCGGGAATGCGGGGAAACAATAAGCGCGTCCTCTAAAAGAACAGATGCATTCTCCAACGAAAGTGTCAGAAACAATTATGTAATACATGGGATGAATTTTATAATACTTTTATCAGGTGCCTTCTGGGTGGATCACTTTTAGAGAAATATGGATTAGCATTTCGATGTTGGGAAAACGCAGAAAACCAATGGGGAAGTGGTAGTGGGGTACCTTCTTATAATGTTATATTATTTGACATCTTTTATATAATACTTGGTGAGAGATATCTACAGTGAAGATAGAAACATAGCATACCTATTTAGGTGATGTTAAATAATCACTTGTTATTCAATGGGATTTAGTAATATTTCTTTATCTTTCTCACGAGACGATTTAGGGAGGATGCCACTGAATATACATATTATGATCACCCTAAATATTTGTAGATTATTTTTAGGTTAGTAACAATGGTTTAGTGATTAGGCTATACATTAATAGATCATGGGTTGTTCAGGTGTTATTTTTTATTTTTTTATCACCATTGAGGATTATATTTTGGTACAGGTAGTTCCTTTTTTGTAATTTTTTCAGTTGTATAACATTACATGAATTTATTTGGAATATTTTACATTTATCTAGAGTAGTTTTTATCGGGTATCTTTGTATTATCTATTGTTTCAAAAACCATAGAGGGAAATTCCCCCCATTTTTGTATATGTTATACCCTTAGTTATTATCAATAACCCATGACCTGTTGGAGGAAGGATTTGGGGGTTAATATATCCCTTCACTCATTGTTAGTCAGGGAGGGGTATATTTTGGGGGAGGGGTTGTGACAAAGTGGTATAAAATGTTTGGGTTAAGGGATAAGATGGATTTCGGAGGTAGACATAGGTGGGGACTATATTGGTTAGTAGGGAAATGGTTTTATCTATGTTTATTAAAAAATATAAAAAGGTATACCAACTAAAACATAGGTATTTAGGCCCCCCTATGATCTGATGCATGGACCTTTAAGTTTACTAATCCTAATAAGAGAATTAATACTGGTTGTAGAGTAGAGACCAAGTAAAGTATCATGTATAATTATTCATTGCACCTATTTTTAAAATGGTCAGATATTGGGAATAGGATAAACCTTGAATAAAAAATAAAAAAACTTAAATATTTTATATTCTAGGTTTTTGAGTCTCTATTACTTTATTATTTTTAGGTATGGATTGAGGATGACATCCTCATCAAGTTTGAGCCAAATATGTTTAGATGGACTTCTAAACAGATCAATGTAGAGTAGATATCAATGATGATGATATGTGAAGTAGGAATCTCTAAGAGTTTTAGTTCCATCATCTATAAAAGTATGAGGGAACTATTTTAGACTCAGTGATAGAGGACTAGTTGGAGGAGGTGGATATGACCTTCAGTTTAATCTATACTCAAAATGAGCATTATATTTTATTGTTAGTGATGATGTTGCATGGAGCAGTGAGTCAGTGGAGGTTTTTGTTCATCATGGATTTAGAGGATTCAATTATTCCATGGGATAAGCTTCAAGACATTTTCAAAGTAGATTTTCTTTATTTGACCATAAAGGAAACCAATTGGTAGGTTATTCTCACCCTTCAACAAGAGAGTTCTAGTGTGTAGGAGTTTGGGATCCATTTTAGGACCCTTATCTATTATGATTCAGACTTTTTTCCAAGTGAGGAGGCAAGGGGGAGGCATTTTGAAGAGGCTTTACAACTAGATATCTAGTTCCAGGTCACCCTATTTATAATTCCAGCAAATATCATGGAGCTAGTGAGAGAAGAGGACATTGGGAGGATTCTAGCCATAACTGGAACTTCATGAGAGGGGAGTCATTTGGATTACATATATTTCAAAGTTTTCATATGGAGTTTTAAATTTTCTAGAATGAAGATCTTTCAGATATATGGGAGTTGGTCTCATTCCTCATCATCTCATTTTTTAGGGTTATCATCTCGCAAACCCATATTATGGGATCATATGTAAGTTTTTCTTATGGAGGCCAAGGTCATTAGTGGAAAGAGTTCCCAGAATTTTTGATCAAGAAGTGTATCACAAGTTTTCCACTTCAGGTCCCTCCATTGATGCTATTTCATCTTAGTTAGTAACAATAGGGTGATCTAACATTGGATTACTAGAGAGGATATAGGGAAGGTAAAGGATATCCCTATGATCCCCCCTCCCTTAGAGAGAAGATCATGAACTTGGAGGTAGTTTTCATCAGGATCCAAGAGGTAATGAGGAGGGTTGTGGTTAGCTACATGTTGTGTAATTTCTAGTTTTGGAAAAACCAGATGTTATTTGTGGTAACCTTTTCTATTTTATACTTGGGTGCATGATTTTTGGATTCAGAAGCAACTAACAACCCATAGTGTGTCGTTAACTTCCAAATAGGCTACAAAAATTTAATAAAATAATAAAACTCATAAAAACTAACTAAAAAATTGTGGAACTTGAAAAGTTTGAGTCTCGAAACCACAAGGATGGTATGTATTCTCTAAATTTACTAAAAAAATTAAATTGAAATTGTATGATTTTTTATAGAAATAAAAATAATATTGAAGAGACTGTTATTGAATACATGATATGAGGCATGCTAGGTATATTTATTTTCAGGATCATACACTAGGGATATTATTGATTATGTGGTCATTCATATTTGGTGTCAGAATTGGGTTAGTATGGATCCTTGGTCTGGGTACCCTACACCAATCTTGTGATTACACCTTTGTAATGGTCATCTACTAGGTGCAATCACAAAACTAGGTGACCCAAAACCATATTTAAACATCACTACACTAGATTTCATAAATGGTCATATGAAAAATAGGGCAATTAATTGATGCAATAAAATAATAATCCATAAATCACAATCAATGGTCAAGAAATTGAAAAAAGAAGAATAATGGAATTGATAATCAGAATTTCTATAATCCCAAACATGAATAAAAAATTTAAATAGTCCCCGACAACACTTCCCCCTATAATCACATCACTTGACATAGAAAATACTACTTACACATTCTAGTCATGATGATAACAAGCATAATGGGTAACCAAGAGGGAATGACTGTAATGAAATTAGTGAAGTAGGTCTCTGTAGTGGTGCGTGCATCGTATAGAATTTTTCCCTCACTCCCCATAGTCAAATCACCCCTGGTGTGTAGTTGTAGGTATTTTTTTAAATACCTACCATATGAAACCTTATATATTCATATCTCACATATCTTATTTTTTTCTATTTCTCGAAACATTAACTGTGTGTAAATTTACATAGCATGTAATCTACTTCAACGGTGAATTCTTCTCTATCCCTAAATTTCCCATTGTGTAGTGTAGAAGACATGTAATTTATTTTCATAGAATTCATTCTTTCATGACTTGAAATGGGTGGTGGAAATGAAAATCATGACATGTATTATTTACACGGCATTTCTCTCCTATATTCATCTCTTTTCCCCATTTTTCAAAGATAGGTTGTATCCAGCCATAAAACATAAAACAAGGAAAACCATTCACAAATAGGAAAAATTCATCAATCAAATACATAAATAAATACATTAAAATATCATTAAATACATTCATTAAATACTCATATCATTTACACACACATTCATATCACTATCCCTAGTCCATGATTTAAGGCATGAGGTGGATAGGCTTCTAGTGCCTCTAGCATTGACTATTCTACTTTGAGGTTGAGATTATCTGTTTGAAGTTTATAGAGATTGTGAGATAGTGACAGGGAATCACTACTCTTGGGGAGAAATCCTATATTTATGAATATATCCATATAAAATCATCCTCGTGATGGACTGGTTGTATTCAGTGTAGGCTATTGTATATTTCTTCATGAGAGAGATAGTATTATGTGATATTGAGTTAGAGTCTATTGTTTTTAGTGTAGTATATTCTAGATTTCTTCACGAGATAGATAGTATTTTGTATTGATAAGGGATATTCTTCATGTTTATTGGTGATAAAGACCCTCATATGGGCCAAAGGCATTTTCCATTATTTTTTTCGGTGTTGGTCAAGATAATGTAGAGTTTTTTAAAGGCTTGGAAGGTAGTGTTTCCTACATTTATATAAGAGTTCCTTGATGTCTTTCCTAAGGAAGTTGTGGCATTACCCCCTTAATGGGAGATCAAGTTTGAGATAGAGATAATATTCAGAACTTCTCTGATCTCGATGTCTTCATATAGGATGGTAACTTATGTGTTTTTAGAGTTGTGCATACAGATCGATGACCTTTTATAGAAAGTTTTTTAGCTAAGAGTGTCACCATGGGGTTCTCCAATTCTATTTTTGAAGAAGGTCTATGGGAGCATGAATCTCTATATCGATTATGGACACTTGAATAAGGAGATAGTGAAGAACTACTATCCACTTCCACAGATTGATGATTTATTTGATCATATGAAAGGATCCTGTTGGTTCTCAAAGATAGATATTTAGTTGGGATATCATCAGACATGGGTGAAAAGATGAGGATATTTAAAATAATTATTTTCCATGTTGTTATGGGCATCAGGATTTCAATGTGATGTCGTTTGGTGTGACGATTGATCCATTTATGTTCATGGAATTTATGAAGGAAGTGTTCAGAGAGTCCCTAGATTAGTTAATGGTGGTTTTCAATGACAATAACATTATGTACTATGTGTCTAAGGAGGATAATGAAGAGCATCTATGTTCTATTTTGGGAGTTCTTCATCATTAGTAGTTATTTGGGAAGTTGTAAAAGTGTGTGTTCTTGGTTCATGAAGTTTTTTTCTTGGGGAATGTCACATCCCAGTGTGGTGTAGTTGTAGATCCTTCAAAGATAGAGGTGATAATTTCTTGGGAAACCCCTAAGATAGTTATATAGGTGTGTAGTTTTTGTGGTCATACAAGCTATTATAGGCTGTTCTTAGTCAATTTATCTTAGTTTTCTACTCCTATAAAAGCTTTTACCAGAAATGGTTAGGAATTATTGTGGGCTGTTTAGTGTTTTTTAGATTTCAATTACCTAAAGAAGAAGTTTGGTAGTGCTTGTGTTCATTGGTTAACTAAATAGGGTGTTTAATTCAAGGTTTTTTTGATGCTTCATATATTGGTTTGGGTTGTGTTTTGATGTAGCATAGATCTATTTTTTTCATATGTATCTTATAATTTAAGTCTCCATGAGAATAATTATTCCACCCATGATCTAGAGTTTGAATTAGTTGTGTTTTACTTGAAGTTATGGCCACATTACCTCATCGGTGAGCATTTTTTGGTATTCACCGATCACAAGAGCTTGAGGCTATTTCTTATCCTTACATAACATGAACATAAAATAGTAACAGTGGATGGAATTATACAGGATTATGACTTTGGAATTATATACACACTGTGAAAGGGTAATTTTGTAGATAATTTACTGAGTAAGAAGTCACACAATGATGTTTTGAGTGAATCATTAGATTTCTTGAGAGAAATGGAAGAGCTCTCAGTGATACATCATGATATGGGAGTGGTTGGTAGAAAAGGTTTCCTTTTTTCAAATGGAAGTGTAGTCATATTTTGTGTAGCATGTGGAGGAGTAACGGTTGGGGGATTTTGAGCTAGTGGTCTAGAGATACCGAGTTACCTTTGTTGATTCCCCTAATTATTGGTCTAAGGATGAATAACACTGAGTTTTGTTCTAGGGGATGCTTTTTATTCCTTTAAATATGCATGATGTGGTCCTATGTGAGTTCCATATCTCACCCATGGTCGAACATTTTGGTGTGAAAAATATGTATCATGATTTGAGAGGTTATTTTTCATGGCCAGGGTTTAAATGTTTAGTTTTCAAAGTTTGTGTCTTGATGTTTTGTCTTTTATAAGGTTAATGTTTTTCTTTTTGTTCCTAATTATTTTCTCAAGCTGTTGGATGTCCCTTAAGAGAATTGAGGGGAAATATTGATGGACTTATTCACCATTTTACCTAAAGAAAATGGATTTTTGGATGATATATGGGTTATAGTATATAATTTAATGAAATTATCCCTCTTTATAGTGATAAAAGAGTTAAGCTCGCGATAGGTTTTATCAGGGAAGTACCTGGAGATAGTGGTGAGACTACACAGAGTCTTGAGGATGATCATCTCTGATTGTGATCCACTTTTTACCTCCAGAGTGTGGAGAGTTCTCTATTAATGTTTTATCTCTCAATTATTCATTAGGACTACTTTTCTTCTATATATGAATGGTTAGACAGATAATAATATTCAGACTCATATAGACTTGTTGTGCACTTGTGTCTTGGATTTTGGAGGTTTTTGGATGAGTCGCCTTCCTTTGGTCATGTTTTCCTACAATGATTACTTTCACTCCACCATTGGTATGGAACTATTTTAATCTTTTTATGGACAACCTTAATATTATCTATTTTATGGGATTTGTGTTAGAGATTTAGTAATTCTCAGGCTAGAACAATTTCAGAGCATGATATGGTTCAGGTAATTCTCAAGAGTATGAAGGCAATATAATATCATTAGATGCCCTATTATGATCATATGAGAAGACCACTATAGTTTGATATTAGAGATCATGTTCTTTTTAAGGTGACTCATTGTCAGGGGAAATAAAGGTTTGGACGTGGGAGTGAGATTTATCATATATTTTTGGGGCTTTCTAGGTGTTACCTCATGTTGTATTCATTTCATATCGAATAGAACTTCCCTATAGATGAGATAGATATATAACATATTCCATTTGTATCATCTTATTCATTATCATCATAAGTACTCTCAAAAAATATATTGGGGAAATATTTACATTGACAATGGTGTGAACATAGAGGAGCAACCTGTGGATATCTTGGATTTCCAAGAGAAGGTGTTGCGTGGGTGTGTCATTCCATTAATTAATTTCAATCACTAGAATTGTGGAATGGAGGAGAGCACTTGGGAAAGTGACCTGTATATGCATTCTCAATATCCTAAGATATTTTATGTTTATTTATTATCTTGTATCAATTCTCATTTTGTGGTTGTTGACCTTTATCTTATATGAGTTGGTTTTTCCTCCATGGTTCTTTATTTATTTCCTTGATCTTTTTTAAGATGTGTCTCCCCTAGGAGAGTGTTTAGGAGCTAGTTGTTGGTGTTGTGTAGTTTTGTGCTTTCTTCCCCTTATTTAGGTGGTTGAGGTCCCCTGATGGTGAGATTATTAAGAGGTATCTCATGTGGTGGCTATTTAGATGACCCATTTTCTTCTACTTCTCTTTTGTTTTTTGTAAAAATTCTTGAGGATGAGAATTTTTTAAGAGGTATCTAATATAAGGGATCAGACCCTCCAATCTCATCCATTTTTGTGTTTTAAAGCTCGTGGTGCTTAGAGGAAGCTGAGATAAATTTTGGTGGTGTTGGGGAGCTAGGATCTAGTTGTAGGATTATTTCATGATGAGAACTATTAATTCATAAAATGAATGCGTAGTTTGAGGCCTAAGTGAAAGTTAATGGATTAAGTAAGAGGATTTAACTCAATGTGTTTTGAAGCCCTTTCTAAAGGGATTGATCCTCAACTTCCTGTGTTTGATTGGTGGTGATATATGGTAAGTTTTTCTTCTTTTCTTGTGGTTTCTTCTATGATTGAGCTTATTTATCCTAATATTTCTTTCCATGTTATGGCAGTTGATGTCCTTTTTTCTTAGGGAGTTATTTTATGTTTGTTATAAAGGTCACGGTGAAACATTCTTGGAGGGATGTAGTTTCCTTGTGGGAGAGGTGATCGAAGTTTGGTGTTGTTGTTTAGTTCTCGATTAAATAATATTGAAAGCTTTGCGGCAGGGGATTCATTTATTCTCCTTTTTATGTTAAATATGAAAATTATCATGCTTTATCTCATATAATGATGTTTTAATTAACTATAAAAAATATTAAACTAGATTAAAAAATGAAATCATTTATGGTTCTAGAGATCACAAGTGTTTTTTCCACCAAGATAATGATTTTCCTCTTGATTTACTAGATATAGTGATATCTATGTTTATGATTTGTTTAGCATGTTTGTTATTATTTGGTTAACATATTTAATTTAATGGAAATGTTAAAAGGAACTAAAATCGATAATATTGTTTGGATAAAGTGTTAAAGGGGTATAATTTTGTAAACTGTTCTTCTTATGTTTGATGGAAAATAAAAAGTAAGGATTAATGCACGTTTAAATGAAAATTTTCTTATATATGTTAATATAATTAAATAAATAATATTATGGTTGAAATTATAGATGTTGATAAAATTAAAGAGGAATGATAATGGAATTATTCTTCCTTAATGTTTTTTAAAACTAGAAGTTATGGTTAAAAGCATGTTTAAATAATTAATAGCTTAAAATAGATGATGCCTTAGGATAACTATAGTTTTAACCTATGATAAATGATTTAGTTAATAGAATATGATAATAAAATAAATTGTTTGAAAAAGATATATGGTTGGGACTGAGTGAGAATGTTTGTATGTAAAGGCCAGATACATTGTTTTTAGAACCTATATGCCCTGATGACCATATTTTTTATTTTATGCCTTCTATCTTTACTCTATATGTGAGCCTTGTTATGTGACATGATGTGAGTCGGGGATGGTAGATGGTTTGGTGACATACTGGTATTGAGTATTGGGTTGTTAAAGTAGTTGATGCTTGTGATGAAGTGATGTATAATGATATTCATGATGGTGTTAGGGATGGAACTGAGATTAATGGATTGAGATGAATCTAGGATTACCCATTGTTATGTTAAAATTTGGATTCTTTCTTGATCATGTTATAATTTAAGGGTCAGATGGATGATTTTCTTATTTATCTACATATTTTCCCCACAACTTGAGGAAACTACTTATTCTTGGTTGTGCATATCTTTTATGGTATTTTAGTATGTTTCATAAGAGCACCTAGAATTATATAATGATAATGGTTAATTAATGTTTTGACCTGTGGTGTTAGTTCACAACTGGAATGAAAATTTTGATAATACTGAGAAACTATAAAGTTGGTTGGTTTATTCCTAGAGGGAATGAAAATTAGTTGATGGTAATGTTAAATTAATGTTAATAAAATATTAATGGTTAATTGAAAGAATTAACATAATGCATATTTTTATGGAAAGAATGAAATAAATGAAATTCTTCTTGAATACCTGTGTGCTTAAATGATATATAGTCCATAACAATGGCATTAGGGTGTATGAGTGATGATAGTTATAGGTGAGCCTAATACAAGTTTAATTCCCATAGCATAGTTGTGAGCTATATTATATCTTGTATGTTTTGTGATTTCATATGCTACCTCACCCATATTGGTAGGGAGGTAGATTCCCATTATACCCTGGGAGGGTGTTTTCCCTAACATCTATGTTGGAAATGAATGGATAACTGACTTCCCTCTCTGGATCCATTCTCTTCTACTAGTAGTGTTATGTACCGATATGCATGGTGGTTATATTTCCCTATATAAGTGTGTAAAGGGTTATAATGGCTTGTGTTTATCTCACACACATGTATATTGGGACATATTATACATTGATTATTATATGTATAACATGTATTTGATGTGATGTATTGAGGAATAATACATGACATTCGGGCTATGGTCACTCCCAAAAACTACTTAGTTACTATCTGAAGATGAGGCATGGGATGAAATGATGATGTGATTCATGGGTTTCATGTTATGTGATTATTTCAGGAAAGATATGCATGTTATGATACTTATATCATGTGTTTTTAGGCTATCTTACTTTTTAAAGAGATGGATTAGTACATGCAATGTTGGGGAAGATAAAAAAACTAGTGGGGAAGCGGTAGTGGGGTACTATTGTTTGTTATTATATTATATGGTCTCTTGTATGTGATACTTAGTGAGATATAGATATGGTGAGGTTAAGAACTTATCATACATATTTAGTAAATGAGTTAGCTTCACCTTTTGTTCACTAGGATTTAGTATGATTTATTATTTATATTCACGAGAGACTCCAGGAAGGATCCTACTAAGTATACATGTTATTCACACCCTATGTATTTATAAAATACTATCCATGTTAGCATGATTAGATTATTAATCAGGATGGATAATACTAGATCAAGGGTTGTGCAGGAGTTGTTATGGATTTTTTGATCGCTACTGAGGATTTTCTTTTTGTACTTGATTTTTTTGTTTTTGTATTTGTTTTATTTGTATGACATTACATGTATTTATTTGGTATATTTTACTTTTTTTCTTGAGATGGTTCTCTTAGGAGTTTATATATTATCTATTGTTTCTCAAATATTAGAGGTTAATTCCTCCCATTTATGTTCATATTATACCCTTGATGCTTGTCACTAACATGTGGCCTATTGGAGGTGGGCTTCAGGCATCATTATATACTTTATCTCATTGTAATACTAGGGTGGGTTCCATTGGGGAGAGTGGTCTTGAAAATATTATTCTAGGTTTTTGAGATATTTTTATTTCAATTTTAGAGATTACATTTAAAAAAAATACTTTTATTATTTTAATCCCAAACTTCTCTTAGTGCTTAATTCAGTCAACTTAGAGATAAATTCATCAATAATGATAATCCACAATGTCAATAGTGATAAAATAAATTATAAATTAATAAACTAAGCTATGTTTTTCTAAAAAATACAAGAAACTATAGGAGTGAAGATAAATAGGTTTGATAGATTGTAATATATATTGAATTATTGTGAATGGTTTATTAATTTTGGGTTTATCACATGAAATATAATCTATAAGTATTCATGTATAAAAATTAAGAAATTTTATTTCCCTTTGTTCAATCCAATAATGATATTAGATAAATACCATTATTTATTTACTTTTCTTCCACTGAATATAAAAATAAATTATTGGTATTAAACTATTCATATGAATGAATATTTAAATAATTTTAAATGGAATCAAATATCTCTTATCCATAATAAATTACTTGTTATATAGGGTTGATTATAATACATTGAAAAAATATTTTAATCATTAATTTGTTTTAAAAAATAGAAATAATATATATAATTATAATATTATTTTAAAATCATAATTTAATCTTACATTATATAATATTTATATAATATATTTTTATATTTGGCCAATAAATTTGTTTATTTTTGGGAATTCATGGAAGATCCTACTACTAAATTTTTCCATACTGGGATGAACTGAAATGGTTATTTTTTTCAATCTAACTTTTCTTTATTTTGAATATTAAACCATAAAAAATTATCATATTAGAAAAATTTATTATTTAATAATATAATTGAACACTAATAAAACCCCAGCTTATATATATATATATTTTCCATTTTTAAAAATAAAAATTCCCTGTATTTATGGTGGGTAGAAGGGGAACATCTATGTTATTATTCCATCCCTATGGATATCTAGGTGATCCAACTAGCTTGAAATTATCCTTCAAGAGATTTCACTCAAGTCTCTATTAGTATATTTTAGATATGTCTTATGCATGAAAACCCCCCAATGATATTACCTTCTTCAAATGTTTGTATATGTACATGTTATACAAAAAATTTCTAAGAAACAGGGACTGGGTTTTTACTTTTCTTTAAAAAATTGACCATACTATTACTCTTATTTATACACACTACCTCCAGTGGTTACCTATAATTATCGTATTACAAAATATCAACTATATAAACTACTATATCTCATTTAAAATAATACATAAACATATCAACTACTCTATCATATTTAAAATAATACATAAACATATCAACTATAGGATTATTAACAGTATTTTGATGTGAAATTTCATTCATAATATTAACTACTCTATCCTAGTATTACTTTTCAGGATATCTATTACATATTTTATACTAATATTAAAATTTACCACATTCCTTTTATATAAATTATGATTAAAAATATATGTTATCCCCCAAACCCAAGCTCCAAGATTTGATAATAAAATATTGTAACCTTCAATACATAACATACAATTAATTTTAGTAAAAAAAATATTACAATCATATGTTTAGTGACATTATGAAATAACACTATAATACTCAAGAAATAATAAATAAATAATTATTTAAAACATATTTTAAATGTATCCATGAATATATAATCCATATATCATCATAAAATAGTAAAGTAGGTTACATTTTTAATATCATTATTATTTTCTATAATTTACAACTTTTAAACAATATTCATTTTTGATCTACATATACTTCTATGTTGAAATATTCATCTAAATGATTTATATTATTGTACTAGATGGTAATTAGAGTTTTTCTTTTTACTCAATGTCATTATACTATAATATAAATTTCATAACTATCACTCCATGAACTTATTTGATATTATTCTATTTTCATCATAAAAAAATTAATAGTAAAAATAAACATTATATTTGATGATGCAAATATAGATAATGAATAAATTCAACAAATATTTTCCTCCACTCTTTAGGATAAGATATAGTTCATAAAACCATACCCAAATGGCATATAGAGACAATTAAATGTGACAATGATAAAGAATAATTATGAGATAACTAAAAGTAAATATGGATAACTATTTTATGAAATTCAATTTTCATATCAATAAAATAAATATAAATATTAAAAATACTTAATATAATATACTAAATATCAAAATTGAATTACATTTTTTTAAGAAACACATTTTAGATAGAATTTTTTTCATAGAATTTTATTAAATTATTAAAAAAATATTATAATTTCTCTTTCTTTGTGAAAAAATAATATTAAAATTAGATCATGATGGAGATCATATAGATATAGTATGTTAAATAAAGAAATATATAATGTCTACATGAAATGAGGATATGTAAAATTGTGTAAGATAATTTATTAGAATTAAAAAAAATATTATATAATAAATATTAGATCTAAATTAAAAGGTAAAAATAGTAGATCCCCAAATATTGAAAAAAAATTACATTATTCATATATAATTAGGAAAAAAATAAGGGTAATTAATTTTGGAATAAAATTATGAAATAGTACTAAAAAATACATAATTACTATAAACATATCTAATAAATTTGTTAGTAATTGATTAAAAAAATAAAAAAAATGACTTAATGATCTTATTATTTAAGGAACTCATTAGATTATATAATATCCTTTAAATTAGAATCATTAATGAATTACTTTACTATGAAATGTGAGGTTTTTATTTATAGTGGTGTATTTTAATAAGGAATTTAGGTATTAAAAATTTTAAAAAAATAAATAGTTATATATAATAGGGTAAAGTAATAATAAACCTAAAATGTGGTGACAATATAAAGAATGCAGGGGAAAAGGCTTGTATAGATCCTCTTTATTTGACTCACTATGAGGGGGAGGAGTCAAATTAGATGATTAATATTCTTATTTTTGGTGAAATCCTCCTAGTATGTGTCGATTTCATCCTCTATCTAGTACACCTTAGATTTTGTTAGTTGTATAGTTTCATTTTCACTAGGAATACATATTCTTCATTATTAAATATTATTTTAAAGTACTCTAAATGACATCTATCTTTTATGAAATATCTAGGAAGTTTTTAGAATTATTTGGTGAGACTCCCATGTACTTTTTTCTCTTTTTTAAATAAACAAACATTTATAGGCTGTAAATTCATTAGTTTGTATATGATTAAAATTTTCAAGCTTTATCAATATCCTAAAAAGGGATTTAGCGTATAAAAATTAATAAATTTACATTAATTAAATCATATAAAACAATCGTAGTCATTTAAATCTCACCCTTTGAATTTTCTTTCAACACATATTCATTTATCCACTTTCAACACATGTGGATAACTTTGATATGATTTTAATAACATAAATATGTTTATTAAGGAAAATTAATACTCATTATAGATTAAAAATGATATATATTTACAATTTTATTCAAAAAATAAATAAATAAACCTTACATTAGAATATAATTCAACCAATTTATAAATTCTCCCCAATTATTTATAAATAAAATATTTAGACTTCATTTCTAAAATCCAAATGATGCTATTTTAAAAAGAATATGATTACTCATATCTTTCTTGATAATCACCACATTAAATTCACTGGAAATCTTATACATTGATAAAAAATCCCAATTATGTATATGGAATTGGATATAAGAAATAAATTTTCCTCAAATTATTAGATTCCAAGATCCTAAAATTATATATATTCTTTGAAACACCTCCATTAAATGTGGTTCTTTGATAACATCTACAACTTTTTCACATAATCAATCCTTCTTCTATATTACATGGTATTTATTTAAAATGTTAACTGAACATGAATAATAAATAAGGATATATGATTTATTAATTATAGTTTAATTTTTCTCTATATTATTTATGATTATTTCCTTTTTACTGCCTTCATTTTTTAGTTGGGTTGGGAAACAAAGATTTGGGGATACGTGACTTTTTCACTTTGAATGAAGGATATTCAATTATTGTGATATATGTGTCAATCCTTTTTTATCTTAGTGTTGACTAATCTATTATTTAAAAATAGAATATGGATTTCAAGAAAATTTTCAACTCTAGGAAAATGGGTTTAGGGATGATTAGGTTAGGTGTTAATGTACTATGGATGCATAAAATTTTCACATTAGTTATGAGTTATTTTAGGATTGAAACATATTTATTGATTATACTTTACACTCTTGGTATAGAAAAAATTCAAGATTGATATGGTGTAGTTAGATCACACATTGAATATCCATATATTTAGAATTTTATTATAGATAATCATCATATCATTTAGTATATTTTTATGCTTGATAGTTTTGATGAGATAGTGTGTAATGTCTTAGGTTTTTTTCCATGTAATATTTTTAGATATTGTATGGATTAATTTCAAGGACAGACGCTAAGAATGCATGTGATTCTAGGGCCCAGTGTGCCTGGAATAAATGTTTTAAATATATTAAATATATTAAATAGCACACATGAAAATTTTTCTATAAAAAGTGGAATAACTTATACATAGGGGACCATATTAGAAATCCCAGGGTACCGTTGAGTACAAAATGTGGGATTTACCCTAGGCGTGACATTACCTTTTTCAGTATAGGGTGTTTGTGGAAAAGTCATCACGAGAATGAAATGAATAAAATAATTAAATAAATTAAATAAATTTTATTTCATTGATGCATAAAGTTATTTTTCTTTAAGTATACTATTATGATGAAATTACAAGGTTATTCACATAACACTGAAGCTATTATAGAACACTTAAAGAGTGTGTTGGAGGATCTCTCTGAGGTGAACATAAACTGAATTGAAGATCATTGATTAATGTGCAATTGGATTAAAATATATCACAAATTACGATGAAGTTGGACCATTATTCATCAAAGATAAATCCATATCAAGGTAGGGCATTATTTTATTAAGTATTCTTTCTCCATTTTTGATTTCTACGAAGAACATAGATTGATCGACTAATATATTGATTTCTAGATCAGTCGTTTTATGGGATGGGATTATTTCAAGGTTTTATTAGGACTATTTAATTGTGATTATTAATTATCTCTTCATTATCCATTCTAATGAAAAAAATCTAGGTCGACATAACCATCAACTGAGGTCTATTCCTTATGATTATTCTTTGTGCTTTTCTCCCTTCATTTTCTTTTCATCGCGGAAGTTCTTAATTTAGAATGTGGTTCAATGTATAATGGAAATTAGAAAATTGTTCAACCTTTTCTTGGAACAATGATTGAAAATAATAAATTTGTGATTGTCACAACACAATGGAGATGCGATGATGGAAACAACATTAGATTGGATAATGTAGATACATGGTTTTCATGTTCTTCAGCGTGCAACGAAGAACACCATTCAAAGGAATTTTCCAAATGGATTGGTAGAATAATTTCAATTATATAGTGGTGGAAAGGCATGATCTATGTCACTCATTGATTCTGACATGGGGCTTGGTCAGATTGGTTTCTAGATTAATGGAGAAGACATGTAGAATCTAGATCTTGGATTATGGAAAATCCTGTAACAAAAGGGGTGTAATCTGGGATTATATTGTGTGTTGGACCCTTCCTGAAGTGTTTAGAGTTTTGATATAAAGTTATGTATCACATGGCACATAACCCTATCACACAACATGTTACCCATCCCCGATGGCTCGACATTTACATCAGAAGGTATAAGAACACGGGTTGGAGTACATGGGCATAGGAACTCCATGTACTCCCACATGGATACAACTTTTCCAGGTGTACATGAGCATACCTTTGTAATGGTATATAGGAATAATTACATGAGAAGGCGTATTACGTGTATAGTCACACATACATGGACACAGACATGGACTGTTTACATAGGTAGAACCCAGGGTCAAAGGGACATGGTGTGTACTCCTACTATACTCTGTGTACTCCCTTGATGTTTCCTTCAATCCATTGTACCCTATATTATTGAAAAGTTTCATTAGGGTGTGTTACCCATATTTATTATATGAGATTTAGTATAGAATTACATCCTATATATAGGATACTGATCCCTTCAATTTTAATTCTAAGATATATTTTTTGGAATCATTCTGTGAGGCTCAGAGTGAGATCTTCTATTCATATTCTTATCATAGGTGGAGTTCTTAGTATCATCATGAACAACACTATGCTGGTTCTAATCCTCTACATAGTAGGTTGTTCTAGATTGATATTTTTTTATACCACATGGACTTGGGTGTGATCCTTATCTGGGTATTATATCTCTTCATACATCAGTGTGTACTTTGATGATGAGACCTGATAAGCACTACCACTTGGAAGAAGGTTATCAGTGCTATCTGACTCATGGAGTGTGTTCTCCTGGATTAGTGATTTGTATAAATTTTGAGCTAGAATCATGTGTTTTCATTATGATTGTGACTTTACCATTGATACAATGTGTCCTCTTTTAGATTATCTAGATATTTTTGTTATATTCATTGTAGACATATACCTATGCAGAGATTACTATTATTCCTATTTTGTATTCCTTATGGTTTCGAGGTTTCCTACTAGGTATTTTTATATTCACCCCTTCATATAATTTCCCACATATGTTGTGTCTTGTGCATAAGATTGACCTTTTGATAGAGTCCTAGATGGACTAGGACCAGACGGTGCTTAGTGAGACCAGACAGAACGAGGTGTGTTCTTGTGGTATCTTGAAAGAATACCCCATGTTTATTACATGTTGGAATTCTTCTCAGACTCTTTTTGGTGATCTTGTATTTGTCTCTATTTACTTTCATTTCATTTCTGGTGTACTCTAGTTTTGGTATTTTGATGTATGCCTGCATGGTTGTTTATTTTTTTTAACATTTCAGCATTGTATGATCTTGGAGATGCGTATGTGTACCTATACTTAGACAAAGTCCTCTCATGTTAGGGATATACCTACTCAGAACTAGTCTCCATCCCCTTCCCTATTGGGGGTGGTATTGGGGAGTCACGAAATGTTCCCCATTGGGATGGGTTATGACAAAGTGGTATCATTGGAGTTGGTTCTGCCTTAGGACTAGAGTTTGTGACATTGGTTTGGGGAAACAGTGTTAGGTTTTTCAAGTCCAACTTTCAGGACAAGGACCCTAGTATTGGTGCGGTGGCTGACATATCCATACACTGGGACTTAGATATATTTTCTTTCGACTTAGTACATGAGAACATTGGTTTCATGAAAAAATAATGGTATATGCATCATATAGGAATGGGTTGTGATTTCCATGTCATTCTTGAGTCAGCTATCCAGATATAGTCATCGACCATGGTACATCTTGTTTAATTTTAGGATGACTACTTGAATTATGTCAGATATGATTCATCATTAGGATCCTGAGGATTATCCCCTTAGTGATGAGGCATCCATACATGGACCATTCTAGAGGTTCAATCTCCAAGTGGTGCACCAACTATACCACCACCTGTAGTGCAGAATATTGTACCCGCAGTACCAGTGAATGAGGTGAATAGGATGAGAATACTTCATGAGTTTCAATGATAAAGACCCTCCATTTCCAAGATGATCCTGACTCATTTAAATTTTATGAATGTATTGAGACATTGACATGAGTTTTCCATCTAGTCAGGACACCGAATGATCTAATGGAGACTCCAGTGGTGAGCCTTATACATGGATATATAAGATGATAATGGGGGTTAGTGACCCAATATTAAGATGATGAGACTCTAGAATTTTCAAAGTCTGTGTGCCTCTTTAGAGATGGGTTATCACGATCTATGTTGAGGGATGTACATATCTAGGAGATTTTGCAGCTCCAGCAGGGTAGCATGATAGTAGCTGAGTATTCATCGAGGTTTCCTCTCTAGGTACTCGAAGAATATGGTTTGAGATTAGTTCTTCCAGGATAAAACATTAGATATATGACTAAATAGATACATATGATCCAATGCTATAATATAATGAATTTCTACCTATTTTGGGGTGCTAGAGAGATTTTTAGTGGTTGATAGTTTCTTAGATGAGAAGACACTACCAGTGGTTTCCAGTAGTGGAAAAAGAAGGAGTAGAGACATTAGAAGTTGGGAGCTGACATTAGTCTCAGTGATTTGGACATGTGATACATTTCAAGAGGAGGCCCCATGATAGAGGTTCTGATGTTTAGGGCTCATAGGATAGATCTAGTTATCCTAGGGAGATGTGGTGATATTCATGTAATGGTAGGAGATATATTTCATGATATAATCTGACATAATGTAAAGGAAAATTGAGAGATAGCTGATGGGCCTCCTGGAAAGAGGCTACGGCTGAAGAAGAAAGGTCTTCATGGTGGGGAATGTGGTATAAGAGTTGGGAGGGAAGCTGGAAGTGGTATATTCTTTGACTTATTACCACCACCACCCCTAGGTGGTCCGCTCTAGGCTCGAGAAGTTAGAGGATAGGGGCATGGTAGCTACAGGTCCTTGAGGGTTATGACCTAGAAGCTCTGGGAATGATTCGAGATACGATACTTGTATTTTCTATGCTAGTTTCACTATTAATATACATAAGTACTTGTAATTGCTTTATTTACACCTATTTGGTTTGAGACATAGTGACTCTGATTGAGATCGTGTCTTGACCCTTATGGTTGGAGACTCCTACCGAAGATGACTCAGTGATCACACACTCATGTCGACAGTGTGACCTGAATCTTGGATGTGAGAGTTTCTGTTGGGATATCATTATAGTAGCAATGAATCCTTATGATTTTATCTTATGTAAAAACTGGTTATCTATATTTCATGCCTATATTGAATTTTTCATGTTGAGGATGCGTGTGTCTATAGTGATGGCACCTGGTTTTCCTTTGTGGGTGAAAAAAAACCCAAGCAGCATAGGATAGACTCATGCATATGAAGGAGCAATAGGTTACTCATCAGTGGGATAGAATAACCCTTTTTGATGAGGAAGTTATGAGTTTCTAGTCTTCTACACTGGTGCGAGAGTATAAGGATGTCTTTCCTGAAGATGTTACATGCTTACCTCCCAATATATAAATCGACTCCTTCTTTGATCTGAACCTCAGGTTGAAACTAATATCTACACCAACACATTGTATAGTTCCTATAGATATTCTCAAGATGAAGTTGTAGTTGGAATAATTTTATAGGAAGTGATTTGTTAGGCCTAATGTTTCACCCTGGATGGCCCTAGTTTTGTTTTACAAGAAGGAAGATGAGAGTTATAGGTTATGTGTGGACTACTAGAGCTTAAAATAGGTGACCATGAAGAAAAATTATCCACTACTGAGGATCAATGACCTCTTTGATAATTTTAGAGGGGAACAGTGGTTCTTGAAGGTTGAACTTAGGCTAAGCTATCACCAATTACAATTACGAGATGATGATATAACGAAGACAACATTCAGATGTTGCAACGGTCACTATAATCACTTGGTGATTCCCTTTGGTGTGATTAAATTAATAATAGTGTTCATGGGACTCATGGACCGTATCTTTAAACCATTATTAAACCATTTCATGGTGGTATTCATAGACTACATCCTCGTGTACTCGGTGTCTAAGGAGGAGCACACGAGACATTAGTGGATGGTTCTGGATATACTTTGAGAGAATAAACATTATGGAAATATGATGAATTATAAGTTTTTTATACAGGAGATCCACTCCTTGGACATGCTATCTCATTGGATGGTTTGATAGTGGATTCGGCCAATGTGGAGGCAGTGTTAGCTTAGAAGCCACCCAAAACTGCAATGGAGGTTTGAAACATCCTTGGGTGGTTAGGCTATTACTATAGATTCATAATTAATTTTTCTAGGATATTAGCACCCATGGAATCATTGACCCAATATGGATATCCTTTCATGTGGAAAGAGGGGTTCCATCAAGATTTTTAGGATTTTTGGGATAGATTGATGAGTGCTCCCATCATGAGATTTCCAGAGGAGGGTGTTGAGTAAGTAGTGTTATGTGATGCATCAGGATCCAGGATTGGTTTTGTTCTGATGTAGAGTGAGTTGTTGATTTCCTATGGTTCATTAAAGTTGAGGCCAAATGAGTAGAACTATGAAACACATGATCTTGGGTTATAATAGGTAGTCTTTTCACTAAAAATGTAGTGAAACTACCTAATGGGTGAGCGGTTTATCATCTACTATGACCACAAGAATCAAAAGTATATCATCTATTATAAGGATATTAATTTTATATAGAGGAAATTAATATATTTTCACCAATATTATGAATTAAAAATTATCTGTACACCTGGGGAGGGGAATATGTTAGCAGATTCTCTCAGTGGGACATCCTATCCGTAGTTGATGAATGAGGAATCAGAGTAGTTGACCTCATTGCAATTATCCTTTGTGCATAGATATGGAGAATCTTACCTCCAATAGATGGTTTATACCCCTCCACTTTTGCAGCATGTCGGGGAGGAAGAGATTGGGAAACTTACTATGAGACCCTATGTACTTAGATATCCACTAGACATGCTCCGAATGTATTTTATGAAGGTGGGGAGAATTTCATTCTTTTCAGAGGATGAACAACGGTACTAGTGATGTTGCGGGAGGAGGTTATCAGAGAGTTTCATACATCTAAATTGAAGATACATCCAAGTGTCTAAAATATGTTCCATGATCTCCAACGTTAGTTTTAGTGTCCATATATGAAGAATGAGGTTGTAAATTCTGTCTCTCGATGCCTTACATGTCAGTTGGTGAAGGTTGAGAACAAGGTTCTAGGGGGTTTAGCACAATCCCTTGAGGTATGATAATGGAAGTGAGATAAGATATCCATGGACTTCATGATGGGATTACCATGTACATCCATGGGACATGATTCCATCTAGGTGATCATATAAAAAATCACAAATTTGTCCCACTTCTTAGCTATATGATAGTAGAGTTTAGTACTGAGCTTGGGACGCCTCTACATGCAGGAGATAGTCCAACTCTATGGAGTTCCCTTGATTATCATTTATAGATGAAATTACATCCTTACATAATGATTATGGAAGGTGTTTTATGTAACACCCCGAGATTTTATGGAAAAAATTCTTTTTAATTTCATTAATGTCTTGTGTTGTACGCTACACCAAAAGGAGCTTGCACAACACGTATCCTTGACTTGCCTTTCATTACACGCAATCACGACCTTCCTTGATAGCGTGTGTAGTACACAATACCGAGTTTTACTAAACAACGATATACTATTAAAATATTATTAAAACTAGTCGTTATGAATAGTAATAACCACTTTTTGAAATTTTGTAATTTTTTTTTTCAAAATGGACTTCATTTTTGGATTCGGAATATCAAAATTAGCTTAGGGTGAAATTTTGGTAATTTTCGGATAACTTTCATATTTTGATGAATAATGGAAATTACTAAATTTTAATTAAAAACAACTTTTTCAATCGAAATAATTAATAGTGATAAATTATTAATTTTAGTTGTTTTAAAGTATATTTAGAATATATTTTTACAATTTAATACAATATTGGCCATTGGATGTAATTTCACATTTAAACCAGTTATAAACAAGTGTCAATCTTTTGATAGTTATCATCTCTTAAAAACACGCATTTTGTTTTGACGACGAGAATTAATTTTTAAATTAATTAATGCAACTGATATGTTTTGAATTTGGTAAAATAGAAATCATTTTTGAGTTCATAATATCAAATATATCTTAGGCCTAATTTTTGGTATTTTTCTGAAAACTTTCAACTTTTGATGAATAGTGAAACCACTAAGTGGTAGTTAAAAAAAACTGAATTTTTTCATAAAACTTAATTTTACCACTTCTGTGAGTGGAATTTAAAAAATCTGAGAGACACGGTTGATGTCAGTAAGTAAAATGTGGTTCAATGAGATGGAAATAATTTTTGGTGAATAGTAACTTTTTACTTTTATTTACCACGGTTAAAAGTAAATAGGGTAATTAAGGGTAAAAATGATATTATGATTACCCTAACGCATGTCCAAATTCTATTGGATAAGTGTAATTAGACCAAAAACAAGTTTAGGAATAAAATATGACCATTTAGGCCCACTTGGATTAGATTAGGACATTTATTATTAATTTATTTAAAGAAGGGTTAAAAGAGTTAAAATCAAAGTTTATTTACTAAAACATTTTTAATATAGGGTTATACATAAGATAAATTCGACTATAAATATTAATTAGAAAGATAAAAAGATTTCCTACATAATTTTATTTTATTTGTAATTTTTAGACATTAAATAATTTAAATTATCTATGACACAACGATGATGCAGTAATTATCTTATTAATGAAATATTGACATAATTGATGTTATAAATACCCAAATAAATATAATTTGAGACTTTTTATGAATTACAATAATTTTATAGGTTAATATGACATGTTAGTATTGATTTAATTAACGTTTTTAGAACTTATCATTCTGTTATGATTTTCACAAAAATCAATTACTAAATAGTGTCAAAATTGACATAAAATAGTTTTTAAAACAAATATTATATTATTAATTGTTATTTTATTCCTAAAAATCTAAGTTTCAGATAAATGACTTAGATAAGGTTATATATATTAATAATAAAAAACTTGGGGTTATTTTGGCTTCTTATAGTAAGTTTATTAACCTTATATTGTAAGAACACAAGAAGACACGGTAAAAGTAAAATTATTTAACTTAATGTTAAATCTAAATGATAAGGTTAAAATAGGAACCTAAACTTGTCTAAATTATATTGTATGAGATTATTTCGACCCATCCCCACCTTAGCCTTGAAATAAATTAATTTGGAGCTATTTAAAACCGAACTTGACTTTATAATAAAATAATATTTTTAGTTATTCCAAAGGTGCCCCTCTCCTCCCTTATAAAAGGGAACCTCCTCTCTCTCTTCCTCACACCACTTTGAGCCTTCAAGCTCGGACAAAACCTACCAAATTATCTTCTACACTTCCCTAGAAACATCCTAGAGGTTCTGGTCTTCCTCAAAGACCAATTTTAGTGCCCTAAAAGGAGATCTCAAAGAGGCGCTTCAAAGAAGAGGTAATTTCCGTTACCGATTCTTTCAACTTTATTTCTTCTTCCACTTCTTCTTCTTAGGTTGTTTCATTATGAAGTAATAACATCAGTATCAATAATATACTGATATGTTATTATAAGTATGAAACAACCCTATTTCACCATCTATCCATCCTACGGAAAACGAAATCACCGCGCGTGCGTACGTACGGAATACCGTCTCCACGCCGTGGTGTAATCTGTTTTTCCACCAACACCTTACATGGATGGGTATTATGGTGTAAAGAATAACTATAAATAGTTATTATAACATCATAATGATTCTGATATATTGTATCATCCACTCCAATTCAATTCAATAATTATGGAAATGATATCATCGCTCGTGCGTACGTACGGACTACCGTCTCCACGACGCGATGAGATTCATTCTCCATGTTAACCATTTAAGAATGATTATAAAGTATATATAAGCAATAATAATGAAATATATGAAATTATAAAGCTACTGGATTTATGTGTGTATATATGTATGTCATATACTTAATTCCATTCAACTCAATAAGGAAACGAAAACAACGTTCATGCGTACGTACGGCCTACCGTCTCCATGAACGGTGTATTTCTTTCCATTTACTAATTTATTATATATATGTATATTCTGAATATATATTATATATAAATCATGTTTTATATTCTGTAATTAAGTAATTATGTTCTAAGCAATCATATGAATAATTACAAGTCAAAACACGGACGACAAATGAAACAATTTTACCCAAAATGCTCTTTAACATAGAATTTACAAAAGAACGGGTAATATAAAGTCATAAGTGAACCATATATGATATCATAACAATTAGTATGATTCTGGAATAAGTAAATTACATTATTTAAATCATTATACATGAGGTTCGGACACTTACGAATCATATCGGACCTAAGGTAAGGGAAAATATCACAATCTCATTTTTATCTGAGATCGTTTATACTTTTGTATTTTCTGGGGTGTATTTTATCATCCACATCCATGTTTCCTCCATATGTAATATTTATATCCTTATACAATAGTTTATATCCAATTTTACTCTTTGGTGAGTTTTTAGTAAAAGATATGAAAGGAATCTTTTGTCATTTTTAGCACGAGGTACTTTTTGACTTTTTCGACAAAAGTATAAGAAGAATGTTTTTTTAACTTATACAGCATGAATGGATTTTTTTTAAAACATTATTTACAAGAAGCTTACTTTAAAAGTTTCAAGTTTATTTTTAATAAACTTCTTTTATTTTAAAATTGTAAGACATGTTAAGAAAGGAAAATGTTTTTGAAGTAGAAAGGATATTTTCCTCAAGAATGGAGTTCAAGTGTTTTATCAAAATTATTTTCCATCTAAGATAATAAAGGGTTCTGTTTCTATCCCTATTATTACATGGATTTGATTATGTTGTGATGGAAATATTTTTATGAATTCCATTATCTTATACGAATTGTTTTATGATGTCATGTTGTTTAAGAATCCCATTTTTATTACATGGGTTATGCTACAATGTATGGTTTATGATTTTGTGGCACACATAAGAATAGTATCATTATGAGATGGGTGGGACCTATATCTCCCTCCAATGCATTGGGTAAAGATTTTATATCTCATGAGATAGACATGGCTGGAATGGTAGGTTATACCGATTCAGTGAAACAGGACTGAAATGAGGGTGACTCGGTTCAGAAAGGGAATTTGTCCACTAAGATAGTCTTGGCAATGAGTCTTGACTAATAAGAAATGATTATTTATGATTATGTGTGTATGCCACAAAGTTTAATGTTTTAAGTTATTATTATTGTGATTACATTTCACTGCCATGAGTTATCCCAGGTTATGAAATTATGATCTCTTTTACAGGTTAAGATTTCCAAAAGTTATGTGCTTATGTATATGATGTGATTGATATTTATTTTGTTTACCCTTATTGAGCATTTGAGCTCACCCTTTTATGTTTTTTCCCCAAGATATAAATAAAGGTTTTAGGTATAAAAAAATTAAGATCTTTATGGGAGATGTTGAAGATCTTTCACCATGATTAGAAGATTACGTTCCAAGTTTCCAAAGACACTAAACTATTATGATCCTTGTGTGTGTGTTTTTGTTATGTACTAAGTATTCTACAAAAGTAATGTAATGTCCATTTATGTCAGGCTTCGGGTCTCTACAGTTGGTATCAGAGGAAAGGTTTAGTCAACCTTTGGAAACTAGGATGCGATAACTTTAGTGAGATCCCTAGAGATATTTCTAAGGTATGTCTAGGGATGTCTCTAAGGTTAAGTATACGTATAGGTTATAGTCCTAGAATTGCGCTAACGATCTTAGAATTTAACCTAAGATGTTAGATATTGAGGGTACTCCCCCTTTATTGTGTTGTTTTCCCTAGCATGATTTTTGCCTCTTACACTATTCTTTTTGGGTTTTAGAAAATGGCTGGAAACAAGATGATTCACGATAATGGAGGATATGATGGACAATGGAATGATATTCTTCATGAGAAACCAAATGAAATGGGATTTGGAAGTCCAAACATCATTATTATTCCGAATCAGCAATCTCATAATATGATCAATAAAGTCAAATTTGGTATGTTTCCTGACTCGGCTAATAAGAGAAAGATGGAGTTTCATGATGATCATAGAGGAAAGAAAGTTCAATTTCCCCTATGTAAATCATGTGGGAAGAGGCATCAAGGAGAATGTTTCAAAGGAACTGGAAGATGCTTTGGGTGTGGAAAAGAAGGACACAAAGCCAGTAAGTGCAAAGGAAAAGGTTCAGTTAACACCATGGATGAGGATAATGTTATTGCTACGACATCAACAATGGTTAAATGTTTTAAATGTGGAATGTACAGGCATTATGAAAACCAATTCCCTAAGGGAAAGTCTCATGAAGAGAATCAGTATGGTCGTATGAGTAGTATTTATGTTGATGATGATGAAGAGACTGCAAATGATATGTGAGATGAAAGAATTGTTGAAGCTCAGTCAATGGTTTAAGAATTTAGTGGAATGATGACATGCTTATCATGTGTAATGTTGTATAAGTAATCTCATGGTACTATGGAATAAAGAGACATCTAAGGATTGTTACACTGTTGTCTTTCCTTGAGTTTTGAAAGTGTATGATTAATGGTACCAGTATCCATGAAAGGTTATTCAGATATTTTTGGAATGTAGATGATATGCACATAATGAAGGGACAAGAAGATATTGAGATGTTTGATTGTATTCATGAGCTCATTATTGATATAAGGACTAAGTGATATCATGGTTTGAGTATATAGAATTTTGAGGATTTTGGTATGTGGAAAGAGTTCACTTTTAACTGCATTCATGTTTTCACTAAGGTTCAATGGGTATTCAAGAGAGTACTTGATTAAGGCCTTTGAATGTTTGGAATGTGACCAACAAGATATATCTTATGATATATGGGGATCAACGATGGTATTAAATCTCTAGTAATCATTTTCACTATATTATGAGAATGGACTGCAGTATTATGGATAAGCCTAAAGATTGGAATGGATTATGTTGGACATAAGTTAGTATTGTTTAAGGATAGAAGTTTTTTTTGATGGGATGTTATAGCAATATAGTTTTAGAAAAAGGACAACCTGCAGGACAGGAGACAACCCATTGCGTCGGACAAGGTTGTAGGAATCAAACCCACAACCAAAGTGCGACTAGACTTTATCGCATACCACTGGCCTACAGGAAGTCCCTGGTTAGTAGAAACTAGTTTTATTTTATTAAGAGGTATGATATATGAAGTATAAGTTCATTTTTGGAACCATATATGATTAACCATAAGATGGAATTATAACTTTTGCTAACCTTTTGTTTGAAAGAGATGGAATGACCCATCATTCTATCACATGATCTTCTAACACATCACGAATGACAAATTCAACTTCATTTCTTTAAGAGATGAAGTGGAAATTGTCCAAAGAACGACAAACGGTGATACTATACAAAAATCATGAAAGTATTTATTCTAATTCCAATTTCATCAACTTTAGGGAAATGATCTTGAAACGAAAAATGTTGTCTTAGTGCTCTTATATCTGATGAATCAGATGGTACCTTATATTGTCACAAATTTATGGCTTTGTGATTGCTATCTTTTCCATAGCCATGTTCTCTACCACTCTCCATCAGAACATGATGGTTAGATTTCTCTTCCATATCCATATTCTCACCTATGTGGAAACCCAGTGATTAGTTTATTTGGGTAACCGTTACGTTTCATACTTTTGTTTTTAAAGATTGGTTTTGGTATTACTTTTTACGATGTGAGTTTCAATTAAAGAAACTTTCGAATAGTAAACCATTTATAACCCCGACGAATTTCGAGGGTGAAATTCATTTTAAGGGGGGTAGAATGTAACACCCCGAGATTTTATGAAAAATATTCTTTTTAATTTCATTAATGTCTTGTGTTGTATGCTACAACAAAAGGAGCTTGCACAACATGTATCCTTGACTTTCCTTTCATTACACGCAATTGCGACCTTCCTTGATAGCGTGTGTAGTACGCAATACCGAGTTTCACTAAACAACGATATGCTATTAAAATATTATTAAAACTAGCCGTTATGAATAGTAATAACCACTTTTTGAAATTTTGAAAATTTTATTTTTCAAAATGGACTTCATTTTTGGATTCGGAATATCGAAATTAGCTTAGGGTGAAATTTTGGTAATTTTCAGATAACTTTCATATTTTGATGAATAGTGGAAATTACTAAATTTTAATTAAAAACAACTTTTTCAATCGAAATAATTAATAGTGATAAATTATTAATTTTAGTTGTTTTAAAGTATATTTAGAATATATTTTTACAATTTAATACAATGTAGGTCATTGGATGTAATTTCACATTTAAACTAGTTATAAACAAGTGTCAATCTTTTGATAGTTATTATCTCTTAAAAACACGTCTTTTGTTTTGACGACGGGAATTAATTTTTAAATTAATTAATGCAACTGATATGTTTTGAATTTGGTAAAATAGAAATCATTTTTGAGTTCATAATATCAAATATATCTTAGGCCTAATTTTTCGTATTTTTCTGAAAACTTTCAATTTTTGATGAATAGTGAAACCACTAAGTGGTAGTTAAAAAAACTGAATTTTTTCATAAAACTTAATTTCACTGCTTCTGTGAGTGGAATTTCAAAAATCCGAGAGACACGGTTGATGTCAGTAAGTAAAATGTGGTTCAATGAGATGAAAATAATTTTTTGTGAATAGTAACTTTTTACTTTTATTTACCACGGTTAAAAGTAAATAAGGTAATTAAGGGTAAAAATGATATTATTATTACCCTAACACATGTCCAAATTCTATTGGATAAGTGTAATTCGACCAAAAACAAGCTTAGGAATAAAATATGACCATTTAGGCCCACTTGGATTAGATTAGGACATTTATTATTAATTTATTTAAAGAAGGGTTAAAAGAGTTAAAATCAAAGTTTATTTACTAAAACATTTTTAATATAGGGTTATACATAAGATAAATTCGACTATAAATATTCATTAGAAATATAAAAAGATTTCCTACATAATGAGATTTTATTTGTAATTTTTAGACATTAAATAATTTAAATTATTTATGACTCAACGATGATGAAGTAATTATCTTATTAATGAAATATTGACATAATTGATGTTATAAATACCCAAATAAATATAATTTAAGACTTTTTATGAATTACACTAATTTTATAGGTTAATATGACATTTTATTATTGATTTAATTAACTTTTTTCGAACTTATCATTCTGTTATGATTTTCACAAAAATCAATTACTAAATAGTGTCAAAATTGACATAAAATAGTTTTTAAAACAAATATTATATTATTAATTGTTATTTTATTCCTAAAAATCTAAGGTTCGGAAAAATGACTTAGATAAGGTTATATATATCAATAATAAACAACTTGGGGTTCTTTTGGCTTCTTATAGTAAGTTTATTAACCTTATAGTGTAAGAACACAAGAAGACACGGTAAAAGTAAAATTATTTAACTTAATGTTAAATCTAAATGATAAGGTTAAAATAGGAACCTAAACTTGTCTAAATTCTATTGGATGAGATTATTTCGACCCATCCCCACCTTATCCTCGAAATAAATCAATTTGGAGCTATTTAAAACCGAACTTGACTTTATAATAAAATAATATTTTTAGTTATTCCAAAGGTGCCCCTCTCCTCCCTTATAAAAGGGCACCTCCTCCCTCTCTTCCTCACACCACTTTGAGCCTTCAAGCACGGCCAAACCCTGAAATATTATATTCTACACTTCCCTAGAAACATCCTAGAGGTTCTTGTCTTCCTCAAAGACCAATTTTAGTTCCCTAAATGGAGATCTCAAAGAGGCGCTTCAAAGAAGAGGTAATTTCCGTTACCGATTCTTTCAACTTTATTTCTTCTTCCACTTCTTCTTATTAGGTTGTTTCATTATGAAGTAATAACATCAGTATCACTAATATACTGATATGTTATTATAAGTATTAAAAAACCCTATTTCACCATATATCCATCCTACGGAAAACGAAATCACCGCGCGTGCGTACGTACGGAATACCGTCTCCACGCCGTGGTGTAATCTGTTTTTCCACCAACACCTTACATGGATGGGTATTATGGTGTAAAGAATAACTATAAATAGTTATTATAACATCATAATTATTCTGATATATTGTATCATCTACTCCAATTCAATTCAATAATTATGGAAATGATATCATCGCTCGTGCGTACGTACGGACTACCGTCTCCACGTCCCGATGAGATTCATTCTCCATGTTAACCATTTAAAAATGATTATAAGGTATATATAAGCAATAATAATGAAATATATGAAATTATAAAGCTACTGGATTTATGTGTGTATATATGTATGTCATCTACTTAATTCCATTCAACTCAATAAGGAAACGAAAACAACGTTCATGCGTACGTACGGCCTACCGTCTTCATGAACGGTGTATTTCTTTCCATTTACTAATTTATTATATATATGTATATTCTGAATATATATTATATATAAATCATATTTTATATTCTGGAATTAAGTAAGTATGATCTAAGAAATCATATGAATAATTACAAGTCAAAACACGGACGAAAAATGAAACAATTTTACCCAAAATGCTCTTTAACATAGAATTTACAAAAGAATGGGTAATATAAAGTCATAAGTGAACCATATATGATATCATAACAATGAGTATGATTCTGGAATAAGTAAATGACATTATTTAAATCATTATACAGGAGGTTCGGACACTTACGAAGCATATCAGACCTAAGGTAAGGGAAAATATCACAATCTCATTTTTATCTGGGATCGTTTATACTTTTGTATTTACTGGGGCGTATTTTATCATCCACATCCATGTTTCCTCCATATGTAATATTTATATCCTTATAAAATAGTTTATATCCAATTTTACTCTTCGGTGAGTTTTTAGTAAAAGATATGAAAGAAATCTTTTTTCATTTTTAGCATGAGGTACTTTTTGACTTTTCCGACAAAAGTATGAGAAGAATGTTTTTTTAACTTATACGGCATGAATGGATTTTTTTTAAAACATTATTTACAAGAAGCTTACTTTACAAGTTTTCAAGTTTATTTTTACTAAACTTCTTTTAGTTTAAAATTTTAAGACATTTTAAGAAAGGAAAATGTTTTTGAAGTAGAAAGGATATTTTCCTCAAGAATGGAGTTCAAGTGTTTTATCCAAATTATTTTCCATATAAGATAATAAAGGGTTCTGTTTCTATCTCTATTATTACATGGATTTGATTATGTTGTGATGGAAATATTTTTATGAATTCCATTATCTTATATGAATTGTTTTATGATGTCATGTTGTTTAAGAATCCCATTTTTATTACCTGGGTTATGCTACGATGTATGGTTTATGATTTTGTGGCACACATAAGAATGGTATCATTATGAGATGGGTGGGACCTATATCTACCTCCAATGAATTGGGTAAATATTTTATATCTCATGAGATAGACATGGCTGGAATGGTAGGTTATACCGGTTCAGTGAAACAGGACTGAAACGAGGGTGACTCGGTTCAGAAAGGGACTTTGTCCACTAAGATAGTCTTGGAAATGAGTCTTGACTAATAAGAAATGATTATTTATGATTATGTGTGTATGCCAAAAAGTTTAATGTTTTAAGTTATGATTATTGTGATTACATTTCACTGCCATGAGTTATCCCAGGTTATGAAATTATGATCTCTTTTACAGGTTAATATTTCCAAAATTTATGTGCTTATGTATATGATGTGATTGATATTTCTTTTGTTTACCCTTACTGAGCATTTGAGCTCACCCTTTTATGTTTTTTCCCCAGGATATAAAGAAGGGTTTTAGGTATAAAAAAAGGAAGATCTTTATGGGAGATGTTGAAGATCTTTCACCATGATTAGAAGATTACGTTCCGAGTTTCCAAAGACACTAAACTATTACGATCCTTATGTGTGTGTTTTTGTTATGTACTAAGTTTTCCGAAAAACTAATGTAATGTCCATCTACATCAGGCTTCGGGTCTCTACATTTTAGGTGGTTTTTGGGAATCAGTTATGCTTGAGAATAGCATTTCACCCCCTGACTGACGACCAGACTAAGTAGACCATTCAGGTTCTGGAGGACATGGTACGAGCTTGCATGTTGGAATTTTTATGTATCTAAGAGCATCAACTACCGTTAAAAATTTTATTTACAATAATAGATACCATTCCACCATTGGTATGTCACCATTTGAGGCTTTGTATGGGAAACCCTATAGGTCACCACTTTGTTGTACTGAACGAGGAGAGTCAACAATTATGAGCACAAAGTTGGTACGAGCTACTACAAAGAATGTGTAGTTTATATTGGAGAGGATGATGACTACACAGATCTATAATAAGTCTTATTTATAATGACTAAGGGGAGATTTGGAGTTTGAGGAAGGATACCATGTGTTCCTATGGCTTTCACCTCGACATGGATTATGGAGATTTGGCTAGGGTAGAAAACTATCTTTGAGATTCATTATCCCTTTTCAAATACATTATAGAGTTAGAAAGGAGAAATAACTCTTAGATCAATTACTTCAATTAAACTGGGTACACAATATCTTCCACGTGTCATAGCTATGGAGGTATGTTCAACACCCATTGCATGTTATTGAATTGGGTGAGCCAGACATCATGGATGGAGATACCTTTACTAAGTACCCTGTAAAGATTGAGGATTGATGAGAGAGGATCTTTTATTGGTAAAATACCCCTTCAATGTGTATCTGTTGGTAGAATGAGAATCTCCAGAAGATCACTTGGTAGCAGGAGGCTCATATTCATGCTCAGTACCCATATCTCCTTATGTATCCCCTTGTTTTGTAATTTCAAGGATATAAATCCCCATGGTTGGGAGAATGTAATGACTTAGTTTTTTTTCATTTATTATTTTTGTATATTTTATGGTTTAATATTATGACCGAACATTGAGATGGCATGTGATTTCAAGGATCAATGTTCTTGAAATTAATGTTTGAAATATATTAAATAGCACGTGCACACAGTTTTTCTGAATTTTTTTAATAACTTCTAAAAGAGGGCTCAGATCTGAAATCTAAGGTCACTGTTGAGTTTAAAATGTGGGTTTTACCCTAGGAACATTATAACCTTTTTTAGCACGGGTCTTTTGTGGAAAATTCATCACAGGTGTGAAATGAATAAAATAATTAATTATATTATATTATTTTTTATTTTTTTGATTCAGTGACAATCATGTATTTATGTAGACTATTATGATGGAATTTTAGGGTTATCGATATAAACTTGGATCCATTGGAGAACCCATGGAGAGAGCATTGGGGGATCTCTCTCAGGTGAACATCAACCAAATTGATGATTGATGATCAGTGTGCAATGGGATTTGGAAATATCACCAATGTTGATGACATCGACTCGTTATTAATCATTGATTGATCCATCTCAAGGTAGTACATTTGCTATGTTTTAATTCATTCCCCATTTTTGATTTTTATGGTGAACACGAATAAATGGACCAATCGATTGATTCATGGATTAGTCGTTTTGTGGAATGGGGTTATTACGGGGGGGGGGGGGGGGAGGGGTTGGGAGAATTTATTTGTGATTTTTTATTATATATTCATTCATCATTATGACAACAATTAATATAGGTAAAAATGAACATTTACCAAGGGTCATTCCTCATGATTGTTCTTTGTGATTTTCTCCCCTGATTCATTGTTCATCACAGGAATTCTTCATTTGTCCCACAGTTCAATGTATAATATAAAATTGATGTTGCACACCTTTTTCTTAGAAAAATAGTTTGAAATTGTAGATCTGGGATCAAAACAACATTATAGTTGTATGAAAATGGGAACATAAGAAGATCAGACAATGTAGATACCGATTTTCATGTTCTTTGGTTCATAATTAAGAACACTATTCAAAGGAATTTTATAAATGAATTGATGGATGGATTTCAATGATCTAGTGGTAGAAAGGCAGGTCCAAAGAAACTATTTGATTCCATTATGGGGCATGACTATATTGGTTTCTAAAGAAATATAGAAGATTTATTGAATATAGATCTCATATTATGAAAAATCCTATAACACACGGTGTTTAATCTAAGATTACCTGACGCGTGGGACCCTTCCAGTGGCGACTAGGGTTTTGGGAGGAATTTTAGTATCACAAAACATGTGATACTATTAAACGGTGTGTTACCCCTCCCTAATGGATAGGGGCATACCTTGGAAGGTACACAAACATGGGATAGATTACACAGGCCTGGGCACATCGTATACTCCCACACGGACACGCTTAGAAAAGTGTTCCCGAGCATACTTGTGTATTGGTACATGGGTATAAGTACACGAGTAGCCAAATTCTATGTACTGTTACATAGATATGAACAAAAACATGATCCATTTACAAAAACATGGGCTGTTTATATAGGCAGGTCCTATGGTTAAAGGGACATAGTGTGTACTCCTATTATACGCCGTGTACTCCCTTGATGTTGGCTTGGAGACCTTTTCCTCTGTATCTTTGAAAAGTTTCATTAGGGTGCATTCCCCATATCCATTCCCTAAGGGTTGGTATGAAATCTCCTCTTATACATAGAAGAACATTCCAATCAATAAGACTTATTAGATAGAGTTATTGGAATCCTTTTGCAAGGCTTAAAGTGAGATCATCTATTCATCTTTTTACCCTAGTTGGAGTTCCTAGTATCATCATGACCAACACTACATGGGCACTGATCCTATACATAGTTGGTTATACCAAAATGAGTTTTTGGTATTCCCCAAGGCCTTGGGTGTGATCCTTATATATTTTTTGTATCTATTAAGACTTTAGAGTATACTTATATGATGATACCTGACGAGAACTACCTCTCAGATGGACGTCATCAGTGATCTCTAACTCATAGAGTCTGTTCTCTCGGATGAGTGATTTTTGGAAATTTTGAGATGAAATCCTAGGATGGAATTACAGTTGTGTCATTACCTTTGAGACTCTGTGTCTTTATCAAGGGTATATGGATATTATTGTTATATGAATTGTAGACATATAACTATGTAGAGCTAACTTTTATTCATTTTTTGTTGGATTTGTGGTTTTGGGGTGTCCTACTGGGCATTGTTATACTCACCCCTGCACAATATTTTCCCACACGTGTCATATATTGTGTATATGATCAACATTTTTAAAGATTCCTAGACGGACCCAGACCAAATGGTGTTTTGTGACATCAGATATACCAAGGTGTGTTCCTGTTGTATCTTGACAAAATTCCCCATTTTACTTTCAGGTTGGACTTGTTTTTAGACTCTTTGTGGTGGGATTTTATTTGACCTTATTTACTTTTCTTTAATACCTTTAATATTCTAGGTGTGGGATTTAGATGTGCGCATGCATGGTTGTTCAGTTTTTTTTACATTTCAACATTTTATGGGCTTGGAGTTGTGTGCATGTGTATAGGTACTTAGGCTAAGACCCCCCATGTTAGTGATATGCCTACTTGGTGCTAGTCGATAGCCCCTGGAATATTAAAGATTGTTTTAGGGAGTCACAACATGGGCCTCATTGGTATGGGTCATGATATAGTGGATGATTTAATAGATTAATATTTTTGTTAAAAAGGTTTAATTATTTGATCGTCATTAGTTAGGAAACCTTGGTTAAAAATCTCATAGTTTGAATGAAAATGAAAAAAAACCATTTATTTCAAAAATTATTGGGTAAACAGGGTGAGTTTTATGAGCTCAAATTATAAATTAGGGTACATGAATTATTTTCCATGGATTGGTGTGGGTCAATTTAAGTTATTATTATTATTTTTCTATTGATTTTTATTCCTATCATTTTTATTATTTTTATATTTTTCAGAATGTATTGAGGATCACCCATATTTATTTTTTGATTATTAAGAATTTATAACACACAATAAGGTGAGTAAATAATATCAAGGGCATACATCCAATTATTTTATACTAATCCAATTCCCATGAATATGGTATAGTTTTTTGTGAGAATATATAATATTTTTTTATTATTCCTATGCATATAATGAATAATTTTTTAGTTGTGTTGATTTATGGGGATCATTATTAAGGTATATGAGTCTCCAATTGGGGATTTCTCAGGTTAGGTAGAAGTTGATGTTTTGTATTTTGGTTTATGTATCAACTAATATTATATTTTTTTATTTTTATTTCGTAATAATTATTGGTGTTTTATACTACACATATGAATATATATATATATATATTTCATTTTTTCTACGAATAATGAAGGAAGTACAATAATGGAACTGAGTTTTATTTTCTTATATAATGGAATGTTGAATATATGAAATGGGTATGGTATAATTTTGAGAAATTTAAGTATGACTTTGTTTGGGTTGATCATTGAGTGATTAATCTAATTTAAATTATAGTATAGCCTCATCAATAAATATAATCTTCTAGAATATGATAAGTCATGCTTAAGGTTTTTTATGATATATCTTAGAAACATTTATATTTCAGGGTTATATATTTATATAATGGTAAAATTGATGAATTTTTATATTGTGTTGAGTAGTTTATAAGTGTAAATAGGTTATAAAAATATTAAAGGTGCATTTCATGAATGTTTTAAACATGGATTTACTAAAAACTCAAGTTTCCATGAGAATAAAATTTTCCTGAGTATATATTTTATGTATAAGTGTGGTTTTTGTATGAAAATGTTAAATATGGTATGGATGAAGATATTGGTTCTAGTAATAGAACGTAATAAAGATACATTTTCTCCATAATGTATTAAATATGTTAGTTAAACTTTTATATAACAACATGTAGATTGAGAATTTATTCCTACAGTTGTTTGACCACCATGGGTGTAATGTTTTCATGTTCATTAACATTAAGAAATGCGATTTATGTGTGAAAATATATTATTTAAAAAGAAAATTTTGGAAATGAAATGAAATTTTGAATGATGGTATGTTTGACTGTTTTCTCTATCTATTGAATGAGAAATGTAATTTACACATATATTATTAAATCAAATTGTTTTCTAAAGTTTTAAATTTTGTTTATTTTTGGTTTGGAAAATAATTTGGTAAGACATAGGGACATTTATAATTTATTTTCCATTGAAATGATTATTATGGATATAATTTTTTGAAGTATTAATGAGTGAAATGCTTTGAATTTATGAATGTTTGTAGTTTGTGAAATCATTGGTTTAAAACATTTAGTGCGAATTTTGAATATCAGTATGTGTTTGTTCCTTGGATTTTTTAAAATAAATTTAGATTCTTCTTTATAATACCATGTATAAATTTTAGTGACTTGAGTTGGACTAAAGGTTATAATGGGTTTATACACTCAAGAATGATCTATTAGTGTATGTATATGGTTTTTTATATAACCTACTTGGCATGTTATATAGTGGGGAGTGATATACTTAGGATTCATTAATTTTTTAGGGAAAAAATTTATAGTTAGATAGAAAGTGAGATTTTTTATATGATAATATATTGTTAATATACCATTCTTTAAAGATAAAATTTCTATTTTTAGTGTAAAATTTGATATAGTATAGGGAGTTGTTACACATATATTTATGGATTAATTTTTAAATAAATATATTCAATTTTATCAATGTTTAAATTAAATAGAAAACTTTCATTTATATTTTTAAATTTAATTATTTGGATTTGGAATGATATTTTAGTTTTGGAAAGTAAAATATTATAAATATGATTTACAATTTGTAGTTGTAGATATATTATATTAAAATCTATAGACAAGTGAAATGAAGAGGGATGATTCCAGCATTTTAGGCCTCAATAAACCATTATTAATAATAGTTACGATCTCCTGGATTTGGGTTGTTTATTTGTACAACTATTATAAACTATTTCCTAACCATCATACAAATCATTCCAGCATTAAAACCCCTTATTATTTTGTTATTTATCATCATTTCTTTTATATTTATCCTATTTTATTATCTTGTTTAATCATCATGTGATTATCATTTCTTTCTAGTTAACCTAGGCCCATGGAATAATAATTATTATTGAATTTTTCTATGTATTAAAGGAAAATACCTTAATGGGAAGGGAAACTTAGATGATTGGGTTTTTATCAAAAATTTTAGAGGGTTAGGTATGGTAAACCCAAGTTAATGAATAATCTATCAACACTATTATTACTCTAAGTGGGTGCTTCAATGATTAAATTTTATTTTGGAGTTTTTAATATTTATTGTATATAAAAAATATTATTGTAATATTATATATTATGTAGGGTAATTTTGGTAGATTATATTCACTGATAGTGGTTTATAGACTTGTTTGAGGTAAGTGGACTCAATTATTTGGTGTTTATATGGTTTTTTATGAATTAAATTTCATATTGGATATTTTATATATTTTTATTTTTATTTTAATAATTTATGGTTTAAATGTTCTTATCACTAGAAATTTAGTTGATTAACCAAATTAAAATATTAATTTTATATATAAATGAACATAAAAAATTCATTATAGAGATGAAATAACCAGTCTATATTTTTCTAACATTGGTGGGAGTTACAATATTTTTTTTATTATGGATAAATTGTATTATTTTTTAGAGTAATAATATTTTTATAACTAATTTGGAAGTAGGCCTTAATTTTTTTCAAAATATATATTGGGTAATTGTATTTTTTAATGTGTGTGTGTGTATATATATATTCATATTTGAATTTATTCTTGGGATGTGAAAACATATTTATAAAAAATTATATTTCAAGATTACTCATGTCAATTTTGAAATAATATATTTATTTATCAAAAGGTTTTATAAGATTACTTGGTAGCTTAGTTATAAAAAAAATGTGGTTTTATAAAATTCTTTTGTGAAACAGTTTAAAATATTCTATTAAACTCATAAACTGTTTAATGATTGGATTTATACATTGATTTTATAATGAGTTATTAAAAATTATCTTTACCACTAGTTGTGGATTTGGTTTTATAAATATATATTTTTTTGATAAATTGTTTATATAATTATTATTTAATGAATTATGTTTTATGATTTACGTTATAATTTGAAGAAATAGTTTTAAAGATAAATCCTTTCCTTACATAAAAGAAGATATTTCATAAGATCTTTATTAGTTTGATCTCAATGGGATTTTTTACTTTGATTTATCTTTCATGGGGTGAGAGGAAAATAATAAAAATATTTTGATGGTTTTTTGGTCATTTGTCTTAGTGATAGTCCATTGCAATTATCAAAAAAACATGTGAGTGGAATAAGTATATATATATTAATGAATTATATAGTTAAATTTATTTTAGGTATGTAATATTATAATGTTTTATCATGTTTAAGTTTTATATGTTTTTTTAAATAAATTTCAAGGGGTGATTATCAAAATTCATGCATTGATAGAGAAATTAATGTATTGGAATGGTTTTAAATATTTTTTATAGTTAAAGAACATTATTTGGGGAAATTTGTTAAAATATTAATGTTTTGGGAAGTAATTTTTCATAATTACATTAAAGGTTTGCAAACTATGCCCATTAACCTTGAAATTCCATGTTTTTCAATTTCAATATTTGTTAATGACCTAAGCTCTCAAAGATGAGTTGTATACTTGTATTGTAATTGTATAATATTTATCAATATATTTTGATCCACTTTAATGGATATAGATTATGGGAAGATATATGATACTTGGTTTGAACTCAAGTATGATCATGATCCTTGATCATTGTATGATTACACTTATACATGATTTAATCCATGATGAATGTAAATTATGAAGTATATACATAGGTAGAGTGTGTGACTAGTTGACCTAATAATGATGAATATTCATAGTAGAATAATTATATGGTTGATTGGGTATAATATATGTCATGCTTAACTATTAGATCAAGGTTGATACAGTGTTGTAGGTTGGTTATTATCAAGGATATGAGGAGTTTTTCTCCCTTGATTACATTAAGTGTTTTCATTTGAATTATATGCATCTATGCTTCCAGAAGGGGTGACTATCAATGTTTTAGGGCTACATGTATTTTCCACCATCAATATTTATTATTATATTATTGAAATTGTTACTAAAGATGACACTATCACTCTTATTGATGGATACACCATGATTTATATGGTGGTCGTTATTAAGAATAAATTTTCCTCTCTTGGAAAAAATTGCATGGATGGTAAGGGTGAAGTTAAAGGTATTGGTCCTATATGATATCATTTATTTATATTGGATATACACAATGATTAATATGGATGGGTGGAATAAAATTTCAACATCTAGTGATGACTATTACATGACTAATATGTGAGTAAAATATAGATGATAAAATATAATTTGTCTTGGGTTTTCATTACGGATTCTTGGTTTATATTTTAGTTTATTTCGATGCGTAGTAGTTTCAGTAGGATGGTTAATGAGATGGTTGTTTTTTTCTAATATCATGTGTGAGCTCTATGTTTCTTTTGTTAATATTTTCCATATGATTTAACCCATATGGATTTTTTGTGTGTTTATCATTATAATATTGTCATTGGTTAAGTTTAAGGTTATTTTCAAGGAATAAATAGTTGATGAATTTACTTAAAATGTCATTGGGTAATGCAGATGAGTTGGAACAACATGATTTGTGGTTAAGGGTGCATGAGTTATTTTCATAGGACTATTGTGAGTATCTTCAAATTATTAATGATATTTTATTATATTTTTAAAAGTTATATTACCTATATTATTATTATTATTATTTATGGTATTTTTTTTATGATAGGTTAAGGGTTATAGATAGTCATTTTCCCATGCATAAAAATTTATCACTCACTCATATAAGATGAGTACTATTGAGAATATCCCTAGATCCTTTATGATGACCCATAACCATGACCGTTGTATAGTTTATGGAATTCTTGGAAAAATATAGAGTAGGAAATGTTCTCAATTTCCATAGTGGCTAATGGTTTTACTTGGGATTTGGTAGCTTGGGATAAAGTATATGTATTTTATTTCCTTTTATATATAAACTTACTTATATTTCTTTATTTATTTATATTTTTTTATTGATGGAAATTATGTATGATTTTATATATGCTTGTGTGTGTATGTGTCATCTAATGATATTAAGGTACTCCCACTAAGGGATCCATGGTTCACTTGTCTATAGTGTGATAAGTCCAATATATAGATGAGTCATGCTAAATTTTTGGAAACTCATTATTTTACTATGAATGGGTTGGTAATTTAGAACATTTTAATTTTATTATTTTTTAATACTATCACTATAATTTATAATAATTTGGTGTGTGATAAAGAGTGATTGAGGTTTGAATCTATCTATCTTAATAATAAGAAAATTATGTTAAAGTTTAATGTATATATTATAAGGACCCAACCTTAAAACATTACATAATCTTAAGTTAAGTCAAGAATTTTACTTTATTTCACATTGAGGATATTTTAAGGTTTATAGATTTAGAGAATTGTGCCATAACTCATACATAACAAAACTATAGAAATACAAAGTGGGAACTTCCAACAATATCCATTTCTTTCCAAAACAAAAACTTTTAAAAATAAACATGGGTTTTTTCATGTTTAATCATCATAACTTTTCCATGATCCCATTCATGACTCTATTATCCATTAAATATTATGAAAAAATAATTCAAAACATAGTATGAGCATAAAAATCTCATTAATGGATCCACAAATAAGGAAAACTATTATTCTTGTTAAAACATGTAAATGATGAATACTTTATCATAAAGTAATACTTTTCAACTATATGAAGTAGTAAATAATTTAAATTTAATATAATCTCATTACTCACCATTTTTATAACTGAAATATTACCATAAAACCCTTAGAAATAACATATAATATATAATGGTTACATGGGATATAATTATAATTAAATGAAATAACCATGTGGTCGACTTCCATACACGTCACTCTTACAAATGGAATATCCATACAGATGACTTCTATACCCAATACATTAGAGGTTATAATCTAACCACCCATCCTCAGTTTATCATGGAACAAACCATCTTTGTTTTATCACATAAACAACCATAAAATATCCAATTACCATAATCATAACACATATGAGATTTCAATTATCAATATTTCGCTCATAAAATTTCATTTGCAATCACAAGAAATCATCTCATGATATTAAAATAATAGATCTATTTTTGAAACCATTTATAATACAAAAATAAACAAAAAAAATTGATTAAGGGATTTCTTTTCCTTTTAAACATATTAAGTCTTATAAAGGAATCCAAATATCAAATAACAGTTATAGAGATGAAAAAGTAATTGTCGCCATATATGTTAAAAAAAATTCCTTTGTAGCTTTGTAAAGAAAGAAAAATGATTCATAGAGAAACATTTATTTTAAAAAAATTTAAAAAAATTAAAATCCATATGTGTTTGATCATACACCATTTAAAAGAAGGTGGTGTAAAAAATCAAAATATGCCTTAATGAAAGAATATTGAGATAAAATCCATTACCTTGAGTCCAACTCGATGTGTACAATCATTATCTTCCTTATTAATAAACTTATTTTAAATTTTTACTTGATTTATAACCTTTTTCATGCTTATTATTCATTTTATATCACATATTACCATGTTATAAAAATTATATAATTATTTATGTTTATGTCGGATGTTTTGTCGATATTCGGTACTTGAGTTGAAAATGAAATTGGTATGATATCAATAGTCCATGTGGTCATAAGTAAATAATCTCCAAAATAATATTCATGAAATAATAATAAATTTTTTAAATAAATTATAATTTTAAATAAAACAATTCATTATAGTTATGAAAAATGAACAATGTTATAATCATGGAGATGTTAGACCATACATATACATGAGTACCTTTTTCCATTTTTTAATTGATCATTTTGGAAAGAAGGTAAGTATTTTTAAACTTTATAGAATTATAATAATGTCATTAATATTATATTAATAATATAAATAAACTTATATATATCATGAAAGTGATGTGGTTAATAAAAACGAATCACATCGCTTCGTAGAGGTGATAGTTCACATGTACACATGAACGATGTTATCATTTTTATGTTTATCGAAATAAAGAACATAACTGATATATTATAATATTATAATGATTAATATGTCATGAATTTAAAATACTAACATTAATTCCGTCATTATATTCAGTCATGAGATACAGTTATGGAAAACGAACTATATCAGTTTGTGGAGGTGATCGTTCACACGTACACACGAACGATTAATTAATTTCCCATTTGATGGAAGTGGAGATGGATTTTGGAGATGATATTAACATAATAAAATATCATTATATTGAGGAAATTGTATTTAATATATCATCTTGGTTTGAATAATATTTGAAGAAAGTTGAAAAAGAAATAAAATAGAAACACTTAAATAAAAACGACACCTCTTCTTTAGTTGATCACCTTTGAGGAACAACGTAACATCTCTAAGGAGGGTGTTCTGACTAAACTAAGGCCTCAAGAAGTGTGGAGTTATTCTAGGAATGTTTTTGGGAAGATATTGGTTGAACCAAAAGGTTTTTTATTTGTAATGAGTAGACATAATGGGTTCCCCTTTATAGAAGAGGGGAGGGGCACTATTGGAATTATTAAAAGTATTAAATTAATATAAATTATGTTTATATTTAAAATGGTTACTAATTTATTTTATAGAATAGAGGATTTTTACAGGTAAAAATCCATTCATCCAAAAAATTAAACATGTTTTGATTGTCTTTTAATCCTTATCTTTTTGTTTTAACCTCTTTGAACTCTTACCGTTTTATCAAGTAATTTACACTTTGACTGTTAAAATAATTACCATAACATACCAAACAACCAATTAATGAGTCATTAATGACATTTTCAGAATTATTTAAATTTTTTGGCTGAATAATATATTTTATAATTTTTATAACACTTAATAAACTATTTTATATTTTAAAATATCATTTGTATCAATATTGACACCATTCATTTGATAACTTTTTAAAAATATCATAAAAGCTAGATAAGTTCAAGAAAACTATTTTAAATAATAGAAAAAATTTCAAATACATCCATAGAATTCATTTATGGTATCAAATATTTCAAAATATATTTATTTTAACATTTATAATATTATTAATTTGATTCTTTCATAAATTATGAAATTACTGCATCATCATTGTGTCAAAATTTAATTTAATTAATTATTTATAAAAATTATAAATAAATTATCATGATGTAGGTAATATTTTTATCTTTTTAAGGATTATTTATAGTCAAAGATATCACTTATATAACCCATATTAAAATTATTATAGTTATGATAGTCATGATTATGACATCTTTCTCCTTACTTTAAATAAAATGTTATTAGTGTCATAATCACACCCAAGTGGCTTCTAAAAGACACAATTTAGGCCCAAAGATTTTATTTATTTAAAATAACTCATAAAATATGATTAAGAAAAGTGTTCAGGTAGTTTTATATTATTTATAATATTATTTTAATCTTTAATTACCTGATTTATCCTTAACCGTGATAATAAAAATAATTACTAAAGTTACTATTCATAATGTACCAAAATAAAAGAGAACTATTTACATATTTTGTAACTCTTGATTAAAAATATTGAATCCATTTTTTCAAATTCAATACACAGAATTGGCAGAAATTAATTAAAAATTAATCCCATAGACGGAATGAGAAAACGAGTTTTTAAAGTAAAACATTCAAAAGTTCACATAGTTTTTATATCCAATTTAAATATGAAATTGATTTCAATGACTTAAATTTTATTAAATGATAAAAACATAATCAAATTATACTTTAAAAATAATTAAAAAGATAATCTATGAATATAAATGAATTAGAAGAAAAAGCAGTTTTGAATTAAAATGCAGTATTTTTCACTATTCATTAAAATATGAAATTCATCATAAAAATACAAAAAAAAAACCAATCAAAGAAATTTTTTGTGTCCCTATTCCCAATAATAAGTTTATTTTGTAAAAAATAACTTTTAAAATTGTCAAAATCTATATTTAAAAATGGTTCTCCATCAAAAGCCGACAAAACTACTTTTATTTTGAAAAATTAATTTTTATTCATAAATAAAGATTTATAATTATATTATTATTATTAAATATAATAAATGAATGTAAGAAAATTTATAGAAATATTTTACCATTACTTGGGTTTTATTATTCTTCCCCCCTTTTGTAAATTTTTTCCTCAAAATGTTATTCACTTATCAAATAGGTGGGGGTATTTTTTCCTTGTAGAATTTTCAGATTTCCATGTTGCCTCTTCAACCATATGGGTTTTCAACAACACCATAACTTGATTAATTACCTTATTCAACAAAACTTGTTCCATGTGATCAATAATCTGTACTGGCTGTTCCTCATAAGAAAAATTCTTTTCCAACTAAACTACTTCTAGACTCAAAACATGAGATAGATTTGACATATACATTCATAACATTGAAACATGAAAAAATTGTATACTTGGGATAAACATGAAGGTAAAGACACTCTATAGGAAATAGATCCAAATTTCTCAAGGATTTTATAGGGTCCAGAAAACCTTGGACTCAACTTCCCCTTCTTACCAAAATTAATCACACTTTTCCATAGAGGAACTTTGAGAAAGACATGATTGTCTACGTAAAAAGAAAGACCCTTCCTTAGGTTATCTGAATAATTTTTCTGCCTACTCTAGGTTATCCTCATGTGTTTATAAATCAACTAAACTATATATTCCATATCATCTACCAATTATGGTCCCATAAACTTCCTTTCACCTACTTCATCCTAAAAATCTAAAGCTCGACACCAATTTCCATATAATGCCTCAAATGGTGCCATCTATATACTGGAATGAAAGCTGGTATTATAAGAAAAATAAAAAAACGACAAATTTGATCCCAATTTCCCTTGCAATCCTTTGAGCAAGAATATAGCATATAATCTAAGTTCATAATTGTCTATTCTGACTGCCCATATTATTGAGGATGAAAAGTACTACTGAAATTTAATTCAGTACCCAATGACTTTTGAAGGCCTTTCCAAAAGTTAAAAGTAAACCTGAGATCACGATCAGATAAAATGGATAGGGTAACTCCATGTAACCTAGATATATCTTTAATATCTAACCAATAAAGTTAATCTAGAGATAGAGTGTCTTGAAAAGAATGAAAATGAGTATATTTAGTCAATCAACCAACAATAAACCAAATAGTATTGTTACCATGATAATTATTTATTAATACCACTATGAAATCCATGAATATATTTTCCCATTTCCACTCTGGAACTGCCAAAGGATGAAGCATCCCTTTTGGTAACTTCCTCTCTTCTTTAAACTCTTGACAAGTCAAACATCTCAGGGAATAATTATAAATATCTCTTTTTATCCCATCTGAGCAGTAATACTTCCGAAGGTCTGTGTATATCTTAGTGCTACCCATATGAGAATAGAGAACTATGAGTGTTGCTTAACAATTATTTCTTGGACTTCAAATCACAAGGAACATGAAATCTCTTCCCAAACCTCAAAACAAAATATTTATAAATATAAAATTCAGGTAACTTACCCTTCTAAATGTATTCTACCTCTTTATTCAACTGACTGTCACCCTTCTTCTCTTGCTTAATTATATTTGATAAAGTTTATTTCATGGACACTCGAAACAAAACAAAGGAATTTCCTACACTAAAAACTTCCAATCCAAAATTTATCAAATCATTAACCAAAGGGTCACATTCCAACGTGTCATGGTTAATGTAGCATTACTTTTCCGACTCAAAGCATCAGTGACCTTGTTTTCTTTTCTATGATGGTAAAGAATCATGAAATAATAATCCTTGATTAGTTCCAACCATCTCCTTCATCTCATGTTCAATTATTTATATATTAATATATACTTATAAATTTTGTGATCAGTATATATTTCACAATTTACTTCACAAAAATGATCCCTCTAAGTTTTTAATGTAAAAACAACATCAAATAATTCCAAATCATGTGTAGGGTAATTTAACTCATGGGGTTTTAACTGACAATACGAATAAGTAATCACATGTTCATTTTGAAACAGGATTCAACCAAGTCTTTTCAATGAAGCATCAATCTAGATAAAAAATTCACCATCTTTGGATGGTAGTGCCAAAACTGGAGAATTTACCAATCTCCTTTTAGTTCCTGAAAACAATCATCACATTATTTTTTCTATATGATCTTAACTCCCTTACTTATTAACTTAGTTATTGGTATAGATAACTGAGAAATGTTTTTGACAAACCGTCGGTAATATCTCACAAATACAAGAAAACTATGAATCTCTGCGACATTGATAGGTCTTGTCCACTCTTCAAAAAATTATTTTAGAAGGGTCAAAAATTATTCCATATTTAGAAAAAATATGACCAAGGAAATAAAATTTTTGTAACCAAAATTCACTCTTTATGAACATCAAATATAATTTATTTTGTTTTAAGGTTTTAAAAACATTCTTTAAATGAATTTCATGTTCCTCCTAGATTTTAGAACATACCCAAATATCAGCTATAAATACAACCACAAAATAATCCAAACACTGATGAAAGACTCCATTCATGAAATTCATAAATATAGTAGGAGCATTAGATAACCAAAAGGGAATAACTACAAACTCATAATTCCCATATATCTTTTGGAATTTATATTTGGAATGTATTCCTCATTCACCTCCAGTTGATGATACCCATACCTCAAATAAATATTCAAAAAATACTGAGCTCCTTGGAGCTGATCAATCAAATCATAGATATGAGGAAAATGATATTTTTTCTTAATAGTGATGTTATTCAAAGCTCTATAATCAATACAAAGTCTCATGGAACCATCCCTATTTTTCACAAATAAAATAGTAACACCCCATGGTGAAGTGCTAGGTTGAATGAAACCTTTATCAAGAAATTCTTAAAATCAGGTTTTCAATTACACCAGTTATACATGAGAAATTTGATAAGGGAGATTGGAAATAGGATTAGAATTAGGCACTAAATCAATTTTAAATTCAACCTCATGATCAAGAATAAAACCAGTCAATTCATCTAGAAAAAACATCCATAAATTTATTCACTACTAGAATGTCACTAATCAAAACTATTTATTTCTTTTCAACAACATTAGAAAGATAACCTTCACTGACATATTTAATCAATATCTTAGATTCTTCATATGTTTTCAAAGGTATGAAATCATTTAATAAAAAATTCTTTGATTTTCAATCTATTTTAGAATGATAAAATAAAATCCAATCCATACCCAAAATGATATCAAATTCCACTCTGGAATGTTTAATAAGATTTGCATGGAAGACCATCCCACAAATGATTATAGGAATATTCCTATAAATTAGGAGTTATTTAATACTTAAACTCAGAGTTTTTACCTAATGTTCTATATCACATTTATGAGGTGATATTTCCAATTTACCTGCAAAGATCTCAGAAATAAAGTAATGTGATGATACGAAATCAAATAGAGTATAGGAGTATTTAAAAAAAAACCCATAACATACCTGTCACCACTTAATATGATGGTTCCACATCAACCAAAGTAGTAGAAAATTATTTTCCATGGTCTTATTCTTTAAATATTTATGGTTTCCACCATGGGTAATCAAATTTGGACACACATTGGCCTAATTACCTAAATAATTTCAACTAAAACATATTACCGCAAACTTTTCATTACTTTCCTGATCATCTCCCTTGTAGTCATGATCAACATGACCAGTCTTACCACATTAGAAGCACTTCATAGACTTTTTGAGACATTATACATGAATCTTTTTACCACACATCTCACAAGATGGAAATTTAGGTTTCTTACCTCCAATATTCATTGATGAATGCTTCCCCGTTACCAGCCTACTGGACCTCTTCTTTTTCTTGCTATGATGAAACACATGTTCATCAATAATTTTTTTTTTCTACCTTCTTAGAACATCAGAAAAGTTTATCATAGATTTTTTACTCATGAGAAGCTAATGACCTTTGATATAGAGACTTTAATCCTGAGTAAAAATTATTTATCTTACTATCAAGATCCCAGATAAAATTTGGGACATACCTTTCCAAACGGGTGAAATTTTATTCATATGAAACCACCAAATCTTCCTCTTTATATCTCAATTCAAAGAATTTTTTTTCCATCCTATGTCAAATAGTATTAATGAAATATTTCTCATGGAATATATTCTAATTTTTTTCCCATTCCATGGAATTAATCTCTTCACTTCCTCTGATATTTTTAACCATTGTCCACCACTGATTTTCTTCACCTACAAAATGATAAATTGAAAGAGTTACCATTTGGGGCCCCAAACAACTGATGACATCAAATATATTTTATAGAGATTTAATGCATCCTTTATCTAGCATGTGGTCAGATGATCCTATGAATGATGGGAGCAGTTGTCTCATAAAATGCTCCATTATTGTCATGTTCCTCTATGGTAGATCAGGTTTCTCTCTTGCATGAATGCCACTACTATTTATATCATGAGTCAACTGAGACACCACTGTAAAAAACTACCCAGTTCTGATTCCGACTATCTCAAGATGCTGATTTGGAATGTTGTTTTCCTCTTGATTCCTTCCCAACATGACTAGTTTGTTTACTCTATGGAAAACCATTCTGAAATGACATATCTTAGATGAATAAAAATGGGAATATTAAATTTCTATAACATTTTAACTTGACCATAAAGTATAATTTATCAGGTTTAAGTTATAAATATTACCCTAACTTCTAAAGTTATCTAAACCATCCTATGATACAAACTATAAAGACCCAACCTTAAAACATTACATAATATTGAGTTATGTAAACAATTTTACTTTATTTTACATTGATAATATTTTAAGGTTTTTAGCTTTAGTGAATTTGTACATAACTCATACATAACAAAACCATAGAAATACAAAGTGGAAACTTCCAGCAGTATCCATTTCTTTCATGAAACAATTTTTTTTAAAAAGAAACATGGTTTCTTCTCATGTTTAATAATCATAACTCTTCCGTGATCTCATCCTTAACTCTATTCTCCCATAAATCATGTGACAAAAATTTCAAAACCTAGGATGAGAATAAAAATCTCATTAATTGATACACAAAAAAGTAAAACTATTAGTCTTGTGAAAACATGTAAACCCTGATACTTTATCATAAATTAATAATTTTCACCTTTATGAAGTAGTAAATAATTTCCATTGAATATAATGTCATTTATTACATATTTTTTAATTGAAATATTACCATAAAATCCATAGAAAGAAAATATAACATATAGAAGTTACTTGGGACATAATCATAACTAAATGGAATAACCACGTGGTTGACTTCCATACATATCACTCTTAAAAATGGAATAACCATACGACCAAATTCTATACCCGATGAATTGGAGGTTATAACGTAACCACACATCCTTTTTTATCACAAAACTACCAATATTTGGTTTATCATGTAACCACCCATAAAATTTTTAAGTACAATAATCATAATACATAAAAGATTTTAATTATCAATATTTCACTCATAAAATTACATTTTAAATCCCAAAAAATCATCTCAAAGATATTGAACCAATAAAACTATTTTTGAAACCAGTTTCAATACCAAAATACCCGAAAAAGGATTAAGGGATTTATTTTTCTTTTAAAAACATTAAGTCTTATAGCGAAATCCAAATATCAAATAACTGTTATGGAAATGGAAAAGTCATTGTCTCCAGATACGTTAAATCAAAACATTACTTTTGTCATTTTGTAAAGAAAGTAAAATTCTTAGTATAGAAAGATTTATTTTTAAAACTTTTAGTGAAATTAAAAGTTAAAAGGGTTTTATCATTCACCTTATAAAAGAAGGTGGTGTATAGCATTAAAATGTGGCTCAATGAATGGAGTTTGAGACAAAATACCTTACCTTGAGTCTGACTCGTCACGTACAATATTTATCTTCCTGAATAATAAAAATTGGTTAATTATTTACTTTATTCAGAACCTTTTTCATGTTTATTATTAATTTTTTATCACATATTACCATGTTATAATAATTAAATAATTATGTAAGTACATGTATGATGTTCTGTTGATATTATGTACATGAGACGAAAATGAACTTGGTATGATGTCAATAGTCCATGTGGTCATAATTCCATCATCTACAAAATAATATTCATGAAATAATAATAAATTTTGAAAAATCAATTATACTTTTAAATCAAACTATTAATTATGGTTATGAAAAATGAACAACGTTATAATCATAGAGACGGTACACCGTACATACGCATGAGTAACATTTTATATTTTTAATTGATCAATTTGAAAAGAATGTAAGTATTATTTAATAATTATATAATGATAATAAAATCATTAATATCATATTAATCATGTAAATAAACTTATATATATCATACAAGTGACGTGGTGAATAAAAATGAATCACATCGCTTCTTGGAGGTGATAGTTCACATGTACGCACGAACGACCTTATCATTTTTATGCGCATGGAGAGTAAGAAAGTAATTGATATATTATCATATTATAATTATTATTAATCCTTGAAATTCACATATTAAAATTAATTCTATAATTATATCCATTCATGAGAGACGGTTATGGAAAATGATTTATATTGGTTCATGGAGGTGATAGTTCCCACATACGCACGAATAATTAATTCATTTCCCATTTTATGGAATTAAAGATGGATTTAGGTGATTATATTTACATAATACCATCTCATTATATTTATAATTTTTGATTTATTATATCATCATGGATGAGTAAGGTTTATAGAATGTGGATGAAGAAATAAAATAGAGTCACTTAAATAAAAACGATACCACTTCTTCGGTTAATCACTATTGATGAACACCTTATCACCCATAAGGAGGGTGTTATGACTACAATAAGGACTCAATAAAGTGTGGAGATATTATAGGAAGAGGTTTGGGTATATATATGCAAAAAAAAATGGTTTTTAATCTGCAAGTAATAGAGATGAATGGGTGCCCTTTTATAGGACTTATTGGCCGATGAGGAAACATCTCAAGAGGAAATGGTCGAGGATTTGGACTATGATGAGCCCAAATAATTGGTCATAGAGGAGGATTATTTTAGATCCTCTATGTGGAAGGGAAAGAACAAAGTTATTGACTCAGATGGTTTCATTTTGAACAACCAGAGGTCGCGCAGAAGGAAGGATTACTCCAACCTCCCTAGCCCTCCTATTAATAGATCCGCTAGTAAGGGAAAGTTGTCCCCAAAGGCCTCCAATAATTTTGGCAGCCCAACCATGAACAAGTCCAAAGACCTTGTCCAATAGGAGGTGGCCGCCATCTCCAAGGACTTGGTTCTGTCAAGCTGTGAGGATGCTCCTCCAGACTATTCTTCAGGTGTGGAGTTGAGGGGTCTGGAGCAACAACACGAAGGTGGTTCTAAAGCTGACTCACAGCGACAAATGGTCTCTATGATGGAACATAGGGATATACTCATGCATTCAGATGAGGAAATTATGGAGGGAACTTTGGATATCAAAGCTTTGAAGAAGAGCAGACCGATCCAGGTGGCCACTACAAAGGAGAAAGACGAGTGGGCTGATAAGAAGGCGCGCATCCTACTAAGAGGCTTCAACATGGGGAAGATTATTAAAGAGGAGTATAAGAAATCCTAGGACAACATGGCTCTTCTTTTTGAGGTCACCTTGAAGGATTTCCCCGGCACGAAGGTAAGCGATATCCCTTGGGTTTTGTTTAGGGAAAACGATTCCAAACAACTCACTATTTTCTTTAATAAATCTGTCGTATCCTTTGGTACTAAAACTAGTTAATTATGATGGTTCCCACTTTCCCCCTAAAAGTTCTTGCTCTTAATAAAAAATTAACATTGGATGTAAGGGAACTCTTGGAATTATTAAAAGTATTAAATTAATATAAATTTATTTTCTATTCCAAATGGGCCATAATTTATTAATTTAAATGATATGATTATTATATGTCTAAATCCATCCATAAAATAAAAATTATACATGTTTTTATAATTTCTTAATCCTTATTTTTTTTTGTTTTAACCCCTTTTAACTCTTACCGTAATATCAAGTGATTTACACTTTGTGGGTTAAAATAATTACCATAGCATGCCAAAGGACCAATGAATGAGTCATTAATGACATTTTTATTTTTATATACATTTTTTGGATGAATATTATATTTCTATAAATTTTATAACATTTAATAAAATATTTTATATTTTAAAATACCATTTAAATCAAATTTTATAGTATTTATTTGTTGACTTTATAAAAATATCATAACAGAACTATAATTTCAAAAAAACTTCTTTAAATCATCAATAAAATGTCAAATATATCCAAAAAATTCATTTATGGAATAAATTATGTCAAAATATATTTATTTCAATATTTATAATATAATTTATTCGATTCTTTTATTAATTAATAAATTACTCTATCATCATTGTTTCACCATTTAATTTAATTATTTATTTCCTAAAAATTATAAATAAATTACAAAGATGTAGGTAATATTTTTATCTTTATAAGTAATATTTATAGTAAAATATATCACTTATATAAACCCATATTAAAATTTTTATAGTTATGAGAGACATGATTATAACATCTTTCTCTTTAAATAAATTGTTATAAGTGTAATAATCACACTCAAGTGGCTTACAAAGGAATGAATTCCAGACCAAGAATTTTATTGGTCTAAAATAACACATAAAATAATATTATGAAAAGTTTTAGGGTTTTTTATAATATTTATAATATTATTTTAACATTTAATTAACTGAATTATCATTAACCGTCGTAATAAACATAATTACTAATGTTACTATTCCAACTGTTTAAAAATAAAAGGGAACTATTTATAAAATTTGGAACTTATGATTCCAAATATGGAATCCATTTTTACAAATTAAAAATATATAATAGTAAAAAATTAGTTAAAAAATTAAACCCATTGACAGAATGAAAAAATAGGTTTTTAAAGTAAAACATTCAAAAGTTCACATAGTTGTTATATCCAATTTCATTATGAAATAGATTTCAAATAATAAAATTGGATTAAATGATAAAAGCATAATTTAATTATACTTTATATCCAAGTAAAAGGATAATATATTAATATAAATAAATTATATGAAAAAAATAATTTTGAATTAAAATGCAGTATTTTTCACTATTCATTAAAATATGAAATTTATCAGAAAAATACCAAAAATTCACCCAAAGTAAATTTTGATGTCCCAATTCCAATGAAGAATATTATTTTGTAAAAATGAACTTATAAAAGGTTTAAAATATATATTTAAAAAGGGTCACCATCAAAAGGTGACAAACTTACTTTTTTTTGAAAAATTCATTTTTAAGCATAAAGAAAGATTTATACTTATATTATTCTTATAAAATATAATAGTTGAATTTAAAAATATTATAGACTTATTATATAATGACCTAGTGTGTTACATATATTATACTTAATTTCTACTTTATATTTCTCAAGATTCTTGTGATCTACAACTTTCCTCATAATCTTTTTTAGGTTACAATTCCATCTTCATATCCCATTTAAATGCATGAATTACATAATTTATTAACATTAAATTTTTATCCTATAAATACATGAATTATGGCTCATATAATTTCATGAACTCAAATATAATTTTATTGGACATTTTGATCATTGATCTTAACATCACTATCTTAATTTTTAAACCATTCTCATATTGTTCCTTTCACCCTATATTTCTTTTCAAAAAATAAATTACCTCATTAATATATTGATACACATATATTAAGTGTAATTATACTAATTAATTAGATTTATCTAACTTATAGTTTGAGAATATTTCATTTTAATGGATGATATATTAACATTGTATAATTGTTTGAGATTCCCAGTTCTTTTACATGATTATTATTTTTTAAATTCCTTTAACTATTTAGATATTATAATTAAATATATCACAATTTCCCAAAAATATATGGATTAAAAATGGATCTTATTCAACATTAAACATTTTATTTTATTTCTAAATGAAAATATGTATCTCTAAATAGTCATGGTTTGGTCATATATATAATTATTTCTTTAAATCTTTTCATCTCATATATCATTATCTCATAAATTTATTTTAGTTTATGATGTTTTTTATCAATGTAGATCCATTTCAAATAATAATGATGAAAAATAAAATAAATTATTAAATAATGTTAAAAATTTATAGATCATACTTATATGTAAATTAAAATGAGTTTTTTAAGGAAAGGTCATTAATTTCATCAATATAATAATACAATGGTTATTAAAAAACCATATACATAATAATTTAACACTTTAATTGAGAATCAGTTACAATACTTGTCTTAATAAAGGAAAACATGGATATGATAACAATTTGAGAATCCATTGATCAACCTATCCAATTTATAAGGGGTATGAATTAGTTATTGGACACCATTTTATAAATTTAATAATTTTTTATTAATTAAAAATAGTGATTCCATCATCACGCATTAATTTACTATGATATATCTTGATATATATTTTTTATTACAAAATCATGGGAAAATTCATGGAAACCAATGAAAATGAAATAATATTTTCACAAGGTTCACCATTAAATGATCATTTGAAGTATTTGTTGCATAATGGGTGATATCCCACTACACAAAATATTCACATGAGATTAATGTTAAAACTAATAAGATAAATTGAGTTTAACTATAATATATTACAGTATAATATTAAAAAATATTTATTAGTCCTACAAAAAATAAATTCATATTGAAAATTGTGATAAAGAATAATATTTATAATAAAATTTTGTAGTACTAATTATAAGGGTTAATCTTATTTTTCAATGATAATTAACTTAATAAAGATTTCATGTTGGTTATGCATTATCTTGAATCATGTTCATCTATAAATTATACTAAGTTCCATATATGAAATTTAACCACTCATTTCAATCCTTCTAAGAAACCACTTCTTTTCCCTTGTGTTCATTAACTAAATACAAGAGGTTATCATAGATAAACCTATAGGTTCAAAGATCCAATCATTCTCAATTCATTATATAAAGATTCTTAAAAAATGATATAAAACTCCCCCAAGATTCCATTATTATATTTTGATTTATCATATATTCATAAGAAAAATAAAATTAAAAACTTATCTAAAAACATGTAATCTCATGTAATGAAAATTCATAAGGACCCATATTCCATGAACCAAACTAGATTGCCATAAGGTCTAAAGATAATTATCTGATTTCCAAATAATAGAATCTAGAATCAAGGGCTACCATATAATCATTTGGAAAAAATGAATCTCAAAGTAAATAAACAATTTCATGTTGAATAAAATGAAATATTATTTCAAAAAAATCATTCTTTTGGAAACAATAAATAAATAAAACATATACTAAAAATATATCACAAACAAGTTAATGATAAAGACGCAAAGGCCAATGGTATTTGACTAATGCTTATCTATCTTGGATAGAAACTCCTCTAATGATGTACGCCCAAACATCATCATGTTTATCTATTAACATTGCTCTTAAGATTCATTTTTTATCAAAATAATAGCCATTCCCTTTCCTTTATAATGGAAAACAATGTTATACACTCATATCGAGATGTGTGGGAAGGGGTGAGAAATAGATTACTCAGTAGGATCACCCTATATCAGTCACATGGAGTCCCATATATGATATATTCCAAACCATGTAAAAATTATTATTTTTAAATATAAAAATAATAGTTTATAGTTTAACAGCTCATTATTCATACAAAAATGGATGTTAAAGTATTTTTATTCATAAAGAATAAATATTTATAAACATAGAAAGAAAAAGTATGTTTATCAAATATACTATAGTCCCATAATTTAAAGCATCTTGAGAAATATAAAAGTAATCAAACATCAAACTATGAATAAACTAACCCAAATATGGTCATAGTGCATATGTGATGAATCATCACCCAACCATATGATTCTACAGGGGTTTTTCCACATTGAAAATGGTTATTTACATTAATTTCACATGAATATTTCTAAAAAAATTTAGTGCTCATGAAATTAATCTAATCACTAAAATATGAAATTTTATTTACCAGATGATTTCCCATGAAACATTTACCACTATTTATTTATCCAAAATTCAAATTTAGTTTAAAATAAACCCCCATTTTCAATAAATAAAACACCATTATTTTATTGGATGGACTTATGTTGTTCCACCATATCCCATAAACTTAAATATATTTTTAAACTCAAAAAATCATCATTTTTACAAATATGTTTTTATTACATTTTTAGGGTCATATCTTATAACTCATTTGAATGATTTGAGTTATCATTGAAAAATTATATATGGAATTTCTCTTACATGCTTAGAGTTATCTTAAGCACTAAATAATTATCTTACTTCCAATCACATTGCTTGTGATAAAATTCAATTTGTGCTAAAGGGAATTGTCTTATGAAATATCATCATAAATGAATTCTATTATGACATAAGTAAATTATCTAAAAAAGTTGATAAATTATCTTATATAAATAATTCATTCTTAAAAATATGAAGAATATAAATATTCATATAAATATTTTCTCTTATGAGAATCTCTATTTATATTATAAAAAGAAAATTCATAAGTAAATTATCATGGAATCTAAAAAAGTTAGAGAGCTAATAAGTATTTTATCTTAAAGAAGTTTTTTTATCGTATGATGTTGGAATTATCTTACAAGAAAAATACATATTGGAATTTATCTTACATGGATAAAATTATCTTTTGAAGGATTAGTTATCATACTTAGAGTTATAGTATCATTCAGAAACACTCTTCATTATTACTATAAATTTTGGAAAGTCAACTTATGATTTTATGTTTATTATAAAATTAGTCATCTAAATAAGGAAAGGATAATTTACATAAATCATGGATTTCCAATAATAAAAATCATAGATAAAGGTACAATCTTATACAACCTTCTACCTCTGTTCTAGTTATAGTTAGAGAATAAGGACACATGCTAATTAAGATATAGTTGTTTTAAATTTCAAAAAGGATTATTTAAACTGACCATTGGATTAACATGTGTATGGAGTTCAAATTCAAAATGATAAAGTATAAAATTTAGAACACACATATGGATAAAAAATAGATGTATCTAGATATAAATAACCTTTTACCATTGTAGGATCAATTATTTAGAACCATTTTTGCTATGCTTGAATGTTTATCTCTTATAATCAAAGATCCTCCTGAGTTGTTCTTTGAATCCATTCTATCTATCTGTAAATTTCTTCTTCATATGTTAGTTGTTTCTTTCAACAGTATGTTGAACCTACATCAATATTTACTTTTCATCTTTGTAATGATTCTTTATAGTTGTTCCATGTGTGATAAGACAATGAACATGTCTTATGAAGAAAGATTTTGGTTAAAATATCATAGACCATTATACCAAGTTTCAAATTCTTTCACTCAATTGGGAAGCCCCCAAATAATGGGTTAGTCTTATGAAAAATCACCAAACTAGAGGAGTATATCATTGGTGTAGTAGACTAGGGGATCTTTGTGGCCAAAATCACTATAAATCCTCTATGTTCTATCTTTATCTTACTGTTTTTCATTCTATTTCTTATATTTGATAAGATAATATCATAATCATTCATACCTTAATATAGGTTCGTTTAAGTAAATAAAATTTTCAGAACTCAATTCACCCCCCACTTGCATCATTATGACACACCTATCTGACCAGCAATTAGTATCAAATTTTGTTACTTTTATGTCAAAACATTTCATTAGTCCATGTTTGATGATCTTGTTGTGATAATAGGTGATAAAGAAGAATGTATGTTTATAATAAAATAATCCTATTTTAATGGTGAGAACTATGGATGCGGGAAGGCTAAGATGATTATCTATTTGAAAAATCATGGTATAAAGGATAATTTGAATGTCATAAACCATAAAAAAATCATAAAAGAGATCTTGAAACATGGGAAACTACTGTATATTCCAACTACGATCCAAACTCTAAAGCTATGAATGCAATCATATGAGGACTAGATCTAGATGAGTTCAATAGAGTTTCTCAATATTCTACAACACATGAAATTTGTACAACTATATGGGTAGATTATTAAGGTAATGAAAATTTAAGATAAATAAGGTACAACATTGAAAAATTGAATTTCAACACCTTCAGAATGATTAATAGTGAGAGCATCACTCCGATGAATCGAAGGCTGATTGAAATCATAGATAGTGTGTCATGTAGGATTGAAATAATGATGTAGATGCTTAATATAAAAGAGGGGGGGGGGGGGTGAATTGTATACTTTAAAAATTACTTTGGAACCTTTAATGTTGGTTAAAACTTTCTATTGTTTAAAAAAATTAAACAAGGTAAATTCACAAGACCTATTAGTTCTACAAACTAGATAGATTCCGGAAATATGGTTCCAGAAATGAAACTTAAGAAAATTTTATAAGGAAAAATATTCTACCTTAAAGCATATAGAATCTTATTAATCAGAGTACACAAATATAAGAAAGTTTAAGATAGTTATAATTTCCTTAATAATAAAAATGCTGTGGGAAAAAAACTTGAAACAATACAAGTAACAAGTATGAAATCTTTTTACCCAAAGATTAGGGTATCCAACAACCTTGGATAAAGGTCCCTTGATTTATAATTTCAAGAAAGTCTGTCTTACCCACACCGGGGTAATCCCTCGATAAGAATATTGAAGTCTGTCTTGCTATCCCCACAAGCCCTCGAACTTAAAGGTAGTCAACACATCTGTCTTCCTTATCAAGGAAGTCCTTGAAATTTAAGGTAGTCGACACCTCTGTATTCCTATCCTAGGAAGCCCTCAATTGTACATATCAACAATCAGAGTCGCATGAAGCAATCTGAACAAGATGTTCTGTACGTACAAAGAATGATAGTCTCTCTCTCTAGAAATAACTTCAGCATGTAATCTCTATAGTTATAGAACAATGTTTTGAGCTCATTCAAATTAGATCCTATTTATAGGCACATTTCCAATGGTTGGATCCCTCCTACAATGGTAATATTTTTTCTTGAATTTTGGAGTGATCTATACACCTGTCACTCAAACAACGGTTGGTTAGAAATAGAATACATGACATCGTTTTATAACTATAACAAGGGTAAGTAAAATAATATTGCTCAACCAAATTCATTTTTAGAGTATAAGGAAAAATAAAGTTCAAAGTATAAGAAAAAATATGCAGAGTTTATATTATATGGATATTCAGATTCTGTTTTCCAAGGAATTTAGAATTAAAATTCTGTAGACTTCGGATTATGAATTCTGAGCAATTCAGAGTCTGAATTCTAAGGAATTCAGAGTATGAATTCTAAGGAATTCGGAGTCTGAATTCTAAGGAATTTGAAACCCGAATTCTAAGGAATTCAGAGTCTGAATTCTAAGGAATTCGGAGTCTGAATTCTATGGAATTCAGAACCAGAATTCTAAGGAATTGGGAGTCTGAATTCTAAGGAATTCAAAACCTAATTTCTAAGTAATTTGGAGTCTGAATTCTAAGGAATTCAAAGTTTTAATTTTAAGGAATTCAGAGTCTAATTTTTAAGGAATTATGAGTCTGAATTCTAAGGAATTCGGAGTCTGAATTATAAGGAATTCAGAATCGGAATTCTAAGGAATTCAAAACTGGAATTTTAAGGAATTAGGAGTATTAATTCTAAGGAATTTCGATTTTGAATTCTAAGGAAATTGGAGTCTAAATTTCAATGAATTCAGAGTTTTAATTTCAGAGAATTTAGAGTCTGAATTTTAGAGAATTCGAAGTCTGAATTTCAGAGAATTCAGAATCCGAATTTGGGTCTGAGAATAGAATACACTATATCTAAGTACTTATAGAATTACGAGGTTTTATATGGGAAACTAGATTTTACACTTAGGAATAAAAAGAGTTAAATTTATAGAAACTAAAATATGAACAGTGAAAAAATAGCTAAGGATAAATTTCCTTTGGGAAGGAAATTTTTTCCTTATTAAGGAAAAACTTCGGGGAAATAAAATTTGACTTAAGATAGATTGTTTGTGATTTTCAAAACATAGAGGAATGGAAAATTCATAAGGAAACCTTATTGAATCAACAATATCCCCCTTTTTGGAAAGCACAAACATCCTTACTAAAAAGAATATAAGGACTTTGAAAATTTTATGAAATTAAAAATAAAACTTATCTCCCTTTACATATGGATCATAATGAATACAACTAACTCCCCCTTAGGCTTTGAAATCCCTAAGGATCGTATTCTTGATTTATTGAATGAGATTTTTTAATTTCTTTCATATGAAAATCTTCATGATAAAAACTCCTCCTTAGATTAACTTCCCCGTACTTAGGGAAATTTCTTCTTTACATAGTATTCTTTTTATCATTCCTTTCTCCCCCTTTGTGATTTTCAAAAAGGAATGAAGGGAATGGAAAAGAAAATATGGTACCTGAAATATTTGTACTAAACAACCAAATATATGAAGTGCAATGAAAATTTCACTATTATTGAAAGAATTTGTACAATATGAAAATAAAACAAAAGATCGGATTTGAATGAAATTAACCCTCTTTCTATTTTCGCATCAGCTTTTTCACAATAGTTTTGAGCTTATTGAGTTCCTTGTGATTATCTTCCATGCTCTTGAGTAGCTGATCTTGATCTTCAGTTTTCTTTTCTAAGGCTTTAATTTTTTTCTTCCTGAGCTTTAAGCATATCAGCCTAAGCCTTCAAGGCTTCTTCTTGTTTAGAAAGTTTTTCCTCAAGTTTGATTCTAAGATCCCTTTCCCTCTTCCAACTCTGAGAAACTAAATACAATTTCCCATTCAGATCTTTTACTTCTTTCTTCTGAGTAGTTTCTTTAAGGGATAACTTTTATTCAAAAGAATTGATGTGATCTTTGAACTTAGCATCTTCGGTTTCAAAAGAATCCTTGACATTATCTTGAAACTCATCAAGAATTATCATCTCTTCAATCGTTTTCCTTGACCAACTAGTTATCTTATTGCAAGATCTTTTATAGGATTCATAATTAATGAAAAAAGTTTTGAAATCAGCCTCAGGTTTGACACACTTATCCATCACCATGGATACTGAATCTGTTTTCTAATTTAAGTAATGCTGAAGCATTTGGAATCTTGAATCTATGCTTAGAAATAATGGAATAGTACCAACCGGCTTCTTCAAATACTGAACAACAAATTCATGTCCAATAGAAGATGATTCTGAATTCGAATGATTTTATGATGAGGATTCTTTCTCAAGCACATCAGCTTTCCTCTTTGATGAAGCACCAACATATTTCTTACTAACCAAAGACTTGGTAAGAGTATCAGCCATCACCTGCTTACCCTTATCTTTTTTTGAAATGATCTGATCATATTTTGGTGATTCATGCTCACTGTCTGATAGCTCAAAAATTTTATCTTCATAGAAATTTTTCTTCTTAGATTCTTCCTGAGGTTATCCTTGATGAATAATATCATGATTACTACTTTCTTCCTTGAATTTCTTGTTGACTTCTTGCTGATCCTTGTCATCCTTTCTAGGTGTAACAATCTTAGAAGATTCAGCTTCAGAAGTTCAGATGGACAACTTCTTGGAAGGACTTTCCTTCTCATGACAACCTTCCACTTGTCGTATCATGTCATCAGTGTCACAAATTCCTCCTTATTTTTCTTCGTCCACTTCTTATTCTAATTCATCCTCATCTTCCTCTTACACTTCTATTTCTACTTACACAATTTCATCTTCTTGATCTCATTCCAGAATCACCAACTTCTTTCACGTAGTCTCTAAGATTGATTCTACTAAAATGGATTCTGGTACTGAAATTTTCTCAGAAGCTTTCTCAATATCCTTAAGAATAGATTGTACTATCTCAGCCTCATACATCTTCTTATTTTGCTTCTTCTCTTTTTGTTACTTCTCAAGCTCTTCATCAGCCTTTTCCTTTAACGCTTTTGCCTCAACAGGGTCCAAGCCAAACTTAGGCTCCCCTTATTTCTGGTTTTTCTTATCTTCTCTCCACTTAGCCACAACTTCATCAGGATAGGCCTTTTGTTTCTTTGGATTCAGAGGTACAGATTGGGTTTCCTTAGCCACTAGGGTTTTCCCTTTTCCTTCCATTTCCTTTGTTTTCCTCTTTCTTCCACCCTTTTTTGGAAGTCTCAGACACTTTCTTTTTATTTGAAAGAACTTGTATTTCAGCTTCCTAAAATTCATAAAATTCACCTAAAACATTAGAGAAACCTATTTTCATCCTTCTTAGGGTGTCATCACTCAACATCATCACTTGGAAATTTCTTGACTTTGACTTGTAGGAAATTTTCATTGATTCTAAACAAGAAACAATGATCTTTGATAGAATTTATGGATACATGATAATCTGGGACTTCAGATTCCCATTCTTGATAATTTCAATTATAACCAATATATACTTAACCAGATTCATCTTCTATAGGTTCACTAAGAAATCCAAAAAATACATATCACTTTTCTTCAGAGTATCTTTATCTCCTATCCTCGGAATGATAAATCCTTGAACGTAAAGTTCTAGAATCCACAAATTCATAGAAAGATGAAGAATCTTTAAAGTATTTACCTCTAAAAGACCAAGAAAAGATAGAGCCTTTTCCTTGTCACAACTTCCTATATCATCAGGTAACTTATGGGAAAAAAATTCAGCTTCTCCTTCGCATGGTATTCCAATCAAACTGGATTCCTTAGAATAAGAAAGAGAATAAGTCTTACCATAAATCTTGAAAGAAAATTTGTCTTTGCCTCCTTTATTGAAAAAATATACAGATTCATAAAACTCCACTAGCAACTCCGGAATCACCAGATCCTCTGCCTTGGGTTTCAATACAGCTATAATCTCCTAGCCATTTAACTTGATGTTTTTTGAGATGATTGAATCATACTTACTAAATAATTTTGGTTCTACCAACCTTTCACGATAAATCTTCCATTCAGATATTTCTTTTACGACTAACCTTTATTTCTGAGGAGAGGCTTTTTTAGAGATTCAGAACTAAGGAAGACCTAAGAAATTCGGAATGGTCTTAAGTAGGAAGGTTAGAGCTTCAGCACTCAAGATCTTGGGATTCAATGTGGGATGACCATTGGGGGTCCTTTATATAGGCAATTGAAGTGACGATTCAGCTTCCCTGATTGATCCAACAGTTTAAAGCTTCTTGAGAAGATCTGATGGTTGAGATGATAGCCGAAGAAGGATTTTGGTAAATTTTGATATTTTGAGGTTTTTAAGAAAAACATTCAGATTTAAGGAAAAGTGAATCTGAAAAATTTTAAAACAAAAAGAAAAAACCAAAAAGTAAAAGAAGATTACGAAAATTTAGGTAAGGAAACATACCTTTTATATTTCTAGGATGATTATTCGTAATGAGGAAAAATTATTTTTGAATAAATTTAGATTCCAAAAAATTTGATTACAAAAAATTTTAGACTACAAAAATTGTGACTATGAACATTTTAGATTACGAAACAAAATTTAACTATGAAAAAAAAAATTGACTACAAAAATTTTGAATACGAAATTTTTTTACTACAAAAAGTTTTGACTAATAAAATTTGACTAATAAGAAAATGTACCCCCTATAAAAATGAGTTTCTTACTATAAGGAGATAGGTTTCAACAAGAAGTTAATATGAAATATTACCTTACGGTTATCATTCCTAACTTCTGTTTAATGTATTCAAATCTATCAGATGGTACAGATTTTGTGAAAATATCAGCAAGTTGATCTTGCATTCTGATAAATTGAAGAATGATATCTTCTTTTGTCTTGATAATATTTTCAAAGAAGTTTTTGTTTCTAGTCATCTTCCGGGAACATCCAATATCCATGTACAATGTATTGTTGTTGGTACTATCTTTATTTTCCTAAAAATAAGAGTGTTAGACTTTTGGAACCCAAAATTTCTTGGATCTGAAAACTTCAGAAAGAAAATTTTTAGGAATCCACATTTTCTTTAAAAAATAAGCTTTATGAAAACCTAAAGACTGAGTTTTGTTTAAGGAATTTTTTTTTGCCCAACTCCCACACCACTGACACGTAGTGTAGAATGGAGCACTTTGAGGAACAAAATAATTATACTAAAAACCGATTTTGAATGAGTATAACCAAAACCAGAATTATTCCTTAGTGGTCGAATTTGGGAATATATCTTGTCAAATATTTCCTTACCTAAGTTAAAGTTTGACAAACACTTCCTTAAGGAAAATATTTCTGACTTCAGTCTAATAACTTTGTTTTTATCCTAAAAAATATTAGTTTTAGCACTAGAGTTTGTCTCGAAAACATTTTTCTTAGAAATTACTTTTTCTAGATCCTTAGAAAGTTTATCCTTCTCAAAATCAACTTCCTCAAGGGTTTTTAAAATACTTTCAAAATCATAAATTTTCTTAACAATATCTTTAGAAATATCTGATATTTCCTTAGTAAGAATAGAAATCCTAAAATTTTCCATATCAAGCTTTTTCTTAACTTTAGAATTTTCATTCTCAAGGAGATTAAAAAACCTATACACTTCTTCATAAGTAGGTAAAGTATTATCTTAATCAGAAAAAAGATTCTTCATCCAAAGATTCATAATATTTACTATCACTATAATTTTCATTCAAGGACACATTAGTTATGGATTCAGTATTGTGTACCTTAGCCATTAAACAATTATTTTCAATAGGTATCCTAGATAGTAAACCAAGATTCTTCTGACCAAAAGATTTGTACTCTGAGAATTCTTCAGAAGAGTCACCACCGCTGGCACTCCAGGTGTCATTAGCTTTCAAAACTTTCTTAGATTTAGCCTTGTAGTACTTCTTTTTATTCCTCTCAGAATGATTTTCCTTTCTGTCTTTTCTCTTAAGCATAGGAGAATATGACCTTATATGACCTACTCTTTTTCATTCATAATAAGTAAATTTAGATTCTTTCTTTTCCTTTCTTTCTTTCTTATTGTATCTAGATTGAAAGTTCTTCTGTCCAACATTCTTATTCATCCTTTAGAAAATATTGGCTAACTCTTTTTCTGAAGATTCACTTCCACTAGATTCGGATTGAATAACAATACTCTTAGATTTGGATCTTGTAACTCTCTCTGGAGTCTTAGATTTCATATGATTTGAAGTAGTTTTAAAATAAACAATTCCATTTCCATTCTTCTTCTTATTTAGATCAGCATATCTTTTCATTCCTATCTCATATTGAAGAAGAGTTCCAAAAATCTCATCAAGAGTAATCTGTGAAACTTTCATATTCTCATCAATAGCTGTTCTCTTAGATTACCACTCATTTGGCATGATATCTATAATCTTGTCCACAAGTGCCTCATCATCTAAAACTTTTTCACCCATAGATTATAAACTATTAACAGTGGTCATGAATCTTTTTTGTACCTTGCACACTGGTTCTCCATAAGGAAATATAAATCCATGATATTCTTCTCTAAGCATAGCTCTTCTAGTTTCGATAACTTTGGAAGTTCCAAAATGAGTAACCTCCAATTTCTTCCAAATAAATTTTTTAGCTTCATAAGAATAAATCTAGCTATATATATTCCTGGTCATAGAACACAACAAAGTATTGCGTACCTTGTAGTTTAGTTGATACTCTGACTTTTCTTGATTATAAAAAGTTTTGACTTCCTTATTATGAATCTTGTAATCTCTAGTAAACATTACAAAGTTTTCTACTCTAGTATTAATAAAAAAGTCTTCATACAATCTCTCCAATATTAATAATAATTCCCATAAAATATAGGTGGTCTAGTAGGATTAAGATTTTCAATCAAACCAAAATTCATTCATACCATCTCAAAGAAAATATCTTTCCACAAAATCATGTTAGTAATTAAAGTTTGTAAACAAGGATAAAAATCCTAATCAAGGAAAAATAGAACAAAGGAAACTTGAGTAAGAAAAAATATATGTGAATATAAGTATTCTAGAGACCTCCTCTGATACCAATTTTAGGATCAAAATAATGATGTAGATTCTCAATATACAAGAGGGGGGGGGGTGAATTTTATACTTAAAAAATTACTTTGGAACCTTTAAAGTTGGTTAAAACTTTCTATTGTTTAACAAAGTTAAACAAGGTAAATTCACAAGACCTCTTAGTTCTACAAAATTTCTAGATTCCAGAAATATGGTTCTAGAAATGAAACTTAAGATAATTTTACAAGGAAAAAGATTCTACCTTAAAGTATATAAAATCTTATTAATCTTAGTACACAAGTATAATAAAGTATAAGATAATTATACTTTCCTTAATAATCAAAATGCAGTGGAAAAAAAACTTGAAACAATACAAGTAACAAGTATGAAATCTTTTAACCCAAAGAGTAGGGTATCCAACAACCTTGGATAAAGGTCCCTTGATTTATACTTTCAAGAAAGTCCATATTAACCACACTAGGGTAATCCCTCGATAAGAATATCGGAGTCTGTCTTGCTATCCCTGCAATCCCTCGAACATCAAGGTAGTCAGCACCTCTGTCTTCCTTATCAAGGAAGTCCTCGAACTTTAAGTTAATTGGAACCTCTGTCTTCCTCTCCCCAGAATCCCTCGATTGTACATAGCAACAATCGGAGTTGCATAAAGCAATATGAACAAGATGTTCATTATGCACAAAGCATGAGAGTATCTCTCTCTATAAATCACTTCAGCATGTAATATCTAGAGTTATAGAATAGTGTTTTGAGCTCGTTCAAATGAGCTCCTATTTATAGGCACATTTCCAACAGTTGGATCCCTCCTCCAACAATCATATTTTTCCTTGAATTTTGGAGGGACCTGTACACGTGTCACTTAAACAACGGTCGGTTAGAAACAGAATACACGACATCATTTTATAACTATAACAAGTTTAAGTAAAATAAGATTGCTCAACCAAATTCATTTTTTAGAGTTTATAGAAAAATAAAGTTCGGAGTCTAAGAAAAAATATTCAGAGTCTATATTACATGGATTTTTGGATTTAGTTTTCCAAGGAATTTGGAATCAGAATTCTGTAGACTTCAAAGTCTGACTTATAAGGAATTCAGAGTCTGAATTATAAGGAATTCAGAGTCTGAATTATAAGAAATTCAGAGTCTGAATTCTAAGGAATTCGAAGTCTGAATTCTAAGGAATTCAGAGTCTGAATTATAAATAATTAGGATTCTGAATTCTAAGGAATTCGGACCCTGATTTCTAAGGAATTCAGAGTCATAATTCTAAGGAATTCAGAGTCGGATTTCTAAGGAATTCAGAGTCTGAATTCTAAGGAATTAGGGGTTTTAATTCTAAGGAATTCGGAACCTGAATTCTACGAAATTCGGAGTCTGAATTCTAAGGAATTTAGAGTCTGAATTATAAGGAATTTGGAGTCTGAATTTCAGAGAATTCAGAGTCTGAATTTTTGAGAATTCAGAGTCTGAATATCAGAGAATTCAGAGTCTGAATTTCAGAGAATTTGGAGTCTGAATTTTAGAGAATTTGGAATCTGAATTTAGATCCTGAAAACATAATACACTATATCTAAGTACTTATAGAATTATGAGGTTTTATATGTGAAATTGTATTTTACACATAGGAATAAAAATAGTTAAATTTAAAGAAACTAAAATATAAACAATGAAAAAATAGGTAAGGATAAATTTCCTTGGGGAAGGAAAATTTTCCTTATTAAGGAAAAACTTCAGGGAAATAAAATTTTCCTTAAGATAGAGTGTTTGTGATTTTCAAAACATAGAGGAATGGAAAAGTCATAAGGAAACCTTATTGACTCAACATGTCAACCTTAAGAACTCCTATTCTGGAAGAAGATCAATATCTTTAATTTCTCAGAGTTCTTCCACCCAAATAGAGTGTAATTTCACATATCATTAGGTAATCTATATTTACGATGGATTAAAAAATAAGTTATTTATATACTCAAGATGTATGAGCCTAAAATTGATTTTATGGCTGGAGATCATAATATATTAAATACAAAAAGTGTTTCTTTGAAATTTTCCACTTCAAAATATTAAAAGAAACCATAAGAAGTATCTCTATTTTAATCATCCAATAAAGAAGAATCAAATGGTTTTTACTATAAAGGTGAAATTTCTCACTTTTATAATAAGTTCAAAAAGTTCTATAATTATAGAAGAGGATTAAAGAAATACATTACCAAATACAAAATATTTGATAGAAATAATAAAGAAAAAAGATTCTATGAGTGTAATAATATTATATATATGAATCCTGATTGTCCTGAACTAAAAGACCAAAAAATTATGAAAATAAGTTATTTAACAATTTTGGATATAAGGATAAAGAAAAGAAAGCTAAGAATTCTATCCAATGTGATTTATAAGACTCTAGTGATTACTCATCTTCTGAATTAGAAACTAAACTCTCAAATAAAAAATAACTAACGTGTTTTATAGTACAAGAACCAGAGATAAATTCTTTTTATTATTTTTAGAATGAATATAAATTTGAATTTTTTTTATAGTTTGAGGAATTAAAAGAAAAAATTATAATTTTTTAAATTTGAACTATAAAATATACATTTATAATACCCTAGATATAGCACAATATCTAACCTTGGGGTCAATCTCAAGGAAGCAGTGTCAAATCCCTTAGTGGTCTTCCCAAGACTCATTTTTTTGTATTTTTAAATATCTTAAAAGCATGAAATTAAATCATTAAAAAAATGTGATAAAAATTGTAGAGGGAGTGAGTGGAAAAGAAATGGTGAAAATTAACTAGAAACACATAAAATAGAAAAAATGAAGAAAAAGGAAAATAAATGATGTCTCTATGAAATATACATAGTTCTTGGTTTATCCACTCATCAACTACCTATAATTAATCTCTGATGGGTTTAATCGTTAACTCTTAATGTCACTTAGTGCATGTATAATCTCTTGGGTCACACACCACTATCACCCAAAATGATTCAAACCTATGCTCAAAATCTCTTCCAATACATAAATTATCACCAAATAGTTAAAGTATCTCCTAATAAAAATACTATATCCAAGAATCTATTCCTATCCAAAGTGATATTAATGAGATAACTAATGACACAACCCCTCTTCTACACTCTATCAAGATATGTAAGAAGATAAGGTGATAAATATGAAGGTAAAAGAGTGGGTAATACTTACCTTGGGTGTCCATTATCTCTCTTTAGAACTTACATAGTCATTTTCTACCAAGATCAAGAAGGTGATGATGATCAACATGATGTTTGGATCTCCAGATAGTATTTAGTTTCACTTATAAGAAATGGAATTACAAATTATCCCTTAATTGTTGAAGATCTGAGATCACAAAACATTGAGGAGGATAAAGAATGAACAAACATATTATTTACAATCTGGAAACAAAGTTACAGAATGAGAGTAACTTGGAAGAGAATGGAAAAAAAGTGTTTGGTCCCATAAATTGGGAAGGGTGAAAATAGAGCGAGGAGTGATCCTCTTATTTCAAATAAAATAATAAGTGACATTATAAACTAACAGATAGTGAAGTCCATGTGGTTTTCTTTGAGGTTCTCATCATAAAAATTCAATTAAGGACTGGTGAAAATAGTTGAAATCTTATAATGAAACATATTTACCTTATAATTTTCCCATGCTAAGATGTTCCAATGATCCAAATATCATATGTTCTTCACATAGAAGGATCAAGGTCCATGATTTCTAAGTGATAATAGTCAAATATTACATTGAATCCCATGATCGACTTACCATTTCATGTAGAATGTTTTTCTGAATTTAGGTAGACAAACATAAATATATATCTAGTTATCCTTGAAGTGAGTATCTTTGCTTTAGAAAATTAATCATTGATATTTAGTTGGAAACTGAAATTGATTGATTTATTTATTTTTTGGGCCAAGTAAGATATTTTGGGCCCTCTCTTGAAAATCTATTTTTCTAGGCACAGTGAATTTGTAAGGCCTAGTGCATCATCCCATGTTTCCTTCTCAAAGCTACTGTGATTGCAAAATTTTCTCTAAATCACACTTTCTTTAACCAAATAGTTATCAACACATCTTGATCTCCTTCCAGGTTCCCAAATTCAAACTTGAACACCCTTAAAAAGTCATTTTATTCTGTCTACCTCTTTAGAAAACTACTTTAGCATCCAAAATTCAAACCAGATTGGCATCAACATTAATAAAATTAAAATTACACATTTCTCTAAAATCCAATCTTGGAATCAACATAAATTAAACATCATAAAAATATCATTCAATTCCCCTTTTCAACTTCAATCTTGGATCATACTTGTAACTTAAATCAACCAACACTTTTATATCTCCTTCATCAACTAGACTTTAAATTTCATTTGAGAATTAATATGATCATCCCCTGAGTATTTTAAAAAAACATAAAACTACATAATTTGGGAAATCAGATTCACCTCATCATATTAAAAATCAATAACCCATAAAAATAAATTAAAACCAATAAACAGAAACATCAAATTGGATTGAGTGAAACCCTCTATTTCACACTGCCTAATCATCAGTAAATTGAAATTCATAATCATAATCCTTATTTTTAATGGTCATATTCAAATCTAGTTCATCCTTTTCTACATCAACATATTCATCTACTCCAAAAAACACATGGATTATTATGGTGTCGTCACATGTCTCATACTCAAATTCCTTCAACCCAGATTCAAGTATGGTTATCATATTCTAAGATTCACATCATCTGGGTTCAACATTAAAAATTGGATTCTATGTATCTTCATTTAAAAATTGGATCTCATATTTACTTTTATATTAATGAACACTCATTTGAGATTATGCTGGGTTTTTCTTTTCCAATAATCATGGTAAATCATGGTTGTCGGGTTCTTATTCCTTCTTCAGTGAGCTCTGACCTCATAAATTTGTCCTTATCTCAATGTATTCACACCAGATTTAGATAGATACTTGTATATATCAGTTTTAGTTAGACCCAGCCTCGGTTCCACCATCTATGATTAATAATGTTTGGCTACATGGGTATTCTTCAAGCTCAGTGGGATTCAAATGGGATGATCGATGGATCTTTGTTGGTCCTTCGCACATCCAGTTTGGATAGTAGAATTAGAGTCTCCCCACTTGGCCAACATCTTCTTCCTCTATCAAGGCTCAATTATTAGTGATTCTCATTCATCGGTGGACTGAATTATCCTTGGTCGGGGATTTTTTTGGCTTGCCTACACTCTTTGGTCCCTGTCACATGATCAATAAAAATCACTAAAAAAGAAATAAAAGTATAGATATGTTTTTTAGGAGTTATGTGACTTAAGAGGTGGATGTTTTTCTTTGAGTGTGTTGATCTCTCTCCCAGTTCAGTATATCTAGGGTCTCAAGAATGGTGCAGTTGGGGTCTTAGAAAGCAGTTTTCATATATGTAAATGGAAAAATTCTCTGGGTCTAATTAGATTTCATCTGCGGTGCTCTTTAATCTAATCTTGGTGTTTTTCTTCTACACCTTTTATTTGGGTAGTGAAAGCCTACTCATTAAGGATATATCTATTTTAATTTCATTATTTGGAATTTTTTTTGGTTTCATGCTACATTCAGACTACATCATCTTTTTACCTTTGATATGCTATTTTATCAGAGTATTATTTTTGAGATCCCGATCACCTTTGGAAGTATATTTGGTGTAATCTTAATTATTAATGGATTATTCTTTTTGGAATAGGTCCCATATTTTTCCCCACTTTGGGTTATCAATTTTAAAAATTTATGGTGTCATCATTTTATTTTCTGCACATATATTTGTTTGTTGCGCATTCACATTAATTTTTTTAGACCTGATTAAAGGGAATTTTTTTATTTATACTATGTTTTCACTTTGTTGTTTTTCATGAATTCATTGATTTTTGACTTTTCCAACATCTACTATCAAAGGTTTTAGGGATTTTTAGATAAATTATGGAATCCAATTACAATGGGATAATTTTTTGAATGGTACCAACTACCATATGTAGTGATTAAAAATAAAGGATCTGTTTTTTGTCAAGTGAATGCATTTGTTAGTGTTTAGTAATCAAAGTCTAGAAATAATTTATAATGTATAATGGTATTTTGGGAATGTGATCATTTTTTGTTTCATTCATTATTAGGTCCAAGACAACATGATTAACCATATTATAAACATCTCTCAGGCCAGAACTTTGTGGGACAAGTTTGAGACTACCTATGCTTCCAATACCGAAAATAATAAATTATTTATCCTCAAACAGGTGAAGAATTTAATTTTTAAATAAGGTACATCTATTTATGACTATTAAAGTGAATTTCATGGATGTTTTGATCAGTTTTTTGGTATGAATATTACTTTTTGAATATGCAGTTTTAGCACTTTGGTTTCTTAATAATTTACCTAATTGTTTGGATAATTTTTTAGTTATTTAACTGGTTATAATCCTAATTGTACTGTGAAATTCAGTGTTTTAAGTCTTCTATTTTGAATAAATAAGTCATGAGACATACTAAGTAGAAATACTCTTCAAAGATTTTAATCATAGAGAATAGCAGGAGAAGTCGGGAAACGAATCATGGATGGAGCAGTTGAGGTAAGAGTAAAGGAAGAAGAAAATCTATATTGAAGTATAAGAAGTTTGAATGTCATTATTATGGTACGAAAGTATATGTTAATATTTTTTCTATTATTTTAAAAGCTAAAATATAATTAAGGACAATCAACAGAAGAAAAATGTATATGGATATGATCATGTCATTTCCCCTATAGGGGGTAATATTATTATTGTTTACGACTCCATTAATATTGATTTTGATTATTCATGTTGGGTTGTTGATAGTGGTGTCTATTTTCACATGACATCCAGGAAGGAGTTCATTACATATTACAACCAAGTAATTTTTGGACTTTGAAGATGGGTAGTCATGCTGATGTTGGAGGTATCGTGACTTTTTGTTTAGAGACTAGCACAATAAGTAATTTGATTTTAAAAAATGTTTGACACGAGTCCAAGGTTTGTATTAATATTATTTATACAAATTTTCTTGATGATTATGGTTTTATCGGTACTTCTATTGATGGCCAATGGAATATTTATAGGGGTTATTTGATTGTAGATCGAGGAAAGAATCAATCAAGTTTATAATGGATTATAGATCCTATTTCTTATGATATTTCTTATGTTGTTGAGTGATGTGTCTATTCCAAGTTATGGAATAAGAGTCTTAGCCACATTAGTGATAAGTGTATTGGTTTCTTGGCCATGATAAATATGCTTATAGGTTTTAAAGGTGTCAAATTGTACATTTGTGATCACTTTTTTTTCTAGAAAATAGACCAGAGTGAGTTTTAGTAGTCATCCTTTGCACAGGAAGCGACAGGTACATGAATTACTATATTGATATGTTTATAGTCATTTGAAATCTAAGAACTTAAGTGGAGATATTTATTTTGTTACATTTATTGATGAATACTCACACAAAATTTGGGTTTATGTCTTGAATTCCAGATGTCAGGTGCCTAATGTTTCTATGAAATTCTATGTTTCAACTGAGAGGGAATCTGGTAAGAAGTTTAAATGTATTGTTATGCACCTGCCTTCTTCAAGATGAAGAATTAGGGACAATGAACCCCCCAAGTCCCACTTCCAGTAGGCCCTGAGGTAGATACTGACACCAAGGGTATATGGATCTCAAAAAAATGGGATGCGTTACCCTTATTTGAAAAAATTAGATTTAGAGATAAGATGTATCAACCTCAAACAACTCCAAGACACACATACACACACACACACACACACACACACACAAAATACAACCATAATCCATCCAACAAGCATATTCAAAATTTAACTGTTACAAAACCAACAAAACTACAAATTAAATACCAAAAGAAAACTAAATTAGAGACTCAACAACTATCCCAACTTCCAAGCTAGTAACACCCAGCATGGTCCACACAGTCCATTTGGAAACCTGAAATTAGTTTTATATACATAGGGTGATCATAAAAGTATACTCAGTAGGAAAACCAAATTCTCTCGTTCACAAGTGAGAGAAGAATACTAATTCCCATTTAAAAAAATAGCAAAACCAACATCACCTAATAAGGAATAATAACCATCCCCACCTCACCAAGGCACACTCATAAAAATAAAGCAAGTAAAGTAAAGTAATATAATAAACACATTGATGATAGGGGTACCCGAAACCACTTCCCACTGGATTTATGCTCATAAAATAACAAAAAATGTCCTGGAACTCCTACCACTTCCACAAGACCCACATCATAGCCTGACCACACACACCTGGGCCGAACAAACCACGTCACATTCCAACCATAGACACCTGGACCACAAACTACATCATGTCTCGCCCGTAAACACCTGGTCCACAAACCACATCACACCTCACCCACAGACACCTGGGCCATAATTGACACCTCATCATGAAGACACTTGGGAAAGCACAACTCGCCCGCAGACACCCAGGCCTCGTAAATCACACCACAACCTTCCTAAAGAATCATGAGATACCAATTTCTAGAAGAGGGTACATGGAAGAGAAAGTAACTATCCATCCATCCACCCACTTGGATGTTGGGAAAGACACCCTCCCCCATGACGATGGGGGTGTTCAGCACCTAGTGATCAACTAGGGTGGGGTGCATATTGAAATCATAAGAAAAAATACAAGTAGTACATATATAGATACCAAACACTCATCCCAACCTCTGGGTTTCCAAACAATAGCCATCCCACAATATTACCAACTTGGATAAAACCTCTAAATTTCCCAACCACACAACAATACAGAACTCAATTATTAACCCCAAAAAAATTATTTAACAAATTCTTATTCTTTATTAAGAAGTTCAGTTATTTAATCCATCACTACAAAGGGAACTAAATATCACAAGCCACAAAATAAAGTCAGGAAAAGAAAATGATTAACACCACCATTGCCATTTCAAAAGGGAAAGAGCCTGAAAGTCTAACAAAATTCTTAATCCTATTATAACAAACTAATCCCGAGACACAGGGTGAATCTACTCATGGAGAAACTCCAAGTGAAACAACCATACCAAACACTTCCATAATCATTATTCAAATTCATCCCAAAAAATACTTCATATTCATGGAACAATCCCCACCAAACTCATAGCCACACCCATAAACACATCTCACCAGAACCACCTCGACAACCCTACTGCAGAACCACCCCACACCAAAAAAATCTAGTAGCGCATACATAGCACAACCCAACTGCAGCCCTGGTGCATAACATTGACCATCCATTCCACAATCAAACAACCTCTCTACTTGAGATTCCGTTACACCACTCAAACTGTCCTGTCATACACAAACAAACATCCCACATCCAAACAAAACATATTCATATTTAACAATACATACCTTTATTCAATTTCGTTTGTTGATTCTGAGGTTATCACATAAGGTTGATCATGGGAAATATAATTATTATCCATGTATACTTTATTAACAGTTTTCATGTTTGATTATTTAACTAGGAATAAAAATCATTAATTCAATAGATCATTCTGTTCACAAACAAAGAGCCCCAACGACCATGATTTTCAGTAGGTAGATAGTCCATAGAAAACACAATATAAAAAAGACAATAAAGTAGAGGCATGTGTCACCTTTCTCATCCCTGCATATTGATATTTAAAATATTAAATTATCTATATTAATTTGGTATTATTCTATATTAACAATGGAGAAATTCATACACCCACATCGCATGATACATAAAGAAAGAGAAATGAAGGGATCCCTACCTAAAATAACATACAATCAACACTTTTTTATTATGCCAAAGCAGGGGGTGTGTATGCAGCTGGAAGAATCCTCTTGGGAAACATGATCCAAGGCCATGAAAAAAATGCACAATTACTCAAGGAAGAAAGGTTTGGATCTAACCAATTGAAAATGGAAGGGTTCATGGAAGAGAGGATCCAAGATTTAGAAAGCGAAGATCCTAAATTATGGGAAGAAATGATTTTTTTGAAATCCATTAAAGTCAGATCTTGACCAAGACCATGCAGTTTATCCATTTAAAAGACTCTAGATTTTTATCAATGTAAAAGATATGATTAATAGCTTTGACCAGCTACAAAACCATTTAAATATGGTATTAAATTCATTTTATGTCAATTAAAATGTTAAAAGGGGGAAACTAAAAAAACTGAAAGAAATTTGGAATTTTGAAAACCTGTCAGAAATAACTCAACATTGGGAGAGTCATCATCGCGAGTCACTAGTGGATGAGTCACCGTTGGTGGACTCCCCATTAGAAGATTTACCGTCAAAGGACTCACAATTGGTGACCTATCCTCAGTGACTCACCATTGCGAGTCTCTATTGCGAGTCACTATTTGGTGATCTACCATTTGATGAGGCACTATTCTGTGAGTCACCATTCGGCGAGTCACTATTCGATGAGCTATCGTTTGACGAGTCACTCTTTGGTGAGATATAGTTCAGCAAGACACCATTCAGTGAGTCACAATTTGGTGAGCTACTGTTCAGTCATTCACCATTTAGTGAGCTACTATTCGGTGAGTCACCGTCGCAAATCCTAGTTGAAAAAACTGGAAAACTAGAAAACTATTGAAATGAGCCACTGTGACCTCCCGGAATACCTCAATCCTTGAATTTTCACAAAGTAATGGACCTGAGAGGTCTGATCCATTACATCATATACCTCTCAAACTATTATCATCCTCAAGAATTTAGGAACAAGACTTGAAGAAAGAGCAGTATGAACAAACACCCCATGAGATACCACTTAGGGATCCCGCTACATTTGAAACATTGATACTAACTAAACAAACCAAAGTTCAACGATAAACCACCCTATGTGGTTTGAAATATGGAGTGAAACGTTGACATACAAGAACACATTACCTGGAATCTTCTAACCCAAACAACCACACAACCATCACACAAGTATAGAAACCATAGTTTTTTTAAAACATGAATTAGGGAATTTTTTCCTCTATGTCAAGATACTATCCACTTTGGGTGGAACTGACTCACCCACATAGGTTTAATCGCATCTTCATCAACGCATCTTGATTAGAAATTAGGTCCTACCCTCATCATATTCTAGGACTTATTACACATTAAAGAACATGGACACAACTCATCTCATATAAAAAAGGTCCAAACATCACATTACAAGGGAAAAAATAATAAGGAAAATCTTAAAACAACTCTAGGTACTAGGAATGCATCTGTGCTTCTCACTCCCAAGTACTCTCCTTAAGGAAACCATGCCTCCGCAACATGTGAACCAAAGGAATGGTCCTCCCACACATCACCTTATCTCTATGATCCTATATCTCCAATGTTAATTCCACAAACATCGCATCATCCTCGATATCCAATTATCCCCATTCAATGTTGTGGGAGTCATCGTACATATACCGAAGAAGTGGGGAAATGTGAAAGGCGTCGTGGAACCTCTCTAACTACGGTGGAAATGTCATATGGTATTCTATTTCGCCAACTCATCCCAACACCTCAAAGGGCCTAGTAAACCTTAGAGAAATCTTACTCCCTCTCCCAAACCTCTGCCGCCTACGTCGAGGGGAAACCCTTAAGAACACATGGTCCCCAAACTCAAACTCCAAGGGCCTCCTCTTGAAATCGGCATACGAATTATTTCGGTCCTATGATGCCTTCATCCTCTCACGAAGGATCTAAACCTTCTCAGTCATGCTCTACACTACCTCAAGTACAGAAATAGCTATCTCTCAAAAAATTTTCAAGAAAAAATGTTAATGACACAATGTTCCATACAAAGATTCAAATAGAGACATGCCAATGGAAGAGTGATAGCTATTATTGTAAGAAAACTCTTCCAAGGGAAAGTTTCATACCCATGATCCTCTGAAGTCTAAGATGCATGACTGCAACATATCCTCCAGCGTTTGAATATTACATTATGTCTACCCATTCATATGAGGGTAGAAGGCAGTGTTGAGGTGTAACTAGGTGCCAAAATCATTATACAATCCCATCCAAACTCACAAGGTAAAAAATGTGTCCTAATCCGAGATAACACATCTTGGAACTACATGAAATTGTACCACCTCATCCATATACCTCATTTCCAAGGCATCCACTATGCCTGAATCCTTAATTGCCAAGAAGTGGGATGATTTCATCAGTCAAACCAATACAACACAGATGGTATCATAACCTCCCTATGATCTGGGAAAACCTGTGAATAAATCAATTGAGATGTCACCCACTTCCACTCAAGGAAATCTAATGGATGCAACAAACCATCATGAATATGTGCTCATTATTCACATGCTGTCACACTAAGAACTTCTCCACAAACTCTACCACAACCTGCTTCATCCCAGGAAACCAAAACTACATCCTCAATCCATAATACATATTAGAAATCTTTGTATTTATGGCCAAAGGTGAGCTATGAAACTCATGGAGGAATACCTCATGAATCACTACAATAACAAATAACCTTCCATGAAACAACATTCGATTATGACCATCCCTCTAAAGCATCACCATGGTCAAAACGATCGTGCATCAATTTTTCCTATGAGTCTCCCCACTGAGACTCCTCCACCTGCTACATCAGGAGAGACTTAACTTTCATCTGAAATAAATAGTTACTTATATTATCTTCCATTTAATCTAATCTTAAGGCTTCCAACTACTCCATCACCATCCAAGCATCCAAAGACTCTTGAAAAACCTCGTTCTGTGAATTTATGCTCAATGCATCGACTACAACATTACCCTTCCTTGAGGTGTATGAGTTTTCAAAATCATAATCCCAAAGAAACTCTATCCACCTCTACTATCGTAAGTTCATATCTCACCAGGAAAAGATATACCTCAAGACCTTGTGATCCTTGAAGACTATAAAGCACTCCCCAATGAGTTAATTCCACTGTAACTTCAGCAAAAACAGAACCGTTTTCAGATCCATATCATCAATGGCATAGTTATGTTTTTGGATATGTAACTACCTAGACCCATAAGAGATCACTCCCTACCACTGTATTAGCACGCATCCAAAACTCTGATGAGAACCATCACAAAATACCTCGAACATCACCCCTTCCTTTAATAACTAGATCACTGGAGCACTGAACAATTTCCCTTTCAGATAGATGAATGCTTTCTGGCACTAGTTTCTCCACACAAAATCTTTATCCTTCCTATTCAAGCCTGTAAAAGGAGTTGTAACTTGAGATAAATCATGTAAAAACCTCTGATAATAGCCAGCCAGGCCAAGAAAGCTGTGAACCTTTACCAAATTTTTGGGTTCTACCCAAGAAACAATTGCTTCAACCTTCGAAGGATTCATTGCTAAAACCTACAGAGACACCACATGCCCAAGGAAATGCACCTCCTGTGTCCAAGACTTACACTTGGATAAATTTTCATAGAGATGGTGGTGTCGAAGGACCTGCAAGATAGTTTTGGGATGTTTGGCATGATCCTCCTCTAACATCAAGTAGATCAAGATGTCGATGAATATGACAACAAACTGGTCTAGGAACCCATGAAAGACAAATTTCATGAGTCCCATGAACATGGATAGTTCATTCATAACACTGAATGGCATGAATAAGAACTCGAGGTGACCATAACTACATCTAAAAGAATCTTTAAGGATATATTCCCCCTTTACCCTCAAATGGTGATATCTAGACCATAAATCGATCATAAAAAACCAACTTGCACCTATCAACTGGTCGAAAAAATCATCTATCTTCAAGAGATGGTAATTGTTTTGGACTGTTACATGATTCAACCTCCGGTATTCTATACACAACATCAGAACACCGTCTTCCTTCTTCCCCAACAAGACTAGAGAACCCCATAGTAATAGACTAGTCCAGATAAATCCCTTCTTTATCAGGTCATCAATCTAAATCCTTAGTTACCGTAAATGAGAAGGTTCCATCTGATAAGGATCCATCAAAATCATATAATTACCGGGAAATAAATATATCCCGAACTTGACATAACGTCGAGGGGGTAGAGTCACAACCTCCTGGAGGAAAAAATAAAAGAACTCCCCAAAAACTATGGGAGCCTCCACCATCTCAACATCCACTGATTTCACTAACAGCTCATCTAGAAAGGAAAGAAGATGATCCACATGCCAATAACCGACCTGAAAACTCTACTCACCAACAAAAACCACACGCAGACCACCCACGCCTGAATACACGACTCTTCTCCAGAAGTAGTAGATAACAGAATTCATAGAATATAACCAGTTGATTCCAAGTATGATATTTTATGGATGTATCAATAGAAATAAAAGATCTCCATAGTACTTATGTGGCCCCATCATCATTCTACATTCCAAAAACACATCAAAAAAGTTGGTTTGACCTTCGCCTAGAGTAATCAACACCATGGGCATGGAAATACTCTCTATACCTAGTCCTAGAGCATGGGATATACTGGGTGCAACAAAGGAGTATGAAGCTCCTAAATCAAACAAGACACATGAAAGAGTACTAAACAAACTGATCGCACATCAAATGATCTCTGATCCTTTCAGAGCTGCTGCCTATTTCATGTGCAACTGACCACACCTAGATCCTCTACCACTCTGCTGATGAATACCTCCACGACCACACCCAGGTCAAGGTCCTTGAGGAACACCCTATGGTCGGCCTCTACCTACTCCGTCTCCCCTAAGTGGAGCATGAGACTGTTGTCCCTGCTACAAGAACAACTTAGATGGAAACTGTTACTGAGGAAGGCGCTGACCTGCCCACCGCCACTATATTGAGCTCAAACAGATACTAGGAATAGACTGTAGAGATTCCCATGGGCTCTGAAATTGAAACACCTCAGTCCAATGTTCACAGAAAAGGCATGAGAGCGAGAAGGTCGAAACCGAAACTGCATAGGTTAAATCCCTATTAGTTGGAACCTCAAAGGCTCTGGCGCATGAGACCTTATGCTGGTAACCTTATCTCTAGAAGAACTTTTCTGGATCCCCTCTCATGGTAGACCTCCTCATGAGTGCATCCACTCAACTACCTCCTCCTCCTTCTGGACCTCCAAGCATGTCAGCAAGGTAAAGGGAGTGACCACATAATCGAGAGAAGGATGAAGTGCCTCCTTTAGGTGTCTCGCACGAGACTCCTCATTCAAAAAGATATTGGGGGAAAACAAAGTAAATCCTTGAACTTGATCCCCATATCTCATACCGACATAATCCCCTACTATATGGATAGTAACTCCTATCTCTTCACAACCTTCATGGCCGATGAAAGGAATTATGCTCGAAAATCCTTCTTTAAATCAGCCCACAAAATGTTAACCTCCTCCATATCCTCTAGATACAACGTCCACCACTGATGTGTATATCCCCACATCTGGATCACTGGTAAAGGAATCTAGTATACCTTTAGAGCCCAGATCAAATTGAAGGTGATCCCAAGTTACTCGAGTCATCTCTACATCTCTATATCTGAAACCCTTCCCTCATACATTGCCAATAATCACCACTAAAAATCACACAACATTCTCTTCCACCGATCATCCTTCTCTACTGGATCAACCTTATGCCAATCAACAAGACCATCCAGCTGAGCCTCAACTGGCTAATAAACATGCATATTAAGTCCATGATCCATATTAGAAAATGTAAATAAGGAATTCCTAAGCCCGAGTAGTATGTAATTTTATTTAAAATTAATTTTAATTAATTTAAATTATTATTTTTTTAAAATTTCTCGAAATTATCTATTGAAATTGGAACACAAGTCATTATGATTCATGTACCTTTCCTAAGGTCTCTAACCTACAAATAGTGTAGCCTCACTTGGTTGTTTGGTAGGCTTAGATTCCTTGCATTGGATCACAGGGGGCCATAAAATCCCACGTCCTAGCCAATCTTCCCTGGCCTATGTCACACACCAAGATCACCTGACAATGTTTCCCTACTAACCCATGTAATGAACATTATTTCTAACTCTAAAATCCATTCTATATCTCAACCATCACAGTGATACCATTTCGTCATGCACCCTCCTTTTTCAAGATAAAGAAATAGAGATAACAATCCTCGAGTCCCACATCTAGTAGGCCCAATGTGGTGACCAAAACTAAGGGTATACAAATCTCATAAAAATGGGAGGAATTACCCTTCATTTGAAAAACATGATCGGTAAATAAGATGTATCAACATAAAACAACTCCAAGACACACACAAACACACAAGAATATAAAAATCCATACAACATGCTTGTTAAAAATATAACTATTATAAAAGAAAAAAATCCAAAGTAAATACAAAAAGAAAACTAAAGTAGCAACTCAGAAAATGTCCCAACGTCTGAGCTAGTAACATTCAGAATGGTCTACATAGTCCTCTTGGAAACCTGAAAGTAGTTTTATATATTTAGGGTGATAATATAAGTATAATCTATATGAAAAACCAAAGTCTCTCGTGAACAAGTGAGAGAAGCATATGAATTCCCTTGTGAGAAAATAGTAGAACCAACAACACCTAACAAGGCATACTAACCATCCCCACCTCACCAAGGAAAACTCTGCAAATAATGAAATTTAAGAAAAGTAATATAGTATGAACATCAATGATAGTGGTACCCTGCAACACTTCCCACTGGTTAGTTTCTCATACCCTAATGATAAACATCTTGGAGCTCCTATCTCTACCACAAAACCAACTTCATAACCTGCCCGCACACACCTGGGCCACACAAACTATATCACATTCCACCCATAGACACCTGGGCCAAAAACCACATCACATATTTCCCAAATACACCTGTTCTAAAAACCACATCATTCATCACATGAAAAAACCTAGTACACAAACCAAACCTCATCCCAGAGACACTTGGGAAAACACAACTTTCCCGCAGATACCTAGGACTCATAAACCACACCACAAACTGCCCAAAGAATATTAGGCTACCAATGCTTAGAAGAGGGAGCTGGGAAGTTCAAGTAAGCAACCATCCATCCTCCCACCATGATGTTGGAAAATACACACTCACCCGTGATGATCGGGGTGTTTGGTACACAGTTCTCAACTAGGGTGGGGTGCATTTATAAATCACAAGGAAAAATAAAAGCATACATATATAGATATGAAAAAATCAACCCAACCTATGGGTTTCTAAACAATAGCCATCCCACAATACTTAAAACTTTGATGAAACCTTTAAATGCACAACCACACAATAATACACAACTCAATTTATACCCCCAACCAATTTATTTAACCAATTCTCATTATTTATTAAGAAATCCAGTTATTAAATCCACCACTACCCAGGAAATTAAATAAAACAGGCCACTCAAGCAACATAAGAAATGAAAATGGTTAATAACAACATAGTCATTTCAGAATGTGAAGAGACTACCAATTTTACACACTTTGTATCCCTGCTATAACAATCTGATCCCGAGACATAGGGTAAAGATACTCATGGAGAAACTTTGGGTGAAACACCCATACCAACTACTAAAATCATCATTATTTAAAGTAATCATGCTTAATCCATCCTCTTCATAGAACAAAACCTCCCAAACTCACAACCACACCCAGAAACACATCTCACTGCAACCACCTCAACAGCCCTACAGAAGAACCACCCCACACCCAACACATATAGCAGCAAAAACATAGCACAACCCGACTGCAACCCCACTGCGTAACACTACCCATCCATTACACAATCAAACAACCTCTCGACATGATATTACATTACACCACCAGAACCATCCCATCATACACAACCAAGCATCCCAAACCAAAACAAAACATATTCATATTTAATAAGACATCCATTTATTCAAGTCTGTTTGTTGATTTTGGGGTTATCATAGAAGGTTTGATCATGAGGAATCTAATTATTATCTGAGTATACATGATTTATAGTTTTCATGTTTGATAATTTAACTAGGAAAAAATATCATTAATTTATTAGATTATTCTGTGCACAAATAAAGAGCCATAATGACCATGATTTTTAGTAAGAAGACAATCCATACAAAACATAATATCAACAATATAATAAATAAAAACCTTGCATTACCTTTACCAACCCCACATATTGCTCATAAACCAATTAAATTATCTTTATTAATTTGGTATTAATATATCTTTACAAAGGAGAAATTCATACACCCAACCCACATGATACAAAAATAAAGAGAAAAAAGGGATCCCTACCTCAAATAATAGATGATCAACACCTCCTTATTGCGCCAAAGTAGGGGTGCATATGTAGTAGGAAGAATCATACATGGAAATGTGATCTAAGATCATGACACAAACACATGATTCCTTGTGGAATAAAGGTTTGGGGTACACCAATATAAAACAAAAGGGTTATTGGAAGAGAGGTTCTGAGATTTAGAAAGTCCAGATTCTAAAGTAATGGGAGAAACCACTGTTTAAATCCATTAAAGGCACATCTTGACCAAGACCACATGTTTTGGCCTTTTAAAATCCCCTTGATTTTTATAAAAGTCAAATATATGATTGAGAATTTTGAACCGACTCTAAACCCATTTAAATATGGTGTTAAATTCATTTTAAATCAATTAAAACATTATAGGGGAGAAACTAGAAAAACTGGATGATATGTGGAATTTTGAAAAACTGTTGGAAATGACTCACCGATGGGTGATTCATCATCGCGATTCAACGGTGGGTGAGTCACCATTGGGTGAATCACCATTAGAAAATTCACCATCAAATGACTCACCATTGGTGACCTATCATCAGTGACTCACCATTGTGAGTCACTAGTGTGAGTCACCATTCGGGGAGCTACCGTTCGACGAGCTACTATTTTTCCAGTCACCATTTAGTGAGCTACCATTCGATGAGATATATTTGGTGAGTCACCATTTGGTGAGCTACCATTCGGTGAGTCACTATTTAGTGAGCTACCATTCAATGAACCACTATTCGGTGAGTCACTATTTAGCGAGCTACCGTTTGGTGATTCACGGTTGAGAGTCACCATTTTAAAAATTGGAAAACTAACAAACTATTGAAAAGAGACACCATGACCTCTCAGAACACCACAAACACTGGATTTTCAAAAAATATTGGACCAGAGAGGTCTGGTCCATTACATGTGTTCTCACTAAAAATGGGGGTGAATGTTCTGGTTTGTTTGATCAGTATTGTAGGAAGAAAGGTATTCAAAATAAAAATACACCTCTTAAGACACCTCACTAAATAGTGTAGTTGAGCGAATGAACTGAAATTTTTTAGAATTATTTTAATGTTTTATTTTAGAAGAAAATTTTCCTGGACATTTGGGAAGGGATTTATTTACTACTACTTATATTATAAATTGATTACATGTGGTTTCTTTGAAAAAATATTATACCAATAGGTTTTAGTATGAAAAAGAGATCAAGTATGATCATTTACATGTTTTTAATTGCAATATTTTTGTTCATGTGTGTAAAGATGAAATAAATAAGTTGGATGGTAAGTCACGTTAATGTATTTTTATTGGCTACAAACACGATGAGTTTGGGTATGCTTTCTATGATCCTGATATGAAGAAACATGTCAGAAGCTATGATGCATTATTTAAGGAGAATTAGACTATTAAAAATATTGATAAGGGAGAAAAACACAATTTTATAAATTCTGATGGCTTTGTCAGTATTGATCTATTTTCTGATTCAAATTTACCTCATTTTTTGATTCTAATAATCATGTTGATGTGTAGAATTATTTTTAGAGTAGACATGTCAAATTTTATATTTCTAATGCACCTTTTTTTTCCAATGATATAGTTCTAGGGGTTATTAATGAACCTATAATTCCACTATTGATTTCATCTCGACATCATATTATTTCTACTCGGTATTCACCTAATGAGTATATTCTCCTTACTAAAGGGGGAGAACAAAACTCTTTTTATTAGGTGATGGAAAGTGACTAGAAGGACTAGTGGGTTGTGGGAATGGATGATAATATGAGATCACTACATGAAAACCATAATTTTGAGCTGGTGAAATAACCTACAGGTAAGAGAGATGTGTAAAATTGGTGGAATTATCATATTAAAATTTATGGATCCAATTATGTTCCATGATACAAGGCAAGCTTAGTAGTTAAAGGCTTCTATAAGAAGAAAGATATTTATTTTGATGAAATTTTTTCACATATTATAAAAATGTCTCCCATTCAAGTTATTCTTTGTTTGGATACTAGTTTGGATCTATATATTGAGCATACAGATGTAAATATGTCTTTCCTCCACAAAGATTTAGATTAGAATATTTATATGGAGAAACCATAGGGGTTTTTTGAAATAGGTAAAGAGAATTATATCTATGGTTTAAAGAAGAGTTTGTATATTTTGAAGAAATATTTTAGGAAGTGGTGTAAGAAGTATGAATCTGTCATTTTTCATCAATGTTTTAGGAAGAGATATTCTAATCATTGTATTTTTGTTCATAAATTTACCAATGATGATTTTATTATACTGTTTCTTTATGTCGATGATATACACATTATTGGCCATAATGCTTCTAGAATTGAAATACTGAAGAGGGATTTTTATCAATATTTTGTGATGAAAGTCTTGGGGCCAACATGAAATATTTTTCGCATGGAAATATCCTATGATAAAAATTTTATGAAATTATGGTCATCCTAGGAGAGATATATTTTGAAGTTTCCTTATAGATTTTATATGGATATAGAAAATGTGGTTAGTAATCATCTTTCTTTAAATTTTAAACTCAATACTAGTTAGTCTCCATATACTAATGAAGGGATATAATAGATAGACCATATAACTTATTCATCTATTGTTGGATGTTTGATATATGTGATGGTATGTACAAGACCTGATATAGCTCATGAAGTTGATGTTGTCAGTAATTTTCTATCTAATTTAGGTATAGATCATTAGAGAGTAGTGAATTATGTATTTCATTATCTTGATGGTAATTATAATCCGATATTATGTTTTGGTAATGGGAAACCTATGATTTGTGGATTTACAGATTCATATATGGAAGGAGATATCGATTCAATGAAGTATAGTTTAGGCTATTTGATTACTTTTTCAAGGGGGATGTATCATGTCAATATATATTGTAGATATGTATTGCTTTATCTACCATTGTTCCCGAGTTTATTATAGATAAATAGGCATGAAAAGAATTGTTGTAGATGAAAATTTTTATTCTAGAGATCAATTTTAATCAGGAAATTTATGTTTTTTTTGTAACAGTGAGAGTGATATTTTTTTGTGAAAAAACCCCACCTTTCATGTAAGGTAAAAACATATTGTTGTTTAATGTCATTAGATCCATGAAATTCTTTATTAAAGTCATTTGGAGCTCAATAACAACCATATAGATGAAAACGGGTCATATATATTGACCATGATTTTACTGAGAGGTAAATTTGAGAGTTTCTGACTAATTTTAGGGTTAGCGGTGATCCCCAATTGATTCATAAGGGGATTTGGTTGGAGAACCTCCTCTCATTGGGCCCCCATCACGTTATTATTTAAAATTAATAAAAAATAAAAAAAGATATGTTTTTATGAGTAACATGATTTTTGAGGCAAAAGTTTTTTTGGGCATCTGCTTCTTTCTGTCCTGGTGCAGTGTACCTAGGGTTTTAAAAATGGTGAAGTTAGTGTTTTAGGAAATGATTTTCAGATCTAAAATTGGTGAAATTATCTGAGTCTAATTGTATTTCATCTATAATGATATTTTATTTGATCTTGGTGTTTTTCGTCTATTCCTTTTATTTTGATAGTGAATACTAGTCAGATATATTTGTATTTCATTATCAGGTTGCATTCTTTGTTTAGGATACTTTCAGACTGCATCATATTTCTTCATTTGATCCACCATTTAATCAGAGTATTATTTTTTAGATCTCTCTCAACTTTGGGAGTCTCTTGCATATAATCTTCAGTATTATTAGATTCTGTTTTTTTGGACTAGGTCCCATTTTTTTCCCTTTTGGGTTTTCCACATTAAAAATTTCGGGTGTCATCAAATTATTTTATGCACATATATTTGGTCATTGAAAATAAACATTAATATTTTTAGGCCTGTTTGGAGGGAATGATTTTTATTTTCGTTGTGTATTTTTTTTTGTTTTGTGTATTTTCATCACTTGTTTTCTTTCCTAATAGCTTCTTCTCAATGAGTATGGATCGAAGTCAAGGTATTCATAAAGTTGTATATCCATGTCTGGTGTCTTATTTAGTAAACTTGGTTCCCATTCTCAGTATTGGATTCCATGATTTCACATTGGTTTCATCATTGGTTCATTATTTCTCAGTTTTATCTTCTTTGGCATTCCCTGTATGATTCTCCTGGTTAAATTAGGTTTTGAGCTTCAATAGAGGAATATCTGGATGAAGCTCAACTTTTAATTGGTTAGGTATCAGCTTCATCAGAACCTAGTTCTTTGGTTCCCCCTTCTCCACATGAGTTTGATTTTCTTTGGTTATCTTCTTCAATAATCATCCACCATGATCGATCATCCTCTATTGCATGGTCAAAATGAAATCCATTGTGGTATCTTTCCCTTACTGCGAGGTAGCTCAGAGAGTTCTACAGTCAGTGGAATAAAACATGAGGTGAATTAGGTTATATACACAATTGATCAATCTATTTATCATTATTTAATATGTGTTTACATGAGTTTATAGGTATGGTCAATCCAAGGGATTGCCAAAATTTTAGTTACCGAAGCTTCATCAGTTTTCCAATTTTTTAACAGGCATGGTCACTCTGATTGGAAGTCATGGTCACTTCTAGAATTAGTAAATTTTACCATGATTTATAATGTTCTAGAAAACATTCTATTTGGATATGATGTGTATTCAACACATAACATTGTTATTTTTTTCATCATGAGTTCTAAAAAAGAGATAATGTTGAATTAATCAAAAAATAAAAAACAATCTTAAACATTGATGAACTTAAAAATTTATAAATTTAATAGAAAATGAGTATAAAAAATGATTAGAAATTGATTTTTAACAAATGAAATTTTCTTATTATCCCATAAAATTAAATTCCATAATATATACATGATTAATCCATGTAAATGAAATAATTTATTTAAATATTCATAACACTTTAAAACTGGCTATAACTTATTTCAATTACTATTTACCTAAAATTAAAATTTTAAAAAATAGGAAACCAATTCTAAATTTAAGTTTTATTTCAGGAAAAGGTATTCCAATGATAAGATATTAATAATTTCGACATGGAATAATGAAATGATCATTTAAAAAAAATCAAAATTTTATTAAAAAAACTTGAGAAAAAATATTTTCAATCACTATCATATAAATTTATGTTATTTAAAATATATACAGAAAATGAAACCAAATAACTTATGAAATTTAAGGAACCAAAACATTAATTTTTTTACAATTTTCAAATAATGATAGTTTTCAATGATTTTACGCAATATTCAATAATTATCCATTAAAAAAACTTTTAATTAAAAAATGATTTTAATCCATAAAAATATTTTTGGAAAACTAAAATAAAATAATGCCACATAAAATTAACCTACACTAAATTTATTACAGTCATGGGAAGTAAAAAAACATTTTATTTATATATAAGTCTCTTAAAAATGATGATTATCCTATCGAGGTTCAAATAAACATTCCTAAATTTGAGAAAATCATTGAACCATCCATTACAAAAAAATTAATGCATCCTATGTGAATTAACCACACTACCCTACTTCAACCAAATTCAAGTTTTAGTTCTGGGAGTTAAGACCAGTGATATTCAAGTGAGAATATAATCTATAACAAGAATAAAAACAAGCTTTTAGTCTCTCCAAGGTTACTCAACCAAAGTTATAATTTCCACTTCATTGAAAAAACTCAATTTTTTTTATAAATAAAATTTCCCCTTCTTCATTTGGGTTCAATATTACCTTTTTTTAATGAAATAATTTTTGAAAAAGGCACTTTATTTGATTTTTCTTGGCCATGAATTTATGTGTAGCACTGTGCAAATCATTTATTGAGTTTTTATTTTATTTATCTACACAACACAGCCAGTGATGTTATCTCAGAGATTAATGATGGTATCCCAATTTACTATTTTACTCAAGATTTAAAAGATTTATATTACTCTCCATTGAATTTTCTCTCTAAGGTGTTCCATTTTACCAAGGCTTTGACACTAGGTTCAAGTTCAAACATCAAATTTTCTCTAGTTATAATTCTAATTCAATAAGAACCTAACCTATCAAACTTCTTTTCCTAGTTTCTAAATATTATTTCCATAAAATAATTAGACAACATCACTCATCAATCATGAAATTGTAGAAACATCAAACTCAATAAAATCCCTCCAAATGAAATTGAAATTATCACATAGGCAGAACACATTGTATTTTTTATTTTACCAACCTAGAGATATGAAAAAAATTATTTATTAACAAGTATAAAATCATTAAATATTTCTGAGAGGAAGTAATTTTGAAAAACATTGGTGGTTTTGATGTGTATATAATTGAATCACATTTGAGCATAATGAAATAACCCTCTCCCCCAAAATTAAAACTCAATATTGTCCATAATGTTAAATACTAATATGGGATAAAATTTTAATTCAAAACAAATTGACAATTAATAATTTCAAATAACATTTAAGGGGTGACATTAAATTTCAAAAACAATAAATTTCCACTCCTTCATATAGATTTTCAATTTTTTTAATAGTTCATTCTTTTGATTGTTATACATAGATACAAGTTTTATCAATTCAACTCAATCAAATGCATGGAGAACAATGAGGAACCTTTATTTAAATTTCATAGTAATTTTGGGATCCAAGGGAATTTTTAAGAGTGTTATCCAAGTCATGAAATAAATTCAAATATATTTTCAATATATTAGAGCTCTACAAAACTCAAAACCAGCTAAGAAGAAATATTTTCAAAATGAAACTAAAAACAGCAGGGGGTATTCACCCACACTTAATTTCCAAAATAATACAATAAAAATGCTCATAATTGAAACTAAAAAATTGAAAGCAATTATCCATTGAATGTGAAGTTGTTCCCATTTTCCTTGATTGGTTTTCACATGGAATCAACATCCTGATTATTTTCCTATAAATAAACCAAAATAATCTAAAACTAGATTTAATAAAATGAAATGGGAAACTAAATAAGATAATCTTATGAAAACCCCCCAATGGGTGTTGTGTTTAGGTTTTCCATGGATGGATAGACTTTGGGTCAACCCCCGTTTGAAGGATGTTATGGATTCTTTATTAGGAACCACCAAAGCCTATTCATTACAACTTTAGTGATCTACAATTTTTTGAATTACCCATTGAAAATGTATTTCAATTAACAATCCTTGCTAGTAGCTCTATTAAAAAGTGATGGAGGGGCATATAAAATGTAAGGGTACTTCCCCTCTTCTTTAACTTGAGTTGTGGTATGCATGAGGTGTAGAAACTGATATACGGGATGTGACTTTTCTTTTGGTTTAGTTCAAAATAGGATTACCTCCTTGACTGTATAAAATGTGTCATCATCCTATTTTTCACCCGTACATAGTTCCAATATCTATTTTTTTATTTAACTAATCCATTAATGAAATTTTCATTAAACTTTGCGATATCCAAAAGTTCCTATATAGGTGTAATTTCAATTTCGTCTTTATTTTCTAGGAAATCACAAATACGAGTTATCTCTTCAATATTTATAAATAGAGAATTTTTTTTAAATCAACTTCAAAATAATAAATATTAACAATAAACTCAATTTATTCTATGAAATTTTCAACTCCCTAAATTAGCGTAGCATGTTCATGTTCATTATGGCACAATACTCTGGGGATCATGTCTAGGAAGGAGTGAGGTTATAAACTTATCAATCCTATATTAATAATAGACTACCTCATTTGTGGTTTTATGAAAGGCTAGGGATAGGTTATCATATGTTGGATCAATATATAGAGTCATTGAAAAATAAATAGACAAGTTAATGCAATCCAAATCATTATAATGAATATCAAAGAAAAAATGATCATATAAGAGTCATCCAATATCTTGAATTTATGCATTTAACATCTCTTTCCAGACCTTAAAACAAGTTTTTGAATGTGTATCTTAGAATTACAGTAGTGGTTAAATGGTAATGTAAAACGCAAATATTGGTAACTCTAACTTTTTTCCCTTGTTCTATTTATTTTATCTTTTCTTCTTAATTTCATTCGAGAAAATATTTAACAGGTTGTTGGATTTATGCGTTTTTTATCTTCAATATTTCTTATCTTATCCCTAGAATGCTTATAAATTTGCATGATTTTATGATAATAAATAATTTCATCATCATTATGATCTTGATATTTTTTTCTTGTAACCAAAATTGAAATACCACTACAACCTCATCAAGTTCTTCAACAGGATAAAATAGTGACATTGAATCAAAATTTTTAGTATTCATCAATATTATTTGATTTTTTTATGTTTTTTATAGAAACAAAATTTAAAAATAGTGTAAAATCCAATAAGAAAAACATTTCTAACCCAGTGATAGTTCCAAAATTATATATCCTTTATCATTTGAACTATCAAAGATACATTTATAATACCCAAGATATATAAAAGTTACTAACCTATGGGTAAATCTAAAGGAATAAGTGTTGAATTCCCAAGTGGTATTCTTGAAAATATTTATATGTTTTTTAAAAATATTTTGAATGCATGAAATGAAAACATTCAAAAACTATGATTAAAATCACACAGGGGGTGAGTTGAAAAGAAATAGTGAAAATGAACTGGAAACATAGAAAGATAAAAACTAATAAAAAGGAAATAAAAAGTAGTCTGTGAGAAATGGTCCTATATTTTGGTCGATCCACTTATCAACTACTTATCACTAATATTAGATGGATTAGATCATAAAATCACAACCTCACTCGGTTCATGATCAATATATCTTTTCACATACCTCTCTCATCAAAAATGCTGAAGAAATATGCTTGAAATATCTTCTATTATATAAATAATCTCCCAAAAGTGAAATTACCACATAATTGGACCACTCTAGCTAATAATATATTCCTTCTAAAGTGATCTTCATGAGATAAAAAATAAAAAATCCCCTCTTAGATAATATATCAATATATCTAAGAAGATAAGGGGATATAAATAAAGGAGAAAGAGTGAAAAACACTTCCATTGGGTGGTCGTGATCTTGCTTTACCACTTAAACAGTCGTTATCTGCCAAGATCAAGAATACAATGATGATCTAAATGAAGTTTAGATCTCCAAAAAGTATCAAGTTTAAGTTTTGGGAACTAGACTTGCAAATCATCCCTTTATCATTAAAGGTTTGAGATCACAATACATCATGGATTTGGAGGAACAAATAAGAAATTATTTCTAAACTGGAAACAAAGTTACCAAATGAGAGAAACTTGGAAGAGAAGAGAAATTTTTTTTATTCCCACAAATTAGGAATAGTGAAAACAGAGTGAGGAGTGATCCAATTATTCAAAAATGAAAACAGAAAACTAGTGAAATCCTAAAATAAAAGATAGTAAAGTCTATGTGTCACACTTTAAGGTTCCCATCATTAACTTTCAATGGAGTCTTAGTGAAAACAGCTGAACTCTAATAATAAAACAAGCTTCCCTTCTAATTTATATACATTAAGAAGTGACCATGATCTCAATCTCATATGTTCTTCACATGGTAGGATCAAGGTACATGATTTCTAAGTGAAAATTATCAAATATTACATCCATTCACATGATTACCTTTTCCTTTCCATGTAGCCTATTTTTCTTAATTCAGGAAGAAAAACATAAAAAGATGTAAAGTTGACCTTGAGGAGAGAAGATATACTTTTTAAAAGTATGCTTTTATCTTCATCAGGAACCCTTCATTGATTTTTTACCATCCATATATTTTTTTCCCACTAGTAAAAATCCATTTTTCTAGGATAAGTGAATTTTAAAGGGTTGTTGTAGTGGGCCATGTTTTTTTTCACATCCACTATGATTGAAATATATTCAATAGGTTAAAATTTCTTTAAAAAAATTATTTATAAATCTCAATCTGCCTCCATGATCCCAACATCAAACATGAACACCCTTAAATAGTCACCACCCACTATTATCCTCTTTAGAAAACTACTTCAGCATCAAAAAATCAACTTTTATTATCATAGACATTATTAAAAAGAAAACACCCCATTTATCTTAAATACCTATCTTGGAATCATCTTCGTCTAAAAAACATAAAATTCTATTTGGAACTTTTAACATCCCATACCTGGTTCACTCATAAGTATATGAGCCTAGTTGGCCACATAACATCAAGCGCATCCCCATATGACCCCCCCCGAATGGCACGAAGGCTATCTTTTTATTCAATTTTTTATAATCCAACTTTTAAGGGTTTAAGGGGAACCCTTAAATAGAATGTATGATTCCTTCCATTACATAAACCAAAGGACTTAAAGGAAATCATGCATCCCTATATGCCATATGTTTCTGAATAGCAGCGATGGTCTGTGATAGTATGGTGGGAAGATTATACCCTTATGATCTGAGTGTAGCACTATGATTTACAATAATATAAGCAGTGAAAATAGTAAAGTAAAAGAACTGTGGATGCATAATCCATCCAGGTATAATAAAAAGGCATAATCAGAATCAATATTATATAAAAAATGATTGCACGTCTGTATGCTATAAAAATTGGGAATACAATGAAGCAGAACAACCGACATTTACAAATGAAAAACAAAATGGAAAAATACCAAAATCTTTCTCTAATATTACCACAAGCAGAAGATCTATATTATAATCCCATAATCCACCCTAGTACAACCAATCAGGAATCTGAAGCTAGATTCTTCCCTTTTTCACTACCTTAATCCATGAAATTTGTTTAAGTAGAAATCGGTGACCCAAACAGGGTGTGAGAAAAACTCAGAAGGTCATGAAAAATGGTGTATAGAATAATCCATCTATTTTATATAAAATTATTAGTGTAAAAGAAATAATCAATATATAACAGTAAATAAAACAAATCACATTATTCTGGGTTCCTCACAAGACACCCGACCGATACTACCTACTTTGGCTTAAGCCGAAATATCTCAGAACAGATGTCACACTATATATATATATATCATTGTGTGTGTATGTGTAATAATGAATGTATATATATTCATCATATATTTATAACCATATATGTGAATATATATAGATACATAATACTATCCAAGACCTTAGGTGTATATCTGAGATGTCCATGCATATTCATAATTTGCTCCATAATTCTCATGGCATATTCGGTTTGGAAGAAATTATGACTAGGTCATAAATTATGTAAATCACAGAACAAATCCAAGTATGTTCTTTGAATTTGTAGGCAAGTTAATTGATTTAATTAAATTATATCCTGATCCAGTCTATGGCGTTTCATATAATGAAATCAGATATCACTTTAGGTATACTATAAAAACCCATCACCAAAGGAGTCCATCCAAGGCACTCCATATAGGGAATCTAGGTATCTCTCATGGAATGGTATGAGGAATGACCCTCTAATCCAATAAATAGTATACCACATTGGGAACCTGGTATTTCTCTTGGCATGGTATAGTAGCATTGCCCTCCGAGCCCATCCAAGGTAATCTACATAGGAAACTAGGTATCGATCATGGGGTGATATCAGGGCATCCTCCCAGTGAATCTATCCAAGGTGTTCTATAAAAGGACCCATGTATCACTCCCAGTGTTTTATGATTCATTTATAAACTTCTAAATATTATGCTTGATGAGCCCATCCAATGTGTTCCGAATTGGAGCCCTTATATTTTCCTTGGCTTGACATGACTGATGGCTGCATATAGTATTTAACCCATACCATTAAAAATTAACTTAATTAAATTGGATCCTTTCATTTCATAAGGATATATCAATCAATAAAAATGTAAAAAAAGTCCTATGAGCAAGGCCTACCATTTTCCTTTGGTTTAATTTGAATTAAATTTTATTTTAAAATCCAACTCAAAACATGTTAATTGATGGTTCAATTTAATTCCAATGAATAAGGATCATAGGCCTTTAATAAAGTAACTCCCTAAGGGGTGGATCACATCAAGGTGGACATCTTCCAGAATTGAATTTATGTTATTAAGACTACCCCAAGAAAAGAGTTATCATTTCATTTAATTAATTTTATATTTAAGAGGCATCAAATGAAAGGACTAGAGTATGTCACAATGGCATAGAACATAAACATATAGAATTTAGGTAAACATAGTTAGACAACCTATATTATCTTGGTAGTTCTATCATCATCTATTGTCGACCATTAACTCAAGTTTGAATTGGAGAAATAATAGAAAAATACAAATTCATAGAAAATAAGGAATATTAGCTAAAATTTATTTTTAATTCCATATAGAGAGATAAACCATTGAAGGAAGAGGATTTAAGAGCTTACAATTACCTATCCAATACAACTGACAGTGAGCGATTTCAAGTCCAGGTGAGGAATCTATCTCAAATCCTATATTGGATAGCCATGAGAGAGATCTACATGGATGGAGAGGTGTTACATGTGAAAGGAGAGGAAAAGGGTAAGAGGAAACTTAAAATATAGTATGGGAAATGTTAATTTTACCCATTTTTTAAGGGTGCATGGTTCAACCACATGATTTGGCCAAATTGTGGGCCAACCATGCAAACCCACTACATTATTGAAACTAATTTTCTGGACAAGTTCATGGTTTTGGAAATTCATGCATAGCCCATGCATTCCTATACATACCCTATACAATACCCTATATGTTTTACCCAAACCATGCAGCTTTAGATGCACAGTTTAAACAAACCCTGCACCTGGTCTGTTTCCTCCAAAACAAGGATCTATGGGCTTCAAAAGAGCATATGATGCTTTTGAAAACTCCCTTAATATTTTAGGTACATCCATAAGGACAAAAATAAAGGCTTAAACTAAAATTTAAAAAAATTATACCACATGATAAAAACTAGAATCTTACAACCCCCCTCCTTAAAACAACTCATCCTTGAGTTCCCCTTTTGAGGGTTATAAAGAATCATCTGAGAAAAAATCCACCCACTGAGCACATACATCAACCTCTTTCTACCATGTATCATTTATACACGTATGTGCTACCTTAGCACCTATACTAGAGGAACTAACATTCCTTTATGGGACTTCATGTTCCTCTCAAAAATACTTATAGGATGCTCCTCAACTCAACCTCATTAGGATGAAGAATATGAGACGAGTCTGAATGGTAACAGTGAAGATAAAATACATAGAAGGCTTCATGCATGGCCCAATACCTCTGAGGAAGAACTATATGATAGTATACTAACCCAAATCTCTTCAAGATTCTGAATCTATGAAAAAATGAGTTGATATATTTCCTTATATTTGAATCCATATATAGAACAACCAAGGTGAAACATAGCAGAACACCCGATGTCCCACCTCAAAATCCATATGTCGGTGGTGACCATCAGCATAAGACTTCTTCCAAGACTAGGTTGTAGCCATGCATTTCATAGTCATTTTTACCTAATCTGAAGTCTCCTAAATGAGATGAGGCCCCAACTTCACTACCTTTCCGACCTCTAACCGGTACAGGGGTGAACAACACAACCTAATATATATGACCTCATAAGGAGACATCTATATAGTCTTTTGAAGGATATTTATATAAGAAAATTCATCAATATATTGTTATTTCTCTGAAGAACCTCCAAAATCAAGGACACATGATTTGAGAATTTCCTCTAATATATGAATTGTATGATCAGATTTCCTATTGGTTTTTGGGTGATAAGGTTGTTGGGAATGCATTGTCTTAACAATAATCTATAAATCTTATTGATTTTTATGCTCACAAATACTCTTATTTCTTTTACTAATGATATTATTTTAAGTGTATTTTAGGAAATTAATATTCTTTATATTACTTATTTTGGAAATTTATTCATGCTTATTATTCGCTTGGAATATCCGTCAAAGTGTTCAAAACGTTCCTAACCATATTATGGAAACACAGTTCATACCGTACATTGAAGAACATAACATAAGGAAAAAATCGTACATTTTTATTATAACTTTTTATAAAATATCATCACATATGGTTAATAAAACCTACTTTGATAGAAATATATGGATAAAGAACCTTATGTTTGGATGAAACCTTGTGTTTTAAAAAGAGAAAAAGTATGGTTAAAGAACCCTACGTATGTATGGAACCTTACATTTTAGAAGCAAACATATGGATCATCAACCATACTTTTGTGATCAAGATTAAATTTTCAACCTTACATTCAGATAGTGAACTCTAAGTAGTTTAACCCTACATTTGGTTTTTTTTTCATTTTGTGAAGGAACCTTACGTTCGACATTTCATCACTAGAGATTTGAATTTATGATTTTATCAGAGTTTCATGCAATGCTATTTACAAAATATTAGGACGATTTAAAGTGTGTTTTTGAAAAATAGAAAGCTCATTATGATTAATTAAAAGAACTGTATTAAGTGGAGAAATTATCTCATATTCTTAAGTAAATATATGATTACTCTGAGCTATCTTTGGAATTTAAATTCTTACGATTAATTAGGATATTTTCTTGGATCTGAATTAAAAATACAGGCTCTCTGCTTTACATATTCTATCAGTGTATTTGATATATATATATATATATGTGTGTGATTAAATGAATAATAAATTGAGATATATATTAAACCATATATTGCGACACATATTCATGATTGAAACTGTATTCTTGTGAAGATATTTTTTAGACCTACTGAAACGATCGACCATGCTCTGTTTTTATATAGAAGAGGTTGTAGTGGAAATTTAGTTATTAAAAATTTTGTATTTTCTATATGTCTGCTGCTACTTTTTTTTATGTTTTTATTTCAATGATCTATTGCAACCGGATCACTTCAAGACTATTCTTTCTTGAAGAAAATATTTTTTGAAGAAAAATATTCATCTACTACCAGTTTTTGTTCAACTGTAAAGTTCAACTGGAACCCTTTTTAATCAATATATTTTTATTGAGAGTTTCAAATGATCGTACTCAGTTGTGGTGGAGTATCATCTTCTCAATCTAAGATTTGGTTTATCGGTTCTCTATTATATAACTAGGAGACTCTGTTTTTAGTCTTGCTTATAAAGGTGTGAACTGCCTGCACTCAGTTGTGGATTGGTCTTTTGATATGAGGACCTGACTAGTAAAATTCACAAAACTCTTAGAGAGAGTAATTGGTGGAGTGGAATAGGGGATCTTTATGCCATGAACCACTATAAATATCTGTGTTCTATATTTCTATTTTTATCCACTTCTCATAATTTCATATTGAAGATAAACATTGATTACCCGAATAATCATCAGTCGGCATAAAGCGGTAGAATTTTAAAAGAATTTGAAAAGACACAATACAAACCATCTTGTGTATATTTGTATATTTGTATATTCTGACCTAAAAATTGGTATCAAAGGATAGATTTTGGAAAATGCTATAACAAGCTAAAAGTATAAGTTCTATAAAAAGATGGCAATGACTGATCAAAGAGAAGGAATGTTAATGGTTCGTTCTCCTTATTTCAATGGTGAAAAATATGGATGCTAGAATTCATGGATGATTATATATTTTAAGAATTTGGGATTCAAATTCTACTATAAGTTCATTACTCCTTATATAATTCCTGAAAATCCTGCAACTTGGACTGCTGCTACAGAGGCTGACTGTGACACTAATTCTAAATCTTTGAATTCTATTATCTGTGGTCTTAGACCAGATGAATTGAACTGTGTCTCACAATGTCCCACTGTTTATAAAATGTGGCAGACCATTATAGTTTCTTATGAAGGAATAAAAAATGTAATACAAATGAGGTATGCGACAACAAAACTGAAATTTGATACATTCAGAATGCTTGATGGATAAAGTATCACTCATATGAATGGAAATATTACAGATATTATAAATAATATTACATCCTTAGGTGTTCCTATTAAACAATAAAATAAAGATTTAAAAGTAATAAGAGTACTAACTACTACATGGAATGGTATATCAGTAGCAATTTGAAAATCATCACATTTCAAAAATCTGACAATGAGAGAACTAATTGAGACACTGATGATGTATAAATCTGAAATGCAAGATGAAGGTGAAGATTATAAAATCTTAGTGAAAAAGTATAATACTTCTCTAAAGGTAAAATATCAAAAGAAAAGGAAAAAAATAAAGCAGGAATTCAGAAAAGAAATGGAATCTAGATACATCTGATTCTGAAATATAATTGGCTCAATTATCCAGATAGTTTAGTATATTTTTTATGAAGAAAATAGGATTTATTATAACGACCCAAATTTTTATTACTGAAAATTCCTCTTGATCTAATTAAATGTCTTTTTATGTAAAATGGATATATAAAACATATAAAATTCCTTGGTTTTATGTTTTTGGATTTTAAAATACCATTATGAATTGTTACCATTGCTAATATAGCCGTTGAATAGTGATCACCTGATTAGTATAAATATAGAGATTTAAAAAATCCAATTTACTCAGAAAAAGGAAGAGATGAACTCATCCAATAGAATTTCTCTATACGACGCCCATTTTTCAGAGCTTGTAAAGGAGCTAAAATCACTGGGCTTTGCTCTTGACCAAGCCCAAGCTGAGCTTCAACAGTTAAGCTTGAACAGAACTGCCTATGAGAGAAGTCGAGGTTAATAGAGATTACCACCCGAGTGATATTATCCGAGCCACCCCAAGAGTCTATCACGATCGCACACCTTAAACTTATGTCTTATGCAGGTGTTATACGAGGTTAGGAAATAAGACCCTAGACCTATGATTATGTTCATTATTTTTGTATAACGAATATACATTCATTTTATTATTGTTACTTTGTAAATGGGTTTTAAAGCACAAATATTATTTTTAGTCAATATTAAATTAAGATATATATTTTGATGAATAAATATATTTTTGAATTAGATAATTTTTTAATAAAATATTATTAATAAATTAATTTTTATTAAATATAAATGATCATATAATTTTTATGAATACAATTGTAATTTTTATTAAGATTTGAAAGCTGTTTTTGTCAAAACCCATGAATTTTAGATAAATATAGGTTTTTATTTTAATTGTAAAAATTCAAAAATTTAGAATTTTTTTAGATAAAATGAATATTATTTTTGGATTCAGGATTCCAAAATTATCTATTGGTGATTTTTTCATAATTTTCTGATACAGTCAAATTTTTAGGTAAAAATTAAATACCGTTTAAATATATAAGGTGTTTTATGACATAATAATGACCCAATAATGATGTAATAAAATACTATAAAAATTAAATTCAGACAATATATGTTTTAACCTTAAAATAATATTATTTTATATTTGTTTTACTAATTTTACGATGCCTTAGTGTACCCTCCAAAGCTTATAAAATATTTTAACCTTTTAATTTTTTTTCTTGGGAGTGTGACTCACCTCCACATCAGAAAGCCTAATATTTTAATAATTTCGTCCATTGGCCTTATAAAATAATGTTTTCCACTCCCATATGGAAAAAACCATTTGAAAAAACCATGGTTTGGTTTGTGGTTTTGATTAGTTTAATGTGTAGTGTCCAAAACCTAAATAATAAAGAATTCCCTCCCCTTTCCTATATAAACCCACTCAATCTCCCATTAATATTCACAAAAAACCATCGGAGCTCAACCAAAATCCACCCTCCTCTATCTATAATCCTCCCAAGGCACCCTAATATCCCATGAATCCTCTCTCAAGCCTCTCCCAAGTCTTTGAGATCACACTTCCAAGTTAGAGATTTCTTCCATTCTCATTTTTTGTCTAAATATCTTTATGTTGTTATACCCATTTGTTTTCAATTAAAAATACTGGGGTGTGGTTTCAAACCTCCACATACTTTCCTACTTATGTTTGAATTATGATATACCTCTTTATCTCTCATTAATTCCTCCCATGTACACCCGTTACCATGCCGAATTTCTATAAGTAATTTCTCTCTTCTCATTTACATTCAGGAAATTCTTTTATGTTATGCATCTGAAATCCATTAAATATGTTGGGATATTATGTTAAATGACCCCCTTAATTTTCATTTAATGTATAAATGATTATATAACCCTATTTCTCTCATCAACCCATTTTACAATTTCTATTTGACGTCCTTATGCTACCGAAGTTACACCAAAATTTACCATGCCAAAATTATCATGTAAGTGAATACCATAACCATTTATCTATCAAGGGTATTCACCTTTATGTACAAGCACTTGTGGTCTTACATTTATGAATTACACATCTCTTATTCATGGAATAAATTATGATTTTTAATGAATCCATGTTTTATTATCCATGTGGCACACTTATGCATGAAATGAAATGTTTATAAAGGTTGCACCATAATAGCACTCCAATGCATTGGGTAAATATTAGTATCATGATACATCGAGTGAAATGAGGGTTTACTCATGCTAATTCAAGTGTAATGAGGGTTTACTCATGTTAATTCAAGTGTAATGAGGGTTTACTCATGCTCCATGTGCAATTATCCTTGGCTCATGCTAATATCATGTTAAATGTTGTTTCCATATTTCCATGTTATGATAATAATTCTATATCATGAAATAATGTTCATATTTCTGTTGTGATCCATTTATATTCCTATTTTCTAACATGTACTATATTCTTCATGTTATGACTTGTTTACTCCCTTACTGGGCTTTATAGATCACCATTTTCTTATGCATGTCCTCAGTTTATCCCATGAAATTCTAGGTATAAAGGAATGTTATGGTCATGTAAAAGAAGTTTTCAATAAAGATGTTGTGTTTTATGTTCTAAGTTATTATGTAATTTTCCTAATTTTACAAGACACAATATCTCTCAATCCTCAGAGTTGTATTAAGTGCAAGTTTATATATTAAATCATGTTTATGTGTGTAATAAAGAGTAGGGTTGTTATATTCAGAAATAATTTCAAAAGGGATGAGAAAGACTCTAGGGAAGTTAGATGCTATAAATGAAAGAAATTAGGTCATATAAGACTTGATTATCCCTAAAAAAATGGTGAAAAGAGAAAGACATAAAAGGAATATCAGAAAAATGATCATTATGAACATAAAGGAAAAAGAGCAATGAAGGAAACTTGGAGTGTCTCTGAAAACACCAAAAGCTCAACAAAATCTGATTCAGAAAAGGAAGAATCAAATCTGAAATCAAATATGCGCTTCATGGTAGAGGAAAATAAGGAAGAAACATATTATTCTTCTAATTATGATTCTGATTTAAATTATTCAAATAATAATTGGCTGCTTACTGCAAAATTCTAGAAGGAAAATAATACTCCTTATTAAAGAAATAAATATCTTTGAAAAATACTCACAATGCTATTTTGGGATAAATAGATACCTTATTAAACAACATCAAGATTTAATTGAAAAATTAAACTAATCTACCACAAACTGCGATGATCATGAAAATAAGATTAAATAATTAAAAGAAAAATTAGAAACATAAAAAAGTGATTCTCTATTATTTTAAAAAGGAGAAAATATTCTGAATGAAATTCTTGGTAAAAATGTCAGTAGAAAGAAAATATTTGGTATAGGAGTAAAGGTGAAAAATCTAAACTATATAAGAATTATTTTGTTCCCAATAAAAAACTATTACCTGGCATTTTTATAGAACAGAAGGGCATATAAAAAATCTATTATTTAAGAAATACTCAAATAAGTATAATTAAAATGGATTTAACTTCAAATAGATTATCTAAAGTAAATATGAGTTATGAAAAAACAAAGCAGACCTGGATTCCTAGATCTTTACTAGTTAACACTATTGGACCCAAAAGAATATGGGTACCAAAACATAATCTTGTTTAAATTTCCTTTGCAAGAAATATTTCATAGAAAAGGAAAGGATATATGGTATATGGATAGGGGCTACTCTATGCATATGAGTAGAAACTCATCAAACATCAATACACTAACTCAAATAGACCGTGGTCTAATAACTTTTGATGAAAATTCCAAAAGAATGATAATTGGACTTTGAACTCTTGGAGATCCAAAAACAGTCACAATAAAAAAAGTACTATATATACAAGGGCTGAAACATAACCTGATAAGTATCTCTCAAATATGTGATGATGGATATTATGTTGATTTTTCAAATAATTCGTGTTCTATGTTTAAAGATAAACTACTTAATTTTAGAGCACTTAAAACTGATAAAGTTTATACTTTAGATTTAAATTCCACGTGTAAAGATGATAAAACAAATTTATATTGAATATTTTATTGATAATAAATGATAAAAGTTCCTCCCATTGTGTTAAATATGTTTATTTTTAAAATATTTTGGATTATATCATTCATGTGAAAATTTGATCGGAATTCTAGTTTTACCCTTTATAGTGCATTGTAGTATTTCGAAAATAAATATTTTAATATTTATTATTTGAACTTGAAATTTTGTAAATATGTTCCTGACTTAATTGGATACAACTTTTGTTCATGAAATTGGAGTTAAATCGTGCATTTGGTTGAACTAAATAGACCATTAAGTCAAAGGTGGGCTGGGCCCGCTAGATTGGACATTGGTTCTATATTTGAGAAATAAATTCTTCATACGAGCTTGGATTAGGCCCAAATTTTGAGAGGAGCTCTCCAAACAAAATTTTCACAAATCATTATTCTATAAGAACAGATGGATCGCACATTTTTGAGGTTAAATGGGTGGAGAATGTTGGATTAAAATATTTGGCTGAGATTCCCCATTCACACTTGAAACCTCTTTAAACCTAGCCTTCCCTACACTCTATAAATTAGTGTTTTTCTCATTTGGATGGGTTGGAAAGTGAATTAGGAGATTGGGAGAAGAGGATAAGTGGTTCTACACCATTTCAATTCATAATTAGAGGAGGGAAGATACCAAGCTAGGATCTCCTCCAAAATTCTCTTCTTTTCCTATTCTTTGTTGTAATGTTGTTGTGCTTTCAATAAAAACATAGTTTCTCTTCCAATTATTCTATTAATTTTAATTTTATTCTTCTCTTAATCTTCCTATTTGGGCTATAAATCAATATTAGAAACAAGATTGGGTTATACCCTTTCTAAACCTTTGCACTTGCATAACATTTCTACGACGACTACACCACCCAAGGAAGAGTGTTTCTTTTTAGTAATCGATCGACCTCTAACCTCCTTCATTCATTTATTTTGAATCAATGATATACTGTAATTCACATAATATGATCTATTAATTTAGTTTTTAATTTAATTGAAACTAATCAAGAAATTGAACAATTAACAAAAAAACACATGAGGACGACATTTTGTGTAAATTGTGAGAGTGCGAACTAAATCGGTAATAAAAAAATACGAGATCAATTTGTAGTGTTAAAATATAATAAATAAACTCAATTAATTCTAATTTACAGAGAGTAAATGTTCCTTAATTTACCGCAGACCATAAGCTAACCTTAGAACATCAATCAAAGCAGGGTGCTGCGATTGCATGTTCCGAAGATAGCCTAGGGTTAAATTCACTTCATCTTTGTGGTAAATTTAATTCTTGTAGGGTTCAGGATTTAACAAATTAAGGTATCATAATTAAGTTAATGTTAATTTAAATTAAAATGATAAATAATTGAGTTTAGAGGTAGAGTTATATATATTACTCCTCTTAATATTTTCTAAAAAAACATCTTCTTGTTGTGTCATTTTAATTGAAATTCATTTCAAAAAAAAAAAATTACAATCATCTTTCTAGAAAAATTATTATAGATTTATAAACGATAAAAAACCCCCATAATTTTAATTAGTGTTCTTATCTACTTTTATTTTATTTTAAAAAATTCCTTTAATATGTTGTTCAATTTACTTCCTCCTTTGAGAGACGACCTTGGACAACCACTCTACTGCATCTAAGTAATAAACAATCACATATCATTTGAAAGCGCCCATGACAGCGCCTTTAAAATTGGCACTGTTTCTGGAGAGGCAAGTAATTATTTCAACCAATTAGAGGTATTTATTTTATTTTATATTTTATTCTCTTCTTCTCTTCTTTCTGCCTTCTTTACCCAATCTGATTTTTTTCTTCTTCTTTTATTTTCTTCTTCATCATTTTGGACCATCAACTCAAACTTCTCATTTTTATTTTACTATGGTCCACTCTCCTTATTTTCATTTTTATTTGATTTATGACGCAAACTAATCCTAATGATCTCTTAGATATTGACCTTGATATTGAACGCAACCTTTTGGCTCGAATCAGACATTCTCAGTCTACAAGAAGTTTCTACATTCAATCAGTTGGAGAATTCCTTCACTACAAGAACATGAAAATTTGAAACAATTATGAATCCAACATAAAACAAGAACCAATGGCTGAAAAGAATAATAATGAACTCAATAGAACCATTCAAGAGTTTGCTACACCTAATATTAATCATCAACCAAATTGCATTGCATACCCAAATCTTGAATTAGACTTTGAAATGAAATCTAGATTAATTCGCCTTCATCCAAAATTTCATGGCTTATCTGGTGAGGACCCAAACAAACACCTTAAATAATTTAATGTGGTTTTCTCAACCTTGAAACCAACAAATGTTTCTGAAGATCAAATAAAACTAAGAGCATTCCCATTTTCAGTTGATGGAGCTGAAAATGATTGGATGTATTGTCTACAACCTGAAGATGTAACATGTTGGAACTATTTGAAATGTCATTTATTGTAGAGTTTTTTTCTAGCATCAAGGACCATATCCATTTGAAAAGATATCTTTGGGATCAAGCAAGCACAAGGTGGGTTGATGTATGATTACTGGGAGAGATTTAAGAAGTTGTGTGGAAGCTGTCCACATCACCAAATTAGTGAGAAACTCCTTATCCAGTACTTCAATAAAGGAATTACACCTATGGATAAGAGAATGATGTATTCCATGGATGGAGGAGAATTAGTGGAAAAGAGACTAGTAGTTTCACGTGCATTGACTGAAAAGATAGACCAAAACTCCCAACAATTTGGCGATCGAGGTACACCACATATCAGAGGAGTAAATCAGGTAAGTCCTTATCATGAAAGTCATTTGATTGATACCAAGTTGGAAGAGTTGAAAACTATAGTGAGATAGATTTCTTTGGTACAAAAGAAATACCAACCCCATCCTTCAAGGCCTTGTGTCATTTTCACTAAGACTTTCCACCCAACTGACTGTTTCCCCCAACTACAAGAAATAGAATATTGTGCAGCAGTGTTTCCTAGGAGACCATATCAGCAGAAAAAATAGCCACATCCCCAAAAGAAGTTTGATTCCTTTTCAACAGCATACAACCAAGGGTGGAAGGATCAATCAGACACGAGGTATGGCTCCAAAAAACAAAAAAGTCCCCTATTTCATTAGTGAAGAAAACGTTTTTTACGTCGGTTATTTTTCATTTTTTACGTCGGTTTTTAGCCGACGTTAATACGGATGACGTTATAAATATTTTTTTACGTCGGTTTTTAAATAACCGACGTAAAAAACATAACATCACGGTTTTTATCACATTGGTTATTAATTAACCGATATGAAAAAACTAGGGGGGATGGTTTATCAAGTTGGTTATTATATAACCGACGTGATAAAAAAGTGCGGGGGTGTTTATCACATCGGTTATATAATAACCGATAAGATAAACCATTTCCCTAGATTTTATCATGTCGGTTATTACATAAATGATGTGATAAACTGGGGGTGGGGGGTTTATCACGTCGGTTATTATATAACTGACGTGATAAAACAGTGCTGGGGATTTTTATCACGTCGGTTGTTTAATAACCGATGTGATAAACCCCTGGGAAATTGTTTATCACATCGGTTATATAATAGTTGACGTGATAAAACAGTCTGGGGGGGGGGGGGGGGTTATCATGTCGATTATTAAATAACTGACGTGATAAACCATTCCATAGGTGTCTTCCATGTCGGTTATTCAAATAAACGACGTGATAAACCCTTCCCCATTACTTTATCACATCGGTTATAAAATAACCGACGTGGAAGAGCAATTTTTTTAAATGGAACGCAGTCCTCTGCTCTCCCAAAAAACAACCAGAAACCAAATCAAGAATTTGTACCACAAAAACAGAAGTAGACCAAAATAATAACCAAAGAAAAATTATGCATTTACATTGATAACATTTAAAACATACCTCACTGGACACCCCCCACCCCCTGAACATCCCCCCTCACCCCACTGGACAACCCCCACCACACCCCTGGACTTCCCCCTGACCCCCTGAATAGCCCCAAACACCTCGGGACAACCCCCCCACCCTCATGTATACCCCCCACACCCTAGACAACACTCCCACACCCCTGGACAGCCCTCCCACCCCCTCACCCCACTGGATAGCCCCCACCACACCCCTGGACTGCCCCCGACCCCCTGGACAGCCCCAAACACCCCTAGACAACCCCACCCTCATGTATACCCCCAACCCCCTGGACAACACTCCCACACCCCTGGAAAACCCTCCCACACCCCTGAAACAGACCAAAAAGTTACTAAAAACAAACCAGAACCCCCTCACCCCACTGGACTACCCCCACCACACCGCTGGACACCCCCCACACCCCTGGACATCACCACCACCCCTGGACATCCCCCACCCTCCTGTATACCCCCACCCCCTGGACAACACTCCCACACCCCTGGACAGCCCTCCCACACCCCTGAAACAGACCAAAAAGTTACAAAAACCAGACCAGAACCCCCTCAACCCACTGGACAGCCCCCACCCCACCACACCCCTGGACACCCCACCACACCCTTGGACACCCCACCCCTTGGACATCCCCCAACACCCCTAGACAAACCCCCCACCCCTAGACACCCCCACCCTTGAACTTCCCCACCACCCCCTGAACAGCCCCCACACCCCTGGACACCCCCACACCCCTGGACTACCCCCAACCCCTGGACATCCCCCAACAACCCTGGACAACCCCCCACCCACCCTCCTGGACTGCCCCACCACCCCTTAGACAACCCCCTCACCCCACTGGACATCCCCCACCACACCCCTGGACACCCCCACACCCCTAGACTGCCCCCTGACCCCCTGTACAACCCCCTCACCCCTAGACATCCCCACCACCTCTGGATATCCCCCACACCCCTGGACAACCCCCACCCTTAGACAGCACTCCCACACCACTAGACAGCCCTCCCACACCCCTGAAACAGACCAAAAAGTTAACAGAAACCGAACAGACCCCCCTCACCTCTGCGGGCCTGCCCCCACCACACCCCTGGACACCCCTGGACGACCCCTACCCTCCCGGACACCCCCTACACCCCTGGACTTCCCCCCCACCCGGGACATCCCCCCACATCCCTGGACGACCCCCACCCTCCTGGACACCCCCCACACCCCTAGACTACCCCCACCCCCGGGACTGCCACCCACCCTTCTGGACACCGTCCCCCCCACACCCTTGGACTGCCCCCACCCCCGGGACTGCCCCCCAACCCTCCTGGACACCCCCACCCTCTTGGACACCCCCTCAGGGGGCACACCACTGGAAGGTACTCATCACTCCCACATTCGAAGCTTGATCTCTCAAAACGTTTCACATTTGGGAGTGATGAATATCTTCCAGCGGCGTTCATCCCCCCGAGGGATGGTGGCACCTCCTATCCCACCCCCATGGACTACCCCCCATCCCCATGGACACCCTGGAAACCCCCACCCCACTGGACAACCCCCCACCCCACTGGACATCCCTCCCACACCCCTGGAAACCCCCCTCACCCCACAAGACACCCCCTCACCCCTAGACACCCCCTGGACAGCCTCCCACTCCCCTAGATAGCCCTTCCACCCTCCTGGAAACGTTCCCACCCCCTGGACTTCCCCCCACTCTCATGCACACCCAGGACCCCCCACCCCACCTGACAACCCTCCCACACCCCTAGACACCCCCCACCCCACTGAACACCCCCCCCACCCTTGGAACCCCCTCCCTCCCAGACCAGAATCCATACCAGAAAAACCATCATAAGTAGACCAAAACAAGAAGTAGAGAAAAATTAAACATCCACATATATAACATTCAAAACATACACTGTCAACTTCAAAAAAAACTAAATCCAACCAAAATGACTACCAAATACACAATTACAATGACAATATTCAAAATTACATTTTACACTACAAAACAACTAAAATTCAATCAAACCTGTAAAATATTTGACCAATCCACTTGTAAGTGTTTGATGTCTTGAGAAGTATAGGGTTGAGGGTCATCAAATAGATATAAATGAAAAGGATAGTAGTTAACGTGTATAATGAATAAATCAAATTGAAATATTATGGCAAAGTTTAAAAGGAAATCTTACCAGGTCAAAGTTCACAACTGTCCCTGTTGTTATTATTTCATACATAAATCTTAACATATAATATCCGCATTCGATGACACCTTGTTGTTCATGAAAATTCTGTTTGAATGAGTGTAAATTCAATATATTATTTTTATGTAATAAATCAAAAAGTACAAATTATAAATGGATATTTACCTTCACATTTACATATTTTATCTTTACACTCTTTTTCTTTGTGTTTTTTTGAAAGTAGACCCATCCCCTGTTAGAAAATAATATGAATGGGGTAAATTTAAAATTCATTATAATATATAAAACTATTGAGAAATTGAAACTTAATTTTCCAATATATTCATAAAACTTTCCTGCACATCATCATGGACATAGCATATCCAATAATGTGTTTTCTCCCTTGGAAAAAAACCCCTAACATCCAACGATCACTGTTAAAAGAAAATTTAAGGTTAGTGGTTTTTTATGTTAAAATATAAAAAAATATTTGAGAGAGATGTGTTTCATACCTCTCACAAAAAGGCATTATCCAAAATTGTGTGACTATATTCTGTTCAAGTCTTTCAGCAATATAAAGCATTCTTTGTTCCTCATCCAATGCACATGCTTTAGGGGAAATCAATTGCGGGTCTATGAATCCATATACATCTGTCAGCTCATTCCTCTCACAAATGTTATAAAGATACCTAATACAAAACAGACATAAGTATACATTTTTAATAAATATAACGTAGGGAAAAGGTGTTAAGACTTACATGGAAAAAATTTGCACCATGTTGATGCCCAAATTATCTCCAGTAACAAGCTCCATGATATCAGTTTTCATAATCCCCCACAGTTATTTCACGTCCACAAACATGAGCTTCCATTGGAAACTCATAATGACCTGCAACAAATTTGAATATCTTGACAATCTATCAAGACTACTAGAATCTATATCTGATGTCATAGACATTTGTCTTTGTTGTTATCTATACAGTATTTATTTACCTTTGAAGTATTCCTGTAAAAATAAATAGAAAAATATATTAGTTTTCAAATGATAAAACATCTTTAATAAAAAAATAAAATAAAAGATATAACATTCATACCTCTATGGTAATGAGTCGAAGAAGTCTGGATGGCCAAATTAAAAAATGGTCGATACTATGTCCAACTGTCGTCACCCAATCTGTAGGTAATGGTACTCGAGCTGATCTATCTATAATATCCTGTATAGTGACCCTTTGATTCTCTACCTCTAATTGTTAATGATGAACTATATCTCCTATACAATATACCAACCCATATGAAACTATATGATGTTGAGGATTATCAACATACAACTCGCAATAAGTAGGAAGATACGACAGAGGAGTAGGATAAAAAATGGGGTTCGTAGGCTGATGTGGGGGAGTGGGAGCTACTGAAGGAGGTGGAGGATAAATAATGGGGTCTGTAGGGGGAGGTGGAGGAGTGGGAGCTACAGTCTGAAATTGTCTTTTCATGTCTGAAAACATAGACTATACTGACACTCTAATATTTTCCTCCATCTTCGCATTAATATTATGAACTTAAACCTCCAAGGATTATATTTTTTTTATAAAAACCCTCAACGTTAGAAGTTGAAGAACGTGGCAACACTTTTCTTATCGATACACCTGCCAGATATCCTCTTACACGACTAGGATGTTCGGGCTTTCCCAATGCTACAGATAAAATATCTTGCCCTCCCAATAGATATAAATGCCCCCTGTGAGCTCTACTCCTCAAGAGAGTCCTGTATTAATAAATTTAACATTTCTGTAATGACTGAAATTATATGAATAGAATAGTTAACTTAAATAAATAAAATAGATATCTTACAATCCTCTCAGCTACAATTCTCAATTATTCTGAAAGATATTGCCTTTTTTTCCCATCCGAGCTCTCTTCCATTTTTATGTCTAGATGGAGGGTATGGAGGGGCCACCTCTTCAGAGCTTGAAGTCTCAGCTCTTAGTTTTTGAAAATTTTCCGCCATCGTTTTTTCTTCAAAAAATACATACCCTCCCTGAGATAAACTATGAGGGTATACATTTTTAGATCAGATCTCCTGATGAGATTTCCTTATTTTCAGTAAATTAAGAATAATAAATCACTAACAAAACATTAAAAAGATCATTTATATAAGAAATCTTATAAAATTTTACATTTCCCTTACCAAAAATGACTCTTTTCTTCTACTTTCAACAAACTGTCTCCATGTGTCTTCATCTATAAAATGATATATACGACATGGATTGTCATGAATCTTATGACCAAAATTGAAATCAGATGAGAGGGTTGATTTGAAATCCCTCCATCTCCTGGCATCCATCGATAAGCATTTCTTCCCGACTCCTCCAGTGTCAGGAATATCAAATGTCATCTGATGGAGAAGAGGTTAAACATATTATATATAATAGAAACATTTAAAGAATAGTCAAACAATAGCAAAATATCTTACCAAAATCATCTCCCACAACTGAGAGATTATCGCTTTATCCAAACTTCTCCAGTCATCATACAAAATGCTTATTTTTCTCTTAGCCTGAGTTGATACAAAACTCTTTAAATATTTTGCATTTGGACATCTAGGAATATCATCATAATCAAACTCAATGAGTATCCTCTGATCCTGCATACGGGCAAGTGCTAATTTTGGTAAATGTGTGCACCCAAGTTTACCAACTCTTGAACTATTTGTCGTAATAGGAGCACATGAGGAAGATTGGGGAACATCAAGAGGAGCATGTGAATGTTCCTCCCCAGAGGTATGAACAATATGCTCATCTTCAGAATCATGTGGCTGATCAACTGAATGATCTGTCATTATCTTTCAAATCAAAAAAACAAACATTAGTTCAAAAATATACAAATTTAAATATTTTAATACTACTGTAATCAGAAAATAAAAAATTGTACTAAGTTATGTAATAGTAAACAGTGTTAATATGGTAAGCATGTTAAACAATGGTAAAGATGGTAAAGATGGTAAAGATGGTAAACATAGTAAACATGGTAAACATGGTAAACCTGGTAAACCTGGTAAACATGGTAAAGTAATTGTCACTGAAAAAAATAATAGATATATAATTCATGTAATGGTGAACATGATAAAGTAAACTAAACAAACTTAAAACAAAAAAAACTTATACTTATTTTGTTTTAATACATGTTTTAATAAAGGAAAAACTTACAATATCTAACATTTTATGAAAAAAATAAATGTAAACAAGAAATAAACATATGTTACCTATAATTTTAGGAATGTAAAAATGGATTGTTTTCCCAAATTCCTTCATCGTGATCGTTTATTATAGAATAAACCATGTCTTCAACATGCTCTTCATTATGTTCTGTTAATCTTTCCATGGAAGTAGGGATCTCACATAAATTAGCATCTTCATTAATTTCATCCTCACCAACATATTGTTTTTTCCCTTGTAAAACAACATCCCACTACATATCTGATTGATCTACTACATAGAAAATTTGTTTTTCATGTGTTTCCATTATAAAAGAATCAGATGTGTCTTCCAATCTATTCAGATTAATAAGTGTCATTCCAAATTCATCGTGTATGACGCTGTTGTTACCGATAAACCATTTACAGTTAAAAACAGGAACTTTAATTTTAAAGTAATCAACCTCCCATATGTCATCAATCACTCCATAATATGCACTTGATGCAGAAATTTGGTTTTTGTCCTTAGCACTCAAAAAATGCATTGCTTCTGCAAATACTAATACACCACTATTCTGAACTGCACTTTTGTTGTCCTAAGCTTTCATATGAAATGTATAACCATTAATGTCATAACCGGACCATGTTATCACATTTAAACATGGACCACCCACTATCCATTTTAATGTCTCTGATACATCTGATCTACTATGCAAGGTCTTTTTAAACCATGACAAAAATGTTTTGTTGTGATCATTAAAAATTCATATTTCTTTCTTCTTTGGATGACATTGTTTCAACTCATTAATATGAAATGTGATATACGGTTGAGCATCATCTATGTTATTCAAGATGTATGATTCTAACTTCTTCATCTATTCAGCTGACAATGATTTGAATTTCAAGCCACGAATCCCCTTTCCCTCATTATTAACTCATTCATGGCGAGATGGAGGCAAACCTATGTGCTGCGCTGCAGCCATGTAGCTCGTACAAAACTCTGCAACCTCCTCAGAAATATACTTTTCAATAATAGAGGTTTTAGGTCGATATGGATTATTAACATACCCCTTCAATATTTTCATATACCTTTCAAAAGGATACATCCAATGAAGATATAAAGGTCTACAAAGCTTTATTTCTCAAACCAGATGAATCATTAAATGCACCATTATATCAAAAAAAGTTGGTGGAAAATACATTTCCAATTGAAAAAGTATAAAAATTGCATCCTTTTCCAAAATGTTCAAATCATTCACATCAATCGCCTTATTAAAAATTGAATTGAAAAAATAAAAAAAATTCATTATAGTCTTTCTGACATGAATGGGAAATATTCCACGCAATGCAACTGGTAGAATTTGTTGAATCATGACGTGAAAATAATGTGATTTCATACCTATCAACTTCAAGTCCTTCAAGGAGACAAAATTTTTTACATTTGAAGAATAAACTTGAGGCACTTTGATATCATGAAGACACTGACAAAAGCTAATTTTCTCCCTCTTCGATAATGTATGACAAGCCGGGGGAAGAAATGTTCGTCTTCCTTTAGGAGTGGGAGCTAACTCCAAACATATTCCCATTGATAGTAAGTCTAATCTTGCATTCAACCCATCTTTTTTTCTTTCCTTTAATATCTAAAAATGTTCCAATAAAACAATCACAGATATGATTCTCCACATACATGAAATCAATATTATGTTTAAGTTCATGATATCTCCAATATGGTAGCTCAAAAAATATTGACCATTTCTTCGAAATATGTCTATCATTACCAGATTTCTATGTCTTTCCCAATGTCACATCAAGGGTTTTCACCCTCTCAAAATACAGATTAGGGGATAAATATTTTAGAGCAATATCAAATTCTTGTGATCCATTGAATGCCTTTTTTAGTCTTCTATAAGGGTGATCCATAGGCAAAAACTTTCAATGACCCATGTACACTATTTTCCTCCTAGGATGCAATTGACAATATGACGTCTGTTGTTTGCAAATTGGACATGCTTTATGCCCTTTAACACTATATCCAGACAAATTTACATATGCTGGGAAGTCATTTATAGTGAACAAAAGCACTGCATGCAGTTGAAAATATTCCATTTTATAAGAATCATACACCCTAATACCATCAACCCATAAAAGTTTCAAATCATCAATCAACGGTGATAAGTAAACATCAATATCATTGCCGAGTTGCTTTAGACCAGAGATCATTATACTCAACATGACATATTTTCGCATCATACAAACTTTAGGAGATAGGTTTTAAATTACCAATAAAACAGGCCATGAACTATGTGTGCTACTGAGGGTTCGATATGGATTCATTCCATCTGTGCACAACCCTAGTTTGAGATTTCTAATTTTATTTCCAAATGTAGAATACTGCTCATCAATTTTCTTCTATTGTGGACAATCAGCTGGATGATGTATTTTTCCATCACATAACCGCTCATCTGCATGCCATATTAACCTTTTTGAATCATGTGAATTAGCAAATAAACATTTGAAATGATGAATTATAGGAAGATACCAAAATACCTTTGAAGGGATCTTTTTAATGTCTACATCAGCCTGTGATTTTTCTTTCACCTTATACCGTGATGTCCCACATTTAGGACACTCTGACAGAAATTCATATTCCTTCCTATATATAATACATTCATTCGGATAGACCTGTATTTTCTTGTATCCCAGTCCCATCAGGAATAATATTTTCTTGTCCTTATAATGTGAATCTGGAAGATCATTATCTTTTGAAAGAATGTCTTTCATCAATTATATCAGCTCTTTAAAACTTATGTCACTCCATAAATGTTTCGCCTTCAGGTTAATCAATATTAAAACCACCGACAAAACCTTAAAATCTATACAACCAAGATATAATGGTTTTTCAGCATCACCATATAGACACACAACTATCGGTTCTATCTCAAATTGTTCTGCTGCAATATCACGAATCATTTCTTCAATTCCATCAGAGTTACCATCTTGCGAATCATCATCATCAGGGACATTCCATCCAGTTTCACCAGGCCAAATCCAAGGGCTGTAACTTGGATTAAAACCATGACAAATCCGACGATCTTTTATCTCTTTACTTTTCAACTTCTTCATAATCTAACATTTCAGGCATGGAAAGAAAAAAATGTCACTACTTTGAACATTTCACTTAGCAACTTCCAAAAAGTCATCAACACCTTCCACATATTCATTGCTCATTCGATGTGATGTCATCCAATTTCGAATCATTATTACCTATAACAAATATCAAAATTACACATCTTTTTAAGATAAGATAAATATATGTTTATATGAAAAAAATAATAATTTTAATGTAAAACAATTTTGAAATATAAAACAAATCTATACGTATTTAAAAAAATATGCTTGAATATTATTTTAAAAAGAAAATATAGTTAGATATAACAGTTTTAAATTCCATTGAATCAAATAAAACCATGGGGCCTCCAATGGTTGATAGAAAATTAGAGAAAATGGAGTAAACCTGAGAATCAAATAAAATTTAAAATAAAAACTCAAATGGAGAAAATCACAATGTAAAGACAATCATCACGGCACAATGGGGTCAGGATAACTACGCATATTTGAAAGCCACGACATGGTCTCCCCCATAACCCATAATTTTCTCATAGTCGATAATTGTTCAAAATATATATAACCAAATAGAATCATATTGCAACACTAATATCCATGAAACAATACAATCATCATGTCGTAATATCACAAACCACGATGCAGTAGTCAATCCCAACTGACATTTATCCCCCACACCGTTGGACACCCCCTGGACACCACCACCCCCTTGGACAGCCCCCCACCCCCTGGAAACCACCCCCACCCCCTTGGACACCCCTTGGACACCACCATACCCTTGGACAACCCCCCATCCCTCCTGGACACCCCCACCCCTCCTGGACACCACCACCCACCTCCTACCCCCTTGGACAACCCCCCTGGACACCACCCAACCCTCTGGACAACCCCCCCGAACAACCCCCAAACCCTCTGGATAGACCCCCACCCCCTTTGACATCCCCCACCCCCTTCGACACCCCCACCCCCTTGGACCCCCCCCCACACCAATGGACTGCCCCCCACCTCCATGGACACCCTGTACACCCCCCAACCCTCTGGACAGCCCCCCGAACCCTCTGAACACCACCACCACCCCCTTGGACACCCCCTGGACACCCCCACCCCCTTGGGTAGCCCCCACCCCTCTGGACATCCCCCCACCCCCTGGATAGCCCCCACCCCTCTAGACAGCACCCCCACCCCTCCTGGACACCACCCCCCACCCCTACCCCCTTGGACACCCCTGGACACCCCAACCCTATGGACAGCCCCCACCCCCCCAGACAGCCCCCCAAACCCTCTGGACAGCCCCCCACCCCTTGGACATCCCCCCACCCACCCACCCCCTTGGACAACCCCCCAACCCCTTCGACACCCCCACCCCCTTGGACCCCCCCACACCCCTGGACTACCCCCCACCTCCATGGACACCCTGGATAGGCCCCAACCCTCTGGACATTCCCCAACCCCCTGGACAACCACCAACCCTCTTGACATCCCCCCAGAACCATGGGATTTTAACCTCAAGCTACTAGTTTTGGCATATCTAGGGATTTTAACCTCAAGCTACTAGTTTTGGTATCATGCCATTATTCAAAATGAGAACCATGAACTGTATATCCTACTAGTCTAAAATGATCTATTGTATAATGAATCGGGTTTTAATAGCATATGAAGACTTATAATAGTCCACGAAAATAAGCGACGTAAATAGATTATGGAACTACAAATAGTGATACCCAAAATAGAAACAACCAAGGATCCAAAACAAACATTCCACCATGAAAAACCTTATATACTTATAAAATAAATCACACTGGTACACAGAATGGGTGTATCAAAATTATTTACATATAAATTGTAGTAATATAGGTGAATGAGATCATTAGTTGTCAATGATAACAAAAATTACCATCAATGTCGGGCATCCGCGAAACAAAAACAAACGAAATAGAAGTAGGTGAGGCTTACGTGAATATTGTGAGTCGATCTAATAGATCTGGTTATAATAAATAATATGATGATGGAAAAACGAGGTAAGTGGGTTTGAAATTGAAGAATCTTACCTAGTTTAAACAAAAAAATCACAAAACGTAAATATAGACTATTTGGGAAAAAAAGGAACGAAATAAAGTCATGGGAGGATTAACTGAGTGTTGCGAGTGAAGATGATAGATCCGAGGAGAGTAAAGATGATAAACGATGATGGAAAAATGAGTTTAACGAAACGAGATTGAAGAGTCGATTAGGGTTTTCCACGTGAGAGAGATGATTCGTTAGTCTGTCGATCGAAAAAACATAAATGACAATCCATGGGGCGTGTTATTTTTTTAAATGTTTTATAACGTCGGTTATTTAACAACCGATGTTATAAAAAAAATTTATTACATTTATAACATCAGTTATTATAATAACCGACATTATATATGTATCAGATAACACATTTTTTACGTCGGTTATTTTATAATCGATGTAAAAAAAGCCGCGTGTTGGTTTTTTACGTCGGTTATTCTATAACTGACATAAAAAACAAATCAAAAACCATAGTTTTTACGTCAGTTATTTTATAACCTTTGTAAAAACTGCCGGGTGTTGGTTTTTTATGTCAGTTATAATATAACCGACGTGAAAAATTCTGCAGGCTAGGTTTTTACGTCAGTTATTTGATAACTGACGTCAAAAAGGCCTCAGATGCCACCTTTTTTACGTCGGTTATTTAATAACCGATGTAAAAAATGAATTGATACCTCATTTTTTATGTCAGTTATCAAATAACCGACGTAAAAAATTTACTCTCCATATTTTTTACGCCGGTTATAAAATAACCGACATAAAAAACCACGTATCACAGATTTTCACGTCGGTTATATATAACCGGCGTAAAAAATGGTGACGTTAAAAACGTTTTCTGCACTAGTGTTTAAACAAAACTTCCAGCAACCTCCACCCTACCAACAGGGTTTAAAACAACCCCAAAGGAAATTTGAAGCTCAAACATCAATAATTCAACAACAAGGGAATCCACAAACCAAGGTAGATTCTAACACTGATGATCTTTTGAAACAAATTGTTCTTAATCATCCGAATGAGTAGAAGAGTCAAGGTTTAGAGCTGAGGTAGTTGAAGAAACAAATGATCCAAATTGTCACTACCCTCCACGAACTAGTAAGTAAGAACTCCAAAAATATTCCCTCCCAACCTACTTCAAATCCCAAGGGGAATTCAGTGCCATCACATTAAGATGTGCGAAGCAAAAAACTGATATATATGCACCTATCGTTCCACCGGGATTACCTCAAATCCAGAGAACCCCCATTCAAAACCAGCTGATGATCAACCCAAGGAGAAGTATAAAGGTACGAAAAAGATGATTGATGTTCCTCCTAAACCCCTTCCCTTTCCAAACAGGGTAGTAGAAACCAATAATATGGATAAATAGGCAATAAAAAAAGTGGTTTTGGACACATTCAAGCATGTCGGGATCGACACCCCTCTACTTGAAGACCTCAATAAAATCCCAAGGTATGAAAAATTCATAAAAGAACTTTGTACCAATCGAAGAGGGATCAATGGAAATGAGAGGATCAATCTTGTAAGTAATGTTTCAGTACTCATTACACCAACTCTAGAAATCCCAACAAAGTGCAAGGATCCCAGGACATTCACTATACCATGCACCATAGGAGAGTTACACTTTTCTAATGCCCTTTGTAATTTAGTAGCTTCCATTAATGTGATGACTCACTATGTATTTTATTCTTTATAGGTTTGTAATTTGAAGATGATGAGAGTAGTGGGGTAGTTGGCGAATAGAGCTACAACATATCCAGGGGGAGTCCTTGAGGATGTACTTGTTCGGGTAAGAGACAAGATATTCCCAGAAGATTTCTACATGTTTAACATGGAGGATGATCAGGTAAGTTCTCATGCTCTAATTATATTAGGTAGAACCTTCCTTAAAACTACAAAAACTATCATAAATGTCAATGAGGGTACACTTTCCATGGAGTTTGGGGATGAAGTTGTGATATTTAATGTTATGGACCCCAGGAAGTACCCCTCGGAGGACCATTCTACATTTGTTATCTCCCATTTTGAACCAAAAAATAAAAAACCCATGGAATTTGATTGTCCTATGCTTAGGGAGATTATGAGTATTGGTTCTATTTTGATGTCTAAGAGTACTTCCACATATATTTCTAATACACAAGACTCTCTTAGATTTTATTTTGAAATGGATTCTTATTCTGATTTTGATCATGTGAACTCTGATTATGAAATGTATGTTGAGTATATTGATGTATTTGGTGCTTTATTCTCTGATTTTGATGATGTATATTCTGATACTGATGTTCATTATACACATATTTTAGTTCCTTCAATTTCTCCATCCATACATCATGCTTCTTCATTAGAACTCAATCCATTTCCATCTAATCTCAAATACTCATACTTAATAAGTGGTGAGAGATTACCTGTTATAATTGCTAATAATCTTCCCTTTGAACATGAAGAAAATCTTTTGAATCTTTTTAGGGAGAACATCAGGGCAATTCGATGGACCTTGGCTGATATATCAGGTATTAGTCCCTCCATTTTCATTCATAGGATTCTTTTGGAGGATGGGGCTAAACCAGTTAGGCATCCATAAAGGAGACTCAATTCAACCCTTATGGAAGTTGTTAAAAAGGAGGTTGAAAAATTGCTTGAGGTAGGTATAATCTATCCTATTTCAGATTTACAGTGGGTGAGCCCTATTCAGGTTGTACCTAAGAAAAGTGGTGTTACTATTATTAAAAATGAGAGAGACGAGTCAATTCCAATAAGGGTACAAAAAAATTGGTGTGTGTGTATTGATTATAGGAAACTAAATCAATCTACTCTCAAGGACCATTTCCCCTTCCATTTATTGATTAGATTCTCAAGAGACTAGCTTGGAAAAAACACTATTATTTCATGGATGGATTTTATAGATATTTTCAGGTTCCTATTTCTCCATAGGATCAAAATAAGACAACATTAACTTGTCCATCCGGTACGTTTGCTTACCTAAGGATGCCATTTGGAATATGAAATTCCCCAGGTACCTTCCATTGATGCATGGAGAGTATTTTTTTTTTGATTTTATCGAGACCTTAATGGAGGTATTTATGGATTATTTTACAGTGTATGAGTCTTCATTTGATGATTTTATATCTAGATTGGGAATGGTTTTGAATCATTATTTTGAGAAGAATCTGGTCTTGAACTTTAAAAAGTGTCATTTTATAGTAGAGCATGGAATTGTCTTAGGGCATGTAGTGTCAAAACATGGGATATAGGTTGATAGGTCTAAGGTAGATATTATTTCATCCCTTCTCTATCCTTCATGTGTGCATGATGTTAGATATTTCCTAGGGCATGTAGGATTTTATCAGTGCTTCATCAAGGATTTTAGTAAGATTGCTCTTCCTATGTCATGATTACTTCCAAAGGATTCTGATTTTGGGTTTGATGATTCTTGCAGGACTTCCTTTAATGAGTTAAAGAAGTTTTTGACCACTCCACCAATCATACAGCCCCCATGGCGGGAGCTTCCTATTAAGCTTATGCGTGATGCCTCCAACTTCACGGTTGGAGTTGTCTTTTCTCAGAGGGTGGAGAGACATTCACATGTTATTGCCTATGCATCGAGGACACTGGATTCAGCCCAATAAAACTACACAACCACGTAAAAGTAGTTTCTTGTTGTTATATTCACTTTAGATAAATTTCATTCATATTTATTGGGATCTAAAGTAGTTTTTTTTACTCACCATGTAGCTTTGAGGTAGCTCTTGAAGAATCCAGACGCAAAGCCCAGACTTATCCGATGAATGCTCCTTCTTCAAGAATTTGATATTGTGATAAAGGACAAGAAGGGGTTAGAAAACTTGTTGGAAGACCACATGAGTAGGCTTACTCACACACTAGAGAATGAAACCTTAGACCATGTACCACTTTGGGACACTTTCCCTGATGAGCATCCTTATTCCATCTCAGGTAAGCATCCTTGGAATGATGATTTAGTTAACAACCTTGTCGCCTCTGAAATAACTGAAAATTTAAAGAAACATCAAGTCCAAAAATTAATGAGTGAGTCTAGGTTTTATGTTGGGAGGAACCCTACCTATGGTGCATGTGTAGTGACCAAGTTATTAGGAGGTGTGTTCCTGATCATGAGTTTGAGTCTGTTCTGCAATTATATCATACACTTGCTTATGGTGGACACTTTGGACCCCAACTGACAGTGAGGAAAGTATTAGACTCTGGAATATATTGTCCTAGCTTATTCTAGGATTCTCATGTGTTTTCTAAGTCATGATCTCATTGCCAACACACTGGGAACATTTCTTGGAGACATGAGATGCCCCAACAACCCATACTATTCTGTGAGATTTTTGATGTATGGGGCATCGATTTTATGGGCCCTTTTCCTAGTTTATTTGCATTTTTGTATATTTTGGTTGATGTTAATTATGTGAATAAATGGGTAGAGACTAAGTCCACCAGGACTGATGATTCTCATTTTGTAGTGGAATTTTTCAAGAAACATATTTTTTGTAGGTTTGGAGTACCAAAGGCCATCATCAGTGACCAAGGGACAGACTTCAACAATCGAAATTTGGCTTCCCTCTTCGAAAGTACATGGTGACACACAAAACATCAGCACCATACCATCCCCAAACAAATGGTCAGTCTAAGGTTTCAAATCATGAGTTGAAACAAATTTTGGAGAAAACCGTGCAGCCGAATAGGAAAGATTGGAGAAAGTGATTGGATAATGTGATGTGGGCATATAGGACAACATACAAAACCCCCATTCGTATGTCCCCATTTCGGATTATTTTTGGGAAATCCTTTCATCTACCCGTGGAAGTTGAGCATCATGCTTATTGGGATATAAAAAAATGTAACATGGATTTGGACCAAGCTGGAATCTAAAAGAAGTTTCAAATTCAGGAGCTTGAGGAGATTCGATTGTCTTCATATGAGAACTCAAGTCTCTACAAGGAAAGATAAAAATAATATCATGACAAAATGATCCATAAAATAGAATTTGAAGTTGGAGAGGTAGTCTTTCTCTATAGTTCACGACTAAAGCTGATGCCTGGTAAGTTGTGTTCTAGGTGGTTAGGTCCTTATGTTGTGAATAATTTTTTTCCTTATGGTGCAGTGGAGATAACACAAGAGGACACATGAAGGAGATTTACAGTCAATGGGAAATGTTTGAAGAAAAAAATTGAGGGACTTCCTACTGATATAGTGGATTTCATCACACTTCATGACCCCATCATCACTTGAGTATATCAGGCTGTTCCCAACCCTTTAACTTTTATATTCTTTTTCCTATTTAATATTATACATTTCATGTGCATATATCATCTCATAGGTTCAAATTAAGTACAATGAAATATTTTATGTATGGGAGAGGGGACAACATTTTGGTGTAGATATTTAGGATTTTCATTGGTGCGTTTTATGTGTATTTTCTATTAAGTTTTTGGATAAAATTTTCAAAAAAAAGTAAAAAAAAAGTAAAAAATAAAAATGAAACAAATATATCATTTAAGATTCTCATGTGGAACATATGAAAAATGCATGTTTTGAAAAATTATTGGTAGAAATATAAGAATGAGTAATATTTCATCATCAAGGGCTGACTTTTATAAAAATTGAAGTCATCGATGATATGAATGGTTGTGTCATTATAAAACATTTTAGATTTTGACATCATTATTTGTGATATTTGTTCATGGTAAATTATGTCATTTATTTCTCTACACAATTTTTTACACAATCATGAATTTTGAGTTTCTCTTACCCAATTGAATGTATATTCAGGGTAAGTAATCCTTTTCAACTTATAACATGGTATTTCCATATGTTCATTTATCTTCTGATCATTTCCATCACTATACTAGATTGAACTATGAATGTTCACCTAATATAGGAATATTGTATTCCCTCTAAAAAAATCAAAAAATAAAATAAAAAACAGTCAATAAAGAGGGGAGTAAATAAATTTACAACATGTGGGGATATTTAGGTCGGGAGCTCATGGTTTGACTTCTGGGAATGCTTAAATGAGTGATTTTTGGAATTTGATTACAAAGGATGTTGAACAAGTTCGGTAAAATAGAATTAGGTAATAAGAAAAGTTTTTATTGACATTAATATACTTGATAAAGGGTGGAGAGACTAGCTTGGAATGGTTGGCACACACACACGTGGAGAATTAGTGGCATGGTAGACCCATAACTTGTTTCACTATGATTGGTGTTATGAATCTCACTGGATTTTGTTTTGAAACAATTTATGAGACAATGAATTTAAAATTTATTGATATTAACTCCTGATTGGATTCTTACTTTGCCTATATTTACACCATGGATAAAAAGATTTGAATATACATATCTTGTCATAATTTTTTCGAATACATTATATGAGGTTTTTCCTAGGAGTGCAAAAGGGTATGTGTGGGGGAGTTGATAAAACACATTTTTATTGAATATTTTATTGATAATAAATGATAAAATTTCTTCACATTGTGTTAAATATGTTTATTTATAAAATATTATGGATTAGATCATTCATTTGAAAATTTGATGGAAATTCTAGTTTTACCCTTTATAGTGCACTGTAGTATTTCAAAGATAAATATTTTAATATTTATTATTTGAAATTCAAATTTTGTAACTATGTTTCTGACCTAATGGGATACAACTTTTTTAGGACATTAGAGATAAATCGTGCATTTGGTTGGACTAAATAGTCTATTATGTTAAAGGTGGGCTGGGCCCTTCAGATTGGACATTGGTTATGTATTTGGGACATAACTTCTTCATTCGAGCTTAGATTGATCCCAAATTTGGAGAGGATCTCGAAAACACAATTTTGAACAAATCATTATTCTAGAAGAAAAGATGGGTCATGTGTTTTGGAGGTAAAATGGGTAGTGAAATTTGGCTTAAAATATTTGGCTGATATTCCCCATTCACACTTGAAACCTCTTTAAACCTAGCCTCCCCTCCACTCTATAAATTAGTGTTTTTATCATTTGGAGGGGTAGGTACGTGAATTAGGATATTGGGAGAATAGGTGAATGTTTCTAAACCATTCAATTCAAAATCGGAGGAGGGAAGCTAAAAAGATAGGATCTTCTCCAAAATTCTCTTCTTTTCCTCTTCTTCATTGTAATGTTGTTGTGTTTTAAATAAACTCTTAGTTTATCTTCCACTTATTCTGTTATTTTATATTTTCTTCTTCTCTTAATCTTCCTATTTGGGATAGAATTAAATAGTAGAAACAAGATTGGGTTATACCCTTTATAAAATTTTTCACTTGCATAACGTTTCTATGATTACTAGACTGCCCATGAAAGAGTAGTTATTTTTAGTAATCGATCAACCACTGACCTCATTCATTCATTTATTTTGAATCAATGATCTACTATAATGAGTCTCCCTCTACCCAGTCTAAATATGTCTTTTCTTTAAATAATAAAATGAGGCTTCGACCTCAACTTTTAAAAAAACGATCTACTGTAATTCACATAATATGATCTATTAATTGAGTTTTTTAATTTAATTGAAACTAATATAGTGATTGAAAAATTAATACAAAAACATGTGAGGACAAGATTTTGTGTAAATTGTGAGAGTGCAAACTTAATTGGTAATACAAAATCATACGGGATAAATATTTAGTGTTCAAATATAATCCCTAAACTCAATTAATTCTAATTTCCAGAGAGTAAATGTGCCTTAATTTACCACTGACCTTAAGCTAACCTTAGAACATCAATCAAATTAGGGTGCTACGATTGCATGTTCCAAAGTTATCCAAGGGTTAAATTCACTTCATATTTGTGGTAAAGTTAATTTTCTTAGGGTTTTAGATTTAACACATTAAGGGATCATAATTAAGTGAATGGTAATTTAAATGATAATGATAAATAATTCAGTGGAGATGTAGAGTTAGATCGATTACACCTTTTAATATTTTCTAAAAAAACATCTTCTTGTTGTGTCATTTTAATCGAAATTCATTTCAAAAAAAAAAATACAATATTCTTCCAGAAAAATTCTTATAGATTTATAAATGATAAAAAACCCCAATCCTTTTAATTAGTGTTATTATTTCCTTTTATTCAATTTTAAAAAAATCCTTTAATATGTTGTTCAATTTACTTCTTCCTTTGAGAGACGACCTTGGTCAGCCACTCTGCTGTACCTAAGTACTCAATAATCACATATCATCTGAAAGCACCCACGATAACACCTTTAAAATTTCCTCTATTTCCAGGGAGGCAAGTAATTATTTCAACCAATTGTAGGTATTTATTTTATTCTAAATTTTATTCTCTTCTTCTCTTCTTTCTTCATTCTTTACCCAATATGATTTTTTTTCTTCTTTTATTTTCTTGTTCTCATTTTTGGACCATCAACTCAATTTTCTTATTTTTATTTTAATATGGTCCACTCTCCTTATTTTCATTTTTATTTTATTTATAACACAAAATAATCCTGAAGATCTCTTAGATCTTGACCCTGAGATTGAACGCAGCCTTAGGGCTCGAATCAGACAATCTCAATCTACAGGAAGTTTCAACATTCAATCAGTTGGATAATTATTCCACTCCAAGAACATGGAAATTGGAAACAATTATAAGTCCAACATAAAACAAGAACCAATGGATGATAACAATAATACTAAACTCAATAGAACCATGCAAGAGTTGGCTGCACCAGATATGAATTAACAACCAAATCGCATTGTATACCCAAATCTTGAATCAGACTTTGAACTGAAATATGGATTAATTCACCTTCTCAAAAAATTTTATGGATCATCTGGTGAGGACCCAAAAAAAACCTTAAATAATTTAATTTGGATTGCTCAACCTTGAAACCAAGAAATTTTTCTAAAGATGAACTAAAACTAAGAGCATTCCCATTTTCACTTGATGGAGCTGCAAAGGATTGGATGTATTATTTACAACCTGAATATGTAACATGTTGGAATGATTTTAAATGTATTTTCTTTCAGATATTTTTACAGAATCAAAGACCACATCCATTCAAAAAGATATCCATGGGATCAAGCAAGAACAAGGAGAGTCTATGTATGAGTACTAGGAGAGATTCAAGAAGTTGTGTGCCAGCTGTCCACATAACCAAATCAGTGAAAAAATCCTTGTCCAGTACTTCTATGAAGGAATCAAACCTATGGAGAGGAGCATGGGGATGCCGCGACTAGAGGATAATTGGTGGAAAAGACAACAGTAGCTACACGTACATTGATTGATAAGATGGCCCAAAAACTCCCAACAATTTGGAGATCGAGGTACCCCACATGTCAGGGGAGTACATCAGGTAAGTCCTTCTTCTCTTGAAAATCATTTATTGATAACAAGTTGGAATAATTGAAAACTATGGTGAGATAGATTGATTTGGCACAAAATACATCCAAACCCCCTCCTTCAAGGCCTTGTGGCATTTTCACTGAGACAAGCCACCCAACTGACTGTTGCCCCCAACTATAAGAAACAAAATATTGTGCAGCAGTGTTTCCTGGGAGACCATATCAGAAGCAGTAACATCCTCATCCCCAAAAGAAGTTTGATTCCTTTGCACCAGCATATAACCAAGGGTGGAAGGATCAATCAGACATGAGTTATGACTCTGTACAACAACAGAGTCCCCCTTTTCAACAAAACTTCCAGCAGCTTCCACCCTACCCACATGGTTTCCAACAACCCCAAAGGTGATTTGATGCTCAAAAATCAACAATTCAACAAAAAGAGAATCCCCAAACCAAGGTAGATTCTAACACTGATGACATTTTGAAACAAATTGTTATTAATCAACATAATGAGATGAAGAGTCAAGGTTCAGAGCCGAGGTAGTTGAAGACACAAATAAGCCGAATTTCCACTTCCCTCAATGAACTAATAAGTAAGAACTCTGAAAATATTCCTTCCCAACCTACTCCAAATCCAAAGGGAAATTTCCATGCCATCACATTGATAAGTGGGAAGTAAAAAACTGATACATCTACGCCTATCGTTCCACTGAGATTCACCTCAAATTCAAAGAATCCCCATTCAAAACTAGCTGATGAGCAACCCAAGGAGAAAGATAAAGGTAAGAAAAAGATTAATGATGTTCATCCTAAACCCCTTACCTTTCCAAATGGGGTAGTAAAAACCATGAAGATGGATGAAGAGGTAATGAAAAAAAAGGTTTTGGACACATTCAAGTGTGTGGAGATCAACATATCTCTACTTGAATCCATCAAAAAAATCCCAAGGTATGCGAAATTCTTAAAATAACATTGTACCAATCAAAGATGGATCAAGGGAAATGAGAGGATCAATCTTGGAAGGAATGTGTCAGTACTCATTATAATAAATCTAGCAATGCCAAAAAATTTCCAGGATCCTAAGACATTCAACATACCATGCACCATAGGGTAGTTACACATTTCTGATGCTTTGTGATTTAAGAGCTTCCATAAATGTGATGCCTCACTCTGTATTTTCTTCTTTACATGTTAGTGAGTTGAAGCCGATGAGAGTAGTGGTTCAATTGGTGAATAAATCTACATTATATCTAGTTGGAGTCCTTGAGGATGTACTTTTTCGGGTAAGAGACATGATCTTCCCAGCAGATTTATATGTTCTTAACATGGAGGACGATCAAGTAAGTTATCATGATACCATTATCTTATGTAGACCCTTCCTCAAAACTAAAAAAATTATCATAAATTTCAATTACGGTACACTTTCCATGGAGTTTGGGGATTAAGTTTTGATATTTAATGTTATGGATTCCATGAAGTACCCCTCATAGGTCCATTATGCATTTTTTATCTCCCATTTTGAACCACAAAATAAAAAACCCCATGGAATTTGATTGTTCCAATGCTTAGTCAGATTATGAGTATTGGTTCTAGTTTGATGTCTAAGAGTACTTACACACCTGTTTCTAATACACAAGACTCTCTTAGATTTGATTTTTAAATGGATTCATATTCTGATTTTGATCATGTGAACTCTGATTATGAAATGACTGTTTAGTATGAAGATAGATTTTATGCTTTATTATTTGATTTTGATGATGTATATTCCGATACTGATGTTCATTGTGCACATATTTCAGTTCCTTCAATTTCTCCATCCATACATCACCCCCCTTCATTAGAACTCAAGCCATCACCACCTCATCTCAAATACTAATACTTGCTAAGTGACGAGAGATTACCTGTTATAATTTCTAATAATATTCCTTTTGAACATGAAGAAAAGATTTTGAATCTGTTGAGGGAGAACATCAGGGAAATCAGGTGGACCTTGGATAATATATCAGGTATTGGACCTCCATTTTCATGCATAGTATTTTTTGGAGGATGGGGCTAAACTAGTTAGGCAGCCACAAAGGAGACTCAATCCAACCCTTTTGTAAGTTTTTAAAAAAGAGGTTGAAAAATTTATTGAGGTAGGTATAATCTATTCCATTTCAAATTTCCAGTGGGTGAGTCATATTCAGGTTGTGCCTAAGAAAAGTGATGTTACTATTATTAAAAATTATAGAGATGAGTAAATTCAAATGAGGGTAAAAAACAGTTGGCGTGTGTGTATTAATTAAAGAAAACTAAATCAATCTACTCACAAGGACCATTTTACCCTTCAATTTATTGATTATATACTTGAGAGACTAGCTGGGAAAACAAACTATTGTTTATTGGATTTATTTTCCGGATATTTTCAGTTTCTTATTTCTCTAGAGGATAAGGAGAAGACAATATTAACTTGTTCATTCTGTACGTTTTCCTACCGAAGGATTCCATTTGGACTTTTCAATTCCCTAGGTACCTTACAGAGATGCATGGTGAGTATTTTTTTTCTGATTTTATTGATAACTGCATGTAGGTATTTATGGATTATTTAACCATGTATGAGTCTTCATTTATGATTTTATATCTCTTTTGGGAAAGGTTTTGAATCTTTATATTGATAAAAATATGGTCTTGAACTTTGAAAAGTGTCATTTTATGGTAGATCATGGAATTTTCTTAGGTAATGTAGTGTCAAAACATGGGATAGAGGTTGATAGGTCTCAGGTAGATATAATTTCATCCCTACCCTATCCTTCATGTTTGTGTGATGTTAGATCTTTCCTAGGGAATTCATGATTTTAACGGTGATTCATCAATAATTTTAGTAATATTTCTCTTCCTATGTCACGATTACTTCAAAAGGATTATTATTTTTTATTTGATAATTCTTATAGGACTTCCTTTGACGAGTTAAAGAAGTTTTTTACCACTCCACCAATCATACAACCCCCATGGTGGGAGCTTCCTTTTGAGCTTATGTGTGACACCTCAAACATCGTAGTTGGATCTGTCATATCTCAGAGGGTGGAGAGACATTCAAATGTGATTGAATATAAATTGAGGACACTGGATTTGGCCCAATAAAACTACACAACCATGGAAAAGGAGTTTCTTGATGTCATATTCGCTTTAGATAAATTCTATTCCTATTTATTGGGCTCTAAAGTAAGTTTTTTTCTAACCATGCAGCTCTGAGGTACCTCTTGAAGAAGCCAGATGCAAAGACTAGAATTATATGATTTATTCTCCTTCTTCAGGAATTTGATATTGAGATAAAGAACAAAAAGGTGTCAGAAAACTTGGTGGCGGACCACAAGAGTAGGATTAATCACACACTAGAGGATGACACCTTGGACCAGGTACCACTTCGGGATACTTTCCTCTATGAGAATATTTATTCCATCTCAGGTACTTATCCTTGGTATGCTGATTTAGTTAACTACCTTGTTTCTTCTAAAATTCCTACAAATTTAAAGAAACATCAAGTCCAAAAATTAAAGAGTGAGTATTTGTTTTATATGTGGGATGACCCCTACCTCTGGAGCATGTGTAGTGACCATGTTATTAGGAGGTGTGTTCTTGATCATGAGTTTGAGTCTATTTTTCAATTATGTCATACACTAGCTTGTGTTGGACACTTTGGACCTCAACAGACAGCTAGGAAAGTGTTAGACTCTGGATTATATTGGCCTAGATTATTCCATGATGCTCATGTGTTTTGTAAGTCATTCTCTCATTTCCAACACACTGAGTACATTCCTTTGAGACATCAGATGCCCCAATAATCCATACTATTCTGTGAGATTTTTGATGTATGGGGAATCAATTTTATGGGTTCGTTTCCTAGTTCATTTGGGTTTTTGTATATTTTGGTTGCTGTTGATTATGTGAGTAAATAGGTGGAGGACAAGGCCACCAGGACTGATGATTCTCATGTTGTAGTGAAATTTGTCAAGAAAAAGATTTTTTGTAGGTTTAGAGTACCAAAGGCCATCATCAGTGACCAAGGGACACACTTCTTCAATAGGATTTTGGCCTCCCTCCTTCAGAAGTATGGGGTGACACACAAAACATCAACAATATACCATCCACAAACAAATGGCCAGGCTGAGGTTTCAAATCATGAGTTGAAACAATTTTTGGGGAAAACCATGAATCCAAATAGTAAAGATTGGAGTAAGATCTTGGATGATGCGATATGGGCATATAAAACAATATACAAAAGTCCCATCGGTATGTCCCTATTTCTAATTATTTTTTTGGAAATCCTATCATCTACCAGTGGAAGTTGAGCATTGAGATTATTGGGATATAAAGAAATGTAACATGGATTTGTACCAAGCTAGAATCCAAAGGAAGGTGCAAATTCAAGATCTTGAGGATATTTAGATTTTCTTCATATGAGAACTAGAGGCTCTACAAGGAAAGATTAAAAGCATCTCATGACAAAATGATCCAGAAAAGAGAATTTCAAGTTGGAGAGAAAGTCATTCTCTATAGTTCATGACTGAAGCTGATGCCTGGTAAGTTGCGTTCCTGGTGGTTAAGTCCTTATGTTGTGACTAATGTTTTTCCTTACGGTGCAGTGGAGATAACATAAGAGGACACAGGAAGGATCTTTACAATCAATGGGAAATTTTTGAAGAAAAACATTGAGGGACTTCCTACTGATGTAGTGAATTTCATCACCCTACATGACCCCATCATCACTTGAGTATATCAGGCTGTTCTTAACCCTTTAACTTTTATATTCTTTTTCCTACTTAAAATTATACATTTCATGTTCATATATCATCTCATAGGTTCACATTGAGGACAATATAATATTTTAAGTGTGAGGGAGAGGAAAAAATTTTGGGGTAGATATTTAGGATTTTCATTGGTGTGTTTTGTGTGTATTTTCTATTAAGTTTTTGGTTAAAATTTTCAAAAAAAAATCAATAAAAAGAAAAAAATATATTATGTAACATTCTCAGGTAGAACATATGAAAAATTCATGTTTTCAAAATTCATTAGTAGTAATAAAATCATGAGTAATATTTCATCATCAAGGGTTGAATTTAATAAAAATTGAAGTTGTCGATGATATGAATGGTTGTGTCATTATAAAACCTTTTAGATTTTGACATCATTATTTGTGATATTTGTTCATGGAAAATTGTGTCATTGATTTCTCTACACATTTTTTTACACAATCATGACTTTTGAGTTTCTCTTACCCAATTGAATGTATATTCAGGGTATATAATCCTTTTCAGCTTATAACATGGTCTTTCAATATGTTTTTTTTATCTTCCGATCATTTCCATCACTATTCCAGATTGACCTATGTGTGTGCACCTAATATTTGATTGTTGTAATCCCTCTTAAAAAATTCAAAAAAAAAAATCAAAAAATTAAAAAAAGTCAATAAAGAGGGGAGTGAAGAAATGTACAAACATGTGGGGGATATTTAGGTCGGGAGCTCATGGTTTGACTTATAGGAATGCTTAAATGAGTGGGTTTTGGAATTTGATTGAAATGAATGTTGAACAGATTCATTAGAATAGAATCAGGTAAGAATAAAAGTTTTTATTGACCTGAATATGCTAGATAAAGGGTGGAGAGACAAGCTTGTATGGTCAGCGCACTCACACATGGAGAATTAGTGGCATGGTAGACCCATGACATGTTTTTCTATGATTGGTGTTATGAATCTCAATAGATTTTGTTTTGACACAATTTATGAGACTATGAATTTAAAATTTATTGATATTGATTCTTTATTGGATTCTTACTTTTCCTATATTTGCACTGCGGATTAAGAAATTTGAATATGCATATCTTGTCACAATTTTTTTGAATACATGATATGAGATTTTGCCCAGGAGTGAAAAAGGGTAAGTGTTGGGGAGTTGATAAAACACATTGTATTGAATATTTTATTGATAATAAATGATATAATTTCCTCACATTGTGTTAAATCTGTTTATTTATAAAATATTTCGGATTAGATCATTTATTTGAAAGTTTGATGGAAATTCTAGTTTTACCCTTTATAGTTCACTGTAGTATTTCAAAGATAAATATTTTATTATATATAATTTTAAATTGAATTTTTTTAAATATGTTCCTGACTTAATGGGATACAACTTTTGTTTAGGAAATTGGTGCTAAAACGTGCATTTGGTTAGACTAAATAGACCAAGCAGTCAAAGGTGGGCTGGGCCCTCCAGATTGGGAATTGGTTCTGTATTTGGGCCATAACTTCTTCATTATAGCTTGGATTGGGCCCAAATTTTAATAGGATATTGCCAACCCAATTGTGAAAAAATAATTATTCCATAATAACAAATGGTTCCCGTGTTTTGGAGGTCAAATGGGCGGTGAATGTTGGATTAAAATATTTGTCCAAGATTCCCCATTCACACTTGAAATCTCTTTAAACCTAGCCCCCCTCCACTCTATAAATCAGAGTTTTTATTATTTGAAGGGGTTGGTATGTGAATTCAGAGATTGGGAGCATATGAGAAGTGGTTCTACACCATTTCAATTCACAATTGGAAGAGGTAACCTGCAAAGTTAGGATCTCCTCCAAAATGATATTCTTTTCCTCTTCTTTGTTGTAATGTTGTTGTGCTTTCAATAAACTCATAGTTTATCTTCAACTTATTCTGTTATTTTAAATTTTCTTCTTCTATTAATATTCCTATTTGGGATGGAATTCATAATTAGAAACAATATTGGGTTATACCCTTTCTAAACCTTTGAACTTGCCTAATGTTTCTACGATAACAACACCGCCCATGAAAGAGTAGTTCTTTTTAGTAATCGATCAACCTATAACCTCCTTCATTCATTTATTTTGAATCAATGATCTACTGTAATTCAAATTATACGATCTATTAATTGAGTTTTTAATTTAATTGAAACTAATCAAAAAATTAAATAATTAACCTAAAATCATGTTAGGGCGAGATTTTGTGTAAATTATGAGAGTGAGAACTTAATCGCTAATACAAAAATCATACATGATCAATTTGTTGTGTTCAAATATGATCCCTAAACTCAATAAATTCTAATTTATAGAGAGTAAATGTGCCTTAATTTACCACTGACTATAATCTAACCTTAGAACATCAATCAAAGCATGGTGCTGCGATTTCATGTTTTAAAGTTATCCTAGGGTCAAATTCACTTCATCTTTGTGGTAAAGTTAATTATTGTAGGGTTTGTGATTTAACAAATTAAGGGATCATAATTAAGTTAATGGTAATTTAAATTATAATGATAAATAATTGAGTGAATAGGTAGATTTAAATCGATTAATCCTTTTAATATTTTCTAAAAAAACATCTTCTTGCTGTGTCATTTTAATCGAACTTCATTTCAAAAAAAAAAATACAATCTTCTTCCAAAAAACTTCTTCTAGATTTATAAAAAATAAAAAAACCCAAACTTTTAATTATTGTTCTTATTTAATTTTATTTTATTTTTAAAAATTACTTTAATATGTTGTTAAATTTACTTCATCCTTTGAGAGACGACCTTGGAAAGCCACTCTGTTGTACCTAAGTACTCAACAATCACATAACATTTGAAAGCTCCCATGATGGTGCCTTTCAAAAGAAAAAGTGAATTGTTTAACTGATAAGATAAATGAGTCTTGGATATTGAATATAAGGCATGGTCATTGAAATATTCATGCTTTACAAAAATTATCTAAGAAATATTTAGTTTCTGATTTACCTAGTCTTAAGTTTGATAATGAAAGATTTTGAGATGCATGAAAAATTGGAAAGAAACACAAATATTTCTTCAAATATATTAACAAAATTTCCACATCAAAACCTCTAGAACTTATCCACATGGATCTGTTTTTACCATGAAGAGTAGCATGTTTGGAAGGAAAATTATATGTATATGTTTTGGTTGATGATTACTCTAGATTTACATGGATTTATTTTCAAAAACTCAAAAGTGAAACTTTTACTATTTTTGAACGTTTTGTAAATTTTTTCAAAATTAAAAAGGTTTTAAGATAATTTCATTAAGAATTGATCATGGTGGAGAATTTGAGAATCAGGAAATCAATTCCTTTTGTTCAAATCATGGTATTAAACACACCTTCTCTTCACCAAGAACACCTCATAAAAATGGAATTGTTAAAAGAAGAAATAGATAGTAATTTTCTAAATGAATATAGTCTACCTACCTACTTATAGGAAGAATCTATAAAAATAGCTTTATATATCATGAATAGAGCCTTAATTCAGCCTATTTTCAAAAATAAATCTTATGAAATTTGGAATAACAGAAAACATCAGGTAAAGTACTTTAAAGTTTATGGATGTAAGGTTTATATCTCAAACACCAAGGATAATATTGGTAAGTTAGATTTAAAATATGATGAAGGAATACTTTTAGGACCTCAAAATCTTATAGAGTGTTTAATAAAAAGTCAAGGATTTTTTATGAATCAATTCATGTGAAGTTTGATGAAACTAACCCTTTTATTAAATATAAAGATCAAATTGATGAAACTAATGACTCCTCTAACAACATGAGACTTGAAAAACTGAATAATTATTTTGAAAATAACATAAATAAAATTTAGTCCAGTTTAGAAGCACATGATACTGATGAACCTGAAAGTGATTTACCTAGATATTTAAGAATTTTAAAGAATCATATTTTAGAAACTATAATAGATTACATAGACATAGGAATAAGAATGAGAAGAAATATAGGAAACCTTATTGAATAATCTTCCTTTCAATATAAACTAGAACGTAAATCATTTTAAGAAGCCTTATAATATGAGAGTTGGATGTTAGCAATGCAATATGAGCTAAACAAATTCAAAAGGAATGAAGTTTGGGAATTAGTTCAAAGACCATAAAATTATCCAGCTATAGAAACTAAGTGGTTCTTTAGAAATAAACAAGATTATAAAGGGATTATAACTAGAAAAAAAAATATATTAGCAGCTAAAGGATATAATCAGTTAGAAGGTATAGATTATGATGAAACCTTTTCCCCTATATCTATATTAGAAGCAATTAGAATTAGTTTAGCATATGCATCTAATATGAACTTTAAATTATATCATATGGATATTAAATCTTCCCTTTTAAATGGATATTTATTAGATAGAGTTTATGTTGAACAACCTCCTGGTTTTGAAAACTCTCAAAAACCAAATTCTATTTTTAAACTTACTAAATATCTCTATGGCCTTAAACAAGCACCCATAGCTTGGTATGAAATATTAAGTTCTTTTCTTTTGAAAAATGGATTTACCATCAAAATGGAAAATCAAACTCTTTTTAAGAAAACCATTTGTTCTAATATATTATTAGTCTAAATCTATGTTGATGATGTTATTTTTGGTTCAACCAATACAAAACTTTGTTATGATTTTTCAAAACATATACAAAAATAATTTTAAATGAGTATGATGAGAGAATTGAACTTCTTTTTTGGACATAAAATTTATCAGAAAGATTTTGGAAATGTTTTAAACCAAAGTAAATATATTACTAATTTATTGAAAAATTTTGGTCTTTAAAATAGTAAGACATATAAAAATTACACGTGTCCCAATATAAAACTTGTTTTGGATGAAGCTAGAAAACTATTAAACAAAAATTTATATAGAGGTATGATTGGTAGTTTATTATATCTTACTTCTAAAAGACTTGATCTTATGTTTTTAGTATGTTTATGTGCTAGATTTTAAAAAAATCCTAAAGAATCTCATCTTATTGCTGTCAAAAGTATTTTTAGATATTTAAAGGGAACTATTTTTCAATCTGTTCTTTATAAAAAAACATCTAATTTTAATTTAATATCATATTCAGATGCTGATTTTGGAGGTTGTAGATTAGATATAAAAAGTACCTTAGGAACCTACCACTTTTTAGGAAAATATTTAGTATCATGGTCAAGTAAGAAACAACACTCATTTACCCTATCAATATCCAAAGCACAATATGTATCTGCTGGCAGTTGTTTTTCACAAGTATTGTGGAAGAAAAAAACACTAATGAACTTTGGATTAAATTTTATTAGTACCCCTATTTTATGTAATAATAAAAGTGCTATAAATATTTAAAAAAATACAATAATTCATTCAAGAACTAAGAATATTGATATTAGGCATCATTTTCTAAGAGATCATATTCTTAAGCAGGATATATCATTAGAATTTGTAAATACTAAATATAAACTAGAAAATATTTTTACCAAATCACTTCCAATTATAAGTTTTGATTTTATTAAGGGGGAGTTAGTTTTATTTAATTTTTAAAATTTTAATGTTTTTAATGTTTTTAATTTTAAATATTTATCTTATTTTATTTATTCCATTTTATTTATGTTAAAATTATTTAATGATTATATTAAATCTATTTTTTTTTCATATTTTCTTTTCACTAAACATTTTAGATAATTTATTTTAATCATAAATTTATTCGTGCCACATTCTTTAAAAAAATTTAATGATTCTTACGTAATGACATGGAAAACAAGGATTTGTCAGAAACATTTCAAATACCAAACCTTTTCAACTCTCAAACCATTTTTGAATACCGAAACCCTTGTTTACCCTCGTCTACCTTCACTCACATCTATTTTCCTTCAAAATAATAAAAACATGAAAACCTTAGAGCTTTCATTTCTCAAAAATGATGAAAACTAAGTGAACCAAATAAGGTGAATCTAATGACCCAATGCATCAGAATGTTTCTGGAAGAAATATTATATAGGGTAAAGTAGTTTATTTTGAATGGATCTATCTGAAAAATTTACTACTAAAGAAAGTGTTAGCTTTTCAAGGATTGGAATTTGTGTTTAATGGGAAAAAATAAGAGTTCCTTTATGAGTTAGAACTGAAGTCTTTCAATAATAGTGTTTAGTTTAGTTTTTGTGACACTGAAGATACATTATTTTCATGAATAAAAGATAAGGACTTTTCAGTTTCATCGAGTGAAATTTCTCAAATATTGAACTATCCTCATGAGGGTGTGTTTAATTTTAATCTATGGTTTATTGGATATAAGGACTATAAATCTGAAGAAATTATGTCTTTTTGTTTGGCTCAAAATACGTTAGAAAAATGTTTTTCAATGATCTCAAGGCAGACCATAAAATCTTAGTTAAGTTTATTCAAAAAGGAATTGCTCCTAGAATGGATGAGATGGAGAAGATTTTATATCCCGAAATGTATATCATGTTTCTATTTATGAGTGAAATAAATATGAATTTTCCAAGGTATATGTTTAAATATTTAAGTTACTATTGTTAACCAGATGCTAGGATGAATTTTTATCCTTATGAGAGGACAATTTCTTGAATTTTGTTTAAGAAAGGAATGATTTGATTAATAGATTATCAAATTAGATTTCATCACAGAAATATGCTCAATGCGGGAACCTTGAGGAAGTTAGTTTTTTACTAGAGTATAATCAAAGGAAAACTTTTACCAATCGATGCAGATAACCAACAAATATCGGTACCTTTTTCTCAGGAGGAGAAAAGTGAAATTGGGAATTAAGTAATTGGTGAAACCCATGGTAAAGGACTTTCCAAGACAAACCAAAGAAAATTAAGACTTATTGAATAAGTAGAAGAAGAGGAAGAAGAGGCTGTGTAAGTAGAATTGGTTGTAAGAGCATAAAAAAGAGTAGATCCACCCACTGTAGAACCAATGCTGGGTTTCAGCAAGGCTACTGAGCCGGTACATCTAGAAAAGACTTTTCTTGAGGAAGATCAACAGGTTGAAAGCTAGATAAGAGATCTATAGACCATTGATTTAATAGTTGTCCAAGAGGAAGAACCAACTATTCAGGGGGAGAAACATTTTTTCAGAATTGAAAATATGGCTACAGAAATTGTTGAGAATTTACTTTTCTCTATTTTTGATCATGTGGATGAAATAAATCAGTCTTCAACTGAAGAAAAAACTGAATTTCTTGATAGTTTTACTTATTCAAGTAAAAAATCAATTGAAAAACCAGTAGATAAGTATATTGAAAAAATTTCCTTCAAAATCTCTAGAAATTGTGGTAGTTGGTCAGTCACAAAATCCTGATAAAGGGACATATTATTTCCTATAAAATCAGGTTGAGGAGCTTGTAATGAAGTTTAATAAGTCTTAGGGAGGGAATGCCAATATTCGAAAAGATCTAGAAATTGGAAAGAAAAAGTTATAGGATCTTCATGAAAATTATGATTCCAAGAAAAAATTTGATGCTTTCAAGAGAGAGATGCTAAATGATGTTGGAAAAATAAAATTTGATGTTATTTCTATGTTTTACTTTGCTGATATAAAGTGGTATTTGATGAGTCAATTTGAATTAATCAAAAGTACTATTGGTCAGACCAGTACATCTACCTCTTCTCCTACTACCAGTCCAAACCAGATTCATAGATTTCCAGCAATCACCTCTTTCATCATTGAAACAAATGATCATATTCAAAATCTTTAATGCAATAGTTCCCCTCTGTTAGTTATGTTGGAAAATCCGAAATTTCTAGTTGACCAACTGAAACAGAATGAACCAGGTATCAGATTTCTGCGGAACAAATTCACAGAAAAGTTAGATTAGTTTATGTTGCAAGTGGAGAGTTTGCATGACTTTTTGAAAGTCAATCTTGTTGAGAATTTTAATATCATTAAAGATTCTATAATTTTAATTATGAAATTGTGGGATAGTTTGATGAAGAAGTTGTGATTACAGATGGATGAGTTGAAATATTTGTTTGAAGCTGCTTAAAATAATTATTACCTTAACTGAGCCAACTCCAACCCAATCTCTTGTACCCAAATCATTTTAGTTGACTAAAATTGTTTCTCGTCCAAACTAATTATTAAATTTATACAATTTTTGATCAATAAAATATCTTTATTTTATTTTTTTGAACATTATTTCATATGGTTTTATGTTTGTGTCTAGACGCTAAAAATACACTCTTATTCACTTACAGATCTATGCAAAATTGAATGTGTTTTATTTATTTATTTACTTTATTTTTTATCTCACAAAAGGGGGAGAAATTTGGATAACACAACATTTATTTTCATTTCTGTTTGTCGAAATAATTCTATGAAATCTAATTTTGAATTATTTTCTTTTCAAATGTTTTCAAAATTATAAATTTTATTATTACTTTTCTAGGTTTTGTGATCATAAAAAGGGGGATATTTTTGGGAATGTATTGTCTCAAAAATACTCTATAAATATTATTGATTTTGATGCTCACAAATACTCTTGTTTGTTTTACTAATGATATTACTTTAAGTGTATTTCAAGACATTAATATTATTTATATTACTTATTTTGGAAATATATTCAAGCTTATTATTTTCATGGAATATTCTTCAAAGTGTTCAGAACGCACCTAACCATTTTCTGGAAACATTGTTCATACCATACATTGAAGAACATAACATAAGGAACCAAACCTATATTTTTATTATACCTTATGATGAATGATTATCACATATGGTTAATCAACCCTACATTAAAAGAAATATGTGGATAAAGAACCTTACTTTTGGATGAAACCTTACATTTTACAGAGAAAAAAGTAGGGTTAAAGAACCCTACATAAGTATGGAACCTTACGTTTGAGAAGCAAACATATGGATCATCAACCTTACATTGTCAAACATACGTTCGGAGAATGAATGATATATAGTTTAATCCTACCTTTGTTATTTTGTTTTTTTTGAAGGAACCTTACGTTTGAATTTTCATCACCAGATATTTGAATTTACAATTTTATCAGAGTTTCGTGCAATGGTATTTACGAAATATCAAGCCAATTTAGGCTCTTTTTTGAACAATTCAAATATAATTATGATTAATTAAAAGAATCGTATTAATTGGATAAATTATATCCTATTATTAAGTAAAGATACAAATACTCTGAGTTATCTCAAGAATTTGCATTCTTACGATTAATCAGGCAATTTTCACGGATCTTCATTAAAAAATAGGTTCTATGCCTTACTTATTCTATGGGTGTATTTGTGTCACGACCCATCCCCGGGGCCCATTCCGTGACTATCCCAAGACCGCCTTCCATAGGCCAGGGGCTAGCGACTAGCACCAAAGGCGTAAATCCCAAAAAAAGGGAAGGCATTACCTTTATAAAGTAACACTCACAATAGAGTACACAAGTGAAGTAAGCACAAAGTAAAACTGAGTAAAAAAGTAGGTGCTGAAAAGTAAATGGGCCAGTATAAAAACCCAACTGAAAGTACAGTACAACTGAAGAGAGAGTACAACAGTAGTAAAGTAAAATAGCAACACCGAGTCATCCTCCGGAAATCCCACATGAAGGGTGGGTACAGATAGTCTCCTTAGCTCCTCAGGTCCGACCGTCCGCTCCGTGTACGTCCTGCCAAGTGGTCCACCTCCGGGTACCGTCCAGCTCCACAAGCCTCCACCTCGATCAGTGCTGTCCATCGTCTTCATCCAACACAACGTAGTGCGGGCATAGCCCGTGCAGGGGTGGTTGTACGATACTCAGTAGGGACCCCGAGACCCCCGAAGGTCTCTCAGAATCCACGAAGGATAAACCAAAAGGAAAGGTACAATCACGAAGTATCAACCGACTCTACTTAGTTATATTCCCATACATATGCCTAAGTCATCAATTACAGTCCGTCTCCAACTCTCAAGCCCAAGAACAACCCAGTCCACACAGGAGAACATAACCCAGTCCACACAGGAAGCAAATCAATCACATCGATGATAAGATTGAATCCAAGACTAAGATCACACAGGTATACAACTTTATATAGTGATAGAGATGATCAGATGTAGCCACTGATTCATCTAAGCTGTCAGACCCACAAAGGATACAAGACCAGCTAAGCTGTCGGACCCACACAGGATACAAGACCAGCTACTCTACCAGACCCACACATTATACAAGTACAGAGGTCAATACTGCCGGACCCACATAGGATACAAGAATAGTAGCCATCACCGTTGAACCTATGGAGGATTCCAGTATGGTATTCGTCACTGTCAAACCCACGAAGGATTCTAGTACAGTAGTTGATGCAGTCGCAGCCAGCTCTAGGGTTCCCACACACATCATGCTCGATTCCGGGAGGGTCCGCTCCTCGAGCAAGTGAGTCGATCCATCAACTATCACAAAGTGAAGCATTAATGTATCCCAAAGTTCCGTATCGTCAAAGGAAACCCAATGCGATAGGCGGTGCGTCAATCGGACGCCCGGTCTGAGAGTTATTGGCTTTTCCGTTCTAGGGGCACGGTTGGTTTTTAGGCTAAGACGAACCCGACCATACTCCAGATGTGTCCAAACCTCAAGTGGAGTAAGAAAAAAGAACCAGCTCAACAAAAGGATTTCAACTCTGTTTACGACACGTCAATCAGACGTCCGGTCATTAAGTTATAAGCGTTTCCGCTCCAAGAGCCCAGTTGGTTTCGGGTTCGAACCAACCCGGCCGCACCAAAAATTCACCGAAACCTCGAGTGTAATATACCGAAATGACCTTCTCGATCCAAGGATTCCTACGCAAATGATGGTGCGTCGATCGGAGGTCTGTAGCTCAAGTTATGGGCAAAAGACAAAAAAAAACGGTCTGAAGTGGGGGTCTGGGCCTGGTCCGAACCGGCCCAACCCCCCTTGGGTCGGCCCGAACCGGGTCCGGGTCCGGCCCGGCCGGGCGGGCCCCAGCCCGACTGGGTGGCCCGGTCCGTGTGACCCACCCCGGCCCGGTCGGGGGGGGGGGGGGTGTGCTGGCTCGGCCAGTTAGCCGAGCGGGGGGCGCGGCCCCCGTTTTCCACAAACGCGGCGCCGGGGTGGCGCCGCTGGTCAACCCGGATCCCGCGTGGTTGCAGGATCCTCCTCCCTCACCGTCGCGGCCGATGCCGTGGCGGGCTTCTGCTGGCCGGTGCAGGCCGCCGCATCCGGCTTCCGGCGTCGCCGCGTCGGTGACCCATGCCGTCGTGGTACTCCGCGGGCCACCGGAGTTATTCCGGTGGTCTGTTTTTTCTCCTGTCTGCGCATGCGGTCATCTCAGGACCCGAGATTCATTGCGAAGGCTCAAATTTGCTATTACAGTCTCGTTTTTTGTCTCTAATCACCCCGCGCATCAAGAACAAAATAGCGGTGGGCCTGGGCTTGTTTGTTAACCCGCACCCACCACATTAGAGGTTCAAATCGTCGCCCAACAATTTAAACGCCAAGTACGAGGGTATAATTCTCATAAAAGAAAAATATAAAATTTTTTCCTTACCTCAAAAATTGATGTCGAACGTCGGCGTCACGGTAGACGGCGTTGTGGGGAAGGGGATCGTAGGCGATGTCAGAGTGCACCGAGGAGGAAGCGACATCTCCTCTATTGTTGTGGAGAATAGAATTGGTGGCGCGTCGTCGTTCTTCGAGGAACCGACATTCTTCGCCGAAGGAGACGTCGTTCTTCGTTGGAGGCCGATGTTCTTCCAAAATCTCAAGATCTCTCCCAATCTTCCTTCGCACAATGAAATCTCTCCCCAAAAATAAAATAATAGGCTCCTCCTATTATTTTATTGCACATGCAAAGTAACTTCCTAAAATTCAAATAACCACATTTAATAAACGTGTTGACAATTGATTAAAGGAAGGGAGAGGAAAGGTCCCCATTAATTAAACGCATTGGCAAATAATTAATAGGGAGGGTTTTCCAAAATTAATGAGGGGGTTTTAAAGAGTTAAAGGGAAATTGAATGGTTGGGGATTGTGTGGGCCCCACCTCTCTAACATCCACCCTTGGGTAGTTAGGTGGTTGTGGGTCCCACCCTTAACTACCCATGGGAGGAATTAACCTCCCTAGATATAAAATAAAATTGTACAACAATTTTATTTACTTCTCAAATAAACCCCAAAATATTACTTCAAACCCACATAAAACACAACTATGGTAAATGTCCCCTTAAACAATTTACGGCGCTGTGAGTTCATCGGTGCCCTCAGATTTCAATTCCGAGCACTGGTTCAAAAGATAGAAAATCCCGCTAGTTCGTTTACTAAACTTACCTGAGCTAAACATAGAAAATTGATTCCGGGCACACCGGGCCTCGGAATCAAATGCCGTCAGAATCCACAGACTCATAAAATTACAAAGTATTTAAGAAAAAAAATTTCTTGAAATTTACAGGTCTTTACATTACTCCCACCTTAGGGTTTTACGTCCCCATAAAGCTAAAATAGAAACTTGGGAAACAAAAAGGGGTATTGAGCATGCATCTGAGCCTCTCTCTCCCATGTGCTCTCTAGAAGGTTCCCGTGCTGCCAGTGAACGTGCACTAGAGGAATTGACCACCCATGAAGGACCCTCTCCTGTCGATCCTCGATCTCCACCGGAACCTCCAAGAATGTCAGTCCGTCGTCAATGTCCATCTCCCCGTGATTGATAATATGCGTCGGGTCGTGCACGTATCTCCTCAGCTGAGATACGTGGAAGATGTCGTGCTCCCGGTGCAACTGAGGTGGAAGGGATAAGTGGTAAGCCACATCACCTACCCTACTGAGGACCTGGAATGGTCTGATGAATCCTGGAGATAACTTGCCGCCCCAGCCAAATCTCCGTAATCCACGTCGAGGTGAGACACGTAAGAAAACATGGTCGCCATCCTTGAACTCCAGTGGTCTCCATCTCCTATCAGCATAGGACTTCTGTTTGCTCTGTGCAGTCCTCATCCACTCCTAGATGATCTGAACCTTCTCCATCGTAGCCTGGACCGTCTCTGGTCCTACAAGTGCTGACTCCCCAGGGTCAGTCCAGCATAGAGGTGTTCTGCATGGTCAGTCGTACAATGCCTCGTATGGTGCCATCCCGATGGTGGAGTGGTAGATTTTGTTGTACGCAAACTCCACCAAGGGTAGGTGGTCCTCCCAGCTACAACCAAAGTCAAGGACACATGCATGAAGCATGTCCTCAAGTGTCTGAATGGTCCTCTCTGTCTGGCCATCCATCTGAGGGTGAAAGGCAGTGCTCAGGCGTAGCGGCATCCCAAAAGCCTCCTTTAACCCCTTCTAAAGCTGGGAAGTAAAGAGAGTGTCTCGATCGGAGACAATAGATGATGGAACACCATGGAGTCGTACAATCTCCTAGATGTAGAGGCATCCCAAGCTCTCTACTGAGCCCTACTCCCTGATCGGTAAAAAGTGGGCCGACTTGGTGATTCAGTCAACAATCACCCAGATAGAGTCGTGTATTTTGGAAGTACGTGGGAGACCTATCATGAAATCCATGGATATCCCATCCCACTTCCACTCTGGGACCTCTAAGGGATGTACCAAGCCTGTAGGTACCTGGTGCTCTACCTTCACTTGCTGACAAGTGAGGCATCGAGAAACAAACTCTGCTATAACCTTCTTCATACCTGGCCACCAGTGCTGTCGTCTGAGGTCCTGATACATCTTCACTACTCCTAGATGTACCTCTAGAGGGGAAGTGTGGAACTCCATCAGCACCTCCTCCTATAGTGCAACCGGTACCATGGTATGACCCCTGAAGAGGATGGCGTGCTCCCCGCCTTCAGAAAATCCATCGGGTGCCAACCCTGAGGATATCTGAGCACGTCGTGCCTCACAGTCAATGTCTCCACGTTGTGCCTCTCTGACCCGATGAAGTAGTGGAGGAGTGACTATGAGGGACTGTAGATAGGCTGACCCATCTCTATATATGAAGGATATCTACAAAGCGGCTAACTTCTCTGTTGCCTCTCCAAGTAGCTGAATGCCTGATCTCCTACTGAGAGCATCATCCACAAAATTCCCCTTACCAGGAGTATAGAAAATCTCAATGTCATAATCCTGGAAGAACTCGAGCCATCATTACTATCTCAGGTTCAGGTCCTTCTGTGAGAAAATGTACCTGAGACATTGGTGGTCAGATTAGACTGTAAAGCGCTTGCCCACCAGATAGTGCCACCACATCTTTAGGGTGAAGACCACTGCTGCTAACTCTAGGTCATGGGAAGCGTAGTTTTTCTCATGCTTCCTCAACTACCGTGAACTGTAAGCAATCACTACTCTCTCCTACATTAGGACACACCCAATTATGTTCCCTGATGCATCATAGTAAACTACGTACCCTATGCCCTCCTCCAGTAGCCACAAGATGGGCGTACTGGTCAATCTCCTCCTCAGCTCTTGAAAGCTCTGCTAACATCTATCTGACCACACGAAGAGTTTCCCCTTCTTCGTCAAAGATGTAAGTAGTTCTAAAACTCTGGAGAAGTCTGGCACAAATCTCTGATTGTACCTAGCCAGACCTAGGAAACTCCGCACCTCTGTCATGCTCCTGGGTGGCTCCCAAGAAAGTACTTCCTCAATCTTCATGGGATCCACAACAACTCCAGCCTCTGAGATGATGTGCCCCAATAAGTGAACCTATTGAATCCAGAACTGGAACTTCAAGAGCTTAACATAAAGCTGGTGCTCTCAGAGTGTATCCAGTACAACCCGCAAGTGGTAGGCGTACTCCTCCTCAGTAGTCGAGTAAATCAGTATGTCACCAATGAAGACTATGAAAAACTGATCGAGGTAAGGCTGGAAGATCCTGTTCATGAGGCTCATGAACACTGATGGAGCATTGGTCATGCTGAAGGGCATAACCAAGAACTCATAGTGGCCATACCGACACCTAAAGGTCGTCTTCTTCACATCCTCATCTCAAACTTTGAGCTGGTGATAGCATGACCTGAGGTCTATCTTTGAGAACCATCGTGCTCCCTTGAGCTGATTGAAGAGGTCGTAAATCCTCGGAAGGGGGTACTTGTTCTTCACGGTCACATGGTTCAGGCAACGGTAGTCGAAACACAGTCGCAAGCTCCCATAATCCTTCTTGGTGAATAAAATTGGAGAAGCCCAGGGTGAAACACTGGGTTGGATGAATCCTTTTCCCTGTAAGTCCTCCAGCTGTACCCGCAGCTCACGAAGCTCAGCGGGAGACATCCAATATACTGGAGTAGATATCAGTGATGTCCTGTGGTACAGGTCTATGTAGAAGTCTACCTCTCTGTGATGAGGTAGTCCTGAAACATCATCAGGAAAAACGTCCGCATTCTGATCCACCATAATAGGAAAACTCAGACTCCGCACGTCAAATGCTCCGAGGATGATACTAGCCAACTGATGTGTGATCGGCTTCCCTATTCTCTGCGTAAGTCCATTCCGTGCTGCGAAGGTTCCTTTCTCACCGGTGAAGTTGAACCTGGTCCCATCCGTGCGGACACACCGCACTTTGCACCTAATACAGTCGATCTGAGCATGGACTGTAGATAAACAGTCCATACCCAAGATGACGTCGTAAGGCCTCGACGCCACTACAAGAATATCCCAGCCGAAGCTCTCGCCTCCTAGAGTAAGCTCACACTACCGAAACCAGTGCGTAATCGTCGAGTCTGATCCCGTATGAGTCTCTAGCCATAAGGATCGAGCCAACAGCTCCATCGGAATCTCCGAGCTCCGAACAAGGGCAGCGAAAATAAAATAATGATTCACACCTATGTCTATAATAACTGCAGAAAGGGTGGAGTAGACACAGATAGTACCTCGAATCATCTCGAGTGCACCGTGGTCATAAGCCTCCGCTGCCTGGAGCTGATCCTGCCTCTGCCCGCCAGCTCCCGGTGGTTGGGGTGGACCTCCTAGAGGTGGTGGTGGTAGAGCCTTGAAGCATCGTCCACCAGCCACTGCTCGGACAGCTCCTCTGCCTCGTCCGCCTGCTCCCTGCGGACCGCCATGGTCGAACCTCTACCTATACCTAGGAGGTCCCTCCACTATCTGCTGCTCATCTGCATGGCAGGTTGGGCAGTCACAAGCCATGTGGCCCTGACCGCCGCATGAATAACACTATCTTCTCCTCATAAGGCTGGCTTTTTGCCATGTGCCCCACACAGACGAACCTATATCCTGAGGTCTCCCACCTGATGGCCTGGTCTGCTTGGACCCCTGCGACATCTGTCGACTGCTGGCTGTAGAAGACTCCACTCCGTGCCGTCCTATGGTGGGTCTCTCTACTGGTGTCTGCTCGGCGAGAATGCTCTCCACTAAAAGGCCTCACTCCAGCACCCCCTCCCGTGTCGGGATGCTTAGGGGAATCGTCGAAGCTCTGATCTCATGCCTCAGTCCCTGCTCAAAGGTCTAGGCCTGGAATAATGGGTCCCATACCATGTCCGTGGAGTAGTGCGAGAGGTCGGTAAATCTCATCGAGTACTGGGCTATTGTCATTCTTCTCTGTCGTAGTTGTAGTAACTCCTGGATGTACACCACACAGAGAGTGGCCGAAACAAAATCCGAGCGGAAGAGGATCTCGAAGTCCGTCAAAAGTAGAGATGCCTCATCATGCACTTGGAGCATCTGGCTCCACCATCTACCTGCTGCTGCATGTAAGAGACTCGCGACAAGGATCTCCATAAGGTCTGCTGGTGTCCCTACCAATATGAAGACTCTGACGATAGCCTCCAGCCAATCTTCAGCTGCCTGAGGATCCGTCTCTCCACAGAAACTGGGCGGCCTCTGTCACTGAAAATCATGCAACACACTCAGATGACGTGCACTCTCCGCTGCTGGGGCTGGTGGTATTGGTGGCCCAGCGGGTAGTGGTACCACTAGTGACTCCACTTTAATGGGGCCCTGCATTGAGGCCTCATCGCTCGGTGGGCTGCCATCCCGCACGTAACTAGGAACCCTGGCTGGCTGCCTTTGTGGGCCCATCTTGAAAAGAAATAGGTGCGCCACGGTCAAAAAGTATACCTGGTGAGCTGACACTATGTAATCACAAAGAAAAACTTTTAAAGGATGAAGATACGCAATCAGTCTTTTCGTGCACTGAGTCGAAAATCAGAGGTCAGGGTCCTGGTGTATGGATACGTCGGCCGCCACACCAACACTGGACTCCCTAGACTGAAAACTACACTGAATACTCTTAACACTATTGCTTCACAGAAAAGAGGGATCAGAGTCCTGAGTTCTACGGTAGAACTAATTCCTCTAATACCAATTTTTCATGACCCGTCCTCAGGGCCCATGCCGTGACTACCCCAAGCCTGCCTTCCATAGGCCAGGGGCTGGCGACTAGCACCAAATACGTAAATCCCAAAAAAAGGGAATACATTGCCTTTATAAAGTAACACACACAACAAAGTATGAAAGTGAAGTAAGCACTAAGTAAAACTGATAAAAAAAGTAGGTGCTAAAAAGTAAATGGGCCTATATACAAACCCAACTGAGAGTACAATAAAAATGAAGAGAAAGTACAACAGCAGTAAAGTAAAACAACAACACCAGTCATCCTCCAGAAATCCCACCTGAAGGGTGGGTACAGATAGTCTCTTTAGCTCCTTAGGTCCGGCTGTCCACTCCGTGTATGTCTTGCCAAGTGGTCCACCTCCAGGTACTGTCCATCTCCACAAGCCTCCACCTCGATCAGTGTTGTCTGTCATCTACATCCACCACAACGTAGTGCGGGCATAACTCATGCAGGGGTGAGTATATGATACTCTGTAGGGACCCCGAGACCCCTTAAGGTCTCTCAGAATCCACAAAAGATAAACCACAAGGAAAGGTACAATCAAGAAGTATCAACCGACTCTAACTAAATATATGCCCGTACATATACCTAAGTCATCAATTAAAGTCCGTCTCCAACTCTCAGGCCCAAGCACAACCCAGTCCATAGAGGAGAATACAACCCAGTCCACACATAAAGCAAGTCAATCACATCGACGATAAGATTGAAGTCAAGACTCAGCTCACACAGGTATACAACTTCGTATAGCGATAGAGATGATCAGATGTAGCCACTGATTCATCTAAGCTATCGGACCCACAAAGGATACAAGACCAGCTAAGCTGTCAGACCCACACAGGATACAAGACCAGCTACTCTGCCGGACCCACATAGGATACAAGTACAGAGGTCAATACTGCTGGACCCACACAGGATAAAAGAACAGTAGTCATCGCCGTTGAACCCACAGAGGATTCCAGTACGCTAGTCGTTGCTGTCGAACCCACGGAGGATTCTAGTACAGTAGTCGATGCAGTCGCAGCCAGCTCTAGGGTTCCCGCACACATCATGCTCGATTCTAGGAGGGTCCGCTCCTCGAGCAAGTGAGTCTATAAATCAACTGTCACGAAGTCCATAGTTTATGTATACCAAAGTTCCATCTCATCAAAGGAAACCCAAAGTGATAGACGGTGTGTCAATCGGACGCCCGGTCTGAGAGTTATTGCCTTTTCCATTCTAGGGGACCAATTGGTTTTTAAGCTAAAACCAACCCGACCGTACTCCAGCTGCGTCCAAAACACAAGTGGAGTAATCCAAAAGAACATTCCCAACAAAAGGATTTCAATGTAGTTGACGACACGCCAATCGGACGTCCGGTCCTTAAGTTATAAGCGTTTCCGCTCCAAGGGCCCGGTTGGTTCTGGGTTCGAACCAACCCGACCGCACCCAAACTTCACTGAAACCTCAAGTGTAATGTACCAAAATTACCGTCTCAATCCAAGGATTTCTATTCAACTGACGGTGTGTCAATCAGAGGTCCATATCTCAAGTTATGGGAAAAGACCGAAAAACGATTCGAAGTGGGGGTCTGGGCCTGGTCCGACCCGGCCCAACCCACCCTGGGTCAGCCCGAACCGGGTCGACCCGACCCAGGTCTGGGTCCAGCCTGGTAGGGCGCGACCTGGCCTGGCTGGGCATGGCCCGACCCGACTGGGCACGGCCCGACCCGACCGGGCGGCCTGGTCCATGTGACCCGCCCCGGCCCGGCCAGGGGGGGTGTGATAGCTCGGCCAGTTAGCCGAGCGGGGGGCGCGACCGTCATTTTCCGTGAACACGGCACCAGGGTGGTACCGCAGGTCAAACCGGATCCCGTGAGACTGCAGGATCCTCCTCCCTCACCGCCGCGGCCGATGCTGTGGCGTGCTTCTGCCGGCGGCCGGCCGGTGCCGGCCGCCGCCTCCGACCGCCGGCACCGGCGACCCGCGCCGCCGTTGTACTCCGCAAGCCGCCGAAGTCATTCTGGTCGTCCGTTTTTGCTCCTGTCTGTGCCTGTGGTCATCTCAGAACTTGAGATTCTCTACGAAGGCTCTGATTTACCATTGCGGTCCCGTTTCGTCGTCGCCAATCACCCCGCGCATCAAGAACAAAATAGCGGTGGGCCCAGGCTTGTTTGTCAACCTGCACCCACTACGTTAGAGGTTCAAATCATTGCTCAACAATTTAAACTCCAAGTATGAGGGTATAATTCTCATAAAATAAAAATATACAAATTTTCCCTTACCTCAACAATTGATGTCGAACGTCGGCGTCGCAGTAGACGGTGTCACGGGGAAAGGGATCGTAGGCGACGTCGGAGTGCGCCGAGGAGGAAGCGGCGTCTCCTCTACTGTCGCGAAGAATATAATTGGTGGGGCATCGTCGTTCTTCGAGGAACCGGATTTCTTCGTCGAAGGAGATGTCTTTCTTCGTCAGAGGCCGGAATTCTTCCAAAATCTCAAGAGCTCCCCCAATCTTCCTTCGCACAACGAAAGCTCTCCCCGAAAATAAAATAATAGGACCATCCTATTATTTTATTACATACGCAAAGTAACTTCCCAAAATTCAAATCACCATATTTAATAAACGTGCTGACAATTGATTAAAGGAAGGGAGAGAAAAGGTCCCCATTAATTAAATGCATTAGCAAATAGTTAATAGGGATGGTTTTCCAACATTAATGAGGGGGTTTTAAAGAGTTAGAGGGAAATTGAATGGTTGGGGCTCGTGTGGGCCCCACCTCTCTAACATCCACCCTTGGGTAGTTAGGTGGATGTGGATCCCACCCTTAACTACCCATGGGAGGTTTTAATTTCCCTAGATATAAAATAAAATTGTACAACAATTTTATTTACTTATCAAATAAACCCCAAAATATAACTTCAAACCCACATAAAATGAAACTGCGGTAAATGTCCCCTTAAGCAATTTCCGGCACTGCGAGTTCATTAGTGCCCTCAGATTTCAATTCCGAGTGCCAGTTCAAAATATAGAAAAACCCGCTCATTCGTTCACAAAACGTACCCGAGCTTAACTTCGAAAATTGATTCCAGGCACACCGGGCCTCGGAATCAAGTGCCGTTAGAAGCCACAGACTCATAAAATTCCAAAGTATTTAAGAAAAAAAATTTCCTTGAAATTTCCCAGTCTTTACAGTTTGTTCTATATATATGTGTGTGTGATTCAAAGAAGAATAGTGAGATATATATTGAACCATATATTTCCACACATATTCACAATTGAAACTGCATTCCTATGATGATATTTTATAGATCTATTACAACAATCAATCAAACTCTATTTTTACATAGAAGAGGATATACGTGTTAAATTTTTTTCATTTGATGTAAGTCTGCTTCTACTATTCATTACTGTTTTTATTGCAAAGATCTATTTCAACTAGATTTCTTCATGACTTTTATTTCTTGAATAGAATATTTTATGAAGAAAAAGATTCATCTACCGTTCATTTTTTATCAACTATAAAGTTCAACCAGAACCCTTTTTAATCAATATCATTTTATTGAGAGTCTAAATTGCTCGTACTCAGTTGTGGTGGAGTGTCATATTCTCAATCTAAGCTTTGGTTTATCGGTTCTCTATTAAAGAACTAGAATACTCTGTCATTAGTCTAGTTTATAAAGGTGTGAACTGCCTGCACTCAGTTGTGGATTGGTCTTATGATATGAGGACTTAACTAGTGAAATTCACCAAAATCTCAAATAGAGTAATTGGTTGAGTGGACTAGGGTATCTTTATGCCCCGAACCACTATAAATAGCTGTGTTCTATATTTATATATTTATCCGATTATTATAATTTTATATAGAAAACAAACATTTCCTACCCACATAATCATCAGTCGACATCAAGAGGCAGAATTTTAAATGAATTTAAAAAATCACAATTCTACCCCCCTCTTGTGTATATTTTTAAATTTTTATATTCCGACCTAACAAAGATATGTTCATAAGAACATGAATACCAATAAACTTCTAAAACCTCGACTAGAATCTCGATGGGAACTAGGAATCCCTATCACATACAATAGAATGCAAAACACCATAAAGGCATATAATCTCTCAAAAATATAGCCTTCCTAAATAATCTACTAAAAAGGTCTCTTTGATAGGTAAGAAGTGAGTGACCTTGGTCAGACTATCAACAATCACCCACACTACATCACTTCCTTGATGGGGTCTTGGTAAGGTAATAACAAAATCCCTAGCGACATCATCTCATTTCCACTTAGGAATGCACAACAGAAGTAAAATCCCTACTGGTTGTTGGTGTTTCTCCTTCACTTAGAAATAGGTGGAACACCAAGTAACAAAGAAAACTATCTCTCATTTCATTCCTTAACACCAATTCTAGAAACTTAATTCATGATACATCACTGTGATATCAGGATGTACTTCCCATGCAGAGACATGAGACTTTCGCATAAACTCTTCTCATATGTCTGTAGGATCCCAGATGCATCCATGAATGCAAAAGAACACATCCTCATCAATAACCAAACATGGAAATGAGTCCCCGCCTAAAATTCACTCCTATAGGACCAAGCCCATGGGACATGAAAAATCACTCATCTTAACTCTATCAAACAGTGAAGAGGACACTTCTAAATATACAAGAATAAAAATTCAATAATCCTCCTATACCCCTTAGTGCATCTCATAAAAGAGGGTCATTAACTGACACTCACTACTAGCCTACTGAACTTCTTGTGTTTGAGTGTTTTAGATTAGATTATCGACAACAACATTTCCATTATCAAGAATATGAGAAAGATCGGTGTTAAACATCAGTAGGTATTCAACCCACCTTATCTTTCCAAGGATAAAGTCACAGTGAATGGATATTTATGTGAGGATTTTGTAGTTTGTATACACCACAAACCATTATCCCAACATATAGTTCCTCCAATATCGTAAGTAATTAACCACATATGGTAAATAAAGGTCTTGTGTTGGGTACTTATGCTCATGAGCCCTTAGCTGGTGGGACCCATATTCCACAACTAGATCTCCCTACATTAGGATTTCTCCTCACCTGATAAATGATTCATCATAATAAACTGTGTAAACCCTTCCCAGTTTTGGTAGATTCAGGATCGGTGCTGAATTCAATCTTCCCTTGAACTCTTGAAAGGTTATTTCATAGGCTTTATACCATAAAAACATAACAAAATTCATGTTCAAGTTTATGAGTGGTTCTACAAGGTGTGATAAATCATGTATAAAGTGCACGTAGTACCCAGCAAACCCCAAAAAATATGTATATCAAAGTCCTTATTGAGCTGATCCCAGGAAACTACAGTTCTCACCTTCTCTTCGTTAGAGACTATATGACCCAATAAGTGAACATTATCGATCCATAAGTGTAATTTGGTGAACTCATCATATAGTAGGTTCTCTCTCAGTGTATTCAAAATGATCTAATGATTTATATCATATTCGTGTTGAGTAAAAGAATACACGAAGATATCATTCATGGAGACTACCACAAATGAATCCAGATATGGATGGAAACCCATATTCATTAGATCCATGAAGACTACAATCATGTTTTTGAGACAAAATGACATGATTAAATAATTGTACAAGCCATATCTACTAAGAAATATTTTATGTGGAATATATAATGGTATCACATGAACATGGTGATATCCCAAACTCAAATCAATATTCAAGAAAACTCAATATCCTCAAAGTTGAAGATGTTGTTTATACAAGGTAAAGGATTCTAGTTCTTTACCATACGCTGGTTCAACATCTAGTAATCAATGCAAAGAATTATGGTTTCATTCAACTTCTTGGAAAAAATTACAGGTAAATCCTATGGTGAAGTAATGGGTCATAAAAAATAGTTAGCTTCCAAATACTCTAGATAATTATTGAGTTCTTGAAACTTTGTACGTGTCATCCTGTAAGGTGGAGTGGACACTGGTGTTCTTGCTAGAACTAGATAAATTGTGAACTACACTTATCTCACTGGATGTAACCCATAAAATTATTTATTGAATAAATCCCTAAAACTATCCACTAAAGGAGAAAAATATATATGTCATGTTCCATAATTTCTTATAAAAAGACTATCAATTTGGACTATCACTCTTCCTATCCCATGATTCTCTAGTGTAGCACGAGTCACCTATAAATCATATTATCACTTATGAATATAGATACTACCCTTGGGTGATGTGGAAGACACCCTATGATGATAGAAATCAATGTAAGCATAATAGGGTACTAACCAGTCCATCCAAAGCATCATGTTGAAGCCCATCATCTCGATAAAAAATAGGTTCCATGCAATATGATAACCACCTATATCATGGGGTCATTCCTTACATCATCATATGCTCTTATATTGAATCCACAATGGTGTGTTGAGATTCATAACGCCAAAAAAGTAATATATCTATAGGCAAAGACATTCCATTATTTATATAGATATGAAGGAATGTGAAATTCAAGCATAAAATAATGTGGACACTAGAGTGGAGGCTACTAGAATAGTACCTAGAACATTTGAAGGATCAAAACTCTACTCATATGGTATAGAATGTACTACTAGTAGCTAGACAAATCCATGGATCTAAGCTACAACTTGACTACCCTATGAAGAACCACTCTAATAAAGATGTAACACATATGACTAAATCCAACAGACACATCCACATCCTTGACTCGATCATTCGTTAGTAGTCAATATATTTTCCTGATGTGGAACTTCTAGTTCTACACCTGAATGAAAAATCATGCAGATCCCTTCTCACTAGGAATTAAAGGTGATGTTTTGAAAAAACACTAAATATTCCCTATCTTTATGTAGGATCGGTACTCAATTGGGACCTTGGTATATTGGTCTTCTTATATCCAGGCCTACCACACTCATGAAACACCGCATAACTTTTGGTTCATTCCAACTAACTATCTTTTCTCCCATGAGAAGACTTAAAGCGAAGCTTCTTACCACTAGTTGAACTGATTCCCTGTCTCGGTGCTGAACCACCCTATACCACACTACTAGATTTCCTTAGGTTCTACCTGGTGATGAGGTCATGCTTCACTATCTCAAAAATTATAGTCAACCAAATGAAATTATGTTGAGATCAGATGGAATATTAAAGCTTATCCTCAAAACGCATCGATGTCATCAACTCACGATCAATAAGTGTTGGTATGGAGAAATGAATCTTTAAAAAACATACTTAATACTACATCATATAAATAAAACCCGTTTTTATGTTCATAAATTATCTATGAAGGTTTTTTCTTAACATTTGAGGGATGAATTAGTCATAGAATACTGTCAAATATTCCAACCAAGACATACATAGATGATGATATACCAAGGTAATAATGTACCACTATCGCTAACTCGAATCACATAGCATAAAAGTTGTGATCTTGACCATCCACTATGGATACGTCTCTAAATGCTCAAAGATGGGTATCATAGACTCTATCCATGGCTTAGCAATAAGAAGATTGCCTTTCCCAAAAAAGGTAGGAGGGTTATCATGCTGGAAATCACATGTAAACTCTTCCATAGTAGAGACAGGTCATGGGGATCCCTGTATAGACATACTAGTTGCATTAAAAACTCTCAAAACAGAGCATTAACACCCAAATTTGGAATAGTAGGTGGTGTTTTAGGAGGCACTATAAGAGGTAATATTGGTAGCTCTGGGCCTGCCACTTCCAAAGCATTGTCAAATCCAACCTCCTGGAATGTGACCCAATAATATCATAGTGGAATATCTCTATAATGAAAAATATAGGCCTCAGAATAGAAATTAATAAATGAAAAAATCTAAAGTTATACGAACATTATAGTAGCATAGCCTTCCTATATAAGAGTCAACCCCCTTCCTTCTCATAAACTCAGTCCTAGGTGACATAGAATATCATAAAGGATCACAAGAGAAACTCACTACTTCCCATACTATGGTTTGGGTAGGGTCAAGGTCTCACATCACATAGAAAAGGTACTTTTATATGGAGTTTCAATTCCAAGGTATAGAAGAAAACACCATTTACGTTGAAATTGGAATATCACTTTAACTATAATAATTTTATTTAAGAATTTAAATTCAATTAAGTTTTTACTCACTTATATGTATATATTTATCATGATCCAGACAAACGAGTCACTATTCCCAAGTTATAAAGGCATAATCATTATATGTTACAATTGGAACATCTTGTAACTACAACCTGGCACTTACATCTAGTATCGGGATGTAATAGGTCGTATAAAATTATTTGATTAAATGAATAATCAATACCAATTAATAGAAATACATCATTCAAAGATGAAAATAGGAATTCATGAAATCGAAATCAACTAAATTTCTACCCTATGTGACTAGTGGTTCATGAATCAAACATGGAATAATTGATTAAATAAGGTTTCACCATGAATCTATATGGGAAAAAACCATTTAGGTTGATGTATACACTTTAATTAATCCAATTATTATATCCATGAAAGAATCATTAGAAAATTAATGAATATAATAGTTAAGGCACCAGTAATATGCAGCATGCAATCCGCACAGTAATATAAATATGGAATGACATATGCATGATATGTGAATCCTTAAGTGCCTACTATGATTCATGAACAATATCCAATTTCCTTACTAGGCCAAGGGAAAATGGAAATCCATAATGATAGTAGAAAAAATTATGCCACAAATCATGTGTGTCAACCAATAATGAAATCAATACAACTGTAACAAGAAAAAACTAGAATAACAATTCCATTCCTAGTTAATTTTACTTTTCCCTGTGCATGGGTTAGAAACTCTGAAGAATAAGATGATTACCAAATCCTGACATGTTCTTAGTCTCATATCTAATAACTCAAATAGTAATAAAAATGAAAAAATAAGGATTTGATACCACTTTATAATGTCTTGGACCTAATTCAATCATATGAAACCAAACCTAATTGGCCTCAAGAGTGTCTCTCTATATACCAGAGGTTACAAACTAATAGTCAGAGTTTATGATGGTATGGTGGAGAGACTATACCCTCACGGTCAAAGTGTATAAAAATAGTATACAATAAAAGTGAGTGGCCAAAATATGATACTAAATGAACAACAGAAGCTTAATCTATTCAGATATAATAAATAGGCATAATTAGGACCAATACCATATTCAAATTGATGTCATGTTTTTATTCCATACAAATTTGGATTATAATGAAGCATAGAATTAGGTATATAAAACATTCCATACAAAATAAAAAAGTCCAAAAGCTATCTCTAATATAATAAAATGAATAAGATCAGTCCTCTACTCTCATACTCCATCCTAGTATAGAATATTAGACTTCCAAAGATGGACACTTCCATTTATCTCTACCTGCATCCATGAAGTCTATTTAGGTACCAATCAACGAACCAATCAGGGTGTGACATAAACATCATAGGTCACTACCAACGCTGTCTTGAATTAGCTATCTCGTGTATATAAAATGAGTAGTTAAAATGAAATAATCAATGTATAAAATAAAATAAAATAAATCATGTTGGTATGGGTTCCTCACAGGACACCTGACTAATACTACCTTTTTTGGCTTAAGCTGTAATATCTCTGAACAGATATCATCCTTTATATATAAGCATGTATGTATATAAATTAATCAAATATGTATGAATATATATATATATATATTTATATACATAATACTAGGCAATAACCTAGGTATATACCTAAGGCGTCCATGAAAAATCATAAGTGATTCCATAATTCTCATAGCATATGTTCTTAGGAAGGATCTATGACTAGGTTGTTAAGTATGTAATGCATAAACTGAATCCAAGTATGTTATTTGACTTTTAATACATTTCAATTGATTTATTTAAATGCCATATTTATCCCATCCATGACATTCAATATAATAAACTTAGGCATCACTACATGTATACTATAAAAACCCATCAATACAGGTGTTTGTCCAAGGATTTTTGATAGTGTTTTTACTTAGGGTGTATTATCTAAATAAAATTATTGATAATAAAAATGAAAATAGGAAACTATTTTTTAATGGTAATAATAGAGATAAACCTAAAATATCTAAAAATTATTTTGTTCCTAGTTCTAAGAACAAAATGTTACCTAAAGTTACTTTTTTCACTATTAAGAGATGGGACATTATGGTAATATTTTTAGTTTTTAAAATCCTAAATTTTTCAGTGTTATGAAAGACTTTTCATTCAAAATATATGTCTAAATTTAGTGCTATATTTCTTAAAAAGGACAATTATATTTTGATTCCAAAATATTTGGTTGCTAACATTGCAGGACACAAAATCATATGGGTACCAAAAAACATTATTGTTTAATCAATTTTTTAGGAAAAAATGTATAAGAACTGATATGAGAAGTGGTACATGGATAGTGGATGATCAATACAGATGAGAGGATATTTTTAAAATTTTCACTCATTGTCTAGGGTTGAAGGAGGCTTTATCACTTTTAGTGATAAAATTAAAGAATGTATTATTGGATTCAGATCGATTGGAAATAAAAATTAAGTTCCCATCAACAAAATTATTAATTGTGAAGTGTTGAATCATTAACTAATAAGTATATATCAACTTTTTATTAAGGTTACCTCATACACTTTTCTAACAATTTATGTTTTTCTATACAAGACAAGTAGCTTATGTTTAATGAACTAAGCGATTAAAATTTTTACATCTTAGTTTTTTATTTCCCATATAAATAAAATGTAAACTACTTTAATGTTGATATAAATGAATCTTAAATTTGGTATATAAGACTTATATGTTGTAATGTTTACCCATTAATAAAGCTATCAAATATAAATTTTATTTCTAATTTTCCTCACCTTAAATTAGTAAAAAAGAAACTATGTGATGCATGATAAATGGAAAATCAACACAAATAATATTTTGAAACAATTAAATAGGTTAATACAAATAGACCATTATAAATCATCCATATGGATCTATCTGAGTACGCTAGAATTGAAATCCTTGGTGGTAATTTTTTTAGGTTTTAGTTGATGATTTTTTTTCTCAATTTACCTATTTTACTTTCTAATACATAAGAGTAGACCTATTACATATTTATTAATTTTTTCAAAATTGTATAAAATGAAAAAGATACCAAAATATTGACGTTAAGAAGTGACCATGGGGAACATTTGAGAATCATAAATTTAATTAATTTTTCTCAAAACCTAGAAATAAATATACCTTATCTTCCCCTAGATCACCTAAACATAATAAAGTTTTTAGAAGGATAAATAAGACTTCCCAATAAATTCATAGAATTATTTTATAGTAATATAGAATGCCCACTCACTTATAGGATGATGTTATTAATATAGAATGTTTTTTCATTAATATAGTTATAATAAGTCCTTTATTAAATAAAATACCATATGAGTTATGGAACAAAATGAAAATAATGGCTTGAAACTTTAATGTTTTTTATGTAAAGTGTACATCTTGAGCATAAAGGATAATCTTGGTAAGTTTGATCAAGAGGCTGATGAAGGAATCTTCGAAGTATGTTATACTACTTCCAAATATTATAGAATTTTTAATAATAATTCAGAGGTTTTTGAAGAATCTACTAATGTTAAATTTTATGAAAGTGATCCTATTGATCTCAAAAAGACTCAAATTGATAACTTATGTGATAATATGAATAACCTATCACTTGATCTTATTTTTTGATGATAAAAGTATAATTATTTGTAATATATAAGAAGTATATGTTGGAAAAAACCTACTATTTTAAGGATATTATTTTCAAAATTTAGTTTTTCAAACTTACCAAATATTAAAATGGTCTTAAACAATTCCCTGGAGCTAGGTATTAAAGATTTAGATATTTCATTTTATCAAATATATTTAATAAGGGATTGTAAGACCCTAGTATTTTCAAGAAAACATTATAAATGGATAATTTACATGTATAAATTTATATTTGTGATGTTATTTTTGGTTCAAGAAACCAAAAAAATGTACAGTGACATTTCAAAACTCACTAAAAAATAATTTGAAATAAGAATTATGGGTGATTTAAAGTAATTCCATGGATTTAAAATTTATCAAAAAAATAGAAATATATTAAACCAAAGAAAATACATAATTAATTTACTTAAAACATCTGAAATTGAAAGTAGTATTACTTTTTCAACAGTTATGAGTTCCAATATTAAACTTGACTTGGATGAAGTTTTAAAACCAGTTGACAACAAGATATGTAGAGGAATAATTGGTATATTTATTTATATTATTGAAAGTAGACCAGATATTATGTTTTTGTATTTATTTTATATATTTTTCATTAAAATCCAAAATAATATCATTTGACTACTTACAAAATAATTTTGACATATTTCAAAGGAACATCACTTTGTTTCATTATCAACTAAAGAAGCTGAATACATTGTAGTTGGTAGTTATTGTGTATAATTTTTGTGGATGAAACACTCCCTAATAAATTTTGGATTTAATTTTGATCATTTACCAATAAAATTTGGTAAAAAATTGTTATCAACATTTCCAAAAATCAAATAAACCATTTGAGAACAAATCACTTATATTTCAGGCTTCATTTTCTACGAGATCATTCTCAAAAGTGGTATATCTCATTAGAATTAATTTGTATAGTAAATCAATTATCATAAATTTACACTAAGACATTTCTTGCTGATTTATTTGATTTTATTAAATTTTAATTATGTTTGTTCAATTTTAAATTAATTCACTCTATGTGAGCACCACATATTAAAAAATTAAAAATTTTATGATTTTGTGTATAAAGATTTATTTTTAGCTATGTTTCCAGTTATATTTCACAAGATTTATCTTTTTTTTCTTAATTTTTCATAAAGTGACATGTTTCTCTCTTGTTATGATTATTTTTTCACATCACTCTATGGTGACCATTCTTATATCTAGAAATAAAGAGATTAAATCAATCCTTTGTGTAAAAACATCAAACCTTTACAAACCTTACAAATTATTCATTCAAAAACATTCTTTACCTCAATCCATGGACCTAATTTATTTTCCCTTCATTGATCATGGTAATGTTGAATCACTCAGAATCTTCCACTTCAATCAGTTTAAAGAGAGTAAATAGGTTGAAGAAGTTGATTAGTGGGAAAGAAATAGATTTCATTTGGCTAAAAAAACTCATATATTGGTGAAGAAAGTCTCAAATCATCGAGGTTTAGAGTTTATTTTATGATTAAAAGTGGATAGAATTATTCATTGAGAAATAATTGTGATAAATTTATCAATATAATGTATTAATTTTGTAGATAATGAATAACTAGTTACCTTGACAGTGAATCTGAAAGAATTTTCGATATCTTGTATGGAAATGGATAAAGTTTCCCAGTGTTTATATTGGGGAAGTTTATACTTTAATAAACCATTTTATACTATTTACGAGGTAAGACCTATAAAGAAAATGGAATCTATGTTTTGAGTTCCAAATGTGGAGAAAAAATCTATAAATAAACTTAAGTTAAAAGGAAAGTTCTGGTTGTTTTTATTCAATCTGAAGTTACTCAGCAATCTAGTGAGTTTGAAAAGATCTTATTTCAAGATATTATATTTTTGTATATGTTAATAATAGATAATCAAATCAATATTACGAGATACATTATGCTATATACGTTTCACAATGATGTTAATTTTTTAAATTTATATCCTTTTAGATGAATTTTGAAACATAGATTTGTAAAATTCGGGGTTCTGTTAAATGATGAAGTGACTTTTCATTGTCATGTTATAAAAAATATCTGAGTTGGAGTAATCAATAGTTGAGGGTACTTATAGAGTGTCTCTATAAAGAAATTTTTTCTAGATGGATATGAAAATTATGTTAAAGAGGGTCCTACTGAAGTTGAGGGGGATCATTATAGAGAAATCATTATTGTTGAACGACACGAAGAAGTTGCTACTGGTAAAGCAATGAAATATTATCTTAGTGATATATCTCTTAAAGATAAAATAATAATATTAAGAGTGGTTATAATTGATGATATTAAACCTAATGTTTCTGATAGGGCTGTGGAAGTTGATTAGGGAGTTGAATTAGTGGTGAATCGGGTTGTGGTTCCAACACTGACATTTAAAGATGACTCTCTTCAAGTCCATGAAGAAGAGAATCTAGAAAAACCTTTTCCAAAGAATGTTGTGTCATTTTATGCTACTACAAAAATATTATTAGTATCCATATAAATGATAGTCACTATTGGTTAAAGAGAACAAAGGACCATCTCTATAATTGCTAGTGATCTTTGTTTCTTTATTTGAGGTTTCAAAACCCGCTGAAGCTGGAAGTACAGTTAAAAGGGAGCATATTCATTTAAAAAAATGGGATCAGAAGAAGAATAAATAGTAGTTTATGGGTATAAAAATTTAGTTATTATAATTAAAAATAAGATTTTTTTGACTTAACCGTCTTACATATAGGAAAATCTAGAAATTTCTTCTCTTTTTCATGTTGGATTCAAGTGTAGAAAAACTGATGTCTACAAAACTAAAGTTTTAAATATTATTAATCAAATTCTATAGAATTTTGATTATTTATCAATAGAAGTTAGTTTCTTTTATGGATGAATTAGCTAAATCTATAGATTATTTTTAGATCTTTAAGGAGAATTTGTGTTAAATGATGATTGAGATTCATTGATGTAGGTGTTGGCATCTCAATTTGAGTACATCAGAAGAATAACGACCACTCAACAAAATCTAGTATCCAAGAACTTTTTATAAAGTTTGATAAGATTGATCTAATTTCATTTTGATGTCTCTAGAGGATCCCCAATTTTTTAACCATTAAAGAAAGGGTCAAATGCTCAGGAAGCAATGGAGGAGAAGTTAGAATTTATTTCTCTTACACATGATTCTCTTACTGTAATAATTTCCTTGATGTAGTGTGGTATCAATTATCCTATAAATAAAAAATTAGTTAAAAGGGAATTATTGTATGATATTCAATGTATTCCAAACTTTCCAATAATTACTCACCAAAACCCCAACAAACATATGAATTAACTGGGAGGTTTTTTTAGGAAACTATTTCATCTATCAATGAATAATTTTTAGGACCCTCAAGGAAAAAGATTAATTTTTAATGGAGTATGTAATATGTATATTTCTATTTATAAAAAATTTTCTTATCATAAAGATGATCTCATGAAAATTCTTAATATGATTACCCAGTCTCAGTCATTTGACTCTTCATCATTAGAAGAAGTTGCATTTGCTGAACCGTCAGAGAGACCTGCTACTAAAAAGGGTAAAGTGATTCTTGTAGGTGGTGCTCCTTAGGATTTTCCATTTATCTATTCCCATTAATCCAATTATTCTAATGTATTAGATGTGTAAATGAATGTGTTGAAGAGATTGATAAATATTTTCACAAAGAAGTCTAATTTTCAAATCTTAAATAATAGCTTGGTCTAGAAATTATTGAAATGTTTTACTTACATCACAATCTTTTGTCAAAAAGATATTTTGAATAATATAAAAAAATGTAGGGATTTAATTTTTAGGTTTTTTGGAATGCTTTCACATGGAACTTATTTTCATTATCTCTATCATGCTGATTCACAATGCCTGAAAGTGTTATTTGATCCTATTGGCCTCTATACAAATAAAAATTAAATAATTATTCATAAAACCTCCACACCTATCATTGCTACTAAAAACTCTTCAAATGTTCATTTCTCTCTAGTAGACATGTATGATTTAACAAAGTCTCCAGAATCATTTTTTTTAATTTAGGCTAGCACCACCAGGACAGTTTCACACAATAGTGCTATACCCGAAGGACAATTTGGTTCTGATGTCCCTTTTAGTAATGTGTGTGCAAAAAATTAAGAATATACTTTTCTTGGATCTTTCTTAATAATTTACTAGAATTAATCATTAAATAAGCCTACACATAAAAATCACTCTTTTGGTATTCTACCGAATGACTCATTACATTTTACATTCTATTTGATAGATGGATTTTTTATGATATTTAAATGTCAACTGATCATTATTTTAATATCACTAATTTTTATTTTTATATTTACTAATTGATCTTTTAATGATTACTTATAATTCTTTAAATGTTTGACTAATTTTTCATTTAATGATTATTTATTAAGTCCATGTCAATCTTTATTCATTTTTGGTACTTCATATTTAAACTATTTCTACATAACAATGCTTTATACTATGTGTGTTTTCACTATCCTTTTGTCATCCTTTTTGATATCACAAAACTGGGTGTAATAATTAGAGTATCTGTGGGAGTATTTATGTGAAAACCCAAAATTCTCATTCAATTAATTTTGCTAATAAATCTCTAAGATCCTATTGGTTTTTTTATTTTTTTGGGTTTTTCAATAAAAAATGGGAGATATTTTATAATAGACTTATGTTGTTCCACCATATGTCATAAATTTTCTATATTTTGACGCTCACAAAATCCTCATCTTTTTAGGGATATGTTAATGCTAATTATTTCAGAATAAAATCCAATATTCTTAACTCATTCGAATACTATGAGTTTTCATTGATAATTTTCCTTAGGAATTTATCTTACATGATTAGATTTATCTAACATGATAAAGAATTATCTTATAGACAATATCTTTACTTATGCTAAAATCGAGTTTGTAATAAAAGAATTTATCTTAAGTAAATTGGAATAAATGAATTATCTTACAATGTAAGTAAATTATCTTACAGAGTAGATAAATTATCATACATAAAGAATTCATGCTCATAAAGGCGGAGTAACTTGATATTCAGCTAATTATTTTCTCTTGTAAAAACCTTGATTTATCTTATGAAAAATAACTTTGTAAGAAAATTATATTATACACTGAAAAAACAAAGATACGATAATTATCTTTCAATGATTTTTATAGAAAATGATTTTATATAGGTAGTAATGGTGATAAACCTAAAATATATATAAATTATTTTATACCCTTCAGTAAGAACAAAATCCCACCTAATGTTACATGTTTACACTATGAAGAGATGTGAAGTTATGAATTATTTTTAGTCTTAATTTTTTTCAATTTTTTAGTGTTAAGTAAGAAATTGTTATAAAATATTTTTCTAAATTCAGTACTAGAGTTTCTAAATAGGTCAAGAATATTTTGATTCCAAAATATTTGGTTTCTAACATTATAGGACCCAAAATCACATGTGTACCAAAAAACATTATTGTTTGATATCATTTAGAGGAAAAATGTGTAAGAATATAAATGAGAAGTGGTACATGGAAAATCGATGCTCAATACATATGATAGGACATATTTCAAAAACTTTCACTCATTGTTTAGGATTGAAGGAGGCTATGTCACTTTTGGTGACAACACTAATGGTAGGATTATTGGATTTGGATTTGTTGGATATAAAAATTTATTTCTCATAAAATATACTATTAATGTCGAAGGATTGAATAATAACATGATAATTATATATCAAATTTTTATAAATGTCAACTTGTACACTTTTCTAATAATTTATGTTCTGTTATACAATACAAATTAATTAAGATTAAATCATGAGGACATGAATTTTTTTACATCTTAGATATTTATTTCCTATATAAAAAAATGTAATCTATTTTAAGGATAAAATTAATAAATATTGGATTTGTTATGTAATACCTGAAAACATTAATGTTTACCATCTAATAAAACCATAAAAGATAAATTCAATTTCTGATCTACCTCAACTTAAATTATACAGAAAGAAACTATGTGATTCACACTAAATGGGAATGCAGCGTAAATAATATTTTAAAAAAATTAAATAGGTTTCTCCAATTCGAACATTAGAGATAATCCATATAGATATATTCATACCTTCTAGAACAAAAACACTTGGTGGTAAATCATTTTTAGTTTTTAGTTTACGATTTTTTATCAATTTACTTGGTTTTACCTTTAAATACATAATAGTAAATCTTGTTCTATTTTTATTAATTTTTTCAAGATTTTATTAAATGAAAAAGATACCAAAATTTTGAAAATATAAAGTAACCATGAGGGTTAATTTTATAATCCCAAATTTAATTCATTTTTCTCAAAACATAGAATTAAATATACCTTCTCTTCCCCTAGATCACCTAAATATAATGATGTTGTTGAAAGTAAAAATAAGACATTGTAAAAAATTTATATAACTATTATATGTAAATATATCATGCCCACTGACTTATGGTCTCATGATATTAACATATAATGTTATGTCATTAATAGAGTTATAAGAAGACTTATATTAAATAAAATACACTAAATGTAATGAAACAAAAGGAAACTAAATGTTTGATACTTTAATTTATTTGGATGTAAATTTTACATCTTGAATACAAAGGATAATCATGATAGGTTTGATCCAAGGTTTATGAATGAATCTTCCAAGGATATTATACTACATAAAAAGATTATATAATTTTCAATAAGAATTTAAATTTAGTAGAAGAATCTACTCATGTTAAATTTTATGAAAGTGATCCTTTTGGTCACAAAAAGACTCAAATTGATAACATAAGTGATTATATGAATAACCTATCTCTTGAACCACTCATTGATGATAAAAAAGATAATTATTTGAAATATAGAGGGAGTATATGTTGAACAAACTCAATGTTTTTAAGGTCTTTTTTCTTCAAAATTCTATTTTCAAACTTACCAAAGCTTTATATGGTTTTAAAAAATTTTCTGGAGCTTGGTATCAAAGATTAAGATCTATTATTTTTTCAAATATATTTAATATTGGATTTGAATACCCCAATATTTTTAATAAAAATTTATCAAAGCATAATTTACTTGTATAAATTTATATTTATGATGTTATTTTTGGTTAAAAAAACTAAAAAAAATCTATATTATGTTTTCAGAACTCAAAAAGAAAAAATAATTTGAAATAAAAATTATGGGTTAGTTAAATGATTTCCTTGGATTTTAAGTTTATCAAATAAAAAATATTTTAAAACAAAGAAAATATAAATTATTTACATAAAATATTTTTAATTGAAATCAAAAATACCTTTTCAAACCCTATGAGTTCCAATATTAATCTTGACTTGGATGAACATGAAAAACCATATGACAACAAGTTATGTATGGGAATAAATTGGATCTTTCTTTATCTAACTGAAAGTATATGAGATACTATGTTTTTAGTATGTATTTTTTCTATTTTTAAATAAAATCCAAATGAATTTAATTTTAATGCTTCCAAAATAATTTCAACATATTCGAAAGTAACATCACTATGTTGCATTATCAACTACAGAAGTTGAATACATTGTAGTTGGGAGTTTTTGTGCCCAATTTTCGTGAATAAAACACACCATAATAGACTTGGGATTTAATTTTTATAATTTAATAATAAAATGGGATAATAAAAGTGTTTACAAAATTTTAAGAAATCAAATAAACCATTCAATAACAAATCACATATATTTAAGGCATCATTTCCTAAGAGATCATTCAGAAAATGGAGATATCTTGTTGTAATTTATTGGTATATAAAATCAATCAGTAGACAATTTATCTAATACATTTCCTGCTTATTTAATTGATTTCATTAAATATGAATTATTTTTGTATAGTTTTAAATGAATTCAGTCTATGTGAATACCTATGATTTTATGGTTTTGTGTATAAAAATATCTTTTTTAGATATGTTTCCTCTTATATTTCCCAAGAATTGTCTATTTCTTTAAATGTGTCATAAAGTGACATGCTTATCTATTTTTATGATTAGTTTTTTACATCACTCTATAGTGACATTTCATATATCTTGAAACTGAGAGATTAAATCAATTCTTTGTGTGAAAACCTCAAACCTTTTCAAACCTCAGAGATTATTCTTTCAAATCCTTATTTCCCTCGATCCTTGATCCTCTATTCCATTCTATTAATTGATCATGGGAATGATGAATAACTTATAATATTCCACTTTTAGTAGTTAGAAGTGACTGAAGAGGATGAGAAAAGTGATTACTGGGAAAAAAATAGATTTTATTTGGATAAACAAAACTGACATGTTATTTAAGAAAGTCATCAATCATCAATTTTGGGAGTTTTTTATGTTGAAAAGTGGGTAGAGTTATCCTTTTTTGAAATAATTTTGAGAATTTTATTAACATATGATTATAATTTTGGAGATAATTAAGACTGAGTTACCTCAACAGTGAATCTGAATGAATTTTTGAGATCTTATATGGAAATGGTTAAAGTTTTCTAATGTTTATATGGGGAAAGTTTCTAATTCAATACCTCTATTTCTAATATTGATGAGTTAAGTCTTTTAGAGAAAATGAAACATATATTTGGAGTTCCAAATGTAGAGATGAAAGTTGTAAAGAATCTTAATCCATAAAGGAAAGTTCTGGTTAAGTTTATTTAATATGAAATTAATCAAAAATCTAGTGAGTTTGAGAATATCTTATTTCAAGTTATTCTGTTGACATATATATTATTTATAGTGAAGAAAGAAAATCTTGAGAGATACATTATGCAATATATGTGTCATATTCAGAATATTTTTTAAATTTATATCATTTTATTTGTATTTTTAAACATAACTTTGTAAAAATTGGGGTTCAGTTAAATGATGCACTAGCTTCTCATTGTCCTGGTTTGAAAAATCTCAGATTGGGAGTACTCAAGAGGAGAGGGTACTTCTAGAGTTTCTCTATGAAGAATAATTTTTTGAATGGATATTAAAATTATGTTAAATAACGTCCTGCTCTAGTGGAGGGGGTCATTATAGAGCAATATTTTCTGTTGAAACACCCAAATAGGGTGCTGACGGTGAATCATTAAAAGAGAATATGGAGTTGATTTGGTGATGAATCTGGTTGTGGTTCAGACACCAATAATTAAAGATTACTCTCCTCAAGTCCTTTAAGAAGAGAATATTTAAAACCCTTTTCCAGAGAATGTTGACTCATTTTATTATACTACAAAAATATTGGTTACATCCATCACCAAGATAGTCACTATTCGTTAAGGACAACAAAGGACCATCTCTATAATTGCTGGTTCTATTTATGTCTTTTTGGTTTTTAAACCTGATTAAGTTGAAAGGATAGTTAAAAGGTGTTGAGTGTAGTATACTTGATTTCTATACTAATAAAGTTTTAAATCACAATAATAAAATTCTATCAAATTTTGAGTATTTTTCAATAGATGATAGTTCCTTGATGGTGAAATTAGCTAACTCTAGAGATGAATTTTAGATTATTAAGTAGGATTCATGTTAAATGATGATTGGGACTCATTGATGAAGATGTTGGTATCTCAATTTGACAACATAAAAAGAATGCCAACCCCTCAACCAAATCTGGTCTCCAAGAAATTTTCTGAAAGTTTGAAAATATTGATCTAATTTCATTTGGATGTCTATAGAGGATCCCCTATTTTTGATCCAAACAATAAATGATAAAATTATTATGATTTAATGGAAAATAAGTTAGAAGTTTTTTCTCTTGTAATTGACACTTTTAATATAATAATTTCCTTGATTTAGTGTGGTATCAATTTTCTTGAGAATAAAAAAGTGGTTAAAATGGATTTATCAGATGATATTCACAATATTCCAAGCATTCCAGGAATTACTTTCTAGAGCACTAATAAGCCTTTAAATGAATATGAAAGTTTTGTTGAGGACACTATTTATTCTATCAAACAAATTTATTTGAAGACCCTTAAGGACAAAATATTAATTATCACCAGAGTAGGTAATATGGATGGATTTATTTCTAAACAATTTTCTTATCTTAAAGACATCTCATTGAAATTATTCAGTTTTTTACTCAATCTTAGTCATATGCCTCTTTATCATTTGAAGAAGATGAATTTGCTAAATTGTTAGAGATAAATGATACTAAAAAGAGTAAATTTATTGTTGTGGCTAGTTACCCTTAATATTTTCTATTTATATTTTCCCATTTGACCAATGCTACAAATGTCTTAGATGTGTAGATGTATGTTTTTAATAGGTTGATCAATAGTTTCACCGGGAAGTCTGATTTTTAAATATGAAATAGTACCATTTTAAAAAAAATTATGGAAAGGTTTTAGTTCCCTTTAAGAGTGATATCAAAATAATATAGTGAATAATACTGACTTATGTAGGGATGCAATTTTTTAGTTTTGTGGAAGGCTTTTGAATTGACCTTCTTTTCATTATCACTATCATTATGATTCACAATTTCTGAAAGAGGTCTTTGATACTACTAGAATCTATGAAAATGAAAATGAAAATCCTAGTCTTGAAACCTCCACACCTATCATTTCTCCTACTAACTCTTAAAATGTTAATTTCTCTCCTATGGAAATTTTGAATTAACCATGGCTCAAAAATAATTTTATGTAATTCAGGATAGCACCACTAAGATAGTTTCACATAATAGTGCGGGTTATGAGGGGAAAATTGGTTTTGATGTCCCTTTTGGTAATGTGTGTGTAGAAAATCAATATTATCCTTTTCCAAGATTTTCATTTCTACCCGACTAGCCATAATCATTCAAGAATAATCCACCAAAAAATCACCCTTCTGGTATTATGTTAAAAGACCAATTATATTCTATATTCTATTTAACTAATGATTTTTAGGATATTTTAATGTTTAAAAATCATTATTTTAATATTTATTGATTTTTATTTGTATATTTACTGATTTTTCATTTAATTTTTACCTATCATTCTTTTAATGTATGGATAATTGTTCTTTGAATGATTATTTATTATGTCTATATCGGTCTTTATTAATTTTAGTACATTATATTCAAACTATTTCTACTTAATAATGTGTTATACTAACTTTCTTTTCTCTATCCTTTTATCATTATTTTTATACTAAAAAGGGGGTTTATTTATTCGATTATTTATGGGTTTATTTATGGGAAAACAAAAAAAATTCATTTGATTATTTTCACTAATTAATCTAGAATATCTTATTGGTTGTCTGTATTTTTTTGGGTTCTGTAATCAACTAAAAAGGGGAATTTTTTTGACAGACTTATATTGGTGCACCATATCTCATAAATTATCTATATTTTAATTCCCATGAAATATTCATTTTTTTACATATATATATATATATTTATATTATGTGTTTTAGGATCATATCTTATATTATTAACTCATTTTAATAACATGAGTTGTCATTAAAAATTACCTAAATAATTTATCTTATGTGCTTATATTTATCTTACATGCTAAATAATTCTCTTACAAAAAGTATCATCATTTGTGTTAAAATTTAGTTTGCACTAAAAGACATTCTCTTAAGAAAATTGGAATAAATGGATTATCTTACAATGTATGTAAATTATCTTATAGATTAGATAAATTATTATATGGAAAGAATTAATGCTCATAAATCTGGAGCAGATGGATATTCACCTATGTTTTTTCCCTTACGAGAATATTTGTTTATCTTTTGAAAATTAACTTAGTATGTAAATTATGTTACACACTGAAAAATTAAAAGATTCGATAGGAATTTTATTTTACACAATATTTTTTATCTTATAACGTTATAATTATCTTACGATAAATGTAATTCTAGAAATTTATCTTATGTGGATCAGATTATCATTCGATAGATCTATTTTCAACCATATATTTATAGTATCATTAAAATAAACAATTCATCATTACCATGCATTTTGGAATTTAACTTATACTTTTATGTGTATCTAAAAGAATCCATTTAACTAAAGAATGGTTGATTTAAATAATGTTTATATTTCTAAGAATATAATGAACTGATGAAGACGTAATCAACTATAACCTAAAACCCTTGTTCTTTCCATATTTAGAGGATAAGAACACATTATAATTATGAGATTGTTTATTTATATTTAAAAAGGATCATTTATCTCAACCATTGGATTAACATGTGCATAAATTTTAAATTCAAATATATGAAGTATAAAAATATGAACAAATAAATTTTTAAAATAGATATGTAGATAGAAACACATTGCATTGCTCTTATGCACGATCAATTCTCAAGCATCTCTATTATTGTTCATTCAAGTTTATCACTTACAATTGAATAATCTTTAGAGATATTCTTTGAAGTTATTTTATCTCTATGACGATTTATACTTCACTTGTCAGTTTCTACTTGAAATGTCATATTGACCATACATAAATCTTTACATTTAATATTTGCAATGATTTTCACCGATCTTTCCTAGTCTTCTAAGACTATGGAAATGTCTTTTTAAAATATCTTAGACTATTTTACCAATTTAAAACTTCATTCACTTAGATGGGAATCCTTTGGATATTTTTTAGTCTAGTTAAGATCACTAAACTCGATGGTTAGAGTGTTGGTGAAGTGAACTAGGGGATCTGTGTGGACCTAACAACTATAAATCCTATGTGATATATCCTTATCCTATTGTTTTTATTCTGTTTTTTTATTTTTGATAATATAATATTATAATCATTCATATCTTAAGTGATGGTGGTTTAAGTGGAGAAAATTTTATAAATTAAATTCACCCCCTCTCGAGTCATTATGTAGCACATATCCAACCAGCAGATTTGAGAACCTATTATTTATTCTTTTAAACTAAATCATCATTTACATTTATCAAAAATCCAAATAAATTATGTTTTTATCAAATTAGTTTCACAAAAATTATTTCATAAAGTCATACTTTATATCATTTTTTTTTAAAAAGAACATCAACCATAAGTAATGGATTCATACAAAATCTAAGAATGAATAAAATTTACCAACCATTTACTCTTTCCTCATATTTTTTTACAAGTTCACATGTTAATAAGATAAATGATAAAAATCACTAATATTTGTCTTCCAAATTCCCCAATAACCATTGTTATTAATCCTAATGAACTAAAAATCCAATTCAAGAGATGTTGGAACAAATCATGGAACGTTAGAACAACACTATATGATATTGGTATAACCCACCATACAACTCTCTGGATTAAAATTTATAGACTCTAATGAGGGTAACAAACCCCATGCCACTTGACATGGCCCCATGTTACTCACTACCTTATAAGCATATAATTAGAAGGCCGTAAGGATAATTTCTAGATATTGGAACATCCCTCACTCAATATGGCATAGCCACATGTCAAATATATCAAAATAACTCATTATCAATTTCTAGAGATAGAAATGTAAACACGAGAGAATTAAGAACCATAGATATATTATATAAAAATGTTACGATGTTATTAACAATATGAAATCACAAAAAAATATACCCCAAAATTCATTGATAGTTAATCTAAATTTTCTTTCCCCATTCACTCCATGTGAGGATTACATATCCCTTAATAAATAAGTAGATAGTGATTTGAAGGGGAGAGTATTTAATTAGACTTCTCTATTTATATAAAAAAATTCTCCATTATATTCCATAAATTTATCATGTATAAATCCAAATTGATAAGTTAATTAATACATTTATTTTCATCTATTATAACCTCTATATCTCCCTCTACCATAACACCAAGGATAATACTCTAAAAATTATTTCTAATTCACCCATAATATGATTGTGATGTCAATTTATCAATAAAATTCAATGATATAAAACATAAACCACCATTAAATCCAATTAAAATATTCCCATAGTTATAATCCTCTAATTTATAACATCTTATAATGTTAATAAGAATCCCATAATTATTTTCCCCAACAGAACTCTACCCAATTAAAATACTTTAGTATAACATCATTAAAACATGAGTGACCTATGTAAAATTATATCTCCCAATATAATTTACCATGTCATATTAATCCTAAATTTACATAACTCACTAGTTAATAATATCTTGAAAAATAATAAAATCATAATATTATTCCTTTTATCAAATGAATAATCATTATTAATCACATATCAAAAAATAGGATAATTAAATAATGAAAACATACTATTAAGTATAATTTCACTAATTTATGGAAATATTACTATAATAAATAATCTCAATATTATCCCATATAAATTAATTGATCACAAAAATAACAGATGTTATATCTCATGATAAAAAACTTAAACAAAAAAACATATTCACCCATTATTTGAGTTAGAAAATGATATCCAACAAAGAATACACTCTTCCTCATGAATTATCTATTATATCCTCATTTTCGTTTGGAAATTCATGTTTCATTATAAAACATAAAACCATAAAATCATCAATTAATAGTAAGGGGAATACATCCAATTGATTTTTTTGATAATCTAATAGGCTTGATTTATAATTCATGATCATGATTTTCTATGGAGTATTTAATCATTCATTTTTAGTATATAACCCATAGTTAAAGTGAAATTATACTACCCACTATACTCAAATAGTAACCATCTCAAAGTTTTTATCTAGCCTCTGACATGCCACCCCAATCATTGGAGGCTATTGACTAGTGGAGAGGGACTAAAATTGTCAAGGGTGAATTTTCCATCAACTATATAGTATAAGTGTACTGAATGAATCTACTAAAACATTAGAATGTATCACCTATTAAGTGGATACACTCTAAACATATGGATATAAGAATAGGGAGCTACGATCATGTTTTATTGTCCATATTATAAAAATAAAATAGTTTACATGATATGCATCAAATATAATGGTGTAGCAGTAGTTAAAAAATATTTTAAATAGGAATCACATAAAAATTAATAAAAAGAACCGTCCTCCAATAAATAAGTAGTAAATAATAAGAAATATTGTACAATAGAATTTTTATCATCTTTCAAGAAAATAATATATTGAATCTTTTTCATGTATAACAATACTCATCCTAATTCACAAGTCTAGTTCCAAGATTATACCAATACCTACCAAACAAATTATGGTCTATACACATACATTGAAACCCATGGTGTGTATATGGGTAGAGGTGTTTCCAAGAACTGCATAGGATACACCCACTAACTATGAATCATAAAGTACTAGTGATAAATTTGATGTGTGTGCAAGTCTATGGTTCATGCAACTCAACCCACTTTGAATACATAACCCATGCATGTTCATATAAATGAATACCATTATTCCATCATCACAATAAAGGTAAAATAACCCCTAAGTATCACTTGGGTGAAACCCACTCAGACTAGGACCCTCAATCCTATATTGGATGGATTATGTATCCTCATATCCCCATAAGACACACTACACAGTCACTCCAATCTCATCAAGTTCTATCATTAAGAGGCCTATCCATATCCAAAAAGATTCAATCATCAAAATCAGACCTTACAAAATGGAAATATCATTATTTTTCAATAATAAATTGTCACGACCCGTCCTCGGGGCCCGTGCTGTGACTACCCCAAGCCCGCCTTCCATAGGCCAGGGGCTGGCGACTAGCACCAAGGCGAAAATCCCGGTAAAAAGGGAAGGAATTTCCTTTGTAAAGTAAACAAGAACCATAGAGTAAGAAAGCGGAAAAGTAAACACTAAGTAAAAACAGAGTACAAATGAAGTGCGGAAAAGTAAATGGGCCAGTATACAAACCCAACTGAAAGTAAAGTACAACTCGAAAGGGAAAACAACAACTGTCAAGTAAAAGTCGCTACACCGAGCTGTCCACTGGAAATCCCACCTGAAGGGTGGGTACAGATAGCTCCAATGCTCCTCGGGTCCCGCCGTCCGCTCCGAGCACGTCCCGCCCAGTGGTCCACCTCCAGGTACCGTCCTGCTCTACAAGCCTCAGCCACGATCAATGCTGTCCATCGTCTGCAACCAACACAACGTAGTGCGGGCATAGCCCGTGCAGGGGTGAGTATAACGATACTCAGTAGGGACCCCGAGACCCTCAAGGTCTCACTAAAACCAACAAAGATAACCACAAGAATATCTCAACAGATAACCTCTACTTAGATATATGCCCATACATATACCTAAGTTATCAAGTAACCAATCTCAATCATGAGGCAAACACAAGGTCAAAAGTCTCAGCTCAAACCAGGATTTTCATCATCGAAACCGTAACTGCTGAAGAGCTCCGTCTCTGGAGTGTACAGTGGTCCTGTCACAACTCCGAGGTACTTCCCACTAACTTAAGACTGCTGTAGTACTCCACCTATCGAGTAATGCGGGCCAGCCGCTACCACCAAGCGCTCCCATGTGCCGCTACTACCAAGCGCACCTCTGACGTGGGTCTGCCGCTACAACCAAGTGCTCCCATGTGCCGCTACAACCAAGCGCACCTCTGTCGTGGGTCTGCTGCTACAACCAAGCGCTCCCATGTGCCGCTACAACCAACCGCACCTCTGTCGTGGGTCTGCCGCTACAACCAAGCCCTCCCCTGTACCGCTACAACCAAGCGCACCTCTGTCGTGGGTCTGCCGCTACAACCAAGCGCTTCCCTGTGCCGCTACAACCAAGCGCACCTCTGTCGTGGGTCTGCCGCTACAACCAAGCACTCCCATGTGCCGCTACAACCAAGCGCACCTCTGTCGGGGGTCTGCCGCTACAACCAAGCGCTCCCCTGTGCCGCTACAACCAAGCGCACCTCTGTCGTGGGTCTGCCGCTACAACCAAGCGCTCCCCTGTGCCGCTACAACCAAGTGCACCTCTGTCGTGGGTCTGCCGCTACAACCAAGCGCTCCCATGTGCCGCTACAACCAAGCGCACCTCTGTCGGGGGTCTGCCGCTACAACCAAGCGCTCCCCTGTGCCGCTACAACCAAGCGCACCTCTGTCGTGGGTCTGCCGCTACAACCAAGCGCTCCCCTGTGCCGCTACAACCAAGCGCACCTCTGTCGTGGGTCTTCCGCTACAACCAAGCGCTCTCATGTAACACACTGAGTCGTTCGATCAGCAGTCGTCGGGTCTCAGTCAGCTACACGATCTCCGTGCTCCGTCCGCTCATCTCCGGGAGGGTCCGCTCCACGAGCTACTGGTCGATACTCCAAGTATCACAAAGTCCCGCAAAGAAGTATCTCAAAGGACCACCTCTTCATAGGGGTCTCAACGCAACAGACGGCGCGTCAATCAGACGCCCGGTCTGTGAGTTATTAGCCTTTTCGTCCCAGGGGCCCAGTTGGTTTCGTGTGCGAACCAATCCGGCCGTAACTCAACTATACCCCGAGGACTCATAGGGTATACTCATAGGGACCGTTTTTCAACGTGATCACCAACACCGCTGACGGTTCGTCAAATGGACGTCTGGTCTGAAAGATATCAGCTTTTCCGTTCCAGGGGCCCGGTTGGATTTCAGTGCGATCCAACCCGGCCACTATCCATCTGCATCCAAAACTCGGGCGGAGGATGCCAAAAGTTCCGTCTCATCAAGAGGAAAGCAACGAGACAGACGGCGCATCAATCGGACGTCCGTAGCTCAAGATATGAGCGTTTCCGCTCCGAGGGCCCGGTTGGTTTCGTGTACGAACCAACCCGGCCGAACCCAAAGTATTCCGAAACTTTGAGTGTGATAAACCGAAATGACCGACTCGCTCCAAGGATTGCGTTGCCGCTGACGGCGAGTCGTTTGGAGGCCCGTAGCTCAAGTTACGGGCGTTTGAACGAAAGTCGTCCGAAGACGGGGGGGTCCGGGCCCGGGCCGACCCGGCCTGACCCCCCCTGGTTGGCCCGAACCGGGTCGGGTCCGACCCGGTTGGCCCGGCCCGACCCGGTCAGGGCCGGTCCGGCTCGGCTCGGCCGAGCGGCCGAGCGGCCGACGCGGGGGAAAGCCGCCGCCACGCGTGACACCCCCGCGGCACCCGCGAGGTGTCGGCCAGACAGCCGGACGCGCCGCGTGACAACCCCGCAACACCCGCGGGGTGCCGCCCTGGACACCCGCGGGGTGCCGCGTGAAAACCCCGCGGCACCCGCGGGGTGTCGCCCTGGACACCTGCGGGGTGTCGCCCTGGACACCCGCGGGGTGCCGCGTGACAACCCCGCGGCACCCATGGGGTGTCGCGCTGGACACCCGCGGCACCCGCGGGGTGCCGCGATGGACACCTGCGGGGTGCCGCGCTGGACACCCGCGGGGTGCCGCGCTGGACACCCGCGGGGTGCCGCGCTGGACACCCGCGGGGTGCCGCGCTGGACACCCGCGGGGTGCCGCGCTGGACACCCACGGGGTGCCGCCGCCTTCGGCCGCCGGCGCTGCCGCTCCGGCGTCCCGCGCCACCACCGGCTTCCGCGGGCCACCGGAGTCGCTCCGGTGGCCCGTTTTCCTTCCCGTCTGCGCCGTTGTTCCTCCCGGGTTCCGTTCTTTACTGCGGGATCATCAAACATCCGTTGCGGCACGTTCCGTCGTCGCCCGCCAAATCCGCACAAAACGAAGAACGGCGGAGGGTCGTCGGGCCGTGTTCGTTTGGCCCGCACCCTCCGCGTTAGAGATAATCAACGGGAGAAAATAAAATTTTCAACACATGAACCAACAATTTTAATAAAATAAAATTGTTTCTTTGATTCCGGTTCTTTAATTTTTAAAGAACATTCACGGAAATAAATGAAAAAAGGGGGGTAAATCCCAAAATAAATCCCTACCTCGTTGATCGTCGTGCGTGGGCGTTCTTTGCGGAAAAGCTCGTCGCGGAAGAGGGGGATCGTCGCGTCGTCGCGGGAAGGCGTCGCGTCATCGCGGAATCCGGCGTTGAGTCGGCGAGCTCAACGGTCGGTGATCGGAGATCGGAGCGGGGAAGAACGTCTCGGACGGAAGCGTCGTCGATTTCTGGGTTCGGCGTTCTTCGCGTTGTTCGCGTTCTTCAAGTTCTTCGCAAGGGAGAAGAAGATACAAAGGTCCTCTCAAATCTTCTCAATGCGCAAGTAACCAGAGGTCGAGCTTTGGCCTTATTTTATTATTACGCCAACGAATTTGAAAACTGGTTAAGAAACGATCCATCAATTCGTTGAATTAATTCAATGAAAGAAACAACCCATTTAATTCACGAAATAAACTGCCCAATTAAATGGTCTGTTAAGATTTTAAGAAACGCGTCAGTTGACTTTCATTAAGACGGGTTTTCGCGGGTGCGTTTCCTAGCGGAAAGAAACGACGGGGCTCGTGCGAGCCCCACCTCGCAAATATCCTACCAAGGGGGTAAGATATTTCTGGATAGCATCCTATCCGGTTCTACTCAGTTCAATCCGCCTTTAAGTGGATTCAAGTGGCTTCCAAGCGGCTTAAGTGAAATAAAATAAAGTTGTCGCAAAATTATTTTATTTCTTAACTTTAAGCCCGAAAATTAAAAACCACACCCGAGCAAACGCAACTCCGGAAGAGGCGTTTCTAAGTGAATACCGACGCTGCGATTTCATCGGTGCCCTCAGAATTCAATTCCGGGCACTGGTTCAAAAGTTAGAAAAACCCGCTCGTCCGTTCACTGAACGTACCCGAGCCAAACTTCGGAAAATGATTCTGGGCACACCGGGCCTCGGAATCAGGTTCCGTCAGAAACTGCATTCTTGTAAAATTCCAAAGAAAATTAAGAAAAAAATTTCCTTGAAATTTACGGGTCTTTACATTACTCACACCACATGGCTTTACATCCCTGTAAAGCTTCAACACAAACTAGGGATACAAAAGCGGTACTGAGCACGCATCTGAGCCTTCCGCTCCCATGTGCTCACCTGGACCTTCTCTGTCGTGGCCCGGACCATCTCTGGTCCCACTAGAGCTTCCATGATTTCTTCCTTGCCGTTAAGAGAAATCTGGTCTCATCCCCTGGATGAACCACGTTCTTCGCCTAATATGGTCAATCCCGACATGGATGATACTAATCCATACCAAGGATGACGTCGTAAGGCCTCGACGCTACTACCAAGAGATCCAACCGTTACTCTCGCCTCCAAGGGTTGAGTCACACTGTCGGCATCAGTGTGTGGTAACTGGGTCTCCTCCAGTAGATGTCTCACAAGTGAGGGTCAAGTCAACAGTCAAAACTGGAACCTCTTAGTAACAACACAAGAGAGGACAGGGAAGTAAATGCCACAAGAAAAGGTGTCTTTTATTACTGCAGCTCAAGTACAAAGACACAAAGCATCTACAAACATACATCAACAAAACTAGAATCAACATGAACAAAAGTCTCCAGGTTTGGAGCTATTCCCGCTCCTGTCCATCTGCTCCCGGATCCCCATGATCGTAGGCCTCAACTTCCTGAAGATGAGCTCTCCCATGTCCTCCTGTCCCCTGCGGTCGGGGTGGACCGCCTGGTGGTGGTGGTGGTAGAGCCTCAAAGCGTCGCCCACCACCTGCTGCTCATCCAGCTCCTCTGCCTCGTCCGCCTCCTCCCTACGGACCGCCATGGTCGACCCTCTGCCTCTTCCTGGGTGGCCCCTCCACCGTCTGCTGCTCCTCGGTACGGCGGGTCGGGCAGTCACGAGCCATGTGGCCCTGCCCGCCGCACGAGTAGCACTGCCTGCCTCTCGGAAGGCTGGCTTCGCGCTGTGTGCCCCACACTGCTAAGCCAGTGTCCCAAGGTCGTCTGCCGGAACCCTGATTCATCCATCGGCTACCTGCTGCCGAAGACTCCGCCACCTGTCGCCCTGCGGTAGGCCTCGCTGTAGACTCAACCAGAAAGCTCTTGATCAGAAGGGCTCGCTCTAGCACTCCTGCCTGGGTCGGGATGTTGAGGGAGATCAGAGATGCCCTGATCTCGTGTCTCAATCCCTGCTCGAAGGTCCGGGCCCGGAAGAAGGGGTCCCGTACCATGTCTGTCGAGTAGCGAGAAAGGTCGGTGAACCTCGCCGCGTACTGGGCTACCGTCAAGCTGCCCTGCCGCAGCTGAAGAAGCTCCTGAATGCGCACCGCACGGAGGGTGGCCGGGACGAACTCTGAGCGGAAGAGGCTCTCGAAGTCCATCCAGATGAGGGAGGCCTCATCGTGCACCTGGAGCATCAAGCTCCACCATCTGCCTGCTGCCGCGTGCAGGAGACTCGTTGCGAGGATCACCATGAGGTCTGCTGGTGTCCTCACTAATCTGAAAACCCGAACAACTGCCTCCAACCAGTCCTCGGTGGCCTGAGGGTCCGTCTCCCCGTGGAACCTGGGCGGTCGCTGGCGCTGGAACTCATGCAGTGCACTAAGGCGACGTGCATCGTCAGCGGCTGGGGCTGGTAGCATCGGTGCCTCGGCGGGTATAGGTACCGCCAGTGCCTCAACTGTTAAAGGGACCTGTACCGAGTCCTCGACGCTCGGTGGGCTGTCATCACGCTCCACTCTCGGAATCCTAGCTGGCTGTCATCGTGGGGCCATCCTGAAAGAAACAGGTGCGCCACGGCCAGGACAGTATACCTGGTGAGCTGACACAAGTAATCACATGGAAAACTTGAAACACACATGCAATCAATGTTTTCATTAATTAAGTCGGAAATCAGAAGTCAGGGTCTTGGTGTACGGATACGTCAGCCGCCGCACCAACACTGGACTCCCTGGACTGATAACCACACCCAATATGCTAAACACTATTTCTTCACATAGAAAAAAGATCAGAGTCCCTGGTAGAACCGACCACCTTTGATACCAATTTGTCACGACCCGTCCTCGGGGCCCGTGCCATGACTACCCCAAGCCCGCCTTCCATAGGCCAGGGGCTAGCGACTAGCACCAAGGCGAAAATCCCGGTAAAAAGGGAAGGCATTGCCTTTGTAAAGTAAACAAGCACCACAGAGTAAGCAAGCGGAAAAGTAAACACTAAGTAAAAACAGAGTACAAATGAAGTGCGGAAAAGTAAATGGGCCAGTATACAAACCCAACTGAAAGTAAAGTACAACTCGAAAGGTAAAACAACAACTGTCAAGTAAAATCCGCTACACCGAGCTGTCCACTGGAAATCCCACTTGAAGGGTGGGTACAGATAGCTCCAATGCTCCTCGGGTCCCGCCGTCCGCTCCGAGCACGTCCCGCCCAGTGGTCCACCTCCAGGTACCGTCCTGCTCTACAAGCCTCAGCCACGATCAACGATGTCCGTCTTCTGCAACCAACACAACGTAGTGCGGGCATAGCCCATGCAGGGGTGAGTATAACGATACTCAGTAGGGACCCCGAGACCCTCAAGGTCTCACTAAAACCAACAAAGATAACCACAAGAAGATCTCAACAGATAACCTCTACTTAGATATATGCCCATACATATACCTAAGTTATCAAGTAACCCATCTCAATCATGAGGCAAACACAAGGTCAAAAGTCTCAGCTCAAACCAGGATTTTCATCATCGAAACCGTAACTAATGAAGAGCTCCGTCTCTGGAGTGTACAGTGGTCCTGTCACAACTCCGAGGTACTGCCCACTAACTTAAGACTGCTGTAGTACTCCACCTATCGAGTAATGCGGGCCAGCCGCTACCACCAAGCGCTCCCATGTGCCGCTACAACCAAGCGCACCTCTGATGTGGGTCTGCCGCTACAACCAAGCGCTCCCATGTGCCGCTACAACCAAGCGCACCTCTGTCGTGGGTCTGCCGCTACAACCAAGCGCTCCCATGTGCCGCTTCAACCAAGCGCACCTCTGTCATGGGTCTGCCGCTACAACCAAGCGCTCCCCTGTGCCGCTACAACCAAGCGCACCTCTGTCGTGGGTCTGCCGCTACAACCAAGCACTCCCCTGTGCCGCTACAACAAAGCGCACCTCTGTCGTGGGCCTGCCGCTACAACCAAGCGCTCCCATGTGCCGCTACAACCAAGCGCACCTCTATCGGGGGTCTGTCGCTACAACCAAGCGCTCCCCTGTGCCGCTACAACCAAGCGCACCTCTGTCGTGGGTCTACCGCTACAACCAAGCGCTCCCCTGTGCCGCTACAACCAAGCGCACCTATGTCGTGGGTCTGACGCTACAACCAAGCGCTCCCATGTGCCGCTACAACCAAGCGCACCTCTGTCGGGGGTCTGCCGCTACAACCAAGCGCTCCCCTGTGCCGCTACAACCAAGCACACCTCTGTCGTGGGTCTACCGCTACAACCAAGCGCTTCCTTGTGCCGCTACGACCAAGCACACCTCTATCGTGGGTCTGCCGCTACAACCAAGCGCTCCCATGTAACACACCGAGTCGTTCGATCAGAAGTCGTCGGGTCTCAGTCAGCTACACGGTCTCCGTGCTCCGCCCGCTCGTCTCCGGGAGGGTCCGCTCCACGAGCTACTGGTCGATACTCCAAGTATCACAAAGTCCCACAAGGAAGTATCTCAAAGGACCACCTCGTCATAGGGGTCTCAACGCAACAGACGGCGCGTCAATCGGACGCCCAGTCTGTGAGTTATTAGCCTTTTCGTCCCAGGGGCCCGGTTGGTTTCGTGTGCGAACCAATCCGGCCGTAACTCAACTATACCCCGAACACTCATAGGGACCGTTTTTCAACGTGATCACCAACACCGCTGACGGTTCGTCAAACGGACGTCTGGTCTGAAAGATATCAGCTTTTCCGTTCCAGGGGCCCGGTTGGATTTCAGTGCGATCAAACCCGGCCACTCTCCATCTGCATCCAAAACTCGGGCGGAGGATGCCAAAAGTTCCGTCTCATCAAGAGGAAAGCAACGAGACAGACGGCGCGTCAATCGGACGTCCGTAGCTCAAGATATGAGCGTTTCCGCTCCGAGGGCCCGGTTGGTTTCGTGTACGAACCAACCCGGCTGAACCCAAAGTATTCCGAAACTTTGAGTGCTATAAACCGAAACGACCGACTCGCTCCAAGGATTGCGTTGCCGCTGACGGCGAGTCGTTTAGAGGCCCGTATCTCAAGTTACGGGCGTTTGAACGAAAGTCGTCCGAAGACGGGTGGTCCGGGCCCGGGCCGACCCGACCTGACCCCCCCTGGTTGACCCGAACCGGGTCGGGTCCGACCCGGTTGGCCCGGCCCGGCCCGGCCAGGGCCGGTCCGGCTCGGCTCGGCCGAGCGGCCGAGCGGCCGATGCGGGGGAAAGCCGCCGCCACGCGTGACACCCCCGCGGCACCCGCGGGGTGTCAGCCAGACAGCCGGACGCGCCGCGTGACAACCCCGCGACACCCGCGGGGTGCTGCCCTGGACACCCGCGGGGTGCCGCGTGACAACCCCGCGGCACCCGCGGGGTGTCGCCCTGGACACCCGCGAGGTGTCGCCCTGGACACCCGCGGGGTGTCGCCCTGGACACCCGCGGGGTGCCGCGTGACAACCCCGCGGCACCCACGGGGTGCCGCGTGACAACCCCGCGACACCCACGAGGTGTCGCGCTGGACACCCGCGGCACCCGCGGGGTGCCGCGCTGGACACCCGCGGGGTGCCGCGTGACAACCCCGCGGCACCCGCGGGGTGTCGCGCTAGACACCCGCGACACCCGCGGGGTGCCGCCGCCTTCGGCCGCCGGCACTGCCGCGCCGGCGACCCGCGCCGCCACCGGCTTCCGCGGGCCGCCGGAGTCACTCCGGTGGCCCGTTTTCCTTCCCGTCTGCGCCGTTGTTCCTCCCGGGTTCCGTTCTTTTCTGCGGGATCATCAAACATCCGTTGCGGCACGTTCCGTCGTCGCCCGCCAAATCCGCACAAAATGAAGAACAACGGAGGGTCGTTGGGCCATGTTCGTTTGGCCCGCACCCTCCGCGTTAGAGATAATCAACGGGAGAAAATAAAATGTTCAACACATGAACCAACAATTTTAATAAAATAAAATTGTTTCTTTGATTCCGGTTCTTTAATTTTTAAAGAACGTTCACGGAAATAAATAAAAAAAGGGGGGTAAATCCCAAAATAAATCCCTACCTCGGTGATCGTCGTGCGCGGGCGTTCTTCGCGGAAAAGCTCGTCGCGGAAGAGGGGGATCGTCGCGTCGTCGCGGGAAGGCGTCGCGTCGTCGCGGAATCCGGCGTTGAGTCGGCGAGCTCAACGGTCAGTGATCGGATATCGGAGCGGGGAAGAACGTCTCGGACGGAAGCGTCGTCGATTTCCGGGTTCGGCGTTCTTCGCGGTCTTCGCATTCTTCGCAAGGGAGAAGAAGATACAAGGGTCCTCTCAAATCTTCTCAATGCGCAAGTAACCAGAGGTCGAGCGTTGGCCTTATTTTATTATTACGCCAACGAATTTGAAAACTGGTTAAGAAACGATCCATCAATTCGTTGAATTAATTCAACGAAAGAAACAACCCATTTAATTCACGAAAAAAACCTCCCAATTAAATGGTCTGTTAAGATTTTAAGAAACGCATCAGTTGACTTTCATTAAGACGGGTTTTCGCGGGTGCGTTTCCTAGCGGAAAGAAACGGCGGGGCTCGTGCGGGCCCCACCTCGCAAATATCCTACCAAGGGGGTAGGATATTTTTGGATAGAATCCTATCCGGTTCAAATCAGTTCAAGCCGCCTTTAAGTGGCTTCAAGTGGCTTCCAAGCGGCTTAAGTGAAATAAAATAAAGTTGTCGCAAAATTATTTTATTTCTTAACTTTAAGCCTGAAAATTAAAAACCACACCCGAGCAAACGCAACTCCGGAAGAGGCGTTTCTAAGCAAATACCGGCGCTGCGATTTCATCAGTGCCCTCAGAATTTGATTCCCGGCACCAGTTCAAAAGATAGAAAAACCCGCTCGTCCGTTCACTGAACGTACCCGAGCCAAACTTCGGAAAATGATTCCGGGCACACCGGGCCTCGGAATCAGGCGCCGTCAGAAACTGCATTCTTGTAAAATTCCAAAGAAAATTAAGAAAAAAATTTCCTTGAAATTTACGGGTCTTTACATAAATAAAAAATAAATAAATGAAAAATATTATCATATCATTAAATATAATAATGGTCAATCAAATAGGACCCAACCCTCAATAAGTTTTTAAAATGATAATGAAAATAAAAAGGTGTTTCAATGAGGGCACAAAGAATCCTACATTAACTAAACCACAAACACATAGTAAAAGAAATAGGGAAAACAATTATGGGGTCTAACCATATTTAATAACAATCCTTATTTTCATGCTCTAACCCATATCTTCTCCCCAATCCTCATTGTGCATATCCTCTAGACTATCGATAGAGTACCTCTTGCTTTACTCCACATATAATGAGTCATCATAGGGTAGTGTAACAGCCAAACTCCAGTAACCCAGATCTGGTGGTTATTTTACTACATTGGCATAAGATACAAGGTATTTCATCCTGAAGGATCGAATAATTTAGTAGTATTGGGAAACTAGATACATTCATTATTCTCAAATTATATTTGAAAACATAAAATACAGCTTAAAATTCATATGATAAATTTATTATTTCTTCTAGTATATCATTGAAATCATTCATGTATCCCTTCGTGTTATCCTAGGGAAATGAAAACATAATAAAGGGTGAACTCTGATGCATATTAAGGGAAAGCGTATAATAAAATTTATCTTAGAATAAAGAAAAAGTGAATAATATGGTAGATATAAAAGGTAATGAAATATTTCATATAAATAATTTCATAAAAGGTTAATATACCCATGGATGACATAACAACATAAATAACCACATATATAACTATAACTAGATTCTTAATGATAGAATATATAATTCTGGGAACCATAATATTACATACAAGGTTTCCTTCCATGACATATTATATGAATAGGTAAGGCATATGTGACACGTTCCTGTCATGGGGTGTGACAAAAAAAAATATTACCTATGATAAAATGAAGTAATGTGGTTTACCTAAGATGTCTCCAGATATAAGTGGACAATAATAAAGTTGTCACTTTAAAATTCAAGAAATATGTGAGATTATTTTTGAAATAATTTTATTTTTGAAAGAAAAAAAGAAATTAAAATAATATTTCAACACTAATGGATGAAGAGAGTGGTAGGGTAAGTATAGTTTCACATTTTAATGTCATCATGGTCATGGAAATAATTTCTCCTCACCTTCTACTAAATGATAAATGAACGACTCCTTAATTGAGTTGTCAATCACCCTTGGTTGAAGGAAGCAATTAAAATCACTCCTATGTGAATGAAAGTTAATGAAACATTATAAAAAAACAAAGTAAATTCTTAAATATTAATTGATGATACTTATAAATCTTGAAATTATTCACTAGTTCCACATACATTACAATTATCTCTAGACACTCACCACTTAACACAATCTACTCGATCAAGAAAAATTTCAATAGGCGGAGGAAGTTTAAAGTTCTTATACCCAAGATATTAACAATGAATATAACCAAAAACCAAAACAAGATCACATTAAGAAAATTGGGAGCCACTTAAAATAGAAATAATTCAATAGAAAAATAGATTTTTATATTTATTCATAAGACTCTAACATTAAAAAAGGGAAACCCCCCTTCCCAGATCACTCAATGGTTTTACCCCTCCATGTGAAGGGTAAGAGAGTTAAAAGGGGAAGAAAAGAGAATAACTAAACTAAGAAAAATGAAATGAAAAAATACACATAAATTCAAGACTACAATCCTCCAGAACATCCCCTCTTGTACCTTCTTCAACAACCCTTGAATGGAAGTGGACACACATATTTATAGGCTTGAGGGTGGAAATATTTCCCTCCATAATCAATCCTTCTAAATCTCTAGTTAAATTAGAATATTAAATGGAAGAATAATGGGATATTATATTCCATAAAGTTGATCCCTTCCTTATTATACATGGTCCCACAAAATCTTATTAGATTTAGACATGTTGAAAAAAAGTTATTCTTGAATTAATGATGGATTCTTTTTCCACCTGAGGAGACTGCTCAACTACCTCCACTTTGGCGCATGCAATATTTTTCTTAATGAAAAAATTTCTCTATGAAATTTTATAGATGCTTGAGTAATTTATTCCTATTTAACCTAAAACTATAATCAGCTAATTTGGATATATCTAGGCTAATATGTGCTTCCATAATTGATGTGGGTTTCATTCAGTCGACCATCAAACCTTTTCCACTTCATTTATTTTTATGGTCCATTGTGTGTCGAATTGGATCTAGGTCTAAAATAAAAACGTGAAGAGAAAAAAAACAAATTATTCCTAAAAAAAATTAATCATTAAATTTGGATAATAATTAAAAAGGATATTCCAGAAATACATAAGATCGATAAAACAATTAAATTTTTAGAATTAAACAATTTTCACAATTAAGACTAAAATTTACTGAAAATATTAAAATGATTGAAATCAGATCAAATTGATTAATTGGAATGAGTTAAATCATTTAAAAAAATATGAAAAATAATGAAATTATTATTTATATAAATTCCCCCACACTTATTACTTTGACTCCTAGACAATTCAGTAACATAACCGAATCAATGTATATTTAAAACACATGCTCATGAGATCCACCGATTCCATACCAAGAAAAAAAATATATCATGCATCATAAGAAAAACATAAATTGAATCCCACCATTAAGATAATTGAATATATTTCCCCTTAATTTCTCCCTTCATGTACACAAAACACATACCTCACACAAATTTTCTTTCTTCTCACAAATATCAATTTTTAATAATGTTTTTCTCATCCAAACCAATGAAACAGTCGTCACAGGCTTGATAAATTTCTAATTATCTGCCCGATCTGAGTCAAGGAAATGTGTTTATCATGAGGAATTTTCAAGGTTTCTCTATGGATTTATTTTGTTATTATTTATATGTTAAAAAATTCTTAGGCTGAAAGAGGAGGTCTTGGCTCTTTTGACGCAAAATTGCAAGATTCCAAGTTTCACTCAAGTATGGTCTCTTACTCACTTTCCTTAGTAGTAATTAGCTCCATCAGTATGAAAAAAAGGAAATTTCACACCATTAATTATTTTAAAATCCATAATTTCAATCACCTCAAACATAATTTTTCTTTAAAGCTCTAGAAAATTCCTAACTTTCTTTCTCCTTTAGAAACTTGAGAAAGGCACAACTTCTCTTCTCACGAAAGCTATAGTAAAGGCATAGATTTTAAAAAAATTCGTTTTTAGTATAAAGAACATATTTTATTCATTTTATTTCCTACCCAAAGTATCATAAAATAAGGTATCACAATAGAAGACAGCTCCACCCCCACACTTAAGTTCAACTAGATCATGTAATTTCACTTCAATAGAAGGTTAGATAGGGAAAATTGTCTTGTAATGTGGCTAACATAATAATAAATTCATGGATTATAAGGGATAAAATGACTAAATTTACAAGGTAGGTCATAATTAAAAGGATTATTTAGAAATTGGGGGCTTTAGAAAAAAATAAATTATTCAATAATTTAAAACACACGTACCTAAAACTGTCAAGTTTTGATAGGAATAAATCTACTTCTGGTTAAAGAAAGAATGGTTTGGTTCTCTCAATAAGTGAGTTTATTGTAAAGAATATAAAAACAATGTCTAAGAAGACTCATGAGAATGTGATTTCAAATATACTAATAGTGAGAGGTTTCATGGGATTCAAAATCAGAGCACTTTTCCTGAATTTACCAAATATTTGAACTTGAAACAATTCATCTTCAGCATCCATTTACACTTAGTTTCATGGAATAACATTTTTCACTCATTGAAATGGGTTTCAAAAATGGGAATAATAACAATTTTAGCTCAAAGGGTTCAAAAACACAAAAAAAAGAAAAAAATGCAGTTTTTTAAAAACTCACACATTTTTAAAAAAAATAAAAAAAACAAACAACAAATGAAAATCCTAAACTACCATGGTTCCCTAACCCAACAAAAAATGACACAGTTTCCTCAATGAATTTTAATGAATTTAACATGTCATAGGATTTGAAAAATAATCACAGTAAGCAAGAAAGTGTAAAGGATAGGTACAACCTGATGGATTTTATTGATATATAGGTTGGAGGATTGTGATCTCCTCCATTGGATTTGATAGAATGGTCCCATGTAATTTCTTCAACCTATGTCCATTAACAGTTAATGGATCTTGCTCACCATCATTCACATTTTTTACATCGCTGAAAGTACATACATGAGTAACTATAATTGGACCCTCCCATCTGTAATGAAGTTTACCTAGCATCAGATTGAGTCTTGAGTTGAATAACATCACTTTTTATTCAGGATAGAAGTCTTCTGGTTGGACCATATTGTCATAAACCACTATTTTTCTGTCTTTTTAAATCCTAGAATTTTCAAAATATTCTCTTATAATTTCCTCCAGCTTCTAAAATTGCAATCTTCTTTCTTTCCCAACACTTTCAAGATCAAAATTCATCTTTCTCACATCCCAAAATGCATTATGCTCCAATTAAATAGGTTAACGACAACATTCCCCATAATTATGCCTATATGGACTTGTTCTAATTGGGATCTTTTAGTCTTTCTTGTAAGTCTATAATGTGTCTTCCAAACTTTGGATCAAATTCTTCATGTTTAGTTTAATAGTATTCTCAAAAATTCCATTGATTTCCTTGTTAGACACTTCATATTTACCATTTTTTTGTGGGTGATAGGGTGTTGATGTTTTATAATGCACCCCACACTTCTCTAGTAAACCCTCCATTATCATATTTAAAAGGAAAGTCCCTTAATCACTTATAATGGCTCTAGGCACTCTAAACCTTCAAAATATGTTATCCCTAAAAAAATTACAAACAACTTTTGCATCATCGATCTTAGTGGATTTTGGTTCCACCCATTTGGAAACATAATCAACTTCAATCAAGTTATAATAATTTCCAAATTAAATTGGGAAAGGTCCCATACAATGTATCCCCCACAATTAAAAAATCTAAAAAAGTGATTTTGGGGAATTTCTTGTCTCTTTGAAATGTTTCTAGAAAAAGGAAATTTTTGAAACCTTTTGATAAATTTATAAGAATCTTCTAAAAGGGTGGGCCAATAAATTAAAGATTATAAAACCTTTATTGTTGTCCTTTAAGGTCCAAAGTTTCCTCTATAAGCTAAATTTTTCCAAAAATCAAAGATTAAACCAATTTTAGTCTCAAGAAAACATCATATTCTCATTTGGTCATTGAAAATCTTCTAATGAAATGGATCATCCCAAATGTAATATCTAGATTCACCTTTTAGATTATGAATTGTATGAGAATTGAAATGATATGGGACATGAGATATTACTATATAATTGACCATGAAATCATACCAAGGCACTTCTCCTTCAATAAAGTACTACTGATCTCCTAGAAGGTGATCATTCAATGGTTATTTTTCTGGAATTTTAGCTTCAGTAGTGTTGGGAAGTATACTTAAATAATCAACCACTTTGCTCTCAAATACCTTCTTTTCCTTGATTTCTATGTTTAACTTTTGTATCAGTGAAATTCATCTCACTAGACTTGGTTTATCTTCAGGCTTCTTCATCAAGTACCTAAGATCAGCATGATCATAAAACAAAATGACTTTAGTTCCAAGCAGATATGATATAAATCTTTCTAAAGAAAAAAAACTACTAAAAATTACTTTTCTGTGATTCTGTAATTGAATTGGTCCAAATAAAAGTTTCTTGAGGAAAAGGAAATTACTTATAGACTTTCATCAATTCACTGAGAAAGGATTTCTCCAACTTCTTGGTTGAAAGCATCACAAAATATCTCAACTGGTTCTTTCCAATTTAGTGGTTGTATCATAGGTGGTGTAATCAATATCCTCTTTAAATTATTAAAGGATTCCCAACACACACCATTAAAATAAAAATCAATATATTTCAAAATAATTTTAGAAAGAGGTAGATAAATGTTACTGAAATATTTGATAAACCTCCTATAAAATCCTAGATGTCCTGAAAAAAATCTAACATGCTTCACAGAAGTTGGATAAGGTAGTGAATTTATCACTATAATTTTTTATTTATCTACTTCAATTCCTTTTTTTGAAACAACATTCCTAAGGAAAATTCGTCGCTCAACCATGAAATTGCGCTTTTCAAAATTTAAAACAAGATTATTTTCAATAGAGGTTTTAAAAACATTTTTCATATCTTTCAAAAAATGGTTAGAGGAATTTCCAAAAAACTATGAAATCATCTAAGAAAAACTCCAAGAAATCATCAATGTGATTTAAAAAATACATACCATGCACCTACGAAATATACATGGAGTATTACACAATCCAAATGGAATCGTTTTATATGAAAAAGTACTAAAGGGATAAGTAATAGTTGTCTTATCTTGATCCTCAAGAGCAATGGGTACCTGAAAATAACAAAAAAATATATAAAAAAAGAAATAATGTGTCATACCTACCAATAAATATAACATATGTTCAATTAATGGTATAAGAAAATGATATTTACGAGTGACCTGATTAAATATCCTAAAATAAATTCACATTCTCCATCTATTCAAAATTCTCACAGGGTTTAATTAATTATTTTCATTCCACACAGTGGTTAGGATAGTTTTATTTTGAACTAAATGAATTGGAATAACAAATAATGAATCTAATATGGGATAGATGATCCCATATTCCAATATCATCTCAATATCCTTCCTCATAACCTCCATAAAGGTGGGATTCAACCTCTTTTGGTGATGTCTGATAGGTTTGGAATCTTCCTTAAGAAGAAATCAATGTCAACATATTTTTGGGTTTATTCATGAGGTTTCAACTAATCTCTAACCAATTTCATGGACATTCTATTTAAAATTCTCAATTAATTATTTTTCATGGATTTTAGATATATTATTAGAAATTATCACTTTTAATTTCTCTCCCTCCCTAAGGTAGAAATATTTCAAATAAGTGGGGAGTGGTTTTCATTCCAGATCAAGGGGATGATCAAGGGATAAAACTAAACTGATGTTCCCCACTTCTAATGGTAATAACTTCTGCACATAAGAATCCATACCATCTTCCTAAAGATTTAACAAATCATTAATGAAATCAAACTTTACCACTTCCTCCCATATTAAATTAGAATCTCCAACATTTTGGGAATGCACATGTTTAAGGATATTTTCAGTGGAATAAGTCTCTCATAATAATAATAATTCATGGAATATACCCGATTCTTCAATTGGTTTAGTACCAACTTCATGGGAGAGGTAGAAGTGTGGGAGATCATCTGATGGATGCCTCATGGATTAAAAAATATTGAAGTTGATAGTGCTATCTCCAAACTCAATAATGGGTGTACCTTTGTGGAAATTGATGATAATTTTTTCCATAATCAATAATGGTCTCACCAAAATTATGGGTGAGTGTGATAGGCTCCTATAGTTTTTAATATTTAGTACATACAATACATCTAGGAAAAAGATATCATTTAATTTCACCAAGATATCCTCTAGAACTCATACTGGGAAGAATGTGGATCTATTTACAAGCTGGACCACCAGTATTTTGGGATTTAAGTATCCCATATGAAAATAAGTATATATTTAGTGAGGAAATACATTAATTGAAGAACTAGGATCACACAAATAATTATTGAAGTTTATATAACTAAGGGTGCATGGAATAGAAAATGTCCCTGGATATTGAAATTTGGTTGGAAATTATTTTCTGATAAGGTCTAAGACATTACTTCCAAAGTTGATCCTTTCATTACCTTGAAGTATACTCTTTTTGGAGAAAGTATCCTTCAAACATTTAACATACTTTGGAATTTTTTTGAGTGATTCAAGAAGGGGGATATTAACGTTTACTTTTTAGAAGGTTTTCAGAATTTATTTTTGAATTAATTATTCTTGAAATCTTTTTTATTCAATCAACATTGATGGAAATGATGGGTGTAAGTCTTTATTATACATTTGTTTACTTTGAAATGGAATTTTTGGTCTCTTCCTCATCATCTAACCCTTCTCCTCCTCTTATTTCTTCTCTTCTTTATGGTGCATTTTCATATAATTTTCTGAATTTATAACTCTATTCTCCCTTAAACCTATTGATCTTATTTTAGGTTCATGGGATATTGGTGGTGAAATTTTTTTTATGCTTATTGTTTTTATCATTATGACACTCTCTTTTGGTTTTGGGATTGTTTGGGAAGGACGTTTTCCTGGGTTTTTTCACATAATTTCAACAATACTTCCCACCATGTTTTTCATATTATCAACATTATCCCCTAGGACCTCATACTTGGATTATAGGTGTTCCATAGAAAGTTGTGTGACACTGTATGGTTTCTCATAGGGTTTTGAGAAAGTGGGTGTTTGGTGGTGTGAAGGCTGTTTATAAGATTTATTTTGTTGAAATGGTGGTGGGTTTTGGAATTGGTTTTTTTATGGGGGTCTATATTGATTATACTAATTTACAAACCCATATTGAACTTGGTTAGGCTCTCTACATCCTTGATTTTGTAGGAACTTCCTCGGATGAAAGGTTTTCTCACAATTTTACATTCCCTATATTTTATCACATTGGTTAGTGAAATGATCAGGTGATGGGCATAAATCACATACCATAATTGGTGATTATTGGTCACTCACTTGCTTCAGGGCCATCTATCTCACAATACTGGTTATCTCATCAGTCTTAGTTTTCCATAAAAGTGATGGATAATAAGTTTTACCTCTTGAATACCACTTGTTCTAGTACCTATTGTACAAAACTGTTATGAGTTCTAGGTAATATTCTCAACCAGGACCTTGGATTCTTCTAGAAACTTTTCAATCAATGAACCTCTAGATGAAGCATCAAGAAGGTTACTTTCATTGTCTAGTAATCCTTGATAGAAAAATATAAGAAAGTAATTCTATTAAATGGTTATATGTGGGCAGAAATCACATTGTTTTTTAAATATTTTCCAATACTCATAAAGGGTTTCTCTAAATGACTTTATGATGATATAGATCTCCTTTGTCATGGCTATGCTTCTGGAGGTGGGGAAGAATAATTTCATGGATCATGTTACCATGTAATTACAATAATTTACATATCTAGGTTTTAGACCATAAAACCATTCTTTTTTATTTCATTCCAATGAAAAATGGAATGCCTTCCACTTTACCTATTCCTCAATAACTAAATGGGGTCAGAAAGTAGACCAGACATGCGTGAACTCTTTAATATGTTATTTGGATCTTCACCTGCCAAGACATGAAACATTGGAAGTAATGGAATAATTTTAGGTTTCATCTTAAAATAATTTTGTAACATTTATAGGGATATTTTATTGTTTTGATTATGTAATTATGGTGTATAATGTTCTTGAAGGTTTGGATATTTATTTCTATCCATGCTGACAAGAACAGAGTGAACACTTGAAGTTTTACTCGAGTATGCAAATTTTTTTTCCTAAAATTCATATTGAAAATTAAGGTCTCTATGCCTATTAAACAAGGTTATCTCAATTTATATATCTAGGGTTCATGTTTCAGTGTTTGAGGTTCTAGTCATGCAATTTTGAAGGGAAAATAGGAAAAGATAACAGAAAGAGAGAGAAGAAAAATATTGGGACTACCACCCTGGAAAAAACACCAAGTTTTGACATGATCCTATCATGGGGTGAGAAAAAAAATTCATAATTCAAAATGTAGTAATTTAGTTGATCAAGGATGTCTCTAGAGAGAACTGAACAACAATCAGGTGGTCACCTTAAAATTTGAGAATGAAGTGAGATTGTTTTTTAAATTGTTTATTTTTTAAAATAAAAAAAGAATTTAAAATAAATTTTGAACACTAATGGATGAAGAGAGTGATGGGTTCAACATATGTTCACCATTTACAATTTCATCATGGTCATGGAAATAATTTCCCTTATGTTTCAATTTAATGATAACTGAAAGACTCCTCAATCGAGTTGTCAATCACCCTTGGTTGAAGGAAGAAATGAAAACCAATAATATGTGCATGAAAGTTCATGAACCGTTACCCAAAAAATAATTCAAGTCCAGATTGGGATTTTTTATCCTTAGAAATCTATAAATGATTCACCAGTTCCACACATGTTCCAACGATCACTAGACACTTACCACCTAACACAATTTTCTCGTTTGAGACAAATTACACTAGTCAGATTGAGTTTAATGTTGTTCAAATAAAAATATTAACAATAAATTCACCCAAAACCCAAAATATGATCACATTATGAAAATAAGGAGATACGATAAATAGAAATCATTCAATAAAAAAAGAGTGTTTTACATTTAGACATAAGACTTTTACATTACAAAAGTAAAACTCCCCCTTCCCCAACCACTCAATGGTTTTCCCTCTCTATGTGAAGGGTAAGAGAGTTGAAATTAGAAGAAGAGAGAATAATGAAACTAATAAAAAAGAAAAGATAAAATTAACATCAATTTATGACTCCAATGCCCAATCACAACCCCTATTTACCCTTCTTTAACAACCCTGTAATGGAAGTGGACACACATATTTATAGGTTTGAGGGTGAAATTTTTACCTCCAAATTCAATCCTACCAAAGCTTGATTTAAATTAGAATATTAAATGAAAAAATATAGTAAATCTATCTTAATAAATTATTTTCCCATTTGTATTGTTAATTCTCCCACAACATCTCAAAGGATTTGGAAAATTTCCCAAAAAGTTATGGTCAAATTAATGATGAATACTTTTTGTACTTGAGGAGACTAGTTAACTACCCCCACTTTGGTGCATGTAATGGATTCATTAATGACCTAGTTTCTCAAATATATTTTATATAGGAATAATTAATTGAGTAATCTTTCTCCTCCAACCAGAATCACATAATTTGGAAATATATAGGCGATGATATTCCTCTATAACTGATGTGGGGTCCATTTTGTTGGCCAAAAAACATTTTTACACTTTATATATTTTTGGGCCATTGTGTATCAAATTTTATCTATATACTAAAGAAAAACTTGAATCCCATGAACAAATGGAGCCTAAAAAAAGGAATCACGAAATTTGTATCAAATTTGTATAGGATATGCTTGAAATACAAAAGATCCAAAAAATGTCAAATTTCTAGAATTAAATAATTTTCAAAATGAAGCCCAAAATTCACCAAATTTTTTTAAATGATTCAAATAAGCTAAAATAGATTAATTGGAAGGAATTAAATCATAGAAAAACATATGAACAATAATGAAAATATTATCTCTATTAGTATGCCAAATACCCAAACTACATAGTCTCATTAGACCTACTGATGAATTGAGGGGCCATAACAGGCCCCTAACATTACTTAATAAGTTCAATGAATTCATAATATGATAAAAATTGATATTAATTCAACAAATAATCAATAAAAATATTCATATTGAAAAACTATCACTCTGAATGTCAATATTAATCACTAGAGGAACATGATTTTAAGTCATCCAAAGTAATATGGTGGATGTTATCATTAGAGTATATCCCTAGTAAATTATGATATTCATCAACTCATTTTAACATATATTAATATAATTTTTAAATATCGCTAGATCTTTTTTTAGGAAGATATCCTTTTCATTTTGAAGTCACTTATTTAAAATCTAAAAATTTAAAAAATATTTGGAAAAAAATTCAATGAAAATAAACATAGAATCATATAAAGTTGGATTCAAGTAAAATAATAGCCATGATAGAGGGAAAATCCATTCATGCATAAAATTATAAAACAAATATTTCATTCACACCTTTTTTAAAAGTACAACATTTGAAAAATGAAAAGAAAATTAATTTTAAACATTTTTGTAGAATTTAAATAATGAGAAAAAAATTAATTTAATCAAACATTGTAGAATATTAAAAATATTCTCAATAACATTTTAAATAAAATAAGGATATGTATAAAAACTATTCTTGATCGATTAGAAAAACAAAGTCCGTATTCCTTAAAAACATTATTTTGGACATTTGAGTACTTAGAGAGAATAAAATGAATGAAAAAATATAAACTCCATATGTAACTATAGGATAACAAATTATATTGGGTTTATCATAAAAATATTATATAATTCCTCAAAAGGAATCTTAAACATAAACAATCCCAAATAAGGATGAGATTGTGAAAAAACCATTACCTTAGGTCTGACTTTCTTCCAAGACTCTTTTAAAATCCTGTATAATAAATTTAAATTTATAATGCTTATATAAAATGATATCAAATATTCTTATAAAATCATATATGTCCCACTTATATCATTTCAATACCAATTTATTAATAATTTTTTATAGAAATTGTTTTTCTGAGTGTTAACTCTTTCATTTTTCATGTGAGTTTTTGTTCGATTGTTTTGGTTATTTCATGTTGATCATGGTTCCAACATATATATAACCTTAATCATGTATTAATTATAATATTTAATAATTTTTAAAGATTTTATAACCATTTATATAAATCAGTGATGAAAAATAAATTACATCACTTTGTGGAGATGGTAGTTTGTACGTATGCACGAGTGTTGATTCCACTTTTTGATGAATAAAATGAAATAAATGTAAATGATAATTAAATTTACAAGTATAATCATTATATCATAAATATCATATATATTCCATAAATATACCCTTATTACCATCCATATAAATAACAAATGAAAAAAATCACATCACTTCATAGAGGGGGTAATCCATATGTATGCACAAGCACCGTTATAATTTCCCAATAAGTGGGAATGAAAGAAGGTAAATAATATATTATAATTTCATAAGAATAATTATTTAATAATAATAATGTATAAAAGTTAAATCAATCACAATAAAATACTATGAAGGATGTCGATGTAAAATGAATCATATCACTACATGGAGGTGGTAGTCCACACGTACGCATGAGCGATACATTCAATTACCATTTGATATAAAAGAGGTGGAAAATGGTTATAAAATAATAATAATAACATGTGAGTATATTCATGATACTAGAGTAATTATGTTACAAAGGATAAAAATGATTTAGAGAAATTAGAGGAAGAAATAATCTTTGAAAGGGTCGGTAAATATGATTACCTCTTCCTTGAGAGTCTTCCTTTGGCTTACACCATAATCCTACTTAGGATGTTCTTAGGAGAAGAATATAAAAACAAGAAAAAAATTATGGAATCTTTTAAGGTTTTTGGATTTGGATTTCCTGAGATATAATGCATAATGTTTTTGAATAAATTAGGAGAATAGGTTCTCTTATATAAGTGAGGGGAGGGACACACATTGAATTATATAAAGATTTAAAAAATATAAAGACATTTTATTGTGAAAGTGGCAACAAAAAGAAATAAATTAAAATTTAAGATAATAAAATGTTGAAATATCTTCTAAAAAAATAATTATAAAATTTTAAGTATCAATTTTACCCTTATCTATTAGTTTAATTCCGCCGCCTCGGTAAACCTATTATAACCTTTACCAAGGTGATAAATTTTTACCAATGGTACTATTCAAAATGACCATAATAAATTTTACCTTATTACTTAATACTAAATATGGTGATCCCAATATGTAATCCATTTTTTAATATTTTATTATTATAATTGGTAGATAATAATTTTGATATATATGCACCGAACGTAATGAAAATAATTTTTAGAAAAATATTTGTTTTCAGTATAAAAATAATTTTATAGAAAAATAAAGTATAATTTTGATTTTAATGAAATTAGTTTGATTATTTTAAATAAATTAAGACTTATTTTTATTTAAAATCAAACCAAAACATAAATTAACCCTTAACATAATTTATTATTAGAGAAGAACTATTTTTTTATTTGAACAAAAACATTACTTTGATTGCCAAAATGTTAAGAATATATTTATAAGTTCAGAATTATATTTTTTGTGATTTTTATTTATTATTATATATATATATATTTATATAAAAATGGGTTTATCAACCATTATTTTATTCTTTTATTATTATAATTTCATAAAAGTGATATTTTTTTATAAAATTTGTATTTTCACTATTCATCCAAAAATTAACTATTTTGTAAAAATCTCAAAATATTCACCCTAATATAATTTTGAAATTAAAAATTTAAAAAATATATTGATTTCATCAAACTAAATTCATAAAATTTTTGAATTTAAATTTTAGTCACATTATTTAATAATTATTTCTGCATTATACTATTATATCCTTAGAAAGAAATGCTTTCTTACTCTAATTGAATCTTGGGCGTTACAGGTTGTTTCCCTTCAAAAATTTCATCCTAAAAATTTATGAAGTATAAAATCATGAGTAGATTTTGTTAGTTATTGACCATAACTTTTTTAGGTTCCCACATCATCTCTTCTATCTTATGACTTTTCTAATTTTCCTTTACCAGCCAAGTCATCCGATTCCATAACACTTGTTCTCCAGTATCAAGAATCGAGATATGATGTTAAAAATTAATATAAAATGGATTATAATTAAATTTCATTATTAGTGAAAACATGCCTTGGTTATATCATGCATATACTCAATAATGAGATATGAAACACATCAAGAACTTTAGAGAGGCGAGGTGTCACTATCTAATGCTAAATTGCAGCTCCATTTATTTCTATTGTTTGAAAATATTTATGTACCTAGTACATAGTTTACCTTTATTACTGAACCTTATAACTCCATTACATATAGATATATTCAAGAAAACATGATATCTAACTTGAAATTTTTAATCCTTCCTTCAGCTATCAATATAATTTATTTGTATACTTTAAACTGCCTTAATATGATTATGAATATTCTTTAGATTCATTTTTGCCTCCTCTAAAAGATCTAGGCCTAGAAGATTCCTTTCATTAACTTCATCCCAATAAGTTAGAGTATGGGACCTCTTATCATAAAATTATTCATATGGTTTCATTTTTATAGTGACCCATATTTTTCAGAAATAAATATTACATCTTAGTAGATACATATTCAATACACAACATGATGATCCATGCTAGAATTATATAGGTCTATTGTCGTTGGAAAAATAGATACATGAACAAATTGTTCATAAGAGATAAAAATAATCTCACACATATCTGTTCAAAACTACCACCCTTCTTTGAAGTATCATATGTAAAATATTTCATTATTTCCTAGGGAAGGGAAACATAGTAAAGGGTGATCTCATATACTCAATAAGGGTAAATAATGGATATATCAATGATAAATTAATCATAACATGAACATAAGGGTATAAGAACATGCGATCAACATTTGAAAACCATTCCCTATATATCATAGATCATAATATTAACATGTGGAATAAATCTTGGTAGTTCATAAGACATGAATCATAAAGGAATAAAAGAAAATGAGTCATGAGAGAATAACATTGGAATATGACATAAGTTTATAGAAAAAATATAAGCATTGAAAATAATTTCTTTAGTATAGTCTCAAAACCTATACTATCATAGTGGATTGGTTTCAATCCTCATTCCATCAAATCATTTTCCATGTTTCACTCTCAATACTATCATTATGGAAAAAGTCCCTTACAAAACTGGGTTCACACTCCATTTCATTCCTTATTATGTCATGAGATATCCATCTTTACTCAATCAGTTAGAGGACTATATAATTCTAGGTCTACACATCATATAATAAAAATAATAAATGCGTGTTTCACAATATTATAAAAAATTCATCATTTCATAAACCATGTCAATTAAATGAGTTTCATAAACATTTTATTATATAATCATAGAATAATCCGTGGAAAAGAAGTGATTTACATAAAGGTTTCATCATAACGTAATTAACCAGAGGAAAAGAAACAATTTTCATAGGGTCATACTTAAATCAACATGATTATAATTCATAAAAATAATTATCTTTTATGGTATCATTAGATCATATCCCCATTAAATCATAAGTAGCATCAAAATATGTTATCGTAGATGAAAAATTTCCATCAAATAACCACATGAATATTTATTAAAGAAAATATACTTTTTTAATTTGAAATAAAATATTTAAAAACTAATTTTTTTTATAAATATTGATAAAATATTTTTCTTTAAAAATATCTGTGGAATATTTTAAATTAAACTTCAAATAATTTAATGGTCATGATGACATGGAATTCCATTCAGGTCGTGTATATTTGAATAAAGTTTCCATTAACATTTTTAGTAAAAAGTAAAAAAGTACCTCTTTATAAAATAAACAATAATAATAATTTTAATATATTTTTGAAAATTTCAATCAATGATAAAAATTAATTTAAAAAATTATAAGAGAATATTAAAAATATTCTTGATTTTTTTAGAAAAATGGATAGGGAAGAAAAAATATTTGTGACCGAATAGAGAAAGAAAGTTAGCTTTCCTTGAAAACATTATTTCATTATCATAAGTTATTAAAGGGATAAAAATGAAAGGAAAACATTTGATAGATGGTTCATAAAACTTCATCATCAGAAACATGATTATAAATAATCCCAATAAATAATGCGATTGTTAAAGAAATCCATTACCACATTGGTACCATTAAAATAAAAACATCATGAAAGATAGAACCATATATGTATATATAAATACTAATAATTCTCATGAAAATAATCCTAAAATACATTCATGGGTTGTATATACACCACAAAAATGAAACAAGTGATGAATATAGAATGTGTCTTATAGAAATAACAGCAAGATAAAAATCCCTTACCACAAGTTTGACTTGCTTCGAAAATTACATAACGTCTTTTATAATAAATTTATATTTATTATAATTATATAATATATTCATGTAAATAATTATAATATCTTATATTATCCTCTTGTAACATTTCAATGCAAATTTATTAATAATGCCTTATTAAAATCATCATTTCCAGGTGTTAATTATTTCATTTTTCAAGGAAGTTTCAGTTCAATAGTTTTAGTCCTTATACTTGATCATGGTTAAATTATCTCAAAAAATTTTAATCATGATATAAATATAGTATATATTAATTATATATAGGGTCATTCAAAAAGGATGTATAATGAAAAAATAATTACATCGTTCATGGAGATAGTAGGTTGTACATATTCATGAATGTTGTTTTCACATTTCAACTAATGAAACAAAAGAAATTTAAATGATAATTAAACATTATATAATAATTATTATATAATATATATCATATATATTAAATAAATATATTCTTATTACAATCCATGTAAATCTTAAATGAAAAAAAAATTAAATCCCTTCATGGAGGTGGTAGTCCACACATACACATGAGCGACATTTTCGTTTTCCAACAACTGGGAAGGTAAAAAGTTATAAATGATATTATTATTCTAGAAGAATAACTATATTATAAATATCATATTGAAACATTAAACACATCATAATAAATATCCATGAAATATGGTGATGGAAAATGAATTGTATCACGTTGTGGAGGTGATAGTCTACAGATACGCACGAGTGATACTTTCACTTCCCATTTGATGGAATAGTGGTTGTATATTTGTGGTTCCATAATAATAATAAAATTTAATTATGTTTTTGATACTGAATTTATTATCTTATGATGAATACCATAAATTAGCAGGAATTATAAGAATAGATAAATTGAAAGGGGTTGGGTAGGAAGATTACCCCTTCTTCAGTAAGGACCTTTGGAATTGTATTTAAGAATATAATATCTTATAATTCATGGATAGATATGTTTATAATATAATTGGGAATGTTTTTTTGATATATAAGGCTTAATGTGGGGTAAATAAAAGAGGGGATGAGTTTCCTTTTAGAAGGGAGAGAAATGAAAAAAATGAATTACTTAAAATATTTAAATATAATTAATGTATTTCTCAAGTATAATGATTCAAAATAGCCATGAATTAGAATAAAAATAGGATATTATATAAATATAATTATCCAATTAAATTTATAAAGGTTTTTGAATCATTTTAAACCTTATCATTTGATTAAACCCCTTTGATAACCAATTTTAACCTTAAAAACTTTAACAACATTTCCAATATTAAATGGTTATAATTTTACTTATAAGGTGAAAATCATATCATAAATTTCCAAGGAGTTAACGTTTTGACCATTTTTCATCCCAATTTACCTATTTAATTATTTTTAAAATTTTAAAATAATTTAATTAAATATTATTTTTAAAATATACCATTAATGTCATTTTTTGAGACTATTTTCTTAATATGATTTTAAAGATATCAAGATGATAATTTAATTATAATATAAACCTTTCACGCATACCCAACAAGTTTTAATTATCTATAAAAATAATGTGTAACAATAAATCAGCCAAACAATATTACATTTTGATATTTTAAAATCATTTACATTATTTTCCTACTGCTTGCTCAAGCTTTGTGTGGGCGTTGTGTACGAATTTAAGGTAATTACTCTGTCAATAAAATTTAAATTTAAATTACTATAATAAAAAAATTAATTAATATTTCATATAAACATTTATAAATAAAATTATTCTCATTTTATCCTTATGTAAAAATTTTATATATATTAAAGTCATGATAGTGATATTTTGGAATATTCATTACTTAAAATAATAAAAATATCATTATCAAGGGAAAATGGAACAAAAATGACTTATATTGGAAACATATATGTATATTTATTAACTAAGATAATAAAATAACATAATTTTAAGTTTTATTGAAATTTTAAATCTGTATCCCAAAGGTTTAACACTTTTTTACCTGTTTTACCCTTTCCAATGTGGCAGATATTTACAAAGGTTACTATTCCCAATGACAAAAAATAAAAAGGCCTATTTACAAAAATTTTTACTCAAAATTAAAAATATTTAATCTATTTTTTAACCTTAATTTTATATAATTACTATAAATTCATTTTAAAATAAGTGTGAAAAACACGATGAAACCCGTTTTTTAGAAAAGTGAATTTTTAAACATTAAGCTAGATTTATTCATATCCAATTCCAAGAAAAAAATTAGATGAATGTTAAAAAGATTGATTGAAAATATAATGTACAAATTTAATTATAATAATTCACCATTAGTGATTAATTTAATCTATTAATATAAAAACATATTGCGTGGCTAAATTTTTTTTTTTCAGAAAAACAACTATTTTACAATCAGATGATTTTTATTTTTATTTATAATAAATTGATAACTAATGAATTAAATTTATACATGTGTAAATCATAGATTTTTCATGATTTATTTATTCATATTCATATCCTCCAATCCAATTTCCATGTGATAACTATCACTTTAAATAATAATGTTTCAATAGTATATCGCAGTTCGTTTAAACTCGGTGTTGCATTTAAAACAAGATATCATTGAAATAAAATTTATTGATAGATAATATCTTATAAAATCTCAGGGTGTCACAATTTTAATTCATTAATGTTATATATTATTATATTAAAATTCCCATATAGGAGAATATTGATCCCACATACTTGTAAGTCAAGTGTGCATGAATTGTACTTGTCTTATAATGTCTGAATTGTCCTTTCAAACTGCCCATCAGTATGAGAATGATATAAGATCTTTAAATGTTTCTTGATGTAATGATCCTTCTGAAGACTCCTTATGAATTTCAATGTAAACCATAGATATTAATCAGATACAATTGAAATAGGTGCACCATAAATTATTATAATATCATTAATATAGAGCTACATAAGTTCCATAAGAGGCATATCTTAACTTATAGAGAGGAAATGTGTATAATTAGCAAAGAGATAAAAAAATAACATATATGGACACATTATTTATTAAAATATTTGTAAATATAGTGATGATGTCCATTGTAATTTTTTCCTATTTCCACATAGGAATAGGTAGAGGTTGCAAGACTCCTTTAGGATTTTTTTATCTTAGCCTTTACTAGTTGAAAACACAAGAATCTTAATAAATAGTATATAATTCCCCATTCCATATTATCCCACCAAATAATGTTCCTTAAAATCCTAATAGTTTTTGGTGCTACCATGTCGTATAGAGAAATTTTATCTATGAGATCCATCTAATAATTATCTTTTCAAATTATGCATGGATATAACGCCTATCCTCTTTAAAAATTCCAAAATACTATCATAATTGATGATTTATACAAAATTTCCATCATTCATGGCTTGTATTTTTTTAGTAATCCTATCATCAAGCTTGGAACTTTTAATTTCTCTAATAAGGATGGTTTGGGGACCATTTAGAATATATGTGATGTTTCCCCTCCTGTAATTATTCCCATATACAACAATACTAAATCCATGAATGTAATATCTTTAACAATCATAATTTTAGTCAAACCTCCATGATATTTCTTAAAAAATTCATTATCCACATTATTTTCCTTCTTGAGGAGGCAGTGTATTAGAAATCATAATCCTTAAGTAGTTATAACTACCGCCTTTACCTCCTATTGAACTCTTTATATTAGAATATGTATTTCAAATTTTTTGATCCAAATATATTTCAAATCATCCAACATAAATGTAATTTCTCCAAACCTTCAATAAAAAGATTTTATTTTTAAATCAATATCATGTGTTGTATAATTATGTTCATGAATAATTAACTACCTTGATGCATATTAAACTACTATATCATTATATATATAGACAAATCCATGTATTTTCTTTTATGAATCACTATATATAACAAATATATCTCTTCTGGATGGTAAAGTTAATAAAAATCTATTGACCAATATCCTCTTTAATTATTCAAAATTATTTACATATTTTTCTGACCATATAAACTTAACCCCTTTTCATGTCAAATTTTCCAATAGGTTATTTAATTGAGTAAAATTTTGAACAAATCATCGATAGTAAAATTATAATCCCTAGAAACCACATAACTTGGTTATATTCATTAGTGTTAGCAATTAAATCACTACCTTGGCCTTTGAAGGATCAAGTGATATTCAATCCTTAGAGAAAATGGTTATAATAGAAGAAACTTCTTGAAGCCATATTTTTCATTTTATAAATTTTAAATTTAAATATTTTTATCTAAAATTATTTAGAATGATTCAAAAATTATGATTATTCTCATCATATATTTTTTTGTATATCGTGATATAATCAATAAATACCATAATGAAATTATCAAGAGAAAATTGGAATACTCTATTAATCAGATACATAAAAACAAAGTTTGAATTAGTCGATTAAATGGTCATTACATTAAATTCATAATGTCTATACCTCATAAAAAATTGCATTATTGGTATATCTTCCTTATTTACTTACAGTATAATACCCAAAATGAAGACCAGTCATTATAAAATATAAATATCCATGAAGTTGATCAAAAAATTCATCAATACGGGAGAAAAGATACTTTTTATTTATAGTAATGTTATTAATTTCCCTGTAATTGATGCACAACCTCATAAACCCATATATATTCTTATAAAAAAATTTAGGGTCTCCCCATGGTGAAACACTAGGGCATAAAAATCCATCATCACAAGAATCTTATAGTTGTTTATTCTGTTTGACTAATTCAACTATGGCCATTTTATAGAGATCCCAAGTTATAGGTTTTTCATTAGTGATGAGATCAATTGAAAATAGAACTTTATACTCATGTGGGTTTATAGGAAGTTATTTAGGAAATAAATTAATGTATTCCTTCACAGTAGGTACATACTCTATTCTAAGGATAAATTTCTCATTAATAGGTTTTTTCTAATCTTTTTCTCTAATAATTTCACTAAGGAGAGCTACTAGAGGTGGATACAAATATTATTTAGATGATTAAGTCTCCCCTATGAAGATGAGGGAATTAATTAATACATCACAAATCAAAATCTCTTCCTCTCAGTAATAAATTTTCACCTTATAGTTTTAACACCATTCTATAGAAAGTATTATATCGAAGATAAACATAGTTATAATAATCAAGTTTTTAAATAATTTATGTTTATGTTTCATAATGGTAATTGAATAACATATCCTCCTTACAATAATATTTCCACTAGGAGTATTAATGTAAAACTCCCTTCATAGGGTCATAGGGAAATATTTAATTTTCTTGGAAATTATAGAAGATATAATGGTGTGCGAAGATTCAAAATCAATTAAATCATTAGCTTAATTTGAGGCTATGGTCAATGTACCTGCCACTACATCTTTAAGAACATCATCCTTATCTGTAGTGATCACATAATCATAGGCTCACTCCCTTTTCCTTTTTTGAGGAAAATTCCCTTAACAACTGGGGAATTCATTCGAACAGTTCCCCATCTTTTTATAGTTCAATCATTAGACATTTGTGGCTTCATTGTTTTCCCTACAGTCACAGGACAAATGGTCTTTCTATTAAAACATTACGTAAACTCACATTCCCATCAGTCATGTACTATGGTGTTCCTTTATAAATTTATTAAAAGTTGTAATTTCTACACTTTCATTATTCCATTTGTTTTTATTTCATTTTTTAGAGTGCTCAGCTACCAACTTAATTTATTTTTTTCTTTGGAAAGCCTTAAACTTGGAGAAAATTTTCTCTAAATTGATGTCACTTGATGATATATCATCAGATACTGAAAATTTATAACATACTAAGTCTAGGATTTATCCCATCAAATAAATGAAAAACATTACTCCTTAAATTTCATACATAATCTACAATATGAGTTTCAAACCATGTAAATGTAGCTTCATATTTAGTAAAATACTCTCCTTCATTTTTCCTTAGATTAAGGAATATCCTCTCCATTTCATATTGTTGATCATGATATTTTTTTCTTAAAATAATATCTCCTTAAAACTATTCCACTTCATACTATTAATTTCATCTAGCCCCTTAGTGTTTTGGATCAATGATCACCATTGATCAGCATCTCCCTTAAGATGATAAGTTACCCTGAAAACTTTATCTATGTTATTACTTCTCGAAGTAAGAAATATCGTCTCATGGTACCTTATTAAATTATTATATAATAATGTATTAGTATTCCTACTTAATTATTAAGACTTTTATCACACGAAGAAGTCAAAAAATGTTGCACTAGGTTGGGGATCAGTTGGATGCTCTATATGGGCATGTTTTTTTGGCCATGACCCAATTCAACTTCCCCAATATATTTATAATTTATTCATCTCCATCTCCAACTCCAAATCTATCTTCATTTTTTTCCCTTGAGGGTAATCCCTAAATTGAATATATATTGATACTATTTAAATTATTTCCGCAAGGTACTATTTCTAAAAAATAAAATACAGCTAATTAACTCTTAACATTATGAATTTTAAATCATTTTATATAATTCTAATTCTTATAAAACACTGAACATAATTTGAAAATTTATGCGTATCTAATCTCATAATCAAAAGATTTTTATTTATGGTGATATATTCATATCATAAAAATATTTTTCAATATTTCATAATGGTTATTAAAGATCATATGAATAAACTACAATATATACACTAAGAGTGTCTAGATAGGTGTCTGGTATTAGGAACACTCATCACGCATCGGTGAAGATCGAGTTAATACCCAATCTTCCCCTTTCAATGTTGTTACCCCTGTGTTTATGTATGTCATAGATGCATCCACTTTTCAGTATCCATATATGGATATATCTTTAGTAAAATAACTAAATCTCTATTTTACCAAAACATTATCATATTATCCTATACATTAAAATATCCTCAGAGTCTTATATAGGGTTATTTTATCTAATTTATGATTTCCTAAATATAGTTCCTAAGGGTTATACTAAACTTCATTGGATACCAACTATAATACCTAGAATACAATAACCTGTGTTCAATAGTTATTTGAATACATTGGTTCATCATACAAGGGATCCCATCCAGAAGTATCCAATAATTTATTAGTATTGGGAGAATAGATATGTCATGAACCAACACAGGTAGACCATGAATTGGTCACTCGAGCTGGCCCGAGGCCTGGCCCGAAGGGTGTTCTCTACCCCATAGGCTGGAAACTAGTGTTAGGCATCGAAACTAAACAAGTGGGAATGATTTGGACCATAAATAAAATAAAAATAAATAAATAGATAAATAAATAAATAAAACTAAACATCATAGATAATCAATAACATTGGAAATAAGACAAAGTCGCGCAGCCAAACACACCTCCAAGTGATCTCGTGGGTCACCGCCTAAGATAATACCATGATCTCTACAACAAAAATCCAAAACTAGGACATGAAACTGAAAAGATAAAGTGGGGGATGAGCACAAAATTCTCAGTAGTCAATCATCACAGAATGCAAGTGATTCAACTCTTCAAAACATTCCATCAAGGATAGTTTGAAATTAAAATTATAAAAATATGGTTTTAAAATTTTTCTTAGCAAACATAGTCTTTATAATTTTAAAAACCATCACATGCCACATTTTATTTTCAAAACTGATTATCCTTTTGATACTAAAAATTAAACAAAATTCCTAATCAAAACAATACAGGTTTGTACTGAATATAAATAATTGAATAAGCAAACAGTGCATGTTGAAACAAAGGGTAATAGGAAGTAAACAAGGAGAAATAAAAAATAGAAACCATTGGTGATGATAAACATACCTAGAAGACCCCTATATGTACTGAATTCATAACCACCTATTGGAATATAGTGAAGCCCCTAAGTCAATAACCAACTAGCTGCTCTAGCGTAGCCTCACCAGTGGCACACCCCTCCTTCCCTGTCTATAACTCCCTGAGGGTACTAACCCATCTAATCAGGGATAACAAGAAATAGTTACTCAATAATCTAATAAATACCTTGGATCCCACGGTAGATATAGATATACTATGTAAGTGGGAGGCCCACACACACGTGACTCACCATACCTTCCACCTTCGTACTTGCTTACCCTAAACACATGCATCACCTATATGATAACCCTGGAAAGGGAAATCCTAGAAAAGGGTGCCCTATATATATATATATACACATATATACGTACATCACATCAATAAATGTTACAACTAGTCTGTCACATCATATAAACATTCAAACCAGTATTTAGAAATATGAAAAATTTTAATTGGGTCTTTAAATTCCATATTCCAATACATTTTCATAAAATACTTTCTAAATATTGAGGAAATACCCATTCTTATTAAGCACTCCAAATGACCCCTCAAGAAAAACATGTACCAAATGGGAACATTCATTTTGGATTTCATTTAAACCCATGTTTTCTGAAATTACACAAGGGAACTAATGCCATTTAGAAACAAACAAACCATTTAAGAAACCATTTCCATCTTTATTTCAAAACAAAAACAAAAACGCACAACACACTCAAAATGAAAAATAGGCATTACTATATCTTAAAAAAATGACTTTTACAAAATACCAATTGACCATGATTCCAAACATGACATTTTTAAACCATCATTTTTGAAATTTCATAAGGAAAAAATATTTTTGAAGAATTAAAGAACCATTTCAGAAACTGAGATTTGAGGAAAAATACTGTTTTAAGTGCTATTTTTATTTGAGGGCATACCCATGAGTGCACTTAGGGGACCATGTATGTGCCAAAATACAATGGTATACTTATATTAACCATGAAATTTTCCAAAAATATATCCATAAATTCACCACTTACTTTTGACCAAATGAAACAACTCCACCTAATTACCAAATTGAAAACAACATTTATGAAATAAGAGAATATTCCAAAAACAAGTTTCAAGCCATGCAATAAAAATCACCATGTTCACATGTAAAGTCCAAATCACATTTTCACCATTTTAATAAAATAAAACCATGGGAGATATCCCCAAAATCATGCGACTTTACATTAAAATATCACATCGCATTTTATTTCACACCAAATGCATAACACATAAGCATATTTGAAAAACCACGCTAGGTAAAAATTTTAACAAATTATACCAATGTAAAAATATCATAATAGACTAGATAAGGATACCATAGGGGAAAAAATAATGTTTAAAAATTTATTAAATATTCTCAAGTATCATTTGGTGTTCTGACACATAGGCATAAACAAAAATTTTCTTCGAAGACTATTTTTATCTAATTAAACTACCATGAAAACACCTCAATAAGTTATCCAAGTGTGTAATGAAGGTGAAAATAAAGTAAAAAAATTAATTAAAAAATATTAAGAACTACATGGAATAAATAAGAATGGGAAAACATGGATTTTCCAACATCAAACATGCGTGAACACCACAAAACTTCAACAGAAGGGAGAGTGAGCCCTTGTAGACCAACCACACACCCTAAATTCAAAATAAGCACAAGTCCTACGAAAATAATACCCATTAGGGTTCGGTCAACCAAAAAACATCCATTTAAATCCTAGAAATTGAGGGGAATGGGAGGGAGACTTACCAGAGGTCGTGTGAAAGGGAGAGACACACCAGGGAGGTCAAATGGAATATGGCCTCGTGCCGGAGGGGTTGGCCATAGTAGGGTCGTACCGGAATGGGAGACCACTGAACAGAGGAGGGTACACTGAGAAAATGGATTCCAGACAAAGGATGGTGTTCCGGAAGGGGTCTACTAGATGAAGGTCACATTGGGAAGGGGAGTTTTGGCCAGAGGGTGTGACCGTCATAAGGGGAAGGAGGCACTGGTGTCGGGTAGGGCAAACATGAGGGGGGGGGGGCATGGATAGGCAGGGGGAGGGGGAAAACTAGGGTAACAAAAAATTAGAAAAAAAACATAATAAAATTATAATAATTACATTAATATAAATAATAATAATAATAGTAATAATAATAATAATAATTAATTTAACAATAATATCTATGGTAATATCAATACCTATTTTTATAATAATAATAATAATAATAATAATAATAATAAAAAATATTAATAATAATAACATAGTGATAATAATAATAACAGTAATATTATTATTATTATTGTTGTTATTAAAACAATTCTTAAGTCTTATTTTTCATAAAATTTTATTTATTTTAAACATTAGGAAACCCCACAGTCACTTGGGTTGACCGCACAGTTACCTCCAATCATGTGGTGCCCGTACACTGGTCCGAAACCCACAAAAATCATCAGACATAAAATTTTTTAAAACACACTCAACCTAAACCTCAAAAAGACTAACTGAATCCAGGAAATAATAAAATAACATAAATTTTTAAAGGTCAGGGTGTGAAAATTCTCCCCACCCTAAAACTTTCTACGACCAAAAGGTCTCCAAGATAAAAGTTAATAAAAAACTGAGTACATCCACGAATACAAAGAGAAGAAATAGGAAATTCCTAGGTGACTATTTATTCCCCAAGTCACACCTGACCTATCTAGATGAAACCACAACCCAAAACAAGGAGAGAATCTGAGCGAGTTCTCCCCACCAATTAGGGTTCTACTATCATGGAAAGTAGAACCCAAATATACCACCCCAGGGGGGAGGAACAATGAAAGTACACCCAACTGATCCAAAAAAAATTCTATAATATGAGAAATAAAACAACTCCACTGAAACATGGACCTCTAGACCCAAGCCAAAAACCCAAACACTAGGAAAAACCCCATGGGATGAACATAACCCAAATAGCGAACCCAAGAAAAACTAAAAAAATTGATTCTTACATTGGCACTTACATCTCCAAACGAGGACATATAAAATGATGTCAATCCACAAAAAGTCTAAACACACTCAAGGAAAAAGAATGATTTTAAAAGACACATTCAGATAATAGGTCTACTTGAATTATAATAGAACATGGCCATCACAAATTCACAATGAAACAGTGAGCTTACAACGATGACAAAACTTAAATGGTATAAAAACAAGAATGAAAAGACTTTAAATGTTACAATCCCAACATGGAACACAAAACATAGACCAAGGATTCACACCCTCAATAGCTCATGAAAATGTACGAGCTTCACCCTAGTCCTGTGGTTGGGGCTCTGATGGATAAAACATCTCCTTCCTCATAGTCAGGCACTAAAACCTTACAATCAGAATGTCTTTTTCAGGCAACACATTCTTCAAAACTTCTCTAGATAACCCAGACAGCCGCAACCGTAACACGTCTTCAGAGGGATGAAACATGATAGCTTCAAGTACCTAAACCAACCACACTGGTGGCACATAACCAATAAGTCTGATGAACTGGAATCTAGATCAAATGAAGCGGACTCCTTAGGAATAGGTTCCTTTGACATGAACTCCTCACTAGATGGGGAACCTTCATGAGAAGAAAGAGATGTCAAACTTCCAAACACCTGCGCTCTAGGGACCATCTCTTCTAGAAACACATCATCTACCAGCATCTCAAAACAATGTACCTTAGAAGATATTACCATCTCTTTGATCTCTAGACAAAGACCCATGATATAGAGGGAAGTCATCATCAAATCTTGTGATGCCACCTACATATAAAAGGAAACCAATTCATTAATGTGGTCAATGTAATCCTTCCCCAACAAATAGATTTGTTGAATACCCATGAACTCTTCCCTTTTCATCATCTTCACCCCTTCAGGTATGAACCATTGGATGAAGATAGACCTCAAAACAACCCAGGTCATCCCAACTTTCAATGATGGCAGGGAGAAAATCTCTCATTTTTCCAAAGACAGACCTTCAAATAGACTGAACACATCATTCACTCTAACAACTACAGGAGTTAACAATACCATAAAGACACTCTCGACCACATCAATTTACATAACTGCCTCTAATGGACCTCGATCACCACGAAGAATAGGCAACGTCTGAGAGGGACCAAAAATTGGGCACAAATCATTGGAAACTTTGGAGACCTTTCTGTGTGGCATTTTCTAAACAACACAAAAATCATAAAATAAAATCAAAAATCAGTCCTAAATACAACCTAAATGAATATATCAATCCAAAACACCAGGCTGTTAAGCCAAACACATACAAGTATAACAAAAAAATCCATCTTTCAAAACTCAATTTCCATTTAAAATTTTCCAAAACCTTATCATTTCAAGGTCATGTTAAAAATACCAAAACCCACTTTACCAATTTTAAGACCATTTAGAAGAAAATGTTTTCATTTGAAAACCACTTCCATTTTCATAAGACACTCACACCAACCGAAATCAATCAAAACCCAAATTTCACCAAACCATAAGAGTGAGGAACTAGTATCTACGCCCAACTCAGTGAAATGGTAGTGATCCATTACCTAAGTAGGAAATCACACTAAGAGGAACTTAGATCGAGCACTTAGATATCACATGGGTCACTAATCCGTGAAAAATAACAACATAACACCGAATCATATCTATTTTTATCTCTTAATCAAAATCAAAATCATAAGACTCGAATCCTAGGCTACCCTTAGTAACTCGAGGATTAGTGCGAGCAATATCTTGTGACACTCTTCTAACATCTACCCTCAGAGTCACGACAATCCTAATCTCCATTTAGAAGACACCCCAAATTTCAAGGGTCTGCTCTGATACCATTTTGTCACGAACCTACCTGATTTGACCCGAAACAAGTCACCCGAGCCAACCCACGGCATGGCCAGAAGGGCATTCCCGATCCCCATGGGATGAAAACTAGTATCGATCATCAAAAATAAAAAAGTGGGAATGATTTGGACCTAAAATGAAATACATATAAATAAATAGATAAATAAATAAATAAAACTGAAAAAAACAAATAATAACTAACAACAGAAATGAAAAAATGTATCATAGCCAAACGTACGTCCAAGTGACCTTGTGGGTCACCACCTAAAATAGATCCATTATCGTTGTAAGAGAAATCTAGGTCAGGTACCTGAAACTAAGAAGAAAAAGTTGGGGTGACCACAAAAATTCTCACTAGGAAATCACCATAGAATCTAGGTGCTTCCTTTCTTGAAAACATTCCATCCATGCTATTTTGAAATTACAATTATAAAAATATGATTTTTCACATTTTATTTAGCAAAAATAGTCTTTCACATTTTAAAAACAAACAAACACCACATTTTATTTTAAAAAATGATCATCCTTTTAATAACAAAAACTAAACCAAATAACTAATCAAAATAATATAGGGTTGTGCTGAAAATAAATAAATGAATAAGAAAACAATGCATGTTGAAACCAAGGAAAGTGGAAAGTAACCAAGAAGAAATAAAAAAATAGTAACAATGAGTGATCATAAACATCACTAGAAGACCCCTAGATGTACTCAGTTAGGAACCACCTACCAGCGTATGATAAAGTCCCTAAGTCAATAACCAACTGGCTGCTCTAACCTAGCCTCACCAGTGGAACACCCCTCCCAGTCTGTCTACAACACCAGGAGGGTACTAACCTATCTAATCGGGGATAGCAAGCAATTGTCACTCAATCATCTAATATATTCCCAGGAACCCATGATAGATATGAATATATTGTATAAGTGGGAGGCCCGCACACACATGACTCACCTTACCTACCGCCAATTCACCTGCCTACCCAAAACACGGGAATCACCCATACGATAACCAAAGAAAGGGAAATCCTAGATAAGGGTTCCCTATATATATACCTACATGTATACATCACATCACTAAAAGTTCCAAAAAGGCTGTCACATCATATAAACATTCAAACCAACATTTAGAAATATGAAAATTTCCAAATACGCCTAAAATTCCATGTTACAATAGATTTTCATAAAATCCTTTCTAAACTTTGAGAAAATACCCATTCTTATTAAAAACCTAAAATAGCCCCTCAAGAAAAACATGTACCAAACATGAAAATTATTTTTTGATTCCATTTAAACCCAAATTTTTTGAAATAACACAAGGGAACCAACACCTTTTAAAAACCAATATATCATTTAAGAAACCAATTCCATATTTATTTCAAAACTAAGACAAAAACTCACAAGCCACTCGAAAAGCCTAATAAGCTTCCCTTTCACATAAAAACCAAACATATTCTATGAAATTCCAAGTAACTATAATTCTTAACATGAAATTTCAAAACTATCATTTTTGAAATTTCCTAAGGAGAATTATATTTTTTAAGAATTAAAGAAAAATTTTAGAAACCGATATTTGAGGAAAAATATTGTTTTAAGTTCAATTTTAATTTTTAGGGAATTCCCATGTGTGCACTTGGTGCACCATGGATGTAATAAAATCCAATGAAATACCTAGAATGACCATGAAAATGCCCAAAACTATTTCCAGAAATTCACCAGTTACTTTTTACCTAACCAAATAACTCCACATAATTACCAAATTGTAATCAACATTTATGAAATAAGGGAATATTCCCAAAAAATATGTAATACCACATCATAAAAATCATTATTCTCACTTGTAAAGTCCAAATTACATTTTCACTATTTTAATAAAATGAAACTCTAGGAAACATCCCCAAAATCATGCGTCTTTACTTTAAAAGATCACATCATATTGTTTTTCACACCAAGTGCATAACACAAAAGAATAATTGAAAAGCCCCTCTAAAGACCAATTTTAACAAATTTTACCATTTTAAAAATATCACAATAGGCTGGAAAAGGGTATGATATGGGTGAAAATCACATTTATAAATTTATTAAAAATACTCAGGTATCATTTGGTGCACACACACATAGGAATAATTTTTGTTCTTCAAATAATATTTTCAAAAAAATAAACAACTATGAAAACACCTCAATAAGTTAATAAAGTGGGTTATTAAGGTGCTAGTCAAGTTTAAAAATTATTTAAAAATACTCATTAATTATATGGATTTAATTAGAATGGAAAAATGAGAATTTACCTATCTCAAACATGTTCGAACGCCATGAAACTTCAATGGAAGGGAGAGATAGACCTCACAGACCAAACACACACCCAAAATTTGAAGGAAACACAAGTCCTATGAAACAAATACCCATTAGGGTTCGATAAACCAAAAAACCCCCATTAAAATCAAAGAAATTGAGGGGAAAGGGATGGAGACTTACTGGAGGTTGCATGCATAGGAGAGAGACACCAGTGAGGTCTACCGAAATAGGGACTCCTACTGGAGGGGTTCACTATATTAGGGTTTCATCAGAATGTGAGGATGATATAAAAAGAAGGGAACATCAAGAAAAGGTTTTTCAGATGAAGGAGGGTGCGCTGGGAAGGGGACCGCTAGACAGAGGTCATATTGGGAAGGGGAGGTTCGACCAGATGGTTCTGCCGGTGCACTGGGAAGGGGACCGCTAGGTAAGTAATAATTAAATTTTAAAGACTCATTATTATATCATTAATATAATATATATTCATTAAATCTATACTTATTACCATCCATGTAAATAATAAATGAATAAAAAATCAAGTCACTTTGGGGTGGTGGTAGTCCACACATACACATGAGCGATGTTATCATTTCCCGACAGATAGAGACGTAAGAAAATAGAAAAGATATTATAATTATAAAAGTATAATTATTTCATAAATATCACATATAAAAATTAAATCCATAATAATTACTACCATGTAATATATTTATGTAAAATGATTCATATCACTATGTGGAGGCGGTATTCCACACGTACACACGAGTGATACTTTAATTTCCCATTTGGTATAAAAGAGGTGGAAAATAGTTGTACCACAATCAAAATAACATATTAGTATATTTATTATATTTGATTAATTATTTTAGTATGTATACTATATATTTAAATAAAGTAGTAGAATAATAAAAACTTTTAACGGTTCGGTAAAGATGATTACATATTCTTTGAGAGTCCTCATTTTTCATACAACTTTAGCCTTTTTAGGATGGTCCTAGAAGAATAAAAAAATATCACCAATAAAAGGAAGTATTGTAGGGATTTTATTTGGATAGGTATTGACTAATAAATAGTTCTCAATGTTTCTGAATAATTTAGTAGAAATGGTTTCCTTTTATAAGTGAGGGGAGAGATACACATAGAATTACATAAAATATTTAAATAATATAAAGTAATTTTCTTATGAATGCCATAGAAAATACATATTAATTCATAGCTAAGATTATATAAAGTCAAAATATAATCAAAACTTAATATTTATACAATTTATGTGGCATTTTTACCCTTATCTATTAGTTTACTTCCCCCCCTGCGGTAAACCCAGTTTAACCTTTACCAAAGTGATACATTTTTACCAAGGTTACTCTCATAATAACCAAAAATTATGTTGAACACATTACATTGTATTAATTATTATGATTAACTATTATTAATAAATTTAAAATATTCTATTTATATAAGTGGTAGAAATTAATTTTAATTTTATGTTTATAAAACACAATGAAAACCATTTTTAGAATTTTTTTTATGTATAAAAATGATTTTATAGAAAAATAAATTATAATTATGATTTGAATGGAATTAATTTGGATTAGTTAAATAAAATGACCCTTTTTTATTCAAATATAAACCTAAACTAAAATTAACCTTTTAAATAATTGATTAAGAGGAAAAAACTAAAGGTAATTTTTATTTGAACAAAAATCATTACTTAGATTTCCAAAATGGTACAAATTTATTTTTAAGTTCAACATTATATTTTTTTATGAATTATATTACTTATAAAATATATATTTATTCTAGAAAAAAATTCATGAACTGTCCGGTTATTCTTATATCATTATAATTTCATAAAGGTGATTTTTTTTGAAAAATAACTATTTTTATATTCCCCCAAAAGTCAATTATTTACGAAAAATATAAAAAATAAACCTAAAATAATTTAGATAATATGAATTAAAAAATGGTATCTATTTCATTAAGTTAAATTTATATATTTTTTAACTTAGGTTTTAATCACATTCTTGAATAAAACTATGTGCATTATACTATTGTTTCTTTAAAAATTAAAGTTTACTTACTATAATTGACTCCCAGGTGTTATAGGATGTATCCCCCTATAAGAATGTAAAATAATATTTATTTTGATTGATCCCTTATATGATATAATATAGCATTAAAAATATATGTATTTTATGACCATGGTCTTACTATAGGAGGATACTCAGAGGATGCAGGTTTTCTCTGTTATGTGTTTCTAGAAAACCCTCACTTGAGTCTATTATAATATTATCTAGAGACTCAGTTTTTATAACTTTATATAGGAAAATATGTTAAAAAGAGTGTAACAAGTTAATTTTTAAAAATATTAGCATGATAAAGGAACAAAAATTTTCATAAAATTAATCATGTTACGAAATCTCAATTCAAACCCCAAGGTCATTCTTGATGCCACCTACCTTGAGGTTGTATCTTAGCCATAAAATATGTTACAAAATATCATTTCCTAATAGGTTACATGACCAATCAATATGTCTCAAAATATCCTAATAAAAAATCACTTAAGAGGATACCCATAATCTTTTTGTCAATAATTCAATAGAGTGAGCCCATTATCCTCCTAATCCCATATCTTTATCCACACCGAGGATTGAAAAAACACTAGGACTATATCTGATGAATATTTATATAGAGATTAATTGAAATATAAAATGAATATATACCAAATAAATTTAAATGGTTCATCAAGAGGTCACTATAATAATAACTAAGGTGTCCAACCACTCTTTAGGAATGTTAATCATTACCCAGAGGCTGATTGTGAATGATCTAACCCCAAAATCAATCAATACTAGTGTCTCACACCATTAAAAAGTTCCACCACACACTATAATCACAACCATACATGGTTATCAAACCAACATCTCATTGAACCCCATGAATCACTCCAAGAAGTCATGATTACTAAGAGTCCAAGTATCTACCATCTTCATAATGGGGAGATTCAAATGTATCATGGACATCCCATAATATATATAAAAAATATATACATGGTTCTAACACTATTATATTTCACAATAAAAAATGGCATAATTTATAAAATCACCATAATCAAGATGCTCACAAAATCATTCAAACATTGGAAAATATTTTATTTTTTAAACAAGGCCAATCAAACCAAAAAAAGTTATCAAATCATTTAAAAAATGTTATATGTTGTTTTAAATAGTTAATTACCTTATAAAAATACCATTTAAACCTATTTAGTGAGACAATTTATATTCTTTTTAAATATTATTTCAAAACCATCACTTTTAAAATAATTTTAATTTGAAATTCCATGAAAAATACAACCCCTTTAGAACTGAAATTTAAAGGTAAAATATATTCCATTTATAAATATACCTTATATTGATAAACTTTTTGAATCACATTGATAAAGTAAAAGTAATTTAAATTTTAAACCCCACCACGTCTCCAAAAAATCTAAAAAAATAAACTATTGGTGCATATTTGACTAAGGATCATTGGTATGAAATGTTTTCCATATTGAGTATTAGACTAACACATGAAACCCCATTTTATGGGGAAATAAAAATTCAAAAAATTATATGCATAATAATAATTAAAATGATGGTGGTGGTGATTATGAAAATAAAATTAACCAAAGGAAACAAGCATTCATACCAAATAACCAAGAAATCAAAATTCTCACTTGGTAAAAGACTCATATAATAATAATTTTCCCATTTATTTAATCCAAGATCATATCTACCACCTTCAATACAATGAGTATATATATCATAAATAATTACCCAAGAATTAATCTCCAATTTTTTTATAATAAAATCATATGCACTGCCTAAAGTATGTAAAACTCACTGGGAAATTTCAGATGCTAAAACTCAAATAAAAAAGGTATATTCCATTCTTGGAATTTATATGATCTAATTATTCAAGAGAGAAAAAATTTTAAAATCCAAATATATTAATAATTTCTCAAAAAATAATTACATAATGGTTGGGTTTTTCTAAACCCTTTGATTTTAGTTTCCAAACATTAGAGTCATTGAGAGGAAGTATGGATGTGTTTTAGAGGCTTATAGTTGATTTTTGGAAACATCGGGCCAAAATTCCTATGGTGTGGGTTATGGTGGAGGATATTTCTTAGTTTTTCCATGTGATATGGTTATTATAATTCCTAGAAAACCTTTTGTCTGAAATACCTATCTAAAATGGTGTGGTGTCTAGGGGATTTCCTTATATAACATGAGGAGAGGAGAAACACCTGTATTGGTGGGAATAATGCTGCTGAGTCTAGTTGTAGTTGAGTTACAAAAGTATGTTTTAAATAATGAGGAAGGTTCCTCCATTCCCTAGTCTAAGTCATGGTGTAATGGAATTAGTGAGGTTGAATCATCCATATCATGATAGGTCAATGAGGGATGTCATAGTTAAGTTGTGAAAGTTTGTTGGAAGTAGTGATATTAGTCTCCCCACACCATGGAGAGGAACATAGAGGTCTCCTATAGATAAAAATGGAATCCAACACGTCATGATGAATAAAGGGTTATTGTTTTATTCTTGAAACATTGAGGAGATTATAGAACAAAATGTAGTGCAAGTCAAATTTGTTTTAAAGTGGCCAAAATGAGCACTTAGACATGGTAAATTTTTTCTAGGACTATGGGTATTTAAATATTACGATATGAAGAAATAACTATTGAGACATGGAATATTATACTGACAAAAAATATTATAGTGAAATAAATATTGAGTCTTAAAGAAGGAATAATGGCCACGATACTTGACCATAATGCATGTTCATTTTAATATATGAGGTGCATGTGCTCATACCATGTAACACCCCGAACCCAGTTACCCAGATTCGGTGCATTATTTTAATACATTGACATGATTACAAGGAATCAAGTCCCGAAGGAACGATCGGTTTAGAAGTCTTGGAAAATAGATTACATACATGAATGTTACATTATACTTTATAAAATACAAAAAAAAAATAAATAATACTTTATGAATTCCATTATTCTCTTGGCTTAACCCTGCATATCAATCACAATAAACTTCTTGGAATCCTGGGAAAAATAAAACATAGAAAGGGGTGAGCTCAGAAGCTCAGTAAGGATAACAATATAGCAAAAACTTTCATAAATAAGCATAAACATTTAAGGCAATGTATAACTAAAACAAAAGCCTTTTAAACTTTAACTTCATCATAATATGGAAAAAATAAAATGAAATAATTCCATTTACTTATTCACATGGATATTCTACTAGTCGAATAATCACATGCAATATCAATAACCACTTTCATAATGATGGAATACATTATGTTGAACTTTAATTTCTTTGTCAAGGCCTCGTTCCAAGACCTACGGGCTAACTGTAACCGGAACCCAACCTAGAGAGCCTCTGTAACTGAACTCCAACCCGGAATGCCTCTAATAACTGGACACCAACCTGGAGTGCCTCTAATAACCGCACACCAACCCAGAGTGCCTCTTATAACCGGACACCAACCCGGAGGTTTTGCTGTAACTGGACCCTAACCCGGAAGGCTTACTTTTACTAGTCCCCAACCCGAAACATACTAGTCCAACACATTCATCTTAAGAATAGGATGAAATATAACATAAACATTCGTATTAAAACTAGCATACGAAATGAAAAAACATTAATCATAAACCATTAATGGAATAAAAATAACTCATCCATAGTCAAACATATCACAAAACCTTAAATAAAATATGGAAGATTTGTATCATAATAAATCAACCTCAAACAAGTGTAAAATTTTTCAAAGGATGTTGACATAGATGAAATCAAAACTATTTGAGAGAAATATCTCTTTTTTTGAAATCATTTAAAAGTCACATAATTATAAAAGAAAACAATTAATTTGAAAAAATTCTTATAAGATTGTAAGGGAAGATTCAAAGATTTTATAATGGAAGAAAATAGCCTCACCTTCCATATAAGTTAAAAAATACATTCTTACCTTAATTATGTTGAAAAGGTTAAAAAAGGACCTTGTTTGGAAAACGACGGAAATATTCCTTTATAAACTTATTATAAAAAGTCAAACAAGGGTATAAATGAATTTAACCCATATTATTTAAAATAGTAAGAATTTTTTGAAATAAATTTTTAAGAAACATGGATGTGGATGATAAAGAGGTCCTAGTAGATAATTACGTATAAACAACCTCAGATAATGAAGAGATTGTGAAATAAACCCTTACCAATTTGGTAAATTATGAAACATACACCCCATGAAGAAGGTATCATACAATTAATATTTAAATACACATAAATTAAAGTGTATTAAACAAAGAATACAATTATGGGCAGTACATACACCACACAAAAGGTAATAGTGGCAATATGGCATGAATCTCACGGGAATAAGGAGTGAGATGAAAACCCCTTACCTTGCACTTTCCTTTAGTTGAGGGTACGTTTAGCCTACTATATAAAGACTATAGTATGTTATTAAATTATACCAGAACCATATTAATATTTATGATATAATACATTATTCATTTATGACTTTATACTACACATTTAATAATAATTTCCATGTTATATTAATATTTCGGGTAATAATCGCTTTCTTTATCGTACATGTTTTAACTTGTTACTCTTGATTGTATCACTTAGATCATGATTTATATACTTCCAGAATATAAAACATGATTTATTTATCATATATATTTAGAATATAAAAATTTATAATAGACATATATATGAAATTGAAAACACCGTTTATGGAGACGGTAGTCCGTACGTACGCATAAACGCTGTTTCCGTTTTCATATAGTATTGAATAGAAGTAAGTGAATAAGATATATGTAAGTACATAAATACTTATATATATGAATATATATATCTCCAGTATCATTATTATTTCATATATTACATACTTATTAGTAATATATATTTTTATAATCGTCGATTAATGGTGAACTTGGAAATCAATCTCATCGCGTCGTGGAGATGGTAATCCATACGTACGCACGAGCGAAAATATCATTCTTTTGATAATAATATAATATATAATTGGATGTTATATAATATATACATAATCCTTATCATGTTATATTTATTATTTACATTAAATACACATCATTAATATACCCATCAAAATAATAATGTATTGAATAACAATTACACCGCGACGTGGAGACGGTAAGCCGTACGTATGCACGTATGGGGACATGTCATTCAAAGGGTGGATAGAACAATGAATTTGGTTGTACCATAATTATAATAACATGATATTATATAGAATATACTGGAGTTATTATTTTAGAATGGAAACAACAAAGAAAAAGGAAGTGGATGAAGAAAGGAACTTGAAAGAGGGTGGTGAAATCATTACCTCTTCTTCGGGTTCTTCCTTTTGATTTGATGAAAATGGCTCCTTAGGTTGGCTTTCTGATCAAAATAATGAATCTAGTATGAATTTAGGATATTTTAGAGGGTATTTGGGCAGGGTTTGGCCGAGCCAAATGGCTTAGAAGGTGTGAATTAGAGAGAAGGGGGAGTGCCCTTTTATAAGAGGGGTGAGGGGCACCTTAGGAAAAACTGAAAATATTATTTTATAGTAAATTCATATTCGGTTTCTAATGTATCCAAAGCTGATTATTTAAAGTCTACGGTGGTTATAGGTCTAAAAAACCTCAACCAATAGCTTTTAGACAATTTTAGGTTACCATTTTAACCTTGTCATTTAAATTTATCTCTAAGTTAAATAATTTAACTTTTAACGTGTCTTCTTGTATTCTTACACTATATGGTTAATAAACTTACTATATACTATCAATAGAACCCCAATTGGTTCTTTAATTTCATATATATTATTATATAAGTCTTTTGGCCAAACCTTATATTTTTAGGACCATTATATCAATTAATAATATAATATTTGTTTTAAAAACTATTTTATGTCAATTTTGACACTATTTGGTATTTGTTTTTTGTTAAAATAATAACAAAAAGATTACTTCAAAAAAAAACATTTAATCAATAATAAAATGTAATATTCACCTAGAAAATTCGTGGACGTCATAAAAACTTTGAAATTATATTTATTTTAATATTTATAATACCATTTATTTGATTCTTTCATGAATAAGGTAATTACTGCATCATCAATGTGTCATAAATAAATTTATTTATATAATGTCTAAAAATTATAAATAAAATACCATGATATAGAAAATATTTTTATATTTCTAATAAATATTTATAATCGAATTTATCTTATGAAAAACCCTATATTAAAAATGTTTTAGTTATTAAACTTTGATTTTAACTCTTTTAACTCTTCTTTGAATTAAATAATAATAAATGTCCTAATCTAATCCAAGTGGACCTAAATGATAATATTTTATTCCTGAGTTTGTTTCTGGTCGAGATAAACTTGTACAATACAATTAGTACATGTGTGAGGGTAATATTAATATCATTTTTACCCTTAATTACCCTATTTACTTTTAACCGTGGTAAATAAAAGTAAAAAGTTACTATTCCACAAAAATTATTTTCATCTCATTGAACCACATTTTACTCCTTGATTTTAATCTTGTCTCTCGGATTTTTAAAATTCAGCTCACAAAAGTGGTAAAATTAAGTTTTATGTGAATTTGCAAAAGCTCCTAGGAGGTGGGTAAAAGACGGTGAAAGGTTCAATAAAATTTTTATATATCTAAAATTATTATAAACTGAATCTAATGAATTACATTGAAATTATATAGGAATTATGTATCTATTTTGACATTTAATAATTTAAATAAAATAAATAATTATTTAAATAAAAATTCGGTTTAGAACTATAACTCAGTGTTTTTCACTATTACTCAAAAATTAAAAGTTTTCAGAAAAATACCAAAAATTTACCCTAAGATAATTTTGATATTACGAATTAAATAATGAATTCTATTTTACAAAATTCAAAACATAGAATTTGCATTTATTAATTTAAAATTAATTCCCGCTGTCAAAACAAAAAGCGTGTTTTTAAGAAACAATAACTATCAAAAGATTGACACTTATTTATGTCCGGTTTAAATGTGAAATTATGTCCAATGACCAACATTGGATTAAATTGTAAAAATATATTTGAAATATAATTTAAAACCACTAAAATTCATAATTTATCACTATTAATTATTTCGATTAAAAAAGTTGTTTTTAATTAAAATTTAGTAATTTTCACTATTCATCAAAATATGAAAGTTATCAGAAAAGTACCAAAAATTCACCCTAAGATAATTTCGATATTCCTAATCCATAAATGATGTCAATTTTGAAAGATAAAATGTATAAAATTTCAAAAAGTGGGTATTACTATTCCTAACGGCTAGTTTGATTGGTTGTGGTGTGTGTTAGAACTCAAAGTTGCGTAAAACACATGCTACTGTATTATTTAAAGAGAAGCTTACCATGGAATATTGGGGTGCTACATTATCCCCTAATTTAATAATTTACGTCCTTGCAATTTATGATTGGTATTGGAAACTTGGGGTTGACATTTCAAAATATCTTAATTGAAATCCCACATCGAAAAATGGATTAATGAGGCCTCTATTTAAAATAAAGAGTGGTAAGTATGAAGGTTACCAAAAATAACATATACTAGGGTTACATGTAGGAAAATATGGATATTGAAGAGAAATCTAACCATCAATATCTGATGGAGAGTGGTAGAGAACATGGCTATGAAAAGGCTAATAATCCCAAAGCCATAAATTTGTGATGATCTAAGGTACCATCTAGGACAACATTTTTGTTCTAAGTTCCTTTTATTAATGTTGAGGAATTTATTTATGATATTGGATAAGATCATAAGGAGATATACTTAATTTATAATTAGAGTTTTATCCATTAATAAATTTCTACCACAAACTCATCTTTCACTACAAAACATAATACAACTCAAAAATACTCTATTTATCCTAATCATATAGGGTTCCAAATATAATGAATGTATAATTCACATATCAGACCCATTCAAAAAAAGAAACTACATTATACAATCCAGGGACTTCACCTAGTCCAGTGGTAGGCGATAAATCCCAATCTCACTATGGTTGTGGGTTCGATTCCCATAGCTTTGTCCGACGCGATGGGTTGTCACACGGTCTGCATGTTGTCCTTTTATAAAAATCCAAAAATAACCTTTCAAACTCAATCCATTCCAACCTTTATACTTATCCAAAATACTACTATCCAAACTCATAGTCCAAAATTTACAAGGAAGTTAAACAAAATGAAGATCCTTTTTTCTATGTAATAACATGTGAACACCTTCACCATGTATTATTTTAAAACATGGTAACATCCAGAATTACCATAAAACCTTATTGATTACATTCATTCTCCCTTATTCTTTATAGAATACTGGATATACTCCTTCTATAAAAAATGTTGTATACTCCAACGATAAAAAATCATTAATCAGTTTCAAGGTATTCAAGAATATCCAATATAATTTACCCAAATCAATCATATCTTATTCCAAAATCAGTACCTCAATATTAGGACCATATTAAGGTTTATATTTCCTTAAACCGTGTAATTTCCCAAAAGTTTAACTCGCTGTAGAGTCACTTTTCTTAGTACCATAAAATATAAAATCCTTAATGAAATAGTACTGCAGTACAATCCTTATTTATTTCTATAACATAATTGATACAACACTTAAATGAAATAATTCCAAAATAACAACATAATAACACTAGTCATTCCTCTTCATTTGTGGTAGCATCATAACTTGATTATTATCCAATAGCACCATTTACGGCATAGTCAGATGACTGGGACATTAGTTCGCGTAGTGTTAAAACTCCTTGCATATGAAGCATTGTACATTTGAAAACTTTTTCTTACAATTTTAGTCACGTACTTGGTGTCATTTTTCTCTACACTTATAAAATACTCCCATTCTCTTCAAGCATTTTTCAAGGTGATTCTTTCCACAGTTATTACATTGAGAAAATCCTTCTTTAGCTTCTTCCCTTTATCTGTCCTTCTCTCTACCATCATTTTCTTCTCTGGATTCCCTTCAAATCCATTGGACTCTGAGTATTCTTTACTTATCTTATCAACACATGATACTATTTCTTCATATGATGATAATACATGGGAGACTATTTCCCTTATAAATTCTGGCTTAGGACCATGAAAGATATGATCCTTATTACTCTTTAGATCATGTGTATTGCGGAAGTTATCATTCCTTCTATTGAGTGCCATTTCTAAACAATGGTATACACTAGATTAGTTTATGAATAGGAATACCTAATCCTGAACTTGTAAAACACTTAACATAAATTAAACAGTTTATGGATATAATCCATAATCATAAAAATGTTTTCTTTGAGTAAGTATATACTCATAATACCTTCATAATGGTTTGTAAATAAAATGATAATTATCCTAAGAAAATCCCCCGGGAGTGTCGTAACCAAGAGTTCATCAAGGCCCATTGTTGTACACCAGTTCCCGTTCGAGTCTAGCTCAAAGCGGTGTTTTCTGGTTTTACCCCTAGGTACATCTGTGGCAGATCCGCCTCTACCTGCTCATATCCAGACATGGATGTATTTCTTGGAAAACTCACAAAATCTCTACAATACCAAAATTCTAGGAAGTTCTTCTATACTAATCCTCAAAGTCTATCTTAGGGCGATGTGCTCTAATCAGAGTTTATCTAAATCTAGTTTCCAAGGTTATTTCTAAACTTCCTCTGATACCTACTGTAATGCCCCGAACCTAGTTACACAGAGTCGGTGCATTATTTTAATACATTGGCATGATTACAAGGAATCAAGTCCCGAAGGACCGATCAATTTAGAAGTATTTGAAAATAGATTACATACATGAATGTTACATTACATTTTATAACATACGAAACAACATAAATAATCCTTTATGAATGCCATTATTCCCTTGGATTAACCCTTCATATCAATCACAATACACTTCTTGGAATCCTGGGAAAAATAAAACATAGAAAGGGGTGAGATTAGATGCTCAGTAAGGATTACAATATAACAGAAACTTTCATCAATAATCATAAACATTTAAGGAAATGTATAACTAAAAGGAAAGCCTTTTAAACTTTAGCTTCATCATAATATGGAAAAAATAAAATGAAATAATTCCATTTACTTATTCACATGGATATTCTACTAGTCGAATAATCACATGAAATATCAATAACCACTTTCATAATGATGGAATGCATAATGTTGAACTTTAATTTCTTTGTCAAGGCCTTGTGCCAAGACCTAGGGGATAACTGTAACCGGAACCCAACCTAGAGAGCCTCTGTAACCGGACTCCAACCCGGAGTGCCTCTAATAACCGGACACCAACCCGGAGTGCCTCTAATAACCGCACACCAACCCGGAGTGCCACTTATAAACAGACACCAACCTAGAGGTTCTGCTGTAACCGGACCCCAACTCGGAGGGCTTACTTTTACTGGTCCCCAACCCAGAACATAATAGTCCAACACATTCATCTTAAGAATAGGATGAAATATAACATAAACATTCGTATTAAAACTAGCATATGAAATGACAAAACATTAATCATAGACCATTAATGGCATAAAAATAACTCATCCATAGTCAAACATATCAAAAAACCTTAAATACAATATGGAAGATTTGTATCATAATAAATCAACTTCAAAAAAATGTAAAATTTATCAAAGGATGTTGACATAGATGAGATCAAAACTATTTGAGAGAAATATCTCTTTTTTTGAAATCATTTAAAAGTCACATAATTATAAAAGAAAACATTTACTTTGAAAATATTCTTATAAACTTTTAAGGGAATCTTCAAAGATTTTATAATGGTAGAAAATAGCCACACCCGCCATATAAGTTAAAAAAAGACATTCATACTTTAAATCTGTCGAAAAGGTTAAAAAGTACCTTCTTTGGAAAACGACGGAAAGATTCCTTTATAAATTTATTATAAAAAGTAAAACAAGGGTATAAATGACTTTAAACCATATTTTGTAAAATAGTAAGAATGTTTTGAAATACACTTTTAAGAAACATGGATGTGGATGATAAAGAGGTCCCAATAGATAATTACATATAAACAACCTTGGATAATGAAGAGATTGTGAAATAAACCCTTACCAATTTGGTAACTTACGAAAATAAACCCCATGAAGGAGGTATCATACAATTAATATTTAAATACACATAAATTAAAGTTTATTACACAAAGAATACAATTATGGGAAGTATATACACCACAAAAAAGGTAATAGTGGCAATATGGCATGAATCTCACGGGAATAAGGAGTGAGATGAAAACCCCTTACCTTGCACTTTCCTTTAGTCGAGGTTACGTTTATCCTCCTTTATGAAGACTATAGTATGTTATTAAATTATACCATAACCATATTAATATTTATGATATAATAAATTATTCATTTATGACTTTATACTACCCATTTAATAATAATTTCCATGTTATATTAATATTTCGGGTAATAATCTATTTCTTTATCGTACGTGTTTTAACTTGTTACTCTTGATTATATCACTTAGATCATGATTTAAATACTTACAGAATATAAAAAATGATTTATTTATCATATATATTTAGAATATAAAAATTTATAATAGATGTATATATTAAATGGAAAACACCGTTTATGGAGACGGTAGTCCGTACGTACGCATAAACGCTGTTTCAGTTTTCATATAGTATTGAAGGGAAGTAAGTGAATAAGATATATGTAAGTACATAAATACTTCTATATATAAATATATATATCTCCAATAGAATTATTATTTCATATATTACATACTTATTAGTAATATATATTTTTATAATCGTCGATGGATGGTGAACTTGGAAATGAATCTCATCGCGTCGTGGAGACGGTAATCCGTACGTATGCACGAGCGAAAATATCATTCTTTTAATATTAATATAATATATAATTGGATGGTATATAATATATACAGAATCCATATCATGTTATATTTATTATTTACATCAAATACACATCATTATTATACCTATCCAAATAATAATGTATTGAATAACAATTACACCACGATGTGGAGACGGTAAGCCGTACGTACGCACATATGGTGACATGTAATTCAAAGGGTGGATAGAATAATGAATTTGGATGTACCATAATTATAATAACATTATAGTATATAGAATATACTGGAGTTATTATTTTAGAATGGAAACAACAAAGAAAAAGGAAGTGGAAGAAGAAAGGAACTTGAAAGAGGGTGGTGAAATCATTACCTCTTCTTCAGGTTCTTCCTTTTGATTTGATCAAAAGGGCTCCATAGGTTGGCTTTATGATCAAAATAAGGCCTCTAGGATGAAGTTAGGATATTTTAGAGGGTATTTGGGCAGGTTTTGGCCGATCCAAATGGATTAGAAGGTGTTAATTAGAGAGAAGGGGGAGTGCCCTTTTATTAGAGTGGTGATGGGCACCTTAGAAAAAACTTAAAATATTATTTTATAATAAATTCATATTCGGTTTCTAATGGCTCCAAAGTTGATTATTTAAAGTATAAGGTGGGGATAGGTCTAAAACAACTCAACCAATAGGTTTTAGACAGGTTTAGGTTACCATTTTAACCTTATCATTTAGATTTAACTCTAAGTTAAATAATTTAACTTTTACCGTGTCTTCTTGTATTCTTACACTATATGGTTAATAAACTTACTATATACTACAAATCGAACCCCAATTGGTTAATTAATGTCATATATATTATTATATAAGTCTTTTGGCCTAACCGTATATTTTTAGGACCATTATATCAATTAATAATATAATATTTGTTTTAAAAACTATTTTATTGTCAATTTTGACACTATTTGGTATTTGTTTTTTGTTAAAATAATAAAAAAAAATATTAATTAAAAAAAATAGATTTAATCAATCCTAACATGTCATATTCACCTAAAAAATTCGTGGATGTCATAAAAACTTTGAAATTATATTTATTTTAATATTTATAATACCATTTATTTGATTCTTTCATGAATAAGGTAATTACTGCATCATCATTATGTCATAAATAAATTTATTTATATAATGTCTAAAAATTATAAATAAAATACCATGCTGTAGAAAATATTTTTATATTTGTAATGAATATTTATAATCGAATTTATCTTATGCAAAACCCTATATTAAAAATGTTTTATTTATTAAACTTTGATTTTAACTCTTTTAACTATTTTTTGAATTAAAGAATAATAAATGTCCTAATCTAATCAAAGTGGACCTAAATGATAATATTTTATTCCTAAGGTTGTTTTTGGTCGAGGTAAACTTTTCCAATAGAATTAGGACATGTGTGAGGGTAATATTAATATCATTTTTACCCTTAATTACCCTATTTACTTTTAACCATGGTAAATAAAAGTAAAAAGTTACTATTCCCCAAAAATTATTTTCATCTCATTGAATCACATTTTACTCCTTGATATTAACCGTGTCTCTTGGATTTTCGAAATTCAGCTCATAGAAGCGGTAAAATTAAGTTTTATGTGAATTTGCAAAAGCTCATAGGAGGTGGGTAAAAGACGGTGAAAAGTTCAATAAAATTTTTATATATCTAAAATTATTATAAACCGAATACAATGAATTACATTGAACTTATATAGGTATTATGTATCTATTTTGACATTAAATAATTTAAATAAAATAAATAATTATTTAAATAAAAATTCTTTTTTAAACTATAACTCAGGGTTTTTCACTATTCCTCAAAAATTAAAAATTTTCAGAAAAATACCAAAAATTTACCCAAAGATAATTTTGATATTAAGAATTCAATAATGAAGTATATTTTACCAAATTAAAAACACAGAAGTTGCATTTATTAATTTAAAATTAATTCCCACCGTCAAAACAAAAAGCGTGTTTTTAAGAAACAATAACTATCAAAAGATTGACACTTGTTTATGTCCGGTTTAAATGTGAAATTATGTCCAATGACCAAAATTGGATTAAATTGTAAAATATATTCTAAATATAATTTAAAACCACTCAAATTAATAATTTATCACTATTAAATATTTTGATTAAAAAAGTTGTTTTTAATTAAAATTTAGTAATTTTCACTATTCATCAAAATATGAAAGTTATCCGAAATGTACCAAAAATTCACCCTAAGATAATTTCCATATTCTGAATCCAAAAATGATGTCAATTTTGAAAGATAAAATGTATAAAATTTCAAAAAGTGGGTATTACTATTCCTAACAGCTAGTTTGATTGGTTGTGGTGTGTGTTAGAACTCGAAGTTGTATAAAACACACGCTACTGTATTATTCAAAGAGAAGCGTACCGTGGAATCTTGGGGTGTTACATCCCTTCCATTATTCCTCTTATTATTTTCAAGGGATTTGTAGCAGAAATCATAAAAGGATTATTTGATTGATTCGAGGAGACTAGTGTGCAGCAATTTATTGGGACATTCTTCCAGATTAAATGGGTTTGGCTATATCTTCATTGACATTGAATCATATTGGATATCACATAGGGAATTTCTTATTCTTCTTTTGTCATTTAGAATTATGTTGTTTCCTATGTTGTGATACCATCCAATCTATTCATGTTCAAACCATAATGACCCTCAATTTTCAGGCCTTATAATTGAATGAATGAGAATATCATCATTAATTTTCAGTTATTACCCCCTTTGAAATGAGAGATAAGAGGCATCCTCATCCTTCTTTATTAGAACCCTCCCATTATATATTAAAATAAAATACTTCTTGTATCACTTTAAAAATTTTAAATCTACCTTTACTAAACAAAAAATATTAAGGTAAGTCTATACTCTCTCCTCAATTTTGATGGATATGACTTGGTCTGAGGAGAGGGGTTGTAATTAACTTTTGTATTTTACCATCATAATCTTCTATCGGGACCTATTTTGGCCTTGATAAGGCATTATTTTATATTTCTTATTTTATTTAGTTTCTACATTTTTGATTTTATATTTTCATGCTCTTTATTATCACTTTCTATCTTCATTAGTTTTTACTTTAGAAATGTGTTATCATTTTCCAATTTGGTTATAATGATTATAAATATTGGGGTATTTTTACAGTACTATCATAATTTTATTCCCCATGACTTTTTGAGAGGTGGAATTAAAAAGGGAATCTAGAATGATAAAAAAGGATATGATAAGTTGAACATTCCAAACTAATTCCTTCATTATGCTACTATTTACTGATTTTCCATTGATTATATTTTTCTTCTTTGAATGGATGCAATTATATTGTATTATATTTTCTTGTTCTTTTGAGGGTTGTTGATAAAGATGTGATGAAATTAGATATATGAATATTAAATAATGAAAAGAAAATGATAATATAAATTTCTAATGGGAATGAAAAATATGAATGATTGGATATGATTTTATATTATATTTTCTATTATTATGTATATTGTGAATATATGTTATGCGTTAAATTGAAATTTTTATACTGAATATGTTTTTCATATATTTTTTATTATATTAGAAATTGTGTGAAAAATCATATGTGTAAATAGATTGTAAAGAAAAGTAAGTAAATACATGTAACACATGAATTATTAATTTATAAGAAGTACCTCAATAATGAGTACAAATTATAAGGTAATATGGGGTTAATATTATTAATGTGAGTAAGGTTTATAGTAAAGTAATTTTGGGGGATTAAATAGTTGGAAGTATCTCTTTAGTTGATTGCGATTATGTTATTATTATGGTTTTCTTATGAAGTATTTTAGGAAATATTTTATGGTATATTGTTGGGGTTATTTAATTATATGTTAAAGGATGTATTTTTATTTTATAGGTAAAATATATAAGTCTTTGTATATCGGACACTTAAGTGATTATGGTTATATTTCAGGTGTTGGGGTTGGGGGGCTATGCAACTTTTAACAACTACTTTTTATTCTCATGGGGAGGTTGTTTGAAGGGATGTAAACTATGTTGGTATTATATAGGTCTAGTTTTATTATATTGATAATTAGATGAACTACAATAATTTGATAGTTAATGAAATATAAAATTTAATATGAATTTTGTAATTACACTTAGTAGGTATGTCTATAATGATGCATATTGTTAAAAACTCTTAAATTATAATTTATTATATTTTTATTTCATTTTATATTATATTGTGATGTTATATTTACTTTTATTTTTTTTATAATTTTGTTTTTATATGGTTGTATAATACTATATGCATGTAAGTTGTAATGGATAAAGGATTTGAAACGTACACATATTATCAAGATATAAGGGATTAAGATAATTTCATGAATTGGGAGTTTATGGCCTAATCTTGTAGAATGAATAGATGATGTTATGATGTGAAGATGTGGGAATGGTAAACATAGGTTGAGAGATTATCTTGTCTATTTTTGCTGCTTATATGTTGTTGTGATGATGTTGGGATGATTGGAATAAGTTAAGATCCATGATTTCCTTTTCTTACTAGATTATATTATGATGTGAAGATGTTGGAATTTTTGGAAAAAAAGAAAGATGGGATTTCCTATTTTTCCTTATTATGTGAGGAGGTGATGATGTTATAATTGTTTTAATAGGTTGAGTAAATGGATTTATTATTTTTATTCATTTTTTTAATGGATATAGAAATATTAAGGAATGAATAATGATAAAATTATGGAAATAAATTGTTATATGATTAATCAATTATGGGATGTGATTCCAGGACTCCACTTTTATTATCATAAGTCCCAAGGAATCCTAAATCACATTTATTACTTTTATTATATTAAACCATTCATCTAATATGGTAAAACCTTTAAGTTTGAGAAATTTAAAGTTGAATTGTATATAAAATATTAAATTTCTAATTATCTTAATCCATATTATTTTATTTCTCAGTTTTTTCATACAACTCAACCCTGGAACATCTATTTTACCTATATATAGAACTTATTTAAAAAATGATCCTATTGAGTACTCAAAAGTGATCACCCCTCTATAATTTTATTAAGTTGTTTTGGAGTAAATACAATTAGAGATTGGAGATGATTTTTTTAGTTTCTAGTGCGGAGTCTATGATATCATCAGACACTATATCTTGTTGAATTGTACATGTCTCTTGTATTTTATGTTTAGAAGTGTAAATTTTAATTGTTTGGTAACTTTTTATAGATTTGACCCATGGATGTTTTTATTTTTCTAGTAATATAAGCGGGTAATTCCTCCCATTTGCGTAAAAGATACCCTGGATGCTATAATCATATCTATGGACTATTGGAGGTGATATTTGAAGGTCACTCTTGTCTCCACTACAAACATAATGATGGGTTTTAGTGTGGGAGGGAAATGAAAAAGTGTTATCAATTATTTTTTTTGAGATTTAGCATAGAGTTTGGAGTTAATAACATGTGAGGCTTGAATGGGTTTAGAAAGGAAACCATGTATTTTAACATAATTTGTGGTGAAGGAGGGTACTGGTTAAAGCTAATATATTAAGGGGACTTTGTGGAAAATGAACTAATCTTAATTTCATAGAGTCTGACTTAGGTTCAGGTACTGTGGCCCCATATGACATGATTTCTCAGGGCCCAAGTTTTCTAGATCTAATACTTTATTATTACATTGATGTTTTGGGTGTCTGATTTTAGGATCTGATAAATGTTTTCAATTTCTTTCTAAATACTAAATATTAAATGTGGATATGAAATCCTACATTTCAAATAATTTCTGACATATTAAAAATATATTATGAATGTGATAATATTAAAGTAAAATATGTTATGTATGGAATTTTTATCGAGTAAAAAATCTTACATACTTGAAAAATATAATTTATTATAGAGGTTTGGAATGGTAACCTACTAAGGGGATCCATTAAGGATGAACATAACACTGAGAGGTGGTTGAATCAGCATCATTTTCTTCAACATCAATTTATACTTTTTATCCCTTTCCTTATTTTAACTCTATCACTAGTTAACAAAAATAGATCACACCTTCTCTCTCTATATCTCTCTCCTCACCTTCATTATTTTCTTAAAGAACAATAAAACATAAACAAAAAAATTACACAATTATATGCAAGTTTTACCATTAAAAAAAAGTTATTCCATGGTGTGATATGGATTCCTCTGAGATCACACTACCTAATAGAATTATCTTGTGAGTAAAAATGAATAGATTAAAACCTTGAAACTCAATTTTCTATGTTTTTATATTGTTCTTATGTATATCCAACATTCAAGTGAATCCTTCACTTTATAATGATAATAATTTTGGAATGAACTATAAAATTGATTCACCAATTTAGATCTTTGAAATTTTTTGATGTAGTAGTTGGGTATTATTTACTTCTTTTATTACTTTCATAGAAGCATTTAAGTACTAATTATACTACTAATTTATACATAGAGGTGCAGAGACTCTATTATTAATCTTCAAAGTTAAAAACTAAGTTTTATTCTCCTTCTCTTCTTCCTGTGAAAATTAAAATGCAAAATAGTAATTAATTATTCTTCTATCTTATTCCTTTCATTAACTTTAGTGAAAAATAATAAAACTATACTGGATACCTCTTATTAACTTTGGATTCATCACATTGAAATTCTTTAACAATATTTTAGTTTCAATTATTCTTTGATAACTAAGAATTTATTCTTTGTAAAATGGTATTGGGTAACTTCTTTTTAACATGGTTAAAATAAAATATTCTCTTCAGAATAATAGTACCAAACTATATTCTCTTATATGACATGAAATAATATATATACTTTCATATAATAATACAAAATGGTTTTGATTATATTACATTCATTATTTCTCAATTTTTTTATTCAAATTGAAGCATGAATAAAAAATTTAAATTACCATGAATCTCTGTAATTCAAATTACTTGAGATCTAGGTATTTCAACTATATTTATGGTCTTATTCAAAACTAATTTTAATATCCAAATTTAATAAATATCACATAATATTGTAATTATTCCTCATTAAATCCATGATAATTCACATGGATTAAATATACATAAAAATATATTCACGAAAGCATGAACCATCTATAGTCATTTCTTCCACATATTTTGTGGAACAATTCTGACTACAAATACTTCTTCCTCCTCCTTATTAATTTTATGTGAATCATGTTATAAATGATCATGAATATATTTTAAAATAAATAAATTATTACCTATAATAATCTATATTTATATTATTTAGAATAAATTAATTCTAGTAACACAAAATTATCAAACAATAAAATCCTAGATAAAATTTATATTTTAAAATACTTACAGAACTCACAAGGCTTATTATATTAACCCCAATGACTTATTATCTTATGTATTATGATGTTATTCTAATGGATTATTCCTATAAGGCTTAAATTTTTCTTAAAATGGAATACCCTAAAATAAAAGTAATGCTTATATGAAAGCATTGTGCTGAATATCGAAATTCATATGATAAAAACCTCAAGAAAAATGCCCATAGAATATCTAGAATAGCATGGTAGCTCCCTATTTCACTATTACAAGTCAATTTATTCATTCATCAAACAAAACCTTAAAACTCTTTAAAATTACCACCATGGATACACTATATCATGGTTAGGCTTCATCATTTTTCAGAGGAAAACTTATTAATATAAATGACCATTGAATGTTTCTTAAAGTGTAGTCTTACCACTTTTTGTTTCCCTAAACTTCATGAACCTTACATAGATCTTGAATCACCTTCATGTATAAGTATGATCTTTGAATTACCTTTACACATATTTTGGAGTAACCTTATATAGTTCTTGAATTACCTTTACATAGAGGGCATGAAATTTTAATTGAGTTTATGAATCTTATAGCTTCCAGTGTTCCCTTGATGTATGTTGAGTATCAAATTTATGAATCTCTACATAATGGATTGACTAGGAATATTGAAATCATGTATAGACTCTTAAATTGACCACATTTAAACTCTATTAGACATAATGATCGACTACATGTAAAATCTATCAACTGTGCAGATCGATCGTGTGAAGCATACAAGAGACTGTATAGATGGATTGACCACATGTATAAATTATCAGCTGAGATGATTAACTGTGTAAAGAAGATAAGATACCATATAAATGGATCAAAAATATGTCTAAAATATTGAATATGAAGATAAAACATGTGAATCAGGAAAGAAACCACTAAAGTTCCTTTATAAGTTTAGAAATTCTAGACTTTTCTCACATCATTACATAACTTCTTGGGTTGATATGAAGTCATTTTCAACACTGAAAAACACTCTTAGACAAACTCATAAACATCACCCAATTAATTTTTCAAAAAAAATTTATAAAAAATTATGTAGATAATTTTTTACACCCATCAACACATTCCTTTGATTCATTGAATAACATGTAACACCAGGAGATTTTTTGAAATATATTTTTTTAAATAAAATTAACTTTTGATATTTTGCATTACATGAAACACTAATTAAATATTTCATTATATGGAACACTGATTTATTATTTCATTACAAGAAACACTATGTTTTTCTTATCTTACATGTAACACTGAGTGTAGCTTATGTTACATGCAACACTGAGTTTAAACAAAACATGACATGGTATTAAAATATTATTATTTAATATAATAGTTATCATGTAACTATTGGAATGGTGAGTATGAATAGTGTTACGTAAATTATGAAAATATATGGTTTATGAATGCATATATAATGAATTCTTTAGGGACTAATTAATTGTAAATGAAAATAACATCAATTTTAAAATAAAGGAAATATTTTTCTAAAAACTATTTTTAGGCACAAAAACATGTTTTAACATAATAAATTAAAAAACAACTTTTGGTGAATGATTTTAATTAAATTTATATATTATATATTCAATAATATTTTTAACATTCATATTATTTTTTTCTATACAATAGATAAGAATAAATCCAATTTTACACATAAAACTGTATTTTTCTACAAAAATAGTTTTATCTCCTTCTGCACACTTATTTTAAAATTATTTTTTCCCATTTTTAGAAACTTTTATTTGAAAAAAAATTATTTTTGGAATCTAAAATTTAAAATTATCCTTTATTAAATTTTCTTATTTTTTTAAAAAGACGAAATATTCAGTGAAGAGTGAAAAATACTGGTTTTTATTAAGAATTTTATTTTTGTTTACAAAATTTAAAAACATAAAATGGTTTTAAAAGTAAAATTAGTTAAATAATATATTTATTAATCCAATTTATTTAATTGAATTCATTTTAACATTGAATTTTTCTATTGATTTTGTAAACTTTTGAACATTTTCTCTTTGGAAACTTATTTCTCATTACGTCTCCATGTTTAATTTAAATTATATTATGACAATTTTATGAGTTTAATTTTTAATTTTTAATTTATATTAAATATTTTGAATCATCATAATTTATATTATATAAAAGTTTCTACATATTTTTTGACCATTATGAATAGTAAAAACAGTAAAAAAAAATTATTACGGTTATGGTAAAAATGTATTTACCAGGGGTTAAACTAAAAATATAATGGTAATATTTCCTTTAAAACTTTTATAAATCCTATTTTATGGACAAATTTAAATATTATACTATAAATTTCTAATATATTATCATTTGGAATCTTTTGGTGAGAGAATTACATTATCATTTTGTATTCTTTGAGGAAATTTCCATGTAGTTTCCTAGTGGGTTCCTTTACCCACTTATAAAAGGAACTCCCCTATAATATTTTATTCACAGTTATAAAACCAATTATTTCATCCAATACCTTCCCAAATAAATTATTTAATTTTATCCTATCATCCTAGAATCCTTAATTTGGCTATTAATCCAACAAGAATCCATTTAGTGAAAACCAAAAGAAGTTCTCCGAAGAAGAGGTAATATCCCTAACTGAGAATTTTATTTTATTTCTTCCCCCACATCCTTCAATACTTATTAAAAAATTATGATATAATAACATCATTATATTAAATATAATGATATTTTTTTAGGTTAAGGTCATGACCAATATCCCTTAATTGTGAAAAAATAGCATCGCTCATGTGTACGACAAAATACCTCCTCACGAACCGATATAAAACATTTTCCATAATCACCTCTCATGGATGGGCATGATGATGGATATAATGTATATGTATAATATTTTTAACATAAATATATTTTAATAAATATATTATTTCATAAACCTTTTTAAATTCTATTCTATAGGGGATATAATAACGTCGATCGTGTGTACAGTGGACTACAGTATCGCAAAGGGATGTGATTCATTATTCATATATGAATTACATGGAAGGTAATAAGGATATGTTTAAATAAAAATATGTGAATCATATTACATAAAAATTAATTTCTAATGTTAATATATTATTTACACTTCTTTTTTTCATTTCATCAACAAAATGGAAATAATAATCATGCATACGTACAACCTAACATCTCCATGAATTGTGTATTTTATTTTCTATATCTAAATTTTATGGATTAATATAAATGAATATATAATGAATATATATTATATATATATCATTGTTAAAATTCATTACATGATAGAACTATGATCAAATTAAGAGGATAAAAAAAATTAAAACATACATGGAAAACAAAGTAGTTATTACCCGAAACATAATTTTAACAAGGAACTGTTAATAAATTGGTAATAAAATTGTTTAAGTACCTTGAATATGATATGATATATATAATTATAGTTATTTAATATATTTATAATAAACATATATTTATTATATAGGAGGTTTTAACGTGTATGAAGGAATTTGAGACACATGGTAAGGGATTTCTATCTCATTTTTATTTTCTGTGAGGAAACTACCATATTTACCCTGTGTTTCTTTTATGTGGTGTATATAATTACTTTGAATGTGATTTTATGATTATTATACTAATAATTATGTGGATTTAAATATTTATTTAGGAACATCTGTTTCATAGGGTTTATGATTTCAAAGTTACCAATGGTGTAAGGGAATTTTTTCTCAATTTTCCTTGTTAATCCTAATTAAATATTTTTATTTCTAAAGAAATTTTATGAAAAAAGTTGAAAAACAATAATATAAGAATAAATAAAATTAAAACCTCATAATAAATCTTCATTTAATTCCATTATAATTTAAATCATTTAGAATCAATTAACTTATAAAGCCGATATTCGATGGAGGTAACCTCTATTTCAAGATTTTCTTTAATTAGGTCCTCAAAGTGAAAATATATCTTTTCCCAAGCCCACACAAGATCCTCTTGGCTTGTTGTCTTCTTATTAAAACCTTATATCAAAATCCTATTATGTTTTTAAATCTAAAAGAATTGATATTCATTCAAATAAATTCATAATGGTATTTTGAACATCCTATTAGAATCCTAATTTTCTACCTTGATCATGAAAGAGTCCTATAAAATTTATTCCTTAGGGTTCATGAGAAGTTCCTGGGTGTTTTATGATTCATCGACCTTTTTTTCTACATTCTATGGATCATTAGTAGTTCTTCCCTTTATTTGCGTTTGAATTGTTCCATTATCTGCAGGCTTCATAAGCATAATAGAACCCTTAAACTTACTCTTTTAATTGTCAAAAACCGCATTCATTATATTTTAGATGAGTTTAATTTTACTTGAGTACCTTTTAACTTAGGGGATAAGAAATTTATATTATCCCTCTTATCTTTTTGTTCTTCACGAATGATGAATAAAACAATCTGAATCCATAAGGGTTTTATTTCCTTTATCTGAGGAGGATCAAAGGTATTATTTCACGAGTTTTTCTTTATTGGGATCTGAGGCCTAGGAATTGGATACAAAATCATTATCCATTCCATTATTATATAACATTACTCAAAGAGGATGTTTTTATTTATATCCTACCTCCTCATCCTTCCCTTATTCAAAAGGAGGTGAAATTTCATCCCACAACACTACAATGTTGTTCTGTAAACCAAAACTAGAAGCCTTAGCTTCACTAGTGCCAGCAAGAGAGGGAGGCTTTTGGCTCATTGATCCCAAACCATCTTCTTGTCCCACTACAACCCCATTCTAAGAATGTACCTACTTGTTTACATTTGATGAACCTTCCTCACCTATTTACTAGTTAATAACCACTTAAGGGAAAAAATATCAGATCTCATTGGATCTTCATATGAGGAATATTTCATGGAACCACTTCTTGGAACTTCACATACCCCCATGTCCTCCCTTGAGTATCCTTAACCCTACCTTAACAATGAACTGACACCCAAATTACATCTCAAACAAGAAAAAAAAATCCTTTATTCACGGCTCAAAAAAATTAAAACACACGTTCTCCTGGGTAACTGTAGGGTTCCCTAGCTTTCTAGTAACTAGTGGATCTGCCACCATGGTTAGCATGATAAGCTTAATTTCTAGATATTGATACCATCCTTCCATACACCCTGTTTGGTTAGATCATATCCCAAATATGAAGGGATCTCCCAAGAATTATAAGACGATCTAGGTTGGGAACTACTAAAATCATGACCAAGATGTCTGCAGGCTGAACAAAATGCAACCCACGATTCCTAGTATACCTGTTAATGAAAATGATGTTATCTCTTTCATGGGTTATACCATGATACTATTCTTATGAAACCTGATTTTTTTACATGGGTTATTATTTGATGAAATAATTAAATGATTATGAGACCTATTTCTTTTCAACATGTTATGTTATGATGAAATGTTTATGAAACCCATTTCTTTTCACGGGTTCTGATATAATAAATGTTTTATTATCTTATAGCACACATATATATGATTTTAATTATTTTATTGGTGGGACATATATATCCCTCCAATTTATTGGGTAAAGTTTGATATTTCATGAGATAAATAGAATAATAATGGGGAGTGAACCTAGTTCAATAAAAGAATCTTTCCACTGTGATAGTATTGGGAGTGAACCTTTATTACTACGATGGTTTGGGGAATGAACCATTTCCACTATTATAGTCTTATAAATGAGCCATGAACTACTAAGGAAATTTTTTTCTATGCTTATTTTTATTCCCAACTCTATACTGTATTCCAATATTATTTTCTCATGGTTCATGTTCATTAATTCCATTATGATTCATGTCTTATAATCTACTAATATTTATTTTATGGATCATACATATGATCTATGATATGAAGGTTATGGTTTCAAAGGTTATTATCAGGTTATCATACCCTTATGCTCATGATACATTAATATCTCCATTATTTACCATTACAAAGAATATGATCTCCCCCTTCTAATGTTTCTTTTACCTAGGTCAGGATGAAATGTATTATGTATCATATGTTTAAGAAGGGTCCTATTTAGGAATAACATAGTGGGAGATGATGTAGCTCCCTTATGGACCAATTGTTTATGTGTACAAGTTTCTATATGCACTATACCTAAATGATTATGGAGTGGATCATTATGTTATGTAATAAATATTTATCTATTAAGATGTAATATTTATATATGACAAGTTTAGGGTCTTTATAGAAAAATCACCAACAATCACCCAAAACCCTTTTTAGTAATAACTGATACAACTCCCAACCTCCAACCTTAACTTTTATTCAACAAGCATCATCCATATTTGTAATTATTCTCATAAATAAAATGGATGGGTCATCATATAAAAATAAAATTTATTATTATAAATTATCTATGTAAATATAATCTTAAAATACATTTTACCTTGAGAATAAATGAATCATACAAGACTTCCGAAGGTAAGATATCACCTTTTTCATATGATCTATGAAAAAAATATTTTAATACCAATAAACCAAGAAATTTAATAAACATTATACTTACTCTTATGAGATTTTTTCTTCATCATCACATGCTTGGGATCTACAACTAATCTTATAACCTTTCATATTCACTTTAATTATTTATCAATATGTTTACATGAATCAGTATAGATACATCAACCTCATCGATAAGAAATACAACACATAAAAAGTGGAAGAAAAATATCCTCCTTTGTATTTGTTGGAAATTTCATCAAAATGATATGTCAATGTGTTGTACCTTCCCATACATTTCTTCTCTCCCCCATTCTAAGTCATAATTAATTTCACTTTCTCTACCACTAGTTTAAAATAAATGCAAATAACTTGGTAATCATATATAAATTTATATTTAAGTAATATTACATGAACAATTCCACCTGAATTCTATTTGATCCATGCTCGAGGTAGAAAGAAAGAGGCTTTGATTTAGAAAAAAAGTTTTCATTTATAAAATAAAATTATTCTAATGGAAATGATACACTTATTACAATTCTCAAAATTTGTAAAATAATTCCAAATTGATATAGTTGAATGATACCCATTAAGATACAAAATTTATTATGAAATAAATAAACAATAATTCCTATACATACATCAATACATGGGTTAAAACATTCAAGTATAAAGAATGAATTAAACTCTAGGAAAAAAGTATAAATCTTATTCAACTGTTATCTTCTATATAATTTATTAAAATCATTTTTATCCCCCTTAATGTTATAATTGATTTTTGTGTAAACAAGGATGAGAAAACAAATCACACCCCTTTAATGAGATCATCTTCAAGCACTTTATATAATAATCATATTTTAAAAAAATAATGATTTTAGTAGCTTCTACACCATTTTTCACTTATATATTCTTCTAGGAAATACTCAAAATGATATTTATCACGATGAACCACTTACATATATATCTTTTAATATGTCCCATGTTGAGAATACACCAAGATGGTTATATTCAAATTATTATCAATATTTGATATCGTCTTCACTTTCTATAGTCCCCCCAGAAGTACATGATTCTACTTTAATTACCTACATTGTAAGAACAAATATAATAGATAAAGATAATAGAATAAGGTAGATCTTGTTTCTCCTAAATGTGAAAAAAGGTTAAGATGATTTTCTCAACTAATTTTCTTTATTATTCATGATTCCACATCTGTTCTTCAAATCAAACTATTCTTCAAAGATAATAGATGTTTTTATATCCACCTCTATTTTATGTAGAGAACTTTTATACTCCACATACTTCATGCATAATGGATTCTTAATTATTTTAACAAAATCTTATTATGATGGAAAAAATGGTTAGAAATATTTTTTCATTGTGGCCAATTTTTTTTCATCTACCAAAAAATTCTTATTTGATACAAGGGTTATCATTTACCAATAACCTATCATGAAATTCTAGGTCCTCATATGGAATATTTTCTTCTGTATTGGAACTATATTTTTCTAATGACTCATTGTTTTTCCTTATTCTCTCCAAATATATTGGCCAAATAACTAAAATATGATATTGTGAATTGGAATATTGGTTATAATTTCCATAGATTTTATGAAATTACTTTTCAACATATAAGTTCTTTTTGATATAATACATCTGACTGAATTCTTGGACCAGATTTGAACCTGATTTTCATTCAACTTCTTGTCCAAGTAATTCCCAATATTCTCTTAAAACTTATTAAGAGAATTATTGTTTGTAACATAATTTTATCTTATTACCAAGTAATTATCCACTTCCTTTACCAAATTTTATGGTCTTCTTTTCATATTTACATTTAATATATGTTAATATATGCATGCACCATTATTTTGATAATAATAATTTCAAACAACGCAAGTTTCATAAAATTTTAAAAATATATTTGTGGTAAACATGTTATATATAAATGTTTCATCCTATCTAGATTGATCCCCATTGAGATATTATTTCTTTATACTTCCTTATTTAAACGATTATACCAAAAATTCATTGCATAGTGACCAAATGTCTACACCACTAGAAATTCCCAACAAACCTTAGTCTTGTTTTATGAATTACAAGCTTCTTAGATTTTTCATATTTGATAGCATGCTAATTTTGGGACTTCTTCATCATTTATTGAACTTATATTGGGTAATATACTTCTTTAAAAAATCTTATACCCACCATAGCCATGGTGGTTTTTTATTATCTCTTTTCCCTATACATATATGTACAATTTTTTTATTTAAACCTATATATTTTACTAAAATATATTTAGTATGAAAATTATAATTTTTAATATATGATACTTATTTCTTTAAGTATGCTTAGAAAAAATATTTACATGATATAGAGATATTTATATCACTATATGTAAGTATTTTAGTATAATAATCTTACATGGATACATGTGTATAAGCATATTTTCTACCATCAACATCTTATGAAGACATAGTTTGACCAGATTCATGATTTCTCATTTTGATCTCAAGTTTAAGTAATATTATATTTAGAATGTATTTATCATTCTCAAAATATTTAAACTTTTCTTTAAAATACTTATTGACCTTTTTGACATCTTCATCATGAATTATTATCATTTTTTTAGTAGTGTGGCAATTACTTTACTAATCTTTTTGTTGACATTCTTCTGAGTATTCTTTACTAAAATATCTTCATCAAATGCATGGTTCATCTCTACAAGTATTTCAATGGATTTATCTTTCTTCATGATTTATTCAAACCAATATTTCCAAACATTGGATTTTTTCAGTGAATCTTATTGACCTTTTGTATCTGTCTTTCAAAAATTTCTCAAATGAAATAAATTGATTCTTTTGGAAATAAATATAGAAATTATTTTAATCCATAAACTAATATTTCATGTGAATCCATATACATGTGATCACTTCCAATAATTCATGGATCTTATATTTGGATATTTTGATTAATAATTTACACTTACAACATGATTATTTGAATCCATTTTTCCTATTGAGGTACAAGGGTCATCCATTTACTTAATGGTAGACTACACCATTTGTTATTCCTTTTTTAGATCATATTTGTCTTGAATATCATTATTGAATGTAGATATTGAAATTTATTATTATTTTTATAATTGGTACACCTTATTCAATAGTTTCTTCTATTTATTTTTATTATTGAATATTGTATTGGTAGAGACTTCAATATTTTCAAAAAAGGAATAGAATTTGATTCATAAATCTGATTTTGGATAGAATTATCTTCCATGAACATCTCAAATATACACTTCATTAAAAATTATAAAATTTAACTTCAAATATTCAAAATATAATAACATTAAAATAAATAGAGAATCCAAATAGATATGAAGTAGGGTTTGATACCAATTTAGTGGACTAGTTATTCCTGAACATAACACTGAGAGGGGGTGAATCAATGTTGATGACTGAAAAAAAATTATAATGTTTATCCCATTACTTCTTTTTTTCCCTACCACTAGTTATGGTTAATGTATAACTATTTTTCTATCTCTCTCTCTTCTTAACATTGTTCTTTTCTTATAGTAAAATTGAACACTCACAAAAAAGACACAAAAATATATAAGGTTCAACTTTCAAAATCAAAGGATAGTCTTTGATGCGATATGGATTCCTTAAAGATCAAACTTCCCACTAGAACCATCATATGATTAAAAATGAGAAGGGTATAACCAAGAAAATAAAGTTTTTATATCACTCACTTATGATTTGGTGAATTCCACACACAAGTTCATCTATCACTATTCAATGATATTGGTTTGGCTAATAATTGAAAAAGTCCTTCACCAATTTAGAACTCTAAAAGTGTTGATGTAATTCCTAGGTATTATTTTCATCTTGTATATCTTTCACAAAAACATTCAAGAAATTATTATCCATATAATATATTCACAGTAGTTCGCACACTCACATACACTTTTTCACATCATTGAATCATGTTTTTTACTCCCTCCTCTCTTCTTTATATAAAAACTGAAATTAAAAGAAATAACTAATTTTTATTCCTTCCAATTATTTTATTATTTTACTTTAGGGTATAATAAATGAACTACAATGGATCTATCATATTAAATTTGTATTTTAAATATAGATATTATTCTATATTACTTCTTTGTAAAGTCATTTTCAATACCTAATAAATTATTCCAAGTAGAATAGTATTTAGCCTATACCTTTTTACTTAGAACATATAAAATATTATCTTTAGAAATATATTACTAAACTACATTATATTATTCAACTTGAAATAATATATACATAGTTTTATAGAAAAACACATTAGTTTAATTTATATTCTCTTCCTTCTTTCTCATTTTATGTATTAAAAATTCCATGAGAATATTGAATATTAATTACTATGATTCTCACCAATTCAAATAACCTAAAATATCATCATTTCAAAATCCAAATTCTATTATTTATAATTGATTGTAATAAAAATATGTAATAAATTTCACATCATCATAGAATTATTCCCCATTATCTCCATAAAAATTAAAATTCATTAAATATACATATAAATATATGAATGATTTCATGAACCAGTTATATTTGTGGCTACCATATATTTTTTAGTGTAATTATATCTACAAATTATTATTTGTCTATCCTCTTAATTCTATCTGAATAATAATATAACTAACATTGAATATTTTTTTTAATAAATAACTGATTATATATAATAATTTTTATTAATATTCAAAAAAATAAAATAATTATAAAAACAATGAATTTTCTAATAGTAGAATCCTGAAAAAATTCACAAAGATTGAAAGATGTGTGCATATTAGAAGGCTTCTGCTATAAATAAAAAAAACTATGCTCATAAGTATTAAATTTTTCTTAAAAAGTGTAACACTTAAAAGGAATATATTCGTCTTCCAAATTATTATGATCAACTAAAAATTATATGAATATGAAAGGATTATTCGATAAAAGCTAAAGTCAAATGACAAAAGCCTCAAGAAAAACACCATATAATATTTACTATGATATGGTAGCTAACCATTTAACTCTTACAAACCAAGTTAATCTTTTATCAAATAAAAAATAAAATTATTTAAAATGAACACCAAGGATACACCAAGACATAATCGATATTCATCATTTTCACAGGAAAATTCTCAATCAAAACACCCACAAAATGTTCATTATGGAATAGTCTTCTCTGTTATATTTTCCTATAGCTTAATCATCCTTAAATAGATTTTAAATCACCTTCATACAGAGAGTATGCTATTTTAATTATATTTATTTATATGTTAGAGTGACCTTACATATTTCTTGTATCACCTTTACACATAAGAAATGAACATTAAATTACCTTTACGCATATCAGTACTTATAATTTTACCTTAAAGTAGGTTGGATATGATATTTACATATCTTAACCCCTGTTATCGACAATTAATATTGACAACATGTAAAAACTCAATAAATCAATTACATGTATGATCAACTAATTTTGAATATCAACCGGATGTATAATCTATCGACCATGCAAATCGACTACGTGAAGCTGATTGGCGATCATACCGATAGATCAACAACATATAAAATTTATCAACCATCAAGTTGATCATTTTAAGAAAATAAGTGACCATATCAATGGATCAACCATATTGACAAACTATATACTATGATTATTGACCATGTGAAGTAGACAAGTGACTAAGAAAATTTATTTCTTAGTTTGAAAATTCCTCAATTGTTTCCAATTGATCCAAAGCCTCTTGGGTTGATTTGAAAACCTTCTCAAAAAATCAAAACATACATTAAAATCTCATAAACATCACCCAATAATATTTTCATCAAACCTTCATGACATATGATATAGATAGTGTTTTTATACCCATCAACACTAGTCTTTGATTCTTTGAATATCAAATCACCAAAAATCATAAAAAATTCATTATTAGCAACAATAAATACAACTCCCAGTCTAAGAATTCAGTTTTATTCATTAACCATCATCAATATTTTTTATTATTATCATTAATAACATGGATGGGTCATCTTAGAAATATATAATTTATTATCATAAATTTTATATGTAACTTCAATATTCAAACACCTTTTCCCTTAAATATAAATGAATCTTCCAATAATTTCCTAGGAAAGAGCTATCCTTTTTCATTTGAATTGTGATAATAAACATCAAAATCCAACCACATAATAAATTTAAGAAGCATGACATTTATTCCTGGTAGATTCTTCTTCTTCATCACAAGTTGGGGTTCTTCAACTAATATTCCTTGTTTTATTCTTCATGTCAATTCTCCTTCAATATATTAACATCAAGTACTATTAATAATTCAAACTCATTAATAACAACAAAAATACACACAATGTTTGATCCACACCTATATATTTATAAATATTTCTTACACATTAAAGAATATATTGCACAACATTATTTTAAAAAATATAAATATATTGTACATTGTGAATATATATTACCCATTTAATACCTTATGTATTAGTTTTTCAAAAAAAGAAATTATATTCCACATCAAATATATTTTAAAAATTTTAGTTGAATTAACTATTAAATGACTATTATTTAAGACAATTTAAAATTAAATTTTTTATATATTATTTGATTTATAATTATGGAAATCCTTTTTGAGGTGTTTGAAATGTATTAAATTCAAGAAAATATTCTTATTTAATATATTTAATTAACATATTGGATGATCAAACAAGAAAGTTTATTATTATTTATGATGTATTTTTTAATTTTTTTTATGTTATTAATATATAGAACATATAATTTATTTATTAAAAAAAATTGATCATTGGGTTGAATTTCAAAATATAAAATTTATATAATTAGATGAAATTTATTGGTATGTGGAATATGATTTTAAATTAAATGAGTTGTTTTGAATTTATGTGATGGAAGTAATGGAGAATTGTGATTTATAAATGTTATAGTTGTGGGAGTGTAACATCATGACCTGGGTACCCCACACTAGTGCCCCAAGTCGGTCGGTCACATGGCCTCAAGCATGACTCCCCATATTCCATAGGACGACAACTATCAATGAGGGTCTAGTATCAGTCATGGGGATATTGTACCCTCTTTACCAGAGTAATACACAAGCAGAAATAAATAAACAATAAATAAATAATTATATAACATAACCTAAATAATCTTGTATCACAAGATAACCTAAACTAGAAATATAATATCAAAACTAAACAGTAGGTATAACATGCTAAAGTATGTTCCAAGTATTATAATGTAACTCAAAATTAAAGACACTAAAAACTCCCAAGAGGGTCCTAAACCACGTTTAGTTACCTCATCAATGATCCATACCAACTCAGCAATATAACACATGGCCTTTTCCCTTATCCTATCCTTCGACCATGAAATCAATCCAGGTACCAATCAGGTAGCCTGAGTAGGGTGTGAGTAGAATTTAGTAGGCCACCACCAATAGTATCTAAAACAATATCCAAAAAATAATAGTGTATGCAGATCTATATATAAATAAATACAATGCTTAAGTAAATAGTTATCACAATATCAATTATTCATTATTTAACCACAAAACACTTGGGTTCCTGAGGACACCTAAACCATGTCATATATCATAATTTCATTATTACCATTCTTTACCCCATTTCCCTTGTTACCATTCATTGTATCATTTAACACTTGAATTCTATTATTACCATTAATCATCCCATTTAACACATGAATTCTATTATTACTATTTATTTTATCAATCCACACATGAATTAAATTCTTACCATTCATTATTTAAATATAATTTGATTATTAATTAAAAAATTAATTAATCATATATATTCCATTAATTAACTCAAAAATTAATTAATCCTCCTAAAAAATTAATTATATCAACAATTAATTAATCATCCCAATCTCATTACTAATTCGACAATTAGTTCATCATATAATTCTCGATAATTTACTCCCCAATTAATTAAGAACATCAATCCCATTAATTAATTCACCAATTAATTAATCAATAACCACAACTCAATATCCTATAATTAATTCAATAATTAATTATTCAATTCAAAATCCAAAAACCACTAATTTACTCGATAATAGATTATCCTCAAATCCCAATTTATATTCAAGAAATTTAAACAATTAATTAAAAAATTAATTATCTCAAATAAAAAATATCAATATATCATAATTAATTCAACAATTAACTATCTAAATTTAATAATCTCAATTTCTAATAATTAATTCAATAATAAATTATCCAAATCAATTCAATATCCCTTATTTCCTAATTCCCTCAATTAATTAATTCATTTAATTAATTAATTCATTCGATAATATAAATTTATAATCACCCTATAAAAATTATACAATTATATACATGTAATTTAAATCAAGACTTTGGGATTTTAATTATAGACCACCTACCTCAATTCATTGACGAGAATTCTCCCAATGGAAATCCCCAATTTGAATGGAATAAAAATGTAAAATGAGATCTGGATCTTCAACCTAAATTCAAGATCATATGAATCCAGATCCCATAATTATAGATCTAGATCCGCAAACCTAGAACTATATTTGACCAAAAATAGGCAAGAGAAACACTAAAATGGATGGGAGAAGAATGGAAAGAGAATGTAAATAACACGGGATAAGATCCTCTTACAATGAGGGGTGAATATCTTCAAACCACCCTTTGATTCACTAATAACGAAGGTTGAGAAGTCTTGGAATCTGTCTAGGAGGCTCCAAAATCATGAAAAGGTTTTAGGGGTTGTGTTAGGAATGAATGGGGTTTAAAATGTGGTCATGGGAAATTTTAAAACAAATGTTCGTGGTTTTAAAATACCGTATACATGGTTTGATACTTAGGGAACACAGTTTCCCCAAACTGTGTGCATTAACCATGTATAACTTCTAAGGGGGTGCACGAATTGACAAACCATGTGCCATCCATGAAAATCCCCTATATTTGGGTTTGTATTGTTTGTTGGGTGATGGAATATTGTTATGGAAAACTGTGCACCAATTTAGCATTGCCTTATTTATCACATTTCTCCAAAATTTTCTCCCACACACACCCCAGGGTAAATCCCAAATGAAAATTACTCAATAGAAGACAAAATATTATGTGTAAACGAGCCTGAGACATCTCTAAAAAAGGTTGGGGTTTTACAATTTCCCCACCTTATAACATATCATCCTCAAGACGTACTCCCAAACATCTCTAAGATTCTGTTGTAAAAATATTATTCCACTAATCCATCATATCTGCATCTCTCTCCTATATTTCTTCCTACAAAGGTCCATGTTTCCAAAACACATAAACTATCAGCACTGTCTTTCCCTGAATCTCATTCTCAGTACGATCCAACACACTTATCAAATTATCCACAAAAAATTCATCTATTTCAAGCTCAACATCATCCACATCAATCACATGAGAAGTTTTGCGGTGATACCTCCAATTTTGCGACACATGGAATACATCCTGAATAATAGTATATCTCTATAGAAGAGACATCAGTACACCACAAGCCCGATTCTCCCCATAACATCAAATGGTCCAACTAACCTGGGCACTAATTTTCCCGATTTCCATATCCTATGGTGACCCAATCTAGGAGAAACCTACAAGAATAAACGATCACCATATTTAAACTCTAGGTGGCATTGAAGTTTATCAACATATGACCTCTTTATAATCTAAGTCATATCCATACACTTTCGAATCAGCTGTACCTGCTCCAATGTCTCCTTCATGAGACTCAGTCCCAAAAACTATACCTCACCTACCTCCATCCAAAATAGAGCTGATACTCATGGAATAAAATAAAGAGTATCTTATGTTTCCATTTATATAGTTTCTTAATAATTTTTGTTATAGAAAAATTACACTAAATTCAGGCTCTTCCCCCAAGATCCACCAAAATCTAGAACACATGCTGGAAACATATCCTCAAGCACCTATACAGAACTCTATGACTTACCATCTATCTATGGGTGGATAGCCATACTCAATAAAACATGTGTACCAAGTTCCTTCTTCAATACCTTCTAGAAGCGTGAAGTAAAATGAGAGTCAAATTCTAAAAATATAGTCCACAACACCCTGTGCAGATGAAATTTGTCTTGAACATACAATTCTCCCAACTGATCCACTGAAAGAGTCTCCCACACTAGTAATAAATGAACTACCTTCATTAGTCTGTACACAACAACCCAAATAACATCATTCGTATGAGGCTTCCTTGGGAGACCCACCAAAAAGTCCATGGTAACATCATCACACTTCCATTCTAGAATGAGAAATGGATGTAGTAAACCACCAAGTCACATCCTTCACCTAATGATAGGTGTAGTATAATGTCATGAACCCTTCTATATTCATTTTCATTCCTAGCCTCAAAAACCTTTGATGTAGGTCATGAAACATTTTCATAACACTTAGATGTAACACCCACTTTGAGGCATGAAACTCACACATAAACTCCTCCCACACACTCATAGGCATAATAACTTGATTCATAACAAATATGATATCATCCTCATCTATGCTCCAATCAGAAGGTGAATCCCCACCTTCAAGGATTTCTCTCAAGGAAAAGCACTCCATATTCTCATACTACCCATCCCTGATCCATATCAAGATTGTAGACTCTACTGAAACTAATATTAGAGTCCTCTACTCCTGACTCTTCTGAACCACAATGTGCATCTCGACCAGTAAATTCATCATCATCCACTCAGCACTGGACTCCAGAATAACATGAGTATGAGTTTTCATGCTTAATGTATCTACCACACTATTTCCCTTCCCAGATATATAATCTATCTCAAAATCAAATGACTATATATACTCATCCCACCTTCACTATCAGAGATTCAAATATCACTGTGAAAAGACATTCTTTAATATCTTGTGATGCATATACATAGTAAAATTTTCTCCCAAAAATAATATTTTCAATACTTCAAATCATAAACCACTACATCCAAATAAAGGTCATGTTTACTATAGTTCCATTAATGTAGACTCAACTTATAAGACACATATGAAACAAATCAATCTCATACATCAACACGACTCCAATCCCTATCCCATAAGCCTAAAAATACACCATATACTTATCACCCAGATCAAGTAGGATCAATATTGGTGTCGATGTCAACCGCTGGTTCATCTCATGGAAGGTATTTTCACACAAGTATTCCCATTAAAACATTACTCCCTTCTTAGTCAATCCATAATTAGTTACTTCGAAACATGAAACGTTTTGAATGAACATACAATAATATCCATGTAATTTAAGAAGGCTATGGATATCGAAAATATTCATGAGATGATCCTAAGAAGCAGCTTCCTAAACTTTCCCTAGGTCCACAGACACACCTTCATTTGAGATGTTTTCACCCATGATGTGTACCTAATCAATCCAAAAACTACATATAGATATCATGGCATATAAATACTGCTCTCTTAATGTACTCAAGATGATGTCAAGATGTTGGTCATGATCATTATGAGTCTTAAAGTGAAATATGATCTAATCCACAAGCATTACCACAAATTGACCCCAGTACGGAGGGAAGATTCTATTCATTAGGGCCATAAACACTACTGGTGAATTAATCAACCCAAATGGAATTACTATAAACTCATTAATGACTTAACTAATTCTAAAACAAGACCATGGTATACCAGAAGTTAGAACTCTCAACTAATGATACCATGATCTCAAGTCAACCTTTGAGAATACACAAGATCCTCTCAAATGGTCACCTAGATCTTCAATACATTGAAGATGATACATGTTCGTCAATATCATATGTTTCATATTACGGTAATAAACACTCAATAGAGAACTACCATTATCCTTCATTTCAAACAACACTAGATAACCCCATGGAGACGTTCTCAGATGGATAAACCCCTTATCCTATAACTCCTCTAGTAGTGTCCTAAGCTATTGAAGATCTGTCAGTGCCATTCTATATTGTGGAATTGAAATTGGCTCAGCCCCTTACATGAGCTTAGTTGTAAACTCCACGGATCTCTCAGGTGGATTTCCTAAGAAGTATTCAGGAAAAAAATCCTAAGAAATGTCCAATACCTATGGAAAGAAACCATGATCCACTCCGTCATCCAGCAATAGAGTAGCCAACTGGGATAAAATCTCTCTCAGTTTCTAAGTAATTAGACATGCTCGGCCTTCTTAGAGATCCCACTCTCTATAGTGAATATAGTTTTTACCCTTAAGAGATATAAATGTCACCCTCTTGTGGTAACAATCATTGTGATCTTGGTATGATACCAACCTATCCACAACCATAATCAAATATAAACATTTATGTATAGGATTTAAATATCCCATAAAACAATGAAGCACCCAACCTTGATAGAACACCCCTTTCATAAAAATATTTCTCTAGATCGTACCCCCTATGGTGTATCAATCGTCAATACCCCACTCAAAAACTACAACTCTATGCTCAAACCATTCACATGTTTTGATGAAATAAAATAATGAGAGTCACCAGTATCAAATAAATCAATAGATAACATATAATATACAAGTACAATACCTATAACTTCTAATGGACCAACCTCAATATCTAAAAGTGTATACCGAACCACATGTAGCTGTACTATCCCTATTCCCTGTGATGTAGTCTGAGTCCCATGTGCTACACCACATTACTGATACATGCACTCTTTCCTAGAAGCACCATGTCCATTTATTGTACCACCTCATCTAGTAGAATTACAGCTTCCAGACAAATATAGTGTAGAAGATCCCCTTCCCTCACCTTGGTTCTATCTAGATTCTCCATCACTACTCATCTATAATGTGTTCCTACATAACTTCTATATAATTACTTTTCCTACCACAATATTGGAACTCTACTAGTGGTCGAGGATATTGTCTACGATAGTCGACCTACCTACCTCACTGGTGGAATATAATATGGGTAAGGTCCTATATGACTGGCCATTCCCTCTAGAAACTCTTCATATTCTCCCCTTAAATAACACCCTCATAACGATGATTTGTACTCTAATTGGACTTACCTCTAGATCATCCTACAACAACTACCTTTCCTACAATATAATCCTCCCTTAGGTTCCCCTCAGATATAGGAGCCTGATCCAACACTTTAGAAAACTTATTTAATCGAAAAAGGTTAACTTGGGACTCAACCTCACAAGTAATTCTGTATTGGAAATGCCTCTCCTTGGATGTATCATCCCCTTATAATGTTGTAAAAAATCATTGAAAGTCTATAAAGAATCTTTCATATTCCATCATGAACATTCTCCCCTAAGTCATCCTCATGAACTCAGCAGCTCTCTCCTACCTCAACATCTCTAGATAGAAGTGCTTCAAGAACCTTTTTAAGAAATCCCTCCATAACATACCTTCAGCATGTCCATTCTGATCCTAAACATCCCACCAATGATTCACTGATCCTCATAGCATATAAGCATCAAAATTTAACCTCCAATTAGTAGAAGTCTCTAAATAGTCAATTATAGTATCGATGGGCTCAATCTAGAACTCAACTCCCTCATGTCCACCCTATATAGTAAATGTAAGACGGTTCTACAACTACAACTCTTAGTTCAAGTCATACATACTCCTCAAAAACTACTTTGGGTATCTTCCCATAAATTTCATCAAGCAAGAAAAGTTGTATTATAACTTCTTCCATATATCTAGACCCTTCACTATCGATGCCTGAGGTTCAACTACTAGTAGATCATCTCCAACCATATCCTCATGTAATCCTATCAATAAGAGTTAGAGTGAAGGTATATATCTACAATGCCAAACATGCACCCTGGGGAACGTTTCACAAAATTAACTCATTTTGGAGAAACAAAATATGCCACCACAAGTTATTTCCCCAAACCACACCACATGGTCAAAACCCAGGAGCTATCACTACCCTTAACCATCATACATCTAGGTCATGGTTAAAAAGGGTAAAATCATTATCATATTCAAGTTTCTATTTTAGATACCCAATTATACAAATTTTCCATCATTTTACAATTCTCAATTTTATTCTAATAACATTATCATTTCAATTTCACAATCAATGAAAAGCAGTTCAATTTCATCAACTTACCCAAAACTCATTTTTCCATACATTCTTAAAATGATGCATGTCACAAAATAATCCTGAGTGCCTATAATGTTTCATGCTAACTCAACTCTCATTCCATACTGGGCCATGAGTTAAATTTCAGAAACTCAGAAAAATAATCACATCACATGACAAGTGTATCACCCAAGGTGAAATAAAATTCAATTGTAACAATAAATAGTAATAACAACAATCCCACCCAGGGTACTTGAGTTCTACCCCATAAATGGGTCAGCTACTCCCCTGAATGAGCTCATAACCATGACCCAAATCTTCCTAGTCTCATGTCTACCTTTTCCAAATATCATGAAAAAATAAAAAGAAAAGAAAAATCCTTTGATACCAGTTTGTAACATCCCAAAACTGGTGACACACACCTATTCCCCGAGATGGTTGGTCACATGACCTCAAGCATGTTGTCATGATCTGCCTTCACCAAGATGAGGGAAGGGAAAAAAACTTCCAAACCCTTTCTTCATCAAGTTCAAGGTGAGATAATGAACTCTAGACCTACCTTCAATAGGCCCTTTAGTGGAAACTAGAACCAAGGGTATAAAATATCACATAATATTGAAGACATTACCCTTTTTATAGAACAAGATCGAGATATAAGATGGTAAACCCAAAAAACTCTAAAGAATGAAAGTAAAAGTAAATCCAAAAATCTATTCCCATATGCATGTTCAATAAAAAATGATACAAAGTAGAAGAAACTCTGAAAGGAAGTACCAAAAGAAAAGAAAAGTAGCATAGACGACTGTCCCAATGTCTGAGCTAATAAGGTCCAGAACGCTCCTCAAAGTCCTCCTAGAAACCTAAAAGAAGTTTTATATACATAGGGTGAGTATACATGTATTCTCAGTAGGGAATACCAAAATCTCTCATGCACAAGTGGGGAGGAATTCTAATGCCCCGTGAGAAAAGAGGTAACCAAAACACCTTATAAGGAAACTATCCACCTACCATCACCAAGGAACACTCCCTAAATAACACAAGTTAGGTAAGGTAGTAGAAATAAAACATCGATGTTTGGGTACCCAAACCTATTTCCCACTTGTCATTTAGGACATCCTAAGAATCAAACCTTCCCCACAGGTACCATTGCACTTCCACTATCGCCCCAAAAATAACCTTATGGGCCACCACAACCTCGCATCCCGGCTGCAAACACCTGAGCCACCAAAACCACACATTACACCCATAGACACCTGGGCCACCACAACCACACATAACCACACTCATAAACACCTAGGCCATGACATCCACTACCATGACTTAAGACACCTAGGCCTCATTCTGAAGACCCTTAGGAAACAAACCTACCCACAGACTCCAGGGCCAACCACCACAACACACCCTACCTGAAGAGTATTGGGATATAATGAAACTTAGGCAATCAAAACCTACCCGAAGAATCGTGGTCTACTTAGGAGAGGGAGAAGAATGAAGCTAATAACCAGCCACTCATAATAGTGTTGGGAAAACACCCTCCCCCATGAAATGGGGGTGTTTGGCATGAAGTGATCAACATGGATGGGGTACGTATAAGAAAACCAAGAGCTAAATTTTATAAATATAGTTAATCAAGAACTCATCCCTACCTAAGGGTCCGAAAACCAACAAGTAGCCCATAAAAAACCACTCTTGTTGCGATCCCTACATACAAAAGTATACAACAACTAAAACTAGAGCACAAACCATTTCTGGAAAACAATTCCCCCATTGTACCTGTTCTCATTATCATGTCTGAGTGATTCCATTTAAAAAATTCCTTCACTACCAGGAAACTAATAGTATAACCACAAGCCAAAATAATCAACTGAAGGAGAATGGCCAAAAAAACATTTATACATTCACACATGGTTCTCTTTTCAAGTAACAACATCCAAATGGATCTATGATATACCTCGAAGTACTGTAACCAAAAAAATCCCCAACATACAGGCTCCACACGGTCTCATATTCGGAAACAACAAAATCTCAACTGGAGGTTCCATTCCCCTCTACGTCACCCCACAAGGAATCAAATAGAGAAACCTTATATATCACCAGAACGGAGTGAAGAAGTTTTTAGATTTAGCCAACACCATTCATTGATTTCCTTCTTCTAGTTTTTTAACCATGGTGATCACACATGGGTTCTTATTCCTCGAGCATCCATTTAATCCACCATGTTTATGTGGTTAATCATTTTCCATGTTACAACCATTCAATCACTAGATTATCTAGAAAAACAGAGCTTCATTAGTGTTAAATAAAGGACCACTAACATACATGATTTTCAGTGGACATAAGCCCACAAAATTCACAACATAAATATAAATTTATAATATAGTAACATTTTCAACTTTCCTATCCCATAATACTTTAAAATTTTGTTTATTATCGTCATTAAAGTTGGTTTCATCTACGTCTTGAAATATCATCATCATACCCACCCCGCATGGTGCACAGTAAAGAGAGATGAATGATGAACCCCTACACAGATGATCAAGGATCAAAGTTTCCCCCCCGCAACAAGAATTAGGGATGCACGACTTGAAGAGGAAGAAATCATAGGACTCCAAGGCTGAGCGGGAAGGTCTCCATCATGGGAACATGATTAGTCTTAGGAGGAAGTCTCAAGGCACACTAAGAGAAACAAAAAGGAATAAGGAAGAGAGGTTCTTTAGTTAAGAATAGTCTCGATCCTAAAATCAGGGAGGCTATTTTGAAGTACTTAAAAGTATAATTGTGGCTCGACCACACGGCTCAACAGATTCACACATTGGGATTAATTGAGATTTAACAATTCTCCTCAAAGATGGTGGAGATAATAGCTATGAGTTAATATAATTCATTTAAATGGAGAAAAATGTGTAACTAGGGAGAAACTGGGAAAACATGAGAAGTTGGAAAATGTGGCAATGGGTGTGACATGCCAGATGTTTTGGTAACATAAGGGTCACCCCACTATTAGGGGAATTAAAACATCATTTATGGGATTAAAAACGGCCTTAAACCACTTTAAAATGTTAAGAAGACTTAAAATAGGTGTTACAGAAAAAATTGGGGAAAGAAACCTCACACCCCACAATGGCACCATTTGGGTGTCACACCAATTGGTGGCAATGATAGGTCACACCATGATGACACCCTTCCACCAACACCAATTCCATTCAGACTCACCGATGGTGTACAATAGACTTCAAACACTAGAATTTGGAAAAGTAATGGACTGGGAGTGTCCATGACATTACATCAGATACCTATAAAACTATTCTCATCCACAAGAATCAAGACTAAACCTAAAAAAAGAGGGGTCCGAACAACCACCTCGTAAGATACCTCTCACGGAAAAACCACCCTAGGGTTGTATGTAATCCAGATCAAACCTTGACATTAAAGAGAATCTCTCTCACATCTATCTCCTGAAAAACTACAGAAACACTACCACACTTCTCCACTAAGTAACCACAAAAACATATAAAGGTCACACCATCCAGACTCATGGATTAGGGAGTCCCTGTTCCTATATCAAGATACTATCCTCTTTGGGTGGAACATACTTTCCCACACAAGTTTAATCACATCCACCTAAATGATTCTGGATTAGGGATTAGGTCCTCCCCTCCCCACAGTCAGGACTTTTCACACACATTTAGAGAACAAGGGAATCAACCCATATAATAGTGAACAAGGTCAAGCATTACATCATAACAAGGCATAAAGAAAACACAAGATCAAAACTAAAAACATCTCTTAGGTACTTGGAATGCATCTCTGCCTCTTGTTCCCAGGTACTCTCCTCGAGGCCCCCATGCATCCACAACACACAAACTAAGGGAATGGTCTATCCATGAAGTACCTTCTCTTTATGATCCTTGATCCTCACCGGTTGCTCCACAAAAATCACATCGTCCTCGATATCTAACTCTCTCGAGTCGAGGACATGGGAGTCATCATGTAGATACTGACAGAGGCGAGATACATGGAAGACATTGTTGACCTTATCCAGTGGAAGTGGTAATGCCAGTTGATACACCACCTTGCCGACTCATCTCAACACCTCGATGGGTCCGATGAACCTGGGAGAAAGCTTACTCCCCCTTCCAAACATCTACTACCCACACTAAGGGGAGAAATTTAAGAACACATGGTCACCAACATCAAAATCCAAGGGTCTCCTCCTATGATTGACATATGACTTCTATTGGTTATGATCCACCTTCATCCTCCCACGCACATGATGAAACTTTTCCGTCGTGCTCAGAACCACCTTCGAGCCAAGAACACTTGCCTCCCCAACCTCCTTACAGCACACGGGTGAACGAAATGGTTCTCCATTAAAGGATTTGAATGTTTCCATGCCAAAGTTAGAGTGGTAGCTATTCTTGTAGGAAAACTCTACTAGAAGCTAGTGTCACACCCATGATCCTCTGAAGCCCAGAACACACGCTCACCACATATCCTCTAGCATCTGGATGGTCCTCTCTATCTTCCCATCTGTCTAAGGGTGGAAAGTAGTTCTAAGGAAAAGATGGTTTCCAAAATCACACTGTAATCCCTTCTAGAATCATAAATTAGAGTGCGTATTCTAGTACGAAATGATTGTTCTGGGAACTCCATACATCCTCCCAACTTCACCCACGTACTTCTGCACCAAGGAATCCACTGTACTCGACTCTTTAATCGCTAAGAAGTGAGCCAATTTGGTCAAACAATCCACCCTACCTAGATGGAATCACACCCTCCCTCATATCTAGGTAGTTCTGTGAATAAATCCATTGATATTTCATCCCACTTTCACTCGGGAACCTCAAACAGTTGCAACAGACCACCAAGAACATAGTGTTAAGCCTTCACCTGCTGACACACGAGGACATTTTCCACAAACTCCACCACTTCCTGATGCACTCTGGGCCACCAAAACTGACCCTCAATCCTTGGTACATCATGGAAACTCATGGTTGTACCTCCAGGGGTGTGTTTTGGAATTCACTAAGGACTCTCTCATGCATTAACACATATACAAACAGCTTTCCACGAAACATAATCTAATTCTGACAATCCTTCGACCATCCTCTCAGAGCACTACCCTAGTCAACATGATCACACATTACTTCAGACTCTAAGTCTCCGCACTGATACTCCTCCACCTTCTGCACCACAGAAGACTGAACTATCATCTGAAATAGACAACCTCTACCATCCTTCACTATCAGGCCCAGATGTAAAGCATCCAACTCCTCCATTGATTTCCAAGCATCTGTTGACTCCCAAACCACATTCTTCTGTGACTTACTACTTAAGGAATTGGCCACCACGTTCCTCTTTCTAAATTTGTAGGAGATATTAAAGTTTTAGTCCTTAAGAAACTCTATCCACCTCCTCTTTCACTAGTGAAAGTCTCGCTGGGAGAAGACATACCTCAAGATATTATGATCAATGAAGACCAAAAAGTATTTCCCGATGAGGTAATGCCACCACAACTTTAGTGAAAACACCACTACTGCAATCTCTAGGTCATGCGTGGATTAGTTACATTCATTAGGATGTGACTACCCAGAACCATAAGATATCACTTCCCACTGCTACATCAACACACACCCCAAACCTAGACCAGAATCATTACAGAAAACTTCAAACATTACCCCTTCTTATGGAAACCTCAACACAAGGGCACTGACCAGCTTCCCCTTCAGATAATTGAAAGCTGCCTACAACTACTCACTCTATACAAAAGCCTGATTCTTTCTGGTCAAGTCTGTCAAAGGTGATACAACTCGAGAGAATTAATGTATGAACCTTTGGTAGTAACCTGCCAGTCCTTGGAAACTACAAAACTCTTCCATGTTCTTGGGTGCTGCCCAAGAAACAACTACTTCGACCTTCAACAGGTCCAATACTATTCCCTATTGGGACACCACATGTCTGATGAAGTGCACCTCTTATGTATAGAACTTTCACTTGGACAACTTTAAATAGAGATGGTGGTGTCAAAGGACCTCCAAAACTATCCTCATATTCTCAAAGTGGTCCCCCTCTGACCTTGAGTAGATCAGGATGTCATCGTTGAACAAGACTCCAAACCAGTCTAGATACTTGCAGAAAATAGATTTCATGAGCCCCATGAACACAGTTGGCGCGTTCATAATGCCAAATGACATGACAAAAAAAAACACAAATTTCCCATATTTTCACCTGAAAGCATTCTTCGAGATGTCACCCTCCTTTACCCTCAACTGGTGATATCCAGACCGTAGGTCGACCTTAGAGAACCAACCTTTCCCCTTAAACTAATAAAAAAGTTCATCGATCCCCAGGATGGGGTAACAGTTCTTGACCGTCACCTAATTCAGTATTCGGTAGTCTATTCACACCCTGAGACCACCATCTACCTTCTTTGAGAACAGGACCAGAGCATCCCATAGCGATGTGCTTGGTTAGATAAAACCCTTCTTCATCAGTTCATCAACCTGAATCCGCAACTCCCATAACTAAAAAGGTTCCCATCAATTAGGATCCATATAAATACGATGGGCACCAGTTTGTATGTCTATCTCGAACTCAACATCACGTCGAGGGGGTAGATTCACATCCTCATTAGGGAATAATTCCAGGAACTCAATGAAAATCCCCAATACTTCAACCATATCTGAGTCTGATGACTCCATTGATATCTCGGCTAACAAAGAAATAAGGGGATCCACTTATCATACACCCTCCTGGAAACCTCTCTCACCTATAAAAGTTACATGTTGGTTGCCCGTATTTGAGAACACGAACCTTTTACAGAAGCATTCGATAACAGAGTGCATGAAAAATATCCAGCCGATTCCCAGGATGACATCGTATGGATGTATTTGTAATAGAAAGAAATCCCCACTGGACTGATGCAGTCCCGACATCAATCTGCATCCTCAACAAACATCAAATAGGTTGTTCATATCTCCAGATAGTGTAATCAGCACCAAGGGCATGGATAGTCTCTCTACATTTATTCCCAAGGCATGGGCTATACTAGGTGCAAAAAAGGAGTGAAAAGATCTTGAATCAAACAAGGCACCTGAAAAGTGATGAAAAAACTGATCATACCTTGAACGAACTCTGGCCCTGCTGGAACCACTGCCTTTATGGTGTGAAAATTCCCATACCCATATCCTCCTACCCTTGGCAGTCAGACACCTCCCTGACCATGCCCTGGTCGAGGCCCCTGAGGAGTGCCATGAGTTCGGCCTCCTCTGTCATCATCTTCCATCAGTTGATCGGGAGATCTCTACCCCTACTGCTGAAATGGTCTGGCCGAAAACTGGTGCTACTGAGGTGGAAGCTGAACCTGATCAACCCTTATATATGGAACTCAATATGGGAACTAATTTAGAATATTCCAATGGCTTCCATAGATAAAGCACCTCAATACTAGGATCGTGGGGAAAGGGATAGAACCAGAAGATTGAAATTGGAACTACTGGGGCCTGCTCCCCACCGACAGATACATGGAAGGCCCTGATGCTAGAGGCATGCTGCTAACAGGCTTCCGCTTTGACGATACCAACTAGATCCCCTCTTGTGGAACACCTCCCAATGTGTGTATCTTCTCCAGCACTTTATCATTCTTCTGGACCTCCAAGTACATTGGTAGAGTGAAGGGAGTAACAACATACTGGAGAGAAGGTCAGAGTGCATCCTCTAAGCACCTTACCCACGAATCCTCACCTAGGAAGATGTATACAATGAAATAAAGGAGGTCCTTGAACTTTATTTACAACTACCTTATAGTCATACTCCCTTGCTGAAGCGAGAGCACCTCCTTCATATTTTCAGCCTTCATCATGGAAGAATGGAATTCTGCCTTGAACTTCTTCTCAATGTGAATCCACAAAACCTCAGATTTCTTATTCTTATTGAGATAGAGTGTCCACCATTGAAAAGATAATTCCCACATCTGGCTCACGTCTAGTGGAACCCAATACTCTACTGAAGCCTGTATCGAGATGAAATCTATCACTAGCTCCTCGATCCAGCTCTCCATCTTCATGTCTGAGACACTGCCCTCGAACATACCAAGGGTTTGTTGCTGAAAGTCATTAAGAATATTCTACCACTAGTCATCCTCCTCCTCTCGATCAAACCTCCTCTGATCATCCAAATCATCCTGATAGGCCTCGATCACCCACACTACTCATGGACATCGTCTGGGTGCCATAGCTACAAGGTAAACAAGGAATGCCTAAGCCCGAGTAGTGTGAAAAAATTATCTTAAATTTTGTCTAAACATTTTATTCATTGTACACTCCCAAAAATCCAAAAAACACACATGAACACAATCCATTATGACGCATGTACCATTTTCTAGGGTCTCTACCTTGAAACCGGTGTATACTCACTTGGTCGTTCGGTAAGTCCAGAGTCATTGCATCAGATCACGGGGGCCCTGAAATCCCAGGTCCTAGCCAATATTCCCTGGCCTATTTCACATAAAAAAGATTGATTAACACTATTACCATTCCATCCCATGCCATTCTAATTACATCTAACCCCAAACTCCATCCTATCTCTCAACCATAAGCTCTGATACCATTCTATCAGGACCCGTCTTCACTAAGATGAGGGAAGGGACATCAAACTGCCAGCCATTCCTTATTCAAGTTGAAGGAGAGATAATGAACCCCTATGTCCCACCTTCAATTGGACCCTTAGTGGCAACTAACACCAAGGGTATAAAATTTCATGTAATATGGTAGGTATTACCATTTTTATATAACAAGATCTGGAGAGAAGATGGTAAAACCAAAAAACTCCAAATAATGAAAGTACAATTAAATAAAAAAATTCATTCCCATATGCATGTTCAATATAAAATGATAAAAGGTACAAGAAACTCTTAAAGAAAGTACCAAAATAAAAGAAAATCAACAACAAAGAATGTCCCAATGTCCAAGATTGAAAGGTATAGAAAGGTCCTCAAATTCCTCCAGGAAACCTGAAAGAAATTTTATATATGTAGGGTGGGTATATAGATATACTCAATAGGGTAAAACAAAATATCTCATGCACAAGTGGGGATGCATTCTAATACCTCGTGAGAGAAGAGGTAACCAAAACAACTAGCAAGGAAACTATCCACCTAGCCTTACCAAGGAAAACTCCCCAAATAATGCAAGTAATGTAAGGTAATAGTAATAGAACATCAATGTTTTGGTACCATGAACCTCTTTCCCACTGATTATTTAGGACATCCGACACATTATACCTCCCCCAAAGGTTCCACTATAGTCCCACTTCCGCCCCAATAATAAATTTATGGTCCACCATAACCATGCATCCCGACTATAGACACATGGGCCACCACAACCACACATCCTACCCCCAGACACCTGGGACACCACAACTACACATAACCACACCACACCTAGTCCACAACAACCACTGCCACACCCAAAGACACCTGGGCGTCATCCCAAAGACACTTGGGAAACAATCCTTCCCGCACACACATGGGCCAACCACCAGAACACACCCATCCCAAAGAGTCTTGGGACATAATGTACCTTAGGCCACCATAACCCACTCGAAGAATCTTGGTATACATAGGAGAGGGAGGAGAAAGGAGATAATAACCATCCACTCATAAGAATTTTGGGAAAACACCCTCCCCTATGAAATGGGGGTGTTTAGCAAGAAGTGCTCAACATGAGTGGTTTGCGTATAAGAAACACAAGAACTAAATTTTATACATATAGGTAATCAATCCCTAATCCCAATCTAAGGGCCCCGAAACCAAAAACCAAACCATAAACAAACACTCTTGCTGCTATCCCTATATGCACAAGTATACAACATCCACAACCAGATCACAACCCATTTCTAGAAAACAATTCTCCCATTGTACCCATTATTGTTATCATGTTTGAGTGATTCCATTTAGAACATTCCTCTACTACTCGGAAAATAATAGGAATAAACACAATCCAAAACAATAAAATGATGGAAAATGGATAAAAAAACATTTATGCATTCACACCTGGTTATCTTGTCAAGTAACAATATCAAAATGGATCTGTGAGATCCCATGAAGTACTGGAACCAAACCATGCCCAACATACAGGCTCTACACAGCCTTAGATTCGAAACCAACATCTTCTCAACCATAGGTTCCGTTCCCTTCTACTCCAACACACAAGGCATCAAACTAAACAACCATATATATCATTATAACATAGTAAATAAGTTTTTAGATTTAGCCAAAACCATTCATTGAGTTCCTTATTTCAGTTTGGTTAACCATGGTGATCACATAGGGGTTCTTATTCATTGGGAATCCATTTAATCAACCGAGTATACATGATTAACTAGATTATCTAAAAAAATAGAGATTCATTAGTTTTCATGAAAAGACCACCAATGACCATGATTTTTAGTAGAAATAAGCCCACACAATTCACAATATAGAAAAAAATTTATAACACAACAACATCATCAACTTTACTATCCCTTAATACTTTAAAATTATGTATATTATCTTTGTTAAAGTTGTTTTCATCTACGTCTCAAAGGATCTTCATCATACCCACCCCTCATTATGCACAATAAAGAGAGACGAAGGAATAACCCCTACCTAGATGATCAAGGATCAAAATTTTCTCCTCATGCCAAGAAATGGGGATGCATGACTTCTAGAAGAATAACTACATGGACTACAAGACTGATTGGGAAGGGATCCAATATGGGCGTACAATTTGTCTTGGGTGGAAGTCTTACGGCGCACTAAGAGAAAAAAAGGAATAAGGAAGAGAGGATCTCAGGTTAATAAGAGGCAAGATCCTAAAACCTGCAAGATGATTTCGAAGTACAGAAAAGTCATATCATGGCTCAACCACACAACATGGAAGTTTCCCACATTGGGATTAATTTAGATTTAACAATTCTCCTTAGATATGGTGGAGATAATAGCTGTGAGCTAATAGATTTCCTTTAAACGAAGAAACATACGTAACATGGTTGAAACTGGGAAGACGCGGAAAAGGGTGTGATATGACCCATGGTTTGGTAACTCAAGGGTCTCCCTACTCTTATGGGGAATTAATAAATCATTTATGGGATTAAAATGTCCTTAAATCACTTTAAAAGGATAAGAATACTTAAATGAGGCGTTACAAGAAAATTGGCCAAAGAACCCCGACACCCCACAGTGGCACTATTTGGGTGAGGCACCGATCGATGGAACTGATAGGTGACACCACAATGACACCACAGTGACACCCTACCACCAACACCGATGCCCTACTGACTCACTAATGGTGTCCAAGACACCCCAAACACTAGAATTTTTCAAAGTAATAGACCCGGAGGGTCCGAGCCATCACACATGTCTCCTCATACACTAGTGGTTTTCGACTAGGAAAGAGGGTCTTGTATCAGTCATGGGGATTCTATAACCTCCTTATTAGAGTAATACAACAACATAAATAAGTAAAAAATAACTAAATAATGATGTAAAATAACCTTAATAATCTAATCTCAAAATATGAAAAAAACTATAAATACAATATCAAAACTAAATAGTAGATATTCCATGCTAAAGTATGTGCCAAGATTCGTAATGAAACTCAAAATTAAAGACACTAAAATATCCCAAGTGTTTCCCAAATCAATTATAGTTTCCTCTTCCATGATCTTTTCCAAATCACCAATCTAACATAGGGACTTTACCATTTTCCTATCCTGTAACCATGAAATCTATCTGAGTACCGATCAGGAAGCCGAATTAGGGTGTGAGTAAAACTCTGTAGGCCACCACCAACTACGTCTAAAACAATTTTCAATCAATAAATGTTTATGTAGTTGTATAAAGAAATAAATAAAATTCATTAGTAAAAATTTATCACAATATCAATTATTCTTTATTTAACCACATAACACCCAGGTTCCCTGATGAAAAATGAACCATATAATATATCATAATGCCATTGTTACCATTCTTCATCTCATTTGACACATGACTTACATTGTCACCATTCATTATCTCATTTAACACATGAATTCCATTGTTATAATTCTTTATCTCATTTGACACAAGAATTCCATTGTTACCATTCATCATCCCAATTCACACATGAATTATATTGTTTTCCTTTATTATTTCAATTAACAATTGAATTCCATTGTTACCATTATTTTCCTCAATTCACACATGAATTACATTTTTACCATTAATAATTTAAATACCATTCCATTAATTAATTCAAAAATTAATTAATCATCTTCATGCCATTAATTAACTAAATAATTAATCAATCCTCTCAATCACATTAAATAAATCAATAATTAATTAATCATATCAATCTCATTTATAATTCAGCAATTATTTCATCACATAATTTCCCTTAATTAACTTCCTAATTAATTAAGAACATAAATCCCATTAATTAATTCACAGTGTAAGTAATCAATATCCACAACTCAATATCCTATAATCAATTTAATAATTAATTATTCAATTTATAACCCAATATCTCAATAATTAACTCAATAATTAATTATCCTCAAATAATATTTCATGTTCAAGAAATCTCAACAATTAATCCTAAAATTAATTATCTCAAACAAAAAAATCACAATATCTCAAAATTAATTCAACAACTAACTATTTCAAATAAAAAATATCAATATCTCATAATTAATTCAGTAAATAATTATCCAAATACATTAAATATATCTTATTTAATAATTCCATAAATTAATTAATTGAATCAATAATATCAATTTTTAATTACCAAATAGAAATTATAAAATTACATACAGAGAATTTAAATCAACACTTTGGGATTTGAATTTTATACCAACTACATCAATTCTTTGATGATCGTTCACCTAACAGAAATCCCTAAATTTGACGAAATTACAACGTAGAATGAGATTTACATCTTAAAAATAAATTTAAGGTCATCTAAATCAAGATACCCCTATTATAGATCTAGATCCACTATTCTAGATATATATTTCACCAAATCTAGGTAAGAACAACCATACAATGGAAGGGATAAGAACAAAAAGAGAAAGAGAACCACATGAGATAAGATCCTCTTGTTGGAAGGGGTGAATATCTTCAATGTTCCCTTTGATTCACCATGAATAGAGTCCGGGAAGGCTTAGAATATTCTTGTAAGTATCCAAAATCTTGCAAAGGTGTTAGGGGTCGAGTTTGGGTTTAATTTTTCTTAAAATGGGGGCTCAAGAAATTTTAAATCTATTTTTTAGGGGATTAAAATATGGTACACATGGTTTTCTGCTTGGGGTGCATGGTTTATCAAAATTGTGTGCCTTAACTGCATGAATCTTATAAAGGGGTTCACAATTTATCCTTTTTGGGTGTACGGTTTTCCAAACCATGAAATTTCCATGAGAATCCACTCTATTTGAGGTTACATGGTTTGCTGGGCTGGGGTGAAAGGTTAGGGAAAACTATGCACTGACTGTCTACTGCCCTCTTTCTACCAGTTTTCTAATTTTTTCACCGAAACACACCCCAAGGTAACATACAAAAAAAAATTATTCAACAGAAGACAAAAATTTTACTATAATTGAGACCAAGACATATATCGAAAAGGCTGGGGTTTTATAGAGAGTTTTTAATATAAGATTTTGTGGGGGGGAAATTTTTATTACAACACTTGGGAAAATTAAGAGAAAAATTTGGAATGGGGAAGTGTAGTGAGAGATTGAGAGTAGGTAATTGTAAATAAAACATAGAAATAATTTTAAAAAGAAACATTTTATTGAAAATAAAGACAAAATTGGTGTTTGAAAAAATATATTTATTAATTTAGAGGGATCTAAATCATATAATTTAAATAAGAAAAAACATGATATTTTATTAAGTTTAACATAAAAGTGAATATGAAGTGTAATGAAAAACCCTCATGATTTAGTTGAAACGATTAAAAATAAAAGTTGTTCAAATATTTAAATATTGTGTATAAATTGAAAAAAATGATAAATATATAATTAAATATTTTTTGATAATTAAAATTATAAAAATATTGTGAAAATTTTATTAAATGTAGATAAATTTGTTGATTTTATCTCATATTATATGGAAACAGTAGAATGTTTTATGAGCCTGTTATTTTAGTGAAATTAATTTATAGTGTCAGATTTATATTATAAATATAGTTTTTAGAGATTTAATTTCTTAAAACTTAAAAAATATGTCTCTTATCATTTTTTACATATCTTATTGTTCTCACTAAACCTAGACAATCAAACACACCCCATATTATGAGTTCCCTAAACAATCTTGTATTTGTGGTAGATTGTATAAAATGAACTGAGGTCTATATCCCTTGCGAGCTTCTTGTTCTATCAACTATATTATTTATTTTTCTTATATTTGGTGACTCGATGTAACTTTTTCATTTTGGTTAGATATTTCTAAAATCATATTATTTTTTCTAAAAAAATATTCTTAACTAGCATGATGTGATTTCATTCAAACATTTTATCATGATTCTTTTCTATATTTTTCCATGTGGTTTATTTTTTTTACTAGTATGTGGGGAGGGGTAAGAAATATTTTACGCAAACGTTAAAGAGTAATTTAATTAAATAAATATGATAAATTTGTTTAGAGGGAAAAATTGGATGGGTAAAGGTAGAAAAATGAGTTTTATGGATTTATTTAATGCTTATTTGTTGCGTTTTATTATGGTTTATTTTATTATTAGTATTATGGAATAAACTTATCATCTTCATAAATTTATAATTATTATAATATGGTAATGAAAATAATATTAGAAAAATTTAAACATGAGAAATATTATTTTTGTTAATTATTTTCATTTGATGTTGTGTTTATTATTGTTTTCACTTATTTTGAAGGGGAGAATTGTGAAGTTGTTTGATTTTTTTATATAAAGATGACTAAACTAGCATGTTAAATGAGGTAATGGTTAGTGTAATGTTAATACACTATTATGATCTAAATGCATGAACATAACTGGAATAAATGTGATAAATAAATGAATGAATGAATGGATGACTTGAAATGGGATTTGGGTAGACGAAAAGTATTTCATAGAATAAATAATGATATAATAAATCCAACAAGGCATGTAAATATCATTTTTTGGGAATGATAATAATGTAAAAATATGAAGTTTTTGACTTTTTTTTTTACTTTTTCTAATGCTTAGTTTTTTATTCATAATGATATTTTGTTGTGAAAATTGTTTCTTGGGTTTGTGCTTATTATGATTACTTATTGAATTGTGGAAGTGGTTTCGGGGAAAATGATGTGGAAATTTGTAATTATGTGGTTTAAATGATGACACATTGTGGGGGTCATTAATTAAAAGAGGATTTCATGTGGTCGATGTCCTACATGTTCACAATACCATATTGTGATGAAGATTACATGATTGTGTCTATGGTGAGGAGGATGTGGACTGAAGTTATGTGTAGGGGTCCTACATGGAAGGTGTATGGAATTATATTAAAGATTTTTGTGTTTACATTCACCTACCAATATGTTCTTGGGAATTAGTGTAAATGATAAGGTTGAGGACATAGAGTGGTATAGTTGTGTTGATGAATTATTGATACAATTTGGAAATTATGATATGTGGATACTTGATGTGGTGGGTTAGATTTTGGAATGAGGTGATGGTTGATTATGTATTGTTGATGATTTTACATTACCATATTAAAAATAAATTATTGAGGGATTTTTCTACTGGATCACTACTAGTTTAAGGCTAGTGACCCATTAACTGACAGGTAAGAGAAGTGGGACAATTTAAGTCCCCTTTTCTTTTATTTATTGATTATGTTTATGGGAATGTTGATTTATATTAGACAATTTTTATGAAAATTGATCACATTAATAGTGGATAATGTCATGGTAATAGTGTAAAATGCTATGGGGAATGGATCATGTGGTGTAAATGAGGTAGAATCTATATTTCAATTATTATACACCTTTATGCTAGTTCTATTTATAGTTATTGTTAGGTTGTATTTGTTATTATCACTCATGAATACTATTGTATGTTTATTTGACACAAATGTATGGGTTTTTAGAGGGATGATCGTACTAAGAACTCCCATGTTCTCAACCCACCATAGTTTTCTCAGTGTTTTCAAGATAGTCCAGTCAAGAGTGGAGTTGTTGCTCTAGTATCATGGATGGATTTGGTTAACGATTTGGAGATTTAGATATATTATTACATATACTTCTCAATTTTATGTACATTATAATATATTTATCATTCAATTTATGTGAATTTATTTTGTGAAATGAATTTTCTTTGATGGTTATTGGTGGTTTTTCTTTTATTAATGATATTTTAAGAGTTTAATTATTCCCATTTGATTGTTTTATACCCTAGGTGCTAGTCACAAAACTATGGTATATTAGAGGTGAGATTTTGGGGTCACCCACATTTGTAATTCTATCCCAAGAGGGATTCCTAGTGGAAGTGGGTTATGGTAATGTGATACTAGGGATTTAATTGAGTGCTAGGGTGAAGTTTGGAGTTAGACACAGGCGAGGATTTCATAAGATTTGTAGGTATATAGTGAAACTCAAGAGTAATATGTGAGGTAGACTAAGTAGACCAATTATGAAATAATTATTTGGGGGCCCCTCTAATTTTATTTCAGGACTTTGAAAACATACCGAACTTGTTTAAGTGGTATTGAAATCATTTTAGGGTATAAATCTTAGGGATATACATGATTCATCAATATTAGTTACATTGAAATTTTCATTCAACGTATTATAAGTTTTTATTATTATAATTTTGTGTTATAGTTGTTGATGATATTTTTTCATAACCTTTTATGAAATATTAAAATGGTAATTAACTAAAATATATTATTTAAATAGATCCATGTTTAATCTTGTATGTTTTGTTTCAACTTTCTTTCTAAAACATGTTTCTTCATAAATTCATTTTCATTTTCATTTTTTAAGTGTGTAACATGTTGATTTATCTCTATGATATAATTTTTTTAGTAATGTATGATTAAGTTACTTTTCTATGTGTTATTTTTTATTTTTTAAGAGCCTTTATGAAAAATGTTTCTCTTACTAGGTTTTAGGATAGGTTGAAATGAATTATTTTGGATCCATTTGTAGAAGTATATTTCTTTTTGTACAATTTATTATACCCTATGTTACCTTCCACTTATAAAATATTATATTAAAGTGTTATAAATTTATTTCATGGATGAATATTAGACATTTATTTCTATAATGCTTGAAATATGATAATCATTCATAGTTATAACCATCTAAAAATTGAAATCTTTTACATGAATAAAAATGTTTATCCTTTTCAAAAATAGATACAAATTTTTAATATTTCTGTGTTATATGCCTAATATTTAATACCATTCCATGTTTAATTATTGAAATATAGATGAGATTATGTAAAGTTAATATGTGAATTGTATTTTGTGGGAAGAATGTCTAGAGTTGGGTTTTTTTGATAGATACATAATAGAATGTATATTATTATTTTGGATCTCTTTTAATTTAATAATCTAATGTATCTTTTCTCATGTATGTTGAGAGTTGAAAATTTTATACCTAAATATGGAAGTATAAAACATTTTCATTCCTTATATAATATGAAATCATGTTTCCTCGATGATGAAATATTTACTAAATTCTTAATTGAACATGTTAAGAATGAATCATATAGCATGAAAGTAAATCATGTATAGATATTCTTTTAAATTCGAAATAATTTCCAAGTGATATGACTACTAAAAACCTATTTTCTAAATTTTGATAAGACATTTAAAGGTTATCTAAAGTGATTATTACCCATAAATTTATGCCTACAAATTATATGTATCTTGTTGAAAATAAGTGTAAAGTGATTATTTTTATGATGTTCCCTAATTTTATAATTACAAAATCTCACTGTGATTAAATTGATGATATTACCTTATATAAATGGTTAATAATTTAAATATGGTAATAAAAGGTGTTATTTGGAAAATATGAAATATGGGGAAGATTTTCTTTATATACACACTTAAATAAATATGAAATGAATAAATAAAATGTGATTTCTAGGTTTTCTATGGTTCTCTATGTTTCCCTATATGAGAATTATATAGATTTGGTTATGGGTTTTTTGGGATTTTTTGGGTGTTGGGATGTGTTGGGTAGTGGGGTTGTGGCTAGATTCATCGATGTGTAAGAGTACTAGTGATTGTGGATGTGGTAGTGGTGGAATGTCAGTTATAAGGTTGGAGTTATGAATTGAATATTGTGTGAGTGAAATTAGGATAATACAATTGGTTAAGTATATTGAAGATAGTTTTTTAGTCATTATTGAGTGATTTAAGTGGTGATGAGTGTTGTATAATATGGTTTTTTCTGTGAATAATGTGAGAATATATTAGACATGTGATGGAAGTGGTATGGTCTTATTCTTGTGAGGAGTAGTGATTTGGTTGTCTATATTTTCATGTGGGTGATTTGATTAGAAATATTAGTGGATGGACTGATGTGTTTCCCTTTTAAATATTTATACCTTATGTGATATTGATATACCATCATATTTTTAAAAATTAATTTTTAAATTCATGTTAATTAAAAAACATATAGAGAATTTTAGAAAATTAAAAATATATATTTTTAAAGTAATATGAGTATTATGTTAATATGTTTTAATTTAAGATAAATAACATATAAGATATAGTAATTACCATGAAAAAAAATTAAAACACTATTGATTAAGCATGAGAATGATAATAAATTATTTATTATGTTAAAAGTATTTTGAAATGAAAATTTTTATAGCATATATGATTTAATTGAAGTTGTAATGAATGCTAAAAACATATCATTATTAGTAGGAATTAAGGATACCAAATTTAAATAGAGAAATAATGTGATTTGTAGATAACATGAATAAATAAACTTCAAAATGTTGTTTTGTCATACTGAGAAAAAATTAAATTTTCTACATTATTTTTATTTCCATGATTTCATTAAGTATAAATCGTGATAAGATGTTAATTAATAAATCAATACAGTATAAGTTTTGTGACATAAGAATTTTGTTTTTTATTTATGAAAGTGACGAAAATGAATATGTTGTGTTTACCTTCCATGGAATGCAATATTTCTAATAATAGAAAAATATCATATATTGAGATATAATCATTGAAATTAAATATGTTCATGAATTAATGATGATATGAATTAATTAAGTTTCCATGTGTTGGAAGATTTTCTATTTTAAATTAGATATCTTTGAAATACATCACTGTGAAAATGATGATGATATCCTTAGAAGCATTAGTTAAGGTATTATGCGATTGATGAAAAAAGAGAATAGTTTATGTGGAAATGTATTGATGAAGAAGAGATGGAAACCTTCTAGAGGGTAATTATATGGTCACTATTTATTTATTTTCTAGTTACAAATTATTTATTTTTGAGATACTATTTAATTTCTTTCTTGGTAGTGTTTCTTATATAATTGATTTTTTCAAAATGTAATGATTTAATAAAGCACCACATTGTAAACATTTATAAATAATTAATATTTGAGTCACAATTATTATTTTTAATTTGAGTTTTTATTTTCAATAATGATAATCATTTAAGGGGTTTTTAATATTAATACTTGAGTTTCTCTTTCCCAGTACTACAAAATCGTGCTTATTTAATGATACCCATATTGGTGCTAAAAAGACATTGATAAATGAGTGCCATTATCATTGTTAGATATAAAAATTGTTAATTATTACCTTTATCGAAGATGGAAAAAAATTGATATACGGTCACCATTATCAGTATTTTTTTAGAACAGATAAAGGATTCCATTTATCAGGGATTTGTTTAGTGCACATAAAGGATGGCCTTTATCTGGGTTTTTATAATGATAATAAATATGTTACCTTTATCGATGATAAACAAATTTCTTTTAGCATTGTTAAAAGGATACCTTCATAATATATATATAACTAAATATCATAATTTAATATTGATATATATTTATATTGATATATATACATAATAGATTTCCTCAAATATAATTTATATAATAATAAATAAGTATTTTCAATTAATATATAATATATTTAGTGAAACTAGTTTATAAAATAATTAAATATTTGTATTATTTAATAATTTTATAATTAATATCAAGTAATACACTTTTTAAGAAGGTTTTATGATATCAAAAAATAATAAATTATATATTATTTTATGAAAAGTTGAAAACATAGATTGAACTTTAAACCTATAGAAATTTTGATATGTGTGTCTATTTGGGCTTAAAAAGATGTAAAATAAAATCTTGTAAAAACATATATGTAGTTTATCTATGGATTCCTAAGGATATGTGTTTTTGTGGTAAAAAAATATAGATAAGGCCTCTAAAATTGACTTTTTAGTTTGGATACCTATAATTCCCCTACCCATGTTCACTCTAAGTAGTATCCATATCATGATGCTACATGAACTCTCGCACATATTCCTACAAACCAAAGGATCCCAACTTATAGTGAGGGTATAATATAAGACTATGTGGAGACTGTGGCCTATTATTAAAGTATAAATAAATGATTAAATAACCCATATATCGTCCATAAAAAGTAAACATCAGAGTCCCCAAAATAAATAAATAATATGATGTCACAAATTGTAAATAATGAAGTGTATCATATAGTTATAAAATAAACTGAGCATCCAATATACCAGTAATAAATACAAAATAAAATAAGGAACCAAAATACACAGAGTATCACCCACATCCCTGAGCCTCACCTCATCCTAGTCACTAGTCCCATCCAAGCTATCATGCTTGGTAAAGCTACTCTGTGCCGCTTCTAAACCTGAACCTGTGAACAGTGAAGGATGATCGGTTACAAAAGTGCAGTGGCTACCTGAGAAATGTTTGAGTAAATAACTTTGAAGGTCACCACCAGTGTGGTACCTTATATATCTAGTAAATGAAGTGATATGTTCCAATGAAATACTTAGTATAAAAAATAATATATAACTATGTAAGTGTATAAAAAATAAAAATAAATAACCACCATCGATCCCCATGTGAAACATGATACTAGGGATCAACCATACCCACTTCGTCCAATACTGGACATCTTTTTTCCATACTATTATGATCATGTATATAAAAATATGGTCACAAAAAATCCATATACTAGGTCTGTGGTCCCCCAACAATATAGTAATGGACATACCAAATCCTTGGAATCACCACAAGGACCCCCAATAATATAATCATAATAACTGTCATAATAGATCCAAGGAATCACACCATGGTCCCCCAAAAAATATAACCATAATAACAGTCATACTAGATCCTAGGAATCACATCAAGATACCACAACCGTATAATCATAATAATGAGCATACATGGTCTTTGGAATCACATAAATCTCCCCCAACATTATAATAATAATAATTATCAGATTTAATCAGTTTCAATAATTAAGAATTAAAAATTTAACTCATTTATCAAATATTAGGTGATTTCCAATGCATCCTATAAAAATATTAATCATTAACCCACACTTTTCATTGGGAAACTCTAGACACTCATGGGTAACACAACCCTCTGTATCAAAACATTCATAAAGAGACTTCTCTTGCCTCCCAAGTCTCACCCGGACTTATCCTTGGGGCTAAGGTGGCACCAATAATTGTCCTTAATAAGTCCATCACTACTTAATACCTTGGAAAAGAACTAGGGAACCTATCTAGGTCATCTACATTCACTCATTTCTGGCTCATATCATCTATCCTAAAGGCTCTAAGGCACCTTACAATCCCATAAGTCTAACAGGGTAAATCATCCTAATTATAACTCATCCCACTGAAGGGTTTTAAGATCACCTATTAGGCCCACTACATTCAAATAATTAATTATTTAGTTTCCCTCATGGGTTTATGTATTACAAGTTACAATATTATAATTATGAACTAATTCATCAGTGGTCAGGATGACCAAGAAATGCACCAGGGTCCTCTATGTCCCTTAACACTTTGTGGATCCGATATAAGGGAAATAAATTTAATTTAAAACAAATTCACAATTAAGAATAAAATTTATTAAATAAAAGTTCAATCTTATATTTTGGAGAAACCATATATCACATGTCATATCAAAAGCATAAATAAACTTCATAATACATAGGGCAATTCTTAGGGACTACCTACCTTAATACGTAGATTTTACCTTTATATAACAACCCAAAAACTCACTTATTGATCCAATCCATGTTAGTCTTGGATCAACTAGCCATAAAATTCATCCAATTCCCTATATCATGCTGAGACATCCCAGTGATTAAATATAACAAATTAAAATTAATTAAATAATTTAATTAAAATAGTAAAAATTTCCTAAAACTCACTAGATGATATCTATTCACTAAAACTAAGACTAACCAGCCATATAAGGTCTTTAACACATCCATGACATTATTATGGAAATAATCCTTATCATTTGACTCCTAAAAAATCACTAATTTAATCAAATTATGTTCAAATCCCAAGATAAAATTTGGACAGTGAGTTACTTAGTTTAAAACATTGATAAATAGTTCTCAGAAGAAATCTTACATCATCCTCTATACAAGATTTTTAAATTACACAAATTAAACGACCATTCCAAAGGTCAAATTCTCCCAAATTCATAAAAATACCTATTAAAAATAATATGGTAACAAACCTCAATCAAAACAGTTTTTGAGGGATTGAAATCATCCTACTAGAACACCCTCTATATAAGGAAATCCAAATCCCTATCATTCTATGATATTTTCACTATTCACTAGTGAAATCGATATCAAATTCTTAAATGAAATATCAAAAAAATAGTAGGGATGTTAAGTAGGAATCATTAACAGAAAATAAATATATATTGTACCTTGAATCCATCGTAAAAACACACCCAAGAACACCATAAGATCATGAGGGAGAAATAGAGGGTGGAGAGGGGGAGAAGTTAGTCCAATAGACCTCTTAAATTCGCCCCTACATACCAAATCCTAAGGGGTTAATTGTAACACCCTGATATATTTTTTTAAAAAAACTATGTCTGATAACGTACAATATACACAACCCAAAGCTTAAACAAACCACAAATTATTATTATTTAAATATTATCATTATAACCTATCCCCAAAATTAGTTGGTATGAAAAAGATTAAGTACTTTATAAAATATATATAAGGGTTCTAATCAATAAAAATGTATTGATTAATTCTTAGGAAATAATCACTCGATTTTTAGTCGAGTCATTTCAATCATCAAAAATAAGTTTTCTTAATAATTTATTTTCTTAATTTTCATGAGAAAATATTATAATTAATTTATATAATTTTTATAAATTTTATTTGGTAAAATGTATATTATTTTTTAAATCAATATATCTAAATATATTATGGTGAAATTTCGATAATTATTTGAAAATTTTGATTTTTCAATGAAAAGTGAAAAATACTGAAATTTATTGACAAATTTATTTTCAATTTAATGTATTTATAAATAAAAATTATGATTTTTAATAATTTTATTTTTTATAAATTATAAAAACATTATATACTTAAAAAATGCATTTTTTCTGAAAAAAATGCTTCCCATAAGGTTTTTCCTAGTTAATTTTAAATTAAATTCTTCCACATATTTTTTTTGTTTAGTGAATAAATGATTCATTATTTTCAATTAAGAGGCCCAAATTTAGTAAATATTTCCCCTTTATTTTGGGCCAATAGGAATAGTAACCATAGTAATTTTGTTACAATGATAAAGACAATATTTGGTAATTAAAGTTAAAAATATAATGATAATGACCAGAAATAACCCTAAGACTTGCCTTAATTTTGTAATATGAGTAAATTTAATCCATACTCATCCAATTTTCAGCTATATAACCTTTTTTTTCATTTGGATGTGATTATAACCTTTATAATATTTAATGAAAAGTCAAAAATGGCACACATAAGTTTTTAATAGTCATAATATTTTTAACATGGAGATAAAATACCTAATATTAGGCCTCCTGTTTCATAAACTTATCATGCATCACATTCGAATTAATCAACCTACTCACAGTATTGATTATCACAAGGAATATAGATACATAACTACACCCTTATGAATCAAAATCACATTAGTGAGCGAGAGTGGGTGTTTGTGTATGTGTAACGACATCGTCCTAGACAATTAATGTTGAGTGAACACAAGACATAGTTCATATAGGTATAAAATAATTACTAAGAAAAGTGGAAAACACCTTATAAGTTGGTATTGACACTTTAAGTAACCAAACCTATTTAGTAAACAACCTTGGGGGTCTATCACTAAGTCATAAAATTACTATACTGACCTTTTAGGGTCTCCATATATCTCATACAACGAGGTATTGTTCCATAATCATCATTGATCATCTTACCATAGAATCCACATGACCAATCATCCAAAAAATTATCATTGATACTAATCAAAATCAATAATATATCATGTGAGTCCTATATGATGAATATAAGGCATGATACACCACTTTCTAATGGTACAAGATTCAAAAGTCTAGTAACTAGAACCAATATAACAGATAAGATCCCAAAATACATAATAACTCCTAAATGTAAACTTCATGTGCATCACATGAGGTAATGTCAGACAACCATAACAAAAAAGTTCTAGAACAATTATCCTAAGAACATGAAAACCCATATTTCTTATCATGAAAGGTGTTTATGAAACATCAATATGATATCAATTACAAGTATCAACACATTCCAATATTTCATGTCTATAAACTACTAAAATAGTAATATAAGAAAATGAATCCTTCGATAAATCTTTCTAATGTCCCATGTAACAACATGAAAAATATTAATAATATAAATCTTTCCTCTCAATATTTTATTAATTATGTTTTACAATAGTCGCCCACAAAATGACTATTAAATTTCATAAACATAATGTGTTAATATTGATTACTCTTACTATGAATATTAAATGGATAAAACACAAAAAAAAGTATAATAACTAAGAGACTCTCCACATGTGATAATTCCCCCATAACGATCAATCCTTCCATATGGATGCAAAAGAAATGAAGAATTAGGAAAATAATGTACATTAACAAAAGACATTTAAGAACCTTTTTAAGTGAAGAAGTGAATGATTAAGTGAGTATGATGGTGTATTTATGTAAAAATATGGTTGTTTGTAATTATGATAGTTTTCCAATATGGTTGATGAGAATTTTGACTATTTGTAAATAAGATATTTGGTTATTATTATTTCTAGTTTTGTAGATACAATAATTTTTCCATTGAGAATTACATTATGGTATAACAAAAATTGAATTTTTGTAAACAAAAAATAGGTTTTAATTACAGTAAAAGTATATTTTATGATAAATTTGTAAGATTTAAATAAAATTTATTTTCATTGAATAATGTTATAAAACTATTTTCAAATGATAATATAAATAAATTATGTCTAATGTAATTTTAAAAATGGTTAGAATGTTTATTAGGTTATATAAACTATAATTTTTTATATACAAGGATTTTTATTTTTAAAAATAAAATTCGTATATTTAGAGATTTTTTTCTAAAATAAATATCATTTTTTTAATTATTATATCAAAACTATCTTATGGTGAATTTATGGTAATTTTCTAAAAAATATGATTTTTAGGGTAAAAAGTAAAAATACTATATTTTATGAAATATTAAAAACCCTATGATATAACCATGATAAGATAATGATTTTAAATTTATTAATCAAGCTTATTTATTAAAGTTAATTTAATGAATAACATAATATATAATATATGTAATTTAGAAACACATGGTTATCATTTTGGAACCATGATTTTATATTTTATAATAATAAATATTTTATGTGTTATATGTGTATCATATTAGAATTAATTTATATCCCTATTATAAATTTAACCAAGTAAAATGGATTAAATTTTTTTAATTATAATTCCTACATCAGGTAATAAGTCCACTTTCACTTTTCGGCACAAAATGTTACAGTTGTAAAAAAAGAGTTACCTTAGTATAAGTAAAATAATGTAAAAGTTTATAGTTAAAAGGTAAAGACATAATAAAACAAAAAATGACATCTTTAAATGGGTGCTCGAGGTATTCCACGTCCATAAAAAATATTTCAATATTTATTATCAACAAAATTCATTGAAATTAATTTCACCCAAAAGTGGATATACTTTATAACAAAACAATCATTGTTTTATCCCTTAAACCACCCCTCCTCATACCCTCCCATTTCATCCTCAATCTACACAAAAAATCTACTAAGCTCAAGTAATATGTTGATATACCTATTAATATAATCCCAAAGGTGGTTCTAAGGTTATAAGGTTCTAAGGAGACTCTATATAGCTCTAAGAAGTATCTTCTCAAGGTAAGGGTTATCTTTATACACTTTTTCAATTAAAGTGTTTATTTTTTATAATCCTTTTGAATCACAATTTATTATTCTCTCAAGTATTTATAAACACCCATATTTCTTGAACTTTATGTATTGTTAATTTAAGACTTTTTTTCTCTTAATAAACCCATTTTAAGATCCATTTTTCATTCCTGGTATAATGTCGAAATCGACCATGGATTTTACTTTCTATATTTTAATGTCATGAATACCCAAATCTATTTTCATTTAGGGTTATTAATTTATATTTTTAGTTAAATATATTTATAAAATTTACATTCAATACTCATGGGTTATAAATGATATATACTTATGATTCTTGATTGATATGGTGCACATAATGATAGATATATGAAGGGTACACCCTGATAGTGGTCCAATGTATTGGGTAAAGAAGTAACCTCCAAAGGTGATATGTTTCTTATACCTTATTAGCATGACTTAGTAATGTTCTATGAGAAATAATCCAAAATAATTGGTAATATTCTTTATAAAACCTCAATGATGAGATTTTTTGATATATTTATGAATATATCATGTTTATGTTGTAGCCAAATGTCAATGTTATGACTCACATTATTATGTTATTGTACTCCAGATATGCCTCACATTCTTATGTACATTTTCTTATGTTAAACTTCACTCTTAAACTATTATGTTATATTGTATTGTTAACCCCTTACTAGGATTTATGATCACACCTTCCATTTGATAAATGTTCCTCAAAAATCTTATGTAGTGAGATGATCTAGGATGGGATAATAAAGAAGGGGTTTAAAGAGAATTTTAAATTTTTTATGTTTTATTTTATGTACCACATATTTCTTTTACTATATACCTACTTTTGAAGACACTAAACCTAAAAACTTCTTTCATTTTTATTTGGGTAATATTTTTTCAAGGAAATATGGTTAAAACCATATAATAAAATATGGGTTGCCATAGTTGGTATCAAAGGGTGGTTTATTTATTTATGGAAATAAGGACAAGAAAACATTAATAAGAACCATATATATTAGTAGGAATATAGTAAAACTTCCTGAACTTTTATTGAAATATAAAGGGAATGGTTTCTAAGAAATGAAATCTCTATCTGGATATTATAAGTGGGTGTGACTCTACCACAGTTGTACCAAGGGGTAATAAACCCAAAAGGTTGGATTGAGTATTACTCAATTTTCACTTAGTTCTTGAAAAAGAGGCCATATTTGACACCTTTTTTGAAAATCTTGTGGGAATTTATATAGTTATCATATGCTTTTTAAAAATCGTTATGAGGGATTTTAATAAGAGAACCTAAAAATAAAATGATCATGGAAATAAAAGATTAGAACATAGAGATTCATAAGTTAATGTATATATTAATTTATATGTAATTTTATAGATAAATGATATATTAGATTTTTAGATTATAGATATTAATGATTTTTAGGTTTATAATATTGTAATATAGTTCATGATAATCTTAGGATAGTTATTTAAGGAATTATGTTAGGAGTATAAGAAATGACAACATAAAGAAACCTAGATTGAACAAAGAGTGATATAGGTTGAAATGAAGGTATACTAGTCCAAAATTTGGTTACCTTAGACATTCATAATATATAATATTCCAAATTTTTATACACTGATTCTTTTTAGATATTTTTAACAATTCACGATTGACTATTTTGGTTTTATTTGATGGTTGTAAATAAGAAGTATTCAAATACATTATAATTAGGTGGTAGGTAGCCCATTTAATTTATTAATTATTTTTAATCAACATATTCAAGTTCGTTTATTAATATGTATGAATGTAAATACCACATGACTCTCTTATACATCCCAGTTGATCAAATTTCGATCATAATTACAAAATCATGTTCGAGTGATCCTACCAAATTTTCTCAAATTAATCTCACTTATATATTAATTTATAACATATCAAACTCTCATACTATTATTATATATTATGATATGTTTTATAAAACCTTTAGACACATTTTAAAGACATAAATTTATTATATTACTCAATCTTGTAATTACCACAAGTGACTTTATAGATTCTTTATCGCGTCACCAACCTAAAAAGGGCTTACCATCATTTATAAAGGCATAGAATATGGTGATATCTAAAAATTATATATCATTATAATTTTAAAATTAGTGTATGTTTTTCATATTTCTTCAACAAACCATGTTTTCAACAATTCCACTTGGATCATGTCTAATGGTTTTATAGAAAAATGTTTGGAATAACATTTCAGAAATATATTTCAAAACCCACAACTACATAAAACTAATTTTCAATACTCACACTCATTTTATAAAGGATTTCACTTATTCTATTAGTAAAAATATTTTATATAATTTAGAAACCTTATGATGAATTTTTTTAACCCATGGATGTATCTGGATGCACTTTGAGCCTCCAAACTAGACAATGGAATTTGAGTACCTAGTGATCTTAATTTTAAAATGGTATGCACCTAGAAACTTATATAACCCATTCCCATATATGGAATCATATTTGGAATAAATCATTTATAATAATAATATATTCTTATTATTTCTGGAAAGATATGTTTCATAGTCTTATCTAAGATAGTAAGGGTTTTATATCTTTATAAGCTATATCCTGATTCATAAAAACCTATTAAAAACCCCTAAGTATTGTTATTTGCAAGTAATAATTAAAACTGAGGGGAAATTTTTTTAAGGGTGGATAATTTAATGGGAAAAAATATTAATAAAGTAAATCTTTCCTCCCAACAACATTTTTATTATGTTTTACAAATATTCACACCAGAAAATATTATTTCATATCATTCACATCATGTGTTATTATTGATTACTATTGTTATGAATAGTAAAGGGATATAAAAAATAAAAATAGTATAATAAATAATAGGTACCCCATATTTGATAATCCCCAAATATATATCAATCCTTTAATAATTACTAGAAAAAGAATGTAAAGTATTAGGAAAACAATATACTTTATCAAAGGATATGCAAGAACCTTTATAAGTGAAGAAGTGAATGATGAAGTGAGTATGATGGAATATTTATAGGGAGATATCATCATTCATCATTATGAATATATTCCAATATATTCAATGGGAATTATTTCCATTTTTCAATAATACAATTGGTCATTATTATTGTTGGTTAGGTAGACGTAATAAAGTGACCGTTGGGAATTATTTTATGATATAAACGAAATTATATCTTTTGGAAACTAAAAATATGTTTAAATTTCATTAAAAATGTATTCTAAGATCAATTTTTAAATTTAAAATAAAAGTCATTTTCATGAAATAATATTATAAAACACTTTTTAATGATAATATAAATTAATGAAGTCCTACTTAATTTTATAAATGGTTAGAATGTTTATTATATCATAAAAACTCTTAATTTTAAATAAGAAGTGATTTTTATTTTAAAAAAACATTATGAGATTTATGGAATTATTTTTTATGAAATAAATATCAGTTTTTGAATCATCATATTAAAATTATATTATGGTGAATATATGTTAATTTTAATAAAAAAATTATTGTTGGGGTAGAAAGTGAAAATAACTTTTTTTATAAAATACAAGCACTATTATGATATAATCATGATACGATCATGATTTGAAATCTCTTAATACTTCTTCTTGATAAAATTGTAGTTATTTAGTAGCGTAATATATAATGTGTTACATTTGGAAACACATTATATGAATTTTTTAACCACTATTTTATCTTTTCTTAATAAAATGTTTCGATGTGTCATATGTAAATTATATTAGAATTAATTTTTATCAATTCTATAAATTTAATCATGTAAAATGGATTGAATATTTTGAATTAGAAGGAACAAATAATTTAATAAGTTAAATTTTATTTTTAGGCCCACAAATTTACCGTGGTAAAAAAAGAGTTACCACATTATATGAAAAATAATGTAAAAGGTTAAAAATAATTGGTAGAGATATAATACAACAAAAAAATGAAAAAATTAAGTTGGTGGTTGAGTGATTGGACGTCCATAACCACACTATTAAACATTTATTATCAACAAAGTTCATTGAAATTAAATCCACCTAAAAGTGGCTATCCTTTATGACAAAGTACTTATTATTTTATCCATTTAAAACACCCTCCTCAAGTATAAATAACCAATCAATCACTCATCACTATCTACACAAAATCCATTGAGTACAAATAATCTCTCAATATATATCCCATTATTATCTCCAAGTTTGTTCTATGGTTCTAAAGATTATCTCTTTATCTATATAAAACATCTTCTCAAGGTCAGGGCTCTCTTCCTCCACTTTTTTAATTCAAGTTCTTTTTTTATATAAGCCTTACGATTCTCAATTTAATTTGATTTAAAATGTTTATAAACACCTTAGTTTTTGTGAATATGATATATTTTTAATTATATAATTCCTTTTTTCTCTCATTAAACCCATTTCAAGATCCCTTTTTCTTACATGTTATGCTTCAGAAATCAACCCTTGATTTTCCAGGTTATATATTAATGTCATGAATACACAACCCTATTTTCAATCGATGATATTCATTTAGATATATAATTTAACTATTTAATGGGTACATCCATTTATGAAACCCAAATTCGATACTCATGGGTAAGAAATTATATATACTTACGATTCTTGATCAATGTGTTGCACATATTATTAGACATATGATGGGTGAATCCTAATATCACTCCAACGCATTGGATAAAGATGTAATATCTATATTTTACATGTTTTTATACCTTGGAATAATTTTTTGGTAATTATTATTATACCTTGTTAAAATTATTTGGTAATATTCTTTAAAACACCCCAGTGATGATATTTGGGGATATGTTTATGAATTTATCATTTGAATGATGCATATATATTTCCATGTTATTCCTCATGTTATTAAGATTACATTTTTACATTATTACTCAAGTTATTATGTACATGTTATTATTTTATACATCATGTTTCACCAATGATGTTCTCTTACATTTTTACCCCCTATTAGGATTTATGATCACACTTTTTATATAGTAAATGTCCCCAAGAATGCCTCTACAGTGAGATGATCTAGGATGGGATAATAAATAATCCTGTTGATATAATTTTATTTTTTTATATTTTATTTTATGTACCATGTATGTCTTGTACTATATACCTAGTTTACAAGAAAAAAAAAGTTCCCATGGATTTATTTATCTAATATTGTTTCGAATAATTATGGTTAAAATCATGAAATAAATGGAAGGTCATAATATCCCTTCCCCGATTCACTATACGCAGTGACCCAATCAGATTACTATATAACCCCAGGCATGCTTCCCTATATGATAGTGGGTGGAGACTAGGAACAAAGATCTATCATGCTACTATGAAAAGACTATACCCTCATATCAGAGTAGGAATAATAGTATAAATAATAAAAATATCATCCATAATATGTAAACATTAGAGTAAAAGAAAGAATTAAATAAATAAAAGTAACCAATAATAAACAACGAAGTGATTCTTACAGTCAAATCATAATCTGATTGTCCACCAAATCAATCAAAAATATAAAATAAAAAAAGTAACCAAAATACATTGAGTCTATTAATTGGTAAAATCCCCTCTTTGATTCACTCTATGTAGTAACTAGATTAGGTCACAACATGACTTTAGCCACAACTCCCTATATGACAGAGGTTGTTGAATAGAAACGAGGGTCTAAGATGTGACTTTTTTGGATCATATACGATCCTATCAGAGTATAAATAACAAAAAAAACATAAATATCATGAAAAATAAATATAATTTAGAGTATGTGGAAGAGAAAAATAAACACAAGTCATCAATAGTAAATAACGAAGTACAACATGCAACCATACCACAAACTAATTGTCTACTATTCCAGTAAAAAACATAAAATATAAAAAGTAACCAAGATACAATGAGGATCTCACACATACTTTAGCCTCAACTAATCGGAATCTCTAGTCCCATATAATATATCCTTCGTGATAAATCTACTATGGTCCTCTTCCCAACCTTAACTTGTAATCAGTGAAGGATACTCAGGTACAAAAGATTAGTGGATGATCAAGAATGGTGTGATAACATAACTTAGTATGGAACCACCAACATGGTCCCTTACATATCTATTAAATTCAGTGATATGTGCATGTGACATAATTATTTGAATAAATAATATATAACCATATAAGTGTAGAATAAATAAATAAATAATAACCCTTGTGGATCCTCGGGTGAAATGTCACAACCAATATTGACCAAAACTACTTTGACCAATGTCAGATTTATCTTCCTGTAGTACCATAATCATGTATATAAAAAATATAGGCACAACAGATCTAAGGAATTAGTCTAAGGTCCCCCAAAATTATAAAAATATACATTCCAGATCCTAGGGATTTGCTCAATGCCTTTAACTATATAATTATAATAAGGGAATATTAGATCTTTATAATCACATCAAGGTCCCTCGACATAATATAATCATAATAACATGCATACTGGGTCCTTGGAATCACATCAAGGACACCGAACCATATAATCAAAATAATATACATACCAGATCATTAGAATCACATCAACATCCCCCAACCTTATAGTCATAATAATCGTCACATTAAATAAATTTCATCAATTATGAATTAAATATTGAAATTACATCTCAGATCTTAGTTTACGCCCTATTAATCTCGAGGAAAAAGATTTAAGCCCTAACCAACAATTTTCCATTGGAAACTCCAATCACACGGGGCAAATACATCACACAATCCCAACCTAAACACAAATCAACATCTCTGGACTCCTACGTTTTACCAAGTCTTATCCTTGGGTATAAGGTAACACCTAAGGTTGTGCCTAAAAAGTTCATCACCACTCCCAATCTAGAGAAGTTACAAAGGAGAGTATCGAGGTCTTCTATGTTAATTCGTTTTTGGATTATCTCATCTTGAATAAAGGATCTAAGTGACCTTACAATCCCATAAGTCCAACGGGGTGAATTTTTACAAAATCATAACTCACCCTCATCGGGTTTTTTATAGACACCTATTAGGTCCACTACATTTAAATAAGTAATTATTTAGTTTTTATGATGAGTTTCCATAGTCTAGGTTAAATCATTACAATTATACTCCCACCCATCAGTAGTCAAGATTCCTAACTAGTACACAAGGGTCTTTTGTGTCCCTTTACACATTATTTATTCCATACATAGGCAATCTATTTAATTGAAAACAAAATCATTCTTAATAGAAAAATTGATTAATTCAGTGTTCAATCACATGTAGTGGTGAAACTATATATCACATGTAATTTAAAAATAATAAAAAACTTCATAAGACATAAGGTAATGCTTAGGGACCACCTAAATCAGTACACAATTTTTCCCTTTTATATCAAAGACCGAAAAATCACTTTATAAGCCCATAAAAGTATTTCTTGACTTAAACAACCATCATCAATCCATCTGAGTCCCAATATATTGCTGATTCAACCCAAAGATTAATTATAAAATATTATAACTAATTAAATTATTTAAATAAAATATAAAAAAATGAAATAAACTCACTATATAATATATGTTCATCTAAACCATGGAAAACCACCCATAAAAGGCCCATACAACCTCCCTGACATAATTTTGAGAAAATTATTATCCTATGAAACTTAAAGAGTCACCAATTTAATCCATTCATGTCAAATTTGTTAGATAAAATTACGGAAGTGACTTACCTCCAAAGATACATTGATGGATGAAATGTAAAAAATATCTTGGGTCCTCTTATGTGACATATAATTAAAATACCCAAATTAAATGACTATTTTAATGGTCAATTTGACCAAAATTTATAAAAATCCATATGAAAAATTATAGGCTAACATACCTTAACAAAAACAATGTTTTATGGATTGAAACCATCCTTTTGGGACACCCTCTAGCCTAGATGATCCAATGGTCTATCGTTCTCAGTTGATTTCACCATACTTTATGGAAATAAACAATAAATTCAAAAATTTAATTTCAAAAAATCAAAGGGATATGAAGGAAGAATTATTAATGGAAGAGAAATAGATATCATTCCTTTAATCCACCATGAAAAATTTCTAGATATCACCCCTAGTTCAAGGGGTTACAATGGATAATGGAGTGGGAGAGGATTTCATTGAATGACCCTCCTCAAGTCATCCCTTCCAACTAAATCATGAGGGGGTTGAACACCAAAAAGAACCAAATTAATCCATTTCAAAAAACCACCAAAAGACCCAAAAATATCTGGTATTAACGCACTAGTGATCAAATGGGGGCCATTTACACTCTAGTGGCTGCTAAAGTAACATGGCTATGCCAACCCTGCTTTTATTACAAACTTAAACATGATTTATTACATAAAACTTCATTTGATACAACAAAAAAGATATAGAGGTTTAGTTTATTTGGGGATTAAAATCATTACATAACAACTTAAAACATGAAATACAACATCTTTATTGAAAACTTCCTTTACATGACCACTACATTCCTTCGTACTTAGCATAACATGGGATAACCTGAGGACATGCATAAGAAAAGGGTGAGCTATAAAGCCCAGTAAGGGAGTGCACATGGAATAACATGAGGAGTATAATACATGTTAGACAATAGGCATATCAATAGATCATAATAGAAACATGAACATAAAGGAATGATAAATCATGATAATCATAACATGGAAATGTGGCAACAACACTTAACATGGAATTAGCACGAGCCAAGGCTCATTGCACATGAAGCATGAGTAAATCCTCATTGCACATGAAGCACGAGTAAACCCTCGTTGCACTTGAATTAGCATGATTCAACACTCATTTCACATGACGTATCATGATACTATACTTTACCCAATTCATTGGACCGCTATAAGGGCGCACCCATCTTAAACATTTCATTTCATGCATAAGTGTGCCACATGGATCATAAAACATGGATTCATAAAACATAATCCTTTATTCCACAAAAAAGGAATGTGGAATGAAACATTATAATCAATAAGTAAATGTGCATGAATGTGAATACCCTTTATGGAGAAATGAGCATGGTATTCACTACATAATGGCATTGGCTTAGAAAATCGGTGCAATTTCAGCAGCGTAAATGCGTGATATAAGAATTCATAAAAAATGGTTGATGAGAGAGAAAGTGGTGTCTCATAATATCTACATGAAATGGAAAGTAAGGGGGGTCATATAGATACATTTCCCAACAATTGTAATGTAATTTAGATTCATGATACAAAAGTATTACTTGAATGTAAATGAGGAGAGAGAAGTTCCTTTCAGAATTTCGGCATAGTAACGGGCGTACATGGGAGTAATTTAATGAGAGATAAAGGGGTATCCCATCATTAAAACAATAAGGGGGAAGTATGGGTGAGGTGATAAACCATACCCCAACATTTATAATTTAAATTAAAAGGTCATAACAATATTAAGAAAATTGGACAAAGAGTGAAAGGAAGAAAAACCCTTACTTGGAAGTGTGCTTCCAAAGGCTAGACAGAGGCTTGTGAGAGGATTCTTGGGAGATTGGGGAACCTTTTGAGGATTATAGGGAGAGTAGGACAGAGGTTGGACGAACTCCAAGGGCTTTGAGTGAGGAGGAAGTGGGAGCTTGGGTGGGTTTATATAGGAAAGGTGAGGGAATTCTTTATTATTTAGGTTTGGGACCCCTTATATTAAATTAATCCAAACTACAAACCATCCCATGGTTTTTACCATGGTTTTTGGGAAAGGAAAGAGGGAAAAAATATTTTATAAGTCCAAAGTCCTAACTTCTTAAAATAATAGGGTTGCTTATGTGGGGGTGAGTCACACTCCCATGGAAAACAATTTAAAAAGACAAGGTGTTTAATAAGTCTTGAGGGGTCCATTAATGGTTTGAAAATTAATTCAAACAAACCCAAAATCACATTATTTTAATGGTAAAACATATATTGGATGAACAGAAAGCTTATAGTATTTTATTACATCACTATCGGGTCATTATGATGTCATAAAACATATTATATATTTAAACAGTATTTAAGTTTTACCCAAAAATTTGACTGTCTCAGAAAATTATGAAAAATTCACCGTTGGATAATTTCAACATCCTGATTCTAGAAATATCATTTATTTTATCTAAATAATTTTCTAAATATGTTAATTTTTACTTTTAAAATAAAAACCTTCATTTATCAAAAATTCACGGGTTTTGACAGAAATGGCTTTCAAACCTTAATAAAAATTACAATTTCATTCATAAAATTATATCATCTTTTATATATATAATAAAATTAATTTAATAATAATAATAATAATATTTTATTAAAATATTATTTAATTTAAAAATACCCTAATTTAATAAAATATAATTCTTAATTAAATAATAACTAAAAACACTATTTGTACTTTAAAAACTATTTACAATGTATCAAAAAAGACAAGAAGGTATATTCATTATTATATACAAAAGTAATATACATGAACATAATACTAGCGATTTGTTACATAACCCCTTAAAATAGCCGCATAAGACCTAAGGGTAAGGTGTGCGATGGTCACAGACTGTTGTGGGGGCTCAGATAACATCGCTCAAGTGGTAATTTCTATCAACTTCAACTTTTCCCATAGACGGTCCCGTTCGAGCTTGACATGATGAAGCTCAGCTTGGGCTTGGTCAGAAGCGAAGCCCAAAGACGCCACCTCTTTTCCAAGCTTGGACAAATGGGCTTCGTATGGAGAAATTCTACTGGACGAGGGCATCACTTCTTTTGTCTGAGTAAAATGGATTTGTTAAAGCCCTATATTTATACTAATCATGTGATCATTATTCAACGGCTATATTAGAAACGATCAAAATTCTTAAAAGTTGACATCTTATAAAATCATTTTGCATAAATAGACATTTAACTAGATCATGAGGGATTTTCCATTAATGAAACATTGGCTCGTTACAATATTCCTCCCTTAAGAAATTTTGCCCTCAAAAGTTTCCTTTTCCCACACTAAAACAGATGTGGGTAACCCAGATTCATCATTTCCTCCGATTCCCAAGTCGCTTCTTCAAACTTGTGGTTTCTCCATAATACCTTGACGTGGGGCATTGTCTTATTTCGTAGGACTTTTTCTCTACGATCTAAGATCTTCACTGGTTTCTCCTCATAAGAAAGATCATCCTCCAACTGTACCACCTCAGAAGAGAGTACATGTGAAGGGTCCGGTATGTACTTCCTTAAGTGGGATACATGAAAGACATCATGTACTTTGGCCATGGTAGGTGGAAGTACTAGTCGATAGGCCACATCCCCAACACGATCAAGAATCTCGTAGGGGCCGATGTACCTTGGACTTAACTTCCCTTTCTTTCCAAACCTCATGATCTTCTTCCACAGAGATATGTGTAGAAGAACCATATCCACAACTTTAAACTCAAGGTCTCGTCGATGATTATTTGCATAACTCTTCTATCGACTTTGGGATAACTTGATATGATGTTGAATGGTTTTTACCTTCTCCACCATTTCTTCGACCATTTCTGGTCCAAGAATCTTACGTTCACCGACCTCATCCCAACATGCCGGTGTTCTGCACCTTTTCCCATAAGGGGCTTCATATAGTGCCATTTGGATGCTCGAGTGGAAACTATTATTATAAAAGAACTCAACCAGAGGAAGATGTTGATCCCATCCTCCTTTAAATTCCATTAAGCATGCTCTCAACATGTCCTAAAGTGTTTGGATAGTTCGCTCGGATTGGCCATCAGTTTGAGGATGATAGGCTGTACTGAAGTTCAGTTCAGTATTCAGAGCATGTTGAAGACTCTTCCAAAACTTAGAGGTGAATCTTGGATCTCGGTCAGACACAATAAATAGTGGCACTCCACGCAGCCTTACCACTTCCCTGATATATATCCGTTCCAGTTGATCCAAAGAGAAATCCTCCCAAATTGCAATGAAGTGTGCACTCTTTGTAAGACGATCCACAATAACCCAGATTGCATTATTACCTTTGGATGTCCTCAGAAGTACGGTGACAAAGTCCATGGTGATGTTCTCACATTTCCATTCTGGTATAGGCAATGGTTGCATCATCCCCTTAGACTTCTCCCTCTCCGCCTTCACTTGCTGACACACTAGGCACTTTTCTGTATATTCAGTGATCTCCTTCTTCATATTATCCCACCAAAAGTTTTCTTGGAGATCTCGATACATCTTTGTGCTCCCAGGGTGAATAGAGAAATTTGAACTATGTGCATCATCCAAAAGTTACATCTTCAGCTCCAGACTTGATGGAACACATAGTACCTTCCCAAACTACACAATTCCTTCTTCATTAACATTAAACTCTGAGGATTTCCCTTTTTCGATAGCTTCCACTCTTTCCTGAATTCCCACATCATCCTTTTGAGCATCCTTTAACCTTTCCAAAAGAGACGGTTGAGCAATAATTTGTGAAAGTATTGATGATGATCCCTTCTTTATGATTCCCATGTCCGTCTTCATCAAGTATAAGAAGATTGGATCCTTCTCAATTCTCATCATTGATAGAACCGCTGGGTCCTTTCTACTTAGGGCATCTGCCACCTTGTTCTCTTTCCCAGGGTGGTAATTTATTGAACAGTCATAATCCTTGATGAGCTCTATCCATCTTCTCTGGCGCATATTAATCTCTTTCTGGGTGAATATATATTTAAGACTCTTGTGGTCAGTATATATCTCACATTTCTCCCCATAGAGATAATGTTTCCAGATTTTCAAGGCAAAGATCACCGCGGCCAACTCCAGATCTTGCGTTGGATAGTTTTGCTCATCGATTTTCAACTGCATTGAGGCATAGGATATCACTTTATCATTCTGCATTAGCACACAACCTAATCCCTTCTTCGAAGCATCACAGAATACCACAAAAATTTCCCCACTTGTGGGTAAAGTGAGCACAAGCGCAGTGATAAACCTCCTTTTCAACTCCTTGAATCTTTCTTCACATTCATTACTCCAAGAAAACTTTACTCCCTTTTGAGTTAGCTTGGTAAGAGGGTTGGAAAATCGTAATAAATTTCTCGAAAATTGTTGATAATATCCAGCTAACCCCAAGAAGCTACGGATATCCGTTACCGATGTTGGCCTCAGCCATCCCTCAATTGTATCTGTTTTGGAGGGATCCATAGATATCCCATTGATTGTGATGATATGGCCCATGAATGAGACCTCCTTCCACCAGAACTCACATTTTCTGTACTTTGCATAGAGCTTCTCCTTGCTCAAAGTCTCTAGTACAGTTCTTAAATGATCCTTATGATCCTCCTTGGTTTTGGAGTATATTAGAATATCATCTATAAATAATACCAAAAATTTGTCGAGGTAATCTCTAAAGACTCTATTCATTAAGTCGATGAAAAATTTCTAGAGCATTAGTGAGTCTGAAAGGCATTACTATGAATTCATAGTGCCCGTATCTGGTTATTTATCATGATTTTGTTAAGCTCATGATAATCGATGCAAAGGTGCATTGACCCATCCTTCTTCTTGACGAAGAGGACTGGTGCACCCCATGGTGAAGCACTTGGGCGTATAAAACCTTTATCCAAATTCTCCTGTAGTTGTTTCTTTATCTCTTTAAGCTCCATGAAAGCCATTCTATTTGGAGTCTTGTATATTGATAGAGCCCCTGGTATAAGTTCAATTGAGAATTCAACATCTCTTCTAGGAGGAAGACCATGCAGTTCCTCGGGAAACACTTCAGCGAATTCCCTCACAATAGGCATTTTCAAGGATTGTTTCTTCCCTGGACTCAATCATCTGATCCATATACGCGTGCTCATAGGGCAGCAATATCCATGCTTGAGATAATGGAGCTAAAAGAGATTCATCTTCCTCCTTACACTCGTAAATAATTGGGGGTCGATTATCCATATGGATTGTGATTTCCCTCTCCCGACAATTTATGTTGGCTCTATATAAGGAAAGCCAATCCATGCCAAGAATTGCATCAAATTCCACCAGAGGGAGTATGAAGAGGTTCTCTAGGAAATTAAATCCATATATTATAACAGGGGAGGACTTATATTCATGGGATGCAATGATTGCCCCATTTTCCGTACTCACCGACATCTTCACTTCCATGATTTGTGGTGGTGTTGGGATTGTTCTACTAAACATTAGAGATATAAAAGAATGCATAGAACCTGAATAAAAATGTACTTTCACTATTCATGAATGAATAACTAGCGTACCTGTCACCACGTCGTTTTTGGGGTTCAATTCGGCATAAGTGATGGAAAAAGATCTTCCTTGCTGCCTTGGAGGTTGTTGGTTGCCTCCGAAAACCCTTAGATTAGGGCACTGATTTGAAAAATACCCCAGTTCTTTGCATTTGTAGCATTGATCAACGCATTGAGGTTCGAATGGAGCGTTCCTCTCCTCTATCGCAGCCACGGGTCTTTTTTGCCAATAGTTAATAGCTAGGTGCCCTTCTCTTCCACACCTAAAGCATTTCCTCGTCCCCTTGAGGCAATTTCCAAGGTGCTTCTTTCCGCACTTTTGGCAAGTGGGGTGCTGGATCTTATTAGCACCATTGGATTTATCCATCGAACCGCCAACATTTAAGTCCACCTTACGCTTCTTGTCCCCATGATACCCCTGTGATTCCCCGATCTCCATTTCAACCTTGAGGGCACATCAAAAAATTTCCTCATAGCTGTCGAAGTCACATATCGCCAATGATTTCCACAGGCTAGGCTTCAGCCTACCAAGGAAGTGGTCAACTTTGAATTTTGGGTAACGAAAAAGACGGAAGCATATTTTTCAAGCCTTGTGAAGTTTTCTTCATACGCTCCAACAAATTCTTCGTCTTTTTTCTTGAGGGAAAGGAAGTACCTTTCCATCTTAAGCCGGAGGGTGCGCGGAAAATATTTATTAAAAAGCATCTTCCGGAAATCCTTCCATTCCAATGCCTCGATATCCTCCTCAGGATTCGTATTTTTGATCAATGTCCACCATTGATCAGCTTTACCCTGCATATGATAAGTCGCTAGGAAAACCTTCTCTTGTTTAGAGCATTACAGGATGGCGAAGATCTTTTCAATGGAGTTGATCCATTGTTCAGCGATCGTGGGATCCGATGATCCACTAAAAGTAGAAGGCCTTTGTCTCATGAAGCTCTCGATAGTGACTTGTTATTTATTATGGTGGGTTGAACATTCCTCTTGATCCGTGTTTCTATTCAAAAATTGAGTTATCTGAGGGAGAATCATTAAAAAGTTTATGATTCCCACTCCCATTGGATTGGGAATCTCATTAGTATAGTCATCACACTAATCTTCATAACGGTTGTTAGCCCGAGTCCTCCTATTACCTACCATTGGCTGGAATAAAAGGAAAGTTAGGGGTAACACATAAAGGGTAATACAAAGACTAAAGTTGATGAATTATAAATAAACTTTTATTTCCTTAACTCATGAGTCTATAGGCTTCAATCTAGGCTTTTCACGATCTACTTTCTAACATATATTCTTAGGGGAATTTTTTAATTCCCTTAATAAGGGTTCATACTAAGCTTGTGAATTTACCAAAGCATATCCCCCGGGAGTGTCGTAACCAAGAGTGCAGCAAGGCCCGTTGTCGTGCACCAATTCCCGTTCGAGTCTAGCTCAATGTGGTGTTTTCGGGTTTTACCCCTAGGATACATCTGTGCCAGAGCCGCCTCTACCTGCTCGTATCCAGGCAGAGATGTATTTGCTTGATAAACCATTTACTCAGTACTTTCTAAAACTTAGGGATGTTTTAATTATACTTAGTCTTGTATCTAAGGCTTTACTAGGGTTTTCTAATCCTAATACCAAAAATAACTAAACCTATCCTTTGATACCAACTATGACAACCCTGATTTTTTTACAAACGTAAACATGATTTATTACATAAAACTTCACTTGATAAAACAAAGAAGATCGATCGGTTTAGTGTCTTTGGGGATTATGATCATTACATAAAAACATAAAACATGAAATAAAACATATTTATTGAAAACTTCTTTTACATGACCACTACATTCCCTCGTACTTAGCATTGCATGGGATAACCTAAGGACATGCATAAGAAAAGGGTGAGCTATAAAGCCCAGTAAGGGAGTACACATGGAATAAAATGAGGATTACAATACATGTTATACAATAGGAATATCAATAGAGAATAATAGAAACATGAACATAAATGCATGATAAATCATGATAATCATAACATGGAAATGTGGCAACAACACTTAACATGGAATTAGCAGGAGCCAAGGCTCATTGCACATGAAGCATGAGTAAATCCTCATTGCACATGAAGCATGAGTAAACCCTCATTGCACTTGAATTATCATGAGTCAACACTCATTTCACATGACGTATCATGATACTGTACTTTACCCAATGCATTGGAGCGCTATAAGGGCACACCTTCTTAAACATTTCATTTCATGCATAAGTGTGCCACATGGATCATAAAACATGGATTCGTAAAATATAATAATTTATTCCATGAAAAAGGAATGTGGAATGAAACTTTATAATCAATAAGTAAATTTGAATGAAGGTGAATACCCTTGATAGATAAATGGGCATGGTATTCACTACACAATGGTATTGGCTTAGAAAATCGGTGTAATTTCGGTAGCGTAACAACGTGATATAAGAATTCATAAAAAATTGTTGATGAGAGAGAAAGGGGTGTCTCAAAATATCTACATGAAATGGACAGTAAGGGGGGTCATATAGATACATGTCCCAACAATTTTAATAGAATTTAGATTCATGATACACAAGTATTTCTTTAATGTAAATGAGGAGAGAGAAGTTCCTTTCAGAATTTCGGCATAGTAACGGGCGTACATGGGAGGCATTTAATGAGAGATAAAGGGGTCTCCCATCATTAAAAAAATAATGGGGATGTATGGGGGAGGTGATAAACCAAAACCAAGAATTTATAATTGAAATTAAAAGGGCATAACAATATTAAGAAAATTGGACAAAAAGTGAAAGAAAAAAAAAACCTTACTTGGAAGTGTGCTTCCAAAGGCTAGAGAGAGGCTTGTGAAAGGCTTTTTGGGATCTTGGGGAACCTTGGGAGGATTCTATAGAGAGTAGGGCAGAGGTTGGATGAATTACAAGGGCTTTGAGTGAGGAGGAAGTGGGACCTTAGGTGGGTTTATATAGGAAAGGTGAAGAAATTGTTTATTATTTAGGTTTGGGACCCCTTATATTAAATTAATCCAAACCACAAACCATCACATGGTTTTTGCCCATGGTTTTTGGAAAAGGGAAGAAGAAAAAAATATTTTATCAGTCCAAAGTCCTAACTTCTTAAAATAATAGTTTTGCTTATGTGGAGGTGAGTCACACTCCCATGGAAAACAATTTAAAAAGACAAGGTGTTTAATAAGTCATGAGGGGTCCATTAATGCTTTGGAAAGTTAGTCGAAAAGACCCAAAATCACATTATTTTAATGGTAAAACATATATTGGCCTAAAATAAAGCTTATCGTATTTTATTATATCACTATTGTGTCATTATGATGTCATAAAACACATTATATATTTAAACGGTATTTAATTTTTACCCAAAAATTTGACTGGCTCAAAAAATTATGAAAAATTCACCGTTGGATAATTTCAACATCCTAATTCCAGAAATATCATTTATTTTATCTAAATAATTTTATAAATATGTTAATTTTCACTTTTAAAATAAAAACTGTCATTTATAAAAAATTCACGGGTTTTGACAGAAATGGATTTCAAATCTTTAAAAAAATTATAATTGCATTCATAAAATTCTCTGATCATTTATATATATAATAAAATTAATTTAATAATAATAAAAATATTTTATTAAAATATTATTTAATTTAAAAATCTTTTAATTTAATAAAATAGTATTCTTAATTAAATAATAACTAAAAACACTATTTTTATTTTAAAAACTATTTACAATTTATCAAAAAAGACAAGGAGGTATATTCATTATTATATACAAAAATAATATACATGAACATATTACTAGAGTTTTTTTACCTAACCCCTTAAAACAGCCGCATAAGACCTAAGGGCAAGGTGTGTGATGGTGATAGACTCTTGTGGGGGCTCAGATAACATCGCTTGAGTGATAATTTCTATCAACTTCCACTTTTCCGATAGACGGTCCCGTTCGAGCTTGACATGATGAAGCTCACCTTGGGATTGGTCAAGAGCGAAGCACAAAGATGCCACCTCTTTTCCGATCTCTGACAAATGGGCTACATATGGAGCAATTCTACTGGATGAGGCCATCGCTTCTTTTGTCTGACTAAAATGGATTTCTTAAAGCCCTATATTTATACTAATCATGTGATCACTGTCCAACGACTATATTAGCAATGGTAAAAATTCTTAAAAGTTGACATCTTATAAAAACATTTTTCATAAAGAGACATTTAACTAGATCAAGAGGGATTTTCCATTAATGAAACTTTGGGTCGTTACAATGGCCACCCAGACCTCTTCTCTATCAGCCTCCTGATCACCCTAAACACTAACTGATCTTATTCCCTCATCCAAAAGAACCATTTTAAGGCATTAAAAATCTCACAATTTCATTTCGAGTTATGGTTCTCAAAATGGACCATCTACTCAATCAAATAATCAAATTCCTTCAAAATTTTATCAACTCATCCAATCATGGGGTATTATAATACCCAAATTTATAAAAATTCTATTTAATATTTTCATTGTCAAAGTGTGTATTTTTTTGATGGAGACTGAATTTATTCCCAATGATTAATTTTATGTGGATATTATGGTTTTCAAATTTTATTATTTCTCACATTTTAGTGTTATTTATTATTAAATATATATATATTAATATATATTTACACATAAAAATTAAACTCTATAAATAAATATTAAAACATATTTACCAATAAAATACAATTTTAAATATATAAACCATATGTAAATAAAAAATAACTGTCCAATTTATTTAACTTATAAAAATGTATGAATATGTATATAACTTAATATATATATATATATATATATTTAATGTTTATATATAAACATTTTGGTGTGTTTATACCTATATTAAAAATAATATACATATTTATGTATGTATTTTAATATATGTAAATAAATATTAATATAAAATATCCATAAATAAATATAAATATATTTATATTTATATATACAAACACACAAATATATATATAAATAAATAATTAATGAAATAAATAAATAAACAAATAAATAAATAAATAAATATATATATAAACACACACAAAAACACTTATTATATATGTATTTAAAATACTTATATAAATATATATAAATATATATAAATATATATAAATATATATAAATATATTATATATATATTGATAAAACCATGTGTGTAAATATAAAAAAATAAATATACATATCATAAAATATATAAGAAAACATGATGAAGAAGTGGAAATAGTGTTCTCTTTACACATTGAGGTTATCTGTTCAAATCCTTATAAGTACAAGTATGTCAAGAACGAGTAAGGTTGGGGGTGGGGTTGAACACACATAAAGGGGTGTTGAGAGATGGTGTGGAGGGGGATAAGTTTGATAAATCTATTGGCATGAGGGAGCATCATACCACTTCAAACAATTTGAATAAAAAAATTTAGTTTTATCAGTACATTTTTAACACTCTTAAATGCACCCTTTTCAGTGCTAAAAAGCATTGATAAAGGATGAGTTTATAAATTTTAAAAAAACACTAACAAAACCAATGATTAGAAAGGAAATGTTTATCAATTTTGATTAAATCCCTTTTATCATCACTTTTTTAGCACTAATAAAAGAGATATGTTTTATATGTGATTATAACATGAATGAATTTTTAACATTAACAAAAGAAATTTCTAACAATGATAAAATCCTAATCCACAAAAATATCTTTTTCTTGAGTTTTTCACCATTTTTATTAATGTTTTATTCTAATTATTTTGGATTAATATTTTTTGAGGGATATTTGATGCAAGGGATTTGATTTAATCAAGCTCTTTATCATCTCATGGGTGGTGTGGGTTTTGGGTTTTTTGATAAAAAATTGTTTTCAATTTGTTTCAAAGTACTAAATATTACACATTGATATAAAATAATATATATAAAATAATTTATTATGTATTAAAAATTTGTTATGAATGTGTATTTTTTAATATAATATATATTTGAAATGTAATTTTTTTCATGTGAAAAATATTACATTATTGAAAAATGTTATGTACTGCAGTGGTTTGGAAAGTTAACCAATGAATTTATAAATATTTCTTACACATTGAATAATTTCTTATGTATCATTATTTTTATAAATAATAATATATTACACATTTCATATATATGTTTCACATTTAAAAGCTTATGTATTTGTTTTTCAAAAAATAAAATCATATTGCATATTAAATATATTTTCAAATGTTTACTTAATTTAACTATTAGTTACCTATTATTTAAGATTATTTTAATTTTATGATTTTATATATTTTTGGATTTATAATTGTGTAAAATATTTATTAAGGTGTTGTATATTTATTTAAATAATGGACATGTTTTTTACTTAATGTATTTAATTAAATTTTTGGATGGCCAAACATGCAAGTTACTTTTTATTTAAGTTAGAATTATTTTTTTAATTTTATTGTTATTATTTTATTAATATTTAGAATCTAATTTATTAATCTTAAATAACTTTGATTACTAGGTTGAATTTGAAATTATGCAATTTATATATTTAGAGGAAATTGATGGGTTGGTGGAATGTGAGTATAATTTAAATGAAATGTTTTTAATTTATGTGATAAAAATAATGGGTATGAGTTATTAGTAAATGTTATAAGGAAGTAGGTATTCAATTATGGATTTTATTGGGATAAAAATGTAATATAATTTTTTAAAAAGGAAGAGAAAAGATGGGACTATGGGAAGATGCAATTAAAGTGGAAGATTATGAGTTGGTAAAGGAAAAAAATATTGAAACCATTAAAAATATAATTTTTTTATAGAAAATAAAGGTAAAACATGGGTTTGAAATAAAATAAGATTAATGGATTTAAATATATTTAAATCATCTTCTTTAAATACGAAAAAATAAAATAAAACATTGAATTTTATTTAGTTTAACATATTTCTGGGTTGAAAAAATTATAAAGAACTGTTCTTGTGTGTGTGTGTGTATAAATATTTCATAAATTGGAAAAATAGATAAATTCATAATTAAATATGTTTAGATAATTAAAAATATTAAATTTTATGGATGGATTATTAAATATAGATATATTTTTTAATTTATTTCATTATATAGAGAGATATTAATGATTTTTTTGAGTATGTTATTTTAGAAAAAATAAAATTAGGCGATAAATTTAAAATTATAAATATAGATATTAGAGATTTCATTTATTTATGCTTAAAAAATATACGCTTCTTCCCCTTTTCAATTATGTTGTTGTTCTCACTCAACCCGGATGATCCGATATATCTTGTATTTCATTTTCCCTCGAATAACCTTCACTTTGTGGGAGATCATCTAAATAAAACCTAACATAAGACCCCTTCCATGTTTCTGGTTGTGAAAAATCTATTTTTAATTTTTCTCATGTAATGTGACTTTCAAAAACATTTAATCAAGGTATGAGTTTTCTAAACTCATAATATATCTTATAGAATAATATAATTGTCTAGCATATTGTGATTTATTCCTTACATATTATCAAAATATTTTTATAATTTTTTTTCATGGATTCATGGGTGCTTGTCTTTATGGGGAGTAAAGAATAACAAATGTGACACACTCTTTAAATAAGAATAGAATTAAATAAAACTGATAAACTGGTTAAGAGGAAAAATTAAAAGGGGGATGGATTCAAATGATTTTTATGGATTTTTGTGACACTTATGTTTTTCTTGTTATTGTGATTTATTTGATCATTATAACATCCAAATAACATTTTCGTATTCATAATTAAATAATTATCAAAATATGGTAAAAAAAAGAAATTCTGGAAACTTAAATATGAGAATTTTTGTTGGCATTAATTTTTAGTGGTCAATGTTTTATTTACTAAAATTTTGTTTTTTAATGATTTTTTGTGATATTTATTTATATTTTTCTTTAAATATGACTAAACTAGCATGATAAATATGGTAAAGATTATTAGGATGTTGATATAATATTATAATCAAAATGTATGGACAGGGATGAAATAAATGTGATAAATTGATGGATTGAAATATGATGTGTGTTGACGAATGTTGCAACATCGATGAAAGAGTGGAATAATAAATATAATTAGGATGGTATATAGTATTTGGTGTGAATTTTAATTATATATAAATATAAAGTTATTTATTATGTGTTATCTATTTCTTAATTCTTGGCTGTGGTATTGATAATGTTTTTTTGTGAAAAGTGTTTCTTTGATGTGTAGCCTCTATAATTTCCTTTTGAATTTTGAATGTGGTTGGGAGGAAATTGATATTGAAATTGGTAATGATGTTTTGGGAATGAAAACACATAGTGGGGGTCATGCATGGTAGGAGTACAGAACATAGTTAATGTCATGAAAGTTCATGATACCCAACTATGATGATAATGATTTGGTTGTGGTTTTGAGGAGGAGGACCTTCATTGATGATATAGGTGGGTGATGTACATGGAAGGGGGAGGATGCAGTTGATGATCTTAATGTTTACATTACCCTACTAATGTGTGGTTGGGACGCCTTGTAAATGTGATGGTTATGGACATATGGAGATGTGGTTGTGTGGAAAAATTTTGGTTATGATTTTGAAATTGTGATATGTGGATGTGTGATGTAGAGGATTAGATTATGGAATGAGGTTATGGTTGATGATGTGTTGTTGATGATGTTCCATTAATGTATTCTTGGTCAATTAGTGAGTATTTTTCCTACTATCTCACTACAAGTTTGATGTGATCCACTATGAACTAATAGTTAAGAGTGGTGGAAAAAATTTCTAAGGCATTTTATTTTATTTATTGATTGTTGATATTGTTTATGATAATGATGATTTGTCTTGGATAATGATTATGGAAATTGATCTTATGTGTCAGGACCTAGCCTGGTTTGATCTAAAATGTCACCCAATTTGGATCATGAAAAGGCATCAAGCACACCTCCCCATATTCCGGAGGCTTCCAAGTACCAGCAAAGGATTAATTTTTATAATAGGGAGACTATTCCCTCCAATTAGAGTGTAATAAGAGCTGAAAAATAACCAATAAGTATCCACATACACAAATATCAGAGGGTATAATATAAATAAATGAAATAGGAGAATATTATAATAAATTAAATATAGTCATATAGAGTAATGTTAATTCTAGCACACATAAATTGGTCACCCATTAGTTTTTACACATTAAAAATAAAAAAAAGAAAATAAAATACACGATTGTATACTGTAATACCCAATACATACATCAAACTTGGTCTCTATCATCCATCGAGATACTCTATATCTCTCATCAGACTCATTCCAAGAAACCACAATTGACTATGAAACACTGGGCCACTTCTTGATCCATCATGCATACCTTCATGCCCACCGAAGTGGCTCGTACGGTGGAGGGGGTTGGGGTAGAAAATAATTCTCAGTGGGGAACCCCAATGGCAGTACCTATCCTTGTTTTGTTATAGCACATTCATGAATATATGTTATTCCCAATCTAACAAAACAATAATAACTTACATAAAAATAAAAAACTCAACAAATAAATAAAAAAATAAAGAAAGAAAGAAAACCCCTCACTGACCCTCGGGTTCTAACAGTACCCGAGATCGAAGAAACCAAATATTTCCATAGATAGATAGCTCATACCATGTGTATAACCAAGATATATAACCTTAAAAACATCCCACAAACTATAATAAATATATAATCCATAAAAAATAGCTAACATGATTCCAGTGTTCTAAGATATGACCATAGGATTCTAAGAAAATGATAAGAACCACTACATTGCTCTAGGATTATAATAGCCTAATCCGATCTTGGAATGAGATATTTGGGATGAATATGAGAGACCTCATCCATATCACAGTAGTCATTTAGAACTAATGGGTTCCATAACCATATTAGAGAACAAAAACAATCCTGATCCCTATCAACCTTTTGGACAATGTAAACAAAACCCTTAGTCATAGAATAATAATAACTAAATGGATTGAACTCATCCAAATCACCCATCATCTCCCTATAATTTCTTAACACCATACAAATAATATAGAAGAGCATAAAATAATTCTCATGTCCAATTCTAAATACAATAATGTACCTAAAAGTCATTTCTCACATCCAATACCTCATATTGAACAACCTCACACATCCAATCCATAAGGCATAAGACACAGATTGGTCAATGTCTACACCCATCATCATCAACATTAAAACTAGAAACTTCTCTATTAGGGTCAATATGACATGATTGTTTCTCAGTAGTACTAAAACAACATCACAAATAGGAATAGGGGCTCTTATATCTCCACAAAAAACCTGAAGAAATGCCTATCATAAGAAACCTCAGCTGACCTTTTTGGATCACAACCCATCATTGGTGAAAAACTCACCAATAAGGGAATCATTAAAGGTACTTAATACCTATCCTGGACTCTAATCATTAGCACCCAGTAATACCTAACACCTCATGGTTCCATACCATCCCAAATACTCCATCCAAACTAAACCTCAATAAACTGAGTCTAGAAATCCATCTACTCGACCTCAAGCAATCAATCCCTACACTTACAGACCATCTAAAAACTTCTTAGTCTCATATTTTGAGAACTCTATAAAGAAACCCAAACTAAAAATCTTTCAATCCCCAATAATACTTTTCAAATAAGATTATGACCCTTATCTAGGTCTCAAAAGACATCTCCGTCTAGAATATTCTCAGTTTATAACCTTAATTAAAACCTCCCATCAAACCTCACCAAACCCTAACACTCTCCCCAATAGACTTTGACCATAAAAATGTCCTCAACATAATTTACTATATGGAAAAAACATATAATAAAAAATTCATAAGTCCAATTGTGGATACTTGGAGAGAAAACAAGTGAAACACCTAAATTTAGGAAGTACACAGCATGCACCCAGTGCACAAATGAGCGCCCGCAATTTTTCTCCCTATACATTTACCACTAGACAATGTGTAATTACTAATTATAGGGTGTTTTATACCACTACACAGATTATAATCCACTTTATTACTTATCTATGTACCCCAAAAGTCCACATGACAAGTATCATACACATCCACTAGTCATGTACCTCACATGGGGTCTGGTCATACACCCTACACAACCATGTGCCCCTACACAGGGTGTCCAACTGAGTACCAGAACAAACCATGAGTCAAAACTATACAGTGTATCCTAGAAACACATTCTATGAATTCCTCAGCTTCTACCATTATCCCCAAATTTAGAACATGTGACATTTTTTCTTGAACTTCACATTGTGTGATTGAGTTTCCTTCATGGAAACCTCTTATGATGCACCTAAAACCCCCTAATTCCAACTAAATCAATTCAAAATAGGTAATAAAACACTCTTAGTGGACATAATAACACATTAAATAAAATTAATCAATGAATATATAGTGAAAAACTAAAATTAATGTCCTCTCTTGGGGTGAAAAACACTGAATCTTCAAGCTCGGATCAGCACTACATACCCACCACATCTAGATATATCTCCTCTAATGATGCCTTGTGTGATCTCCAATAATCCCCCCAACCTTTATCTCTCAGTAATTTCATGACACAACAAATAATAACTCCCTATCACATACACAGTAATAGAAAATGGGATAAGGGAAAAAAAATAAAAAAAACAAAAAGTGAAAGAGAAAATTGCTACTAAAACATCCCGAACTGAGTCTTAAAATCGGAAGAATGTTTAAAACTCAATATGTTAAAACCCCCTGATTTAGACCTGACCATGAAGTCATAATATTAATATGATCATCAAATTAAAATATATCATCATTCAAACATATTAAAATAATTAATATTTATTTAATTAAATTTTAAATCTTTGTAAAAAATACTAACATCTCGTAATTCTAACATACTCTAACCCTAGGGTAAACACCCAATTAAAAGACAAATTAATTGGTCAAAAAATTAATATTGGATGATATCCTAGGGTAAATTACCATTTACCCCTAAAAATCTCCTTGCAATAAATATTTAAATTTCACTGGACTTTCGTAACACATAATAATGTGGTCCATTACAAATACCCCGCTAAAACTATTCTCAGCCTCAAGAAGCCTCAATTTCCAAAAAAAATGATTTTATAACACCATGAATCTAGTATCCTATATTTGTTGCTTAACTTTATTATATTGGAATTGATAGACGATTAATATACTAAAGGATGGGTTGGTTTAATAGTTTTGGAAAACCATATTACATTTTTGATACCCATTTTACATTGAGAAGAATAAAATAAATAATAACAAAATTAAAACCTCAAAATCCTTGAAAATCATTCCAAGAAATCATCTTCCTATCCTTGTGAAAGGAAAAAATAAAGGTGATGTCAAATGATTAGTAAGGGTTAAGTATAGTAAAAGCAATAATGAATCCATGAGAATAATTGATATGAAAAGTTAAATAACTGAGAACACATTCCATTAAATGACTGAATAAAGAAAAATAAAATTGGAAAGAATAAAATATGATCTAATAATTCCATATAAATAATCACATGAACTTCAAACATGACCATGGATATTCTAGCTAATCAAATAATCACAAGGGATAACAATAATTACAAAATTCATAATGTTGGACATATAAACTAGCAATATCTATCCTCAATATAGTCACTTTCATGATCTATTCTCAAGACAATTCAATTCTATGGGTGGAAACTCATATAATGTATTTCAAGACCATTCACTAGACACTATTGTCAAGATCTATCATCAAGACAGTTTAAAACTACTTGGAAACAAACATAAAGGGGGTTTCACCAACTAAATTCATCCCATGAGACTACCGATGCATCAATTGTTGGAATTAACTATTCCCCAACTCGTATACTATATTTCCAAAACATTACATATATATTTAAAAATAAATTTAACTCTGAACCATTATGCCTTATCAAATATTCATATTGAATAAAGGATATGTATTTATCAATATCAACCCCAATAAATTATATAACATTCAAAGTAAACACCTTATGTAAAAATGGTATAAGGTTTAGGAAATAATTATATCCATCATACAATAATATGTATATTAATGTAAACACAGTTTTCAATGAAAAATTAATAAAATAAGTTGATTATTTTAATATAAATAACAATCACAAAAGGAATTGAGATTCTATGTAAGTTTTACACATTTTTAATTTTAAGTATAATCACGTTAGATGAGAAAATTAAAATTAAAACATAAAATACCAGGAATTACGAATGAATAATGATATTTCATGTCAAAGGGGAAGTATATATACCATATAAAAGTGAATTTTTACATAATAACAAATAAGTCTCAATGGAATGTAAATTGAGATGAAATCCCTTAGCTTATGATCTATTTTGGGTTAATGATCTTTAAACACATTTATAATTGTTTTAATAATGTTATTAACTTATAAAATAACCATATAAATATTTATTATATCATATATCATCCTTTTATAACATATTACAACCCATTCATTAGTAAATTTTTAAATTTTTCATCATTTCGGGTGTTAATTCCCTTATTTTCCAGTATGTTTTGACTTGTAATTTTTGTTCCTATTAATTGTATCACGATTTAATAATATATAGAATTTAAAAAATTATTTAAATATTATATATATATATTCAAATTATATTTATTATTAATCTAAAGTTTTTGGCAATATTATACACTGTTCATGGAGAAAGTAGGTCGTATATAGGCATGAACATTGTTACCACTGTCTTATCATATTAAAATAATGAAAATTAAATGATATATATTTTTATCAAAATTAAATTATTATAATTATTTCACATATTTCACATATTTTTATTAAACCATCCTTAATACATTCTATGTAATTTGTGAAAGAATCACATCGCTTTGAGGAGTCGATAGTCCACATGTCCACAAATGATGTTTTCGTATTCCCACAGAATGGAAATCATGAAATTATGTGTTATATAATAACTAAATAATCTTAAATACATTATAAATATAATTTATTTATAATATATATACTATAAATCCATAATTATTCCCATCCTTGAATGGTGGTAATGGATGAATGAACAACATCTGTTTTTGAGGTGATAGTCTACTATACACACAAACGATGATTTCATAACCCATTTAATGGATGTGTGTATAGGTGTAGCTATTAAAATTAAGATAAAAAAATTTCAATATATTTAGGATACTGAGGTTATTATATAATCAAGATATAATAATAATTCAAGTGGTGGATGAAGAAATAAAACAAAATTTCTCATTGATGATATTTACCTCTTTTTCAGGTAACTCCTTTTGGTTTATACGAAAAGACTTAGTTGGATTATGTTATGAACAAAAGGAGGATTATAGAATTAGTGGAGAAATTTTGGGAGTTTTTTTGTTTTCAGGGTTTTGATGATGATTTTTTATAGATGTAAATAATCGATGGAGTGAGTTCCTTTTTATAGTGGAGGAGGAGTAGAATTATTGTAATTATAAAAAGGAAAACACAATTGTGAGGTCTAATTACATCATGTGAATAAAATAATTATCCAGATTAGAAAAAAATATGTTTTTGGTAGAAATATTGGAATACATTGGATTTTGTAAAAGTTTGTAGGTCATTTTTCCCATAGGATTATAGTTTAATCACTAAGTAAACTAATTTTCACCTTAATCACTGTAATTAGTTTTATCATCATTAACTAATATTTTTGATAAAAAATCAATTTTAAACATAATAGTAATAATATATTATTATTATTCAAAATATTTAATATATTTTTACAAATTACAATAAAAAATGTGGTAGAAATTAATATAAAATTAATCCCATAGATGAGATGGGAAAGCGTGGTTTTAAAGTAAAAATATTCCAAAGTTCACTGCAATTTATTTCTAAATTCAATATAAAAATTATTTCAATTTTTTAAATTGTATTAATAGATCTAAAATTTATCTCATAAAAATTTGAAACTAATTAATAATATAATTTACCACTATAAATTATTTAGATGAAAAGTTTGTTTTTAATTAAAAATTCTATATTTTTAAATATTTATCCAAAAATAATACTTAACAGAAAAGTAATAAAAGTTAACCCTAAGTTAATTTTAAAATTAATATTTAAAAAGTTGTTTTATTTTTTCATATAATTTTTTTAAAAGTTATAAATTTTTTTAAAATCGGTGCAACACTAAAATGCGGAAAAACTACCTTTAGAAAAAATTGATTTTATGAATAAATATAGATTTGTTGTGATATTGTTTTATATGTTTCCTTAAATATGACTAAACTAGAATGATAAATATGGTAAAGATTATTAGGATGTTGATATAATATTATAATTAAAATGTATGGATAAGGATGAAATAAATGTGATAAATTAATGGATTGAAATATGATGTGTGTTGATGAATGTTTTAACATGGATAAAAGAGTGGAATAATAAATATAATGAGGATGGTATATAGTATTTGGTGTGAATTTGAATTATATATAAATATGAAGTTATTTATTATGTGTTATCTATTTATTAATTCTTGGTTGTGGTATTGATAATTTTTTTTGTGAAAAGTGTTTCTTTGATGTGTAGCCTCTATAATTCCCTTTTGAATTTTGAGTGTGGTTGGGAGGAAAATGATATTGAAATTGGGAATGATGTTTTGGGAATGAAAACACATAGTGGGGGTCATGCATGGTAGGAGTATGGAACATATTTAATGTGATGAAAGTTCATGATAACCTACTATGATGATAATGATTTGGTTGTAGTTTTGAGGAGGAGGACCTTCATTGATGCTATAGGCGGGTGATGTATATGGAAGGGGGAGGATGCTGTTGATGCTATTAATGTTTACATTACCCTACTAATGTGTGGTTGGGATGCCTTATAAATGTGATGGTTATGGACATATGGAGATGCGGTTTTGTCGAAAAATTTTGGTTATGATTTGGAAATTGTGATATGTGGATGTGTGATGTTGAGGATTAGATTATGGAATGAGGTTATGGTTGATGATGTGTTGTTGATGATGTTCCATTATTGTATTCTTGGTCAATTAGTGAGTATTTTTCCTACCATCTCACTACAAGTTTTATGTGATCCACTATGAACTAAAAGTTAAGAGTGGTGGCAAAAATTTCTAAGGCATTTTATTTTATTTATTGATTGTTGATATTGTTTATGATAATGATGATTTGTCTTGGATAATGATTATGGAAATTGATCTTATGTGTCAGGACCTAGCCTGGTTTGATCTAAAATGTCACCCAATTTGGATCATGAAAAGGCATCAAGCACACCTCCCCATATTCCAGAGGCTTCCAACTACCAACAAAGGATTAATTTTTATAATAGGGAGACTATTCCCTCGAATTAGAGTGTAATAAGAGCTGAAAAATAACCAATAAGTATCCGCATACACAAATATCAAAGGGTGTAATATAAATAAATGAAATAGGAGAATATTATAATAAATTAAATGCAGTCATATAGAGTAATGATCATTCTAGTACACATAAATTGGTCACCCATTAGTTTTTCCACATTAAAAATAAACAAAAGAAAATAAAATACACGATTGTATACTATAATACCGAATACATACATCAAACTTGGTCTCTATCATCCATCGAGATACTCTATATCTCTCATCAGACTCATTCCAAGAAACCAAAATTGACTATGAAACACTGGGCCTCTTCTTGATCCATCATGCATACCTTCATGCCCACCGAAGTGTTCCGTACGGTGGAGGGGGTGGGGGTAGAAAATAATTCTCAGCGGGGAACCCCCAATGGTGGTACCTAACCTTATTTTTAATAGCATATTCATTCATATATGTTATTCCCAATCTAACAAAACAATAATAACTTACATAAAAATAATAAACTCAACAAATAAATAAAAAAATAAAGAAAGAAAGAAAACCCCTCACCGACCCTCGGGTTCTAATGGAACCTGAGATCGAAGAAACCAAATATTTCCAAAGCTAGATGGCTCATATCATGTGGATAACCAAGATATATAACCTCAATAACATCCCACAAACTATAATAAATATATAATCCATAACAAATAGCCAACATGAATGCAGTGTTGTAATATATGACCATAGGATTCCAAGAAAATGATAAGAACCACTACATTTCTCTTGGATTATAATAGACTAATCCAAACTAGGAATGAGATATTTGGGATGAACAAGAGAGAACTCATCCATATCACAGTAGTCATTTATAACTAATGGGTTCCATAACCATATTAGAGAACAAAAACAATCATGATCCCTATCAACCTTTTAGACAATGTAAACAAAACCCTTAGTCATAGAATAATAATAACTAAATGGATTGAACTCATCCAAATCACCCATTATCTCCATATAATTTCTTAACACCATCCAAATAATATAGAAGAGTATAAAATAATTCTCATGTCCAATTTTAAATACAATAATGTACCTAAATGTCATTTCTCACCTCTAATACCTCATATTGAACAACCTCACACATCCAATCCATAAGGCATAAGACACAGATTGGTCAATGTCTACACCCATAATCATCAACATTAAAACTAGAAACTTCTCAATTAGGGTCAATATGACATGATTATTTCTCAGCAGTCCTCAAACAACATCACAAATAGAAATAAGGGCTCCTATATATCCACAAAAACATGAAGACATGCCTATCATAAGAAACCTCATCTAACCTTTTTTGGATCACAACCCATCATTGGTGAACACCTCACCAATAAGGTAATCATTAAAGGTACCTAATACCTATCTTGGACTCTACTTGTAACGACCCGAAATTTTGAATAAATCTTGTTTCTAATTTTATGTGTTATTTTATTTTGTTTTTTATACTCAACAAAAATGTTTCATTTGATAACATGAGTATAATTAAAATGAGACCATTGGGTTTTGACTGTTATATGACCATTGGTCAATATGACCCCTGGAAACTAAACGTTTTGATTATTGTCTCTAAATACAAGTAATCTTGGTTAATTATTATAGAAAGAAGATTCGATGGCCTCACCCAGTATTCTTTGACCGATCGAAGCCCATCTAACAGAACATGGGAAGGAGGTAGCACCACTGGCCTTTGCTCTGGACCAAACCCAAGCCGAACTTCATCGTGTGAAGCTAGAACAGAATCGCCTTTGCGAGAAGTTCAAACTGATAGAAATTACTACTCGTGCGATGTTAGCCGAGCCTCCCTCAGATTATCTCACCTTAGCACACCTTACACTTAGGTCCAATGCTGGTGTGATAAGGGGCTATGTAAGGAGACTGTAACTACCTTGTGTAATCCTTTTTTTAAAATAAAAATTGGGATTTCTTCTTATGTTGAAGTTTATGAATTTTAAAATGACCGGATAAATATAGTATGCATATTTTTGATGAATTTTAGAAAAAAGATATTTTAAAAATATTTATGTAAACCTTAAATAATTAAAAATGTGTAATGATATTCAAAAAATGGTCTTCTACAATTATGCTCAGTACAGAATTTAGAGTCTAATAAGATCAACTTAATTTTTGATGAATAGTAAATTATGAATAGTGATTTTATGATTAGGATTAGTAATGTGTCCAAATGGATTAGTAATCTCACTTAAAGAAAGTATTAATATAATCTAGGCACCTTGATTAAGTAATGTGATTCAATAAAACGGTTAAATAACGATTTCATAAATTATTATTCAAGTATTAGTTTTTTTGATTGAATAGTGTTTTTTAATTAAAAATTAAATTAAAAATATTTAAAAAATTATTTTTATAAAATGGATTTCATTTCTGAACTCAGAGCACCGATATTATGTTATGGTAATTTTTGGGGTTTTTTCTGAAAAAAATGAATTTTCGGTGAATAGTGTATTTATTTAAAAAATAAATTAAAAATATTTATAAAAATATTTTTATAAAATGGAGTTAATTTTTGAAATCAGAGCATTGATATTTGGTTAAGGTGAAATTTTTGGATTATTCTGAGAAAGTTGAATTTTTGATGAATAGTGAAAATACAGTTTTTAAGTTATGGGTGTTTAATGACATCATTAAATGATGTATTAAGTGTGTAATCAATATGGTCGACTTATGAATAGTAATATAAGGTATGAGGTGTCCCAAGTGGCCAATACCATGGGCAAATACCATGGGCAAGCCCATGGTTTTTCCAAAACCACTAATGATGTGTCCCTTGGCCATTAATGCCTTGTCCCCTCAATTTCCCTGTAAATAACAAGCCATCCTCTCATCCATTCGACTCCCCACTCTCCCCCAACGAAGTTATGGTCTCATTACCTCCCAAGGAGTCATCCCAAGGTGCCCCCAAGCCCTCAATGTCCCAACCTTTGAGTTTTAAGAGTTACGTTTTAAGGTAAGGGATCCGACCTCTCTCTTTCTTTTCATGTAATCTCTTTTATGTAATTTCTTTTATGCTCCATGTTCTTATGTTAAAGGTTGTTATTTTATACTTATCTTACTTACCTTTTAATGTTCACATAATGAGTGATCCCCTCTTACTCTCATTATTTCGTTTTATGAGGTTTTAAGTGGCGCCGTTAGGCTGCCGAAATTTTTGTAACGGATTCTTTCTCTCTTCTCATTTTTCAAGATCTATTTTCATGTAAAGTATTTCAAGTTCATTTTTATTATGTTTGGGTATGATAAATAAATTTATCGTACTTATATTTTATGATAATATGATTAGAGACCCCATTTTATCTCTTCAATTCAGTATTTTGATGTTTTAAGTGGCGCCGTTAGGCTGCCGAAATTTTTAGTGGTTCTTCACCCTTCTCGTTTTGAAGTTCTACTTTCATGTCAATTATTTCAAGTTCCTTTTTGTTATTTTGGGGTATGATCTGTATATCTATCATACTGATCTTTTATGACCATATGATGAGAGACCCCATTTGATCTATTCAATTCAGTATTTTGAAGTTTTAAGTGGCGCCGTTAGACTGCCGAATTTTCATAAGAGAAATCTTATTTTTGTCTTCCTTTCATGTTCTTCATTTCATATGGTATATTTTCAAATTTCATTAACACATTCTTAAATCCCTTATATTATGTCCCTATACTGTTTTATGGGTTATTTATGAATGTTTGACTCATGTCCCCTCTCTTTTCAATGTTTTCTAAAACCCCGAAACGTAGCCGTTATGCTGCAAAATTTTCGTCTCAAAATGCCTCTCTCTTTTCTCAAAATTATTTTATGTTATTAAGTGAATACTCAAAGCTATTATTTCTACATGGGTATTCACATATATATCAAAATGTTCTATTTTAAATTCTGGGATTTACATACATGAAACCCTCTTTCCCTTTCCATGGGTTTAAAGTGACATAAAGATCATGTCTTTAAAGCAGTTTTTAAAATGTTATGATTATGAAATGAAAACCATTTCTTTTATGCTATATGGGTGGTTTATGAAATGATTTATGATGATATATGTGGCTCAAATGATAATAAAGACATTTCAAGGGTGTGCCCAGATAGCGCTCCAATGCATTGGGTAAAGACTTAATCTCTAGAGATGACTTTTTAGACTGATACCTTGGTGAATAACCTTGGTATTTTTTAATGACACCTTGGGGATGGACCTTGGTGAAACGAAATGATTGTCAATATTAAATGTTGCATCCACATATTCAAGTTATGAAAAATGTTATTTTTATTATGATATGCCTCATGATTTCTTTCTCATGCCTTAATGTTCTTTTCATGACCTTATTAAAGTATCTCAAGTTCACATGTAAAATGTTTCTCTTGTTTCCCTTACTGGGCCTTCTGCTCACCCTTTATTTTGATGTATGTCCCCAGGTTATGAGATGCAGTAATGAACCTAGGATGAACATGAGGAGAAGCCTTTCAAGTGTTTAAGAAGAATCTTTTATGTTTTCATGTTTAAAGTTCCTGGTTTCCAAGACACTAAACCTTAAATATCCTCAGTTTTGTAAAATGTAATGAAAGTTTATGTGATAAAAAGGCGGGATGCTATAGTTGGTATCAAAGAATGGTTTAGTTATTTGTGGAAATTAGGATATGAAAACTCTATGAAGTACCCTATAGAAAAGTTTAAATATAGGAAATATTCCTGGTATTTTGGTGAGTATTGAGTAAGGGGTTGCCAAGCAAATACATCCCTGTCTGGATACGAGCAGGTAGAGGTGGCTCTGGCACAAATGTATATAGGGGTAAAACCCAAAAACACCACTTTGAACTAGACTCGAACGGTAACTGGTACACGACAACGGGCCTTGCTGCACTCTTGGTTACGACACTCCCGGGGGATATGCTTTGGTAAATTCATAAGCTTAGTATGAACCATTGTTAAAGGAACAAAGATAAAATAAAATAAAGATTCACATAAGAATATATGATCATGGATAACCTTGATGGGAACCTAGGTAATCACAGGTTAGGGTATAATGTTCTTCTACAAGTTATCCTTATATGCTTTCAGTTCCTTTTCATGATTATTGGCTAAGTACTTAAGCCCCCAATTATTCTTTCTCTTCTTAGTTAATGGTGGGAAATGGAAGAACATGTCCCAACAAACAATGTGATAGGAAATGCGATGATTTTCGTATTAATATGACAGAGATGATTAGGGTATTAAAATATGATTATTATTTTGGAAGACGTTCACTATTTTGGGGACCCTATATGATCGAGGTAAATAGATTACTACGATATTTTAATTGAGGAGTAAGGTTGACTTATATTTTGAAGAATCGATGAATTTAAGGTGGACTTATAGTAATTTTGGTTACTTATGGTAATGATTAACCTATCTTGGGCAAAATATGTTTAGGTTAGATACTTTTGTTATAAGATGTTAGGAGTGGTTGATGTTGTTTGGAGATGATCAATGAAGTTTATTTTGGAAGACTATGTTATCAAATCCTTCTTGTATTTGGGTTTCAATCTTAGTTTGGTTTATTTTGAAGAATTTTAAGGACCGTTTTTTATGGAATGGACTATGATGAACTTTGGGTAGTACCATGGAACTTTGAATATTTAAAAGTAGTTTCCATTCCTATGGGATTATTTCTTTTTGAAGAGTTGTTTTACCTTACCTTATCTATTTTTGGGATAATGTTTAAAGATAGAAGAAATAGATAGTTAATCTTTTGTGGATTATGTGATTCTCTAGAAGATGATTCCTGTGTTTTGATGAGACCAAGTAGTTTTGAATGCTCATAGTTTGGAGAAAAGATTAGTTTTGGGTAGAAACTTATTAAAGGATGAAACCCTACATGAAGATAGGTATATTTTCTTATGTTTTTGTTTTATGTTGTAAATGAATTCCTCAAAATTATGAAAAGGAACGTAATATAAAAACGTTGTTGGTGTATGTTTCCTACTGGGTAATCAAAGACCATTTACACACATCATAAGTTTTGGGATTTCTTATGGTTAACTTTCTCCTAACCATGTTTTCTATCACTCTACCTCAGAACTTGACCCTTTGTTTTCTCCTCCATGTCCATGTTTTTGTACATGGAATCCTAGTGTGGGCTAACTCGGGTGACCTTTGTACTTATCTTTTTTTTTATTTTAAAGTAATAGTTTTACTGACTCCTTTTCTGATGTGGGACTTTCAATGAAATTTCAAAACCCAATTTTAAAAATTGCGAGGACGCAATTTCTTAAGGGGGGAAGATTGTAACGACCCGAAATTTTGAATAAATCTTGTTTCCTAATTTTATGTGTTATTTTATTTTGTTTTTTATACTCAAAAAAAAATGTTTCATTTGATAACATGAGCATAATTAAAATGAGACCATTGGGTTTTGACTGTTATATGACCATTGGTCAATATGACCCCTGGAAACTAAACATTTTGATTATTGTCTCTAAATACAAGTAATCTTGGTTAATTATTATAGAAAGAAGATTCGATGGCCTCACCCAGTAGTTTTTGACTGATCGAAGCCCATCTAACAGAACTTGGGAAAGAGGTAGCACCACTGGGCTTTGCTCTGGACCAAACCCAAGCTGAACTTCATCATGTGAAGCTAGAACAGAATCTCCTTTGCGAGAAGTTCAAACTGATAGAAATTACTACTCGTGCGATGTTAGCCGAGCCTCCCTCAGATTCTCTCACCTTAGTACACCTTACACTTAGGTCCTATACTGGTGTGATAAGGGGCTATGTAAGGAGACTGTAACTGCCTTGTGTAATCCTTTGTTTTAAATAAAAATTGGGATTTCTTCTTATGTTGAAGTTTATGAATTTTCAAATGACCGGATAAATATAGTATTCATATTTTTGAGGAATTAAAAAAAAGGATATTTTAAAAATGTTTATGTAAAACCTAAATAATTAAAAATGTGTAATGATATTCAAAAAATGGTCTTATACAATTATGCTCAGTACAGAATTTAGGGTCTAATAAGATCAACTTAACTTTTGATTAATAGTAAATTATGAATAGTGATTTTATGATTAGGATTAGTAATGTGTCCAAATGGATTAGTAATCTCACTTAAATAAAGTATTAATATAATCTAGGCACCTTGATTAAGTAATGTGATTCAATAAAACGGTTAAATAACAATTTCATAAATTATTATTCAAGTATTAGTTTTTTTGAGTAAATAGTGTTTTTTAATTAAAAATTAAATTAAAAATATTTAAAAAATTATTTTTATAAAATGGATTTCATTTTTGAACTCAGAGCACCGATATTATGTTATGGTAATTTTTGGGGTTTTTTTCTGAAAAAAATGAATTTTCGGTGAATAGTGTATTTATATAAAAAATAAATTAAAAATATTTAGAAAATTATTTTTATAAAATGGAGTTCATTTTTGAAATCAGAGCATTGATATTTGGTTAAGGTGAAATTTTGGGATTATTCTGAGAAAGTTGAATTTTTGATGAATAGTGAAAATACAGTTTTTAAGTTACGGGTGTTTAATGACATCATTAAATGATGTATTAAGTATGTAATAAATATTGTCGACTTATGAATAGTAATATAAGGTATGAGGTGTCCCAAGTGGCCAATACCATGGGAAAATACCATGGGCAAGCCCATGGTTTTTCCAAAACCACTAATGAGGTGTCCCTTGGCCATTAATGCCTTGTCCCCTCACTTTCCCTATAAATAACAAGCCATACTCTCATCCATTCGACTCCCCACTCTCCCCCATAGAAGTTATGGTCTCATTACCTCCCAAGGAGTCATCCCAAGGTGCCCCCAATCCCTCAAGGTCCCAACCTTTGAGTTTTAAGAGTTACATTTTAAGGTAAGGGATCCGACCTCTCTCTTTCTTTTCAAGTAATCTCTTTTATGTAATTTCTTTTATGATCCATGTTATTATGTTAAAGGGTGTTATTTTATAATCCTATTACTTAACTTTTCATGTTCACATAATGAGAGATCCCATCTTACTCTCATTACTTCATTTTATGAAGTTTTAAGTGGCGCCGTTAGGCTGCCGAAATTTTTATAACGGATTCTTTCTCCCTTCTCATTTTCAAGATCTATTTTCATGTAAAGTATTTCAAGTTCCTTTTTATTATGTTGGGGTATGATCTATAAATTTATCGTACTGATATTTTATGATCATATGATTGGAGACCCCATTTGATCTCTTCAATTCATTATTTTGAAGTTTTAAGTGGCGCCGTTAGGCTGCCGGATTTTTAAGTGGTTCTTCACCCTTCTCGTTTGTAAGTTCTACTTTCATGTCAATTCTTTCAAGTTCCTTTTTGTTATGTTGGGTTATGATATCTATATCTATCATAATTATCTTTTATGACCATATGATGAGAAAACCCATTTGATCTCTTCAATTCAGTATTTTGAAGTTTTAAGTGGCGTCGTTAGGCTGCTGAATTTTTAAGTGGTTCTTCACCCTTCTCGTTTTGAAGTTCTACTTTCATTTCAATTCTTTCAAGTTCCTTTTTGTTATGTTGGGGTATGATATCTATATCTATCATACTGATCTTTTATTACCATATGATTAGAGACCCCATTTGATCTCTTCAATTCAGTATTTTGAAGTTTTAAGTGGCGCCGTTAGGCTGCCGAATTTTTAAGTGGTTTTCACCTTTCTTGTTTTGAAGTTCTACTTTCATGTCAATTATTAAAATTTCCTTTTTTTTATGTTGGGGTATGATCTATATATCTATCATACTGATGTTTTATGACCATATGATAAGAGACCACATTTTATTTCTTCAATTCAGTATTTTGAAGTTTTAAGTGGCGCCGTTAGGCTGCCGAATTTTCATAAGAGAAATCTTATTTTTGTCTTCCTTTCATGTTCTACATTTCATATGTTATATTTTCAAATTTCATTAACATGTTATTAAATAACTTATATTCTGTCCCTCTACTGTTTTATGGGTTATTTATGAATGTTTGACTAATGTCCCCTCTCTTTTCAATGTTTTCTAAAACCCCGAAACGTAGCCGTTATGCTGCAGAATTTTCGTCTCAAAATGCCTCTCTCTTTTCTCAAAATTATTTTATGTTATTAAGTGAATACTCATAGATATTATTTCTACAGGTGTATTCACATATATATATCAAAATGTTCTATTTTAAATTCTGGGATTTACGTACATGAAACCCGCTTTCCCTTTCCGTGGGTTTAAAGCGACATAAAGATCATGTCTTTAAAGCAGTTTTTAAAATGTTATAATTATGAAATGAAACCAATTTCTTTTATGATATATGGGTGGTTTATGAAATTATTTATGATGATATATGTGGCTCAGATGATAATAAAGACATTTCAAGGGTGCGCCCAGATAGCGCTCCAATGCATTGGGTAAAGACTTAATCTCTAGAGATGACTTTTTAGACTGATACCTTGGTGAATAACCTTGGTAATTTTTAATGACACCTTGGGGATGGACCTTGGTGAAACGAAATGATTGTCAATATTAAATGTTGCAGCCACATCTTCAAGTTATGAAAAATGTTATTTTTATTATGATATGCCTCATGATTTCTTTCTCATGCCTTAATGTTCTTTTCATGACCTTATTAAAGTATCTCAAGTTCACATGTAAAATGTTTCTCTTGTTTCCCTTATTGGGCCATATGCTCACCTTTTCTTTTGATGTATGTCCCCAGGTTATGAGATGCAGTAATGAACCTAGGATGAACATGAGGAGAAGCCTTTCAAGTGTTTAAGAAGAATATTTTATGTTTTCATGTTTAAAGTTCCTGGTTTCCAAGACACTAAACCTTAAAGATCCTCAGTTTTGTAAAATGTAATGAATGTTTATGTGATAAAAAGGTGGGATGATATAATACTCATTAGCACCCAGTAATACCTAACACCTCATGGTTCCATACCATCCCAAATGCTCCATACAAACTAAACCTCAATAAACTGAGTCTATAAATCCATCTACTCGACCTCAAGCAATCAATCCCTACACTTACAGACCATCTAAAAACTTCTTGGTCTCATATTTTGAGAACTATCTAAAGAAACCCAAAATAAAACTCTTTTAATCCCCAATAATACTTTTTAAATAAGATTCTGACCCTCATCTAGGACTCAAAACACATCTCCCTCTAGAATATTCTCAGTTTATAACCTTAATTAAAACCTCCCATCAAACCTCACCAAACCCTAACACTCTCCCCAATAGCCTTTGACCACAAAAATGTCCTCAACATAATGTACTATATGGAAAAAACATATAATAAAAAATTCATATGTCCAATTGTGGATACTTGGAGATAAAACAAGTGAAACACCTAAATTTAGGAAGTACCCAGCATGCACCCAGTGTACAAATGAGAGCCCACAATTTTTCTCCCTATACATTTACCACTAGACAGTGTGTAATTATTAATTACATGGTGTTTTATACCACTACAAAGATTATAATCCACTTTATTACTTATCTATGTACCCCAAAGGCCACATTACAAGTATCATACACATCCACTAGTCATGTACCTCACATGAGGTCTGGTCATACACCCTACACAACCATGTGCCTCTACACAGGGTGTCCAACTGAGTACCAAACCAAACCATGAGTCAAACCTATATAGTTTATCCTAGAAGCACATTCTAGGAATTCATCATCTTCTACCATTATCCCCAAATTTAGAACATGTGACATGTTTTCTTGAACTTCACATTGTGTGATTGAGTTTCCTTCATGGAAACCTCTTATGATGCACCTGAAACCCCGTAATTACAACTAAATAAATTCAAAATAGGTAATACAACACTCTTATGGGACATAATAACACTTTAAATAAAATTAATCAATGAAGATATTGGGAAAAACTAAAATTAATGTCCTCACTTAGGGTGAAAAACACTAAATCTTCAAGCTCGGATCAGCACTACATACCCACCACATACAGATCTATCTCCTCTAATGATGCCTTGTGTGATCTCCAATAATTCATCCAATCATTATCTCTTAGTAATTTCATGACACAAAAAAGAATAACTCCCTCTCACATACATAGTAATACAAAATGGGATAAGGAAAACAAAAATAAAAAAAAAGTGAAAGAGAAAATTGCTACTAAAACATCCTGAACTGAGTCTTAAAATCGGAAGAATGTTTAAAACTCACTAAGTTAAAACCCCCTGATTTAGACCCGACCATGAAGTCATAATATAAAAATGATCATCAAATTAAAATATATCACCACTCAAACATATTAAAATAATTAATATTTATTTAATTAAATATTAAATCCTTGTAAAAAATACTAACATCTTGTAATTCTAATATACTCCAACCCTAGGGTAAACACCCAATTAAAAGGCAAATTAATTTATCAAAAAATTAATATTGGATAATAACCTAGGGTAAATTACCATTCCCCCCTAAAAATATCCTTGCAATAAATATTTGAATTTCATTGGACTTTCGTAACACATAACAATGTGGTTCATTACAAATACCCCACTAAAACTATTCTCAGCCTCAAGAAGCCTCAATTTCCAAAAAAATAAATAAATGATTTTATCACACCATGAATCCAGTATCCTATATTTGGTGCTTTACTTTATTATATTGAAATTGATAGATGATTAATATCCTAAAGGATGGGTCGGTTTAATAGTTTTGGAAAACCATTTTACATTTATGATACCCATTTTACATTGAGAAGAAGAAAATAAATAATAATAAAATTAAAACCTCAAAATACTTGAAAATCATTCCAAGAATTCATCTTCCTATCCTTGTGAAAGGAAAAAATAAAGGTGATGTCAAATGATTAGTAAGGGTTAAGTATAGTAAAAGAAATAATGAATCAATGAGAATAATCGATATGAAAAGGTAAATAACTGAGAAAACATTCCATTAAATGACTGAATAAAGAAAAATAAAATTGGAATGAATAAAATATGATCTAATAATTCCATATATATAATCACATGAACTTCAAACATGACCATGGATATTCTAGCTAATGAAATAATCACAAGGGATAACAATAATTACAAAATTCATAATGTTGGACATATGAACTATCAATATCTATCCTCAATATAGTCACATTCATGATCTATTCTCAAGACAATTCAATTCTATGAGTAGAAACTCATATAATGTATTTAAATACCATTCACTGGACACTATTGTCAAGATCTATCATCAAAAAAGTTTAAAACTAATTGGAAACAAACAGAAAAAGGTTTTCACCAACTAAATTCATCCCATGAGACTACCGATGCATCGATTGTTGTGAATTAACTATTCCCCAACTCGTATACTATATTTCCAAAACATTCCATATATATTTAAAAATAAATTTAACTCTAATCCATTATGCCTTATCAAATATTCATATTGAATAAAGGATATGTATTTATCAATATCATCCCCAATAAATTATATAACATTCAAAGTAAACACCTTATGTAAAAATGGAATAAGGTTTAGGAAATAATAATATCCATCATTCAATAATATGTATATTAATGTAAACACAATTTTCAATGAAAAATTAATAAAATAAGTTGAATATTTTACGATAAATAACACTCACAAAAGGAATTGAGATTCTATGTAACTTTTACACATTTTTAATTTTAAGTATAATCACGTTGGATGAGATAATTAAAATTAAAACATAAAATACCATGAATTACGAATGGATAATGATATTTCATGTCAAAGGAGAAGTATATATACCATATAAAAGTGAATTTGTACATAATAACAAATAAGTCTCAACGGAATGTAAATTGAGACGAAATCCCTTACCTTATGATCTATTTTGGGTTAATGATCTTTAAACAAATTTATAATTGTTTTAATAATGTTATTAACTTATAAAATAACCATATAAATTTTTATTTTATCATATATCATCCTTTTATAACATATTACAACCCATTCATTAATAAATTTTTAACTTTTTCATCGTTTCAGGTGTTAATTCCCTCATTTTCCAGTATGTTTTGACTTGTAATTTTTGTTCCTATTAATTAGATCATGATTTAATTATATATAGAATGTAAAAAATTATTTAAATATTATATATATATATATTCACATTATATTTATTATTAATCTAAATTTTTTGGTAATATGATACACTGTTAATGGATACAGTAGGTCGTATGTAGGCATGAACATTGTTACCACTGTCTTACCATATTAAAATAATGATAATTAAATGATATATATATTTTTATCAAAATTAAATTATTATAATTATTTCACATATTTCACATATTTTTATTAAACCATCCTTAATACATTATATGTAATTTGTGAAAGAATCACATCGCTTTGAGGAGTCGATAGTCCACATGTCCACAAATGAAGTTATCGTATTCCCACAGAATGGAAATCATGAAATTATGTGTTATATAAGAACTAAATAATCTTAAATACATTATAAATATAATTTATTTCTAATATATAAACTATAAATCCATAATTATTCCCATCCTTGAATGGTGGTAATGGATGAATGGACAACATCTGTTTGTGAGGTGATAGTCTACTGTACACACAAACGATGATTTCATAATCCATTTAATGGATGTGTGTATAGGTGTAGGTATTAACATTAAGATAAAGAAATTTCAATATATTTAGGATACTGAGGTTATTATATAATCAAGCTATAATAATAATTCAAGTGGTGGATAAAGAAATAAAACAAAAGTTGTCATTGATGATCTTTACATCTTTTTCAGGTAACTCCTTTTGGTTTATACGAAAAGACTTAGTTGGATTATGTTATGAACAAAAGGAGGATATTAGAATTAGTGGAGAAATTTTGGGAGTTTTTTTGTTTTCAGGTTTTGGATGATGATTTTTTATATATGTAAATAATTGATGGGGTGAGTTCCTTTTTATAGTGGAGGAGGAGTAGAATTATTGTAATTATAAAAAGGAAAGCACAATTGGGAGGTCTTATTACATCATGTGAATAAAATAATTAGCCAAATTAGAAAAAATATGTTTTTGGTAGAAATATGGGAATACATTGGATTTTTTAAAAGTTTATAGGTCATTTTCCCATAGGATTACAGTTTAATCACTAAGTAAACTAATTTTCACCTTAATCACTGTAATTAGTTTTATCATCATTCACTAATATTTTTGATAAAAAAACTATTTTAAACATAATAGTAATAATATATTATTATTATTCAAAATATTTAATATATTTTTACAAATTACAATAAAAAATGTGGTAGAAATTAATATAAAATTAATCCTATAGATGATATGGGAAAGCGTGGTTTTAAAGTAAAATATTCCAAAGTTCACTGCATTTTATTTCTAAATTCAATATAAAAATTATTTAAATTTTCTAAATTGTATTAATAGATCTAAAATTTATCTCATAAAACTTTGAAACTAATTAATAATATAATTTTCCACTATAAATTATTTAGATGAAAAGTTTGTTTTTAATTAAAAATTCTATATTTTTAACTATTTATCCAAAAATAAAACTTAACAGAAAATTACTAAAAGTTAGCCCTAAGTTAATTTTAAAATTAATATTTAAAAAGTTATTTTATTTTTTCATATAATTTTTTTAAAAGTTATAATTTTTTTTAAAATCGGTGCAAAACTAAAATGCGGCAAAACTACCTTCAGAAAAAATTGATTTTATGAATAAATTTAGATTTGTCCTTATATTTTTCCTATCAGACTTATTGGATTAATTTAAAGAATAATTTATCAAATATATAAAAAAATATTTCATTAATATCATTTACTAATATAAATTGATTTAATTTATTAATACAAAATGTGTTTGTGTGTATAAAAATAGATTTTTATAAAAACATTTCTTTTATATTCAATTGGTTTTTAAGTTAATTTATAATTAATGGGTAACCATTTAATTCTAAAATTTATTTTCATATATTTTTTAATATTATTAATAACCACAAATTTAATGGATATGTTATATCTTTTTATATTAAATAATAATATTTTCATAATATATTATTGTTTGGTAAAACATGGTCTTGCGGGAAACACAAGCCATCGAAGAAAGTCAATGTTATGTGAAACAAAAGTTAACCTCAGAATTCTATGGAGATATAACAATACTTTATGTTTAATTTAATTTAAGATAAAATAAATTTTCAAGTAACTTAAGCTTAACTTGATATTTATTATTAATAAATCTATTGTGAAAGAAAAATATTGTAAGGCCTTGAGGTGTTACATTCTCCCCGCCTTAAATAAATAGAATCCTCGCAAATCAAAGATGATCTCGATTATCAAGGGATTTATATTTGAAAATAATATTTTTGAAAATACATCATCTTAAATAGGGTTATTAAAACATATTATTTAATAATAGGGTAAGGAAATGTGAAGGTCACCACAAAAATAGGCTTTCAAAAATAAGAAAATTGGTGAAAGCATGGAAATGGAAGCAAAATATAACTACCATGTTCTAATAGGGAGTGATAAAGAATATTGATCAAAAGAATTTTACTGATCCAGAGATAGTTAATGACTACAAGTACACAAACCACATTGGTTTAAAAAGGTCATTGATATCATTTAAAATCATAATAATAGGAAAACAATTTGTTTCAAGACCGTATTCCCAAAGTTTTGGAATTATTTTACTCACTAAGAATATATGTAAATATTTGTTTCTATTTTATAGAAAAAGTATTATTCTTTGGTTGTTCCTTGAAATATTTACACTTAATTTATTAGAATATGTTTCATCATATTGAAAAGTAAAACATTAACATCTAAAAACTCATCCAAATTTCAACATAAACCATTTCATAAATGGATAACCTTATGTACCTTCCAAATATATTGATCCAAAAGATTTGAATTTGTTCCATGTTAGTTATTTGAATCTAATTTAAATTATCCAAATCAATCATCTCTTTATACAAACATAATTATCTCAACATCAGTAACATATTAACAGTTTTATTTCCATCAATCATGTGTTTTCCAAGAATTTACACTTGTTAGTGAATCATTTTTCTTTTTCCATAGTATATTTTGACATACACTTGAAAATACTTAATGAAAAAGTAATTCATTACAATCCCAAAATATTTCCTAATACTTATAACAAGGATATCATTGATAACATACATTAACAACATTATTTAAGGTTCCATATATAGTAGATAATTAATCATTCTATTTTTGATATATCAATAACATAAGCTTAACCTTGATCCCTTAACTTCTTCTGAGGTATATTATAATAACACTTAGATAATTAATTTTCATAGTTCCTCATATCCTTGTATTTTTAACCCTAAATAGTATCATTTTTTATTTTTACCTTTGTATTCTTTAGCACGATGAACCTTATCTCCAAACATATGACAAACTATCATTCCCTTCAAGAAAGAACTGGGGTGTTTCTTCCCATAGTTATCACATGTGGCGAAATCCCCCTTTACCTTATTACCTTTATCCATATTTTACTCTAATGACCTATTATTATATATATTTCCTTATAAGCCATAGGACTTGGAGAATTGTTTCTCAACCATGATAACACACAAAAATATTTCATCGTATGAAAACAAATTATTGAGAGAAGCATCCCCTTTTGAGACTTGGATTAAGTCCTTCAAATAAATGTTCAATATTGCATTATATGTTGTGTATTAAATATTTATCATACCTTTAGAACCTTATAAAAATAGTTTCATACTCTACAACACATTATTTTTCTTGTTTTATTTAAACTAAGAAACATTATCTTAATTTTAGTTTGATTATAATGAGGGAAATATTTTTCAAAGATTATTTCCTTAAAATAATTCCTTTCCATGAGATCTATTTAGACTTCATTTATAGTATTTTGGATCAAGGACCACCATTGATAAACATCTATATTAATAAAAAACATAGAATGTGTAGCCCTTTCCTTTTCACCACATCATAATTCTATAAATATCTTCTCCAAATACATAATCCATTACTAAGCTACCTTTGGATATGTAGTCCCACTAAATGATAGGGGCCTCTGTCGCATAAAGTGATCCAGCATCAGAGAATCTCATTGTGAAACATGTAGCTCTATCCAAAAAAGGTTATTTATCATAACCTAACTAAGATACCCCAATACATCCATAACTTTATTAGTTCCAATACAAGATATAATATCTTTCTTAGTAGGGAAACCTTTACATTTCCCATGAATATTGATACCATTGTTCCTTCTATGTTCCATTTCAAAATAATAGAATATACTTGATTAGATCATAATATTATGAATCATAATGTATAATCCCAAATATTATGTTACACTTATAACAAAACTTATGAATTGATAACATCATAATTATAAACTTTGTTTCTTTGGGATGTTCCCTTACACTTATCCTCAATGTTAATCTTAGGGTTACATTCCCTAATCTGTGTTTTCCTAAATCTATATTATGTGGTTTATACTAAACATACCTATGATACCAAATGTAATACCCCGACCCTAGTATCCTGAAGCAGGTGCCTTGTTTTTTTATATTGGAATAGATACAAGATTCAAATCCTAAAGAATTGACCAGTTTAATAGTTTTGGAAAACCATATTACATAAATGATTCCCATTTTAAATTTGGAAAAGAAAAGAAAACATAAAAATTGTAAAATTCAAGCATCCTTGAAACTCATTACAAGAATTAATCTTCATATCATGGGGAAAGTAACCAAACTGAGGGTGATCTCAAATTCTCAATAAGGGTTAAGTACAATATAAACAATAATAAATCGATAAGAATAATCAACATAGAAAGGTAAATAACTGAGCACACATGCCATTAAATAAATGGGTAGAAAAAATAAATATAAAAAAATAAATTATTATCTAATAATTCCATATAAATAATCACATGATATTGATACTTTTGCATATATATTCTAAATAATAAAATAACCACATGGAATAAAAAAATGATGGAATGCATAATGTTACATAACTAAACTATCAAGATCTATCCTCAAGATAAGTATTTTAAAAACAAATTCTGAATACATTTTATGTATGTAGGTAGAATCTCTCTGATTTTTTTCAAGACCTTTCATAAGACACAAATTTCAATATATATCTCCCAAACACTTTAAAACTTTTTGTAAACCAACATAAAGGGTTTGTTTCCAACTGAATTCTTCCCATGAGTCTACTGAATCCTCTAGGGGATTTCATTAACCATATCCAAACTATATATTTTATTTCCAAAAAATTACTCATATATTTAATAATAAATTTAACTCATAAACAATGTTCCTCATTAAATATCTATATTGAGTAAAAGATATTGATTTATCAATATTTCCCCAATAAATTATATAACTTTAAAAGTAAACACCATATGTAAAAATTGAATACAGATTAGGAAATAAATATATAAATCATACAAGAATATAGATATTAAAATAAATATAGTTCCCAATGAAAACTTATTAAAATAATGTCCTTGTTTCATGATAAAGTTAATAATCATAAAAGGAATTGAGATTCTATGATATCTTTTATTACTTGATAATTTTTAGTCAAATCCCCTTGGATGAGATAATTCAAAGTGAAACATAAAATACCCTTAGGTAGAAATGAATCATGATATTTCATTTCAAATGGGTAGTATATACAACATATAAAAGTGAATTGGCATATAATAACAGATAAGTCTCAGTGGAATGTTAATTGAGACGAAATCCATTACCTTATGCTTTCTTTTGGAAGAACACTCTTTAACCTCATATATAATGGTTATAATAATTTTATTAACTTATAAAAGAAACATAAATATATTTATTATATCATATATAGTCTTTTTATAACTTATTACAACATGTTCATTAAAAATCATTCATTTTTTTCATCATTTCAGGTGTTAATTGCCATGTTTTTCGAGTTTGTTTTGACTTGTTATTTTAATTAAATTTAATATATCATAATTTATTCATCTTTAGAATGTAAAAAAGGATGTAAATATAATATATATATTCAATATATATTTATTTATATTAATCCATAATTTTTGTATATATGAAATGTAATACACTATTCATGGAGATAGTAGGTCGTACACACACATGAATGTTGTTTCCTTATTTCTCGTCATGTTAAAAGAATGAAAAGTAATTGATATATATGTATTTTATAATTATAGTACTATATTTATTTTATATACATAACATAATTTTATTAAACCCATACTTGATATATATTCCATGTAAAGTGTGAACGAATCACATCGCTTTGAGGAGGCCGTAGTCCATACGTCCACAAATAATGTTATCTTATTCCCATAAAATGGAAAACATAAAGGTATGTGTTATATAATAATTAAATAACACAAATAAATTATAAATATCACACATATATATAATATAAAAACTATAAATCCATCATTATTCCCAACCTCAAAAGGCGGTAATAGAAGAATGAACAACATCGGTTCATGAGGCATTAGTATATCGTACACACAAACGATGATTACGTATCCCATTTGATAGACGTGTGTATAGGTTTTAGAATTACCATTAAGATAAAAACATATCATTAAATTTAGGATAACTAGGTTATTATATGAGAATGATATAAGAATAATTGAAGGGTTAAATAAAAAAATAAAACAAAAGTTCTCGTTAAAGAACATTACCTCTTTTTCTGGAAACTTCTTTTGGTTTATACCAAAATACTTCCTCGGTTTAGTTTATTCACAGAGTGAGGATTCTAGGATAATTTTAGGGATGTCAGGATATTATTTTGGTTGGGTTTTTATGAGACTAAAGGCTTTATAGGTGTTAATAAGTGAGGGGGTGAGTGCCTTTTTATAATAGAGGATGATTGACAGGCTTGTAATTATAAAACAGAAAACACTATTGGGATGTCCTCCTTAAATCATGTTCCACTATGAAATATTTTTTTAAATTAGGGATTATTGCCTAAATATGTGCATAAAATGAATTTTGGACAAGTTTCTAGGTTATTGTTTCCCTTAAGTTTAATTTTTATCCCCTAAGTAAACTTATTTTCACCTTAATCATTGTAATTAATTTTAATTGTTTTCAATAATATTTAAAGTAAAACACTATATTAAAAATAATATAAATTATAAATTATTTTTATTCCAATTTTGTAAATTTTTTTTCTAAATTTCAATCACATTATTTTCATATATTAATTGAAAATTAATCTCGCAGACGGGATGGGAAAGTTGGGTTTTAAAGTGAAAATATTCAAATTTTCACTACGTTTTTATATCAAAATTCAATAAAGAATGATTTTAATTTCATAAATAATATTAATATATTTAAAATTTATTTAATATTACTTTAAAAAAATTTAATATTATAATTTACCACTACAAATTATTTATAAGAAAAGTCAGTTTTCAATTAAAATTCAGTATTTTTCATTTTTCATTAAAAAACGAAATTTCACAAAAAAATAACAAAAATTTACACTAAGATAGTTTTTAAATTAAAATTTAAAAAATTAATTTTATTTTTTCATATAAAATTTATAAAATTTATAAAATTAAGTTTTAAAATAGGAGTGCCATTAAAAGGCGGTAAAACCACCTTTAGAAAACCATAGGTTTTTATGCATAAAAATGGATTTGTTATTATATTATTTATATCAAAACTATTGAATGAATATCAAAAATAATTTAATTAATAATATATATATATATATATATTTCATTTATATCATTCAATAATATAAATTTATTTAATTTATTAGGATAAAAAACCTTTGGGTGCATAAATATAATTTTTTATAAAAACATTTCCTTTATATTCTATTGGTTTTTATATTCATTTATAATTAATTGGTAACCAATTAATTCAAACATATATTTTAATATGTTATTTAATCCTATTCATGACATCTAAATTAATGACTAATTTATATATTATTATATTAAAAAATAATATTTTCATAATATATTGTTGTTCGGTAAAACTCGGTCTTGCATGTAACTCTATCCATCAAAGAAAGTCATTGCTGCATGTAACAAAATCCAACCATAGTGTTCCATGTAGATATAGATAAACTTTATATTGTATGTAAAAAAATGTAAACTCATTTTTGAGTGTAACGTAAGATTAACATTGTGTTTTTTATAAATAAATTTAGGGAAAAAATTAAACTTAATCTAAAAGATAAATATTGTAAAGACTTGGGGTGTTACATTCTCTATATCTGAAATAAATTACATTCACACAATTAAACGATTATTTCATTAGTAATGAGATTGATATTTGAATATACTATACTTTAAACCCCCAAATTATAAATAGGGTTAACAACAGATCTTCTTTAAAAAGAGAGAAAAGAAAGTGAAGGACAACACAAAACTAGGATTTCAAATCGGAGAACTTTAGTGAAAACATGGACCTAGAAGAGAAATATAACTATCAAGTTCTGATGGAGAGTGATAAAGGAAATTTATCACATGAATGTGGGTGATCCAAATATAGTTAACAAATATAATTCTCTAAACCACATAGGTTTAAAAAGGTAATAGATATCATCAAAAAATGAAGATAATAGGACAATTTTGTTTGGTTTAAACACCCTATTCCTAGAGTTTTAGAATTCATTCACTCTATAAGAATATAAGTAAATATATGATTCTATATAAAAACATGATATTATCCATTGTTTTTTATACTTAATTTATTAGCACAATTTTCATCATATGGTTATGTAAAACATTAACCTCAAACACCTCATACAAATTTCAACATAAACATTTTCATAAATGGTTAACCTTATGTACCATCTAAATATTAGGATCCAAAATATTGGAATTTGTTATAAGATAGTTAATATTATCAAATTTACTTTATCCGAATCAATAATAACTTTATATAAACATAATTATCTCAACATGAGTAACATATTAAGGGTTTTATTTCTATCATCCTGTGTTTTCCAAGAAGTTAAACTTATTAGTGAATCATTTTTCTTGGTCATCTGTACCGTTCAATATACAATTTCAAATACTTATTGAAAAATTACTATAGTGAAATCCTTAAATATTCTATACCACATATAACCATGATATAATTGTTATCATACTTTCAAAACATAATTTATGTGTCTAAATACAAAATAAATTAATCATTCCACTTCAGCAATGTCAATATAATATGACTAACCTTGGTCCATTATCTTCTTCTGAGGTATATATTCTTGATTCTTGGAGAATATATTTGTAGAGTTCCCCATATCCTTGCATTTTTAACACTAAATAGTGCCAATTTTATTCTTCCCTTTTTAATATTTATCATTGTGACCCTTATATATATACTTATAACAACTTTCATTCCCTTTAAGAAAGTAACATGGTGATTATTTCCATAGATATCACATGTGGGAGAATCCTCCTTTCCCTTATTCCCTTTATCCATATTTTTCTCTACCAACCTCTTATTATCCTGATTACCTGTGAATTTATATTATTATGATAATTATTTCTCTATCTTGATAGGACATAATATTATTTCATTATATGAATAAAACGTTTGAGAGACCAGTTCCCTTTAGAGACTTGTCTTAATCCCTATAAAGAATTGTTCAATATTGTATTCTTTATTGAATATCAAATATGTATAATACCTTTCAAACATTTTAAAGGTAGTTTCATACCCAATAGAACTTTATTCATACATTTTATTTAAAATAGGGAATTTTCTATTCATCTTAGTTTTTTTCTCATGAAAGAAATATTTACCAAAAAATGTCCCCTAAAAATCATTCCATTCTATGTGTTAAATTTCATCTTCCTCCCTATTATTCTAGATCCAAAAACACCATTTATTAACATATCCATTGAGATTAAACACTACATGTTTAATTTTTTTCCTTTTCACCACATCTTAATTCCATATATATCTCTTCTAAGGAATTAATCCATTTATCAGATACCATTAGATATGTATTCCCACAAAATGATGGGGGGATATGTATCATAAAGAAATATAACATCAGATAGTCTCACTATGGAATAGGTTTCACCATCAAGTAAAGTTTATTTGTTATTACTTGATTAATATTACCTAATATATTCATAACTTACTCTATTCCAATACAAGCTATATCATATTTTTTATTAGGTAAACCTTTACATTTCCTGAGTATTTATACCCTTATTACTTCTATGTTTCATTTCTAGACAATGGAATATACTGGATTAGATCATAAAATAATGACTCATAATGCATAATCCCAAATATAATGTAACACTTAGAAAAAAACATATACATTTCTAATATCAGAATTCTAAACTTATTTTATTTCCTCAATGTTAATCATAGGGTCATGTTCTATAATATATATGTTTGTAAATAAAGTTTCCATGGTTTATACCATACCAAACTATGATATCAATTATAACTCCCTGACCCTAGTATCCCCGATCTAGTGCCTTTATTTATTACATTGTTATTGATACAAGATTCAAACCCCAAAGGACCAATCAATTTAGAAGTTTTGGAAAACCATATACATACCTGATAGATATTTTACATTGATAAAAGAAAATAAAGCATAAAAAATTAATATCTCATCATCCTTGAAACTCATTCCAAGAATTCATCTTTATATCCAAGGGAGTGAAAAATAATAAGGGTGATCTCAAATGTTCGATAAGGTTAAGTACAGTGGAATCAATAATGAATAAATAAGAATGATCAACATGGAAAGGTAAATAACTGTGCACACATGTCATTAAATAACTTGATAAAGATAAATAAATATTTAAAGAATAAAATATGATCAAATAACATCATATAAATAATCACATTATCTTGAAAATTGAATATGGATATTCTAACTAATCAAATAATCACATGGAATAACAATAATGAAAATTTTTATAATGTTGTACTTATAAACTATCATGATCTATCGTCATGATAGTTACTATAAAGATATATATTCAAAAATGTTAATGTATGTGGGTAGAAACCTATTTTATTTGTGACAAGACCTTTCACATGACACTATTGTCAAGAGTTATCCTCTATACAGTTTAAAACTGCATGGAAACAAACACGAAGGATTTGTATCTAACTAAATTCATCCCATGATACTACCAATGCATCAAGGGGATTGCATTATCCGGTCCTCAACCCATATAATTTACTTAAAAAACATTCATCATATATATTTAATAATCAATTTGACTCATAAACAATGTGTCTTATCAAATATCCGTATTGAGTAAAGAATATGGATTTATCAATATTTCCCCAATGTTTTATATTACTTTCAATGTAAACACTATATGTAAAAATGTTTATGATTTAGGAAATAATCATATTCATCATTAAATAATATTTATATTAAAATAAATATAGTTCCCAATGAATATTTATTAAAAAATGTTATTGTTTTAAGATAACTTTAACAATCAAAAAAAGGAATTGAGATTTTACAATAACTTTTACCACTTATTAATTTTAAGTCAAATCCAATTGGATGATATAATTCAATGTGAAAATTAAAATAATATGATTTAGGAATTAATCATAATATTTAATGTTAAAGGGATAGTATATACACCATATAAAATCAAATTGGTTCATAATAATAGATAATTCTCAAGGGAATGTAAATTCAGACTAAATCCCTTACCTTATGCTCTCATTTGGTTAAACGCTTTTTAACCTCATGTATAATGGTTTTAAAAACGTTATTAACTTATTAAATAACCATATAAATATTTATGATATTATATATAGTCCTTTTATAACATATTACAACCCATTCAATAATAATCTTTCATCATTTTTATCATTTCGGGTGTAATTTTCCTTGTTTTTCAAGTATGTTTTAAATTGTTATTTTGGTTCCTATTAAATAGATCTTGATTTAACCATCTCAATAATGTAAAGCATGATTTTAAATATTATATATATATATATATTAACTATATATATATATATATTTATATTATTCCACAATGTTTGGAGATGTGAAATGAAATACACCATTCATGGAGAAGGTTGGTCGTACATACGCATGAACGTTCTTCCCATTTTCTTATCATAATAAAATAATAAAAAGTAAATTATATATATTTAAATTATAATTAATGTATAATATTTATTTAATATTTTAAATATATGTTTATTAAACTCATCCTTAATATATTCCTTCCAAAGTGTGAACGAATCACATTGTTTTGAGGAGGCAGTGGTCCACACGTCCACATAGTATGTTATCACATTCCCAAAAAATGGAGGACATGAAGGTATATGTTATATTTTAATTAATGAATCATAAATAAATCATAAATATCATATATACATATATATGTAATATAAAAACTTTAAATCCATCATTATTCCCAACCTTGAAATGTGGTAATGAACGAAGGAACGACATCGGTTCGTGAGGCTGTAGTCTACCGTACACACAAACGATGATTGTGTATCCCAGTTTATGGAAGTGTTTATAAGTGTAGGTATTGAATAGAATATAAAAACAAATAATTATACTGGGTAAATTGAGGTTATTATATATGCAAGATATAAAATTAATTTAATGGGTGGATAAATAAATAAAACAAATGTTCTCATTGAAAAACATTACCTCTTTTTCAGGTAACTACTTTTAGTTTCTACCAAAAGACTTCATTGGTTTAATTTATGACCATAGTGAGGATTGAATTATTAGTGTAGGTATGTTTGGATATTACTTTTGAAGGTTTTTTATAATACTAAAGGCTTTCGATATGTAAATAATTGTGGGGGGTGGCGGCCTTTTTTTAGTGGAGTAGGAGTGGTATTCTTGTAAATATAAAAAGAAAAACACTATTGTGAGGTATTAATTAAATCATGTAGCTCCAATAATGAACCAAATTAGAAATACATTTCTTTATGGTTGAAATATGGGCATAAAATGGATTTTGGAAAATTTTATATTATATTTTTCTCTTTAATATTAATGTTTAACCACTAAGTAAACTCATTTTCATCTTAATCCCTGTAATTATATTTAATTGCCTTCACTAATATCTTTGGTAAAAATTATGAAGTTAATATAAATAATAAATTATGATTAATAAAAATTTGGAATCCATTTTTTCAAATTCTAATCACATAATTGGCATATAATAATTTAACATTAATCCCACAGACAGGACGAGAAAGCCGCATTTTAAATTGAAAATGTTCAAAAGTTCACTTCGTTTTTATATCTAAATTCATTATAAAGATGATTAAAAGGAACTAAATGGTAGTAATAAATATTAATTTATTCTAATAAAAATTTATAAAAAATTAATATTACAATCTACCACTATAAATATTTATAAAAAGCCAATTTTTCAATTCAAATTCAGTAATTTTCATTATTCATCAGAAAATTAAACTTCACAGAAAAAAAAAATTTCATCCTATATTAATTTTCAAATTATTACATAACAAATTTAGTTTATGTTTTCATATAAAATTTATTAAAGTTCTAAACTTCATCTTTAATATAGGTGTACCATTAAAAGACGAGAAAACTGACTATAGAAAAATATAGCATTTTACGCATAAAATTGGACTTATTCTTATATTATACCTATCAAACCAATTGGATGAATGTAAAAATTAATTGAATGAATATTTAATATATATATATATATTTCATTAATATAATTCACTAATAAAAATTAACAAAATTTATTAATAAAAATATTTTTTGGGTGTATGGAAAAGGTTTTTTATAAAAACACTTACTTTTTATTCAATTGAGTTTTATATTTATATATAATTAATTGGTAACCAATTATTTAAACCATATATTTTCATAAGTTAGTTAATTTTATTCATGAACACCAATTTAATAGATAACTTATAAATTATTATATTAAATAATAATTTTTTTCATAATATATTATTGTTTGATAAACTCGATCTTGCCTGTAACACAAGACATCGAAGAAAGTCATTGTTGCATGTAACACAAGAAAAACCCAATGTTATATGTATATATATACATATATACATATATAAATTATGTTTCATTTAATTCAAGATAAAATAAATATTACTTCTAACATAATATTAATGTGGTGTTCAGTATAAATCAATCTACGGAAAAAAAATTAAATTTATTCAAAAAGAGAAATATTGTATGTATTGGGGTGATACAGTTTCACCTTGAGCACAAGTGAATATTTTATATCATGGAAACTCATATAATATCCTATTTATATTGATTCTTATTTTAAAACATACACTCAATCACACAAATAAACTAAAAATCTCAAATCTGGTACTTTCCATCCAAATCTATTTGGATTCTCCCTGTGCACCAACATTTGATGCCACCTCGACTGACCACATAGCAGTATCATTGAACTCATGACTCTCCTAACATTAGGTTAATTTATACATTAAATATAATATACTCTCAACCATAGGATTATTCTTACCATTACCCCATGACCCAAACACCAATCTACAAGGACAATGCTCCATCCACTACCAAATGTAATTAGTTAATGTGTCCAACTTGATCACACCTGAGTGCCAATGAAAATCACAAACAACTATTAATTCTCATATATCCAAGAAATAAATCCTATATTCCCACACAATAAACTAACAATGAGGATCATACCAAATAATGTCTTCTAAAACACTACTCACTGCACACTAACTTCAACATGTCCACCACAGGTACACCCATCAAGTTTCACAAAGACTTATAGAACTCTCCAAAAAAACAAATGATCTATTATAATGAACCAAAAACTAATTGTAACCACGGATAACCATTATTCAAATTCCTTCAGGCGACAATAATTTATCATAAAAAGTGATCCCTGTCCCCACTCTCCTCCTCAGGGATGAATAATTCTCCAAAAAAATATCACTAGTTTTCACCCACTACCTACTTGGTCAATCTTGGAAATTACAGTCACACACTCTTGTGAAACTAAATTTCATAATAGGACTCATTTTCAACTGATTCATGTTCCATCGAACCTATGATAATTTGCCTAAACCAATGACTATGTTCCTCTCTTGGTTCATATCTAAAACAATGAGCATCTACCCATGATCTTGCTATGCCATTAAAAGTGAATACAGAACTAAGAGGAAAAGGATTCTAACCAAACTCTCCCTCTCAACATAACATTACAAACATAGGCACATCTATAACTCCACCAATTAATCCAAAGTAATCCACATGACAAACCACAAAACATTATTAGGGAACCCACAACTACATGGAAACTTGAGCCCAATCAAAAACATGTCTCAAGAATCCTAGCCCTCATCAAGACACAACCGGGGAACCCAAAGCCTACACTAACCCATTAGAATCTCTATTCATCACTCATCGATAATAATGAAATTCCAGAACTAGTGAACATCATTCCATATGATCTACATGATTTTTTTCAGGTGAATGTACCTAAATTTTAGTTGAGTATAATTCCACCAAGAAATTATATGGGACAATATAATATAAGTTGTTTTTGAATGAAATTCCTTAGTATGTATAATCAATTATGTGACATATTTTTTACCTTTTTTTTTACTTTGGAATTAAAGTTTATTTGTAACTTGGGAGTGTGTTTTTGGCTTGTTATTAGACAGATGAGGCCACCGGCTTGCCGGTGATGGTTGGAAGAGAACCTACAAGTATACAGGTGATGTTGGCTAGCCAATGGAGACCCATAAAAATATTATTTATACTTTTAATAACTATCTAGTTATTTGGTCAACACTGGATAGCTATTGGACAATTGGATGGTTGGTGGATGTACAACAACATTCTAGTTCCGTCAATGGTAGTGCTATTAAGTAGGGGATAAAATGTAATTTTAGACTAAATTTTTTATTTAAATCCATTAATCTGACCTTCTAAAACCTAATGTGAATTTATTTGATCTATATTATCCTTTGTGAAAACTCTGACACTGTCCCTCTTCCTAGTGGTATATCTTTGTTCCAATTGAAAGATTGAATCCCCATCAATTATAATATGGAAATTTAGGACCTTTATAATATGTTTTATTTACTTCTTATCAATTCATTTTATTCTTTATAAAACCATATCATTGGATATAGAATGAAATTTTTCATTTATATTTATATATTAGATCTAGGTTCAATAATATCTGATCTCTTCCCCTCCCATCATAGGTCTTGAAGGTAATGATGTTTACATTATTATTGAGGTAGGTATATCTATATTATGGTTTATACCTTGTAATTAATTATTTTATTATGATTTAATTTAGTTTTTATTTATTTAATTTATGATTTAAAATTCATGAGAGTTGAATTTTATTTTTTATATATATGAAAAGGTTTTAAAAATGGGTCTTTTAAACTATTTTGATGCACATGATGTGTTTGATAAATTTCGTCAAAGTTTGTTTTGAAATGAAAATAGTTTATCAAGAATGAATTCGAAGTGGAGTAATTATATTTTTGTTATGAAATGTGGTCTTAGTTTTCCCTAAATATAATGATGATATATAGAACATTAGGATACCTTAGGGTACATGGAAAAACTAAATGAATATGAACCATATTGGAGTAAACTATCACTAAGGTTAGTGCATGTGATGCCATTGTTACTAATGGGTAGCCTTACTGGGGGACCAAGGTTCCTAGACTTTAGGATTAACTTATGTTTAATAGTGTTCTTTTATTTGTTTATTTGTATACACCCTCATTTCATGGATTACCCTTTGGTGTGTTTTGGATACATTACATGCATGTTTAGTTGATATGCTTATTTCCCCACATAATATGGATATTGATACATGAAAAACTTATTTATTCATATTATTATTCCTCATAGATATATTTTATGTTATATTAATTTTTATTATTATAATATTGCATGTTTTATTAAAAATAAAACCAAATAATTATTTTATATAGAAAATAATTTCATTTGAAATGTTTTTAATTTTTTTTATACAATAGAAAATAGACCCACATCGATTGAAATTTTATAGATAATTTAGTGGTATCCTATTTATCTTTAGTAATAAAATCCTAATTTTGTATTTGGGTGACTTTTTCTTATTTTCTGGGATATGGGTAAAGGTAAGACCATCCTATAGATGAAAACTGTCTTGGATTGCATTGCCTTATGGTGGGTTGGGATGATAATGAAATATAGTCACATGGAGATGGACCAATCGTTTTTAATGAGTTCCATATTGATATTATTTTAGATTTTTTATCTTGACCTTGTTATCTAGTCGTCAAATGTTAAATTATATGGGTTTTTTTTGTTTTCACATGTGATGTGTTTCAGATATCTACTATGATAATTTTATTGTTTCTAGATTATAATATGTCTATCGAGGATAAATGATTCCCATGTTTCTTTTAATGATACCCTGGTGCTTTTTTTAGCCCATGGTGATCTAGAACGTAGTATGGGATCTATAATAAACTAACCAAAGTATTATATCCTATTCATAGAGATTAGGAATGAAATTTAGTCTTTATGGAAGGCTATGTTGGGTGAAATTATGGGTATATTTGGGTTGGTCTGTTACAAATTGGAACCAAAGGCATGTTATCTTTAAATATTTCACTCATTCTTGTGTATCCGCATCATGTGCTTATTATTTTTGGATAGGTGGGTTAAAGTAATGTCAAAACTCAATAGGTAGTGTGGGAGTGTTCCTATCCAACTCACTTTCACAATGAACATTAAGTTACCCTGGAAAGTATGGTGTTGTCTAGAATATTTCTTTATAATTTTATCTTTTTGATTCAATTATCTAAATTTGGTTTTTTATAAAGGAATGAAATTATTGGATGGTTTTAATTTTCTTGGTTTTTTAGAATATGTCACCTTCAATAATACCATATTTAAATACTATAGAAGATGTTTCAAATAAATACCTTCTAGAAAATCTACTGGTTGACTCATAATTGGTTGAAACAATAGTCTAGATCATAAAGTCCATGGGCCAAGTCACTAATTTTAACTAAAATGAAAGATGTACCATGATTTTGAATTCACTATGAAGCATCCACTAATATTCTATGTTGATAAGGGGCCATAGGAATTATAATAATTTATTGAGAGGATTGATTGGATTTTCCACTTCTTAAATACTCTGAAAGTGTTGAAGCTTGGTTTTTACACATATATTATTGAGGGGACAAGAAAAAACTCCTTGGAATCTATTGTGCAAGACAAGTTGCATGAATACATAACCTATAATACTCATAATAAATACTTTAATAAATAGTTGTACCCTGATACACTGAGAGTGGTGAAGTCATGGGATCTTGTTGCTATAGTACAAAGTGATCATTCTGATAGGGATTATGCTACTCAATTTTCTATGTTTGTGCACTTGTCCCTAGATCGTGTTTCCAATGAATATCTCTTGGTATGAAGGTTCAAAGGTGTTTAAGGTATGATATTCAGTATATGATGATTCTTATATCCCAACCCACCTTCGTAGAGGTTGTAGAAAAAGTATATATGACTAAGATATATATAGTTGGGAATACAAGAATCTTCTTGTTATTAGTGATAGAAGGGGGTATCCATAGTTTGTTTTGTAGCCATACAAGGAAGTAGCATGACCAGCATCGAGTTTGTGGAAGGAGTGTACAATAGACATCAGAGTAGGGATAGGTGGCATGTTACCGATGTGGGAGAAAGATACACCTCAAAACATATTTTAAGGTAGCACCTAAGGTGTGTCATGCATGTGGGAAATTTTTTTCACCTTTAGTTTTTCTATGAGAGACCATTCTAGGGTAGTAGAGATGGATCCACCTTCAGTAAATTCTCTAATTTTAGATCAAATGTAGTAAAATGGTTGATATCTCAACCTCATTCTAAGGGTGATTCTTAGGTTGCGAATATAAGGAAGTATGAGGTTGGACGTATCTACATAGTATAGTGTTCACCATAGGATTCCAGGGAAAAATTGACTTTTGTGAGAGGTATGGTGTTTATTACAACATTTATGGTTATAGAATTATTTGATATAGGTTAAAATAAATCCTTTAACTCATCCAAGTGTATCAATGTGTTGGGATTGTGATACGATATTATGAAATTCATGACGTCTTTTTCCACTCCTTAGAAAGAAGTCAAAGTCGGGTTTTAGATGTCCCAAATATCAGGTTATAATCTCTAACAAAGAAACCTTATGATATTTTATAGTTCTTGATCATAAAATTTTGAACTCATCATTGGCATGGATTGGGTTACTATATATAAATACCAGATCAATTTTTATCATTATTAGGTATATTGTATTTATTCCAATGCAGTCACTCGTGTCTTTCAGGGTGAGTGGGATCCTATATTTAGTAGATAAAGTCATGTTACCTTTAGTGTTTATATGATCTCTTACTAGTTGTCATATATGTTTCTTGATGTTATTAATCCATGCCTTAGTGGCCCTCTAAATATGGTGGTGAGTGAGTATCTTGACGTTTTTCTAGATGGTTTGCCTAGGTTTTCAACTAAGAGGAAAGTAGAGTATACAATAGACATTATTCTAGGATGAGACCCATTTCCTTAGCTTCAAACCATATGGAACCCAATAAATTTAAAGAATTAAATGTTTTTCTTGAGTATCCTGAGGATAAAGGACTTATTCATTCAGGTGTTTCATCTTGGAAAAAGATAATAATCATTTCAGAGAAGGTGGATGAGAGTCTCTGACTTTGTATTGATTATCCTAAAATCAACCAGATGATAATTAATACTAAATATCATTTTCAAAGGATTGATGAACTTTTCAATTATATCATGGGATCCCAGTGGTTTTATAAAATTGATTTGGGATCAGGGTACTATTAGCTGAGTGTCTGAGAGTAAGATATTCTTAATATGGAATTCAAGAGAAGGTATGGACATAATAAGTATTTTTTTATATCTTTTGGCCCTAATAATTTTCATACAATGTTTATGGATTTAATGAATCAACCATTCTATTGGTTATGGGATTATTTCATGGTTATTTTTGTGGATGATATCATTTTTTATTTCATAAAATATAAAGAAAATGTTTAGTATTTTAATATCATCTTTGTAATCTAGGAAGATAATCTTTTGTACAAGAATATATACAAATTCCAGTTCTTGATTAAAGAGGTTATATTTCTGGGCCATGTGATTTCTAAGAAGCGTGTCTTAGTGGATCCTATGAAGATTCTGGAAGTAATTTATTTGGATAATCTTGAAATGTTTTTAAAATCTAGAGTTTCTTGGGATTATCTACTTACTATATGATCTTTGTATGGGACTTCTTTTCCAAGATTGAATCTCTTATGATAGAGTTAAACCATAAAGGTGTTAAGTTTTTTAGTGTGTTTAGTTATAGATATATTTTGGAGAGTTCAAAGTGATATTGAATTTAGAACCAATCTAGATACATCTTAATATGATTTTGTAATATGATATCTACTGTGATGCCTCATGTATGGGTTTAAGTTATGTTTTTCTATATGTAAGATAGGTGGTAGCTTATGTATCTCGTCAATTGCACCATCATGAAAAGAACTACACCATTCATGATCATGAGAATTAAACTGGGATGCATGAATTTACATATTGGTACCACGACCTACTTAAAGAAAATATAGTATGTTCAAACCATAAGAGTCTTAAGTATAACTTAACTCATAGGGATATTCTCCCGAGATAAAGATTTTGTGTGGAGTTCCTTTACACATTTTATTTTGTTATTTCATTCACCCCTAGAATTGAAAACGAGGTCAAATATTCTTTAAGAAGAAAATTATTAACTCAGGAAAGGATGGAATAAGTGGACAAAAGGTTCCTAATGGGATTTTTTACTAATATTACCTTAGATGAAGGTAGACATGACCAAAAGTAATTCTGATCATGTGCTCAGATTGGGTCATCTATAGATGATCATATTTGACTTGGATAGGATGGGGATTAGGTGATTCGATTATTTAGCAGAATTATTTTTAATGGTGAGACCCTGGGTGATTGGTCTTGGTCTCCCAAGGGGGGTTTTTTATTCTGAGGTAGGATAGAATTTCTAATAGATATGAGACAACAATTTATGGATATTAGACACATATCTAATTTTTTTGTGCACCATGGAGCTACCAAGATGTATCACAACTTGTGATGTCACTATTAGTGGTTAGGAATGATATTATTGATTCCATATTTTTTATTTCAATGCATTATATGTTATATAATTATGGTGGAACATAAGAGCCATAATGGTGTTCTACAACTATTACCCATTATATTATGGAAACAGGATGATATAACCATGCTATTCTTAATTGGGCTACCTCAGACTCTTAGTTGGATTAATAAAATATGTGTGATTATTGATTGAATCAAAAAATATGTGAATTTTCTACATATCTTGGATTCAACTAAGGTAAATTATCATGGGAACATGCATTCTTGACCTCATTGGATCATTTTAGAAACATTTTACCTTGTTGTAGTTTGCCAATAACAATACATATCAGGGATTCAATTATCATGTATCCTTTTAAGTTGTTATATGGGAGGCCTTTCATATTTTCTATTTGTTAGGAGAATATTTGATAATGATACTTAGTTGTACTGAACATCACTCAAGTGATGATAAATATTATGAAATTTACCAGGAATTGGTTAGCAACAACATAGAGTCGCCAAAAATCACATGTCGATCAACGTAATCATCTATTGGAATTTGTAGTAGGTGGTCCAGTTTTCCTCAAAGTCTCAACTAAGTTGGGATAGAGATGTTTGGGGAGGTAGGTTAAATTATCACCTTGTTATGTTGACCCATTTTATATTTTTTAGTTGAGTGGGAAGATAGATTATTGATTAGAACTAGCTTATTGTTTGACTTATATCCATATTTTATTCCATGTTTCCCAACTTTATAAGTATCAAATATATCTTTCCCACATGATAAAGTTGTATAATGTTAAAATTGAACCTATCACCTTATTGATTGAAAGGTATATTCATATAGTGGACTAAAATGTTAAGGTTTTTTGTGAAAAGGCAATACCATTAGTTTGAGTGAGATGAAAGTTTGATAGGTAAAACCATGACACATGGGAGAGCACAAAATTAATGATTTATTAATGTACATGTATCATTTTGAGTTCATGATCATGAGCCTTTTTTGGGACATAACGATTTTATGATGGGGGGAGTTGTCATACCTTGGTATGTAAGATTAGGTATAGAGCCTCTTTTCTCCTTTATCCTTTGAAATTTTGGGTCATTTGAAACATGGGAGAGGGTTTTTTTTCTAGTTGGTGGAAAATGAGGTCATCGGCTAGCCAGTGAGAGTTAAAAGAGTACCTTTAAGTTTGTAGGTTCCACTATTTAGCTGGTGGTCTCTCACCGACTGACCGGTGAAGACCTGTAGGTACACTATTTCTTCCTGTACTCACCATACAACCGATGGATGTACAGAAGATCATCAGTGATGTGGTTGAATGTGTATTGATGTTAGTGATAAAATGATATTTTAGCCTAAAATATTTATTTAACTCATATAATCAGGCCCTCTCAACCATAACATGGATTTATTTGACCTAGTGGATCCATGGTAGAGATTTTGGCCCTCTCTATCTTTGTAGTATTAGAACATTATATTGATTGAATGTTTGGATCTCCATAGATTTCAATATTATGAGATAGATATTTTTTAATTTTTTTGTTTCTCTTCCTATCCATGTTATTGATTCCTTACGATACTATATAATTGGATCTAAAATTGAGATGGAGAATTTACATGGTTTACATTGGATATAGGTTCTCTAGGATCTTATCTCAAACTCTCCCATCACTGGACTTGATCACAACAAGGTTTTCATTATTCTTGAGATAGGGGTCAGTATCCTATGATCTATCCTTTGAAATTACATATGTTCTTATGATTAAATTTTGTTCTTTATTTATGAAATTAATGATTTTAAATCAATGATAAGTGAATTTGATCTTTTATGGCTAATAAATGATTTCTAAAAATATGTTTTTTTGTGGATAACCATTTTGATGCATATGATATGTTCGATAAAATTCCTAAAAGAGCGTTTTGAAATTGAAATAATTTTTTCAAGTATGAATGTGATGTGGAATCACAATAGAAATTATTTTTTGAAATATGGGCTAATTTTTTTGAAACTTAAGGATTATATAGATCACATTAGGAGAAATTGGGGTATGGGTAAAAACTAAAGGTATACAGACCATAGAAGAGTGATCTTTCTCTAAGGTAGGTTCTTATAATGCCATAATTTTTATTGGGTATCATTACCAGATGAAAAAGGTTATCATAATTTAGTATTAACTCATGCCAACTAGTCTTATTTTGTGTGACTTAGTTGTATAAAGCCTTATGTCATCGATTCCCCTTTGGTGTTTTTAATACATTACATGCATGATTATTTTATATGTTTATTTCCCCAATTGATATAGTTATTGATGATATAAAACCTTGTTTATTCATCTGGTTATACCTCAGGTATTTATGTTATATCATATTTCTTTTCATATTAGAATATGGATTTTTTTAAAATAAAAAAAAGGATGATTTTATAAATAAAATGATTTGTCTTGAAATGTTTTGATATTTTTTTCATACAAGAGATAATTAATGCTTTTGGATAGATATTTTTAAGATTTTTTAGTGGCATCCTACTGATCTTTAGTACTAGCACCCTGTTTTTTAATATGTGTGTTTGTATCCTTGGTTTTACAAGATATAGGTAAATGGAATAGCTTTATATAGAGGATAGACCTCCTGGATTGGTTTTCCTTCCAACAATTCTGGATTGTGGAGACATATGGTCACATAGAGATAGGAAAATGGATTTCTTTAGGTTCCATGTTGATATAATTTCATATTTTTTGTCTATAACTGTTTTAGTTGTCGAATGTTACCCTTATGGGTTGGTTGTTTTGACGTATGACGTATATTTGATATATTATGTGATATTTTGATTGTTTAAATCTTCTCATAGGTATATAAAAGGTGAAATCGTTCCAATATTTTGTTGTATTATACCTTAGTTCTTGTTTCAAGCCCATGGTGATTGATAAGACACTTTGAGACTTTTGGAATGTGATGTCAGGTTTATAGATTAACCCAGGTTTGTCTATTACATTAAAAATTTAAATAACTAAACCGTAATCATTAGTGAAACCACACACAAAAATGTGCATGTCATATGAATCTTATGTGCCTAGTATGAATCAGGTAAATGGACCTATTTCCAATAATACATGATATAAAAAAACATAATTAATCATAAATCATAAAATTCATGTGCATCACACTGCGTGGAATTATACAACAGTAATATAAAAAACAATGAAAATCAATCACATACCCATGGTAACCATGACTTACCATTGTAAAATGTGTTCACAATGCAAAAATATAAGGATCTTTACATGATATGGAACATTCATAGATCACAAATCTACCATTTACCAAATAGTAAGACAAGACCAAACCCTATATTTCATGTCATTTTTTCACAACCCATCTTGGGTAGACCAAACACATCACCCAATACAACTCATGAAAAGGCCTCAAGTTAACCTCCCCATATTCCATAGAATTACGACTAGAGAAGAGGGCCTAATCCACATAATGGTAAACTATTCCCACAGATCAGAGTGCAATAATTGCAATAAAATAACAAAGAAACACACATTTTCAAAAACATTATAGTGTGAAGTATAAATAACTAAAAAAATCATGCTATAATAAATGAAATATAGTTATACAGACTCATGGCCATGCTAGTACACATATATTGGTCAACCATCGGGAATAACACATATATAAAATTAATAAAAGAGAATAAAATACATTGTACTCTACCCCCATACCTACGATATAACTCAAACCCAATCTTTAACATCGATCGAGATTTACTAGCCTAATCATCAGACTCCATACAAGTGGTCCCACTCAACCATGAAACATTGGGCCTATTCCCGGTCTACCATCAATCTTGTGATCAACCAAAAATTATACATAAGGTATAAACATATAACAAAGTTCCCGTATAGAGGGTAAGAGAATAATTTTCAGTAGCCACCCCAAATTGTGGTACCAAATATCTTCTATCAAAATAAGTGTATAGAAACATAATATTCCCATCCTAGATTAATAATAATAACTGACATAAAAATAAATAGAATAAATAAATAAATAAATAATGAAAGAAATCACCTTTTCAAACCTTTTGTTCTAATGGAACCTAAGATCGACCAAACCCACTCCATCTAGAGCTGGAGGATATAGAGCACAAAGATCATCAAGAAATACAATCTCTACTGTATCCTCTAAACCACAACAGATTTCCATGATATAAACAAAACAATAATCATGAATGGAGGACCCTAAAATCTCAATATAAGACTCCAAGACAATGACACACACTGGTACTGGTCTCTTGAACTCCAATATCATGATCTGAAATTATGATAGAAACATTGTGTTGACATGAAGAGAAGTAATTCATATCCTGAATGTCTTATAGGACTAACCAAGATCCATAAAAATTAGGTATATTAGTAGAAAACTCGGTCCATTCCAATGTTTAGGACAATATAAACTAAACCCTTAGTCTGAGCGTAATCCTAACTAGAGGGTTTTCACTAATCCAGGTCATCCATTAGATCCATATACCTATCTAACACCATCGAAAAAAGAGGAGAGAATAAAATCAATCTCACATCCAACACCATAACACCCCAATCTTCCACATTACATTTATTTTTAAATAATTCAATATCTAGCACTGTACGCAACACTGAGTTCGAGCACACCATGATATATCAAACTAGTAATTTAAAAAGTTTTTATAAATAGTATTAACCACATTTTGGAATTTATAAATTTTATTTTTCCAAATAGACTTCAATTTTTAATTTTTAATATCAAAATTACTTTAGGGTGAAATTTTGGTATTTTTATGAAAAAAATCAATTTTTTATGAATAGTGAAAAATGTTGCATTAATGTTAAAAAACCTAATTTTTCATTTAAATAATTATTTTACATTAAATTGATCTTAAAGTCACAATAGATAAATAATTTTTTTATTAATCCAATTTTGGTTATTTGAATCATTTTTATAATAGAATTAAATATATAAATTCATTGAAATTTTGAACGTCCTTTTTACCCACATTCTTGTCACATCTGAATGGGTAACATTGAACTTAATTTTTTCATTTTCTGAATTGAATTTAGAAAAATAGACCAACATGGTTTTAATTAATATGAATTTTTTAATATTATAGGATCAACTTAATTTTTGGTGAATAGAAACTTTAGTAATTTTTTAATTATTTACAATATTTAAGGGTAACTCAGGTAATTAAGGATAAAAATAATATTATAAAATTACCCTAACACGTATAAAAATCCTATTGGATGACTAAATTAGACCCTTATCACCAATGATTCTAAATTTAATTATTTAATGGAATTTTTTTTGCGAATATGACATTGATATTATAAAAATAAAACAATGTGACAAAAATGTCACACTCTCATTTTATATTAGTATATTAATTTCAATACAAGGTTAAACAGAAGATAAAATCGATTGTAAATATTATCTAGAAATATAAAACAAAAACCTACATTATAGTAATTTATTTATAATTTTTAGATATTAAATAATTACCTTTAATGATGACATGATAGTGATGTGGAAATTATTTTATTAACAGATATATCAAATAATTGGTTTTAAAAATATTAAAATAAATATAATTTAAAACAAATGATGTGATCAATGAATTTTATAAGTGAATAAGAAATATTAAATTTATATTAAATGGTTTTTTAGATGTTATATTTCTATTTGTATTTTCGTTTAAGTCAAAGTAATAAATATTGTAAAAAATGACACTATTGATATTTTATAAAAATAACAATTTATTAAATAATATAAAAATAATAAAAATCATTAAAAACTAAAAAGTGAAAAATTTAAGGTCTAAAATATTGTAAATTTTCAATTTATGTACAATTTACACCATATAAGTAAATATTTACGACCTTTTAATATTTATAATATTCTTTCCAAAATTAAAATTTCATAGATTAATTAAGGATATAAAAAAATGATAAGGTTCAAAATAAAATCCAAAAATAACTAAATTTTATTGGTTTATAGGATTTAAACACATCTTAATCTAATCCTAGAAATAACTCAGCTTGGATCTCTTTTAAATAAAAAATCAATTTATTGAAAATTAATAGTTTTGGAGTTTCCGAGAGTGCCCCTCCCCTATCTTATAAAAGGGAACATATCCTTCTCAATTATTCACAACTCTAAATCCCCTTGTCTCAGTGAAAACCTACCAATTTATCCTAAAATATTTCCTCAATTCATCATAGAGGCCATAATTTGGGAATTAATCTATCTCAAAGAGTTATTTTGTGCAAATCAAAAAAAGACACTTGATGAAGATGTGATTATTTTACCAACCCTTTCAAAGTTATTTTATTCTTCTATTTCATTTTATAAAGTTTTTGACATACTAAATTAATAAATCCATAATCTAATATATTTTGAGATGTTATGATTAAGGGTCAACCATATTTATCTTTTTACCCATCCTACGGAAAACAGTATCAACATGCGTGTGTATATACGACTTACCATCTCCACTTAATGGTGTAAAATGGTTTTCTTGTATAATTTATTTTTGTGGGAATAAAAATTAATATAAAGTATGTAAATAATAAATAATGAAATTATATTGTTAATTTTTAATTCATATTCCATCTAACTTCTTACCCTTTTCTATTACTGAATGATGTCGTTGCTTGCGCGTACATAAAACCTACCGTATCCACGACGCAATCAGATTCACCCTCCACTACAACCATTTAAGAATGATTATTAAATTATATAAAATTAATTAATATATTATTTATCAACTTAATATCATTATAGATATGAGGAATATATATCATATTTATAATAAACAAAAGTTACACCTTAAAATAAATATAAGAAAATGAAGTAGTTCAGGCCTGAAATAATGATAATAATGAAATATTATTTAGAAAACAATATAATAGAATCATATATGATATCATAAAAAATGGATTTAATTTTTTTATAACCTAATAACATTATTTAACCATTATACAATAGATTAACTGACCCTCTACTAAAGGAAATTATGATTTAAGGGTTAATTTCGCAATCTCTTTATTATCTGGGATTGCATTTACATAAGAATTTACTGGGACATATTTATTATCCATGTCCATGATTCTTAATAATGAATTTCAAAATATTATTACTATTCTTTTAAATTTTTTTATTAAATTTTTACCGTTGTTCTATTTTATAAAAGTAATCTTTTTTTCATTTTCCTTACGAGGTAGTTTGTTTGACTTTATCGATAAAGTATGAGAAAATGTTTTTTAACATTTACAGAATGAGATAATTTTTCCACTATCATGATGCCTTAATTTTTTAAGATTAAATTATAATATTAAAAGATTATTTTCTATGAAAATATATTATTTTTAAATTTTATGGCATTTGAAATTACAATTTTCAATAAAAGGGGTAAATCTATAAAGAAGTTTCTTATGATTTTATGAAAACATTCTCATCTATGTCAACATCATTTATTGGATCTTATGTTAAATTGATGTTGATTTCATATGATAAATTATAAAATATTTTAATAAAGGTTTTATGAATATTTTGACTTTATATGTGATACTTTTATACCATTAATTTTTTTAGGTACAATGTATTAAGATTTAATATGCTAGTGTCAATACAAATGTTTATGTTGGTTATGTTTTACCGGTTTCATAAGAGGAATGCATTGGACTTAGTAAGTGATGAGTGGGGCCCACTATAGTCCCTTTATGATTTGGTAGGTCTCATGAGAAAATCTATTTCAAGTTTTTACTCGTTTATGTATGGTCTTGGAATGAGGCATTGACAGTATGGTTATGATGCTCAGCATTATTCATTCCCTCTATATGAGATTATTTTTTGCTATTATAAGAGATTATTTGGATATTAGAATATCCATGTGAATTTTTAAATGGAATTATTTGATTAATTATTCCCATATTATTCTCAAGGTTATATTTAAAAGGATTTTGTTTTAATTTTATACCTTTCGTTAATAGTGAATGCTTATTTATGATACATTTTTCTGTATTGCTTACCCTTAATAAGAATCTGAAATCACCCCTTTATTATGTTACATTTTCCCCCATGTTGAGAAGAGTTATATTTTGACTGGCTTGAAAGGATATTTTTATGGATATGATTGTTTTAAATGGATATACAATGATACTTTTCAATTGATTATGTATTTTAAAACTTATATTTGAATCTAGTTTTTTTAAGGCTACTAAACTAATCAGTTATTTAGGATTTTATTTCTTTTGATCATTCCAATGTAATAAATTAATGCACTAGATCTGGGAATCAAGGGTCAGGGAATTACAGTTGTTAGTAGAGGAAGTTTTAGTACAAACCCTAGAAACTAGATATATAAAAGACATTAATTAGGAAAAAATACCCTAATATAGACTTTGTGGATAAGTATAATAGAATATCCTTAAATTTTTGTAGTGTTGAGGTTATGTGGGTATTCTTAGAAATGACATCTTTGTATGGATACCATAAGTGGATTTGGTTTCAGAAAAAGATGAACCTAGGATTAATAACTCCTAAAAGGTGTTCCCAGATTGACTTGGGGTAACTTGGTACACAACAACAGTCCTTACTACGCACCTGATTTGACACTCCCATGGGATATGATTAAAATTATTCACATTTTCTTTCAAACCATTATAAAGGATTTAAAAGTAAATATGTCCTCGAAGAAACCATGTTTATGTTTATGATATTTTATATTTATTAATTTTTTAATTTATGTTACATATTTTGAAATTATGTATTATGATTCATAACCCAATCTAGTGAATATCATATTTTAAAAATGGTTCCTAGTGGAATAATTGGAAATCATATTAATGCATGTAATCCATGTAGGTATTTCCATCCTATTAAAGATAATGTTGATGTAACAGGAGTTAAAACTAGTTCTAAACAACTTATAACTATACTGGGACAACATACTCAGGTTATGAATAATAACCTTACCCTTATGGAGTAGCCTAATATAAAATTTGGAGGATCAATTCTAGACCGCTTCATGAGACAACAACCCCAAACATTCAATGAGAATACATATCCAATTGCAGCTGAGCAATGGATAAGTTCCTTAGATAAAATATTTTTTTTCTTTTGAGAGTAATTAAAGGGAAAAAGACTTCATGGTAGTTTATCTTCACTCAGGAGATGTGGATAAATGGTGGAAATTAATTCAAAACATAAAGGGGGGTGATGAATTAGAAAATATGGAATGGAGGTAATTTAATAAACTCTTCGTAGAAAAATATTTTCCTCACGATTAGTTAGAGGATATAGAGAGTAAATTTATGATTATGAGGTATAAGGAGGATGGGAATGTTTAAGAGTATGAAGCTATCTTCATAGGGTTAGCAAGGCTTGCTGTAGATGACTTACATTACCCAAGATGTATGGCTGCTTGATTCTTTGATTGGTTAAAACCATTCCTCTGATGGGACCTGATCTCATAATAATTCTCATCATATAAAGTTATAGTTTCATGTTCTATCAATATAGAAAAGGAATTCTCAAAGTATTATGAATTTAAAGGAAATTAAGAGAAGAAGAGGGATTCTTGACACCTTGGAAATGGAAACAATGAAGCGGGGAATGAGGGAAGAATTGACTTTTCATCTAGTAATAAATATTGAAAGAAAAATCATCGAAATCATCGGTTGGGGATGGGAGTTTATAACATGTGTGGAGAAAAATTACACCGAGCCCATGATTGTAGGGGAAAGAAATAATATACCAATGTTCAATGATGAAATTTTAATGATACATGAAATTCTGAAAAATATTGTCCTAAGCTTCATGGAAACATTGTTAAAAAATTCCAAGGGAGAAAGGCCAAGCTTTTGAGATCACAACTACTAAGGATTAAGTTTCTAATTATGTGGTGGATAGTACTTTAATTATCTCATAAATTTAGATATACCTTTATTTTATTCTGTATCATCATATTCATTTATATCTTGATATTTATCTTTAAAAATTAGATAGTTTCAATTCACATTAATAAGGGATTTTTCAGTCAAAACCCTAACAAAAGACTCATTGCAACAAATACGTGTCAGGTAGTTCCCATTATAGCATATAAATGTGATTTATCTGCTGAATTTATCATCACAATTGTGGTAGACTTTGATATAATCCTCATTGTTTAATGGATATCAAAATATGATGAGAAAAATTATAGTATGAATAAGGAAGTTGTGACTTGTGAGGAAGATGTAGAATCCATTATCATTAGAGAAGAAACTTTATCATCTGATTCTTATCTTGATCCACATACATTATCTGTTCTAAATGAAATTCTTGGGGAAGAAGAGGAGACAAAACCGACTAATATTCAAATTGAGGTTGTACCTATTGTACAAGAATACATTAATTTATTTCTAGAGTACATACATGGACATCCTTTAGAGCAAGAAGTTGAGTTTTCTATTGGCTTAATCCCCAATGAAAAACCAATATCAAAGAATCATTTTAGAATGGACATTGTGGAATTAGTAGAGCTAAAGAAACAACTAGAGGAGTTGAGTAATAATGAATTTATTTTCCCTATAATTTCTCCATGGGTAGCCCTAGTTATTTTTTTTAATAAGTAAGATGGATCAATGAGTCCTTTCATCAAATATAGAGAAATCAATGATATTAAAATAAAGAACAAGTATTCTATGACTCACATTGAAGATTTTTTTGTTCAACTTCAAGGAGGTTAATATTTTTTGAATATTGACTTTTGTTCTTGATATCATCAATTGAGTGTAAAGGAGGAAGATATTTCAAAGATAGCATTCTGATGTAGGTATGGACATTATGAGTTTGTAGTAATGTTGTTTGGACAGATTAATACACCCTCTATCTTCATGGATCTAATGAACATAATGTTAAAATAATATCATTATGATTTTTTAATATTTTTTATTGATGATATCTTGGTATAATCCCAATGATATAAAGACCATGAGAACCACTTGCATATTGTTATGAAAATAGTTAGAATAATTGAGCTATATGGGAAAATTTTCAAGTGTGAATTATAGCTTCAGAGAATTTCATTTCTTAGCCATACTATCTGAAAACATAGAATCTTTATTGATACTAAAAATAAGAAGGAAATCCAAGAATATCCAGCACTAACGAGCAAAACTGAGTTACAAAATTTTATTGGTTGAGAAGGTTACTATCGGTTTTTTCCATAATTGTTTTCTAATTTGATCCCACGATAACAAATCTTACATTTAATGGGGTTAAATTAATTTGGAGAAAAGAGCATGAATAATATTTTTGAGTAATTAAAGAAAATATTATTCAATGCAACTATCTTGACATTACCATCTGGAAATGATGGGTTTGTTATTTATAGAGATGCATCCAAGAATGGACTATGTTGTGTTATTTTGAAAAATGATAGAGTAATAGATAATGCATCAAGAAAATTAAAAATTTATGAACAAAACTACCAAACTCATGATGTTGAGTTAGATGCAGTAATCATTTCTCTAAATATATAGAGATACTATCTCTATGATGAAATATGTGAGATATACACTGATCACATGAGTTTGAAATATATTTTCTCACGAAAATAACTCAACACTAGACAAAGGAGATGGCTTGATCTACTCAAGAATTATGATTTCATAGTAAATTAACACATAGGGAATGAAAATAAGGTGGTGATTTATTTGAGTAGGAAGGACAATGGAGTTTTGAACAAAATGAGAGTTGAAAGGGATCCTATTTTCATGGATCTAGTAAAAATGGATATGGGAATTACCATGGAAGGTGAAACTAAACTAATTTTTGAAATGGTTGTTAAACCATATTTATTGGAAAAGTTAAAAAGTTATCTGTTTGATGATAGGGATATTAAAAATAAAAACAACTCTATGAATGACGAGATATTGATTTACTTTATATATGAATACTTTATTTTGAAATTTGTGAAGATGATTTTTTCCCCTCTATACCTGAGATAAAAGGGAATTATTGGATGATGTGCATAACACCAATTTCTCTATACACCCTGGTAGAACTATGATATATAGATAATTGAGGGAATTTTTTTTTTTGGGAAAACATGAAGATGGAGATTACTGATTATGTGTCAAGATGTTTGGTTTGTCAGTAGGTAAAGACAAGTTGACAACATATTAGAGGTTTCATGCAACCTTTTCCAATACATATGTGGAAATGGGATGATATTATGATAGATTTTTTCATGGGGCTATCAAATACTCTTAGAAGGAATTATGTGATATGTGTTATTTTTTATCGTAACACCAAATCAGAAAATTTTCTTTCTATAAGAAAAAATTTACCACTTTATCTTTTTGCAAGACTTTGCATTAATGAGGTTTTAGAATTTATGGTTTACCCCTATCAACTGTTTCTGACAATGATAGCCATTTTACATCACAATTCTGGGAAAGTATTCAGAATCCCCTAGATACTGAGCTTCATTTAAGCATTTCTTACCACCATCAAACTGATTGGAAATCATAAAAACTATTAAAAATTTAAATGTAATGTTGATATCTTTCTCACTTTACTTTCAAGGTGTGGGGGACTAGTATTTACATTTGGTAGAATTTTACTATAATAATAGCTTCCATCCAAGTATTCAAATAAAACATTATAATGAATTATACTAAACGAGATGTTATACACAATATTTTTGGGAGGAAGTTGGTTAAAGGAAGCTTGTAGGCCAAAAAAATGTAGAGAAAAAAATAATGACTATTAAAATCCCTATCGAAACAGCAAAAATTAGGAAAAAACTATGTCAATAAACAAAGGAAGGATTTGGAATTTCAAGTAAAAGATCATGTTTTCCTTATAGTGTCTCCATGGAAGGAAGTTATTAGATTTTGTATGAAGAGTAAGTTATATCCCATTTATATTAGACCTTTTGAAATTCTAGAACGAATCTATGCTGTAGCATGCCATTTAGAAATGCCACCAAGAATCTCTAATGTTCATGATGTTTGTCCCAAATTACAATTAAGGAAATACATTCCAAACCCAACGCATGTACCCAAAAATGAATAAATCAAACTAGAACCTGATCTATCTTATGGTGAAGATCCTATCCAGATTATTGACACTAGTGAATAAGTGTTATTTAATTAGATGATAGGACTGGTAGTGGTTATTTTGAGAAACCATAAAATGGAAGAGGTGATGTGAGATCCTAATGAACATATGATAAAGAACCAATAGAACATTTTTATGAAGGGATATTATAGAAATTTAGAGGATGAAATTTTCAGAGGGAATAATGTAACACCCAAAGTGTCCAAATTAAATTTATTTTTAAATAATTCAAAAGCCTATGCTCCATACAACACCGAATTTAAGCACACCATGATCTATCAAACAAGGTGTTTCAAAAGAGATTTTTAATAGTAGTAACCACATTATGAAATTTCTAAATATTATTTTAGAAAACAGAATTCATTTTTGAATTCATAATATCAAAATTATATTAGGGTAAGAAATGGTATTTTTCTGAAAAATTTCGAATTTTGATGAATAGTGAAAAATACTGCATTATTATTAGAAGTTTGACTTTTTCATTTAAATGAATACTTTTCATTAAATTGATATTAATGTAAAAATAGATAAATAATATTTATATTAATCTAATTTAGTTTATTAATATAATTTGCGTAATAGAATTAGATTAAAAATTTTATTGAACTTTTGAACGCCTTTTTTACCCACTTTCCAGCCAAATCAGCATGATTAACATTAAACTTAATTTTATCATTTCTTTGATTTGAATTTATAAAAATATAAATAAATTATTCTAATTAGTATTAAATTTATGATTTAATATGATGGAATTAATTTTTGGTGAATAGTAACATTAATAAATTTTTATTTATTTACCACGTTTAAGGGTAAATCAGGTAATTAATGGTAAATATAATCTTATAAAAATACCCTAACACATGTAAAAATAATATTGGATGACTAAATTAAACCATTATAACCTATGGTTCCAAATGAAATCATTTAATGGAAACTTTCCCTTGAATATTACATAGATATTATAAAAATAAAAGAATGCGATAAGATGTCACACTCTCATTTTATATAAGAATATTAATTTTAATATAGTGATAAACATGAGATATCATCAATTTTAAATAGTATATTGAAATATAAAATAATTATCTATATCATATTAGTTTATTTATAAAATTTTTCAAATAAATAATTACCATTAATGATGAGACAATAGTGATACATAAATTACCTTATTAATAGAAATATGAAATAAATAGTTTTATAAATATTAAAATAAATATAATTTGAATTAATAAAGGTTATTAAAAAATTTTATAGGTTATTATTACATTTTATGAGTATATTAAATGGTTTTTTATAAGATATATAGCTGTTTGGGTTTTAATTTATGTCAATGTAATGAAAAGTGTCAAAATGGACACTGTTGATATTTTATTAAAATAACATTTTATTAAATTACTTTAAAAACATAAAAATATTTAATAAAAATATATTAATAATTATAAGGTCCAAAATATCGTAAAGTGTACATTTAAGGACAATTTACACCATATTAAATATTTATAACCTTTTAATATTTAGAATATTATTACCAAAATTTAAATTTAATAGATTAATTAATATAAATCAAAATGATGAGGTTCAAAATAAAATCCAAGAATGTCTAAATATTTTTGGTTGATTGGATTTAATCATATCCTCATATTATTCTCTAAATAACTCACTTTTTATATATTTGAAATCAAAAATGAATTTATATTAAATTAATAGTTTTGGATTTTCCAAAAGTGCCCCTCCTCTCTCTTATAAAAGGGATCCTCTCTTTACCTATTATTCACACATCAAAATACCATTTGATCATCCAAAACCAGACCGTTTCTCCTACTAACTTACCCCAATTCATCATAGAGTCTATAATTTGGGAATTAATCCAACATAAATAGTACTTTTGTGATAATCAAAATGCGACACTCAAAGAAGAGGTAATTATTTAAACAACACTTCCAAAGTTTGTTTCTTATTTTACATACTTTTCCAAAGTTTTTACATACTAATATAAAAAATCCAGTGTATACTATATTCATAGATTTTTCTATGATTATGGGACAACCATATTCTTCCTTTTACACATCATATGAAAAACAATATCACTGTGCATTAGTATGTAGGGCTTACCGTCTCCATGCATGGTGTAAACTGTTCTTCATATATAATTTTATTTTTATGGGTATAATGATGAATATAAAGGATTTAAATAATAAATATGACATTATATTTATACTTTATAATTCATATTCCATCCAAATTCCATCCCTTTACCATTACAGAATGATATCATTGCTTATGGGCTATCGTCTCCATGATGCGATGAGATTCATTTTCCACTACAACATTATACAAATGATTATTGAAATGTATAAAATGAATGAATTTTATATTTATGAACTTAATATCATTATAGATATGAATAATAAATATCCTATTCATAATAAACAAGACTTATGTGACAAAATAATCATAAGAAAATGAAGAAATTCACACACAAAATAATGATAATAATGAAATATTATTAAGAAAACAATAGAATAGAATCATATATGATATATTAAATAATGGATACAGTTATTTTATAACTTAATAAAATTATTTATCCATTATACATGAGGTCAACACACCCTTGACTAAATAATATTATAAGGTAAGAGGTAATATCACATTATCTTTATTATCAAAGATTCCTTTAACGTAAGAATTTATAGGGAAATATTTATCATCCATGTACATGTTTCTTAAGAATTTATTTCAAAATATTCTTACTATTATTTTAAAAAGTTTTAAAGAAATTTTTACCCTTGTTCTATTTTATAAAAGGAATATTTTTGTCTTTTTTCCTTATGAGGTACATTGTTTGACTTTTTTGATAAAGTATGAGAAAAATGTTTTTTTAACTTATACAGTGCTAGATGATTTTCCACCATCATAACACCTTAAAATTTTTAAATATTACATTATAGGATTACAATATTATATTCAAGGAAAATATTTGTTTTTAATTTTTATGTTATTTTAAAAAACTATTTTCAATAAAAGGGGTATTTCTCTAAAGAAGTTTTTAATGATTTTACTAAGACATTTTCTTATATGTCGACATCATTTATTGGATATTCTGTTCAATTGAGGATGGTTTCATATGATACAACCTATCATAATGTATTGAAGGGTTTATGAATAGTTTGACTGTGGATGTGGTAATTTTATACCATTCATGGTTTATAGATAATGTATTAAGATTTTGAATGCTAGTTTGAATAAAAATGTTTATTATGGTTATGTTTTACCCTTTAGTAAGAGGAATGCATTGGACTTAGTAATTGAAGATAATGTATACTATTTCCCCTTGATACATCGGTATGTCTCATATGAGAATCTATTTTTGTTTTTTTACCCATTTATGTATGGTCTTGGCATAAGGCCTTAACTGTATGGTTAAGATGTCAAAAATTACGAATTCCCTCTTTATGAGATTAGTTGTTGATATTACATGTGATTATTTGGCTAGTAGAATATATATGTGAATAATTAAATTGAATTATTTGATTAACTATTTTCATATTATGCTCAAGTATATGTTTAAAAGGCTTGTGTTTTTGTTTTATAACATACCGTAAAATTTTATGCTTATTTATGATTCCTTCGGCTAAATTGTTTATCCTTATTGAGCATCTGAGATCACCCATTTCTTATGTGTAATTTTTCCACAGGTTGCGAAGATGAATTTTATGACTGAACCATAGTGATAGTCTAACCGATATGATTTTTTCAATGTACATACTATGTTACTTTTCATTTCCTGATGTAATGTAAAACATATGTTTGTATATAGTATTTTCTAGGTACTAGACTAATTTTTCCCTCAGGATTTTATTTCTTGTGGCCATGGTAATGTAATAAATTATTGCACTAGGTATGGGCATCTCAGGTATGGGAGATATAAACACTCAATCCAATTATGTCCCAAAAAGTTTCATATGACCCCCAATATCTTATTAATAACAACCTAACACATCCAATACATAAGGAATAAAACATGGGTATGCTAACAACGAAACCCATCATAAAAAAATGGTGAAACTAGCACTAAACCTTTGAGGATCAAAATAGCACAATGATACTTCACTAGTAATATGAACCATATAAAAAATAGGATAACTAATAGGGTTTCTTCTATATCAATCAAAACCTCAGTCCATGGCCATCGTGAGAAACTTTTTCAGCCTCTCTAGAATACAACCCATCCTTGGTCAACACCTCACCCAAAAGGGAATACTCAATGGTCCCTAAAATCCATATTATCCTATAGTCTTTGGAACATATACATACCCAAAATCCTATGATATAATCTCAACCAGAAGGCTCAACCAAACTGACCCTCAACTAGTCAGTTCTATAACCCCATCTTCTCAACCTCAGGAAACTGATCCATACACCCAAGGACCATCTAAGAGTTACTCAATCATGTCTTCTAGTAACTACCCTAAAAAACCAAAACCAAACCTATTGGAATACCCAATACAATTAATCAAATAGTATCATGACCCTCAACTAGTCACAAACTAAATCTCCCTCTGGATAAATCTCGATCTATAAGTTTGAGGAAAACCACCCATCAAACCTCGGCCAACCCTAACCATCTCACCAAAAACCTATAATCACCATGATACCATCACATTATATTCATAAAAAACACATAATTGACTATTAAACAGTCTAATTTTGGATTTAGGGTAAGAAAAGAAGAGAAACACATTAATATGGGAAGTATATAGTGTGTACCCCTAGACGGTTATCGCTAGTCATGTACCCCCAGACAACCTAGAATGTACATCCCAAGTACACTATGTGTACAAAAACATGTAGTGTTTACCCCAAAAGAGGTACCTAAACCTAAAACCCACATGGATAATGGACATGTACCCCATATAGCCACTAGTCATGTACGTCAAATGGGGTTTAACTATCTACTCAACACGACCATGTTCCCCTACATGGGGTGTCTGGTTGAGTACATAGACACAACCAAAGTTACCAATATACATCGTGTTTCGAACACACACATTATTTATCCCCAATATTCTACCATTCATCCCAATAGAGGAACATACAATCCGTTATCTTGAACTACATGTCATGTGATCAGGTCTCCCGAACATAAATCCAATATAAATCACCTGAAACCCTATTTTATCACAAAAACAAGATACACATGGCCATAAATCACTCCCAGGTTCCATAATATAACATTAAAATTATTTAAAAAATAATCTATATGGATTGGGAAGAAAAAAAATAAAAAAAACTACTCAAGGGCATAAAATTTTGAACCTTAAAGCCTAGATCCACACCATATAACCACTACATCCCAATCTTTCTCCTCATATAAATCCCAGGGAAGTCACCCCTATTCCCTACATCATTTATCTCACATTAATTTCATAGAATATGGAAGGATCCATACAACCTAATGTATGAAGAAATCCAGGTGGTGGAGGAGAAGGAAAATGAAAGTAAAAAATAAAATAATATGAAAATTAAAAGAAAACACCCTCTCAAATGGCCCGAACAGAGTCATGGAACCTGATGTGAGTTTATGCCTCACATAGGTAAAAACCCCAAATCTAAAATCACATGTGAAGTTTTAATTTCAAATTAAGACTCCATTTCAAATATATCACTATTCTAATTTGAAACAATAAATAATATTTAATTAGTTTAATATTAAATATTCTATAAAAATATGAATGGATCAAAATTCCACCAAAATCCAATACCAAGGTAAAAACCTTATTATGAGACCAAAAAAGCAATAATAAAATTATTATGAGGTCTTATACCATGTCAAATTACTTTTTTTCCCTAAAACATTATCTAGAAAAAAATTCAAATTTCCCCTGATTTAAAAAATTCATAACAATGTGATTCATTAAAAACTCCCACTATAATGTTTATAACCCTCAGAAATCCTTTTGGGACAATAATCCTCCATGATTTCAAGCTAAGAACTAACACATCTCATATCTGACCCAACCTTGGATCAAATCCTATCCATCCCGTGTATGCTACCAGAACCCAAAATCCATTACTCTTCCAAACTCCAAATCCCGAATCTGTTATATTCTATGAAACAACATCCATACATATTACTCCTACACAACAACATCGTATTCCACCTCAATAATCCACCAACCAATCTCACTAAACCAATGAATCTCCCAACAAAAGTTAAATTCATCCACAATTGATATGATTTTCTTCACCAAAAGAGTATCTTTAATGTCCCACTACAACCCAAACTTCAAACTCTATATCCCAAACTCTATTTACTATCTAAAATAATGACATGACATGGTTGAATCACTCACACACGAGAGCCAACTCAAAACCCCAATAATATCCCATTCTCGGATTACTAGGAATGATATCCTCCACACCCAATGATCCTCTTATAATTAGGATCACACCCTCTAATGTCCTATAGGGAACTCCCCACCATAAGTCTCCCCTAAATTTTTTCTTTGATTGTCAACCTCAATATGTCAATTGTGGATACACCCCTCATGTTCCCTCAAGACCCAAAAAATCTCAATTGACCAACATATGGTTAGTTTCATTGAACCATGAACTAATCGACATCACATATAACCAGTAACCAGTAACTTTTTGAAATATATATTTCCCCAAAAATTCATTCTAAACAAAACTCTCATCCTCATGGATGAGTGATTCCATAAGAATCTCTCATCGTTTCTCACACACCATCCTACTTGGTATCTTATGAACCTCATGATCACACGACCCCAAACAACATGGTTATAAAACTAGACTTCTTATCACATGATTAACATCCAGCTGAAAAATTTATAATAGGACTAAATAAATGAAAATGATCCTCTCCCATGTTAGATACAAACCCATCATAATTTATCTACACTCTCGCTATGTCATTGGGGGCACTTGCAGAACCAATTGATCTAGGCATGAAATCAAGCCTTCATTTCAACCAAACCTCAAAACCAAGATAAATCCCAACACTCCACCTCTCAAACCAATATCATCCACATACCAAACCATGAATCCCTATCAGGGAAATTATAACCACATGGGAAATCAATCTTTATCCAAAACATCTATGAATAATCATACCCCCCACTGAGCCACCACTAAGGCACCCAATTCTCGCACTTACCCTCTAGGGTATCCACACCCCCCCATTTAACGAGATACATTTTATCACTATAAAACATCTCAGCATATGATATACATAACCTATAATCAGAATAATGTACTTACAGTTTATTTGAGTATAATTCCACCAAGAAGTTATATGGTGTAATTCAATATAGAACATTATTGACACTTTAAATAACTAAACCTCCATCGTCAGTGAAACCAGACACAAACAGGTTCGTTCCATGTGAATCCTACATGACTAGTAATATTTATTAATGTAGGATAATTTACATTATTCTAAGATCCAAAAACCACAATAAATAATAAATCCCAAAAGTCAGGTGTGTCACACTATGTGAAATGATACAACTATAACATCAAAAATCAAGAAAAAAATTCCTTACCCCTAGAAACATAGACTTCCCATCAAACAAGCTATTCTTGGTGGACTAGTTTGAGGTCCATCATAAGCTCTAACATAATCCAATTCCACTTTTCTACCATCCCCCAAATAGTAAGAAAAAATAAAAACATGGATTTGATGCCATTTTATAATGGCCCATCCTGAGTTAACCTAAATAATCACCAGAACCATCTCATGATATGGCCTCAAGAACACCTTACCATATGTTAGTGGATAACAAATTGTGATAAGGTCCTAATCCATATAATTGGGAGACTATGCACATGAATTAGAGTGAAATGATAGTGGAAGAATAACCATGTAACATCCAGCACCAAAAAATAAGAGTGTGAAATAAAAATGAATAAAACAAAATAATGATATAATATATGAAAATAAGTCATAAAAACTCACATTTATGATAGTATACATCAACTAGTCATACCATATGCTAACTCTATATAAAAAATAAATTAAAATAAACAAGGATCTACTGCCATCCCCAAGTCATACCTTCAACTAGGTCTCCACTATCTGTAGTGATATTCTAGATTGATAATCAGAATCCATTTGAGGGTCCCCACTTGACCATGAAATATTAGGCCTCTATTTTATCCACCATGAATCTCATGATCAACCTAAAACAAAACATATGGTCTGCATGCAAACAAAATTTCTCATATAGTTAGTGAGAAAATAATTCATAGTAGAAAACTCCAAATGGTGGTACCTAATATATGTTTTCATAAAAAGTGCATGAACATGTTATATGCCCATCCTAGTGGAATAATAATAACTTACATAAAAATAAACAACAAAATAGGAAAAAATAAAGAAATAACCCCCTTATAATTGACCAATGGGTTCTAATGGCACCCGAGATCAACCAAACTAACTCTATATAGAGTCAAAGTAATAAGATCACATGCATTAGAAATCCGTATACCACAGTTACATCCATTGGAACACACGGGATCTCTGTGATGAAAAACCACTAGAATTAATTTCAGACCTTGGGATCTAACTATATGATCCCAAAACAAAAACACACACCAATATAGATCATTAGGATTCCAATGTAATTATATTAATTGTAAACAAGAACTATATGATGATATATAGAGAACACATCCTTATCCTGGTAGTCTGAAAATAAAAACCAGGCTCCACAACCATTAGGGTTCTCAACAACAATACTGGACCTTACTTTTTTCCAAGACCATGGAATCTAAACCACTAGTTAGTGTATAATTATTAAGATATGGGTTACACTAATCCAAATTTCCAATTTTATCTCTAGACCCACCTAATACTAGTTAACCAATAGAGTGGAAAATAAAATAAATCTTAGATCCAATGCCCAATATAATAATGTACCAAAAAGACCCCTCTCACTCCTAATACCATAACAATAACATCCACACACACCCAAGTTATAAAGTATAAGACATGGTTTGGCCAATGCCCAAACCAATCATCAACAATGATGAAATTAGAAATGACCCACTTAGGGTCAACAAAATATGATGAATCCCCATTAGTCCTCTAAACCATATCCCAAATAAGAAACCTAATAGGGGACTATTGATCTCAATCAAAACATTATATTGTTTAAAAAACTAACTGGAGAAACCCCTTCATTAGATGCCTGAACTAGCCTGCAACAAGTCTTGTAGTGTGTTCTCGATCCCCATGGGCTAGAAACTAGTACTGAGCATCAAAGTGAATCAAGTGGGAGATATTTCATCCATTAAATAATTAAGAATACAATCACCACAAATTTTAAAAAATTAAAGACCCATCAATACATAGGAAATCCATTCCAAATATAATATTTATAATAAATATAAATAAATAAATTAAATTAAGTAATAGGAAAAAATTAAATTAATCCCTACACTAATACCCAATCTCCCTCCCATGTAGAGAAAACTATAGCCGCCTCCAGTTCCATCTTGGTCTCTAGAAGATAATTTTACCATCCATACATAAAGATTAATATAAAGTCATATATTGTCAATATGATAAAGGAAAACTAAAATAAATAAAACAAACAACTTACCTCAATGTGACTTTGAAAGTAATCATTCAACCACAACTATACAAGCTCCGTGAGCACACAAAAACTAAATATAAACCAGAAATATTATATAGGCATGATATTGTGAACCCACTATAAATTCAATATGAAACTACACCCTATGTATTATACTTATATAAAATATCCATTACTTGATAGTTTTAAATACATATAAAAAGTATTTTTTGATTCTAGTTTTTATTTGGAAATCAAAAAAATTATAATTCTTTTAAAAAGGAAGTATCTTTTCAAAATAATGAGGGATATGCATTATTAATAAATCTTTAATTTCAAATATTTAATTAAATTAAATAGTTCACTTAATATAAATTAATCAATTATTGACTTTGAAAGAATGAAAAATGGTTGAATAAATAGGTCAAACAGAATAGGAAGCCCTAGGTCACTAAGTTTTGGCCACATACTAGGATCATCATACTCTAATTAATCAAACCATACATAAATATTCTGGTGCACAAGCTGATGGATAGGAAAAAACCAAATTTATAGAGGTAACCAATCCATATCATCAACAAGTAGTTTATCTATTTTTGAAGTGTGGTCCACATACTTGGGAGGGAAGTCAAAATCCTTGCTACCTTTGACTGGGGTACTTTTCCTTGTCTACCCACCATGGTTCATAGGGTTCTCATGTTCTAGCATATTTCATTTAAACAAATTAACACTTACATACAATGGACGACACTTTGAAAATATCCAACCACACACAAGAATTCCCTAGAACACCATTTCATATATCAATACAATTTTGGAAACTCTGTTGAGCTAAAGAAAACATGTTTGGTTTATTAAATTTTTTTTTCTATGAAACCAAAAACTTTGATACAATAAAATTCTCCTCATAATTAATTTTTTGTAAAATACACATGAAATCAAACTTGAAAAAAAAATTAAATATATATTTAAATTTCCAAATTCTCCCTTTGTGTTATGATCATATACAGTTACATACATACATATATATATTTATATATATATATATAACTATTTTTTTTTCAAATTACCATGTATTAATGTGAAATAATACATATATATGTGTGTGTGTGTGTGTTCATGTGTGTGTGTGTGTATGTCTTCAAAATTGAACCAAATTATGTTTTCATAACCACCCAAGAAATATTTTACATTTTTATCCCTCGATATTTTATTTGAATGTAATTTTGAAACATGTGGTCACCTCTTGGAATTCCATGAAACACTTGAAATGACAAGAGATACTTGAAGAGCCGTATAGCCTTTTCTTTGGAGACCAAACACATATTGAATATTAAAAAACCGCTTTAATAAAAAAGTTTGAATAATTTAGAAAACACCATTTGGGAAATATTAATTAAAAGAGATTTATTGTATGTATCCAGTTTGAAAAAACCCTTTTTCATTGAAGTGAATATCAAGGTAGCCTTGATTTTCCCTTCAAATACCCTGATCAATTTTTAATACTACCAATAGTTATTCCAAATACAAATTTAAAACAAAATCTATTATATTTCTTAAATTTGAGGATAAATGCTAGGGGAAACCAACCTCAAAAGCAATAATCAAGTGACAAAGGGTCCAAACATCATCACCTATGATTAATGATTATAGAATGGGTCTTATATTATACCGTACGCTTCATAAAAACTAAAAATAATGAAATAAAAATACCTTTAACACAACATGGTTCAGACATGGGTGGTTCTCAATGAGATTTGCAGAGAAGAGGGAAGAAAAGAGAAAAAGAAATAAGCTATAGGGGAAGAAATACTGGTCTATGATGATCAAACATCAAATCAAAGGAAGAATTAATGAAGAGTGTAAATCTAGAGAGGGATTTCAACACACACATGAGGAAGGGGTGGGGATTTATCACATGATCATGTAAGGTGGACAAGAGGAGGTGTTAAGTTTTTTATTTTTTTTTAATTTTAAATTTAGTTTTAATTTTTAATTTTTTGTTTCAGGTCTAGAAAACTACCACGATTTGGGCACACAGTTTAATAAATCTTGCACCAACCATATACACTTCAATATACACAATTGGAATCTGAATGATTGGTTAATATTATTTAACTAACCATAAAATATCCATGTGATACTATTATGTAATTTTTTGTGTTCATTCACATGGGATCCTCATAGTTTAATAAACCATGATATCTATCCATGTGACCTACACTAAACCTTGAAAATTGTAAACATTTAAAAAGGAAAGGCCTGGAATTCAACAGAAAAATTGTAAATAAATAAATAAATAAATAAATGAATGAAATAAATTTCGGGTGTGAAAATGATCCCCAATATAAACATTTTCTTCCCCCAGAAAGGCATCAAATTTAAAGGATGATGAAATCATTAAATTTTCAACAAGAGTTTCATCAAGGGAACTCATCAATTAAAAAGGATAAAACCACAATATGAATTGAAACCATCTGAAATACAAACAAAAACCAATTAAATAATAAATATCAAAATGAATTTCAACTCCACAAGTCACACCTAAAAAAATAAAGGAATAACGATAGAATAGAGATTCAAAATGGTCTTCCCCACCATTTAAGAACAGTGACATTATGGTATATCACATAATCAAGAACATCCCACAAGATTACCATAAGAGTGGTCTCAAGATCCCAACTAAATATAACTTGGAAAAGACACTCAATCAATTCACACCCCTAATTTTACGAAAATAATATTTAGTTCTCCAAATAGGAACAAAACATCAATATTCCTGAACACCAAAAATAAATAAATAAAAACAACCATAATGAAACAATAATAACATGTAAATGAGAGGATTAAAGAGAATATATCATGTCAAAATTCCATCAAAACATTTTAAAGACATATAAAATCCTAGAGAATATTTATCCCCACTCCAGATAAAGACCTCTATGGACCCCTCAATATTCTTAAAAATATTAGGGAAAAGGATAAGGGGGTCTTACATACTACAAACATGATCATCAAAACAACATGGGCCTACACTTTGGTATGGGAGTTTGGGAAGAGTATCATGGGATCTCAAATCCAAGCCACTTACCATGGTGGCTCAAATAAGTCAAACAAACACTGACTAGGGAATTCCATCAACTACTTCTCCAATTTTTTCCCCTTCATATACTCACCCTTTACAAAACCAAGATCGAAGATCATAATATGGTTTAAAAATCCATATATTATGAGTGATATCAAGGATTGAAGAGTCATTTATAACAAACTAAACTAGTTTTAACTATAATGACTCTATTTTTCATTAAAAAACATTGGAGTATTTTAAAGAATATTTTTAAATCTAGGTATTGATTTATCATGGGATTCTAGGGCCCGAGGATCCTCAGTGTTTGTATAATTAAAATAATAAATATATTATATCACACACATGTGGATTTTATAAAATAGTTAAATTTCACCTAAATAGTGTTTTAAATGTAAAATTAAAGACAACTATTAAATCTAGAATTTAGGTTTCATCATAGGTCTGGCATAACTTTTCTTCATGTTTGGTGTTTGGTTTAGATATATCATGGATGGTATAATAATTTAATATATATATATATATTTATTACTATTAAATTTCATAATACTAATATTAATTTTTATAAATCATATTATAGAAAAATAGTAGGGTTATAAACAAAGCCCTAGGGATTTGAGAGGGGTCATGGAGGACATATTTAGAAGAACGTCAACGAGATCATGGACTGATGGTTGGGTTACTAAGTGGTTCATCTCAAAAAAATTTCCGTGGATATAATTAATGAAAACAACATAGAACTATAATTTATTAGAGATTAATAAAAAATAAATGTATATTTTTTTCATTGGATTTATCCCAATTTGATTATATCATGCCGAATGTGAATAAATTCTATAAACAAATTGATTCACGAGTCGATCATTGGTTTTTTGGTGTTGTTTTATCTTCCTAAAATTTGGAATTTATATTTTTATTTGACAAATATTAATAACTTATGTTTTATTCTTATCTATCAGTGGAATGAGGTTATCCAGAATAATGGACAACATCTGTTGCTCGTATTTTTGGTTTGTTCCTTTCTCCCCCCATTCTTCATGCATTCATCATCAGTGTTCCGTTTAGCCAATAGTTTTACAATAAAAAAAAATAGTTTACCAATAAATATTTATAATAATATATCATTTCTATGGTCTAGGTTTGGTATCATGTACATTAATGAGTCATGTTGTGATGTGGTGGTGATTATACATGAATCGAAGTCCATATCAGGGGTTTTTAGCCATGATTTTTTGATACGATGGTGTGGAGTAATTGGTAGCAATTTATGAGAGAATGGGTGGAATGAATATATCTAATAATGATTATTAAATTTAATTCAACATCAAAAATCATTAATTGGTAGATTTTAGGGCTATATCATAAGAGACAATGTTGCATTTGAAGATGAATTAGTGTTTCTGGGTTTCTGGAAAATCCCAGCATACACATTGTGTACTTCAGAAGAACACACGTAGTGTAGTCCCCTCCTATGAAAGCTAGGCATTATGTAAAGAATAAAATATCACATTACTCATGGATATACCACCTACTATATGAAATTATTCTAGTGACCTGATGTGTATCCCTGTGGTATACATGACTGTGCACAACTAGGTATACATGCATGACAAAATACACGAACATGGTCAGGCTACAAGGGCACGGCGAGAGAACTTGGACATATCCAGGTTCATGGGAATACCCAATGTATATGATCATATATAGAGTATATTTTCATGGGTTTATCAACATGGTAACATACATGGGAAATTCTAGAATTTATAAGAAACATCGTGTACTCCAAGTACACATTATGTAATGTTCTAGGGAAGGATGAGGCCCTCGTTCTCTTTAGATTAGACCAATATCAGTATGGTGGGTTCCCTTAGTCCATTCCAATGAATATATAGTTTATAATATAATCCAATGAATAGTAAAAGTGATTAAATCAATGAATTAGTCTCAAATAGATTTAGGTATCCCTCTATTTGGACTAGGGTGTGATCCTCTATCAACATTCCCTTGGTTGGTTTAGGTATCCTATAACCAACTAACAGGGAATTTGGTACCTTTACTAGAAGGTTAACTCTAGGTAGGGTCTAGAATCCCCCATAGTCCTTGGGTGTGATCCCCTATTTTTGTATCACTATCTTCTATGATAGAAAATGTGCCTTCTTCCTAGAACGTCTAAACAAGATCGACCTCTTGGATGATTGCTAGTAGTGATTGTAAGACTCATGGAGTGAGTTCTTTAAAATAATAATTACCTTTATTCCTTAACTGAAATCCTTGGTTGGATGTATGGTTGTGAATTTACCTTGGTAATTGGTGTCTATCTTCATTATAACTATGTTATTATTTTTATTATCTCATATTTTGATTAACATTCCTTTATGATAATGAGTTGACATATCTCTCTTTGATGGTTTGTGTTTGGTGAATTTAGGGTATCCTACAGGGTATGTTAGAATCATAATTTGATGGTATCTTCCTATACATGTCATGTATTATGAATAATAAAGGCCTTTCAAAGTATTCCTAGGTAGACCAAGAACATATGTATCATAGTTGAGCTATACAGTCCATAGTTGGTTCTAGGAGTTTTATTTGACAGTAGTCCCCCCTTTCTATAATGATGGACTATTTTTTAGTTTTAGTGGGATTTTATATAAACCTTTTTCTTTCCCATAATTATGTCATACTCAAATATGGTATTTAGTTTTATGAATTCATCATAGTATTAGTTTTGTTTTTTCCTTTAACATTATATTGGTGTTTAGAGATATGTTTATGTATACATGTACAATAGATTAAGGCCTTCAATATGTGTAATATTCCTAATCATTTAATTTTTCCATCCTTGGCATATTGGAGGTGGTATTGGGGTTCCACAATTGGTTTTTTGATGAACAAGAAGGTTCTGGTAAGCCGGGTCATGACAGAGTGGTATCTGAGGAGGTCATATTTAAAATAGAGTTTGGCAATTTTCGTGCTGTGAGGTTTGTTTTGGGAACCAGGGAAATAGTGGTAAAGTGTCTTGAGTTCAACTATTAGGCTAGGGAATACAATGTTGGTGTAGTGGAAAAATTACCCATTTACCATGAATCTAAAAACATGATTGTTGACTATATTCATGTAAGAACTGTTTGTGGTAAAAACATTGGTACATGCATCATATAGGAACACGTTTTGGTTTCCATGTCCTTCTTGTGTCAGCTCCCCAAATATAATATTTAACCATATTCTGTTGTCATTTTTTTATGATTCCTCCATCATGACATCCATATAGGATTCTATAACAGTATAATGATAATTATCCACCTAGTGATGAGGCTTCATTTTATAGGCATGTTCATGAAGTGGTACCTTCGAGTAGTTTATAGATCTTACCACCACCCATTGAGAAGAATGTTTCACTGGAAAACTGATATATGATGTATGTTGGATGAGTTCACTTTATGATATTAATAGGTAGAGACCCCTTGGATTTTAGGTTGATACAAACCCCTAGTAAACAGAGTACATTATAAAGAAAATTGTTCGAGTATTACATCTTGTTAGGACCCATACCGACTAGATGGTGATCCTAGCACCGAACCTTTTACATGGTTCGATACTAGGATTATGGAGTTTGGTGACTTAGACATATGATAAGGTTACTCTATCTTGTAAAATATTTGATCATATCTTTAGCGATGATTTATAAAAATATTTATTATGATTATTACAAAACCTAGAGCTTGTGGGGATTTAATAGGGAAGCTTAATAGTTGAGGTGTATATGTTGATGTTCAATGACCTCTAATGATAATCCATGAATATGATTCATGATGATTTATTTAGAGAACAAACATTCAAGTTTGGACTATGTTAAGATATAAAAAAAGTGCCATATCTAATTTCATTACTACTTTTTATGGTTATTTGGAGAAAGCCTTAGTAATTAAGAGCTTTCTGGATGAGCCGAAATTGATGATTAGTGATTGTAGTAGGAACTCTGAAGATGAGACTACAATAGCTTTTATCTGAAATTAGACATAGTGACCTATACATGTGAGGTATTTTTAAAGATAGCATCAGGAAATAGGGTCTTTAGTTTTTGTCTCTTGGGGTGTCTCCAATTATATGAGGGATAATTGAGTCTTCTCTTATGATGGGATGGGGTATATTATGCCTGATTGTCTAACCATACACGTGGATAATAGGTATAATATTGATACACCACCTAGAAAAAGGTGACGACTAGAGAAGTGTGGTTTATAGTTGGAGGAAGTGGAAGAGGAGCTGAGAGATCAATAGGTAGAGGTTAAAATTTTAATCTTCTTCCACCACCACCCCAAGTAGTCCATCCTAGGATCAGGAAGCTGGTGGTCAGGGATGAAGGTAGCTACTGGTAGTAGAGTATTATGACCCCGAGTATCTAGGGATGATTTGAGGTATGATCTATGTATTGTTTATTTAATTTTTGGTTTTTATAGACACATGTGTGAGACACTCATTTCATACCACCTCACTTTTCAAGATCAAGAGATTCCATAGGAACCATTGGATAAACTATTGTGTTTGGAGGATTCTACCAGAGGAGATTCAACAATCACACACTTCTTCCAATCATGTGGCCTTACACATGGGGAATGTATATTTCTATGGGATCTTTTCTTATATATGATGTGTCATTACGATTTCATTCTCGTTATGGACAATCTCTCTATACTTGATGAAAAATAGAATATTTTAGGTGGATAATGCGGTGAATTTACATTGATAGGATGTGATTTTCCTTCATCGGTGATAAGGAAACCCCGTCTGAGTAGGATTTCTCATACATAGGTGGACAAATATGATTACTCACTAGTTTTATAGTATTACCCTTATAGTATCATATGATATGAGCTTTTGGATTCCTACCAATGTGGTGTAGTATGATGATGCCTAATTTGAGGATGTTTTGGGGTTACCACCCCACCGGGAGATTAGTTTCTATATAGAATTAAACCTAGGGAATTACATGATATCGACACCATCATATTAGATTACTCCTATAGAGCTTCAAGAGATGAAGGTGTTGTTGAAGAAATTTTAGAGGAATTGATTTATCATACCTAGTGTGACTCTGTAGGTATCCCCAATGTTCTTCACCTAGAATGAGGATGAGAGTATGAGGTTATGTGTAGATTTTTATTGCTTGAATCAGGAAACCAAAAAGAATATGTTTCCAAATCTGATATTTGATGAACTCTTTAACCATTTGAAATGGATGAGGTGGTTCTCAAATATTAACCTCAGGTTGAGATATCAACAGCTTGAATTTCAAGAGGTGGATATACCAAAGATGTTATTTTGATCTCTCTATGGTCATTATGAGTACATAGTGATGATATTTGGCATGAATAACTCCATATTTGTGTTTATGGGACACATGAACTAGATCTTTAAACACTTATTAGACCGGTTCGTGGTAGTCTTCATCCATGACATCTTAGTTTACTTGATATCACAGGAGCAACATGAGAGACATTTTAGAAGTCCTAGACATACTTTGTGAGAACATAATTTAAGGGAAGCTACTGAAGTTTTAGTTTTAGATTTGAGAAGTCTAATTACTAGGATATGTCATCTTAGAAGAGGCAGTAGTAGTTGAACTAGAAAAGGTTGAGGTGGTGTTAGATTGGGATCCACATAAGAGAGTGGATGAGGTATAAATCTTCATTGGGTTAGTTTGATTTTAATAGATATTCATAGTTAATTTCTCTAGGTTAGTGGTACCATAAACTACTTTGAATTGAAAGGGGAAGCCTTTTGTGTAGAAAAAAAGTTCCAGAAGGCTTTTCTGGATTTGAAGTGCAAGTTGATGGGTGCCCCCATCATGATACTATTATAGGGGGAGTTATGTATGTTGTGTTTTGAAATGCCTCCAAAACTGGGATAAGATGTGTAATGATTAATATATAGGTAGTTATTTCCTATGGGTCTTGGTAACTAATACCCAATTTTTAAAACCACATGACCCATGATCTTGAGCAGGCAGTGGTTGTCTTTTCCTTGAAAATATTGAGACACTACCTTATAGGTGAGTAGTTTATCATCTTTTCTAGGAACAAGAGTCTCAATTTTATATTTTCATAGAATTATAATAACTTGAGATTGATTTATTTCTATATTTCATCCAAGATTATTAATTTGGGAGATTATATACTCTTGATAGGGAGAACATGGTGGAAGATTCTCTCCACAATATATCTTGTTTGTAGTTTTTGAGTGATCATTCAGAGAAAAGGCCTCATTTAAATTGTTCTTAGTGGAAAAATATGGTTCATATTAAATATAGTTGATGTTTTTTTACCCCTATTAATCATTTGTGTGTTTGGGAGGATTATTTTAGAGATTTTTATTATGATACCTTGTGTGTTCAGTTATTCACTGGACATGATCTTGATGGATTTTCTAAATGTAGAGCACATGTAATCCTTTTTTTAAGGGTGAATCATGATACTAGTGACACTATTATTGGAGGTTCTAGGGGGTTTTCATAAATCCCACTTAATTTTACATATAATAGGGGAAAATATGTACCATAAATATTGGGGTTAGGTATGGTGTCCTAGAATGAAGATGTGTGTATCTGAATTTGTCTCTTGATGCATCACTTGTCCTTGGGTAAAGTTCAAGCACTAGGTTCTAGTGGGATTAGATCAACCCCTTGTGGTACTCGAGTAGAAGAGGGATGATATATCCCTGGACTTCATTATGGGGTTTCCATGATTGACTAGAGGAAAAAATTATATATGGGTAATCATATACCAACTCACCAAGTCCACACACTACCTATCCATCCGAAAGTAGAGTTCAGTGGAGAGGATGTGATATCTTTACACGTAGGGGATAGTCTAGCTTTATGAAGTCCCCTTGATAATCATTATAGTTTTTGATGATAAATTTACATCATGATTATAGAGAGGATTATATGAGGACTTTGAGACACACTTGTGATTGAGAATGGTGTTTCACCCCTAAACAGATTGCTAGAATGAGTGGAAAATTTGGGTTTTGGAGAAATGAATAGGGCTTGCATGTTAGACTTTGGTCATAGTTGGTAGGATCACCAAATCTTGGTGTACTTTTGGTACAAAAATAGTTAACAATCCCCCATTGATATGAAAGCATTCAAGGCCTTTTATGGGAGACCCTTTAGGTTACCAATATGTTGGATTGATCTAGGGGATTCAACACTTATGGACCTAGAGTTGGTGTGAATGATAATAGATAATGATTAAAACATCTAGGAGAAGATGAGGACAACCTAGTTCCACCTGAATTTTTATGTGGACCGGTGATGGAGACCTTTGGAGTTAAAAAGGGAGACCATGTGTTCCTGAAGGTATCACCTCATCATGGATTATGGATATTTGTCTAGGTTGATAATTTATATTTGAGTTTCATTATCCCTTTCCAGATATTTTTTAGGGTGTGTGAGGTGGTGTATTGCTTATACCTACCACCGTAGTAATATTGGGTACATGAGGTATTCTATGTGTCACAGCTGAGGAGGTATGTTCATAACATATCGAGTGTTGTTAATAAGCTATAGATGTACATAGAGGATTATTCTTCCTTAATATTTTAACTATTATATATCTTGTATTGGCATGATAAGATTCTTTATGGGTGAGAAATATTCTTAGCATGTGTCCAGTGTTAGAACTGGAATCTTCAGAAGATCTCTAGAGACTGGGAGAAAAAGATACAAGATCATTAACCTCACACGTTTGAGTAGGTTTTTACTTTTTTAGATTAAAACCCTAAGGGGGAGAGAATGTTATGAATATTTTATTTCTCTATAAAACATTAGATTATTTTTGAAGCTAGGAACAGAGTCGGTGTGGGATTCCGGGGCCTAGAAATCATTGGTGTTGATATAATAAAAATATTAAATATATTGAATCACATGTATGAATTTAATTTTTTTTATATATTTCAAATGGTGTTTTAAATTGAATGGATGATACCTCAATTAAATTCGGATTGCGTGTTTCACCCTAGGCGTGATTTAACTTGTGTGTGTGTCAGAAATTTGGTTTAAGAGTGGTCATGGGAGGAATAAAAATTAAATTAATTAATTAATTTTTTTTATTAAAATAACTAAAAATAATACTCCTCTATATAAAAACCATTATTTATAAATCATAGGGTTAGCTAAAATACCCTAGGAATTTTAGAGGCGTTATGTAAGAGATAGTTGGATGAATGTCAATAACATCTTGGGGTGACGGTCTGGTTTCCAAGGGTTTATCTTCAAAAAAGTGTTTGGGAATCTCACTAATAATATTGATGTAGAACCATTATTCATCAACGATGAATCCAAATTTAAGGTAAGATGTTTGTTTTCATTCTATTTAATCCCTGTTTGGTAATCTCATGTCAAAATCTAATAAATTCTACTAACAAATTTATTTGTGGGTCAATCATTGATTAATAAGTGTTATTTTATGTTCCTAAATTTAGGAATTGATATTTTTTGTTGACGCATATTTATTCCTTGTGTGTTATCTTCTTCTCCAACAATGTATTGAGTCCAACCTAAATAATTTCCAATATCCATTCCTCACTTTATTGGTCAATTCTCTTCTCCCCTAATTCTTTATACATTCATTTTCAGTGTTCTGTTTGACTAGTGATTCGATAATACCATGAAACTGATCATTTTTCAACAAATATTTTTCAAAACTTCTCATTTATAAGTGTATAGTATTTGAACCAATTGCACAATTTAGGCATAATGTTATGTGATAGGTAATATAACATTTCTGGAAGACTGAAAAATGGATTTTCATATGTGGATTAATGATGCAGTAGTGCGGCATGATGGGTAGTGTTTCCCAAGTGATTAGGTGGATGGAATTTAGACACCAATGATGATTCCAATTTGTTCAATAACATATCTGAATTCCTTGGTGTATTTCATTACTTGATCATAGGCAGTGGAAACACGAGAAAGGATGCGTGAGAGTTTCTGGGTTTCTAAAAAAACCCAACATATACGGTGTGTATTTCGAAAGAACACATTCCATGTAGTCCCCTATTATGATGGATAGGGTTTAAACACAATATAAAATATCACATTCCATGTGTACATACCACATGATATGTGACCTAATTCTGGAAAAACAAAATGTATCCCTATGGAACATGGGTACGAGAATATCTAGGTACACAAACATGACTAGGTATAGAGGCACAATCAGGCTATGCAAGCACATCCCAAGAACTCAGACATAGCTTGGTACAAAGGTAAGGCTAGTATACTCATGCATGGATATATTATATTGGAACAATCTAATGAATGTGATAATGGACATGGGTAGATCCGAACATAGTGGGACACATCATGTACAACCAGTACACGCAATGTACTTTTTTATAGGTTGGGAAGAGGCCCCCGTTATCTTGAATTTAGAATTGTATATGTAGGGTGTGTTCCCCTGCTCTATCAATATGATTGTAAAACGATTCATACCATCCTAATAAATTGATGAGTGAACCCCACTATAGGATAGTCTCAGATAGAGTTTAATATCTCTCTATGTGGTATGAGGTGTGATCTTCTCTAATTATTCCCTATGTTAGTTTAGGTATCCCTTTACTGAATACGAGGTTTTTTTTATCTCTATCATATAAGGTTTACTCTTGGTAGATTTAGGTATCACCCATCAGCTTAGGGTATGATCCCCTATCTACGTATCAACGTCTTCTATGATCCAGCGTGTACCTTTTTCATGGTGATGGTCGATAAGAATGGCCTCTTAGATGAGCTCCAAAAGTGATAGAAAGAATCATAGAGTTAGTTCTCACTAAAAAGTGTTACCTTGAATCCATGAGTGGGATCCTAGGCTAGAAGTATGGTTTTGAATTTACCTTGAGACTTGGTTTCTATCTTCAGTATATAAGGTTTATTTTTTTATTGTCTCATTTTTTTATTGACATACCTTCTTGATGATGACCCAGATTCTCTCTCTTGATTCTTTGTGTTTGTTTATTTCAATGTGTCATATTAGTTATGTTACACTCACCCTACATGGTATTTTCGGACACATGTCATTTGTTATACAAGTAACATAACATTCAATGGATTCCTAGGTGGAACATGAGAAGTTGGAGTATAGTTGAGCTAGATGGACCATGATTGGTTCTAAGAGTTTCATTTGACTGTAGTTACCTCATTTAAATAAAGTTGAGATCCTTCAAAATTTTGATTGTATTGTATTTGGACCATTTCATTCCCATAATTATTTTACACTGTAATGTGGGATATAGTTGTATTCATGAATCTTTGTATCAGTTGAATTTTACTTTTCTCGTTATATTGGTATTTTTAGATGTATGTGTGTGTACATTTACCTTATTCTAAGGCCTCCCATGTGTGTGATATGTCTATTTAGAACATTCCACCAGCCTCTTGACTATTGGGGGTGGGATCGGGTGTCAAACTCAAATTTATATAAGTATGTCATTCCTTGGTTGGTTTGGTCATTATAGAAACAAAATTTAACACATGGAAAACCTACATGGTACTTGAAGAATAATTAGGTAAGAAACACTACAATCCTCGAATTATTTCCTACCTTAGCCAAAAAATATCACACTGATGACATCAAAGTCAATAGAAAAACAAAACAAAACATGGATACTAATTTAAGAATCAATATAGATTTTACCACAAAACGGAAACATAAAATAGTAGAGAGACATCTTCTTGGGGGAGATTCATGGGAAGCAAACATAAAATAGAAATGAAATAATGAATCATCATTGACACAACCCAACTCAAATAAACTGAATCAGAAACCCGTCATGACCCAAAAGAAGTATAAAATAAATACCCATCATAACTAAAAAATATTAACACTTTTTATTTCTAAAATTTCATTACAGTCATTAGAAATCATTTCAAAATCATATACTTTAGTAAAAACTCCAAAAAAACTATTTGTAAAATATTTAAACCCAATGTCATAACTCATAAAACATTCTATATTTTCCAAAATAAAACCTCTTAAACAAAATTCACATTCCAAGAAATGGTCAAACAATATAATTCTCAATTATCGTATAAAATTCATAAACACCAAAGAAAATGAAAAGTTTCATTTCAAAAATCACACACTTTTGTTTAGAAATATAAATTGTTTTCCATAGAAACTAATTTAAAAAAATTTGAGTTATTCTGTAAAAAAATTCACCCACTTATAAAAATCACATCCTATTTAAATATTTTATTAAAATATCTGTTAAATTTCAAAAACACCACTTTTTCACCATTAAAATCAGACTTACAAACTTGAAATAGGATTTAATTATTTCAATAGAACCCTCTTTATTATTATTATTATTATTATTATTATATTAAAACGAACACTAAAATTTTAAAAATTACACATACATTATGAAATATCATCAAAACCACCCTATATAGCACCAATATATAACCTGAATGAATTTGGATCCAAGAGAGATCAACACATGAATACATAAAAGGATAGTGACCATTAATTACTTGGTCGCATGGATTGGTGGTCCATGTTCCATTCATGCAATCATTATAGTGAACTATGATGAACCATGTACTTAATCTTCATATAGATTTCTAAGCCTTGCAAGATGGCTGGGTAACAACAATCCAACTCCCATTTCACCCTAAAAAATGAAATTATTTAATAAATACAAATATATCATCACAATTCTAGAACTAAAAATATGGAATAGTTCTCATAATAATGAATCAAAAGTGAAACTCAAATTCAAAATCACAATCACAACATGCCAGGGCAACTCTGGTTTCTTCAAGAGCGGTGATGATCAGTCACTCACCTTTGACCTACCTCTTATACTACAATGATCCTAAATCCAATCTACCATTAACTACCAAGTAACAAAGGGTGATTTGACATAATTTTCTCACTAAAAAACTTGAGTCATCCCACCTTCAGACACCTGAATTAGCCCACGATAAGGCTCAAGGAGCATTCTCGATCTCCACGGGATGGAAAATACTATCACGCATCAATGTAAACCAAGTGGGAATGATATATCCTAATAAACAATTAAAAAAACAAGAATAGTAAATTAAATAAATCTTTTGAATAACCCATCCATAAATTGGATTTCTATGCCAAATAAAATATATAAAATAAATATAAATATTTTAATTAAATAAAGAAGTATAAAAACATATAAACTAATCCCTTTTCTCACCCCGTCTCCAAAATCTATAAATAAAATTCTTGATGCCTCTTTAACCATCTAACAATCCCATTTATATACTTACCCTCCATCCATATAATGTGATAAAAAGGCCTATATGGTTGATTTGATAATGGAATACTAAAATAAATGAAAAAACAACTTACCTACATGTGTCTTTCCTAGTCACCATCAAACCTCAACACAAGCTCCATGAGAATATATAAACAAAACCAGAACCTAAAAAGTTAAATAAGAGTGATATCAGGAGCATGTTATGAATTCCGAATTAATCCACACCCCATGCATAATATTTCAGTAAAATATCCATTACGTTTTAGTTTTTAATATAGAAAAAAGTAGGGCTGACTCTAGTTTTTATTTAGAAACCAAATAAAAACACGCATTTTTTTAAAAAAGTGGTATCTTTTTAAAAGATGATGGGTAATGTAATCTTAATAAAATATTCATTTAATTTATTAAATGAATTAAATAAAATTCACAAACCTTAAATTTACCAATTATGAACTTTGAATGAAAGAATAAAGGTTGAATAAGTAGATCAAGTTTAATGGGAGGCCCTAGATCACTAAAGTTATTCATCATAATTATATCCTTTTACTCTTGGTGATCAAACCATACATAACTTTTCTTATGCATTACCTATTAGTGAGGATGAAACCAAAGTTCCAGTGGTAACCAATCCATATCACCATCATGTAGTTTAGTCAGTGTTGTAGCATGGTTCACATGTTTAGGAGGTAAGTTTATATCCTTTATTCCACTAACTAGTGTAATTTTCCTAGTCCACCCACATGAATACATGGGGTTTCCATTTCCTAACAACTTTCCATTAATCAAAGTACCACTTGAATATATTGAAACACACTATTCAAATTTCCAAGAATATGCAAGAATCCATAAAACACCATTTCATATATCAATATAGTTTTTACAATCTATTTGAAGTGAAACAATAATATTTATTTTATCAAATAAATTTGTGTTATGAAAACATTATCTTTAAAAGTTCCAAATGGTTCTCATTATTGATAAACTCGAAATCTTTCTTGAAAGATGAATATGAATACCATTTAAATTTCAAAATATTTCCTTTATATTATTCACACATAAAATTACATATATATATATATGTATATATATATACATATATATAACTCATGTTGTACAAATTCTAATGCCTTCATGTGAATTTGTACATATATATATATATATTTGTGTGTGTGTCTGTATTTATAAGTGTTCCCATAAATGTGTGCGTAAAAAACAAAGAAATATTTTCCATTTTCATCCGAATCCTATTTCTTTGAATGTAATTTTAAAACATGTGGTCACATCTTCAAATTCAAAGTAACACTTGAAATTCCATGATCTGCTAAAAGTTCCAATTAACCATTACTTTTGAGACCAAAAACACTTTGGAAATTAAAAACCCATTTATTAAAAATGCTTGAACAAATTAGAAAAAATAATTTCGATAGGATTAATTGAACGAAATTTATGACATGCTTATGGTTTGAGAAATTCCATTTTCATTGATATGGAAATAAAGGGAGCCATGAATCTACCTTTGTATACCCATTGAACATATTTAAATCTACCAATATGTATTCCAAATACTAAATTAAATCACAAGAAATCATAGTTCTTAAATTTAAGGATAAATGAAAGGGGAAAAATACGTCAAAAAGTTGGAATCAAGTCATAAAATGTGAAAAGGTCATCAACTTTGACTAATGTTTCTAAAATGGGCCTCACATCAGACATTATTTATACTAGGAACCAAAAATCACAAAATAAAAACAACTCAAACAAGATTGGGTTTTTTCAATGGTGACATGCAACAAGAGGTGGAGAGAATAGGGAAGAAAGATGAAAATGAGAAACATGGAGGGGGATATATACTTACCAAGTGTGATCACACACCGAATTCTAGGAAGAATCAGTGAAGAATGAAGATACCTAGAGGGGGTAAAACATGCATATGAGGGAGGGTATGGGTCTGGTGTTGTGATTGGGTAAGGGGGATATGGGGAGGTGTTATGTTTTTTAGTATTTTTTATTTTGTTTTCTTGATCTAGAAAACTCACATGGTTTGGATTCACAGTTTAATAAAATATTCACCAAATATTATCCCTTCAAAAGACACAACTAGAAGTTGCATGTTCGGTCTACACAGTTTGACTAACTACTTTCCATCCATTTCAAACCATTAAATCAAAATTCTTGGTCATTCACCCAGGTTTTTCAGGGTATAATGAACTATACAGGCTGACCATGAAACCAACACTAAACCAAATAAATTACATTAAATTAAATGGAAAAAACCCAGAATTCAATAGAAAAATAGAAATTAATTAAATATATAAATAATTAAATGAATTAAAATCCAGGGTGTGAAAATCAACCTCTCGAGCACACAACCCATCCTCTATCAACACCTCACCCATAAGGGAATCCTCAAATGTCCCTCAAACCCATCTCAGACTCTACTTAGTGGAAACCAGCCATAATTAACACCCCACAATGTCATCCTATCCCAAAGAATCCAACTAAACTAAAACTCAAGAAAAAGAGTCTATAACCCTCTCTAATCAACCTCAAGAAACTGATCCTTCACTACTACAAAATAAGGCTATATCCATGGACATATAGCCACAGTTATATAGGTCCATGGATATAGCCAATTTATTACCACAGTTTAATTAAGAAACCCTGCCTAAAATTATTCGTGCCCTTTCCCCCCAAAATCCGTCAGGCTCCTCATCGACCATTCTGTCCTCTCCATTACTGTCCCCCGCGATCTCCTCCTCGCCACACCATCCTCCTCTCCGTGACCCTCCTCCCCGACACCTCCTCGCGGTGCCCTCCTCCTCATCGCAACCCTCCTCCCCGACGCCTCCCCACCGTGCCCTCCTCATCGCCGCGACCCTCCTACCCGACACCTCCTCGCTGCGACCCTCCTCGTCGATGCCACTCTTCTGACGCCTCCTCACTGCGACCCTCCTCCCCGAAGCCTCCTTTCTGCGACCCTCCTCCTCGCTGCGAACCTCCTCCCTAATGCCTCCTCCCCTATGCCTCTCTTCTGACGCCGAGGTCGACACCCCCAACAACTCTGAAAACCCTTGACCCCTCCTCGCCACGACCTTCCTCACCCCGACCCTCCTCCAGCAAAGCTGATCCGAGCTACCTCCCCTCCTCCTCCATTCCTGATAGTTCTCCCCCACAACCAGTGGTAATCCCCTGTCTTCATCCCCATCCACTATTCTTTACCCTCTATTATTTTGTTTCAATATAAATACTTATTGGTTCTTTAATTCTTCATTTTGGGGTGTGATACTAGTTATATTTATACTCACCCTTATGTGGGTTCATCTTGAACATATAATGTATTCTGAAAATGGTTATTTTTATGGAGATTTAGGAAAACATAGTGTAGATGGTGTGTATTGGTGCTTGGTGGATGTGGTGTTTAGACTGTTTTCAGAATGGAGGCCTCATGATTAGACTGCATTATCTATTTTGGTTATATTAGATCTACCTACTAGTTATTGGGCCTATATTTTTTCCTCTTTACATTGATTAAGTGCTTTATACTTTGTTGTGTGATGTAATAGGTTTTTCATGCATTTAAAAATTTCAGTTTTTTACTCTTCCAAATTACTCTATTGTTCTTGGAAATATGTGTGCAAATATATAGGTTCATTAGTTTAAGTTCTCCCATATATTTAATATGCCTACTCAGTGATAGTAATCTGTCCCTGGCCAATTACATGTGGTTTTACTTTGAAAGGTATTAATTGTTGTCAATATTTATCCAGACTTGCAGCAATCAAAGTGGGTTACCACAAGAGCATTAAGTTTCTATAGAAAAATGCAATAAACTAGAGATATAATTATTCACTGGAAATAGGTATGTTGTTGTTTAATTTTTATTTTATTTTATTTATCGCATTGGTCACATATGATTTTACTACTTTCTATGGATGGAGGGTAGTTATATTCTGCGAAGGGGGCCAGAATGGCACTGGAAGAGGCTACGTGGGTTTCTTTGTAGGGGAGGGAGATCGGGGTAGTGGAGAGATTAATTTGTGTGTTTCATTTTTTTTGTCTTTATACTATGTTGTTTTTGTTTTCTTTTCCTTCGACGTGGACATCCGACGTATGGATGAGTCATGCCAAAATATTATCGTTGCACCACCCCTGTCTTTTGGATTTACATGTTTAGTTCAATTTCACTTAGCCTTTCTGAGCCCACTCATTGGCCACAATTTGACAGAGATTCAAAGAGTATGAGGGGTGTGTGAAGGGGGTGATGGGGAGTGTTGTGGCAAAATAAATATCATAAAAATGAAATAGAAATTGAACAAATGAATAATTAGGGAATCGATAGATACCCCAATAAAGTTTCATACAATGGGGTCTGCCCGGGGGTGCACGTGGGGGCTGTCCGGGGGTGCACGGGGGGCTGTCTGGGGGTGCAGGGGTGGATGTCCGGGGGTGCACGGGGGGCTGTCTGGGGTTCTGTGCAGGGGGGAAGGGGGGCTACATTATATAATTTGGGAAATGATTTAAAACGAAATTGGATTTTAGGAAATTTTTTGTTCTTATGATGAAATTCTTGAGGTGTTTTGAAAATAGAGGAGAAATTTATGAAGTTTGAGTGACACATCATACTTGACCCTTTTTATATCCCTGTAGGGGGTTCCCATCTTTTTATTAAAATAGTTGTTTGAACCAAGACACTCTTTAAGTGCCGTTAGACTTTTAATATGGGTCCCATGTTGTGTGACTATGTCACATGGGATGTGATATTTAAACAACACATTGTGTAGGAAACATAGGCAATTCCACAGTTCCGTTAGAGTTTATTTGGTTCTCTGCTGAAAAATAGTTCAAAAGTAAACAACACATTGTCTAGGAAACAGAGTCAATTCCATAGTGAACTGCTAGAGTCTCAGTCCAAATGTATATTCAAGTCTTAATATAACACTCATCTTGATGGGGAACATGTGTTTTATGCTTCTCTAGCTAGTGAGTTACTGGATACCAAGGGTCCTTTGACATAATAATACATTCAAGGATCTAAATGTTTAGTATCACAAGAAAATTAGGTTCATAAAACACTTGTACATAATACAAAAACATTATTTAGCAACTAGGAATGGATGGAGGGGGGCAGGGGGCTGTGCAGGCTAGGGGGATGGGTGGAGGGGGGTAGGGGGCAGGGGGCAGGGTGGAGGGGGGCAGGGGACAGGGGGGTAGGGTGGAAGGGGGCAGGGGGTGGGGGGGAGGGGGGCAGGGGGAGGGGGTGCAGGGGGGCTGTGAAGGCTAGGGGGATGGGTGGAGGGGGGCATGGGGCATGGTGCAGGGTGGAGAGGTGCATGGGGGAAGGGTGGGGGGGGGTGCAGGGGGTAGGGGGGAGGGTGGGGGGGGGGCAGGCGGGAGGGTGGAGGGGGGCAGGGGGCAGTGGGAAGGGTGCAGGGTGGAGGGGTGCAGCGGGGCACGGGGGCAGGTTGGAGGGGGGCAGGGGGCAGGGGGCAGGGGGGAGGGTGGAGGGGTGCAGGGGGCAGGTTGGAGTGGGGCAGGGGGCAGGGGAGAGGGTGGAGGGGTGAAGTTGTGGACATGTTAATTAAATAATTCATCAATATATAATAGAGGGAAGTGATTATTTATAATCCCATGATTCAGGTGAGGATAATTTATAGAAACAAACATACATCATTTACACTATATTATAAATTGAACTGATGCTTTCCAAGGGGACAAACTTGGAGGAACAAAACCAAACTTCAATAGACCATCAATTTATACCTGAATTTACATCAAATTAAATGGAATCATCTAATATGAAGTCATAGAGTTCATTAATTCAACTAGTAGTATCTTTATAAAAACAATCACATTAAGTGGGTGACACAAAAAATACAATAGAAAGACATCATGATTCTACTACATCAACTGAATCATCTAAAATAGTGGATCCTAGAGCATAAAACTGACCACAAACTCCATAATAAAAAATATTTTTAAATGTTAACTATTGATGAATATATAATATACAAGAAAAGATAAAAATATATTTAGTAGGATCCAATGGGAAAACCCCACTAGATTAAATAGATATCAATGGATGAGACATACTCCAGAATGATTGACTACAATTTTTCCAAACAGCTGGGAACTAATGATAGTAGATATTTAATGTAGAAAATCATGATGAGTACAAACTCATGATAATCTGGCAATAGATTATGACCTCCCATGACCTATGTTGTTTCTATCTGATCGACATACAGTAGAAACATAAATAGTGTGACATGTTCCTTGATCTAAAAAAATACACCCTGTAAATTACCCTCAAGAGCCTCCTCATCAAGAATATAGATTTGAGTAATTTTGATGTTGGGTCATGAAATATATCTAAAACTCTCACTTACTGATGCTTAACAATTGAAGGGTAATAAACTTTTAGAAACTACCTGCCATCACGGTTGAAGAAATATAATTTTCACCAAACTATCCCAATATTTCTACAATGAAACAATCCAATCCGCACAATATCAAAAGAACAAGAACAACCATTTACAATCTTTTCCAAAAAAAAATTTCACCACAAATGAATCCTAGTTCCCATTTTTATCAGAAGTTAAACTGAATGATATGTTAACCTCCTCTGAAAATTCATTTTTCAAAGCATATAAAATCAAGCAACCATACATTGGTACTCTGGTGTTATTTTTTTAACATCGTCTTCTAATTATAACCATCATTTGAATCAACTCTATACTGGTATTATGACTCAAAAAACATATCATCTACACCATGATTCTAATTTTGATATAATACTGGGTATAAAACTAAAAAATATTAAAGGAATATAGACTCATAAACCTATAATTTTGAATATTCATGGTGTATTATTATTATTATTATAATATTATAGTTACACCCAATCTCATGGACTACCCATTTTAAAACGCGTATGAATTGAATAATTATTATGTATCCTCTCTCATATTTATACTCTACAACTAGTATCATTTCACTTAGTTGTCCAATTATACATGAATGTGTTTTCATTGGATCATTGGGGCCCCTAAATACATGTGTTAAAGCTGAAATCCCTTAGTTACGTTTGGTACATGGCTCATCTAACAATATTACCATAACTTATTGTCCTCAACAACGCCTACCTCTAATCTCTATCTCTTCCCTCTATCTAATCTTTTTATATCATCTTATCATGACCGTCCCCCCATTGGTAAAACTCCATCATGCCGCGGTCACGCAGCGGTCACGCCGCTGTCACGTCGTGGTAATGCCGTGATTTGGCCCTACTTCGGCCACATCCAGCCCACATCCAGCCCCCTTCCACCTTCATTTCAGCCCGCTGCCACCAGCATTCCAGCCTGCAATAGCCCCCCCTTCCACCTTCAAATCAGCCCGCACCATCCCCCCAACACTTGCAAACAGCCCCCTTCCACCAGCATTCTAGCCTTCTCCCGATCCCTTTGCTCCTGGCCAGAAGATGCTGCCCCGTGGATGTCACTGGACTGGTCCAACATGCCGCGGTCACGCTGCGGTCATGCTGCGGTCACGCCGCAGTCATGCCGCAGTCACGCCGCGGTCACGCCGCATTCACGCCACGGTCACGCCGCAGTAATGCCGTGATTTGGCCCTGCTCCAGCCACATCCATCCCACACCATCCCCCTTCCACCTACATTTGTATTCTCCTTGGACAAATCATCCATTATGCTATTTCTTGCCTCTATTTTTACATACAATCAAGTATTTTTGGCATGAATCTATGTTTTTCTCCTTCTTCCATGAGAGAAGAACTGATCCTTTTATATTTAGCACTTATCTTAGACTTCTTAGGTTTATTACCCAGGGATGTATGATCTGCCTTCTTTAAAAACTTCTTGGGAAAAGTGTTTCCAACTTCATTTTTTTAAAATTTTCCAAAGGAAGTTTTCTTCCATTTTTCATCATCGGTGGTCTTCATTATCCATTTTTTTTAACACATTCTTAGATGGGCATGCTCCATTCTAGTGACCACACTCAATTAAAATACAATAGCGATCTTAAATCCGTTGTTACTCATGCATATTTATCTATTACCCATGGTTTAAAAACAAATTCTGTACAAATATGGGTGTGATTAAATAATGAGAATCCATCCATGGGGGTGCAGGGGGAAGGCATAAAAGAAAACTGAGAAAAATCACTAAACAACTCAACCACACTAGAAATTACCAAGGATTTTAGTAGAATGACAACAATGTAGAGTAGGGTAGGATGAAAGTTAGAGTGGGGGACTATTGCAGTATACTGGTACTTATAACATTGATACCACTTCACCACCCATCCATAAAATAATTGATATAGACCACTGAGGTGATGTAGGGATCTTCATTCCTGTATTTGACCCAACAGTTCATAGATACGAGCAAGGGTGGGAACAACCAAGTTGATGGGATATCCCTTTTCTAAGGTGACCACCATCCTTAAAGTATAGTTTCAGACATTAGTTATTATTCTTATCTTCTTAACATTGTAATTCTCATCCAATTATTTAATATTAATGCTTGGTATAAGATATGGTTTATATTTTCAAAATGTCTCTAAATTTCAATAAATCTTTGTAGATTTAATACAAAACATCACAACTCATTATGACTTAACCCAAACACTTTTGGGAATTGATTATTATTATCTCTTAGATTTCATATAAACTCTTTTTACTATAATCAATCCTCATTCTTGGAACTTATGTATGACTATTCGTCACTTTTTATAATTTAAAACATTTATGAATTCCCTAAACCATAATTTTAATATATTTGTTATGATTTTTTTATTAACTTGTTATTGATGATTACTTAATGTCTTATGAAACAATACATATAATGTTATGTCATTTTCTAGATTATTTTTTTAATGTATGTTTATCTGTTTCAGAATGGATAGATACTGGATGTACAACATTGATCGGATCACTGATGGATTTCAGAAGGAGTTACAATATTTTTTGGACATTTCATTCACTAATGATTCAGATGGAGGATTGATTCGATTCATGTGTTTTGATTGTGTTGGAAGACCTTGGTTATCTCATGAGGAAGTGAGTTTCCATATCACTAAAACTGGTTTCCAAAAAAATTATCATGTGTGGTATCACAATGGAGAAAAAGATCAAGTGTTGAATGACATCGATTCAGCGGAAAATATTGGTATGAAAAATCTGATTTCTGATCGGTTTCCTTTTGTTTCTAAAGCTAGCTCCTCATGTAGACCAGTGCAAGAGGAAATGAATACTAGAACACAGTTCTCATCTATTAATCAGGATGATGACGTTGAGAGTGTTAGAAAGCTGATGGAAGATGCAAATACCCCAGTATATCAACCATTGAGCAAACTTGAGTTTTTAATGCGATTATATCATGGGAAAATAATGTATGTATTTAGTATTACTGCGGCCGACTATATCCTTACATTTATTAAGGATTCACTGCCTGATGATCCATGTATTCTAGAAAATGATTACATGGCATCAAAGTTAGTTGAAAAATTTGGATTTTCATCTAGTAAGATTCATTCTTGTCTCAAAGAATGTTGTTTTTTCTGGAAGGAGAATGCAGACTTGAGTCAGTGCAAACAGTGAGGCACATCAAGGTGGAAGACTAATAAAGACGGATCTCAATCTTGTATACCACATAAAGTGATGTGGCACTTCCCTTTAATTCCCAGGCTTCAAAATTTTTTTATGTCATAACAAATGGCAAAGAATATGAGATGGAATGCAAATGAAAGAAATAAGGATAAAGATGAAATAATGCATTCTTCAGATGGGTTGGCTTGGAAGAAATTTGAAAGGTTACATCCTGATTTTGTAGCCAACCCACGAAATGTTAGATTGGGATTATCTTGTGATGGTTTCAACCCATTTCACCAAATGCATACTGCACACAGTACTTGGCCTGTTTTCATTCACATTTATAACGTTCCTTCATAGATGTGTATGAAGAAGCTGTTCACTATCCTGAGTATATTGATATCTGGACCCATTGGTCCTAGAAATGATATTGATATATACTTGCAGCCATTAATATAGGAGTTAAAAGATATTTGGATTGTTGGTGCATAAGCGTATGATGAATTCAGAAAGGAGTACTTTATGTTTCATGCAACTTTATTATGTATGATAAATCATTTCCCTTCCTATGGAATGATATCTGGTTGGAGTACTAAAGGGAAATTATCCTGTCCTATTTGTATAAAAAATACACATTTCTGAAGATTAAAGTTTCGGCGAACTTTCAGCTTCATAGGGCATCGACGTTTTCTACCAATGGATCATCCATACAGGAAAAATTGGAGACTGATCGATAATGCCATCGAGACAGATGAGACGCCTCAACGAATGTCAGGGACTGATATTGTTAAGGAACTTGATGATTTGAATTATGTTCTTGGCAAAAGTCAATCAAACATCAGAAAGCGAAAACATGCTAATTCGAATTCCAATAGAAATTGGAGAAAGAAAAGCATATTCTTTGAGTTTCTGTATTGGTCATCGAATTTATTATGTCATTGTTTGGATGTAATTCATATTGATAAAAACATTTGTGAGATGTTACTTGCTACTATTTTAAATGTCAAAGTCAAAACAAAAGACGATTTGTGGTGTCGTCGTGATTTGATGGATTGGGGTATAAGAGCAAGACTTCATCCTGAGTTAATTGGTCAAAATAAGTGGAAAGTCCCTGTTACCTGTTATTCGATGAAAAATGTGGAGAAAAAACAATTTCTTCAGGTCTTGGAAAGTTTTAAGGTTCCGGATGGTTATTCAAGTAATATTTCGTAAAGGGTGAATACATAAGATGTGCAACTAAAATCTCTTAAAACCCATGATTACCATGTCTTTTTACATGAGTTGATCCCCATTGCCATTCTCCATTTACTTTCACATAATTTTAGAGTTGCGGTGATTATGTTATGTCAATTTTATTGAGATATTTGTGCCAAAAGATTGAGCAGAAGTGTTGTTCAGAAATTGCAGAGAGATGCACCGATTATTCTTTGCAACTTGGAGAAAATTTTCCCAGCGTCTTTTTTCACTTGTATGTTACATTTGACTATGCATCTTCCCACGGAAGTTCTATTTGGGGTCCTGTTTTGAGTCAGTGGATGTATCCTACCGAAATAATGATGTTTACATTGAAATCTTATGTGAGAAATAAATATCATCCTGAAGGCTCTATTGTGAAATGCTATTTAGCACAAGAATGCATGGATTTCTATTCATCGTACAAGGATAACGTCACTATGAGGTCTAATAAACTAATGAGAACTGAATATGAGCAATATGATCCCATTGAGCCTATATTTCCTTCACTGCCCCAAACAGGGGGGATATCTAGATCGTACTCATTGTGTACTTTAAGCAGGGAAGAGTGGGAAATGGCGCATCACATAGTATTATTCAACTGTGGTGTGCTTGATGATTATATCAAGTAAGTAAACTAATAAATATGTATTTTTTTCATTGTGTGATTTCATTATATCTTCTAACATTTTAATGTTTTAATATCTATAGAGAAAATTTAGAAATTATAAAAAAGAGACATCGCTCTCTATCTATTAAGAGGAAGGAACTGTTGCACAACAATGAATTTGCTGCCTGGTTAATGTCAAAGGTAATATATTTCACTTTCTTCTTCTCATAACATAATCACATGTCTCTGTTTAATATTATATGTTGGCAACTTTTAGGTTTTAACTCTACCAATTATTTAAGTATCAGGTGAAATAAAAGCATTGTCATTTGGTCCAAATGATGTGGTACGTGATTGTAAGTCAACGGTTGTCAATGGATTTAAATATGTTATAAATAGTTGTGCAAAAAAATGGCAACACATCATGACAGTGTCACGATAAGCGCCAAAATAGATTGTTATGTGAGTGCATCGGACAGAGCGCCTCGATCAGAAAATATATCATATTACGGTGTTGTTGAAAGAATCATTTTATTAGATTACTATGCACATGGTCGTGCCGCAATGATAAAATGCAAGTGGTTTGATTCAATGACATGACAAAGAATGCATATTGATAACTGTGGATTTAGAGTGATTGATATGAACCGCCAACTTCATACCGATAAACCTTATATTCTTGCGTCACAAGCTAAACATGTGTTTTCTGTAAGTGACCCATTACAACCACAATTTGGTGTTATTGTTGATGTTATTCCTAGACATATTTTTGACGAAGGCATGGATGACAATGATGTTGTGGATGAAACTGTCAGTATTTATTCGAATGTTGGATTTGATGATACAAATGATTCAATTGTTAGAACAGATTATTAACTAGAAATTGTCACAGACCCCACATAGCGTTGACACATTTGTAAGTATTTACCTGATATTATCGCAATATTGTATGTGTTTTTTAACTTCCGTACATGATATCAAAATAACTAGTATATTTTATACCATTATTGAATATAAAACTATTAATAGACTCACCAATTTATGTTTAACCACTTCTCTAGTAAATCTTGAACATAGAAAAGTCTTGATATTTTATCAATATAAATATCACACATGAAAATGTATCTCATTGTTTTATGATACAATTGTATTATTTAACATTTTACCTTATTTCTATTTATTTGAGAATATTATTTTAAATTTCCAGGTCAAAATGTCTGATTATGATGATACTAGAAGGATTAGAAGAATACCGAGAAATGAACAATGTAGGTCTCCTCCTGGAAACAATGTAAGTACAAATTATATTTGAATATTATGGTCTTTCATATTATTTATCTTGTTATCATTGATTTTATTTTATCATCTATGTTATTTTAGGCTGCATCATCGAGGAGACGCTTGGATTATGCCACTGAGGATGATATTGTGGAGGGGGTACTAATTCTACAGGCCAGCCTACTACTACACCGCTTGAGACACCAGGAGGCCACCCTCCCATTATGCCAACTCTATATTATCCATACCCACCTTTTCCATATCCCTTTTTCCCGCACCCACATAAGATGGTAGTTCTCAGACTCCCATCCCTCATTTTCCATTCCCACCATCCACTGTACAGGGTATTGTGCCCCCATATATCCCACCGCCGTATCCATATCCATATCCATCCTCATCTGTACAGGGTTATCCATCGGGTTTTCTACCTCCATCAGTACACTTTGCATCTACTATACATAGTACTCTTGTAGATATCTCACCTACCATGGAGGCTACCCCTGTCCAAAAGCAGCACTTCATGGGTCAGCCGACCCCCCATCTATTGGTATTTGTTTAAACATTACTGTTACTGATTAATGATAAATTCATATATATATTATTTTCTTTTATTTTTGGTTACATGATTATCTCCAGCCTCTACTAGACGAAGAGGCCGCACACAAATGCGCGAGGTTTGGAATCAGAACACACACATCATAGTTTATTATAATGAGCACAATGGTATAATTAATAAAAATGGCATGAAATGTAAAAGTTTTATGGGAACACTTGCTAGACACATCAATAACATTCCGGTTCAACTGATAAGTTTGAAGGCAGTTGGACAAAAAATAAAGGACAAATCCTGGGAAGAGATTTGGGTAAGTAATGTTAATCACCTTATATATATATATATAAATTTATAATATTTTCTTAATAAATATTATGTCCATTGCAGCTTCGATATAATTTTCCTGATGGAAAAAATGAAAAGGCTACAAGGATAATGGATTTAGGTGAAATGTGGTGAGCCTACAAGTATGATTTATATATTGGTTTGAAAAAGAGAGTTGGTACAGAGCTTTCAGAAGAAACAGTGATTCAAGATTTCCCAATATCACAATATAAAGAGATGATCAGCTATTGGAAGAGTCCATCATTTAAGGTGTTTGTTAAATTTATATATATATATTCATTTATTTATTTGAAAATGATTTTAAATTACTTGTTTTATTTATGTTAATGAATTTATATAATTATTTGTTTATAAGAGAAATCAAACAAAAATAAAACAAACAAGAGTGCAATGAAACACATTTATACTCGCGGACACACTTCATTACCACATCATGAGCAGATGCAGGTAATTTAACATTTAAAATATTTAGCTTTGTTTAGTGTAATTTTTTTAACTTCCAATTTTGATTTATTTATTTGTTTTTTTCCAGAAAAAGTCATCGAATATTGAGGGTCACGTTCCTCGCTCAACTTTGTTTTGTACAAGCTGGAAAAATAAAGATGGTACTGTGCCAAATCCCGACACCGATAAGGCGTTTGTAAGTATATTTCAATTTCTTTTATTTTTACTGAATTTAATTCCTTATATTATTTTATCATTTTAATTTATGTTATATATCAATCAACAGAATGATTTAGAGGTATTGGCAGAAAATGAACCTGACAATTTGGGCCCAAACAATAATCTACATCAGGTATTAGGAGATGAGCATCAGGGTGGAGTGCATTGTCGACCTGCGAAAAAGATTGTACCATCTCGATAATGGTATACTAACGTTTCTTTGAGTACCGGTTCTGGTTTTGTCACAGTGTAACAAATGAATGCCGCAATCAATGAAGCAAGTCAAAAATCCGAACAGGCGATAACTGCAAATATGATGAAATTTATGTCTGCCCTTTCTTCTACACTTCCACCAGACTCAGCTGAAATGGTTGATGCCTTTTTGATGTCAATGTGTTCTGCTAATGTAGATTCTTATGTCGGAGCCGGAGCCAGACCTAGTGCTAAACCCGGTGCTGGTGCCGGTTCGGATGCAGATGTCGATGATGATATTGGTGGTGTGAGAGGTGGTGATGGTGTTTCTATAGGAGGTGTGGATGAGGGTTATCATGATTCTTATGATACTGATATTGAGACTCAATTTTGATATAAATTGTATTTTTGGATTGGTAATGTATGACGAGTTCCATGCATCTGATTACACTGCTTTTTCGATCAATATCATTAATATTTACCATATCTTATTGGGAATGTGAATGACTACTAACCTGTAGATCTACCTTAAGCTAACCATGTATAGTATTAGTATAGCCCTATTGCCATGACTTCTCAATCAATAAGTTTCTTTAACTACCTCAGTTAAATCCATGTATTCAAATTCAGTAGCTGAAAGTGCAATAATAGATTACATATTTCAATTCTATAAATGAAACCTCCAAATTCAGTAAACACATTAACCTGAGAAAGCAATGGATAAGGAGCAAGAAAGGGAGAGGATGAAGATTCATACAAGTCAAAATCAGAGGTCCATGATGAAGATGGAGATGAAGAAGAGGACATCGAAGAGGTTTGTGATAACCATAGAAGGCAGTGATTTCAACATCAGATTCAGGTAAGGATTCTTCCATTTTTATTCTTTGGCTCAATTTTATTTTGGGTTTTTCTGATTTTTGGGTTCCATATCTTTTTGCAGTGCATTTTGGATCTCGTTAAGGATAGTGAAGCACTACATGACTGGGATATCCTCTCAACCTACGGGCATGAGGCCTTCTAAAAGTTCATCACAAGGCCCAACTCCTTGGTTCAGTTTGGGCCAGGTTAGGTTTGCTAAGTTATTTTTTATTGGGTTCATTTTTTTGGTTTATATCAATTTAACAGGTTCATTTTGTTCGATTAGGGGCTATTCAGTTCAATTAAATTAATTTTAGATCCAATCAGGTATGTTTCATTAGTTTCATTTTTTTCATGCTCAATTATTCTTTATTGAAGTCAGTTTTGATTGGTTTGTGTCAGTTTGGTTACATTGTTTTCAGTTTGGTTCTGTTTTATCTTTTTCAAAACCATTTGGTTTTGTTCCACTTTACTCAAATTGGATTGATGATGTTTGATTTAGTTATAGTAATATTAGTATGTTTTTTATTAGTGTAGTTAATTTGAATGGAATTTTTTGTATAATACCATATATTAGAAAGTTTTTGGTTTTCGCAATTCAATTGTCCCACCTCCTCCCACTCTCTTTGCTCTTGGCTAGAAGATGCTGCCCTCCGGATGTCGCTGGACCGGGCCAACACGTCGCGGTCACGTCGCGGTCACGCCGCTGTCACGCCACGGTTACGCCGCAGTCACGCCAGAGTCACGCCGCAGTCACGCCGTAGTCACGCCGCGGTCACGCCGCGGTAATGTCGTGATTTGGTCCTTCTCCAGCCACATCCAACCTACACCACCCCCCTTCCATCTTTATTTCAGCCCGCTGCCACCAACATTCCATCCCACAACAGCCCCCCTGCCACCTTCGAATCAGCCCGCACCATCCCCGCAGCACCTGCAACCAGCCCCCTTCCACCAGCATTCCAGCCTCCTCCCGCTCCCTTCACTCCTGGCCAGAAGATGCGGCCCCGCAGATGTCGCTGGACCGGGACAAAACGCCGTGGTCACGCCGCGGTCATGCTGCGGTAATGTCGTGATTTGGTTCTGCTCCAGCCACATCCAGCCCACATCACCCCCCTTCCACCTTCATTTTATCCCACTGCCACCAACATTCTAGCCCGCAATAGCCCCCCCTGCCACCTTCGAATCTTCCCGTACCATCCCCACAACACCTGAAACCAGCCCCCTTCCACCAGCATTCCATCCTCCTCCCGCTCCCTTTGCTCCTAGCTGGATGATGCTACCCCGCGGATGTCGCTGGACCGGGCCAAGACGCCGCGGTCATGCCGCGGTCACGCCGCGATCACGCCGCGGTAATGTTGTGATTTGGCCCTTCTCCAACCACATCCATCCCACACCAGCCCCCTTCCACATTCAATTTTAAGGTGTTTTATGGTTTTTAGATTTTTTTTAGGGTTTTTAGAAGTTTTATGTTTTTTTTGTTTTTTTTCAAGGAAAAAATAGTACTATAAATATCAATGAAAAGATGAATTGCAACAGATCAATCAAACGTGAAACGACAGTTGACCCAAGAACCCAAATTCATAGCTCAACCATATCAAGACATGGGAACTAAGAAAAGTGCCCATTGAACACCATGAAACCAAGAAAATAAGCAAACACGAGACCCTACGATGTCCAACCAAACAGAAACCTGATGGTGAGGTTTGCTTCCAAACTGGAAAAGCAACATCCACAAATGCAGCAAAAAAAACAGTAACAAAACCATGGAATCATGAAGAAATAACCAAGAAGTCATAGACTGTAAGCACCAGTAACAAAACTAGGGAATAAGGGAACATCTAAGAGCCACCCCAAGCCCTTTAATACTCCAAGAGAGGCAACTAGCATCACCATTAATCACTTCCAGTAGAAGATGGGCACACACAAAACTAACAGGAGACAGGGAGGATCCCCTTCCCATCCAGTGGCACTCGAGAACTGTAGAGACATCACCTATGAACTCATAGAAAGTAGCGACAGAAAAACCCATGAACCCATCAAGAAATACCTACAAGTGAAAAGAAGATTCCCAAAAGGAACAAGCCAACCAAACTGCAAGCCAAACTCAGAATCTATATCAACCAAACCGATAAATGCACACTCTAACACACCAACAACCACTGACACTACCCAATCCACTCACTCTCACACACACATAGACGCACACACTCACTCATGAAACACCACCCAAGAAAGCTCCACTCGAATCCCAATAAAGTAGCAACAAAAAAAGAAACTGGAATCCCCCCAATCAACGACCAGCCCCTAACCATCTATAAGAATCCACTCCTACACACCAGTCCATATGAGCCTGCAACGCACCAAACAAAAAAATAACTGAAAAAAACTTTCACCATATGGAAAAAAGAACAAGTCTAGCACACCCATGACACCTGACCACCGAACCCAGTAAAGATCAGCCCCATGCAAAGCAACCTGTAAACCAGCTGACGCCCACCCAATAGACTTCTAATCAAACTACTCCCAAACCATCCTAATCTACACCTCAAACCAGCCAACTCCACTCCCCCATCTATTAACACCCAAGCAGCACTGGAAACCTTATCCCACACTAGCCCCAGCACGACCACCAATCAATGACCAAGGAATCCCCAAGAACCTATAGAAAACCTAGGAGAGTAGGCACACTATTCCCTTCACCCCACCAATACACGAGCACACTAGAAGCAAGACACAACCCAAATTCTCCTAGAAACCTACTCTAAAAAAGACAACATGCAACCTCACTAACCAAGAGACACACACCATCCACATGCCCCATCAAGAAACCACTTGCACTGGGAAACCCATCCAAACCATAAACTCAGAAACCATCAAAAAAATATCCAGACAAGAAACATTGCAAAATACTATATCCTACCCAATGAACAACCATGAAAAAAGACCAAGCCTCACAACAAGATGCCTAAACCAAATACCATTCAAGGGAATCCCACTCCAACCGAGCCTGCATCCAGCACAAGGGCAGCTATAAGACCTGCAAGAAGAAAACAACAACCAAGGAGAAAGCATTCATCCACAATAGCCCTACCAAACTAGAAGAACACACCTCTATGGGTCATCCAAACTAAGATGCACTAGACACAACCTATAATGAGAACCCAACCAAAGATATCCGAGAAAAACACCAGAAAAACAAAACACAAAAACCCAAAAAAAACCATCAAATCCACTTCAAGCTGCTCCAAAACTAGCATGCTCCACGACTCGGTGAGAAACCAGTGGATGGAAAGACAAACAGTACTAACGGAAGCCAACAACCAGCCAAATCATCACAAAAAATGCATCACAAACACATCCCCTCTCCCCTGCAGAAGACCCATTCCTAGAAGCACCAGTAGCTCCGTCCAGAGACCCCAACACCACAAAATCAAGGCTACCTATAACTAGATGAAGGCCTGATAAAAAGAGAGTCCCACAAAACATGAAAACACACCTGCAAGTACCACAAAACCACCCGCAACCAACTCCAACCACATGAAACAATAGCCAACGACCTCACGAGTCCAGAAAACAAAGACATAAAAATGGAAGGTACAACATTAGACTTCACCAGATCCAAGACACTCCATGTACACACATCCAAACCCTGCACTAAAAAGACTATCCCAACCCCATACAACTTCACCTCAACAAAACCCTCATGCCCAACAACCAGAACCCTCACCCAAATCCCAACAACAAACATCTAGTTCCCTCTCAACCCAATAGGGTGGGAGGGGTCCTGTCTAGGGGAGGCTTTGCAGGGGGGAGGGGGCTGCAGGGGGGTGGGCTGTGCAGGGGAGAGGGTGGGGGCTATTTTTTGGGGGGAGGGGGGGATATTAGGAGGGGGGGGGGGCTTTCCAGGAAGGAATTTATAGGGGGGAGGGGGCTGTCCAGGGGGGAATTGCAGGGGGGTTGTCTACTGCAAGGGGAGTGGGGGGGGGGGGGGGCTGAAGGGGGGAGGGGGGCTGCAAGGGGAGTGGGAACCGCTAAGGAGACTATGTTTCATTAAAGGATGGGGAACCACCATACATTAAGTAAGGTGATGATGGATTGATTATCTAACTCTATAATAATGGATCATATTCCCTCAACCTTGCACCTATTATTTTTTCCTAAGAATACATCTACTTCTATCTTTTGGACCAGCTCTAAAAATGACTCTCTCTGTTGTAAAATATGAAAAGAAAAACTAGAGTCTAGGAGCCACTCTTGATTGAGTGTATAAATGGACACATTCAAGATTTAAACAAATGTCATAGCCTGAATCAACCGGAAAATACAGGTTAGTGGGCTGTTTGGATTCTAACTCACACATACATTTCCTACGCTCGGAATTAATGTGACCAAGTTTACCATAGTGAAAACATATTACTTTTCCATCCATATATCTTCTCCTAGATTTGGGTTATTTATTAATCTTATTTTTGTCCCTACTTAATTGTTTTTTCTTACCTTTAGTTTAAGGTCTCCCCCATTGTGAAAAACTATTATCCTCACCTTATATTTTTGTTCTAGAATGCAATTCATTAGTTAGAGGGGCTGATTTGATATCTTCTAATGTTAAATAGACTCAACTATACATCATGGTCGTAACAAGTGTTTTATATCTATTTTCAAGAGTGATTAATATGATCATTTCTGGATCCTCATCATCTAAAAAAACATTAATATTGTCTAAATATAACATGAATTTATTAACCTCATCTAAATGGTTTTTTATAGATGTACTATGGGGTTTGCTAGGGCAGGGGGAGGGGTATGCAGGTGGGGGGCAGGGGGCAGGGAGAGGGGGAAGGGGGAGGGGTGTGCAGGTGGGGGGCAGGGGGTAGGGGGTGTGCTGGGGCAGGGGGAGGGGTGTGCAGGTGGGGGAAGGGGGCAGGGAGAGGGGGCAGGGGGTGTGCAGGTGGGGGGGGGGGGCAGGGGGGTGTGTGCAGGTGGGGGGGGGGGGCAGGGGGAGGGGGGTGTGCAGGTGGGAGGGCAGGGGAGGGGGAATGGAGGTGTGTAGGAGTAGAGGGGGGGTGCTGGAGCAGTCCTCCTAATAGCCAGCACGGTTCACCGTGCTTTCTTTTTTTATGCCATGGAAATCCCTATACCCACAGTTCAAACCGTGGCTATAAAGGTATAGCCACGGTGACCATGGCTATAGGGGTATAGCCACAGTGACCGTGGCTTTTACAGCATCTATCGGGCTGACCCTATAGCCACGGTTCGAACCGTGGCTATAGGTCTTTAGCCACGGTTGAAACCATGGCTATAGGCCTCTAGCCACGGTTCCAAATCGTGGCTATAGGGTCAGACCTATATCCATGCTAATACTAGCCACAGTTCATGAAACCATGGCTATAACCTATAGCCATAGTTTTGGGGCCTATAGGCACGGTTTTGAACCGTGGCTATAGCCCAAATTTCAGGTAGTGCTTACACCCAAATACCATCCATGAATTAATTGATCTCTTCTTCAAGGAACTATCCAAATAAACCCAAACTAAACCACTTATAATCTCCTAGAAATGTCTTCCAAAAAGTTCATAACACTAACTTGGGTCTCACTATATATCCCTATAAATAAATCTCAATCTTGAACCTCAATGAAAACCTCCAATCAAACTTCTCCAAACCCTAACTATCATACCAACAACCTATGATCACCATAAGGTCCTATCTATCATGTCTTACATAGAAAAATACTCATAATAGACCATTAAAAATTCCAATTATGACTCCAAGGTAAGAAAATAATTGAAACACACAAATAGGGGAAGTATACGAAATTCACCTAGCATACGTGGTGTGTACCCCTAATTGTCCTTCCCCAGTTATGCACCATCGACCTATCTGATTTCTACTTACCAATTAAAAAACACGTAGTACCCCTACATGATGTTTACCCCACAAGAGGGACTAGTCCATGTACCTCAAATAGTTTATATACATGTTCTATACATATCCAATAGTCATGTATCTCACATGGGGTCTGACTATATACCCTGCACATTCATGTCCCCCCATACAGGGTGTCTGGATGAGTACACAACCAAACCTTAAGTCACCCTTTCATAGTGTATTACAAGCACCAACATAGTGTCACCATAATCTTATAACCTTCTCCTGAAAGAAATAACATATGGATTGTATTCTTAGACAACATGTTATATTTCCATGTTTCTAGAATGAAAATCCACTACATTACACATAAACCAATTGTTTCTCCCGAAATCAAGCCACAACGACCCATAAAACACTCCCGAAATCCATAATAACACTTTTAAACCTAAAAACGTCTATGTGGATTAGGGAGAAAAATAAAATCAACATTCCACCTCAAGGCATAAAATGTTGAATTTTCATGCCCAAAACCACACTATATAGCCATTGCATTCCAATCTAGATCCTCATATAAAGCCCAGTGTGATTTCCCATTATCCCCCCTTACTTTATATCTCAATAATCATGCAACAAAATGAAATATCCCTCTCTCTAAATGTACATAGTAATCCGTAGATCAATGGAGATGGAAAAAGAAAAAAACAATATAAAAGAACACTCCTTAAATGGTCCAACTTCAGTTATGAAAACCAAAGAGAGTTTACGCCTCACCTAGGTAAATCCTCACATTGTAGAATCTACCATGAAGTCAAAATTTCAATCCAGGACTCTAGTTAAATATTAAATATTCTACAAAAATATGAACCATTTGGAATTCTACCAAACTCTGTCCTTAGCATAAACACTCCATTTTAGGACCAACGGTGTGGTTATAAAATAATTACTTGATCATATACTAGGTGAAATTACCATTTTCCCTAAAAACTATCATGAATAAAAAATAATATTTCCCCTAATTTCCATAACATATAAAGATGTGGTTCATTATAGTGGTAATTGTAGAGAATTTTGTGTGAATATTGTAGAATTTTGGTAAATTGAGGATGTCATGGAAATGCTATATAATGTCGTTTTGATAATTATTACACATTATGATTATTCTACTTATACTTTTTTATGTCTTCTTTGATGGTATAACATGTTAATACTCTTATATATTTATTACACATAGATGTCAAATTTTTTAATATGGATGATTTTACTTATTAATATTATGTTCTCACCCCGCCATAGTTTTCCCAATCTGTAATGTATATAATGACTAATAATAGAGATAATTATTAGCGATACTAGATAGAATTGGCTGATGATTTAGTGATTCAGCTCCCTTATTGTACATACTTCTTGATGTAATATAAATTAGCATATAAATATGACACAAGTTGTGGAAATGTATTTTATAAAATGAAATTTATTTTATATTGATTGGTGTTTGTTCTTCTATTCCTATGATTTTATGAGGTTAATGCCTTTCATTTGAACAATCCATACCCTCAGTGATAATCCCCAACCAAATGTATATTAAAGGGGGTGTTGGGGTCACCCTAGTCTCTACTTCTGACCAATGATTGGTTCCCAGTGGGGGAAGGTTATGACACGAGGTGGAGAACATGATAACCAACTATATATGTTTTAGTGGGAAATGTATTGATTATTGGGTAGAAATATTTAGTAAGTTTAAATACATAATTTCCATAGGTTAAATTTAAGTTAAAACTATGAACTTTTGATTAAGCTTTATGTAATTATTTATGAAAAACTATATTGATATAATATAGTCTTTATAATTATATCACATTCAATTATGATAAACTAATTCATGCTTGTTTAAAAATTCACTTTTACAACTTATGAAATGATATGATGCTTATACATCCCTATTTTCATTCCATGTCTGTTTTATAATTAGAATTTCAATTCATGTTAATTAATAAACCCGTAACAACATGTTAGGAACTATAAGTGTTATATAAAAGTAGAATTATTATATGAATTCTTGGATAGTGAATCAGGTTTCAAATATTATTAATTCCATAAATAGATTAAGATTTATTTTTAAATAATTCATTTTAAAAACTATTAATTAAGTCAATATTTTTTAAATATAATGTTTTAGAATCCAATTTTCAATTCTAATATTTCTAAATGTGAAAATTTTATTTCACATGTTAATCCAAACCATTATTTTATAATTTTTCTTAGAATTAGAAGTTATTTTTATATATGATTTCATGTGATTATATGTAATCATAGAGACATAAATTTATGTTACTTATCATATTTAAGTAAATGATATGTTGTAAATCATGTTTAGTATATATTGTTATCAGAAGTAATTGATGATGCAAAATATAAATTGAGATGTAATGTGATATATATGAACTAATTATTATAAACAATATGTCTAAATTTGATAAACAATTTAAGAAATTTGTTATTAAATCGGGATAAAATTGATTGTATGAAACATTATTATTTATAGAATGTTGATCAAGTTATGTTTTTAATATTACATTAGAATTTAGACTTACTGCACAATTTACCTTGCTAAGTTTTGATTATGTTTAAATAGGGAAAGAGAAATGTGCAAAAAATAAGTGATGAATGGAAATTGTGATAAATAATTAATGAATTGACATGGTTAAAGTAACATAAATCGATTCTAATAATAATATTGTTTATTATAAAAGTAATGAAAATGAATATGTTGTGTGCATAATTAATGTAATATTACACTTAAAAATGGTTAAGAATATGTGGGGAATTATTAACCTTTGTTTTGATTGATTAATTATTTTAATTTCTTGTTAGTGATATGATATATTAAATCTTTAATGTGGATGTGTATTACCATTTCAATTAATTAATTTCTAAATAAATCATTTATTTTGATATATTTGGAATTATTTATTATAATATCTTTGGGTTGATGGTGAAAATTAATTTTTTTATTAGAAAATGTGTTGTTATGGTGGTGATGGTTAGATGAAAAAGGAAATATTATTATCATTTTTTATTTTTTATTAATTGTTTTTTATGTTGTAAGTTGTTTTTAGCTTGTTAGTTAGCAAATATTTTTTGTTTAATAATAATTGGATTCATATTCACTAACTATTTATTTATAAATTGTTTGATATAATAAATCACTACATTGTTCATGTTATTTTAGGTTTATTTATATTTTTATATTGGTTTTTTTCTTTATATAAAATACTTGAAACAAATAAATGAATTAAAATAATAATGAAGGGATGATGTTACTCGGATTGAAAGTGGTTGATGGTTGTGTTTGGTCCTAGTTGAATTAATATTCCTTGAATTCAATCAATATAATTTATTAACTTTTCTTGATGCTAATATTATGCATATTAAACCATATATTCTAAGATATAGATACCTGTTTTCATTTAATGTTGAGACCTCCTTCTATATTGAGTAGAAGATTGTGATGTTTTACTCATCAATGAAATGATTCATGAATTTTCTGTTAACCTAGTTATTTTCTTTAGAAACTGATTGGATATTATAGATTATACAACATAGCTACGAGGATATGTATGATGCAATAAGAACCAAAATATGTATGATATTCCATTCATATTGTTGTTCATTAGAGAATTATCAGAATGAATAATTTAAGGACTAGAGAATATCTCAAACTCTTATGGGTGACTTTGGCTTCGGTATTTTGGTGTTTCATTCATTCCTATGCATCTTCCTTTATAAAACTCTAAATTTATTTTGAAACAAATATTAAAATCCCTGAAAAAATGGGTCTGTTGATTTATTTTAAATAAATGAATTCATTTTCTGTAAATTTAGCTATATGTTCTATGAAATATTTAATTGGATTTTTGTCAAACAATTTTGAAGATCCTTTGTGTGATTATTATAATATTTCTCAATAGTTTCTTCCAACATAACTTTTTGTGAATTAAACATTCTTTCACTAAATAGATAAATGTCATAGTTCATTAAATAAGGAAACATTTCTCTAGTTGAATAACTAGGTCTTTGAAGAATCTTTTATCAAATGGAGTTTTGAAAATCATTAAAAAAAATTTGTAAATACAATTACAATGATGATGATAATATGGTATAGTCAATATTTAATATATATATAATATTAGGAAGTTAGAAAAACATCATTGACGCTGAGTTTGTAATAATTTTCAATAGATTCCTAGAATTATTGAGAAGTGTCCCATAAAAGTTATGATGAATGAGAGAATTAAAAATCCAAATCTGAACTATGTGGGAAAATATTTTGAGTTTCTATGTTTTTCTCATAGGTGTGAACCTATATAAAGGAAAGTAAGTACCAAATGTACTAACATTTTTCAAATGTGTGAGTGAGGTGAAGTGATGAATAATTCATAGTATGGTGAGTTTAAAACCAACAAAAACCCTTCGTTAAAGAATATGATTCATTCAGATATTCTAGTCAGAGGCATTGAATATAGGAACAAGTCGGAGGTACTAGAAAGAGGTATCAGATATATTAGAGGTGTAATAGTATTTTCCATAGAAAGAGAATAGATCATATGCATAGTATTTTAAGGTGAACCGGTCAAAGTTACTCCATATGAAGGTAGAAAGACCACTGTATGGATTCACAATTAATGAAGTTCATAATATGGAGAATTTCTAGAAAAAGGTTTTGTGATTTATTTTAGAACATTTATATCCTTCTTTTAGATCAGAAAGGTAATAAATATTTGTAACTGATGAGAGTTAATACAATTACATATCTGGTGATATAAGAGACCTAAAAGGATTTGGATCAAATTTAAATCACATCATATTATTGTGTATTTATATGGAATGGTGTGAGTTTCAATTAAAAAGATATAGTCGCCCACACTATGGGAGAACATTATAAATCTTGTAAATATTTCATTATTTTCTTAGAATTTGATAAAAAAGTGTTGTTGTGTTTTATAAATTTTAAACCAATAAATACTCTAACAATTTTAATTGATTAATTATAAAATTAAAAAAATTTAAAATATAATGAATGATTTAACACCCTGCTTCTCAGTGGTTCTCACACTATAGAGAACTTAAATTGTTATCAGATCAAACTGGTTCCCACTATAATATCTTTAATTCTCTTACCATGGATAATCCCAACTTAGTGAATATTATAGGAATTCCTATCTTCAATGTAAAAAAAATATCATGGATAAAAAAGATGATACCCTATCTCTTATCTCTTGGCATTGAGGTAATTGATACAACTATAATTGGGTTTCCATCGATTTAGTAAGAATCTCCAATGACTTTTGTTGAAATAAGCATTATTGAGGTTGATGAGAAATATCAAAATTTTATCCTCATGTCTTTGTTAGAAATTATTTTATAAAGGTGATGGGTCTCAATACAGCTAAGGAAACTGGGGAAAACATGAAAGTATCTTCAAGGGAAATATCAATGTAAGGGATGTAATGATTCATATATGGATACAGAAGTTAAAATATATCAGAATAATAAATGATGAAACTATTGATTAGTATTTTACAAAAGATAATTATTTTTTGAGAAATATCAAAGTATTGGGATTTTTCTTAGAGGATTCGATCATTATAAAAAAATTCATGAGAAACATTCTAAATAGGTTTCATCCATAAAACAATATTTAAAAAATAAATATGATTTATATCTTGATGAATTTCATAAATTTTTTATTTCATATGAGATGAGGAAATATATAATATTCAAAATGAATATTAAGGAGGAATTGGATTTTCAAGATATGAAGAAGAGTAATTTTCATCAATGAGAACACAATTTAATGGGACTTATTGAATAATAAGATAAGGGATTTGATGTTAAAGAAAATGATAGATTCATTTATATTGTGTCTAAAAAATACCATAAATATAGAGGAATGTACAAAGGATAACATTCTATTATTTTTTTTGAGTGTGGAGGCATTGTAAATTTTTATATAAATGTTCTTAAGAAAAAAGTTTGATACTATGATGATGATTCTGATGAAAATACCTAGTGGTAAAAGTAGATAAAACCTTCCAAGGAAGATAATAAATCCATTGAATGTAAAAAAAGTTCACCTGAATGAATATAATAAGCATGTGAAGTAAGAAATTTGAGAATTAATATACAAAAAAGTTACTTATAAGGTGAAAAATATAGATAATTTATAAACATTCTTTGCTAATGTTGAGAGAATGAAATATTTATCAAATATTTAAGTTGAAGAAGGTGAAGAAACATTCAGAAAATATCATCTGAGATCAAAAAGAAAGGAAGATCTTGAGTAAAAGAAATAAAGAAATAAATAAATTATAATGTTAAAGAAACAAAGTCCTAAAAAGAAAGTAGGAAATGAAAAACACCTTAGAAAGTAAGATGTGTTCATTTAGGATATTATGAACCTTAAAGTGACATTTTTAGAATAAGGAAAGATGGTGGAAGATCTTGGTAATTAGCTTGATGTTATAGAATATGAGATATGTAAAAGTCAATAAAAATTCTTTATATTTGAATTTATCTTAAAGAAGATAAGTGATAATTTCAATAACGATTCAGAGGTAAAGGATGAAACATCTCATGATGCTCAAAGAACTCACCCTAAGAATTAGGTTAAATATGCACCCATTTAAAAAAGGTTTGTTTGATTTTATTAACCATGAAGGTGTTATAAATAATGTTCGAAATTCTTGGGTTGAGAGGATCTGTGAAAAAAAAATCACATCTATAGAATTTCAGAATTACACTAAAGAGAAGGCTTCTACACACCCAATGAAATCAAGTGTTATGAGTTATGTTCAACCTCCACAAAATATTTAGAGGGAAAGATCATTTTTTAACATAAGATAAAGGTTTAGTCGATATTATTATTGTTTTGGTTTATATAATGACAATTATTATATTTTTTGGAACATTTTTTCTCTCCTTGGGAATATAAATGAACTGAGGGGGGGGGGGTGGAAGAAAAGAGATTAACTTTATTAAGTTACAAGAATAAAAAAAATAAAAATTAATATATTCTAGATGGATTCCAAAAAAAACTAATTTAATTGAATGGATAATGTTTTTGTAAGGTATGATAAACCAGGTCACTACGTTGAATAATACCTGACAAAAATGTTTGGAAAATTTTCATATGCTAAAAAAGAAGAGTATGGGAAGAAGAAAATTGAGAAAAGATCCTTTATTGTTGAGACTGCTAAAAAATATAGAAAAAGAAAAAACCGTTGATTATTAATAACGAGGTTTCTTTAAATACTAAAGGTGATATAAATATATTGAAATATATTTACGAACATAAAGTGTGAGCAGTTAATTTCGAAAACAATGATTCCTTACAAATCAGGGGAATAGAAATAGATGAGATTGGAGATCAGAAATAGAAATTTAAGGACATTTTGTTTATTAATGGTCTTAAGAAAAACATTATGAGTGTGACACAATTTTGTGGTTATAATAAAGAATTTTTATTTATAAAAGACTCATTTATCATCAATATTTTGAATATGGAAAAAATTATTAAGGGATAAAGAATTGACAATAATCTATTCAATATTTGAGATATTTTTAACTCATGTTACTAAAGTACTGAGGATGAAAATAAGTTTCAGCATATAAGAATTGGTCACCTTGTCCAAAAAAGTATGATAAATATTTATAAAGAAGATGTTTTAAGAAACTTACCACATAGTAACAAGGTAGATGATATTTTTTGTACAACATGCCTAATAGGAATGATGGTTAGTGGGAAACATAAGAATGTTGAAATATAATACAACAAACCACTTGAGCTTGTATGCTAATATTTTCAGAATAATGAGACATTAATCAAAAAAATTTCATTTTTAATTTATTACATTCATTGATGAATTCACTCGAATGACCAAAATAATTTTTGAAAAACATAAACTAAAATATTTAGAGACATTATCATGTTTCAAAACGGATGTTGAAGACGAACTGAGTTTATTTATATTGAAGTTGAGAAAATATAATAGAAAGGAGAAAATGAGAAACTATTTGAGTCCTACCTGATGAAACAAAGAATCAGAAACCAATACAATGATCTCTATATTTCTAAAAAATGGAGTAGTGGAAATAAAAAAACATATATTTAGTTGAAATGGTAAAAAGCATAATTTCTAAATAAAAAATTTCTAAATTATTCTATAAATAAGCTATAAGAAAATATTTTCATATTCAAAATAGATGTTTTTTGGGGATGAACTATAAAAGTACTACCTATGATATTTGGAATAAGAAAAAACTACATTTAAATACTTAATTTTTTTTGGATTTCCATGATTAATAAAGATAAAAAAATATGAATCTTGGAATATTTTATGATATATTATAGTAAATAATTTTCTTAGTTTATTCAATAAATAGAAGAAGATACATGTTTTAAAATAAATTTCTACAAAAGTTGGTTAATTCTAAGGATATGGGACTTATTGAATATAAAAATTACATAAAAAAAGTTATTGAAGATGATAAAGAAGATATTTATGAATATATATCGACCAATTATATTCAATATAATCAAATGAATGAATATTGTGAGGCCAAACATATACAAGGTGATTCAAATTAGTCTTCTAATGGAGAAAGTGTGACCATAAGAAAATATCTTACATTTTATACATTACAAAAAATATGTTGAATATGATAACATCATTATTAATCTAAAAAATCCTATTCAAACCAGAAGGAAACTGATATTAGATAATCTTATATGTATTATTTAATAGGTGGAACTATAATCAATATTATAGGTAGTTAAATATAAAGCGTTTTTAAATAAAATAAATGAATATTTAGTTAATATTAATAAAAATGATACCAATGATCTTAATCCAGGACAGGTATGGAAGAATGTTATGAAAAAGTGGGGTTCTAGAAATAAAAGAAAAAATGAGGGATAAATATCAAGTAATAAAGCTTATCTTGTTTGAAAAGGTTACTCACAGGTGGAAGGTGTTGATTTTGATGAAAATTTTACTCCTATTACGAGATTTTAAAATATAATAATGTTCTTGGTTGTTTTTTCAAAGTGAAATTAAAAATTCTATCAGATGGATGTTAATTATCCTTTCTAAAATCAATACATTTTTGAAGAAGTTTATATTGAGTACCCCAATGGGTCCATAATTGATAAAAATGGTACAATTGTATGAAAATTAAAGAAATCATTGTAATGGTTGAAATAGGACCCTAGAGTCTAGTATAAAATACATGATAGTTTCTTAAAACAGTTAAAATATTCTTAGGGAAAAGAAGATAGAAACTTATATATGAATTCAGTGTGCATAAGTACCCTAACATTCATTTTTGATGGTGATTATATAAATTTTCCAAGAGATAGGGATAAAAAATTTGAATAATATATTGATAAAATAAAGGAGAACTTTAAAATTTCAATTATTAGATAATTATCTTTATTTTTGGGCTTATAAGTTCAAAAAAGGGAAGATACATCTTTCATTCACAAGAACAGTATTTCAAGGAGTTGATATAATGTTTTGGTGTGAAAGATTAAAAATAAGTTTATATATAATTTATGGTGTTCATCCTACACCATTGACTTTATAATTCTTATATGGAAACATCCCCCAAGGATATTTTTGATTCTATTGTAAAAGGTGTAGATAAATTAAAAACCATCACTAAAATATCTTGTGAATACGATGGTTTATTTATCATATAAAGGTGGATAGAAAACTATTTAAGGGGGTTTTGTCTTATCATGTCTAAATAATTTCTTATCACTACGGGTTGGAAATTATTCAAAAATATTTATTTATCTACCAGTGTTGGGTTAGGACATTCTCTATGAGAAAGGTTTTGGTTATATAAAATGATGAGAAATGTTTTATTAAAAAATGATAATATTTTTTAGAATGTTACCCAAAAATAAAGAGGGGGAGTTTAAAGATCTAGTATTTGTTTTTGTAACATGTTTTGTATTTCTTTCCAACACATCTTGTTGTGATTGTTTTTTTATGATTGGTAAGAAAGAGTTACTGGAGTTATTATGAAATTTTTATTATAAAGTGCTGAAATAGGGTAATAAATTTTTCTTAACCATGTTAAAAAAAATTACTTATTAGCCATGTGATGCTATTTTATTCTTTAAGTTCATAACTTCATGAAGAAAATAATCATCAAAATTGAGTTTCTATAAAGGCTAAGGTCATACATTGTTATGTTGTAGAGAAAGGAAAGATGTCTATACTATAGAGTTTGTACACATATTTTCATAGGGGGAGTAGTAAATTATTTTAGAGGTTAATTTTATATGAAGTTGTCAAGATGATAAGGCTTCTAGATAGACAATATAGAAAAATTTGAAGGTGAAATCATTACAAAGTCTTTATTATAGTGTACATAGAGATGAAGCTATAATGTGGTGAAGCAATGAAAAAATATCATCCAAAAAAGAGTAAAGGATAATGGTATGAGTGTATTGGACATAATACTTTGAAGTTATCAGGAAAATATGTAAAAAGTGTAGTCGAACAATTTGTTTAAATTTGTCAAGTAGATGATGTTTTTAAGATAGATGGTACAAGGTTCATGTTGTAGTTTCTAGAGAAAAATGGTTTACATAGTTTGAATTACTAATATCGAGGATGATGTTAGTTCATAAAGTCCATCTATTTGAGTCCATTGGACCGATTTTTATTTCATAGAACTACTATAACACTAGATGATGGTAAGTTAGTCGTATCATTTTATGGAAATGTGAAATGATGATATGATAGTGGTGTAGAATGTTTTTGAAACATACAGTAAAGTAGGAAGAACATTAATTAAATAAAATAGATTATATGATAAATATCTAGGCTTAAATTTTCAAGTTCGGTTAATAGGTCAAAGTTCCATCGGATGGATAATAATTGGAAAAATAAATGTGATTTCATCATATAGATAATTTAATGAAGATGTAACGGTCTAAGTATAGTGATCCTAACTCTATTTTAATTCATATAATACACTAGGTGGTTGGATGGATTAATGTTCTTTCATCATATAGATCATTCCAGAAAAAGACATGTTAGTTCATCAGTCAAAGGAAGCATATAAAGACCATCAGGTGAAGAGGTGTTGAGTTCATTGGATAGAGTCAATTAGCCGAGTTAAATTAATGAGTGGTGAAGAATAGGCATAAAAATATTTCATTTAATTGATAATTATCTTATCTCATCAACTACAAGAACAATGCTCTGGTTAGAGAAGTTTTTATAAAGGTCATTAGAAAATATTTTACTGGATGGTGTTTTGAAAAGAATTACATAAATTTTTTAAATCCCTTTGTAATGAAATTTTTTATCTATTCAAATAAATGTTTTTTATCTAGATAAGATAAGGAAGTTTTATGAATGTAGTTGAAATTGAGTTTGTATGATCTTTCAAAAAATTTCTATAACTATTGAGGAGAATCCCAGTGAAGTTGTAATGAGTTGGAGAAATCGAGATTAGAATTTGGGATGACCAGGAAATTTTTTTGATGTCCCACATTTTCCCTCAGGTGCACCCATATATAAAGGTATATAAGTACTATTTGTACTAGAATATTTTACATGAGAGAGAGAGAGAGGTGAATTGATGAAGTATTCTGAGCAGAGTGAGTTTTCAACCAAGGAAACCTTTGGTTAAAGAAGAGGAATCTGTCTGAGATTCCAGTCAGAGACACCATACACAGGTATCAATCAAAGGTATTAGGCAGATTTATTAGAAAGATTTTGAGGTGTATTTGTTTTTTCATAAGACATAGAATAGATTACAATTGTAGTGGTTTGAGGATCACTGGTCAGAGTTACACTAGATGAATGAAGAACAAACACTGGGTAGAGTCAGTTCCGATGGAGTTCATCAGATATAGAACTTATGGATAAACATTCTATGTGTTTTTTCCAAAGTTTTATATCATTTTCTTGGATTATAAAGATATGAAAACATTGTAATTGATGGGATTTAGTATAATTATTTATTTTTAAATATAAGGATTCTAACGGGAGTTGGATAAAATTTTAATCACTTTATATTATATTGGATTACCATGGACCAATAGGAGTTTCCAAGGAAAGTATATAGTCACCCACACTGAAGGAGAACCTTGTAAATATTATATGTTAAACTTAACCTTCCTTACATTCCATACAAAGTGTAGTTGTTTTTTATAAATTTGAAAAAGATAGATACTCTAACAAGGTACATGGGTTAATTTCAAAAGATAAGAAATTGTAAAAGATAATCACTAATTTAAACCCCCATTCGTTCTCACACTTCTAGGAACTTTAAATTTAAAATACCTTAAATGACTTATGGATTATTTTAAATAGGCACCTATGATTGTAACTTGGTTAAAGTGAAAGTATTAGTTACCAGGAGATAGGTTGTGAGTTATGGTGATGGGTGACTTATTGTATTTTCCTTCATGGTGAAATTATTATTTTATAGGTAATTAATGAGGTTGTGAGATCTCTAGAATTTTTATTATCGATATTGAGTTAGATTAATGACTTGAATCTTCCCATAGAATGTTTTGACAAAGAATCTATTCAGTTCTAAAGGTATCTTTCCCTAGTTGATAGAATCTTTGTTGGTTTATTCATCTCTAAGTTTTATTTTGGTCCTCAAGGATGATAATTATTTAATAGGGGTTTGATATAAGGATCAAGATTTTTTTTGAATCCTTTAGGTTTTCTTGATATTCAAGTTGTCAAGATGAATCTTAGAAGAGTTTCATAGGTTGGGAGTTGAGTTTTGGTGCCACGAGGTTCAAAAATATCATAGTGAAATCTATGGTGGATGATGTTAAGGATATGATTTCATGGGATTTGGTATTTATAACTACTAATGAACCCCTAATGTGAAACTATGATTATTGTCATCATCATGGGTTTTGATAATTAGGGTAAATTTGAATCTTTATGTTTTGATGAATGTTCTATGTAAAATAATCATTCCCTATATAATATTTATTGGATAATTCTCTTAATAACTCATTTAGTACTAGAATAGGGAGTTTAATTTTGGGCAAGAGTTTGATGGAAATCTGATCCATTAAAATGGGCATGGATTATTTAATATTTAATTAATTAAATATTAATTTATTCATATGTGTTTGTTTGATCGTATTTTTAAAATTTAGTGTCAGATTGGGATTCCGTCTCTATGGTTGACTTTGGAATGTGGTTATTTTCCTAGGCACGGAATAATCCCATCACATGCACTAGGCCAAGGTCCATGCCCATTTTCATTTTATTTTTCCCCTTTTTAATTTTCCCCTTTTCTTTCCACTCTTTTACCTTACCTTCATGTGTTTTCCCCCATTTTATTATCCATTTTGGGTATTTATTTGAGATATAGAGAGGGATTAAAATAGGATATGGAGTAGGAGACGCTGATTAAGGATTCGTTGTAGAGATCATGTCTCATTAGATCATCATGTGGAAGCTGTGGATTGTGGATCAAATCAAAACATTGGCAGTTTCCACCAAGTTGTAGGAATGTTTTATGTCTTAATACATAAATCATAATATACTAGTTTCTTTTATGTTTTTATCTAATTTTATTGTTATTGGGGCCCCCTTGGGGTTGATCTATGGATTTCGGGAGAAACTAGGATTTTTGAAGCGATTCAGGGGCTTTTCATTTTGGGAAACTCATGTACACAACATGTGGTTCAAATAACACATGCCATGCATTCTTACTATTCACATAAGATGAGTTTTTAGAAGTATACACCATGTAATATACATACACACCAAGTAGTAGTATGTTTCCATGTACCTATCCATGTGGTTGGTTACCTGAGCATGTAGATTTTTGGTAACTACACATTGTGTACTTTGGGTACATGCAATGTAGTGGGACATAATCAAATGGCCATGTACTTTGGGAGACACCTCATATGATGGGTACATGGTCATGTATTAGTATACAAGTAGACCTCTGGAACACCCTAGTTGTGACTAATAAAAGGCTAGAACCCATGTTTTTTCTGGATATGTAGATGTACATTGATAGGTTCATCATTGAGATTAAATTGTGTGTAATCATAAGTATCGATCATGTATGTTTTCTGTTAAATGGTTTTTTGGTGTTTTATGACCTAGAGTCAGAATTAGACTTGTTAATAGTTCAGTCTGACTGTTTTTCACAGATATTGAGATAGTGAAATCCTTTTGGAATTTAATGGTCATCGTGGTTAGGTTTTGGATTGGGATATGATTTTAGAATGATTTCCTTGAGTTTTTATTTCATAATCCTCTTGGGGGTTGGGTTTTGAGATGAAAGACCTGAGTGAGGGTTTTTAACTCATTAGTGAGAATCCCTTGTGGATTTCTACCCTTTTTTAAGGATATTTTGGACAGATCACGGAAGTTGGGATTGAATAGTATCTTATAGGAGATCTTAGTTTTCTATTACGTGATAGGACCCATTATTTAGGGTTAGAGAGGATAAGGATTACTTCTTGGGTTTTGAGGACCAGAGTTATTGGAACCTTTGGGATGGTTTGACACCATTGGATGTCAGTTATAGATGGGTACCACTGAAATGTTGAGAGTATTCTAAGGGACTCTTGAGGATTCCCTTGTGTGCTATTTTCTGATTAAATGATCATTGATTATTGTAGTTAGCTAGTTAAAATGAATGTGTGGCATGTTGATTCTTGGGATACCCATGGGGGAAAGTTAGTACCCATGAATGGGTTATTTTCTAGGAATAATGGATGATGTTTTCCTAATGGTATTTTCCCCAAGGATTAATTTGAGCGAAGGAGACCTTATGGAGGGTCCTTCTTTTAGGTGGTAATTATAACTATTTTAAAATATCGTGTTGGAAGGCATGTGCTTCTAGATGTTCCTTTTTGGTTCATTGCTGATCTATGATCAGTTTTATGCCCCTAAGGGTCGTTTGGGTTGTTTCTACATGAGGTGTGTTCTATTCTTTTATATGAGCCAATAGAATCCCTCATAGGGAATCCTGCACTTTCGGTGGCCTTTTTTAGATTTGAGGTTCTTTGGAAGGGTGTGGATATAGATCTTAGGTGTATAAGGGGAGTCCCTAGTAGGACGTTGCTTTATGTTGTGACCTCAAGGACCATAAGAATACCAAGTTTTGGTTTAGCCCTAAATAGGTTCATTGAGATCCCATAGTTGCTGTTTATTAGATGATGAGATCCATGATACTCAGAGAGTCTTCACTCTTTGTTTAAAAATATTGGATCAATACTTCTAGTTAGGTAGATAAGATAGTGTGTTTGACGTTGGATCCATGTTTCATTGGTCAGTGGTCGCGATGTTTGAGGTAGTTTCTTCTCCAGACTTTGATTTGATGAGGAGAACCTTGGGATATCTTAGATCACATATTGGCCCTAAGTTGTGATATGGTTCTATCCAATATTGGCTAGATTTGGATAAATGGTTTTATGGATCTAATAGATTATCTAGATGAGTACAAATATCTAGTTAGTATTAATTCTAGCTATAGGTTTTCTTTGTTGATGTAGTGGGATCACAAATCTTTGAAATTTCACTAAGACAGTGTATCTATCAGTAATGTGGTAGATGGGATACCATAGGAAAATGTTTCTATCATGCCCATATTTAGAAGAGTTCCCCTGGGAAGGTCTGTACCGCTGGTCCCTCATTTAGAGCATGATTTTTTCTACAGGACTTTTAGGACATAATGATATCTCATATATATGGAGAATAGATCTATTTCTAGTTTGATCTCCTCATTAGATTATTAGAGCCCGATAGATGTGATTTGGTGTTTATATTCCTTAGATGAGATCCTAAGGTTAATAATTCATTATTGTCCTACTGATGAAATTAGAAACTCCTCTTTGATTAGGTAGATGTGTTTGATGTTATGGCAGTGCAAGACATGTTTTGAAATTTCTCTATATAGGGATAGAGAAGGGGTAGATTTACCTTGACTATTAGGATAGAACCCACAGTTGGCTACATTCCTTTTGGATTTTCTAATTATTTAGGATGTTATTGTTTTATGCCAGTTGTTATTAGTTTTTAACTGGTATGTGAATATCATGGATGCATACACTTTTTATGACAACCAATTATAGGTTTACATTTGGGGGTGGACTACAAAGATTTATTTATCACCCCTATATGTGAACCTCAGTGTGTGGGAATACTCGATGTCTACTTTTAAGTTGGAGAATAGGTTGTGAGTGGATGGGTTTGAGGCCCACTATTTCTTGATCAATTATAGCTTCTCATGAGGGGTCTCAGGATCAGGTAGGTGCATCTTGAGCATTGTGGATACTAGGTATTTAGTTTGACTCGGTTTTAGATTTAGTTCATGATGCATTTATTTTTATTTTTTTATTTTATTTATGTGTTTGGACCAATGGGAGACTGACTATTGTATGTTTTGAAAATGGGATTTTTAAGATTATATTACAAATTTAATTTATTATAGAATACTATTATTTTAGTGTAATTATTATCCATACTCTGATGTTATTGCACTCTGTCCAGTGGGTATATTCTCCCCATTACATCTTTTAGATCATCACCTCTTGTCAACAAACTCTATCATCTAGGGAGGCACGCTTGAGGGCTTATGGAGAGTTAGATTAGGTGATGTTATAGGTCAACCTATGATAGTTCATTTAAAATGTTATCAGATATTTTTGGTTTTATGTTATGAGGTGTTTTTAGACCGGATTTTTAGGAATAGTTTAGAATTTGTTATGTATATTAGACTAATATGAATTGAACACCTTTTCCAATAAAAAATATATGTTTTCAGGGAAAGGGATTTATGTTCTTGGATTCTGTTTTAATGTTAGAGTTATTTCACCTAGTGTGATGCACTTGATTTTTTTGATTTATGTTTTATTATGGTATTTTGATCTTAGCCCAAAGATAAGAGGAAAGTGTTCATTCATCATTATAATAAATAATTTTTCATATGAAATATATTTTTCTGTGGTTTTTTTAACGATGATGTAGGTTTAATTGTTTAATGTGTCAAAAACTTCTTATATGGTGTTTTATTATATAAGTACTTGGTGTAATTCTAATCAACTAGACCACATGTGTATATTTTATTCCAATGACAGGTCATTTGGATCTTATGGTGAAATATTCACCACTGGTGGATATGCAGTCCCTTCGTCAAGGGATGCATATGAAACCTTGTGAGGCAGTGTGGGATATGAGCTCCCTTTTGGTGGATTGATTAGTTAAAGGATCCCTGAGGGATATTTGGATTGGGATCATGTTTTTCTAATGTGGTGGTTCTATTAAAGTATCATGTTCAAATTCCTTGGGATAAAGATTTTCTTTCCACGTGTTATCTATATGGTCATGTAGTGGGGCCCATATACATGCAATCACTGATGGATTGGGTGGGATTGGTTGTTCTTCCTTATTGGGGTTGTTGATTATTTTTCTCAATAGGCTGTGGTTAGGGATTATGATTCTTATTATTCAAGAAGTGGAGCACTGGGAGTGCTCACTATACTATGCTTTCCTAGATAGGGCAAGTTTGGTTGGACTCCTAGACCTGCTTGTTTTTAGTTGTGCCTTGGGTAGGAAAGTGGAATCATAGTTGGATGCTTATGTTTTTAGACCAATTACCATAGAATGGGTGGTCATGTAGTTGATCTTAGAATAAAGTAAATTCCTCTATGTTTAAGAGAAGTGTCAAGGGTGCTTTGGTATGTTACAACTGACCTACATGAGTAGCATGGACATCGTTTTTAATTGTGTTTTCCTAGTTTCATTAAGACTTGGCCTGTGTGAGCATGACTAATAGCACTCATTCAAGAGATGATTAAGTAAATATTTTTTTGTTGGGAGTTCACAATAGTATTTTTTGGGCCTTATTTTAAGTGGTTTGTTGAGTACAAAGGTTAGAGGTTCTATTCAAGTGCTCAGTTGTGAGCAGTTTGGACACATATATCCATTTCTTTCTATGATGTATGTAGCATGGGATGTGTATTTTCTCATTTTTGAAATATAGGGATGATAAGGATAATAATGTGGTATAGAATAGTATATTAGTTATGGTTTATTATCTCACATATTGGGATAGATTAGTGGATGCTTTAAGACTGGTCATTAGATGGTCAAGATAACAACTGTTGCACCTGTGCTTTGGAAAGAACATGGATAAGGGCTATTAACCAAGACTTCTCATGGGTGAGAATCATTCTTCATCGTGAGTTTTTAATTCCGAAAATTATCATTGTTTTTTAAAATCATGTAAATTTAACCCTTTTGTTTCTGAGAGTATTTGGAAAAAAATAAATAAAAAATATCAAAAAAGATAATCGTGAATAATTTTTTGATCACTCTATTAGTCTTGGAAGTGGGGTTTTACCAAATTACAGGAGTTCAGTGGAACTATGAGTTCTTCAAATTATCATGGAATACTTAATATTTAATTAATTAAATAATAATTTAATTCCACATATTTATTTGTTCTTATCTTTCAAATAGAACATTGGATTGAGATTTCAACTCTTAGTTTTTTTCAGGATTGGGGGGGGGGGGGGGGGGGGTTTCTTACACAAGGAATAATCCCATCATGTGCACTAGTTCCAAGGCAAGGGATCATTTTCAATTCTTTTTGTTTTTTCTCAATTTTCTTTTTCATTTTCATTTTTTCTCATTTTTCATTTTCCTTTTTTATTTCCTCTAATTTCCATTAGGATCATGTGTATTCGCCTTCAGGGTCTTCCACTAAGAGAGGAAGAGCGAGAGAAGATGGAGAGGGATGAGGAGGTGCCACTATGAAGCTTGGGTCACATTAGATCATCATGTGGAACCTATAGATCACAAATTACATCAAATCTTTGATAGGTTTATAGAGAGAGTATTACATTTTTTTTCATTAAGTTGTATGTCCTAATAGAATTGTTTTTAATGTTTTAAATTTATTTTTGGATTGTTGAGTACCTCTTGGGGTCGATCAGTGACTCTGGGGGAGATATTTGGGGTTTCAGGGTGATTCTGGGGCTTTCTGTTTGGGTAAACCAATAAACATGACATGTGGTTCAAAGAACACATGCTCTATGTTCTTCTTATTTGAGGATTATGAGTTTTTAGAAGTACACATCATTTAATTTATGTACACATTATGTAGTGGTATGGCCATGTACTTTTACATGTTCTCAAGTACATGGGTAGGTGGTGTTTTGGTAAGTTCACACTAAGCACTCTAGGTAAACATCATGTAGTGGGACATAGACATGTGGCCATGTACTTTGGAAGACACCCTGTGAGAGGGGTATATGGTCATGTAGTAGTAAATAGGAAGACCCCATGAACCTCTTGGACATGTACTAGTTCACTGATATACCCCATTTCTTATATTTACATGTATATGTACTTTTCCTAGTGCATAATTGAGAGTACACATTCAGTTTTAAGAAGTACATCCAGTGTAGTTTTTACAACAAGGGGGTTTTGGGTGTTTTAGTGACATAGAGTCAAATTTGGAGTTATAAGTAGTTCCTTTTGATTGTTTTTGAGTGTAAATCATTATGGAAGTATCATTTCAACATTTAGAGTCTATTTAAATGGTTTTTTGTACAATAAGATTGTTTTTATGAGTATTTCCAAGATGATGGGTTTTAGAATACTCTTGAGTGTTGGTTTGTGTTATGAGAGACCTGGGTGAGGGTTTTGATGATGTTAATGGGCAAGGATTTTGGATCCTAGTATGGTTTTTATTGAGTTTCTTTTAAAGAGGTCCCAGAAGTAAATATCAAGTAGTATCTGAGAGGATATCTTGGTTTTTCCATGATGTGATGGGACTGGTTGCTCGAGGTTAGAGTAGTTGAGATTTAGATCTTGTGTTGTAGGATAGGAGCTATTAGAGCCTTTTGACATAGTTGACCCCATGGTATAGAAGTTTTAGTCAAGTTTCATTGATATGTTGAGATGAGTTTGAGGAACACTTTAGGATGCCCTTCTGGGATGGTTTCTAATCATGTTTTTTGTTGTTACCATAGATAGGTGGTGATAATTCTCACGTGGAATGTTAATTATTGTCCTACCATTAGGGATAGTTAGTACCCATTATTGGGTTATTTTACAGGATGGTTGGATGAATTTTTTCTTCAAGGTTTTTTTCTATGTTTCATTTATAATGAGGAGCCCCTATGGAGGGTACTTCTTTGAGGTGGTCATGATGACCATTGTGAATGGCCCAATTGGTGAAATTATGGTTTTGGATTCCCCTTTTAGGTTTATTATTCATTGTGGATCATTTGTAGGATACTGAGTTCTGTTTGGTTTGTTTTCTTATTAGGTGGGTTCTATAATTTTTGATGAGCTAGTAAAATCCATCGTAGGCTGTCTTGCTATTACTATATCCTTTTAGTTGTTTTAGGATCTCTAGACGGGTGTGTCCTAAGAGCTTGGGTGTAGTAGGGGAGTCCCTAGTAGGATGTCAATTTATGCTATGAACACAAGGACCATGAGATCCTCTAGTTTTGGTTTAGATTTGAGGAGGGTCATTGAGAGCCTCTGGTGGTTGTTTATTTGATGCTAAGATCTAGGATTTTAAGAGAGGCCCCACACACTGTCAGATGAGAGTTGATCAAAACTGATTATTTTAGTATTATGAAGGTGGGTTTCGGGTTAGATCATCCCATGTTTAGTTGGATGTTTTTTATTATGTTTGAGGAAGTTTCTATTCAGGACCTTGTTTTGAGGAGGTGACCCTATGTTATTTTTGGATTGGGAATTGGATTTGTGATGTGATCTAAATCTCTTCTACATTGGCTGGAAGTGGTTAGATGGTCTTAGGGAGATAATGGAAAATCTGGTTGAGTACACCCCTGTAGTTGGGTATTATCTCCAAAAAGAGGTTATATGTTGTGGTTACGGTGGGTTCACAATTCTTGTGTGGGTCCTGGTACAATTTATCTATCAGGGCCATGGGTAAAAAGGATTCTTGATTATAGTAAATCTATTTGGGCCATATTTGGTGGTGTTCCCCATGAATGGTTTTTACCAGGGACCATTTTTTTCCCAATTTATTCTATAAGAATTTCAATACATGATAGTTTATCAAACATGTTGAGTGTATATTCTGTCACCAGTTCAATCGTTCCATTATAGTCTTAGATCCCAATAGTTGTCTATTTGTGTTTAGAAGCCTAATATTATATCATAGGGTAAAATATTCATGAATGTCCTTGTTGTGGGATTTAGTGTTACACTTTTATTAGGAAGATGTGTTTGATGTTCTAGTGGTGTGAGTCATGATTCAAAATTCATATGGATGGGGGAATAGTGGGGTTATATTTACATTGGGTGTCTGGATAAAACCCACAGATGGATGCTTTCCTTGTTTTGGGTTTTCCTCATTATTTTTATGTAGTTTTTGTTTTATGCCATCTATTATTTGTTTCTGGATAGGCTGGGTATTTCATATGTGAATTAACATGTTATGATAGATTATTATAGGTTCACCATTGGGAGAGTCCTGTTGAGATTTATTTATTATCCCTCATACATGAACCTTAGTGTGCGTGGAGACCTAATGTATTCTTTTCGGTTACAACACAAGTTTCAAAGTGGGTGGGGCCAAGGCCTATTGTTTCTTGATCAAGGAGATCCACTATTTTGGAGTCTCGATATCAGGATAATGCCTCTTGGGCATCATGTTTATTGGTTATGTGGTTTGGATCACTATTTGCAGTAAATCCAAATGTATTTATTTTCAGTTGTTTATTTTTTTTGTGTTTTCGGGTTAGTGGGTGATCACATGTTGTATTTTTTTATGATGGATTCTATATGAATTTATATAAAATTTCAACTATTTTATAATGATAATAATTATTTACTTATTATGTTTACTTTTATGTTTATTCTTTTATATGATTTTGGTCATTTTAATTGTTATTTCACTCTAATCAAAGGATATACTCTCCCCATTAAAACTTTTAGTCCCTCCCTATTGGTCAGTATCCCCTAACATTCAAGGAGGCATGCTTACGGCCTTGTGTTGAGCTAGGTCCAGTGATGTTTTGGGTTTACCAAGGCTAGTTCATTATAGAAATTATTATTTATAAGGGTGTGGTGTTGGGGGTGTTTCCGTTTCAAACACGAGGAGTGGTGGAATTTTGATGTTGGTGGGCATGGTGGTGTGGAGTTGAAGTGATGTTTAGTTGAATAGGTATGTTTTAAATGGTGAGGAAGGATCCTCATTGCCGTGTTTTTATCCATGGAAGGATGGAAATGGATAAGGTAATTCCACCACATCATGGCAGGTCATCAAGGGAAGTTCTGGCTGGGTCATGTTGGTGTGTTGGAAGTAGTGAGAGTATCTTCTCTGTGTCATGGAAGGATCATGGGTGGGAGATGTTGAGGTATCTTAGTGACTAATATGGATCCTACCATTAAAGTGGTGATGAATGGGTGGTTGTTTTATCCATGAAACATTGAGGATATGGGAGACCACATCATGGTGTTGGATAACTATATTTTAAAGATTCTAAAATTACCACCAATATAGGGGAGAGATTCATTCCATGACCATGAGAATTTAATTATAATTATGTGGATGATTAAATGATGTGGTGTGTAATATTATATCACCACATCCTTTAATTAATTTTTATATATTTAGGTGTGGTTGATTAGTCTTAATGAATGAACAATGGCCAAGAGACTCAACCGTCCTACACCTATATTTTAATATATGAGGTGAACGTTCTTTTCCATTCCTTTTTTCATCTCATTATTTTATAGGTAGTTTCAACAGAAATCACTAAATATCTTGTGAATGAATTGAGGTACACTAGTGTATATCAGGTTAGAGGGTACTTCTTATAGATTCCTTATTCTTAGCTATAAATTTCGCCGCATGGAGTCCTCTCGACACTTGGGTAGGAGATTTCTGAGCCTTATTTTATATTCTAGAAATATGTTTTTTATATGTTATAAGTCCTTGTAATATTTTCATATTTAACCATTAAATACTATTTATTATTATCTCGTATGATTGACTAGTTGGGAATATATTAATTCATTTTTAGTTTCTATCCCCTTTGAAATGAGAGATGGGAGAAATCCTCACCCTTATTGATTTAAATCCTCCCATTGTATACCATAAGAAAAGACTTATTATATCACTCCAGTAATTTTCAATCTATAATGTTTGAACCATATAGGGAAATTTAATTCTATGTTTTCTCCTCATGCTTGATGGATATGATTTGTTCCAAGGGTAATAGTTGTAATTAACTTATTAATTCTAACATCATACTCTTCTCTTGGGCACTTATTTAGTTTGGGGGAATGGGTTCATGCATGTTTCCTCTTATATTCAATATTGGAATTTTTGGATTTCTCATTCCATCCTTATCATAATACTTTTATTCTTTCATTAGTTACTTATTTAGAAATGTGTTAATGTGGTAATTGTCACAACTAGTCCAAATAAGGACTATGTCACAACTCCCCAATCCCACCTCTAATAATCCAGGGGCTGGGGACTAGCACTGAGTAAGAAAACCACTAACATGGGAGGCCTTAGCTTAATGTAATCCCCCCCATACATATCTAAGCCCATAAAATGCTTAAATGTAAAACAACTGATCAACCATGCATGCATACATCTAAAATCCCATAACCAGTGTCCAAAAACAAGCAAAGGAAAGTAAAGAAGGATATATAAAATCCCAGGAAAAAGTGTATAAAAATAATTCCAACCTGAAGGAAAAGATAGGGAATGGTTTCATGATAACTATATAAAGACACCTTGGTCTATCCGGATCACTAAGCATTGCCTTGTCCAGTTCCCTCTACGACTCTGTCAAAAGGCCGATCATTAAAACAAGACATGAAACATGTGGTTAAAGCCCATTTAGGGGTGAGTATAACAATACCCAGTAGGACACCTAGAAAACAATAATCACATAACAACAAAAATAAAAGTCTTCTCTACACACATATATTTCTATATAAAAAATAAAAATAATATCTATATATACTCAACAAAGACACACCATCTCAAGGTGAATTCAAAACCACAATGCGAACCTAGGATTCATGCTCAAAGGTTCTACATAACACTCATCTAGGAGAACACACACCTTGAGTCGGATATCAATTATGGTGTTTATCCAAGAGGACATGGCCATCAGGTCTCGTCATAGGAAGTATACACTGGATATCTTAAGAGAACGATACATAGATGAGGATCACACCCAAGGCCATGCAGTATTCCGAAAAATCAATATGGATTAACCCACTATGTATAGGATCATATCCCACAAAGTGTTGGTTATGATGATATCATAAACTACACCATGGATATGAATATGAATTAAGATCTCATTATAGGCTTCAAAAAAGGATTCCAACAACTCTATTTAATAATTTAAGTTGAAGGGATCATTGTCCTATGTGTAGAATGTGATTCCATAATAACCCTCAGGGAATTTATATAGGGAAATCACCCTAATGAATCTTATAAAAGATATAGAGGATATAGGCTCTAATACTTATTGAAGGAATTACATGGCATGCACTAGTAGTACATGATGATTTCCACTGAAACCAAGTCTTTCCCATGAAAACAACCCTTGTATGTGCCCTTTTCAAAGTACATGGTGTGTCCATGACTGTATACTTATGATAGTGTCCATGTATATGGCTATGCCCATTTACATTTGGCATGTCCATGTCAATGTGGGAGTATAGGAATGTATGTTCCCATGTACTCTTGGACCTATCCAGGTATCGTATGAGGTATACACTATGCTTCCAGGTTAAGTCATACACCATGTGATGAATTCACACACCATTTCATATTTAATTCCAATGTGGAAACCCTAGCCACTGCACAAGGGTACTGCATGGTGTGTATCTATGCAATACACACCATGTAATATAGGATTTCTCCTAAATTACATATTTAGATCCTATGTTTTCATCCATACCTCTTCCCATCAATCTGGACCGAACCCATTCTAGAAACCAAGGAATACTATCGACTTAACCTTTATATCATCAAAAACCAAATTATGACCTTGAAATCCATTAGATAAACATCTTCAAACGTCTTCCATAATTGCACATTGAAGAACATGAAATCTAGTACCCTAAAACCATAAAATCCATTATTCATTCGATCCTATATTTATCTCATCATCGATCAAGTACCATATCTACAATATCGAGTCATTGCACCAATAAACTGGTTCACAATGTTCTATTTCTCATCGATTACATGAACCGCAGGGCAAACGAAACCCCGATGATGAATGAAAATAGAATAATGGGAGAAAACCAAGAAACATCCATATGAGAAATGTACTGTGGCTATGTTCAGCTGGACCTGATCCATTTCTATTAGAATGGTAAATTAAAAACCATGAATAAATAAATAAGTCTCTAAATAAATCCTCACAGATAAACCCATCCCATAATATGATTGATCTACGAATTAATCTGTCAGTCAATTAATTCTCATTCAATATAGGAATTGATAACATAGAAAAAAAACCAATAAAATCATCAACCTACCTTGATATAGATCAATCATTGATGAATAAAAAATTTGCATCATTACTATTGTCAAGATCCTCTGATTCTATTACACACCGTTCATCGAACAATGATCTGGTTGTGGTTCGCCAACTGGAGTTCCTCCAACGGATCTCCATCGGATCTATGGATCTCTAGGGTTTAGTGGGTGAACCTGAGAATTAACTATAGTCATATATTTAAAGAAGAATTCATGTTATTGTGTGAAATAATAAAATAAAATAATTTTTTATATTATTTTATTCATTTTACACTTGTAATGTATTTTTGACAAAAGATATATGCTGAAAAGGGATATGTCATACCTAAGGGAAAAACATCATTCTAAACTCAAAGGTGCTCTCATATTTCGAAACCATCGTCCATTTGGGAGTTATAAAAAATTTTCATGAAAAATATTTTCATGTGAAATTAATATATTTAATATTTTTCATAAAATTATTCAAGGAACCCCAAGCCTCAGAATCACACATTTTCTTAGCGTTTGGTCTTGAAAATAATCCATACAATATCCCAAAATAATAAAATGAAAATATGAGTCACTAAATTCTACCCACCTTGGGTATTTACATCCCTAAAATCGAAAAATAAGTGGCCACACAATGAGATGTGGGTACTAAACATGCATATGAGCCTCTCACTCCATGGTGCTTTCTTGAAGATTCCCATTTTATCACCATACATGCACTAAAGGAATAGATGAAAAAAAAGTATCCTTTCCTACTAATCTACATCTCAATTGTATACTCAGAAAAGGTATCTCTATCCTCGATGTCTATATCTCACTATCCAATAACATGTGAAGGATCGGGAACATACCTCCTCAGCTATGACATATAGAATATGTCGTATACCGATCAAACATCAGTGGTAGAGAAAAGTTGTACGCCCCCTCACCATCTCTAAACAGTATTTGGAAAGGGATGATGAAACTCCTAAATATCTTCCTACCCAGAAAAAATATTAGTAATCACTGTTAAGGTGGAACCCATAAGAACACATGGTCTCCCTCCTTGAACCCCAAATGCCTCCGTTGTTAGTCAACATATGACTTCTTATGGATCTTTGCAGTCCTCATCCACTCCTGGATGATCCACACCTTCTAATTAGTGGCTTACTCCAACAATTGGCCCATAAGTAATGACTTTCATTGTTCGGTCTAATAGAGTGGTAACCTACAAGGTATCTCATACAAGGACACAAATGGTTCCATAATGATGGTGGAATGGTAGAAAATTTTGTACACAAACTCAACCAATGGTAGGTGATCCTCCAAACTATGTCCAAGTTTCTACATGAAAGCTCATAGCATGTCCTCCGGAACCTGAATGGTCCACTCACTCTACCAATTAGTCTGAGAGTGAAAAAATGTTCTGAAACTTAGCTAAGCCCTAAAATACTCTGTAAATCCATTCAATAACCGAGCTGTGAAGCGATCATCTTGATCTAAAATGATCCTTATGGGAACTCCATGGAGTTGGAATATCTCCTACATGTTGTGGTTTCCCAAGATCTCTAATGTACTCTACTCTCGGATAGCTAGGATATGGGTCAGCTAGACGAGTCAGTCTACAATCACCTAGAAGGAATCTTGTCCCCTGAATGTATGTGGAAATATCATAACAAATACCATGGATATATCATCCCACCTCTACTCTGGCACATCAAGGGGTTGAGATAAACCTACTGGAACCCGGTGCTCATCCATCACTTGTTGACAATTAAGGAAATGAGAGACAAACTGTACAACTACATTAGTCATCCCTAGCCACCAAAACCGATGTTGGAGGTCCTAATACATCTTTTCCACATATGGATGCACTGCAAAAGGATATGTATAAAAATATCTCAGAACCTCATCCTGTAATGTCACCATTACCATCGTTCATCCTCATAAAAAATGACATGATCCTCACCTTCATAAAATCCATCAAAATCATTCCCATTCAATATTTGAGTATGTAGGGTCTCATAGTTGGCATCCCCAAGTAGTGCCTCCCTAACTCAATGTAAAATTGGAGGCATAAAAACCATGAAATGTAGGTATGTTTATCTATCTATATCCATAATGTATAAATATAATGAGGCCAACTAATATGAAACCTCTCTCAACAAATGAAAAAAAGATCACATGCTGAGAGCATATTATACCACATTCCCCTTCCTATTAGTATAGAAAATATCGACATCATAATCCTATAGAAACTATATCCATCACTTATGTATCCAGGTAAGATCCTTTTTAGATAATACATATTTGACAATCTTGTGGTTAGAATAGATTATAAACCACACTCCCATGAAATAGTGTCACCTCATATTCAGTGTGAATATAACCAATACTGACTCAAGATCCTGTGACACATAGTTTTTCTCATGTGGACTTAATTGATGTAAAACATAGGTAAGAAACTTATTCCCCTACATCACAACACAACCAATCCTAGTTCCTAATGCATCAAAGAACACTACTTACTCCACACCTTCCTATTGAAATCTCAAAATTTTAGAACTCATCAATCATTATCTTAACTCCTGACAAAACTTCTGGTTCCTTTCCACCCAAATGAAATGGTTCCCCTATAATGTCAAATATGTCATTGGTATTGATTCCCTTGATAATGCATGTATGAATCTATGGTAATATCCTACCAAACCAAGGAAGCTCTGCACCTCCATCATGCTCTTAGGTGGATCCCATGCTAACACTGCCTCGACCTTTGTCAGGTCTACAACCACACCATCTGCTGAGATAACATGTACTGGAAAGGGGACCCCTTGAATCTAGAACTAGAACTTTGAGAGATTCTCTAAAATGTAGTTATTTCAGGGTACATATAGAACCACCCTAATGTGTCTCTCTTGCTCCTCCTTATATTAAAAGTACAATATGATATCATCGATGAAGACAAAAAAAATATTCTTAAAATGGACGAATGATATGGTTCATGGGTTCCATGAACCCTTATATGGAATTCATTACAAAAAGGGAATCACCACAGAATAATAGTGACCACAGAGACATATGAATGTCTTATTTGATATTTAATTGTCTCATAATAGAAACCAGATATCGCATAATCTGAGGTAAAGATTTGATAACTATCACAGCCCTCCCAATTGATCAAAGAGGTCATCGAACATTGGTATTTGATACTTGAACATTAAAATCATCTTGTATAAGAGTCATAAATCCATGAAAACCATCACTATATTTTCCACCTTCTTGAAGAATTACATTGGGTCTACCCATAGTGAATCACTTGGACTAACAGAGTTCTTCCTCTAAAATTATCCTAAGTGCACCCTAAAATCATGATGATCTGCGAGTGACATCCAATATGCTGGTAAAAATATTGGGGTCATCCTAGGGTGTAGATCAATGTATAATTCTATCTCTCGGTGGGGAGTTAACACTAGAACATCCTAAAAAAACAAATTCTCCTGCACCACTATAGGGAACTAAAAACTCATAACATCCACTATACTAAGGGTCATTCTATCCTACTGAAGAGTAATCAGCCACAACCTCATATTCCTAAGTCCAACTTGTACTCCATGGGTTTCCTTTTCACAAAAAAGGGAAAACCTATTCCCATCACTATGGAAAAACTACATCCTTTGCCAGAAATAGTCTGTCTGGGCATTAACTCTAGATAACCAGTCCATATATAAGATGAAATAATAAGTCCTTATCATTAATACAGAGAAATAACAACAGAAACTCTCATATCCAAGAGTCAGGTCACACTGTCAATAGAAGTTTGTGATCATTGAGTCACTTCCCATAGGATTCTCCAAGCACAAGGGATGAGGTAAAGGCTCAACCAAAATTTCTAAGTATCAAACCAGATATGTGGAAATAATGTAATGGCTATCACCTATGTCTATCAGTACTAAATATAAGATAGAAAAGAAATATATCATACCTCATATAATACTTAGAGCCTCTAGGTCATAAGCCCCAAATGCCTACAACTACCCCCACACATATACTACATCTCCTTAAGCCTAGCATACACCACCTTGGGGTGGTGGTGGAAACAAGTCTAATTTTATACCACCTCCAGCTTCTCTCATAGATCCTCTTACACATCTATATCCCTAGTTACCTATTTTCTCTTTCCACTCCATCTACCTCAGCATCCCATCCACTATCTGACTATCATCACCATTGCAGGTTGTATAATCTAATGCAGGATATGCCCTACCATCAAAAGAGTAACAACACCTCTACCTAAGATGACTTAACCCATCCTACGATGCCTTAACTATAGACCCTCTATGTTGGGACCTCCTCTTGAAACACCTCTCTTGTCTATGTCATGTAAAATAATGTTGGCTCCCAGATGCCAATATCTATACTCTTGTTTTCCCACTACCGGCAACCACTGTCTGTGTCTTCTCATCCAAGAAAATCATAGCCATAAAAGCAAACTCCATCACCCATTGATTCTAGGAATGCATAGAGGAATAATTATAGCTCATATGACACTAAAAAGTACCAACTTGAATTTATGATCCTAAAAGAACTGATAACAAACCATATGCATCGAGTACCTGTAGAGGTTTTTGAACCTCGATGAATAATCAACCATATTAGTACTACCCTACTGAATTTGTAGAAGCTTCTGGATGTGAACATGCATTAACGTAGCTAGAGATAACTCCTCTATGAAAATTCACTCAAACAATGACCATGTTAGAGTCACCTCATTATACAACTGGGCCACTAAACCCCACCATTTTCTTGTAGAACTAAGAGAAGGCTCAATTGTAGAACCACCATCTGATCTATCAATGTCATGAAATGAAATAAAAATTCCATCACTACCTCAATACAGTCCTCATACACCTATGGTTTGGGGTCACCTCCAAACACGTGGGGTAATTGTTGTTGAAACTCATGATGCACACTCTACCGGTGCACCTCATATACTGGTAATGAGGGTACCATCTATAACTCTAGATATTTTTCTATAACTGGTGCACCACCTGGAGCTAACAACTCTAGAACAATCCCCTGTATCTATGACTCATCACTGAGGGAATCATCCTTGTGATATTGATGCTGAATCATAGTTTTCATACATTGTATATGCATCTTGAAATAAATAAGTGGTACCATGATTGATGATTATATCTAAAAATTTGACTCAATAAGTCCATTGAAACCATAACCCATTCCTATATGATGTATGTATCATAGTTTTTCCCTATAACCAATTTCTACATATACCAAATCAAAAATAAGGTGAGCAGAGTCATGGTGTATGGATATGTCGGTCACCTCACTAACACTGAATTAATTGTCCTGGAGGACGAACTCAAAACACATAACACTATTTATCTAAACCAATATCACTGACTCTGGTCCTATGGTATAACTAACTCCTCTGATACCACTCTGTCATGACCCATCCCAATATAACCCATGCAATGACTCCCCAATCCAACCTTTAATAGGTTGGGGGATGGTGACTAGCATGAGTAGGCATATCACTAACATGGGAGGTCTTATCCTAAAGATCATGTACACATGTAAACATAACTAAACCCATACAATGATGAAATATAAAAAAACTAATAAACCATGCATGAAAATATCTAAATTCCCACAACCAGATTATCGAAATAAGTTGAGGAAATTAAACAAGTCCAAATACAAAACCATATCAAAGTGTCTAAAAACTAGTCCAACCTAAAGGTAAAGATATGGACTACTGTAAAGATAACCATTGTATAAAACCTCAATTTTTAAAGATCTCTAAGAACAACTTGGTCTTGCTCCTTCTAGGACTCCGTCAAAAAGAAGATCATTTGCACAAGACACGACACGTCCAGGAAAAACTCGTGTAGGGATGATTATAACAATACTCAGTAGGGCACCCCAAAGACACTAAGAATATATACAAAAGAATAATACTCATTTCTACATTCGTATACTTCTACAATATATATAATAATAATGTACACATATACTCAACAAAGACACACAATTTGATGATAAAGTCACAACTGTAATTGTAGCCTTGGATTCCTCCTCAAAGGTTCCACATCACACACATTTAATATAACACAATCCACGAGTCATATATCATTGATGGTGTTTTTCTGAGAGGTTTTACTCATTTGGTGTCATCATAGGATGTATACACTAGATGTACGTAGAGAATGATACATAGAGAAGGATCGCACCCAAGCCCATGGGGCATATGAACAAATCAGTATGGATTAACATGGAAAGTAGAGGATTGGTACCCAAGTAGTGTTGGTCACAAAGATACCAAGAACTCTACCTAGGGAAATAATATGATAGAGTATCTCACATCAGGATTCGTGAAAGGATTCCAACAGTTATATCCAAGAAGTACTACTAAAGGGATCACTATCCTATATGTAAGACATGATACCATACTAACACTTTGAAAATGGTTATTAGGAACACACCCTAAAGAAATATGTACATGATAAATAGGAAAAGGGCTCTAAGACATCTTTAAGGAACTACACAGATTCTACAAGTAGTAAAAAACATATAACTTTAACACTAGGTCCTGCCTGTGTAAACAACCCATGTCTATGTCTGGGTCAAAGGACACGACATGTCCACACATGTGCACATATGGCTGTGTCCATGTACATAGCTATTTTCATGTACTCCTAGGTTAGCTATTTCCATGTGGGAGTGCATGGATACTTCATGGATGTGAACTAATGATCATGTCTGTGTAACCTTTGAGGTGCACACCAAGATTCTAGATCAAGGAACACAACATGTGAAAAAGTCACATGACGTTTGATATTTAATTCCACCTCAAAAAAACTAGCTGCCACACATGGGCCCACATGGTGAGTTGCTCCACAATACATGTTGTGTTCTATGGAATTCCTCTAGAATTCTAGATCAAGATCCTAAGTCGTCTTCTACACCTATGGCTAATGATCTGGCTATACCCCATTCCAGAAACCAAGGAATACCATCATCTGAGCCATTCTATTGTTAAATACATAATTTTATCCTTCTAATATGTTCATAAAACACCTGAAACATCATCCATCATCACATTCCAAATAAGATGAAATCGAGTACACCAAAACCATTCGAAGTATTATTTCCTTCATTTTATATTGATCTCATCATCGATCCAAGACTGGATCTATGATATCGAATTGATTCACTAGGAAAATGTTGTTTGGCATTCGATTTCTCATAAATTCATCAAACTACCAAGAAAAAAACCTTTATGATGAATAAATTTAGAATAATGCGAGACAAGTAAGAAGAACATAAAATAATAATGAACCTCATCCATGTTTGGTTGGAATTGATATATTTCCATTAGAATAATGAAATAATAAAAAATAAAAAATAAATAAAAGTCCTTATAAATCCCCATAGATAAACCCATCCAGCAATACTATCGATCTCTGTATCAATTCATTGGTTGTTTGATTTATATACATCATTTAAATTAATAATGGGAAAGAAAATAAAAATCATACATTATCATTCATCAATTTGGGTCGAATTATGATGTATAACGATGTTTCATCATTATCATTAGTGAGATCCTTTGATTAAATTTCATACTGGTCATCAGACTATGATCTGGTTGTTTTCTGCCAATGGAAGTTCCTATAACAGTTTTCCAATGATTATTTGGATCTCTAGTGTTTAGCGATTAAACCTAATAATTCAACATAACCATATATTTAAAAGAGAATCCAAGTCACTACATCAATGAATAATTTTTTTTCAATTATTTTATTCATTTTATCCTTGTGATGACATTTTCACAAACTAACCACATCAGAAAAGGTTATGACATGCCTAAGGTAAAAACCATGTTTTAAATTCATTTATGCCCTCAGATTTCTAACCTACCCTATTTGGGATTTATTCTACTTCTTCATGAAAACCACATGTGTGTGATGTTAATATATTTAATATATTTCAAACATTTATTATAAGAACACCGGGCCTCGAAATCACATGTTGTCTCAATGACTTTTCTAAAAAATAATCCATACAATATGAAAAAATAATACATGGAAAATCTAAGTCACTACATTTATTATGATTATGAAATATTAGGGTATTTTTACAGTACTTTCAATATTTAATTCCACATGACAATATTGAAGTGTTCTAGAGGTGAAATTAACAAGTAAATATACAATGATAATGAATTATATGAAAAGATTAACATATCCAAGTAAGCATTTTATTATGTTGTTGTTTATTGGTTATGCATTGACTATATACTGTATCATTTAATGTATGACATTATATTGTATTATTTTTTCATGTGTTTTAATGAATCATTGACCAACATATGATGAAATTATATGTGTGAATGGGAAATAATTAAAAGTAAATGACAATATAAATATGGAATGTAAATATAATTATGAAATATTGGATATGAATCCATGTTATTTTACTAATTATTAAGTATACATTGTATATATGGTACTATATTAAATTAATTTTTTATGATTATTTAATTGATAATATGATGCTATAATATATTGGGAATATTGTTCTAAAATCACATGTGTAAATTGAAAGTAAGGTGAAGGTAATAAATATATATAAAACTAAACATATAAAATTATAAGAAGTACCATCGGAATGAGTATGAATAAGAAGTTTATCTAGGGTTAATATTTCTCATGAAATAATGATTTATAATAAAATAATTTTTGGGTGTTAAAGAGTTCAAAGTAAAACTTTAGCGAAGTGTTATTATATTATTATTAATGTTTTCTTATGATAGATTTGTAATCTTGTATTTATGGTATATGTTTTTGTTTTTTTAATAAATAGATAAAGGCTGGTTATTTATTTTATAGGGATGATTATTAAGTCTTAGTGTAGAGATCTCTTGGGTGAATATGGATTTATTCTAGGTGTTGGTGTTGTGGTGTTAAGTAACTATTATTACATTACTGTTGCATCTTATAGTTTGTTGTGGTGTGATATTTACTTTTTTTAGTTTATATTATTTATTATTAATGGTTGTATGATATTATACAAATATGAACTATAAGGGATCGAGGATTTGAGATGTACACATATTCTTGAGAAATCATGTCTTAATATTATGACATGTATTGGGTGATGATGGCATAAGATTATAGAAAATGTCGATGAAGTTATGGAGTGATGAAGTTGGAATGGTTGGAATAGGTTGAGAGTTTTGATTTCCTATTTTTTTCTACTTGTATGATGAAGTGATGATATTGGGTTGATTGAAATAGGTTGTGATATGGGATTTTATATTTTTCTATCTTGTATACTGATGTGATGATGTAAGAGTGGTTGGCATATACTACGACATCTTCTGGCATATTTTTCTAATTGCTTTCATGGTTGTGGTGATATGATTTTACTTTTGATGAGAACCTTATGGAAATATATTATGTTATGATTATTTCATGATGATTTAAGATTCTATAATTCCACTTTTTTTAACATAAGTCCCCAAAAATTTTCATTCTCGATGCATATTTTTTTTATATTGATATATTATTCTAATGTGATAAGACATTTGTAAGTGGTGTGGTTAAATGTGAATTGTATATAAACTACTACTTTGATTATTATCTTAATCCATATTCTGATATTTCATAGTTGTTTCATAAATATATATCTTGACACATTTATCTCACATGGATATTGATCTACATAGAAAAATGATCATGTTGAGTACTCCCAAGTTATAACCTCTATAGAGTTTTCTATAGTTGTTTTGTAGAAAAAATCATTGGAGATTGAAGATGTTATTGTTTGGGTATCTGGTGTGGATTCAAGGATATCTTCTTGATTTGTATATTTTTATATTTTACATGTATCATTCATTTGTAGTTTGGAATTGGGAAATATTGACTCATCAGTTTATTTATATAGTGTGAATCGGCGAATGTTTTAATTTTTCTAGGAATTTACGAGGGTAATGCCTACTATTTGTGTAATAGATATCCCAAATGTTATTAAAAAACCTATGGTATATTTTAGGTAATATATTTTTGCACTCATGTCTACACTTCCAACCTACAGAGAGGTTTCAGTGAGGGTGGGTTGTGACCAATGAAATCGCTAAAAAATTCTTTTAAAAACATATAACAACATTGTTCTTAATTTCACATGAATACTTGTTTTATTATATAAGAATAAACTTAAAACATGAATAATTGATAAGTATTATGTCTTTAGTAATTATTTACATTACATAACAACATAAAATAGGGAATACAAAAACTTTATTGAAAACCTATTTGACATGCTCAAAATACTCCATTGAACTTAAAACTGCATGGGATAACAAGGAGACATATATAAAAAAGGTGTGATCTATAAATACCATAAAGGGAATAAAAATGGAATAACTGAACATGTTATAAAATAGGAATATAAATGATGAATAAAAATAAACATGAATAATAAGGAATGATATAACATGATAATCTTAACATGGAAAATTAGGCAACAACATAAAACACTAAATCATTATCATAGGTCCAGGATAAGCCTGCTAAGAAATCATGGTGGAAAATGTTCCCTAAAATAATAAGGTTCCCTACCTATCCCATTGTGTCATATAATTATAATAAACATTCCCCAATGAATTGGATCACTATATGGGAACAGCCATCATAATAATTTCATTCTCATGCTTCAACATGCCAAATAGATCATACAACATGGATTTATTCATTATCATTATTTATTCCACAATAAAGGAATGTGTAATAGATACATGCAAGCCCAAAATAAATAAGTATATGTTCATATATGTGAAACCACTTGATAGAAAAATTGATATGGTATTCATTACACAATAGTTTTGGCATGGAAAATCATGATGAAATTTCGAAAACATAACAACGTTACTTAAAAATTAATAAAAATAGTTGATGAGGGAGAAATGGGCCTCTCAAATTTTTTAAATCAAATGGTAAGTAATAGGGACATGTAAATATATGTCCTAACATTACTAAATGGAAATTAAATTCATAACTTAATAAATAAACATGAATAAAGAAGAGAAGGTGAGGATCCCTTACAGAATTTCGGCATGATAACAACATTGGAATAGTTCCAAATGAGGGAGTATAAATGATCCATCACTAAAATAACTTAAATTTTTCAGTAATTTAATGATTATAAATTAATGACTATATAACCAATTGAAATTTAAATAACTAATTTCAAAGAAGGTTCCTGAATTCGAGAGGGGGAGAAGAAGGTCCCTTACTTGAGTGTATGACCCCAAAAGATTGGCAGGGGATTCTTGAAGTATTGGGGGTTCCTTAGAAGGAATCGATAGAGTTTAGGAAAGATTATGTTCATGCATCAAGTAGTATTAATGAAATGAAAAGGGATATTGTGTGGGTTTATATAGGGAAAGAGGGGGCTTTCATTATTATTTTGGTTTTGGACTCTACATAATAAAATATCCAAAATCACAAATCATCCCATGGGGTTTCCCATGGTTTCTAACAAAATGTGGTTTTTATCCTTATTTTATTTGACCAGGGGACGAAATTATTAAAATAATTTCTTTTCTTATGTGTTGTTGGGTCACACTCTTAAAGAAACAAATTTTAAAACTTAAAATATTTTATAATTTTTGGAAGATTAATAATGAATTTATAGAATAAATAAAATAAACTAAAAATAAAATTATGTAAAAGGAAAAACATATAATTGGTCTTGGATCTCATTTATAGTAATTATTATATAAATTTTTTTCATTATGATTTTATAACACCTGAAGTATATTTATACGGTATTTTAGTTTTACCCAAAAATTTGACTACCTCAGAAAATTAAGAAAAATTTACAATTGGATAACTTAAACATTCTCATTTAAAATTTATTATTCATTTTATCTAAATAATTTTATAAATATTTTAATTTTCACTTTTAAATTAAAATCTATATTTATTATGAAATGATGGGTTTTTTTGACAATTATAGTTTTTAACCCCTTATAAGAAATTAAATTTGACTTCATAAAAATTATATGATTATTTATATTTAACAAAAACAATTTAATAGTAATATTTTATTAATATTTTATTTAATTTTTAAATCCATTAATTCATAAATTAATAAAATGAATTTTAATATTACCTAAAAATAATATTATATTTTATTGAATCAAAAATAAATATCATTTATCAAGTAACAAAAACAGGATAAAAATATATCTACTATTATATACAAAATAATGTACATACTCATAATTTTAGGGGCTTGATAAATATCACTTTAATACACTAAAAAAGTCACTAAGAGTAAGGTTTAAAATGGTGGGAGTTTCATGGGGTGGTTCGACGAACATGGTTAGGGTCATGATCCCGATGAGCTTGAATTTCTCCCATAAAATATTTCACTCCTGATTAATTTGTTGGATATTAGTATGGTATTGGTCAAGGGAAAATAACCAAATTTCTATCACCCTTATAAGCTCTGATAAATGAGATTCATTGGGTACAATCCTACTAGTTGAGGCTATCACACCCTTTGTTTTTGTTAATTGGATTTGTTAAAACCCTATATTTATACTAATCATATGATCACTATTCAATAACTATATTATCAGTGATAATGATACTTAACTATCTTTTAAATCCAATTGGATATAATAATACAAAATATGGGAATGTGTTTTCTATAACCATAATACATAATAAGACATTTAGATAAAACAAATAGGGGAATATTATTTATAATAGTTGGGTCGTTACAATATTCCCCCCTTAATAAAATTTCCCCCAGAAATTATCATTACCAAAGAAAAATAGATGAGGGTAACTCTACTTAATCACCTCATTCGGTTCTCACATTTCTTCTTTAAACTTTGGGTTTCTCCCAAACACTTTGACAAGGTGTATTATCTTATTTTGTATAACTTTTTCTCTATAATCTAAGATCTTTAGCAGCTACTCTTCATTGGAATAATCATTCTACAACAATACCACATCTTGATTGAGTGCATGTGATAGGTATAGTATATACTTCATCAAGATGGATATATATAATACATATTCTACTTGAGAAAGGATCAGTGGGAGTGATAGTATATTGGACACCGCACAAATGTGATCAAGGATCTCAAAGGGGCCAATGTATCTTAAACGAAGCTTTCCCTTCTCCCCAAATATCATCACATTTGTCCATGGAGATAGGCATAGAAATAACATGTCTCCAACATCAAACTCTAGATCCCATTGATGATTTCCAACATATATCTTCTGTCGACTATGAGCATCCTTGATGTACTATTGAATGATATTAACCTTTTCAAACATTTCCTAGACCCTTTATTGACCTTGTAGTTTTCATACCCCAACTTCATCCCAACATTTAGGTGTTCTTGCACCTCTTATTATAAACGGTTTCCTAGGGAGCCAATTTGGATGCTTGACTCGAAACAATTTTAGTATGAGAAATCAACCAGAGGAATTTGCTGTTTCCATCCTCTTTTATGGTCCTAGAATATTCTCGCAACATGAATTCCAATATATGAATAGTATGCTTAGACTGGCCATCAGTTTGAGGGTGATAGGCCGTACTGAAGTTCAGCTCAATGATTAGATAATGTTAGAGACTTTTCTAACACTCAGAGGTGATTCCTGGATCTCAATCAAATACAATAAATAATGGTACTCCATGTAGCCTTACTAATTTATTGATTTATATACATTCAATATGATCCATTGAGAAGTCATCACAAATTGTGATAAAGTGATATGTCTTTTTAAAATAGTCTATAACAACCCATATAGCATTGTTTCCCCTGGATGTCTTCAAAATTCTTGTGACAAAGTCTATGGTGATGTTCTTTAATTCCAATGTTGGTATGGGTAATGGATGGATCATTCCATTATACGTTTTCCTTTTAGCTATTACTTGCTAGAATACCAATAACTTTAATGTATATTTAGAAATATCCTGCTTCATATTTTCCCACCAATAGTTATCATAGATATCTTAATATATCTTTGTTCTTCCTAGGTGAATGGATAATGTTGAGCTATGTTCATCATCCAATTGTTCCTTCCTTAACATAGGATTTAACAGAACACATAATCTTGACTCAATTCCCACAATTCATTCTTTATGAATTTTAAACTTTGGGGAATTCCCCCTTCTCATGGATTCAAACTTATTCTTAAATTCCATATCATTTCATTGATAATCTTTTAACCTTTCCAAAATATATTGTTGATAAATCATTTGTGAAATGATTAATTATATTACTTCTTTTATGATTCCCATGTTTATCCATTGTAGGTCTAATAAGAGTTGGTCCTTCTCAATTATCATCATTGATAATGATGTAAGATCCTTTCTACATATATCATTAACCACTTTATTCTATTTACCCAGATTGTAGTGGATTAAGCATTCATAGTCCTTAATCATCTCTAACCACCTTCATCAATGTATATTCATATCTTTTAATGTGAATATATACTTGAGATTTTTGTGATCCGTATATATCTCACACTTCTCTCTATAGAGATAATGCCGCTATATTTTTAACATAAAGATCACTACTACCAACTCCAATGAATTTTTGGGATATTTTTTCTCATTAACTTTCAATATCCATGAATCATAGGCAATGGATTTAACATTTTTCCATAAAAAATATCCCAATCCATCTTTTTAAGCATCATTGAATACTCAAAATATATCTCCATTTTTGGATAGTGTGAGCATAGGCGTAGTGATGAGCCTCCATTTTAACTCCATTAAGATATCTTAAAATTCATCATTACAAGAAAACTTGACTCCTTTATGAGTTATCATGGTAAGAGGGTTTGACAATCATGAGAAATTTCACACAAATCAAAGATAATGTCCTGCTAACCTAGGGAAACTATGGATATCTGTAAAAAAATGTTTGCCTCGATCATCGTTAAACTGGTTTTTTATTAAAAGGGTCCGCATATATCCCATTTCCTATGATTATATTCCCCAATAAAGATACTTACTTCAACTAGATGTCACATTTCATGTACTTGGTGAAAATATTCTCTTTTTGTAGGTTATTTAGAAAAGTGTTCAAATGCTCCTCAAGCTCCTCCTTCCTCTTGGAATATATTAGAATAACTTCTATAAATACTATGAATCTTTTTCTAGGTAATATATAAGGAATATATTCACCATGTCCATGAATATTTTTGGATCATTTTTGAGTCCAAATGGCATCACTATGAACTCATAGTGCCCATACCATGTACAAAAAATAGTCTTGGGGATAACTTCCATCTTCACCCTTACATAATAATATCCAGAACAAAGATCCACCTTAGAGAAGTATTTTAGTCCACATAGTTGATCGAATATTTTATAAATATGATAAAAATTATTCTTTTTCTTTATCATGATCTTATTGAGATCATGATAATCAATGAAAAGATGTATTTTCCCATCCTTCTTCTTGAATAGGAGGACTATTTCACCCCATGTTGATGCACTTGGGATTATAAAACCTTTATCCTAATTATCCTATATTTGTTTCTTAATCTCATCATGTTACACAACATCTATTATATATGGAGTCTTGGATAATGGAAATTCCCTAGGTATAATCCCGAATAAAAATTCTTCATCTCAACTAGGAGAAAGACAAGGAAATTCCTTGGGAATCACATCATCATATTGCTTCATAATAGGCCTGTCTTCAAGGATGATTATTTGCATAAACTCAATAATTTTATCTATATATTCTTTACCATAGGGAAATGATATCCATTATTAAGGTTATTGTGCTAAATAATATTCATCCAGCTCCTTGAAAATGCACATAATCAGTGGCCGATTCGCAATATAGAGAGTAATTTTCTTCTTGCAGAAATTTATGTTGGATCTATATAGGGAAAACCAATCCATGCCTAGAATTGAATCAAACTACACCAAAGGATGTATGAAAAGGTTCTATGGTAAGTTCATCCCACAAAAATTTAGAGGGTAGGATTTATATAATTAGGATGAAATAATTTCCCTATTTTCTATTTTCACTGATATATCTACTTTCATGCTTTGAAGTGGTGTTTGAGTACTTTTACTAAACATTAGTGATATGAAGGAATGTGTAGAACCATAATAAAAATGTACTTTAATTTTTATTGAATGTATAACTAACATAATTTTCACCACTTTTTTGTTGTTATCCACCTCCGTGGTTATGATGAAAAAATCATTCCCTTGTTTCATTGGAGGTTGTCGGTTATCTCAAAAAACCCTTATCTTAGGGAATTAGTTTTCAATGTGACTTGGATATTTGAATTATTATCAATGAACAATGCAATGTGGGTTTACTATAGCATTCCTGTATGCCATTGCATTAGATGGTTTCTCCTATCGCAAATTTCAAGCTAGTTGTCCTTCCTTCCCGCACATAAAGTATTTATTCATTCCCCTTAGGAATTTATTTGGGGTGCTTCTTCCCACACCTCTGACAAGTGGGATGTAGAAATTTCTTATCACCATTTTATTTCTCCATACAATAACTAGAATAAAATTTCACTTCATGCTTCTTAACCTCATGATTTCCTTGAGAATCTCTAATCTTCATTTAGTCTTTCATGGAACAATGGATAATTTAATCATATCTATCGAAGCCATGAATATCTGGGGCTTTTCAAAGACAAGGATTTAGCCAACCAAAGAAGCAGTAAAACTTGAATTCATAGGTAACGACACATTCTGAGGTGTATAATTAAAGTCTTGTGAAGTTTTCCTCATACGCCATGGTAGTTTCATATTCTTTTTTCTTTAGGGAGAGGTGATCCCTTTCCATTTTAAGTCGGAGAGTGTGAGGAAAATAGTTATCTAAAAACATTTTTTAGAATTACTTAACTATATCACTTAAATCTCTTACACATGCTTCATATTCTTGATCAAGTACCACCAATGACCAGCTTTCTCCTTAAATATGATAAATATCCAATTGAACCTTCTCTTTCTCAAAGCATTGATGTATGGAGAATATATTCTCAGTGGAGTTGAACCAATGTTTGGATATTAAGGGATCAAGTGATCCATTGAAAGTGTGAGGCCTTTGTCACATGAATCTTTCATTTATGGAATGTTATCTCTTAAGGTGGTTTGGGAACTCCTCTTGATCTAGGTTATTCACATCCTAAGTTAGGTGAGATAGTATCATTATAAAGTTCACGATTCCTACTCCCATCAGGTGGGGCATCTTGTTGGGGTAGTAATCACATTCCCCATCACATCGATTGTTTACCCAATTCCTCATATTTCTTGATATTTTATAGAATAATTTGAAAAATAGTTATGATTATTTTTAAACTATTAAACACATAAAGGGGAATCCAATTTCATTAAAGGGACAAATTATAAATTATATTTATTTCCTTAACTTACGAATAAATAGATTTCAATTTATGTTATCCATGATCTATTTCCTAACATATATTTTTATGATCATTTCTTCTTGCCTTAATAATTTTTAATAATTTGATTATGAATTTATCAAAGAATATCCCCATGGAGTGTCAAACCAGGTGTGCAGTGAGGCCCATTTTTATGTTCCAAGTTAACCCGAGTTTGGCCCGGAACACCTTATCAGAGTTGTTACTCCTTGGTACATCTATGCCATAACCACATCCACTAGTAGTATCTAGATAGATATTTATTTATATGATAAACCGATTAATCTATACTAAGAAAAATTTAGGGATTTTTTCTTATAGTTAGTCTTATCCCAAAGGCTTTTTCTCAAGTTTTCTAATCCTAATCCCAAATATAACTAAACTTCTCCTATATAATAATTATAAAAAACCCTATATCTTATTTCACACTAATAATTATTTTATTACATAATAATAAGATTAATATAGAATGGATGATCGAGAATTATATTTTCTTTGTGAATTAGTTACATTAGAAAACATCATAAAACAGGGAATAAAACATCTTTGTTTGAAAAAATCATTCACATGCTCAAAATACTCCATCGAACTACAAACTGCATGGGATAACCTGAGGACAAAAATAAGAAATGTGTGATATATAAATATAAATAAGGTAATAAAAATTGAATAAGTGAAACATGTTATACAATAGGCATATCAATGAGGAATAAAAGGAACATGAATAATAAGGCATGATATAACATGATAATCATTACATGGAAAATGTAAAAACAACATAAAACACGGAATCATAAACATCAGTCAAGGGTAAACCTGATAATACATCATGTTGTAAAAACTCTCATAATGTAATTAGGTTCACTCCATATCCCAATGTGACATATCATGATACTAAACATTACCCAATGCATTAGAGTGCTATCTGGGCATACCGATTATATTTATTTAATCTCATGCTTAAGTGTTCCACATAGATCATAAAACATGGATTCATTCATCATCATAATTTATTAAAACATTAAAGAATGTGGAATAAATACATGTATAACACTAATAAATATGTATATGTTCATAAATTTGAATACCCTAGATTAAAAAATGGGCATGGTATTCACTGCACAACTGTTCTGGCTTGGAAAATCACAATGACATTTCGGTAGTATAACAGTGTTATGTAAAAAATAATAAAAATGGTTTATGAGAGAGAAATAATTATATAATATTTGAAGTAATTTTTACATGTAAATAATTTTACCAATTTTAGGAAATATAAACTGAACGCATAAGTTTATAAAGAAACATGAATAAAGAAGAGAAGGTGAGGATCCCTTACAAAATTTCAGCATAGTAATGAATTATGTAAGGATCCAAATGAGGGAGAATAAATGATCCCTAATTAAAATAACATCAATTGGATAGTAAGGTAATGATTTTAAATGAATGAAAATATCTCCAATTGATATTAAAATAAATAAATTCCTAGATGGTGCTTGAATATTAAAGGAGAAGAGGAAGGTCCCTTATATGTGTGTGTGGCCCCAAAATATTGGGAGGGCCTTCCTGAGAGATTGAGGTGGCTTTTGAGGACTCAAGAGAGTGTAAGGAATAGTATTTTCATTCTAAAAGAGGTTTTAATGAATAAGAATAGGATATTGGGTGGTTTTATATAGGAAAATAGGGGGATTGATTTATTATTAAGGGTTTTGGACTCTACATATTAAAATATCCAAAACCACAAACCATTCCACGATTTGGATGATGGTTTCAACAAAAAGGGTTTGGTTCTCATTATATTATAAGAACAAAGACCAAAGTTATTAAAATTACTCACTTTTTTATGTAGAGGTGAGTCACACTCTTAAATAAAAGATTCTAAAACCATAAAATACATAATAAGTTTTGGAGGATTCATAATGGCACTAAAAATAAATTAAATAAACATAAAATCATGTTATTTTAAATTGAAAACATATATTTGGTCTTTTATACCTATTATTTTAATTATTATATTACTTTTGGGTCATTATGATTCCATAATACACAAAGTATATTTATACGGTATTTAATATGTACCCGAAAATTTGATTATCTAAGAAAATAATGAAAAATTAACCATTGGATAATTTAGGCATTCTGAATCCAAAAATAATACTAATTTTATCTAGATAATTAAAATATTTTTTTATTTTCTATTTTAAAATAATATTTTCATTTATTAATAAATTCTCAGTTTTTTAACAATAATAGTTTTTGAACCCTTATAGAAATTTTCATTTAACTTAATAAAAAGTATATGATAAAATATATATGATAAAAATTATATGATAATTTATATTTGATAAAAATTATTTAATAATAATATTTTATTAGAATATTTATTTTGAAAAAACATTAATTCATAAATCGATTAATTGATTTTGATTATTAACCAACAATACTATTTGGGTTTTCCTAAATCAAAAATAAAAAAAATTATAATATAATATTAATAAAAAGAAAATATATTAATTATTTTATAAAAAATAATTTACATACAGATAATTATAGGGTATTGATACATATCTATTTAACACACTATCAAACTCCCTAAGAGTAAGGTTCATGATTTTGGGACCTTTATAAGGCGGTTTGGGGAACATGGTTTGGGCCATGATCTCAATGAGTTTGAACATATCTCACAAACAATTTCACTCATTCATAGGTTTTTGGATTGTAGATTGGGATTAGTCAAGTTTAAGACCTAGAAATTCTATATCCCTCAGAATATCCAATAAATGGGATTCACTGGGTATGATTCTGCTAGTTGAGGCCATCACTTCCTTTGTCTGTTTCAATTGGATTTGTAAAAACCATATACTTATACTAATCACATAATCATTGTTCAACGACTACATTATAAATAGAAATGATACTTAACGGTATTTTAAATCCAATTAGATATAATAAAACAAAATAAGTTCATGTGTTTTCTATAACCATAATACATAATAAGTCATTCAATTAAATCAAAAGGGGGATTTTATTTATAATGGTTTTGGTCATTACAAAACATAACTCATCTAAAATAATGTATGGTAAAAATAAAAAAATACTAAATAAATCTATAAAAAACATAAATAATCTAGAATGATGCATTATAACATGAAAACATCCATCCTAATCCTCCCCAACACACTAAAAATCAAATCCCCAATGTGTGACATGATTCCACCATGCTCTGGTGAAGTATCTCTCTAAATCCCTAATATAATTTCTATAAAAAAGGAACTATTTGGATTATAATGGAAGGATATATAAGGTAATAAAATAAATATGATAAAAATGAAAAAAACAACAACACTAGACCCATGTAGATAGAATGTAAATTTGGAGGATAAAGGGGGGAATAAGGGGATGATTCCCCATTTACTTTCACCTACTAGAAGTAATGAATCCTAACAGAGTTGATAATAAACTCCCTTTGAAAGACCATATATTACCTTATAATAAAATTTTATTTGGGACTAAAAGGTAATTTATAAACACCAACCAACCTCATATTATCTAACCAAGTGTCCCATGGAAAAACATTTACCACATAGTTTCTAAACCAATGGGACAACCCCATTAGTTATACCACTACATAACATATGGAACTATACTTGGTTCCTAATTACTTTTACAACTACATCAAAAAATCCTATAAATTAAAAAAAACATAAATTAATTCCATGTAAATTATATTCATCTTTCCCACCTATGAAAGATCCACTTGAACACACCAAAATTTACCAAAACTTATTCTCTTTAATCCTTTTACAAAATTTTACATTCATCTTTCTGCCAAAAGAATACAATTTTGACCTTCCCTCTATTACAATGAGATGAGATGGTGTGTTAAATTATAAAATGTATTTATATATCAAAGTTCATGATAATAATATTTACTTAGGTATTGAAATCGATTATTCACAATCGAATAATCCATGTTTTTGGTTATTCTATGTTACTTGTTCAAAATTACTCACTAATTTTTTTAGGATATCACTAGATGTATGATGGGAATAAATTATCCTTTGTATGACTCACTAAAATTACATTGGATAATCACCACAAGATGTAGTGAAATGGAAAAAATAAATTTCTATATAATATAAATTTATCTGAATCTACATTCATATCAATACTATCATTTCTATCATTTATTATTTTTTTGAAAAATATATATCGTCTCTTATGGTGGATAAAATCTCAATTACTTCATAGGATTGTTACTTTTGTTCCATTCCTTATATAAATAGGACCCTCCTTCAATAGCATATAAACCTTAATTATACAAATATTTTTCTCAAACATCATATACAAAATTTAATAAAATATAAAAAGACTAATTATGTACCCATTAATTATCTAATAAACCCCATTGATTATTTATTACTTGATGGAATCCTCTTCTTATTATTTTCATAACTTTTTCAAATATTTTACTCCTTTTATTTACTATCTAAATAAAATAATATTCAAATTTTCACTAGATATTTTAAATAACATTTATTATACTATTAACTTATTCCACATGTAAACATCATCATTTAAATATAATAATTACGACAATAAGAGTCATCATTGTGGATAAAACACATGAACCATTCTTGGTGAAAACAATTAGACTAAAATATTCAAATATGGACTAATTATATGTTTTTTCTCTTAAATATTCTACACTTCCAATATTTATTCTAAAAAATTCAAAAAAATTATTTAATTCCAAATGAAAATATAATATTCAAATTTTTAGTCAATTTTTTTAAAGTTGATTTTTTAAAAGTCCTGAAAAACCCAAGTGTATTTATTCCTTTTAGAAATATAATGTAAAATATTCTTCTTATTTGTATAAATCCTATGTTCATAATGATACTCATCCATTCATGTATTACTTTTTTTATAAAATAATGAAATATTACATAAAATTAAATAAAAATTAAGTTTTTTTGAAAAAACAGTGTCATTTCCATGAAATCCTTCATTAAGAGTCATATTATAATGAATCCAATGAATTTAAATCATATTCCTCATAATTAACAAATAATAAAAAAATTATTCTGTTTAAACTCACTCATAGAAATTTTTTAATTTTCTTATCATTTTTAATTAGATATATATTTAACAACTCTATCATGGTTGTTATAATAAAACCATTTTTCACAAAAATCATTTGGGACAGTCTTTCCACCATGTCACATGATACAATGATATTCTCATATAATATTCAATATAGAGTTGGGAATTATAATTTTTTACTTTGTAAGATCTCTAATTTCTTTTACAACTATTTTTAATAAACTAATCGTTATCTCCAGTCTCTTCTCATGGATTGCTTATGCTAAACCAATATAGATAGTTCATGTAATATTCTTCTCATTGACCACACGTAGGGATCATTCTTCTTATTCCATAGTATTATTAACTTCCCCAATATATAATAATTTACTCTACAATTATAATAGATTTATTATGAACCATTAATGATAATTACAACGTTTTATTTGTTTTTTATCATCATATAGTTGGTTGATTTTGATTAGAATTATGTTATAGTTTTTTAAGGATTGAAATTGTATGAGGCATTATTTAAATCCAACATTAAAATATAATAATTTATATTATTATATTTTAATTTATAAATTAAATATGATTTGTATTATAAAAATTGTATAAAATTTATGTCTTATTTTGTAATTTTCCTTGGATGATTGATTCATTTTCTGTGAAATGTTTCTTTTAATTATAGGTATAAAATATTTTTAATGATTTTGATAGAATATTAATCAGTATAATTGAAATTATTTTGTTGTTTTTTGGGTTATTTTATAACAATTTAATTAATAATATTTTAAATTAAAATAAAATTTTAGTATGGAGTTTTTAAAAATATTAAAATCCTTGATGTTGGAAAACACATATGGGAGGTTGAAAATTTGAGATAGAATTGATATTTATACTATGAACTGTCTTGTATATGTGATTTTATTCTATAGGAAATATAGGTAAATTTTTTTTTAAGGTTCATGTTCTATAAATAAATTTGTATAATTTAATTGATGGTATGATACAATGTGATGTTGGGAATATAGGAGGGAAAAACCTGTGTAATGTGTTTGCTCTATTATTGACATAAGACACCTGATGTATAAAAATTGTATTAATCGAGGTAGGATAAGTCATTTTTTGTCTAAAATATTTCCCCAATACCTAGGAATTTTTTTTATTTATTCTGTGGATTATAATTTTATGTTTAGGAGGGTCACCTTGTAGGACTCAATATATGGGTAATGTTAAAAAATCACATTATTAGATACTGGGAAAATGAAATAAATTATTGAAGAGGGTTATGGTAATTATATAATAAATTTGATTTGATATAGTACCATTACGTTTTTAAAGTCCCAAAATTTGAACAAAAAGGATATTTTAGTATATACTTTCTTTAATTAAATATTATTTTTATTATATTCCTTCACATTCAGCACCTAACCAAAATAAACTACGATACATTTTATTATTAAATTATAATTATTACACTTTTTCATTGTATTATAGCCAATATAAATAGAAGTATTTGTATTATTAAATATATTTATAAATAAAAATAAATTTCACTTTTAATACCATTTCATTGATAAAATTCAATTAGTGTAGCTAAAAAACAAATGAGATAATTTTATGCTTAAAATATTTTCCCAAATATTATCCTTTTTGGTGTGATGTTTTTTAATTTTACGAAACTATATATATTGTGGTTTATTTATAATAAAATATATTATTTATATTAATAATAAATTAACTATAATTTAATTATTATTTGATAAGAAATAAGAATAATAATAGTTAATATTTAAAAATAATTTTCATATTAAAATATTTTTTTTATGGTTTATTTTTCCATTTAAAAGTTAAAATTATGAAATTTTAGAATTTTAATATTAAAAAATTGTCTAATTATTTTATTCTCCATAATAATATAATCTATGGAAAAATATTTGGGATTTTTCTGAAATGTTTAAGTTTTAGTTTAATAGTACAAAATATTGTTTTTAAAAATAACATGACTTTTATGACACCATTAGGATATAATAATAAATTAAAAATCTCTGAAAAATATTTCCTAATAAAATATATATCTAATAAGTAAAATTATACATTCAAAATACTTATATATATATATATATATATATATATATATGATTAACATTTAGTAATATTTTCCTAATAAGTTGTTTTTATTCGTTAATGACTTATTATTTTAGAATCTATATTTATCACTTTTATAAATTCAATATTATGAAAAGGATTTTATGTTTGAAAAAAATACTCAAATTATCAAATAAGGTTAATTTTATTTTTAGTTATAATAATAAGTTGCCATGGGTAAAACAGAGTTATTGTAGTAAAAGTAAATAATGATTAAAGTTAAAACTAAGGAGTAAATGCCTAATATCACTGAAACATTGTCTCTAAAATATTTTTTTAGAAAGGATCCACCCACAATCATACCCTTTCTTTTATTTTTCACTTTTTGATCCACAGTCCTTTAATAGTGACTTGTTATTTTACATTATCATTAAAATATCACTCACCTCACTTAGAAAAAGAGACTTCCAATACCCCTTTACAGACACTCTAAAATTTAAATTTTATCTTGAAAATATAAAATTTTTTGTTTCTTGAGAGACATTTACCATTCTTTTCATCCCCTTTATCCAAGTAAAATCCAAAAATATTCCATTTTCAAGAGGTACTCCAAGAGAAGGTTCAAACTATTAATAATAGTATTAATCACTTAATAACCTTTTTTGTCCCCTATATTTCTCCAAAAAGTATATTTATACCATTATAATATAATGAAATAGGTATTATTGATTATATAATTGTTATTATATTAATGGTATAACCATTATCAACCCTTATCCATTAGAAAAAACAATAACATCGTACATGCGTATGACTGGACTACCACCACCATACAATGGTGTATTTCGTTCTTCATACTAACATTACATGGATGATTATAAAATGGAATTTAATGAATAAAAATTATATTTATAAAATTTTTGGTATTATGAAAAAATAAACCATTTTATACCAACTTTCTGTTATATGGAAAACAAAAACATCGTCTCTGTGTACGTGCACACTACAACATCTATAGAGTGAGGTAAAATGTTTTTCATCACCAACCCACATGAATGATTATATGAATTTATATAATTAATTAAAATAATTATTATGACATATTTTAGGTTCTTAAAGTCTTGTATTCATATTTAAAAATTTATTAATATATACACTTTTGTTTATAAAAATTTATCGAAAAAATATTATCGCTGATTCTATCTTCAGTAATAATGAGTAAATTTATCATAGAATGATATTAGTGATTCATGAATAGTTATAAATAATTTAAAATTGTAAATTTTATAATATAGGATTTTTGAACTTGTTATAAATGAATGGGGATCAACATCAACACATTAAAGAGTGCATGAAATAATCAAAATCGCAAACATATGATGATGAAGATAAACTATAAAAAACTAATAAATGCATAATAAATGATTATTATTTAAGGATTTATAGGGTAATAAATATACATAATTTTATTAAATAGGTTGTTAAGATGATTATGTCTGTTATATATGATTCTAAATCATGTTCATGGAATTTGAGAGTTAAGGTAAGGGTTTTTTTCTCAAATTAATTTCTTTGAGACATGTTTTGTATTGTGCACCTATTTTTTATTATATGCTTTCAAAGTTATCTATTTTAAAAATTATATCATTATTATATATTTATTCATTGTTTTTAATATTCTATTTCATGTTTTCTCATTTAATATATTTTGTATCAAAGGTTATGAAGGTCGTAATGGTCTCCTTATCTGAACATCGCTTTATTGAGATATTCTTAGTATCCAAAACTTATTTTATTTTATGGTGTATAAATTTATAATAATTTAATTTTTAATATTATTATAAATAAATTAATGGTATTTACAAATCAATAACATTTTATCCATTTAGGTGTGGTTTTTAATCAAAGAATACCAATGTCTTACGAGTTTCTTTCTGATCTTATTTTCAATACATGGTTGTTATGAATGAATTAAAATCTTGGAAAAATATTATGAGAAGTTTATCTATAATAACCAAACCATTTATTATTCTATGGTTATTGAGTTTTTACATATCATCTCCCAATGTTATTTCTCTTGGTAAATAATTTACTCTATGTGATTCTTATAAGTGAAACTGACACCACATCTTCTTTTCAGTCAAGAATTTCCCTCCTCTATGTTAATATTCATTAGATGATTTATGGATGTATTTATCTATGATTAAATAATTTACTATGGTAAATTTATACATTTTTTGTTAATTTAAAAAAATTTAAATGAATATTTTAATGTTTTCCACATGTTTCATTTTTATAAAAGTATCCCTTTTAATGTTTTCTATATAAATTCACTTATTTCACTATTATTGTTTTTCTTCTTTATGAAAATTAATTTTTAGATTTTAAAATCTGTTTTGAAATGATTTTGATTATTAACGATTTTAAAAATAAAAATAAATATTAATTTTTTTAAACATAAAATTTTTATTTTTAAAAGTAATTTTGATTTTAAAATGGATTATAAATGACTTTGTTTTTAACAAATAATTTCTTCATGTTATTATATCTTCAAAAATAACGTTTTGGAAAGCACCTTTATTTTATAATTTTTTTTCTAAAAACCATTTTTTGGTTTTAAAATATTATTTTTCTAAAAAAATTATCAAGATCAAATTATTATTTTTTAATTAAAACATTTTAAAGTGGTTTTAAACAATACAGAAAATGGTATATTTCTTCTTGTTTTACAAAATTATTTATTTAGTAATCTTAACAGGGTGTTTTACATATATGTCTACATCCTTTAAAATTTTTTATCTTGCACCTATGATATTTCTTTATAATACCATCCATATTATTTCTCCAGATGTCATAGGAAATATTTTATGAATTTCTTCCTAAAACTCATATCTTTTCCATGAGTTAAATAAGTGATGTTTAAAATATAAATGCTTTAATGCTCTATTAGAAAACAAATTTATGGATGATTATTATATGATAAGTGGGGACCTATATCACTCTCCAATGAATTAGTTAATAATTTATATATCATGAGATAATTACTTTGTGTGTGATTGTATTTATGGATATATTTTATCACAAAGTCTATGTATGAGTGTATTTGTAGTTGTCTATGATCACAATGACTATGTGTTAATGAATTTTTGGTTATCTATGCTCACAAAGAATGTATGTTAGTGAATTTATGGGTATCTATACTCATAGATAATGAGCATGAGTGTTTTTTTGGTTTCTATGATTGAAAAGACTGTGCGAGAGTGTAAGTGTGGGTTTTTATGATCATAAAAGACAATGGGTGAGCACATGTTTGGTTAGTTGTGTTCAAAATGACTATGTGAGATAAAATTGATATTAATACTATGGAATGTATTTTTTTTGTGATTTTATTCTATATATAATACTGATAAATATTTCTATTCTGTTTCATGGGTCATAAATAAATTATTATGATTCAATTGATGGTATGAGATAGTACGATGTGGGGAATATACGAGGAGAAAGAAGTTTGTAAAATGTTTGATTATTTACTGACATAAGTCAATTAATGTTTTAAAATTGTGTGAATCATGGAAGGATATAATTTTTAATCTATCATTATTCCTCAATCCCTAGGAAAAATATTTTTAGCTTATTTTGAGGAGTATCATTTTGTGTTTAAGAGACATATATTTTCGGTCTCTATACATGGGTAATGTTAGAAAAAGTCACTTTACTTGAACTTAGTAGAATAAAATAAATTATCAAAGAGGAATATGCTAATTGGACATTAAATTTTTTTAATATATTACTATTAATTTTTAAAGACATTAATTTTGTAACATCGTGATATTTTAGACAATATTTTCATTTAATTAAGGAATATTTTTAATAAGTTTATTTACATTCCAAATCAACCAAAAAAAACTAAAATATATTTTAAGATAAAATTATAAGTACTATATGTGGTCATTGTAATTTAGTCAATATAAATAGATGTAACTATATTATGAAATATATAGTGAATTAATATAATATCACATTTAATAATAATGAATTAATAAAATTCAATTAGTGTCACTAAATAACAACTGAGATCAGTTTATATATAAAATTATATTTCCATAAGAAGTACATTTTTTAGGTTTTATGTATTTTAATTTTATGAAACTATATATATTATGCATTAATAATTATAAAATATATTATTAATACGAATAAGAAACTGAAACTATTTTCATTAATAATTAATATGAAATATGAATAAAAATAGTTAACATTAAAAATTAAATTATATATGAAAACAATTATTGATTATATTATATATTTCCTTTTAAAAGATAAAATTATAAAATTTTAGAATTTTAATTTTTCAAAATGAAACTTATTTTTGGAGTTAGAATATCAATATTAGATTAGGATTAATTTTTCATATTTTTTTGATAAGATTGATTTTTAGGTGAATAATGAAGAAAACTGTTTTTACAAATACTATGAATTTTTTGAAACCATTAGGATATGAGAAGGAATTTAAAATTCCTAAAACTTTTTTATTAATAAAATATTTAACGGCCTGAAATTTTAAAGGAATAAAATTTTATTCAACAAAATATGTGACACACAATACTAAACATATAATTGAATATAACACCCCAATATATTACAATATATTTCTTTTCTAATAAATTTAATTTCTTCTATAACTTAAGATACATGAAACGATTAGGGTCTTCAATGGCTTGTGTTACAAGCAAGACTGAGTTTTTTCGAACATAAATATACTATAAATAATATTATTTATTATGATAGTTACACCTAGTATTTTTAATAGTTGGTATGAATATGATTAAATAAATTATGAAAGTATATAGTTTTACACATTTATAATTTATCTATAGGTTATAAATAAAATAAAAATAATTTGAATGAAAATAGAGCAGTTATCTGAAAAACTATTTTTTTAAAAGACGGTTTAGTCGCACCTTGTACACATATTTTAATATTAATTATTCAATTTTTTAGAAAATTTATATGAAAGAATAAAAGTCATTTTTTTAATCCGGATTCTGAAATTATCATAGGTTAATTGTTTTTTAAAATTTTTCATTTTTTATTGATTAATGAAAAACACTGAATATTAATTGAAAACTGTCTTTTGTTTAAATAATTTATAATGTTAAATAATATTTAAAATTGATTTTAAATTAAAATTAGTTCATTATTTATATCAATTAATTCAATTTTGGTTTTTGAATTAATTTTTATATTTAATTTAAATATAAAAACTTTTTAAACATTTAAACATTTTCACTTTAATAAATCGTTTTATACTCATGGCAGCATGGTAATTTTAAATTATGTTTTTCACTTTTTTGAATTAAATTTGGAAAAATGGATTTCATATTTGGAATAAGAATAAATTATAATTTATAATGAGGTAAACATAATTTTTTACCAAAATGAATAGTTGAAAAAGTAAAAATTATTTATTATGCCTAAGGTAAAATGGATTTACTAGGGGTTGAAAAAAGAGGATAAGGGTTCAAAATGACCTATAAACTTATAAGAAACCACTTTTATAGACATATATAGACCTCATATCTTATATGTTTTATAATGGACCATTTTTATTTCTAATTTCATGGTAAAATTTTCGGTATAGTTAAGTCTTTTCAAAAAATTACAAACATGTCACCCACCTAACTTATAAAAGGTCACCCACTCTCATCTCTTATTGACACCTTCACAACCATTTTTTTCGCCAATAAATACCCAAATAACTGGCCAAATTCCTTAACGTTATACTATAAGCCTTATTTTTGGAATATATCTAACCTAGGAGGGCTTTAATGAGAACCTAAGGAGGAAACCCAAAAAATAGGTAAAGTTATTCAAAGACCATATTTATTTTATTTCTTTCTATACTTCCTTATGATCTTATTAAACCATTATGATATAATAAACCTAGAATATTTAATATAGTATAATGTTTTTATTATAATTTCATGTCCTAAAACCATCTCCACTTCTATCAAATGGGTTATGAAATCAGCGTTCATGTGTATGATGGACTTTGACCTCAAAAACATATCGTTCTTCAATCACCATCATTCACGATTGGGTATGATGGTGTATAAAAATTATATATATGATATTTATAAAAAAAGTTTACCTATGGATTCATTATATCGTATATAAATTTTTACCTTCTATTTTTTAAGAGATTTGATAACGTCGCATGTGTGTGTGGAAAAATATCGCCTAGCAAAGCGTTGTGATTCATCTTTCATTAATGATTCACATGGAAAGAAATAAGAATAAAATTCATTATTATATTGGATATAAATTCCATAATTATGATATTAATAAAATATGTATCCTTTTTTATAGCTAATATATTTTTCCCTCAAAACGTTTCACTCACGTAAAGATGTAACATCATTTGTGTATGTATGGACTACCACTATCACAAAGGAATATGGCTCTCTTTTCATCACCACACCATATGGAAGATATATATATATAAGTATGTAATATGGTATATATTGTATTATAATAATTATTTAATGAAAATATATTACTTACATTTTTTCTATTATGATCTTTGGAAAATTGATACATTACTCTTGAATACGTATGACCTACCATATCCATGATCGTAACATACATCATTTTTCATAACCATATTTGATGATTGGTTTTAAAAGTAGAATTTATGTAAACATATGATAATTATTTCATGATTATTATTATATATATGATGTAACTATAGAATATTAACATGAACCAGAAATTTTATAATAATGCATGAATGAGAAAACCGTATAATTAATAGATCAAAAATTGAAAATAATAAAAGATCATTAATGAATGGGTCATGAGATTCTATAAAAGGATCATGTACGATATCATAAATACTAATATGTTACTAGTATATGTTAATTTTTTTAAAACCACTATATAAGTGGTAAAATGACATTCACCCAAAAGGATACATGAGGTAAGGAATATCATCTAATTTTCATTTCATTAAGGCATATTGTAATGTTACAAACCTAGTTTATTTTACACAATGTATGTAATTACACTTTGAAATTTAATATCATGAATACTTAATTATTCATTATATTTATATTTCAATTTTAATTATTTAATTCCAGGGTATTTTATTTGAAAATTTCAAAGTGGTAAAAGTTATTGTGAAATCTAACTGTATTTTGTGATTGTTAACTTTATCTTGAAAGAATCACTTTATTGTAATAATTTTTCATTGGAAATTATGTTTCTATTAAATATAAATATTATTTTATGATGGAAAATATTATTTACTATACTATATACCATGTTTATATATGGTTTTTACAATGAAATTTATTTGATTAACTAATGAAATATTGATAAATATGTTTCCTTTACTCAATACACATAATTTTTGATAAGAAACATTATTTATGAGTTAAATTAATTATTAGATATATGAGGAATTATTTGGATTTGATTGAAATGGGTTGGGACTATTTATAGAAATCCCCTTGATGCATTAGTAGCCTCATTGTGAAAATTTGTTGGACCAATCAGATGGTTTTTTACCCAGTATATTTTAAACCATCTTGTGAAAGGTCTTGATGGTAAATGTATCATGTGCCTTGAAAACATCACATATGGTAATGAAGTATTTCATTAATTAATAATTTATTTATCATTATCCTTAATATTTACATAATTATATTATCTCTAGTTTCATTTCATTCCCCATTTACTCATTAAATAGTGCATATTTTCAGTTATTTACCCTTCAATATTGATTATACATTATCCAATTATTTAAGTGGTATGTGTGTTCAATTATTTACATTTCTATAATGATTATTCTTATGCATTCATGATATCGTATGTTATTTTTAACCCATTCTGAACATTTTAGATCACCCATTTTTCCCTTTTCCCCGATTATGAAGATGAATCCTTTGAATGAGTTTTCAAGGATGTTGAGCATCTTATTTTTTATGTATTCTATTTTACGTTCAATTACCAATGTAAAATTGGTATCATATATGTATATTGTTCTTAGAAACTGCTAAAAATTTTGGTCCTTAGAGATTGAACCCATTTTATCTATGCCAATGTAATAAATTAAGGAATAAACTACGGACTACTGTGGCTGAGGTCATTATAGTTGGTATTAATAGAAATTTAGTAGAACCTTTGGGAACTATATTATGGAAAAAAACATAGATAATGGATCATAAACCTATGATAAACATTGACCATAAGTATAAAAGAACATACTAATGTTTTGTTAAGGAATAAATTATGTTGTTTTTATTCCAATACCTCACAATATCGATAATTTAAGTGGAAATGGTTCTAGAAACAATGTACCTAGGGTAATAACTAGAAAATGGAGATTTGGGATTGACCCGATTTTCACCAGGTTCACGATAGCAGGACTTACTATACACCTAGTTTGACACCCCTGGGATATATTCTTAGGATAATTCACATTTTATTTAAAATCCTATTATGAAGGATTTTAAAATATAGATATCCTTATGGAAATCAAAGTTTATGATTCTGAGAATAATAATGCATAACTTTTAATTTATCTTAATTACTACACTATATTTGGAATTATAACTTATTATTAAAAATTCATAATTTTATGAGGTAATACACTATATGACACTACTTATAAATTCCACCTAGAACGAAAAAGGGTATCAATAATCATGGCCAATGTAGATATTTCCTGACTGAGGAAGACAATTTAAAGTGTATGAGAAATGAATAAGTTATGGTTATAATAGGGAAGCTTAATCAAGTTATGAAAAATAACCTTTCTCGGATGTATCAACATATTAAAAAAATGAGATAATCATATGTTTGATCACTTTATGTAATAGATACCCCCATCATAAAGTGGGTCTACTGATCCAATAGAAACTAAGAAATTGATTAAGTATCCCATGAAGATATTTATGGTATTAGGATGTGGTGAAAAAGAAAATTTTATACTTGCATTTTACTGTTTCAATGGTGATGTTGTTCAATAGTGGTCATTGATCCAGAATACTAGGTAGGAAGAGGAAATAGAACTCATAGAATGTAAATATTTTAATGATACATTCTTTGAAAAATATTTCCCTCATGAGCATCAAACTGAGTTTAATAAAAAATTAATTTTCTTAAATAAAAAGAAAAATAAAGTGATACAAATTATGATTCTACCATTACAAGGTTTGAAAGGTATAATAAAGATCACATAAATGAAAAATAATGAAATATTGACCATTTATTTTAAGGTATTAAGTTGTGTCTCTAAAGGGTTCGGGTCTCTCAAAATGTTTCTTCATACAGTGTAATAGTATTATATGTTCTCAAGAGAGAGAAATAATTCTATAAGTCTTATGAATTAAAAGGGAAACGAGATAAGAAGAGGATGGAAGAGAAAAAAATAGATAATGGGATGAAATGGAAGAAGTATTTTCACACATTTGATAACTCTAGAAATAATCACCTTGGGAAAAGCTTGAAGGGATTTGAAGTCTATTATAAGTGTAGAGAAAAGGGCCACCTATAAAAATAATACAAAGGGGAGAAAGAAAAAACTAATATTAAAATAAAGGGAAATGCAGAATTAATAAAATAAATTCCCCTAGATTCAAAGGAATATACCTCGAAAGAAGATAAAGGATCAAAGTAAAGCCTATTCTATTAATAAAACTAAAGTGGAATGATTAATATTCTTGGGTTTGGATTCAAGAATTATTTCATTTGATTATTTTAGCAGTGATATCCTAGTCAAAGGTATTATGAAATATATAAGGATTTTATTATCATACTATTTCATTGTGGATTTGAGAGAATATAATGAAATGTACTGATAACCAAGTAAAATGATTCAGTGGAAATTTGAAATTCTTAGAAAACTAATGATTGATGGAATGATAACCTTTAATTTGTTCCTAATTTTTTGATAATGATGTTAAGATAAATTGAGGGCTGATATGGATAAAATAAATTAGATAGTACTGACTACATTGGAAATGATTACTAATTCCCTGAAATAGTTGTTTAAGCTATCATTGAGGGATGTAACAACTTTTCCTGGATTTAAAGAATATATCAAATAATCTAGTTTTTATTTAAAGAATAAGGAAGCATGAATGTATTCAATAATATTTTATGCTAGTTCATGTTGTTACCATGTTTCATGATTTTATTTGAGTAATTTATTCACATGTTTGGAATGTGATGATTAAGAGAAATTTAATGTGGTTTGAGGGATTGATGATAAGTTTATTTCATAAATTTACCGACTTTCTTTATAATGTTTTGGATCATAATATTTTGAAAGTGTTATATGATTAAAATAAAATGAAATGGTTTATGTTTAACTTAGTATGATATTTTATAGATTAATGTATTATATTGGATAACTCGTTCTAATCTTATTGGTTTTGAGAAATAGTTTGAGACAAAAGAGAAAACTTGTCAATCTTTTATAGATCTTATGATCCATTAAAAGTAAATTTTAGTGATTCAGACCTAAAAAATTCATTTTTGGATATTCGTTTCTTAGAGTAAGTAATGGATTGAAAATTAATCGAGGCACAACCAACGGATTAAATTATTCTTATGAAAAAATATATCAAGTAAGTATATTTCTATATATTATTAATTTGTATAATAATTCATAAACTTTAGGGAAAGAGTTTTGAAATAAAAATGTTACCCTAGTACATTCATTTATATTGAAACAATGATATTTTATAAAATTAATATTAACAAATAAACTTCATTTTTAATATTGGGATACAAAACTTATCTTAGCGTGAATTTTTTGGATTTTTTTAAACTGTTTCATTTTTTGACGAATAATAAATAATACTGAAATTTAATGGAAAAATGTTTTTTCATTTAAATAATTTATAATATTAAATTCTATTTTAAATTTTTATGGAAGAAAAAAATTTCATTTTAATATAAATTAATAAAAGTTATATCATTGTAATCATTTTCAAATTGAATTTAGTTATAAAAACTCTATAAACTTTTGATCATTTTCACTTTAAAAACCCACTTTCTAGTTAGGTCTGTGGGATTAATTTTAAATTAAAATTTTACACTTTTGTTTATTGAATTCATAATAATGGTTTATATATTTGAAATCATAATAATTTATAATTTCACACAAGATAAAATTAAATTTTGATCAGAATTAATAGTAAAAACCATAAAAATTAATTGTCATGGTTAAGGTACAAATGGATATACTGGGGGTTAAATGAAGAGGATAAGGGTTACAATGACCTAAAAACATGAAAAACACCCATTATATGGAAATAATTATTCCTTATCTCTTATATTGTCTACAATTTCCCATTTTTATATCTTTTGGCATGATAAAAATGTGGGAATGATTGAATATTTTTAATAAATTACAAGTGTGACACTCACCTCACTTATAAAAGGTCACCCCCTCTCATCTATTATTCACACCTTAAAACAAGTTTGGTTAATATTATACCTTAAATAACTTTTCAAATCCATATCCTCATCCTATAATCCTAATTCTGGGCATAATTCCATCTTGTTAGGCTGTTGGGGAAAACATAAAGAGGATACCCGAAGAATAAGTAATGTTCTTCAATGAGCGTATTTATTTTATTTCTTTATCCACCTCATTAAATTATTATTAGAAAATTATAATATAATAAACTCAGTATATAAAGTATACTATTATGTTTTTATAATAATTTAATAACCTAAAAACATCTCAATTTCCATCAAATGGGTTATAAAATCATCGTTCGTCTCTACAGAAAATTGTCACATCGCAAATTGATGACATTCGTTATTTCTTTACCACCATTAATGGTTTGTTATGATGATGTATATAATTTATATATATTATATTTATATCATATTTATACCTATGTATTCATTATATCATATATATCTTGTTACCTTCCACTCTGTAGGATATACGATAATGTCACTCTTGGGTATAGTGTACCACCCCCTTGTGAAGCGATGTGATTCTCCCTTCACTAAAGCTTCACATCTATAGAGATAAGAATATATTTAAATATTATATATTAAATAAATGACATTATTATGATATAAACGACATATTTATCATTAATTAATGATAATATATCATTTTCTTTCATGTATTTTCACTCACACAATGACGATAGCATCGTTCGTGTATGTATTGACTAACACCTCAAAACTTTTCAGCACCCTCCCAATGGATGTTATTTACAGGTTTATAAAATGGTATATGTGATATAATTATCATTCATGAAGTTTTATATATTAATTTTCTTCATTACATTATGGTTATTGGAAAATTTAAATGTTACTCATACGTATGTATGGTCCACTGTTTCAATGATCGTAACATACTTCATTTTTAATTAGCATATTTCATGATATATTTTAAAATTAAAATTGGTGTAAAAATATTTTTTTTTCAAGATTATTATTCTATTGATGATTTAAATATATAACATACATAACAACAGTAAATTTCATAAAAATTCACAAATGACCAAACTAGGTAATTAGCACCTGAAACAATGAAAACACTGAATGATTATTAACAAAAGTGTAATTAGATATTATAATAGGATCATATATGTTATCATAAAAAATAATATTGTTATATAATAAGTTAATAACATGTGTAAACACACTATACAAGAGGTTAAATTATATTTACTCAAAAAGACAGGTGAGGTAAAGGATTTCATATCAATTTCATTTTATTGAGGCATATTGTAATGTTATGTACCTAGTTTCTTTTATATTTTGTATATAAATCCAATTTGACATCTAAAATCTTGAATAATTCATTATTCATGGTATTTTATGTTTAAATTTTAATTATTTCATTCAAGCTGGTTTGACTTGAAAAATACCATATGGTAAAAGTTATTTTTAAATCTCACTTTTTTTGTGACTATTAACTTTATCTTAATAAAGACACTTTATTATAATATTTTTTTTCATTTTAAATTAATTTTATCTTAAATATAAATATTATTTTGTAGTGGATATGATTATTTCCTAATATTTAAACTTTTTTTATATATGGTGTTTAAGTTGAAATTTATTTGATTTACTACAAGAATGTTGATAAATTTGTATCCTTTACTCAATATGGATAGATTATAACACGAAATAATGTTTATGAATTAAATATATTATAAACAATATAAGTAATTATTTGGATTTGAATGACATGGGTCGTGGAACATTTATTGAACTCCACTCAATAAATCGATAGTCACATGATATGAATCGGTTGGCCAAATCGGATGGGTTTTTACCTAGTATGTTTTAAACTATTTTATGAAAGGTCCTAATGGTAAAGGTATCATGTGCCTGAGAAATATGAAATCTGATAATTAAGTATTTAATTATTTAATAATTTTGTTATTATTATCCATGATATTTTTATAATTATGTTATCTCTAGATGAATTTTATTTTCATTCTATTTATTAAATGGCATGTGTTTTTAGTTTTGTACCTTTCCATATTGATTTCTTCTTATCCAGATATTTAAGTGGAATGTGTATTCAGTTATTTACCTTTTAATATTGATTATTTATATTGATTCATGATAAATTATATTGTACTTAACCCTTAATGAGAATTTCATCTCACACATATTTTGCTTATCATTCCCCTGAGTATAAATAAGAACCATTTGAATGATTTTTCAAGGATTTTGAGAATTTTATTTTATTATGTACTATGTTTTAATTTCTATTCCCAATGTAAAATGGGTATAATGTATATATCTAGTTCTCTAAAACTGTTAAACTAGCCGTTCATTTATATTTCAACCCATTATGTATATGTAAATGTAATAGAGTAAAGCATTGACTCCCAGATACTTGGGTTAGGTTTGTTAAAAAATTTATATTTAATAAGTAAAATAATACATTTAAAATATTGATTTAAATTTAAATATCTATGATTAACATTTTTCAACATATGTCATATTTTTCGAATTTTTTATTTTGTTAAACAGTAATTATTTTAGAATTTATTTTTATCACTTTAAAATTTTGATAATTATTAAATGGTTTTAATATCTTTTATTAAAAGAACCATGTTATATAATAATAGAAATTTTATTTATTATTTTAATAATATGTTACCAAGTGAAAAAAGAGTTACCATGGTAAAATAAAATAAGTATAAAATTTAAAACTAAATAGAAAATTCCTAAAATAACTCAAAACCTATCTATAAAATATTTAATGAGTAAAAGATCAAGCCCAACTTATAATCTATCCATTATTTTCTATTTTTGGATCCACTTTCCTTGAATATGTACTTTTTTATTTATATTATTACTAAAATGGCACTCCCATTAATTATAAAAGGAGACTTACACCACCCCTATGCATACACTTTAAAATTAAAAATTTAAAAAAAAACTATACCATTTTTAATATCCCTATATCCATATACCACTTTTTTATCCTCTTAATCAAATTAAAATACCTAAATCATCAATTTTCAAAAGGTACTCCAATAGAAGGTTCAAACTCTCAACATGAGTAGTAATCAATTCTTAACCTTTTTTATTTTCTATATTTCTACTATAAATATATCTATCCCATTATAATATAATTAAATTATTATTATTAATGTAATTAATTTTTATTACTTATAATGGTATAACTATTATCTAACATTCTCCTTTATAAAAAACAAGAATGGTGTTCATGCGTACACATGAAGTAAAGCCTCCATGAAATGAAGTATTTAATTTTTCATAACTACGTTACATGGATTATTATAAAGGGGTATTTAATGAATAATAATTATATTTATAATATTTTTATGATGCCGAAAAAACCATTTTATACATTCTTAATGTTATATGGAAAACGAAACATCATGTGTGTGTATGAGTACTTATGAACTATTGCCTCCATGGAAATAATTTTTTTTTCTTCATCACCAACATAATTTAATGATTTAAATAATTTATATATTGAATTAAAATTATTATTATGACATATTTAAGGTTATGTAAGTTTTATATTAATATTTAATATGTTATTGACATACAAAATTTTGTTCGTAAAAAATTACAGAAATTAGATCCTTACCAATTATGTCTTTATGAATCCTAACTAAAATTAAAATCCAATGAGATTAGAGATTTATAAATAATTAAAAACAATTTATTCAATAAACTTGGATAATCTTGGAATGATGAACTTGGAATCAGTTAATAGGAAGAAATAGAAACACTTTAAAGCATGTATGGAATAATCAAAATTGTTAACTTTTGATGATGAAAATAAACTATGACTAATAAATCTATAATAAATGATTATAATTGAAGGATAAATAGAGTAATATAAATTAATATGTTTATAAAATAGTTTATTAATTTTTTTATTTTTTTATAAAGGATCCTGAAGTGATTTCGTGGATGACAATAGTTATGGTTAAGGTTTTTATCTCAAATTTTCTTCTTTGAGACATATCTTGAAATGTGCACTAATTTTTTCTTACATGGTATATATATTTCCTCTTAATAATATTATTTAATTAATGGATATTTTTTAATGGTATTTAATGTTCTATTTTATGTTTTTTTCTTTCAAGATATTTTGGACCAAATGTTATGAAAGTCGTAAGGGTTTCCTCATCTCAATTTCGATTCATTGAGAAATGATTCATATTCAACACATATTTTATTTTGTGGTGGATATATTTCTCATGATTTAATTTTTAATATTATTATAATTAAACTCAAGGGATTTATAAATACATCTCAAGTTATCCCTTTCATGGGGGTTTTGAATCAAAGGTTAACAAAGTCTTACGAGTTTTTTTTTTCTAATCTTTCTTTCAAAACGTGATTTCTATAAATGAAATTTAATATAAGAGAAAATTATATGAAATTTATCATGAAAATCATAACCATTTCCTTCTTCTATATTTCTTTAAGTTTTATCTATCTTGTCTTAATATCATCTGTCTTGATAAATAATTTACCTAATCTAATATGCGTACATGAAACTGGCCCCACATCTTTTTTTTCTATCAATAATTTCTCTTAGCTATGTCCATATTCATTGGATGATTTTATAGTTGTTCATATAAATTATTAGATAAATCATTAAGGTAATTTTATACTATTTTAATTTATCTAAATTTTTTTAATGGAATATTTTAGCGTTTTACACATGTTTAATTTTGATAAAAGTATCCCTTTTAAATGTTTTTTATGTGAATGCATTTTTTTACCGTTATGAGTATTATTATTTATGAAAATTACTTTCCATATTTAAAAATGATTTTACAATTTTTTTTCTTACTTTTTTTAAAAATATAATATAATTTTTTTTTCAAAATTAAAATTTTGATTTTAAAACGAAATAATTATTTTAAAATAAAATTTAAGGGATTGTGTTTTTATGAAAACAGTTTTCAATATTTTTATGTCTTCTCAAATAAATTCTTTGGAAACATAATTATTTTATAATGTTTATTTTTTGATAACCATTTATTTTTCTAAAAGGTAATTTTTAAATAATTATCAACGTCAAAGTATTTTTTTCTAAATAAAACATTTCTAAATATTATTATCATTTCCAAATGGAGGATATTTCCTCTTATTTTTAAAGCGATTCACCCAATAATATTAAAAGGGATTTTTTCATCTATTTCAACATAAATTTATTTAATTTATGTTAAAAATAGGATATTTTCTGATAATAACACCATGGTATTTTAAAATAACACTATGTTAGATAGTGTATGCAATACGTAACATCAGACTTTAACGAATTAGGATATATTATTATTTAATCATAAATTTATAACATATCCATTGAATTAGTTTCGATGAATAATATTAATATCATTATGAAATCTATATAAGTGACCTACTCAATAAAAATTAATCTATTAATTATTATTATATAAGAACTCAATTTTAGTTAAGTAATTTTATGCTTTTAAAATATGTCTTCTTCAAAAATGATTTGAATTAATTTTTGTGAGAAAATATTATAAACAATTTATTGAACTTATATAAATTTTTTTATTATAATAATATCAGTTTTTAAAATCAAAATATCAAAATATACTTAAGGTGATTTTTCTGGATTTTTCTAAAATGATTGTTTTTTAATGAATAGTGAAAATACCAATTTTCATTGAAAAATGTATTTTTATTTCAAGAATAAAAAAAAAATTTGTTTTAAAATTATTTCAACCAAAATTTAGTTATATTATATTATAAATTATTCAATTAATTTCATTAGATACTATTTTTGGATTGAATTTTTCGATAAAAAGATTTTTATCCTTAAAATGGCATTTTTTTGAAAAAATGTTTTTCCATTACATTTTGTTATTTTATCTTAAATTATGTTCTTCCTCTTTTTAGAATTGAATCATTAAAAATGGTTGTTATATTTTTAATTTGGTTTAAAAATTTGATAAATATGTCCCTTTTATTTTTTTTCATTATGAAGAGTAACCATAGTAAATAATTATCATCATAGTGAGGATAATTTGGCCAAATTTGGTAAAAAATAATATGAACAGGACTAAAAAACATTCGTAACACTTGAAGTAATTTTATTGGATGATTATATCTCACCCATAAACATCCAAATGTTGAATATATGACATTTTTGTCATTTGGGCATGATTTTGACCTTTTTAATATTTAAGTGGGAGATAACGACAAAAATGTCACTTTTCATCTATAATTTTTTTGAGAGACATACATGTTATGTTTTATTTTAAATAGTCATTTGAAATAAAAATTATTTATTTTTAACATGATAATTTATTTTTATTATTTAGTAGTGAAATAATTACCTTAAATGATTACACAACACTGACACTATATTTATTAAATTAATAGAAAAATAAAATAAATGATTTTCAAAATATTAAAAGTGAAATAATTTGAATGATTTAATGTCTCCCACAATATATATATATATATATACATGAAATGTTGGGGAAGAGTTAAAAGATTATATTTTAATTCCCCCTTTTTTATTATGAATTTAAATTCAAATTAAATGAATATTATTAAAAATGAAATTAGTTAAATTTTATAATAAAAAGTATATTATTAAATAATTTAAAATTCATAAAAATATAATTTTCAGACAAATGAATGGAATATGGTTGAAAAAATTGCTTACACCATCCAAATTAGTGTAATTTACATGGGAATAAATACCTGAAATATTGGTATTATTTTCTCCACAATATAAAGGACGAAAAGGTGGAAAAGATCACAGAGATCAAGTAAACTTCCAAAGTACTTGTGTTCACATGACCTTTAGAAGGTCAAGATAATGGATCAAGTGTAGTGCATGAATTTCTTAAGATCATGTGAAGCCCCTTTTACAATCCACTTTATTATACGAAGGTGTCCAAGACACTCACTGATCATGCGACGACTCCTAGATGAGCTCCCCCCAATTCATGTGACTTTTCATCTATAAAGCTCCTGAAAAACCATGAAAAAATCCTTGTAAAATAAATTAATAGAATATGAAAAGTTTGAAAGACTCTTTAGGACTTTGATCTTCATGGAATATGTTCAAGAAGTTTGCAAGACACCATGAATACTAAGAAAAATATCCATATTTTCATGCAAAATATTATTGACATGTTACACTCATCGTGCGAAAGGTTTCACATATGTCAAGTCGAGTTTTTTCTTCCCCTTCAACATCATATACAATCAAATGAATTCTTCCTTGACAATACTTCTATCTCACTGTGAGACCCTTTATTGGTCATGCAGTACATCGCTGATAGGAAGAGTGCATTTTTTTGATAATTCCCACATAACTTAGTGAGATTCCCAACCCTAGAAAAATAAAGAAGGAAATAAAATTGGAAAAGGGGGAATATTATTAAGGATTTAGGATACACTAGTATTCATGTGAATGTGATTATATAACCTGATAGATCACCATTGATCACTCTAGGACCCCCCTGAAAAGCCAACTTGACCTTGCAAGATCCCCTAGGCATGACAGTCTGATATCACCAATTCCCCCTAGAAAGATGACTCTGTCTCATGAAAAACCCTATAAAAGGTATCTCAGATCATGAAAAATAATTTCATCAAGAATTCTAATCTCATGAGTGCCCATAGACGTATTAGACTGACATTTTGGAACCCCCTTGACATGTCCACATAGTTAGGATAAATCTCTTTGATCATTCCGGGTCCTATAAAAATTGAAAATTTGGAACACTCACATGGTCATTGAATATCACGTTATTCCATGGATAATATATGGAAGGATCACAAGAAGATAATTTCACAAAATCCCTCCACCGACTCCCAAAAAAATATGTTAGATACGCACCATGAATGATGGTGAATAACTGGGGTAGTGAAGCCTATAAAACCCTCCCATCTTCCCAAAAATAAGAAACCATTGATGGATGACACATGAGAGTATAAGAGAAGACTTTGTAGAGTAGTTAATCATGAAATCACAAGGACTTACTCCATGTAAAAAATGGGGAATAACCTAAGTGATAACAAGAAATGCATAGACAATTATAATGATCATTTGAAATCACGCGTAGAACTTCTGGTGTATCAGTCAGATTTTGAAAAGGAGGTATCCCAGGTTGGCTTGGCTGTGAGAAACCTAAAAAATAAACTAGTACTGGACAAGCCTAAAGAATATATGCAATAATGGTTGGAATAAAGACAAAGAGGAAATGTGACTCTTGTGAAGATCATATACCATGATCCCCATGTACTTCACATGACTCACTAAGACCATGTGATAACACCAAGACATGTCACCCAAGTCTCATGAAACTCCATCGACATACACATTGAATCACGTAAAGTCCTTTCAATTTGTCATATTAAGTCACTTGTCTCCCTTCGATCATACCACCAAGGTCATTCAAAGCCCTAGGGGCTCACCAGAAAAATTTTGTGGTGTCCTCCAAACATGTATCCAATGTTATGCAGAATCACCAATGAAATTCAAATAATTATTATGTTGATTACCAGAAATGTTATCCTGGATCATGAAATTTCTTTTGGACAAGTGATCCACGTCATGTGGAACCCTCTATGAATGTCATACTTAATCATGTACCACTCTCCTAACATGTCAGCAAGGATCTTGCAACGTCTTCTAGATATGTCAACCCGAATCCTGTGGTGTCCTCTGGAAAAGTTATCTAGGTATAAGGACACCCTTTGAACAATCCATCCAGGTCACACAACATCCTCCAGACATGACATGCTATATGATATGATGATCTATAGATATTTCATTATGGTTATATGATGTCCTCTAGACATGTCAACTGCATCACATGATTTTTTTGGGAATGTCCACCAGTCAACCAGGACATGTCCAGACATCTTAAAATATGCCATGATGATAATTATACCATGTTAGGGGGACAATCCCGACATGTCGATCTAGTCTCTCAAGACATGATCACATTTTCCAATGCCTATATAAGGGCAACCTCAGTGCATAAGCCCCAATAAAACCAAACCATGAGAACTCTGATTCTTACCATGAGTCAACAAATCCTTTATTGGAGTCATTGATTCCTCAAAAATAGGATCAAGAAATACCAATTGTGGCCTTGGATAGTCCCCATCCCTAGAGATGGAGGAATTTTCATCATCATCATCACAATAGAGGGAATTCGTCTTCTCTGGGTTAGGGGGTAAATACCGATAGTTGGTATTCAATATATTCCTCCCTCTCTAAGAAAAAACATTTCTATTTGAGGCATGTTTAGAAATGTTGACCGAAAACTCCCTTAAGGTCACTACTCATAGGCTGATATGGGAGGATCGTATGAAAAATGCAATCAAACGCCATAGAGATCGCAATCCAAAACGGCTCAACATGGCCAATAGTTTACGAAATTACCCTAATGAAGGAAGTGCCGAATCATCATGTTGCATTGAAAGAAATAGAACAACTACCATTTCCAAACACACCTTTGTGAATTTCATCACCGTAAACACAACAAATAATGATGATCAAGACACACGTGCAGAGGGACAAAATACAGAAACTATACCCTAAGAGGAGGATCTAGATGCACCCACTAAGGCTACACATACCTAGAACTATATGAGGATCCAATACATGGAACCTTAGAATATCTAATTACCACCTACATAGTATAACACTACTAAGAATAAAGGAAATGGTGTGGCTACATCCCAATCACCACCTAGAAGAGTTGGAATTACTTCTACAGAGGAATTAATGGCACAATATGAGAATGAGATACAATATATTAGACATCTCAATGAGGATCTACTCAAGGGAAACATTCCCACTTGATATATTCTTTAGATATAGATGAATATCCCTTATACCATACATCCAGAAAGAGAATATATTCCTACATGATTAGTATATGAGTGTAAAAATGGCTCCATATTCAAGTGGTTGGTCTACATAAACAAGAAAGTCGAAGATGATCACAAATTTCCCCCATTACAATGAAAACCTATACTTTTTTAGGTTAATAATTGAATATTTTCATTAAATAAGAATCAAAAAGAGATGAAAATATGGACACCTCATTAGGCCCTACCCACTCCCTGTAAATAGGAGGCAAATCAAATTGAAATATCTCAAGAATTTCTTAACATCATCAAGTCCCTAAATACTCGACTGGAATCCATGAAAGGTCGATTAATTCCGATGAATTCAAAAAAGAATCCATATCATGAATGGGTGTATGAAACTTTCCCCCCAATAATTTTGGAAGTCTTACCTTCTCCACCTCAGATATAACAAGATCCCCCAAAAAACATCTCCCTCACTTGTTATCCCAATGTGGTCTGATGATGGGCCTTAGATATCAACAGGAGTTGACCTAGATGAGTTTTTTTGTACATACCCTTACAGGGATATAATTTTCTGGTACAATAGTCTTAAATAAATATATTTTTCATGTCAGTAAAACCATCACCTTTATTTCTTTTATCAGTTCAACTCCATGCTAAAAAAATTACAGTCTTTTACATAGAAAACATCATGAAATGATAAAATTAGAGGACGTATGACTTCATAGCCAGATGGAAAGGTTTCAAATATTTTATCAACATACCTATTTCATAGGAAAAATTTCTAGAACTCTATTCTATATATATCAAGGATGATTTTCATACACCTATGATCCTAATAAAGTATCCAGTTGGGTTTTGAGAGTTCACTGAAACAAAAAACGTTTGGAAGAAGCCATTGGGAGGAACCAAGATAAATATAGGTAAATGACTTCAGCATAGGGGAAAAGTCTCATTAAGTACGAGAATACCACTATTACTCTCAAACTAGTATTAGTGCCCATCCAAGCACCTTAGCAGGTCCCAAACCACCCAACGCCTCTTGTCGAGCGGTAATAACCACAAAATCACCCTCATCCAAAATCAAAAAAAATATTATGGTCACTAAAGATTTGGGGAACATAAGAATAAAAAATAATCCTTCTAAATTGAATATTTTCCTAATATTTATTAACATCATTATAAAATAACCTGTTTAAGCTGCCACATACTAGGAACCCCAATGAGTTTAACCACATCGATCAGCCCAACTATTGCCATTTCCATAAAAGGTTGTTTCATAACATCTATGATTTATTCATTTTGAAATAAATTATCTAAAGCATGGATAATTACATATAGGTGATGTTGGATGAATCAAGAACATGTGACTTTAAAAACGATATCCTAGTCAGATGAGGAATGTAATTGGAAAAAAGTTCCAGCTAGGCATAGACATAAGTTCAACAACTGGATGACGCAAAAGGTAGTTGACCGATCTCATGCCACTATGAGATCATAGCTTTATAGAACCATAATGGTGTCATCACATATTGACATAACATATAATATACCTCCTAAATTAGGATTCTACCATCAGACATAGGACACGACAGGTGAAGAAGAGAAATATTATACTCTAATTCAAGTTCTGACTCTTGTAAATTTCTTCCCTAAAACATCTAATACATGGGAAAAACCATATAAAATAAAACCCTCATCCAATTAAGAGATTATATTTGTTTCTTTTAACATGATACACTTGTTATAACCATTCAATGATTATGAATATGCCTCCGAGTGTGAGTTTCATGCATTTAACCGAGGAATATGAGGCCACATGCATAAGAACTAGGTATATTGGGGACAAAATGGGTGCGATTAGAACGAATATTTCATTCACATCCCTAAAAAAAATATTCAACTAAGACCCATGGTAATGAACTCCATAAATAATAACAGTGGCATGGAGGTGTTCTAGAACCCTCCAGTGGCCGCCTACGCCCAATCATCTTCCATGATCACCTAGAGGGGGTGTGATGATCTGATCATCCCTGACAGAGTGGATGGCAGACATGACCTAGTCCCCTAGTATAAGTTGATTACTAAACCTTTTTACGAGCAATAGAAATATCTACCTAAAATTCCTCATCTCCTATCCCACATATTAAGGAGAAACCCCACATTGGGAAGCACCAAATTTTGGCACAAAAGTACATCATTACGAAGTAGTCGGCGTGTGACCTAACCAAGCTCTCAATCTTGGATGTGATCCATCTTTCAAAATTACTCAGGGAGGAACTTAATGAATCCATCCAGTGACCATAGAAATTCAATATAGATGTATCTATAGTTGAGGTCGATCGAGTGGAAACCATTATAGAAAAATTCCATGTTGTCATCTCATTCACAAAGTAGGACCAGGAAGCATTCATCTAGGGACACATCAGACCCCTATATATTTTGGGCAGACTCAATAATGTCAATATCAGAAGATATTTTATTGAAAATGGCTTTAGGATCAACTGAATCATGATTCAAACACTTATACATATTGGATATATAAAATGGGATCTATCTCCCACAAATATGACCATTCAAATGTATGATAACTATGAGAAAATCCTCTTCGGAAGATCACGCTCAAAGATCATTTGGGGGATCTCACATGTAATTTCAAGTATGTGGTTATCTAGAAATACAACACATAAAATTGTTTACACATAAGACCATAACTCTACATCCATATGATGGTAACTTAAACATTCTATCATTTTCAGAAATACGCCATTGAGGGAAGGGTCAAAATACAACATAGATACTTGAGAAGCCACATATGATAAGGTAGGTTTATATAAAAGGGAATGAAAAAAAGTAATGGTGGATAAAAATATACAATTTGTAGCCCCCAATTCCCTGGGGAACACTCCTATAAATACCTAGAGTATTCTTAATAGTGACTATGATCTTACCATAAATCTATTTGAGGTAATATACATGATCCCATATATCTAAACCACTTTCCCCCTAGTGACAGTGTAAAATAAAACCATTTCTGTAATCTATATAAAATAGATATGGTTGTAGTGGATGAAAATTTATATTCTGATAATCTCTCCCATCTCGATAGTGATATAGATTCTATGTGTTTTTTTGACTTCATCTAAAAATTCAATCACAGAATCAGAGGTGGAAGAAGAAGAGGAAGACCTTAGGAATTCCACTCCCATATTAGAGGGAGAGTCTCCTCCACCAATGATGAGATCAGGAAAATAAAACTAGGAATAGAAAAAGACTCATGTCCTACACTCGTTAGTACTACCATGCCTCTAAAATATAAAGATATGTACATCAAATTTCTAAAACTACACAGATATGTTTCTCGTAGAATTACACAGAAACTACCCAACTGAATAAAGATGTGGATATACACCATCCTGTTTGACTCATTGACCATCAAGGTTTCAATAAAGGATCCAGGAGGATGCATGCCTCTTATTATAAAGATGTAGATCAGTCAGAATTTTTAAAAATGATCAAATAAAACTTTTTCCAGGAAGTGAAATACCCAAAATGGCTCGCCAACAATATCTCTATCCAAAAAAAGAACAGAAATATTAGAGTATTCATTGATTTTAGATATATAAATAAAAAATTCCCAAAGGATGATTTCAAATTGATGATCACAAAACTCTTTATTGATGCAATAAATGGCTTCCAAGACCTCTCATTCATAGATGGGTACTCAAGGTACAATCAATTAATGATGGACCCTGAAGATGAAGAGGAATGTACCTCTGAAGAACCCTAGGAAATATTTTTCTATCCATTAATTACTTTTGACTTGAAGAACATTGGCTCAAATTATCAATGTTTCTTGCATCATATTTTTAATCCCTTTATGGGAAGAATAGTGGAATATTATGTCGACAACATGGAAATAAATTCACGATAGTGAGGTGATCATTTCAAGGATAATAGAACAACCGTAAAAAAAATTTGTAACATAATCTAAAGATGAATCCATTGAAATTTGATTTTAGAGTAACATAAGGGAAATTATTTGGCATTATGGTATACTATTGAGGCATAAAGTCTGATCTTAAAAAACCGGTGTAGTACTAAAAATGTCACCCCCACAACGTATCAAATAACTGAGGGGAATTCAAGGGAACGTCACCTATATTTACCATTTCATAGCCAACTTGAAAACAAATCTATCCCATCCACATAGATAATGAAGAAGGGGATCACCTATGGATGGGACGATGATAGAAAATAATCCTTCTAGAGATTCAAATAGTACCTGCTACAACCACTAATCTCGATGCCACAAAGGAAGGAAATCCACTCATCTTATATGTGGAATCCATGGAATGTTCACTTGGTTCCCCACACACACAAATAATGATGTAGGGAGTGAGAAAAGTATCTACCACCTCATCCAAACAATGTTAGGTACTAAGACCTGATATTGTGATGGCGAAAAGACATGTCTCACACTCATTTTTGTAGTAAAAAAATTGAGGCATTAATTTCCACACCACGAAGTCCACCTGTTCTCTCATATTGATTCAATAAAGTAAATCCTTATTCATTCAATTTTGGTTAGGAATTTATCCAGATAAGTGGTCGTTATGTAACAATATGACATTCAGTTCGTGAAATAGAGTTCAATGAAAGGGTAATCCCAAGTTGATTTCCTCACGGAACACCCCACTTAAGATAGTGCACCAGTGGACACCGAACTTCTTAAAGAGGGGGATTTATACACCCATGACACTCCACAGACATTGGAGTTGTATTTTTATGGAACCTTCCACAGTCCAATGGGAATGAGACTGGAAAACATGAAACACAATTAGGTTGGATTATAAGTTGTGTTTGTTTCTTATAATAAAGAAAATATTCCCTATTATTTCTCACTATCTGAGGGATCCAAAAATAATGTGGTATAATACCAAGCCCTCAACACTGGCTTGGAATTAATCTTATTGTTTTACATAGCCTACATGAAAATCAAAGGGGATTCAGAGTTTTTCAAAAGAAGATCAGTGGAGAGTATGCTGTCAAAAAAGAATAATTGGACCCTATCATTGTATGAATTAGAGGACTAATGGAAGAATTACCTTTTGATATCACTCTACATCATGTCACCCGATCATAGAATGATCATGCCGATGCATTGAATAATTCATCCATGGTCCTGGTCAACCCTAATCAGGGGGAGGTAATCTTCTACATCACGCACCAAAGAATGGTCTCATATATCATCATCTTCTATATATAAGAAATCAATCTGTTAAACACCACCTCAAAGCACGACAAACTGTAACACCCCAACCTTCCACAATACTCTTCTCTTTCAATAATGCAATAGCCTGTATTTTACGCTAGTTTGAGATTCTAACACACTGTGACCAATCAAAGTAGTCGTTATGAATAGTAATACCCACTTTTTGAATTATAAAAATTTTATATTTTAAAATGGACTTCATTTTTGAATTAGAAATATCAAATATATCTTAGTTTGAATTTTTGGTATTTTTCTGAAAAACTTCAATTTTTGATGAATAGTGAAACCACTAAGTGGTAGTTAAAATAATGATTTTTCGTTTAAATGAAATTTTACCACCTCTGTGATTTGAATTTAAAAAATATTACATACATCATTGTCATTAGGAAGTAAAATTTGGTTCAATGGGATTAAAATTATTTTTGGTGAATAGTAACTTTTAAGTTCTATTAATCACGATTAAAGGTAATTAGTGTAATTTAAGGTAAATATAATGTTATAATAATACGAAATTACCTTTAAACTTTTTGTACACTTATTGGATGAGTCATGGCCGACCAAGAAAATCCATGGGTCAAATTGGGGCCCCCATGGATCTACTTGGGTAAGAAAATGACATTAATAACTTTTTATTTAAAGTAAAAATAAAAATGTCACAAACAAGAATTATTTTACTAAATTTTTTTTACAAGGGGTTATACAAGTTAACATTTAGACTAAAAATATTCATTGGAAATATAAAAATATTTCCTACATCATGATATTTTTTTATAATTTTTAGACATTAAATAAATTAAATTTTTTATGACACTATGATGATGCAGCGATTACCTCATTAATTAACGATTTAAATAAAATGAAAAGATAATGTAAAATATAAGACTTACACGTGTCAAAAAACTATTGGATGAGAATATTTAGAACCCTTATCACCTTACCCTCGAAATATATAATTTCAGGACCTTTAAAATCTGAAACTCAATATATAATAATGTAACATTTCATGACTTTCCAAGAGTGCCCCTCCTCTCCTCCTGTAAAAGGCCCCCAACTCTACCACCTTATTCACACCTTCAAGCCATTTGGATTAGCCAAACTATGCCAAAATACTCTCTCAAATTACTTCTCTTACTCCTAGAAGCCTCTCTTTGGGTAGAAGACTTCCCAAGGAAGCCTTCGGCTCAAATCAAAAAGAGTTACCCGATTTTAAAGGTAATGTCTTCACTTGTGTTCTTTTGTTTTATTTTGATTCACCAACCCCTAAACTATTTTTATTCCAATCTTTTTTAACAAAAACTGTATGTTAAATATAATAGAATTTTGTTATGAGATGGATTTTATTTACAATCACACACACCTCCTTCTAATGGTGAAAGAACATACTGTTTCTGTGGTTGGCAAATTATTGCCTCATGAAACGATGACTGTTCAATCTTCTTTTAACACCTTTCATGGTGGCCATTAAGATATCAATCTATTTATATATGATATATATTATTTTTATGTTTTCCTTATGCTTCTTTATTTTTCATTAATTACATACCTTTATTATTTCCATTATGGGTAAACGCGATAATTTCATTTTTGGAAGTGCGGACTACCGCCCCCTCAAAGTGATTTGAATCGTTAATTCCATATCTGGGATGTGTAAAGGATGGAGTAAATGTTATTATATATGATATTATACTGGAATTATAATACACATTTATATCATTATGATCTCATTCTATTAAATACGAAATAGAAATGAAAGTAGCGTTCATGCGTACGCACGTCTTAACGTCTCCATGAACGGTGCAGTTCATTTATTACCTGTAAATGTTATCTAATATTATAAATTCATATATATAATGGATATATTTGATATATATGATATATAAATCATGAATATAATTCTTTATATAATGGATATTTTACCACATGAACAACTTGTAATTATAATAAGTTTATTTTTGACTCAAGTACCAAAGATCGACAAAACGACCGTTATTAACTTAAATAATAACATAATGTTCATAACATGGTAATACGTGATATAAGAGGAATAGTGAACTTAAAAAAGGTTCTTATGAAATTAGAAATTAACTCTAGTTTATTATTTAGGAGGATAAAGAATGGTCGAGTCAAGTCGGACACAAGGTAAGGGACTTTGTCTCAATCTCCTTTTATTGAGGCATATTTTGTTTTATATACAACTTTCTTTTATAAGGTGTATAAACCCCTTTGAATTTTACTTTTTTTCAAAAGGAATATTTTTTTACAATGCATCTTAATAGACAACAAAAGGAATGTTTTTGTCTTACGTATGCGGTGGCAATGACTTCTCCGCCGCTGTGACCATTATTTGTGTTTCGGTTTCCTCTACAAGCCATAACTTTTTTAAATAAAAAATAAATACCAAGTTTTAATTTTCTTTTATTTTGGTATTGAAAATGGTTTTGACAGTGTTTTTATTATATCAATGTGTTGTATTGATATGTTTTGATTGAAATATGGAAATGTTATGTTTCTTTTATGCATGTTTTATATGATACGATTATGTTATGGTTTATGATATGTTTAAACCTGTTCATATGAGGAATGAATTGGACTTAATATGTGACGGGTGGAACTCTCTATAGCTCCTCGGTGCATCGATAGGTCTCATGAGACAAACTAGTGTCTTGGCATGAGGCCTTGACAAAATCTCATTTGTAGTCTTGGCAAGAGGCTTTGGCTACATGGTTATGATAGTCTAGCATTATGCATTCCATCATTATAAAAGTGGTTATTGATATTGAATGTGATTATTCGACTAGTAGAATATCCATGTGAATAAGTGAATGGAATTATATCATTTTATTTTTTCCATATTATGCTGAAGTTCATGTTTAAAAGGCTTTTGTTTTAGTCATACATTGCCTTAAATGTTTATGTTTATTTATGAAAGTTTCCGCTGTATTGTTATCCTTACTGAGCATCTGAGCTCACCCCTTTCAATGTTATAATTATTCCAGGATGTGAAGAAGTATTTTATAAATGAACTGTAGGGATAGTCGTAAGGGGATATGAGTGTGGACTATGGAGACTATGTTATTGTAGTTTTTCATTTTTTGATGTAATGTAACATTTATGAATCTTTCTAGTGTTTCCAAGGATACTAAACTAATCGGTCTTTCGAGACTTGATCTTTTGTGATCATGCCAATGTTACGTAATAATGCACCGACTCTGGGTAACTGGTGTCGGGGTGTTACATTTGGTATTAGAGGCAGTTTAGTACTAACCTTGGAAACTAGATTTAGAAAAACTCTGATTAGAGAACATATCCCTAAGATAGATTTTGAGGATTAGTTGAGAAGAACTTCCTAGAATTTTTGTATTATAGATATTTTTTGAGTTTTATGAGAAATACATCCCTGTTTGGATACGAGTAGGTAGAGGTGGCTCTGGAACAGATGTACCTAGGGTTAAAACCCAAAAACACATCTTTGAGCTAGACTCGAACGGGAACTAGTGCACGACAATGGGCCTTACTGCACTCTTGGTTACGACACTCCCAGGGGATATGCTTAGGATAATTCTCATTTTCTTTACAAACCACTATGAAGGGTCTATGAGTATATAATTTCTCAAAGAAAACATTTTTATGATTATGGATTATATCCATATATAGTTCAATTTATGTTAAGTGTTTTTCAAGTTTGTTATTATGTATTTTGATTCATAAACTAATCTAGTTTATTCCATTGTTTAGAAATGGAGCCTAGTGGAAAGAATGGAAACCGTATCAATGCACACACTCCATGTAGGGATTTCCCTCCTGCTCAAGATAATTATAGTGGAGCTAGTGATACAACTGGAGTTGATCAACTAATCACCATACTGGGACAAATCACTTAGGTTATGAATAATAACCTTACTCGTATGGAGCAACCTGATCCGCAACATGGAGGATCAATGTTAGATCGCTTAATGAGGCAACAATCACCAACATTCAATGGGAGTAAAAATCCATTAGTATCTGAGAAATGGATATGTTCCATAGAGAAAATATTTCAGGATTTGGGGAGTAGTGAAAGGGAAAAGGTTATCATGGCAGTTTACCGCCTCACTGAAGATGCTGATACATGGTGGTCATTTATTCAAAACAAAAAGGAATATGATGAAGTATCTAATATGGAATGGAGGGAGTTCAAAGAGCTTTTCTTAGACAAATACTTTCCTCGTGACCATTGAGCAGATATGGAAAGGAAATTTCTAAGTCTGAGACAAAAGGAAGATGGAAATGTCGCAAAGTATGAGGCTAACTTTACAAGGTTAGCAAGGCATGCTGCAGATTATATAAATAACCCAATAAGTAAGATTGATCGTTTCTTTGATGGGTTAAAACCATTTCTCCGTCGAGCTTTAGTATCAAAATCCTTCTCATCATACGAAGATATTGTATCGTGTGCTATCAAGACAGAAAATGAATTCTCTATGTCTTATGACAAAAAAGTAAAGCAAGAGAAGAATAGAACAGTGGAACAAGAGAAAGATAAAGGGGAAAAGGGAAAGGAGGGTTTTCTATTATGTGATTATTGTGGGAAGAATCAACCCGGTACTTGCCTAAAGGGAATGGGATTTTGTTACAAATGTGGAGAAAAAGGTCACCAGGCTCGTGACTGCAAGGGAAAGAAAGAGGATATCAATGTTGAATGCTATAATTGTAGGGAAATGGGGAATTATGCAAATGAATGTCCTAAGCGTCAGGGAAGCTTACCTAAGAAAATGCAAAGGGATCAAGGCCAATCTTATGCTGTTACTACAGTTGAAGTGGAATAATTAATGTATTGGTACTTTTGGACTCAAGGATTATATTCTGGTTATAAGAATAATGTGATATATATAAGGATTGTACTGTAGTACTTGTTGTTTTCATTAAGGTTTTAACATGATTAAGGTAATAATATTTTTATTATGTGACAATAAGAGAATCTTTACTTTGTTTAGGGAATATGATGAATTGATTTTGGAATTTTGAGACCTTTTAGAGAATGTCTGGACAGAGGTATTTTGGATAACTATAAAGGTTGGAATGAATTAAGTTTAACTTTGGATAGTATTGTTTAAGGTCAAAACATTTATGAAGATTATTTTTGGAATATTATAATACTATAGTTTTAGTAAAAGGAAAACCTGAAGGTCAGGGGATAACCCATCACGTCGGACAAAGCTGCAGGAATCGAACCCACAACCATAGTGCGACATGCCATTATTACCCACCACTACCCTATAGGAAGTCCCAGGTTATGAAAAAATAGTTTTCCTAATCTAAATGGTATGTGTTAATATTTAGAACCTTGTACAATTAGGATAAATATAATATTTTTTAGTTCTATTACCTTTTAAAGTGAAAGATTGGTTTGTGGTAAATATTTATTAAAGAATTAAAGTCTACATGACAAGTAAGTATATTTACTTACGTTCTTAGTAAATCTGTTAAATAAATTCCTCAAATTTATGAAAGGTAACTTAAAACAAAAACATTGTCGGTTAACTTTTCCAACTGGGGAATCAATGACCGCTTAACCAATAACAAGTTTGTGATTTTCTTGTAGTTAACTATCTCTTAATCCTGTTTTCTACAAATCTCCATCAGACCTTGATGGTTTGTTTCTCCTCCATATCCATATTTTCATAGAATCCTAGTATGGGCTATCTCAGGTGACCTTTGTACTTCTCATTCATTCTTTTAAAGTTATATATTTATTAACCCTATTTCCGATATGGGTTTTCCATAAAGGTATTTTCTATTTTCAACCTTTAATTTTCGAAGAACAATTTAAAATTGTGAGGAAACAAGTTATTGAAGGAGGGGAGAATGTAACACCCCAAGATTCCATGATATGCTTCTCTTTCAATATTGCAATAGCTTGCATTGTACGCTAGTTTGAGATTCTAACACACTGCGGCCAATCAAAGTAGCCGTTATGAATAGTAATACCCTCTTTTTGAATTATATAAATTTTATATTTCAAAATAGACTTCATTTTTGAATTAGGAATATGAAATATAGCTTAGTGTGAATTTTTGGTATTTTTCTAAAAAACATCAATTTTTGATGAATAGTGAAACCACTAAGTGGTAGTTAAAAAACTGATTTTTCATTTAAATGAAATTTTACCACCTCTGTGATTTGAATTTCAAAAATTCTACATACATCGTTTTCATTATGAAGTAAAATGTGGTTCAAAGGGATTAAAATAATATTTGGTGAATAGTAACTTTTAAGTTCTATTAATCGCGATTAAAGGTAATTAGTGTAATTTAATGTAAATATAATGTTATAATAATCTGAAATTAACATTACACTTTTCCTATACTTATTGGATGAGTCATGGACGACCGAGACAATCCATGGGTCAACTTGGGGTCCCCATGGAGCCACTTGGGTAAGAAAATGACATTAATAACTTTTTATTTAATGTAAAAATAAAAATGTCACAAACATGCATTGTTTTACTAAAACAATTTTTATAAGGGGTTATACAAGTTAACTTTTCAACTATAAGTATTAATTTTAAAGATAAAAATATTTCCTACATCATGATTTTTTTATAATTTTTAGACATTAAATAAATTAAATTTTTTATGACACCATGATGATGCAACGATTACCTCATTAATTAACGATTTAAATAAAATGAAAAGATAATGTAAAATAAAAGACTTACACTTGTCAAAAACCTATTGGATGAGTATATTTCAAACCCATATCACCTTATCCTCGAAATATATAATTTGGGACCTTTAAAATCTTAAACTCATTATATAATAATGTAACATTTCTTGACTTTCCAAGAGTGCCCCTCCTCTCCCCTTATAAAAGGCCCCCACCTATACCACCTTATTCAAAACTTCATGCCATTTGGTGTGGCCAAAATATGCCCAAATCTCTCTCAACTTCCCTCTCTTACTCTTAAAAGCCTCACTTTGGGCAAAAGTTTTCCCAAGGAAGCCTTTGACTCAAATCAAAAAGAGTTACCCGATTTTAAAGGTAATGTCTTCACTTGTGTTCTTTTGTTTTATTTTGCTTTCTAACCCCTAAAATCTTTTTATTACAATATTTTGTAAAAAAACCAGTATCTTAAATATACTAAGATGTTGTTATGAGATGGATTTTATTTACAATTACAAACACCTCCGTCTAATGGTTAAAGAACATACTGATTCTGTAGTTGGAGAATTTGTGCCTCACGAAATGATGATTGTTCAATATTCTTTTAACACCTTTCATGGTGGCCATTAAGATTTCAATAAATTTATATATGATATATATTGTTTTTATGTTTTCCTTATGCTTCTGTATTTTTCATTTATGGCATACCATTATGATTTCCATTATGGGTAAACGCAATAATTTCATTTTAGGAAGTGCGGACTACCGCCCCCTCAAAGTGATTTGGATTGTTAATGCCATATGTGGGATGTGTAAAGGATAGAGTAAATGATATTATATATGATATTATACTGGAATCATAATACACCTTTATATCATTATGATCTCATTCCATTAAATACGAAATAGAAATGAATGTAGCATTCATGCGTACGTACGACTTATCGTCTCCATGAACGGTGCATTTAATTTCTTACCTCTAAATGTTATGTAATATTATAAATGAATATATATACTAGATATATATGATATATATGATATCTACATCATGAATATAATTATGGATATAATGGATATTTTACCACATGAACAACTTGTAATTATAAGAAGTTTATTTTTGACTCAATTACCAATGATCGACAAAACGACCGTTATTAACTTAAATAATTATATAATGTTCATAACATGGTAATAAGTGATATAAGAGGAATAATGAACTTTAAAAATGTTTTTAAGAAATTATAAATTAACTATAGTTTATTATTCAAGAGGTTAACTAACGGTCGAGTCATGTCAGACACAAGGTAAGGGACTTTGTCTCAATCTCCTTTCATTGAGGCATATTTTGTTTTATATACAACTTTCTTTTATATGGTGTATAACCCCTTTGAATTTTACTTTTATTCGAAAGGAATATTTTTTTACAAAGAGCTTTACTAAATGACAAAAGGAATGTTTTTGTCTTACGTATGTGGCGACAACAACTTCTCCGCCGCCGTGTCCATTTTTTGTGTTTCGGTTTCCTCTACCAGCCATAACTTTTTTAAACGAAAAACAAATACCAAGTTTTAATTTTCTTTTATTATGGTATAGAAAATGGTTTTGATAGTGTTTTTATTATATCAATGTGTTGTATTGATATATTGTGATTGAAATGTGGAAATGTTATGTTTCTTTTATGCATGTTTTATGTGATACAATTATGTTATGGTTTATGATATGTTTAAACATGTTCATATGAGGAATGAATTGGAATTAATAAGTGACGGGTGGAGCCCACTGTAGCTCCTCGATGCATCGGTAGGTCTAATGAGACAAACTAGTGTCTTGGCACGAGGCCTTGACAAAATCTTATTTATAGTCTTGGCACGAGGCCTTGGCTACGTGGTTATGATAGTATGGAATTATACATTCCATCATTATGAAAGTGGTTATTTATGTTGCATGTGATTATTCGACTAGTAGAATATCCATGTTAACAAGTAAATGGAATTATTTCATTTTATTTTTTCCATATTGTGCTAAAGCTCATGTTTAAAAGGCTTTTGTTTTAGTTATAAATTGCCTTAAATGTTTATATTTATTTATGAAAGTTTCAGAGTATTTTTTTCCTTAATGAGCATATGAGCTCCCCCCCTTCAATGTTATAATTTTTCCAAGATGTGAAGAAGTATTTTATGAATGAACTTTAGGGATAGTCAGAAGGGGATATGAGTGTGGAATATGGAGACATTGTTATTTCAGTTTTTCACTTTATGATGTAATGTAACATTTATGAATGTATCTAGTGTTTCCAAGGCTACTAAACTAATCAGTCTTTCAAGACTTGATCATTTGTGATCTTGACAATGTTACGTAATAATGCACCGAATCTGGGTAACTGGGGTCTAGGCATTACACAAAACAACATATAGCCCTGGATGGATGGATTACATAATTGGTTATCTCTAAAATTTGACTCTCCCAACAAACTGAGATGGAAGGGAACTGATTCAATGCTGACCATCGAACTTTACCCTCCAGTATGGTCCAAATAAACAAAAAATCCCTATATAAGAGAGGCTTTGATAGAATCCTCATCAAATTAATAAAACAAAGAGAGATCATTTGTGTCATATAAGAATTCCATGTTGGATCCTATAGCTATCATCAGTTTGGGACTTGTCTCTGACAAAAAGTTAAGAGGTTGGGATACTATTAGAAAACAATGATATAAGAATGTGTGGAATTCCCCTAAATATTTCATTCATCCCAGACCCATGAAAACTTCTTCCCCCAACCCCTATAATTACTATAAATATCTATTTATTCTTGGTCATTCGTTGTATGGGGAATGGAAATTTTGGGGCCATATCCCCCAGCAATAGAAAATCTATTCAAGTACTCCCATACTGTTACCACATTCTTTACCAAATGGGTAAAGGAGACCTCAAGGATGTCAAGATGAATAATATCATCGACTTCATGAATTCAAATATCATCCGCAAGTATTAGAGTCCCCCACATGATATTAATGGAAAACAACACAAAATTCTTATTCAATGGAGTTATATAAATTATACCCAGAGTATAACATCATTTCCAATCATTCAACCCATTATCATGTAGTGAAAAATGGAAAAATAGCGGCCTTAAATAAGACTCTATCGAACATACTTCATAAGATGGAGAATAAGGACACTAAGTTCTGGCTAAAAAATCTCATCCATGTTTATGGATAACCACACCACCATGTGTACTACATATAAGAAACTCCATATTTCTTTGTTTAAAAACCAGGGCAATGTTTTCAATATAAGTCTAGTTTCCCTCACATCGAATATCCATCTTTGAGAAACTGTTAGATTATGAGAAATCATTAAAGCAACCAGATGAGTTGGAGTATCTCGATGAGAACAATTTGTTTACATTGCACAAACTTGAAATCCCACAGAATCATATTGTGTGATCCTTTAATAAAAAGATCCACCTCTAATCATTCCATTTTGGAGAACTGGTATTGGATCTTTGAACCCCAATGATACAAAGAAATAATCCTCCAAAACTATAAACCAAATGGGAAAGGACTTATATCATACATATAATATATCATAATAGATATTACTCACTAAATGATGTAGATGGGTAATCTGTCACCCCCACCAAAGAGAGTTTTCTCCCGAAATAATTTGTATAACTACTATAGAGCATCTCATGTCTGGGTTGAATTATGTTAAAATACATAAACTCATCATAACCACATGAAGTTAAATTTTATGGAGCATTCTATTAGCCACATAGAATTAAAATTCATATAAAACTTCCTCATTGTATGGTGGAAAACAACATGGATACCCAATGTTCCACTTCATTCATGTCTAGTGACCTTCATCCTTACCACAAGATGTTAAACTAGATGGATGATGTCCTCACCTCAATACACCAAACTAAATGGTTTATATAGAATAATGTGTGGATTGAATTATGTCATTAAAGGATACATAGTGATAAACATACCTCCATTCTCAGCCCTATCCATAACATTCCTCCAATTTCGCATCAAGTCACCTTCATCCTCACCACATGACATTAAATTGCATGGAAAACGTAATCACCATGTGACACTAAACTATATGGGTTTTTAAAACTATGTAAGGATTTATCATCATTGTAATCAGGTATTTAGAGATTTATTAATATTATATCATGGTCCATCTAGTACATGATACATAAAATGACCATGCCCGCTCTTAAATTACCTCTTTATGGTGAGAGGAACCTTTTCCATTAATTATTTCTCACACTTGTAATAGTAATTTTGGTAAGGGATTTCCCCATGAAGAAGGTGTTTCAGTGCATGAAAGGGTTACCTTGTTCATGGATACAAGAAATTAAAATGTACACCATAATCCCTCTCATTATTTCATGATGCTACAGAGTTGATATTCCTTACATGAAATAAAACTGTGCATTTCTGTGGCCTCGACTAAGAGAAACACTATCATCAGTGTTGGTATCCTACCACACCTCCATACGAGAACTAAATGTGTCTTGATTACTATCATCACATGATATGAAGTGACACCGAAATCTCTAATCCTGATCCCATCTACAACAATCAATAGGAACAATTCTCCCCTCTATGTGCAGGTCATACCTACATAGAGCGTTTCCCGTTCAAGAACTACATGTGGCTTGATTCCAACCCACACATGATATATAGTGATGTAATGATCTCATATTCTTGGGTACAGTCATGAAAAAACAAATATATATATATATATATATATATATATATTCTCCCATACTTGTGTATGGTTCAGACTAGTGTAGGGCACATTAACACAAACACTACGTGTGGAATAATTCCTAACATCACATGATACATAGTGACTCCTAGATCTCTAATCATAGGTTCATCCACATAAAAAGAAATAATAAAACTTTCCCAACCACATTAAATTTATAATTCATGATAAAAGAAATATATACCACTTTTTGGGAAGGGGTTGACCCATATAAGATCATTTTTCCTACACGTGAGTTAGATCTATATATAGTTGTCCTACACACATGATGTATCTTCACAAGAAGCACTCTAATATATTGGTACCACCAATGAGCATGTGCATGGATAAAATATTCCCCTATATATGAATTTTCCCAACTAGTGTAAAGTGTCCCTCAAGTAATCATGCACATTTTTTCATGTTAGTTTCCACATTCTTACCACATGATGTTAAACATCAAGGAAAGGAAAGGAACGTCCCCACCAAATGACATAAAACTACAAGTCAAATGTCATAATAACATGAAATTAAAATTTTATATCAAATAAATCCCTACTATATGAACATGAATGGTGAGGACCATCACCCATCATCATCCATTATCAAATGGCCATAAGATCTTGACCCACGTCAACCCGAGATTGGAGTGCTTCTGTTATCTTTTATGCCCCTCAGCAAATAAATCACACTTCCTGATTTGAGGACCTCAGGTTACCAAAAACCATTCACGGTCCTTTGAAAAGAAAATAGATATATCTAATTTACATTTATATCAATGCATAATGGATTAGACCTTCCAACCAAAGACATCTTGGTTCGATATAAAGGTATTTCGAATTCTTGTGAGCCTGACATCACTATAGAAGAACCCATCACCTAAGGGTGTTCTAGGCCATTTATGGAATTATTTTCCCATATCATTACCCATTAATTGAGAACCTAAAGCCATAGTTGACAATATTTTCCTCTGTATCTCATAAGGATTTCAGAGTAATCTTGACCCTATTTATCCTAATTTGGAATTTTGTAACATTCCCATCATATTAGGTCCAGGTGCTTCTAAACCATAAACTCCATGTAATTTGGATAAAGTTGTAAAACTTTAAACTTTTATCCTATGATGGTCCAAATTTTAAGACCAAAAACTACCAGTGAAAGGAACAAAAAACTTGTCAAGTTGAAAACCTTCAAAGGGTACCCTTTGAAAAAATCAATTATTCACTCACTAAAATCTTAATATCTAGAGATAAGGAAAAAATTAGAGAAAATCAAAATATGACATGAATCTAATGGGTCCAACTTTATTGCCCTATTAAAATCCAATATATTCCTATTAGACCGCTTAGTCTAGGAAAAAGTTAGAGTAATGATTATACACATATCATTACCATGAAAATGTGTTCTCTATGAAGCGAAACAACTTTTAGGATACTCAAACCCTTATTGGATATTAAATTTTTTACATATTAAACTTCATGAATTGAGTGTCTCAAATTTCCATAAGTATTCTATGACCCTAATAAAAGGAAACCAAGCTTTAAGGTACCCTTTGTTTAATGATGCATGTATGTTTATGGATATTCAATATGTGCCTATAGTCATAAATAAATGTGTCACTCTACAAAGGGATTTTTGATTCTTGTGATCCTGATATCACCACAGCAGAACTCATCACCCGTGTTTTGAGCCATTCCTAGCATGATTATCCCAAATCATTCTCATGACCATAGAACATTAGATCATGATTTTGAACCCCCATAACTAGACTATTCAAGAAGATTAATCATCCTCATTGTTATACCAGCATGTATTGTAGCCTTTATCAAAGAAGGAATGAAACACTCCATTCATAAACCTTTTTATGGCCCACACCTCGTGTCTTGAAACATAGTGTGTTGGGGTTGATCTTAAAAATTAAAGATATAAATCACCCTAGGGTTCTTGAACCCACACAAGATAGATTTTAATCGATATCCTAACTCATCTTCCAGACATTTGAGTCTTCAAAAATCATTCTTGGCCCTCCAAAAAGAGTCGATACACCTATATTTTATCATGTTATCAACACATAAGGGCTTTGACCCACCAAACAGTGGAATTTACTCCATGTAATAAAGGAAAGACAATATTTGTGAGCCCAATAAAAATTGTGGAAGACCCCAACACCTCAGGGTGTTATAGTCATCCTCATCATGTGTTCCCCATTCCATATTCACAAACACAAACTTTGGGATATGACTTACACCACACACATTCCAAATACACAAGTGGAATCAACATCCCTTGTTTTTCCATAATAAATATTACCCCCATAAATATTCCAGGGCCCTTGGAAAATAATAAAGACACCTCTATCTAAAAATGCTACCGATGCATAAGGGAATTTACCTACCAACCGGAGGTACCTTCTCCTCATAGGAATCAAAACTCGGATCCTCCTGAACATTATAAACACCATAGTGGAACTTAGAACGTTATGGTGACTTAGGCCATCCTTCACATGTATACCCAATATTCCATATTCATCAGTTAATTACTAGTATCAAGACACTAAACTCCATGTAATATCATGGTCCAGTCTAAAAGACCTAAAAAATACAGCAATATAAGGTCTGATCCAAAAGATACTAAATAGAAGAAATAGAATTTCCAAGCAAAAAGACCCTAAACTAATGTAATAGAAGGTATGATCCAAATACCTTAACCTATAGAAATAGGTGGTCTTCTCTTGAAGACCAAAATATAAACAATATAAGGCCCGAGCCTTAATACCCTAATATACAACAATATAAGGTCTAATTTGAAAGACCAAAATCGACATAATTCTATCCAGGATGAAAATATGATAAGGGCATCCCTAGAAAATGTTGATCTCATGACCGCTAAGCCTTACCCTATATAAAGATTAGGAAAAAATTATATAAATATAATTAAATAGATATAAATATTATGGGGTCCAACATATGGCCTTAGTAAAAATCAATCTGTGCTTGTTATGTCTAATGACATCATCTAAAGATAGAGAATTCTCCCACCAGGAGATGTATTCTACCTGATATATCATTATATGAATCATGTAATCTCATGATAGATATAGAAGATACATCAATAAAGAACCTAATTTTGGTTGGAATTCATGATAATTTATCAAGAAATATATGTTATGGTTCAAACATTCAAATATAGGAAATCAAGTTTACTTGATATTATGAAAATGATGGGTATAATTGATGATTCATGTAACACGAGATCAAATAAATTTTATGCACATCATCAATGAAAGAGAAGTAGATAGAAACAAATAAGGTTGAAAATATTTGTTCCTTGATAGCATATATAAGGAGGAATAATCACTCAAGACACCGATTTGAGATATACCAAAGAATCCAGAGGGCATTTACATCCCTCAAAACGGATTCCTTTTCCCCACATATATCACTCAAGAGGGGGGGGGGGTGGATTTTTGACACACTCCAAATGAGAATTGGAAAATCCAAAAGGTAATAATTCCCTAAAACATGTGTATTATTTTTTCCATAAAGAAAATTAAGAAAAGGTATTCAAGATCATGCAGATCATGTAAACATCCAAAGGGAACATGATCACAAGACCATTGAGAGGTCATGTGAATGGGTCACATTTAGTGCATGATGTTCTTGAGATCATGTGGAGATCCATTTTACAATATTAATTGTTCATGAAAATGTATCCCATAAACCTACTGATCATGCAACAACATCCAGATGAGCTCCTCCAAGTCATGCAACATGTCAGCTGAAAAACTCCAGAAAACTATATAAAATCCTTGTAAATTAATGGATAAAAATATGAAAAGGACATAAACCTCTTATAGACATTGATCATTATTACTACAAAACTGGGTTTATCTGGTGCGAGAGATTTAATAGTGCTAGTTAAATTCTCTTTTATATACCCCATTTATCAGTGCTAGAAAAATCCCTGATAAAGGGGGGGTCTTTAACAACAAATTTTTAGTATTGTTATATTGGGTCTTCAACAATAGTAAATAAATAATTGATAAAGGCCCCCTTTATGAAATCTTGTAATATAGTGCTGATAAATACCCTCCCTTTATCAGTGCTAGTAAAAACCTGATGACTAAGATGGGCCTTTAATAGTACTTTTTTAGTAGCACTGATAAATGGTATATTTCAAAAACATATTTCATTAAAAGAAATATTAATATATTAATATAAAAATATTTTTATATTTATGTAAATATAATATATATGTTTAAAATATGTTTAAAATATGGATAAATAAACATTTACACTAAATATATACGATATTTAGTGAAAATCGATTATAAAATTATTATAAAATTATTTTTAATGAATCATTTTCTAATTATTTTATATTTATAATCATTTAATAAAAATATAAAAATATAAAAATATAAAAAATAATGAATGAACTAAATTAAGTTCAAAACCTAACTAGAACTTTAAATTACCATAACTTTTAATTTGGGTGACCGTTTGAGCTCTACCACATATGAAATCGAATATTTCAATTCGATCATTGCTGTGTTGACTAGGATGACTTGGGTTATTGTTTTTAGTATTAAAAAGAGGCCCTAAAGGCATCTAAAAATGATTTTTTGGTGGGGAACCCCAATTTTTTAACATTCTATTGAATTTCAGCCTCATTTAAGGGGGACTTTATTTATTTTCATAGAGGTATAGATTTATTCTAACATATTACATTCATATTGATATTATGATTTTGAAATTTAAACATTTATTACAATTTATGTTAATTTATAATTATATATATGTGTATTTTTTTATATTTACTTATAATAAACCACCTGCATAAATACATATATCAACATATTTATGTAAAAAATGTTTTTTTAAATTTATAAAATAAATATTTTTTTATTCATTTTATTTAAAATAAAAATTATACATTTTCTTGACCATACTAAAATGAAATAATATTTATATGTAATCTTTATATATAGATATGTGTGTATATTAAAAAACATGTATATATATATACATTTATATTCTCATATATATATATATATTCTAATATATATAAATAAATATTAATAAATAATGAATTTCAATCAATATAATTATATATATATATATATATATATAAAATTTCAAAATATATACAAATAAATTTAAAAGTCGTTAAATATACAAAAAAAACATGCAAGGCATTGTGGTAAAGAGCTTCAGTCACATAAGGGAGGTCCATAGATCAAATTTAGGAATACACGAGAATTTTGGGTTTCCTTCTAGTGATAAGGAATATGGTGGGTTTCATGATTGTGGATGAGTAGTGGAATGTGATGAGAGTGGGGCTATAAGCACTGAGAAAGGTGCGTGTTGGGGGTGACTGAAAAAATAAAATTTTCCCATATTTTTCAACAGTGCTGTTTTTAGTGCTTTTAACCCCCCCACCCTTTAACATCACTTACAATATCAGCACTAAAAAACCCCTTAAATAGTTCTATAAAATCCTTAATACTTTGTAGTGATTCATGTGATCTGCTCAACCAATTCTCAAGACATCATGAAGCCTTGGAGAGAAATCCACATCATCCTGAAAAATCTTGTTGACATAACCTCATCCTACAAAGGGTTCTGGACATGTCTAGTCGATTTTGTGCTACCCCTTCGGCTCTATATATGGTCAAAGGTGTTTTTACATGAAAATACTTGTGCATCATAACAATACTCCTTACTGTTCAGACAATGTATCACCATCACGGGAGAGTGATTTTTTGTAAAAACAATCACAAAAATTCATGAGATTCCTAACCATTGCAACATAAAGAAATAAATAAATGGGGAAATGGTGGAATCATATTTTGGAGTGAGGATAAATTGGTCTTCACATTAATGGGGTAATATGACTTTAGTGATCACTATATATCATGCAAGGCCCCCCTCGACAGGCCATAATGACCTCGCTAGAGCCCTTAGGCATGACGACGTGATGTCACAAATTCCCCTGGAAATCCACCTTTTTCTCCCAGAGAACCCTAGAAAAGGTATATCATATCAATCTAAAGCCTTTCAATAGGAATTATGATTTCATGAAGGGTCTTTAGACATATCATATTGACCATGTAAAGTCCCCTTGCAATGTCCACATGGTTTAGAGAAACCTCCTTGATCGACCTAGGTTGAATAAAAATTGAAAAGGTGGAACATTCTCACGATTGCTGAATATCACATGATACCATGGATGAACCATGGTAGGATCTTGTGAAGAACGTGACACCAAATCTCTCCATAGACTATAAGAAAAATCAACAAGATACTCACTGCACAAGGTAGTGTATAAAAAGTGTGGAAATACCTATAAAACCCTCCCCCTCAGCAAAAAAGGTATCCATTGATCGATCACACGCAAGTGCACAGGGGTGGACATATTAGAACATCTAATCACATAATATCATGGAATTACATTAGGTAATAACTGGGAAATAACTTAAGTGATCAGAAGTCATACATGGGTACTTTATGTGATCATTTATGATCACACAATGAACTTCTGTCATATCAGTTATATTATGCGATGGAGGTCCCAAATATTGGATTGTTCATGTGAAACCAAAAATATAAACTAAAACTGGGAAAACATAAGGAACATTTGTAATAATTTTTGGAATAAATACAAAAAGGATGGGAGAATCTAGCGAAGAACATATTTGATGATCTATATGCACTTCACATGACTTCCTATGATCATGCGACATCATTGGGAAATGTCACCAAAGTCACACAAAACTCCCTTGAAATAATATTTGGATCATAAAAACTAACTTTGATAGGTTATATAAAGTCTACATATCCCTCCGAGTATACCACCAAGATCTTCAGACATCCCCTGGGCTTGTTAGCCAAATCTTTGGTGTCTTCCAGAACTGTTTTCCAAGTTATATAGAGACAAAAAGGAAAGTCATATTGGTCTCGTTTTTATGAATAGAGATGCTATCCCAGATGATGTGATATCCAGTAGAAAATTCATCTAGGTCATGTGGAACCATTCGGGCATTTCATCCTTGATTATGCACCACCCACCTGACAAATTTTCCTGGATCATGCCACTTTTACAAGACATGTCAACATGAAACATGTTGTGTCCTCTAAAAAAGTCATCAAGGTCTTGTGACACCCTCTTGAGAAGCCATACATGTCACGAGATGTCCTATAAACTTGTCAACCAGAATCTTACGATGTAATCCACACATTTCATTCAGGTTATGTGACATCCTTCAAACACATAAACTGGGTAACCCAATTATCATTGGGAATGTTCACCAGTCAACCCGGACATGTCCAGAGATTCTCAAATATTTTTAGAATACAATAAAATCATGTTGAGAGAACTATTAGGATACATAGAGTTGTCATCCAAGACCATGATAAACTTTTCCAATGGGAATATAATAGAATCCTTAGTGTGTAAGCCCCAATCTGACAGAACTATGAGAAATCTAATTCCTGACATGACCGGGATACATATGACTCCTTCTTAAGGCATGAGATCAAATGGGAATACACCTTAGTGTAAGCCCCACCATGTATTCAACATTCCAACCATCAGTACCCAATATATCCCATGGGATGATCATTTTTCCTCATCCACTATCGAACTAAGAAGGAAACAAAACTATGATGACTATGATTCCCTCTTTATCCAGGATACATAGGACACATTCCTAAGGCCATAGATCTATATTAAACATCTAGAGGGTTGTTCCAGCACATAGGGCCTACATCTATATGTAGTGATATTGATTACCTTATATTTCTTATTTCCTACACCAAGAATGGATCATGTAGGCTTATGGACATAAAATGGTCATATCATTCCCATCATGAGTCTCCACTGGCTTGGGTAGCCTCAGAGTGTAAGACTCAATCAGTGGGATGACATGACTTCCCCTATACATGTGAATCTACCTAAGGGGAATCCACAAGGGCATGATGGAATAATAATGACTCCGATTTGTTCCATAAGAATGATACATAAGACACCTCCTTTTGGATCAAGCTCAATCCCTAGTGCCTAAGTGCCTTTATATATGTACTTTTCATATGGTGTTAAATTGAACGGGTTTAACAAAATACATCAGATTTGAATCCTATTATAAACTAGATATATAGTAATCCTCTGAAAAATTCAATACCATACTCAAAAAATTAATCACCTCCATCAATGAAAATAGCCTCTGGAGTGTCTGGTTATATGGATTTATAATACAAGCAACAACCCATGAATTTTAAATAAAAAGAACCATAGATGTATAAATATGAACTCATTAATCGAACTTCCATTTCACATATAGGGATTCAAAACATAATTATTTTATTAGGGTAACCAATCCTTTATCAATATTAGGAATTTATTCTAGATCATATCTTAAATCTATACTAGAATCCAATAGTTGGAAAAAATACCCCCACCAAAGAGTGTGATGAGCCCAACCTACCATCCTCTTGAACAATGTGAGTTCTTAAGAATCGTTTGTTCCAAAACCCCAAGGGACCACCTGCATTTGTAAATCATTTCCATACTCGATTATGTATTTGGTGTCTATTGGTAGTTTTAGTTAAAGATAAAAAAGGGAAACCTGGATCGAAATATTTTTCAAGACAATGAACCCCCCTGTCAAACCATTAGGAGAAGACATCGACATATTTATGATGAAAATATGATGGTAAGCTCAAAATTAATGGATATCATCTATCTAAGGATTCTCCATGACATGTTAAAATTGAAAAACTACACAATTTTTGTTAGGCCATTTTGTTCCTATCATATACTGGTTGTCCGATCTTCTTCATAATGAAACAAACATCGAACATGTTATAAGCATCGGTAAGTTGAAAACATAAATCACAATTTAATCTCAAATAATCCTCATTTTATATTTTAATTATAGAAATTTAGATCTATTTGTAGATGAAAACTAATTTATATTAAATTTATAATTTTGGAAATTCCAAGAACGCCCCTCCCCTCACTTATAAAAGGACATGCCTTCTCTCAATTATTCACACCACTTTGAGCCATATCTCTCAAAAAACCCCAATACCTTTATATTTATAATACCATTTACCATTTTCTATAGAATCTATTAATATAAAATACTAAATCTATGTCCTTTAAAAATATATCTAAAGAATTATAACAAATAAGATGTAATCATCATTATCAATTCCTTAAAGTTTATTTCTTCTTCTTCCTCCTCTTATAGTGTTGTACCCATCCTAGTATAATGAATCCAGTATCATAAATATACTGATTTATTATTTTTATTAAGGTAAACAACATTACATATCTATTCCATACTATGAAAAGTTATAACAACACTTGTGCGTACGTTCAACTTACCGTCTCCACATAGTAGTGTAATTCATTATTCATAAAAACTTCATTTAGATGGGTATAAATATGAAACTAATGATTATGTCTGATATTTATGATAAAAAAATGAATTTGGAACATGAATATCTTATATACATTCTTACTTTCCAATCCATTGGAAAATGATAACGTCACTCATGTGTACGTTTGGGCTTCCACCTCTATGAGGTGATGTGATATGTTTTTCATTTCAATTTTTTATGGATAATAATAAAGGTAGATTTAATGAATATATATGATTTATATATAAAAATAATGACTCTTTAAAAGATAATAATTATTTTATATTCTTTCATTCCATCCTTTAAAAAATGAAAACAACGTTTATGCATATGTACAACTTACTGTCTCCATAAATGATGTAAATCAATTTTATATATCTATTTTTTAGGGATTACTCTAAATAAATATATAATGAATATATTTGATATTTATATTTTTGGAGACAATACTATTCCTTTTTGGAAATGGAATATGTTTTTTGTTTTTTTTAATCCCTATATGGAAAATCAGGGAGTCTGCAAAGAAAGGGATCTTATAGTTCAAGCTAACAATAGTTTTGAAGGTTTATTCATTTCAAAATTTTTGCCAAAATTTTGGATTCCAAAATTTTGAAATTAAATAGAATCTTGAAAAGTGGATCTCCTTGAAGGATATTTAAAAATATAGAAAAGGCATTAGTTTCACGATGATAGGCTTCACAAATGGTGTTTTGTGAAGGAACAAGGAAAGATAACAGTGATCTACATGATATTCATGAGCATCACGAATGATTCCAAATTAGAGAATCATGAATGATGATAGAGATCTACATGATTAATTGAATTGGATAATTTAGGCACACGATGGTTTTATGGAAAGATTCTCAGAAACATCAAATCACGATGGATCATAGTGAATGGAGGTACAACATGAAGATGGTTTTCAATGATTCGAAAAACCCACTAAGAGGTTGTGTATCATCGCAAAAGCCCAATACTATAAAAATAAAAATACCCTTATTTACTTCATATGATGTTTTTCAAGTAAATTTAGGAATCTCCCTGATTTTGTGAAGCTAAGGGAGCTTAAAAAATCGGGATTTCTATGCAAACATGAGCATAAAAAAATGTATATGGGTCTTTATTGATGCCAATGCTTTTGATTAATGGTTGCTTCACGATGATGGGTTATCCTACATTGACTAAATGAGATTCATGAAAGGGATTGTTCCTATAAGGATGGGTTCTTTGAGAAGGTGTGAGTTTCATGAAGGAACTTCGTGAAAGGTAGTCTTGAACATCTGGTTTTTAGTGAACAATGAATTCAGAGTGCATGAACTTAGGTCAATGGTGTAAGAAGAGTCTCATGCTAGTTAATGATAAATACTTAAATTCTAATCCATTGAAGATAACTTTAAGTCAATATACTAAGTTATACTTACCCCAATGTAGTGAGTTAGTGGGAGTTAACAGAAGTGTTTAGAGGGATGTTGTGAGCTATCCCTAAAATATTGTAAAATTAGTGTTCATGTTACAGAGTGACTATGTAAAATAATATGTATTCTAATACTAGTGAATATTAGTTCATTTCGGTATAAAAGACATGCTTTTAGTGTATTATCCTTGGACTATCCCTTAGTGGTGAACCATGTAAAGGTGATGTGTTGTATTTTTGAATGTGAATATTTGATTACTAATCTAATCCATCATATAGGTTTAATTACATCCTTCAAACATAGTAAAAAGACCCATTTCTTTAAAATAAAAAGTTGAAACCTTGATTCACCACCCCCTTCTCATGGTGTTTTGGGGTCCTATAAGTGGCATCAGAGTAAAGGTTCACGTATTTTGGATACTATATAGTAAAGTTATTCTCTATTGAATATTTGAGGTTCTTTCCTCTGTCAACTATAAATATCATTTTTCATGAATATCTTGTTATCTCTATGTAGAAGCCTATATCCACACTAACCATGATGAACATGAAAAATAAAGAAAATAAGTAGTTTAAGGATTATATATTATCTAAATAATAGGTATTATATGGTTTTCAATGCCTTTTTGACAATGAAGATATATCCAAATTTGAATGTAAATATCAGGTGGTTCATGTTTCCACCAAAGAAAAAGAAAACACCTCTACCTCATGTAAATCAACATCTTCAAGTGATCAGAAGATATCTGTTAGTACCTTTGAATATTTTCCTAAAAATAAATATCATATCACAAGTGGTTTTGTTTATAAATCTATAACCACACATGAATATGAAATTGAGATATTAAGAAATTATCTGCATGATATTCCTGAATAAAGAGACACTGTTGTTTGTTGAATACTTAAATGTATGTAGGAATAAATCACCCAGAAGATAAAAGAATCATATTCTATGGAGAAAGGAATTCAAGGAAAAGTTCTTTAATATTTTAAGCTCTATATACATGTTGTAACCTTTGAATAAAAAAACAAGGACTTGGAAATAATTCTCTCAAAAATACATCAAGGAATTTGAAGAGAAATATGTAGTCAAAATGGATCTTAGAGAAAAGATCCACGTTCTTCAATAGAAATTAAAACATAGCACTTATGTCAAGGTTTCACAATTAGAATGAATATCCAAGAATATCAAAGAACTTGAATAATTGATTCCGAATAAAGTGAAGATGCATGAAGAAGAATTTGTTTCTATTAAGAAGGATTGTGATGAAAATATGATTATGATTGAAGATCAGAAAATCATACTCAATATGAAATGTAAATATTTGGAATCCTAGTTGGTTAATATTGAGAAGAATCATATTGATACTTCGCAAAATAAGAAAATAGTTGCTACATGTACACAATGTTCACTATAGGATTCTAAAGATGAAATACCACCAACATGTGATAATAATATCATGACATCTTTTGATGATATATCTCATTAAACTGAGAATAAATTGGTTCAATATATATGAACCTTAGTTAATGCCTCTAAACCATCATGAATGGAATAAGTTGTATGAAAAATGATATAAAAGTATGGATGAATGAATGTGATAAGAAACCAACCACCATGACTAGGGTGTATATGAAAAAGAGTATGGAAGTCAGTTTTACACAGATATCTCAACAAGTCATAAATAATCCCCAATAATCTTATTCAAGAGATTTAATGAAATCATGATTTTTGGGTCAGTGTTGGTGCTGCAACGGATTTGGGCATTTTCCATTAAATTGTTTGTACAATCCTCAAAATGAAAAATCATAATGGAAGCCTATCTCAAGGTGAATCATGCCAAAAATGATAAATCAACATAAACAGGTCAATAAACATCTGTATACTTCAAACCTATTTGGGAAGCTTGATAACATTTGTGATTTATGCAATAGCAGTGGTAATAGGGTTGTAACTTTTTTATCACAACATACATTCATTGTTGATATGAAAATAAAACAAAAACTTATATACAAGTATGAAGAATCTACCATGGGAAGAAATCATGAGAATATTGTGAACAAAAATTCTCCCAAGATTATCTCATGTAATGAAGCAGAGAAGACCATGAATTCCAAATCCTCAATTTTTATGGGAAGTGGATAAAAAAGAACTATTAAGAGGGATGAAACTCATAAGATCCCATGTGGAAGATCAAAACGCAATGCAATAGTTCCTAATGAAATGTTAATTATCTGTCCAGGAGATTTTCAATGAATATGGAAATGTGATGATTCAAAATGTAAGGACATTAAAAATGGAAAAGAATAGGATCTATAATATTTGGAAAACAATCACGAGTGTCATATAACATGATTAAAATCATGTGTTTAAAAGGTTTTGTATGATTGATGCAATAAATTTGGTCACAATGAAAATGGTTGTTCAACCTTACTACCTAAAATAGATGTTTTCAATAAAAGGAGTAAAAATTTATCATTCATGAAGGCTATTAAGAAGAAAAATTCTCTACACAAAGTTTAATGGGATGTGATTATATCCATTACTCAACAACATAAATAAGAACATATGTTCATATGTGCAAGAATGAAGACTAGATCAAATGAAGCCATAGGGTTGAGAAGATCAACTCAACCGTGAAGTTAATATTGATGAAGGCATGGGGAGACACCATATTACCCTAATCCTTTTTTTATTTTATTTGTGCATATAATTCTTCAAATTGAAGACAACTCATGTTTGGTGGGGGAGAAAATTAGAAGAAAATAATCCTGTCAATTCAAGATAGCCATGATGAGGAAGTCACCATCATTGAACGATTCCGCAATTTGATTTTCAAATATATATATAATTTAGGATAATTTTTTAATGAAGATAAATATATTCTATTCTAGGAAATAATGATAATAAAGATACTATCATGTATTAATATTATTTATGTTATCCTGGAGAATAAGTGTTCAAGAAGATTATCCTTGGTGATGTTGGGAAAGTTGTGCGATGTAGAAAGTCACTTGTTAAAGAACCATTATAGTGTTTTATTCACACTTAAATTTCTTTAAATTCATTCTTGATGAGATCTATCATTATGAATATACTAATATGTATTTCCATTTAGGGGGAGAAAAATGAATAATGATGAAAAATCTACCAAAATAATTTTTTTCAAGTGATATCTAACCTGATTATTATAAAACTTTCTTGAAGATAATGTCATTGGAAAAGATGTTTTAGTGTTAAATTGAGAGATTTAAATTATAAAATATTATAAAGGATTGTAAAATATTCTGGGTTCCTATAAGTAATATTATTCTAAAGAAGAGAGCGAATAAGAAATGATGGCGAAAGAAACATCATCTGAAACTCATTGGAGAAACATTTTCTCAATTGGGGAGACTAGAGTCGAGAAGGATTTTCCTTTATATGGAAATCCAAATAGGATACAATGTTTATTAGATGGATTTCAAAAAATCATTCTTAAATGCAGTTCCTGTAGAAGAAGAAGTCTATATTGAACAATCACTGGGTTTTATAGTTGGTAATGATGAAATTAAGGTTTCCAGATTAAAGAAGGCACTATATGGTCTGAAATAGGAACCACAAGAACAATACTCCCATCTGAATTCTTATAAAAAGAATCTTGAATTTAAAACAGTAGGAGTGGATCCCAGTCTCTATGTGATGAATTATAAAAAATATTAGTTCTTGGTATTGGAGTTCGTAGGTGATATTATATTTGGTGGAAGTAAGAAGGGGTCATTGGATCAAATTTACAATCAAATGAAATTAGATTTTGAAATGTCAATTATTTTTCAACTCACATACTTCTTGGGGATGCAAGTGATTTAGAGTAAATACCATAATTTCATTTATAAGGAAAATTATTCTAGAGATTTTCGGAATAAATTCCATATGCGTGACTCCAAAACAATGTAGACTTTGGTTGTGGTTGGGAAAAAACATGGAAAGCATGAGGATGATACATCTATAGATACCAAAAAGTATAGGAGAATCATGGGAATCTTATTGTTCCTAAATGATATGTATCAAGATATTGTCTTTAAAACATTCTTATAATACCTCTTTCAAAGAATCCAAAAGAAGAACATATAGTGATATGGAAAATAATTAAGAGGTGTATTCAAGGTAATCACAATTATGGCTTATACTTTTTTTATTAAGAGATAGTAAACTATTAGTTTTTTTTGATGATGGATATGTTGTATATATTGTTGATATAAATTCCCTAAGTGGTGGGCAATTATTTATTGTTAAGAAATGTTTGGAATTATTGAGTACAAAATAGGAATGTACTTCAATTAGTACTGTTGAAGATGAGTATATCTCAGCTACAAAGGCTTGCAGTCAACTATTGTGGATAAAGAAACAACTGAATGATATTGGAGATGAGGTGAAACATCAAATGGTGATTCACTATGAAAACAAGAGTGCGATTTATCTTGGGAAGAATCATGTTCATCATTATCATACGAAACATATTGAAAAAATATATCAATTCATCTAATATAAAGACGAACGATTCAGGATTAAAATAGATCATGTAGGAATTGATAACCAAGTGTTTGACATTATGACTAAGCCATTTGTGGAATATGTGTTTTTGAATAATCAGTTGAACCTCAGTGTTCATCCACCTCTTAAAGAATGAGGAGGTTACAAGAGTTCCCCTCTTTCTGTTTGTGTTAACTGTTTTAATCTATTTATGGATGTGATATAGGTTTATAGGGGAGATACAATCCTGGGGGAGTGTGTTTTTGATCTCTAAAAGTAGAAATCAGGTTCTTTGGTTTAATAAAAGCAGGGAATAGAGATATTCAATGAGTTAAAAAGTGGTAGAGTCAGAGATACTAGATAAATTCAATGAGTTACAAAGTGAGAGATTCAGATATAGATGAAATCAATTTGTTATTTTAAGGAAACAAATAAACCTTAGCTTGGGAAAGATTAATCATTCCCAAACACGAGAACCCAATTCATGATTATACCCTTGTTTTATCTACCGAACATTGATCATGTAGACATAGAGTACTGTTTCTTTCATATCAGGTTTTGATTGTGGCTGGTGCTTCATTAAATTTATCTGTATATTTCTAACAAACCCAAATGAGAGATTATTGGAACCAAGACTGTTATTTTCTAGAAATGGATTATATTTTGTGTTCGTTGTCAATCCCCATATAGAATATCAGGTAGTTTTCAATGAAATGGATCTTATAGTTCAATATGACAATAACATTGAAGGTGGTGTCGTTTCCCAGTTGTTTCCAAATTTGTGGGGTCCAAAATTTGGAAATTAGCTAGCATCATGGAAAGTGGATTTCCTTGAAGGCCTTCTTAAAATATGGAAAACGAATGAGTATTGTGAATATAGTCTTAGAAAATGGTGTTTCATGAAGGATAACGGAAATTTTATGGTGATCTATGTGACAGTGATGAGCATCGAGAATGATAAATAATTAACATATCACAAAAACTGACAATGATCTCCATAATTAAGAGATTTGGAGCATCATGGCGTGCGATGGGTTGATGAAAAGATTCACAATAACGTAAAATCATGATGGAGCTTCGTGAATGAAGGAACTACGTGAATATGGTTTTGAATGATCTAGAAAATCCACTAAGAGGTGGGGGAGAATCGTGAAATGTTGAGCCTATAAATATAAGGCTACCCCTATCCACATAATATCAAGATTTTCAAAGAAAATCCGGAAACTCTATGATATTGTGAAGTTATGGGAGCTTCGTAAATATGGATTTCTATCGGAGCTTGAGCATCATGAAAAGACTATAATTATTGATTGATTCCAATGATTTTGATTAAAGGATTCTTTGAGATGATGGGGTATTCTACATTGACTTAGTTAGATTTGCAATGAAGCTTGTTCTGCGAAAGCAGGGGTGCTTCGGGAAGGATTGAGAATCACAAAGGAGGTTCATGAAAGGTAGTCTTGAGAATTTGGTTTTTAGTGAATAATGTTTTCATACTTCATCAACTCAGGTCAATTGTATAAGTAAAGTCTCATTCTAGTCAAAGTTAATGTCTTTAATTCCAATCCAATGAAGTTACCTTCATGTCAACAAACTGAGTTAGACTTATCTCAAAGAAGAGAGCTAGGGGAGTCAATAATAGTGTTCTAAGGGACGCTGTGAGCTATCCATACAATTTTTTAAAGGTTGTGTGCCTGGTATCAATTGACTGTGTCCAAAAATCTATATTCCACAAATATTGAAGATTAGTGAATTTAGGTATGACCAACACACTATTGATGTATTCTCCTTGGACTATCCCTTAGTGGTGAACCAAGTTAAATTGTTGTGTGGTATTTTTTGTATGTGAATGCTTGAATTCTGATCGAATCCATCATTCATGTTTAATGAGTTCTAACCAATGTGGCAACAAGATCCGTTTCATTAAAAAAATATGATACCCTGATTCACCCCTCCCCCATAAGGGTGTTCTGGGGTCCTACATATGTCATGGTTAAAATTATGGTGATTATGGAACCACAATAAAATTAAAAGGACTACAACTACCAAACCAAATGTTACATGAAGATGATGTAGTTATTACCTAGAATATATATTTTAACAAATAATTATTAATATATGGATTAAAATGGATTATAAGTAAATAATTTATGGTATTAAATATGTAAAATGGTTATAGAATATACTTATAACAAATATTAATTTATTATACATGAGGTTAAAGCACAAAAAATGGAATATGAACTTAAGGAAAGGGATTTTGGTCACACTTTTATTTTTGTGAGACACATTCCACATTGACCACTTATTTAATTTATTTAATATATATACTACCCATAAATTTATTTTAGTACGTTTCATATGAAAATTATGTGAATTAACATATCCATAGTGGTTTATTTCATTCATGGTTCATATTATTCGAACGTTACCAAAGTGGTAAAGGTTTATTTCACAATCTCATCATTATTCAGGATTATATTTGTTTAAGTATTCATTGGGTGAATTATTTGATATTTAGATCATAAAATCATTATATATTATTATCATATGGTAATTTTTATGAATTATTTTTTTCATTTCAATTTTTCTCTCCTTAAATACTCAAGAGTCCAAAAATAATTTTTAAGCAAATTCAGATTTATTTTACACTTTTGTAGAAAAAACATTTTATTCCATATCCTTGTTTTATAAAAAGGTTTTATAAAAGGTTTTTACTATTCTCTTTTTATTGTTAAAATTTATTATTATCCATTTTTAACTTTTTATAAAATGTTTTAAAATGAATATTCTAGTTTTTTTCAAAAGAGGTACAATTTTAATTTTTTAAAAAAGTTGGAATGGAATGTTTTAAAAATTATATAGTATGAACATAAATTATTGACTTAATGACCAATATTTTATTTGAAACATACTTTAATTTTTTACAAGGTTATTTTCAAATAAAATATTTTATATGGTATTTAGAAAAAAATTAAATTTTGAATAAGTGTTTTCAAAATGAAAACGAATATTTTCCTCAAGAAAGTTTCAAGTGATATTTTCAAATTATTTTCATCTATATCAACATCATTTGTTGAAAATTATGCTTTGATGAGGTTATAATATTATGAAACCATTCACTGTTTTAATTTTAATGGTTTATGATCAGGTTGACTGAGGAAGGTATCAATATTTGAAACTGTTCTTCAATATAGATGGTTATTTATTTTAAGGAATGATGATTAAGTTATGTTGTTTATTCATATGATGAATGTATTAGAGCTATTAAGTGAATTATGGATCCCTAAATTACATACTACCTTGATTCATCTGTAGGTCTCATTAGAAAAACTATATTGTTTATGCGGTCGATACCTTACTCATGTATATAAATGTCTTAATATGAGGCATTGATAGTATTTTTAGATGTCTTGGAATTAGGCATGGATGGTACTTTCAGATGTCTTATATTAAGTCCTCGATGGTATGTTAAGATGTTACAAATTATGAATTTCATTATTATGAAATCAGTTATTGATTTCCATGTGATTATTTTATTAGTTGTGATATCCATTGATATGTTTCTAGATCATGCGATTATTTATATAGAATATTTTGATCATTCTTTATTCTTTACACCTTAGCTAGGCCTTATTTAGATTTTTTTGTATGCATTCCCTTTATGAGGATCTAATCTCCCCCTTTTATTTGGTTTATTTTACCTAGGTTATGAAGAAGGATATTATGAATAATAACTAGGATGAAATAATGTTTTTATGCTTTGAAAATTTATATTTGCAATATAATATGGGAATCATGTCTGTATCTAGTTTTCCAAGACTTCTAAATTGATAAATCCGGTGTGGTGATATCAATTCTATCTATGAAAAAAAAATAAATTAAACCCCATATCTATGTTACTGGAGTAAGGATATCTACAGTTGGTATCAGACAAAGATTAATAGAAATCTTGAGAACTATATTTTAAATGAACATAACTAATATGACAATTATGATAATCCCTTATAGTATTTTAGAAATTTTTTCATTATAGGGAGTTTATAATATGGATCAATATTCATGATAAATATTATCTAACATAGTGTGTTTCATTATTTAGTGATGGATCCTAATAAAATAAAGGGACTCAACACCCATAGAAAAATTAGGGATTTCCCTACTTAGCATACTAATATAGCTAGTGTTGGAACTGAGCGGGTCATAAATATACTAGGGAATTTGAATTGGGTTATGGAAAATAAAATTGCATATATAGAAAAACCTATAATTTCAAAACATGATTCATCTCTTTTGGATTACTTCATATGACATAAGACTCCATATTTTAGTGGAACTGCTGATCCATTGGTAGATGAGTAATGGATTAAATATCTCTAAAATATAATCCTAGCTTTGAGATGTAATGAAACTAAAAAGTTTATTCTCAATGTTTATTTTTTAAAAGTATATGTTGATAAATGGTGGTTATTGATGTAAAATAATAATTTTGTTAATGAAATACAAATCATGTAATAGATAAATTTTAGAGTGATATTTTTTGATAAATAGTTTCCTCATGAGTAATGAGCTGATATAGAATAGAAATTATTTAATATAATATAGAAGGAAGAGGAAAGTGTTTTTGAGTTTGATTAAATCCTTACAAGATTATAAAGGCATGCTATAGACAACCTATGTAGTCAATAAAGTAATAATGGCCATTTATTTGATGAAAATAATCTTTGACTCTGAAGGGCATTATTTTATTGGATTCTTTCACCATACGATGATGTGGTATCATGTTCCATCATAATTGAGAAATAATTCTCCAAATCATATATTTTCAAAGGAAATAAATAGAATAAGTGGATGGATGAGAACCAAGGAAAAATAAATGAGGTGAAGGAAAATAATGGAAGAATAGAACTTTCAACTTGTTATAATTGTGTAAAAGAACCCCATGGTAATTTCTTAAAGGTAATGGGAGTTTTCTTCAAATGTGTAGAGATAAGAGATCAAACAAGTTAATTCAAGGGCAAGAATGAAGCCTATACTGTTCAATGTTTCATCTGGAAGTAAATGGGGTTCTATAAAAATGAATTCCCAAAGCATCAATGGAATATTCCTCAAAAGAAGCTAAGGGGTCGAGGTAATGTTTATGATATTACTATATAATATGTTTAATTATTCAAGGGATTGTATATTAGTATTAAATAATTATTTTGTATAAGTATTTTATAAAAAATATTCTGATTATAAGAATCATGAAATGTATAATTATTTTTCTACAATAATTTTTCTTTAAGGACTTGAAAGCATTTGTTGAATGGTAACAATAACCATGAATAGTTATTTGAGGTAAAGTGATATTTTTTTAATACATGAAGAAAGGAAAGTTAAACGCAAATATTTTCTTGATATTGAGTCAATAATTTTAGTAGTATAAAGAAAAGAACGAATCTAATGAATTAAATGGGATGGAATTAGTGACCTTGAAAAAAATTATAGATTTGACAATAAATTGATTTATGATGGATTTTACTATAATTTTGGATTCATGGAATATATTTGATAATATATGATTTAATTTAAGTAATAAGGATAAATTTAATTATTTGAATTAGCTATGTTTTCATTAAGGGTTTTTGGTCAATATGGTATTATAATATTTTAAGAGAATAAGTGTTCTTGTTAAATTCCATTATGATCAACTTTATATTGTATGGGTGTAAATTTTTGAACAAATCTTTGGGATTTTTGGGTTTTGAATTTATATGGAAATATTTTAGAGGATACTTAAGGGTAACTATTTATAAAACTGAATATGTTTAAATTTAGAGGTTACTTTCAAATTTATTACTGGATACCTTGTGATGAATATTTTGGTTCTGATAAATTCATAGAAATATTGAATGAAGTTTCATTATTTTATGGATCTTATGATCCATTAAATTTTAATTTTAGTGATTTAGGTATAAAAAGAATCATCCTAAATTGTCATAGTTTAGATAACAGATGAGATTATAATAGAAATTGATTAAAGGATGAAATTATACTTTTCAAGTAAGTATATATTATTATTATATTTTCTTAGATGGTAAATCATTTTATCAACTCTGGGAAAAGGATCTTGGGACAAAAAATTTTATTCTATTATGTTCAATTCCAATTAATTGATGGTCTTTTAACACATTATAAATTTTTGGTTTGTTAGTCATTTACATTACTCTAATCATGTTCTAAATCACTCTTTATAGTTATTTAAAGTTATTTTCAAGGTTTATTTTAATATTTTCACTTCCCACCAATTTTATCCTATTTGGAAACCTAATTATGCATTATTCTAGATTACCGTTGAATTTACCTTTACCTCTTTCCAAGAGAATGTTTTATTAACCTTTTTTACAGTATGGGTTTTCCATAAACTAATTTTCAAATGTCAACCCCTTTATTATGAATTAACAAGTAAAAATTATGATGACATAATTTATTGAAGGGTTGAATAATTTAGCACCCAAATTATTTAAATGAATATTATTTTTTTAGTGTATACGAAAACCACCACCATGTATAATGGAACCATTAATTATTACTATTTAAATATAGTCGTTATAACCTAGTCATTAAAATAGAGTATGTGGATATAATTAACTTAAATATGAAATATATATATATATATATATATAAATTAACTAATTATTAAAAATATATTGACTAATTATTTTTAAATAAGTACTCAATTTTTTTTTCAATGTTTTACTATGCTTCAGAAATATGTTTTCATTAAACATGATTTTTATTTATTTTTGTGTGAAATATTAAAATTAATTTATGGAAATTATATAAATTTAATCTTATAAAAGTGATATTACATTTTAAATTATATTATCAAAATATTCATAAGGTTAAATAGTCATATTTGTTTTTGAAAAATTAATTTTTTAGTGAATAGTGAAAAATACAGGTTTTATTGAAAACTTTATTTTGGTTTCAATCATTTACAAAGATTTATTTTATTTAAAAATTATTTAAAAATAAAATTCTAAATATTATATAATTTATAATTAAATTAATTTCATTGGAATAAATTTTATGACTTAATTACATAAAAAACATTTTTATACTTAAAAATAAATTTTTCAAAAAAACTGATTTTCATTATGTTTTGCACTTTTATCATAAATTCATTTATAAAACTTATAGGAATTTAATATTGAGAATTTTTTATAATATTTAAAATTATTAGGTTCAATTTTTTTTAATATGTCCCTTTTATTTAAGGTAATTATGAATAGTAACCATAGTAAATAATTGTCACCATGGTGAGGGTAAATTGAATAATTTAGGTTAGAAATAATATGATAAGGAAAAATAGAATATACCTAACACATTAATTAATTTTATTTTATGATTATATTTCATCCATAAAAATTATATTCTTGAATATATGACCGTTTCCATGTGACCATGTTTTTTATGTTTATAATATTTAAGTGACACTGAAAGATAAAAATGTACCTCTCTTCTATAATATTTTATTATTGGGATAAATAATACATATGTTCTATTATAAATACTCATTTTAAAGATAAATGGTTTACTTTTATCATGTTGATTTCTTTCTAATTTTTATTGATCAAATAACTACTATAAATTCTTTCGCAACCCCAACACGGTATTTATTCAATTAATATAAATTTAAAATAAATGACATTAAAAATATTAAAAGTGATATAATTTTAAGTAATTTATCTATCCCAAAAATTTTATAGATATATATGTAATTTTAGGTATGTTTTAAAGGATTATATTCTAATTACCCCTTTTTATTGATGTATTTTAAGTCAAATTAAATTAATAGTGTAAAAAATGATATTTGTGATATTTCATAATAAATAATATTTTATTAAAATATCCAAACTTCATAAATATATTATATTGGGTCAAACTGAAGATATATAGTTTAAAAAATAAACATTGATCCATTTTTTGGTCAATTTTCCTCATATAGTAACATTCATGACCTTTAAAAGATGGGACACTTTAATATTGGAGTAATTGTCCAAAGGGTTAATTGGGGTTAAAACTAAAAGATGAGGGTGAAATACAACTAAACATTGTCCAAATATTATTTTATGAGTTATTTTGACTCATCCTTTTTTTATATTCAAATTATAATAATTTTTATCCATTAGGATAAAAAATTTAATTTATATTAATTTAATACTTTATGATATTCCAAGAATTCTCCTCCCTTAACTTATAAAAGGACACCACTTTTCTCAATACAACAAACCACTTTGATCCATATCACAGGACAAAAACCAACCCATTTATATTATTAACACACTTATAAAAGTTTAATAGGTTCTATTCAATACAAAATACCAACTCTAAGTCCATTAAGAAGATATCCAAAGGAAGTATATCAAAGAAGAGGTAGTCCTCTTTATCAAGTCCTTCAAGTTTATTTTTTCTTATTCTTACTCTTAAAGTGTTTTAACCATAATAATATAGTAATTAATGTGTATGATATCTAAAAATTTTCCATTTTAATTATGTTATAACCATATTCTAGCTCTTTTCCATCCTGCAAAAAGAAAAAACATAGCTCGTTCGTACATATGCTTACTTTCTCTACATAGGAGTGAATTCATTTTTCACCACCACTTTGCATGGATGGATATAGAGATTTAAATAGTGAGTATATATGATATTTATGACATAAATATGTTTTTTTAATTATAATATTATATATACATTCGTACCTTAAAATCCGTTGGAAAATGATAACGTTGCTTATGCATATGTGTGGACTGCCACCTCTACGTAGCGATGTGGTCTATTTTTCATTTCAGTTTTATATTGATGATAATAAATATTTATTTAATTAAAATATATAAATTATATTTTATAATAATTATTCTATAAATTTGAATTATTATTTACCTTTCCTTCATTCTACATTTCGAACAGTTATAACATCGTTAATGTGTACATACGACTTACCATCTCCATGAACGATGTAATTCATTTTTCTATATCAATATTATATATATATATATATATAATATGATATTTATATCAAGGTTATTATTATAGTGATTGTGTAACCATGATAAAAGTAAAAGGACTGAAACTACCAAACCAAATCCTAGATGAAAAACAAAGGACTTTTTAACTAGAACAATGATTTTAACAAATAATTATTAATAAATAGGTGATAAAAGATTATAAATAAATAATATAGGGTATTATATATGTTAATATGGTTCTTTAATAGATTTATAATAAATATGTATTTATTATGTAGGTTTTTTGGACACATAATAAAGAAGTCGAACCTGCGATAATAGATTTTTGTCTCACTTCTATATCAGTGAGACAAATCTCATATTGGCCACTTATTTATTTTATGTATCATATATGATAACCATGAATATATTTTATGATGTTTATATTAAATTATGTGGATTTACATATACTCATAAGGTTCTTTATTTCATGGTTTATATGGTTCAAAAGTTATCAAAATGGTAAGGGTTTATTTCATAATTCCTTCATTACATATGATTATTTATGCTTAAGTATTCATTGGGATAATTATTAAATATTTATATATTAAAATAAATATTTTTTATTATACTGTGGTTATTTCTATAAATTATAAGTTTTCCAATCATTTTCTCCTCTCCTTTTACAATCAAGATTCCAGAAAACAAGTTTATAAGGAAAAATGATTTTTTTTTCTATCATTTGTCAAAAACATTTTTATTCCATATTCATGTTTTCTAAAAACGTGTTAATGAATATTTTTACTTTAATCCAATGATTTTTTAATGAAATTTGCATCCATGTTTCAGAATTATAAAATGTTTTAAATGGAATATTCTTGTAATTTTCGAAATGAGGTATGTTTTTCCTTTTTTTTAAAAAAAGTGTGAAAGGAATGTTTTTTAACATATATGGCTTGAACTGAATTTAAAGCCATCATGAAAACTCATTTATTTTATTTTTAAATTCAAATTTAATCTTCCAATAAAATTTTAATCTTACTATTTTGGAAAAATCATATATTTTAAATAAGTTTTTTCAAAGTGAGAAAGGGAACTTTCTTCAACAAAAGTTTTGCTGATTTTTTGAGAGAATTCTCATCTATATTAAAATCTTTTGTGGAATATAATGATTTACTAAGGTTATATTATTATGATTATATTCACTATATTTCATTGGATGGTCTATGATCATCTTTACTGGGGAAGTTATTGATATCCTATATACTATTTATTCAATATAGAAAGTTATAGATTTATAAGTCATATTTATTTTGTTATGTTATTTATTCAAATGATAAATGCGTTGGACATATTATCTGATGGGTAAGGAATGTAATTTCATAGCTCCTAGATGCATTGATAGGTCCCACAAAACAATGTAGATTGGTTATTTGGTATATGCCTAACTAATTTATAAAAATTTCATAACATGAGGCCTTGATGGTATTTAGTTATGTCGTTGAATAAGGTCATGATGGTATTTTTAGATTTCATGGAATAACGACTTAATGGTAAGTTTAATATCTATAATTATTCATTCATTTTTATGAAATAATTTATTTATGTCCATGTGATTATATTATTAATTTAAATATCCATTGATTATTTTCTAGCTTATGTGATTATTTCTATTCAATTTTTTATCATCATTCATTCTTGCCATATTATTTATGCGTCATTTTTATTTCATTGTTTTCATTCCCTTAGTAAGCATCTAATTTCCCCCCTTTATTTGTTTTCATTTCCCCCATATATGAAGAATTATATTATGAATAATATAAAGGATAGAAGATTGTTTTTCTACTATGTAATTATTATTCCAATATAATATGAGAATCATGTATGTATTTAGATTTACAATACTAATAAACTGATTGATATTTCACGGTGGGATCTATTTTAAATATTTTAATATGATAAAGTATACACTATCTCTGGGTTACTAGATTTATGGTATTTACTTTTGGTGTAATAAAAAATTTTGTGTAAACCTTGATAAATATATTTTAAATAAACATAACTAATATAATTTTTTTGATAATCAACTATAGTATTTGGGAACCATTAACATTATAAATATTTTATTTTATGGATAAATATTCAAGATAATTACGAGCTAACATAGTGTGTGACAATATTTAGTGATGGAACCTAATAGAATAAAGGTGATCAACAACCATATACAATGTAGGGATTTTTCTTCTGAGAAAATTAATAAAGTTGGTGTTGTAACTGAGTGGATCATTGCTATATTAGGTAAGTAGACTTAGGTTATGACAAATAACATTTATTGAATGAAACAAATTTTTATTCCATAGAGTTATTTTCCGATGTTTTATCACTTGATATGACAAAAGACACCATCTTTTAGTGGACCGAATAATCCATTAAAATTTGATAAATGAATTAAATCCCTCAAAAAGATATTCATTGATTTAAGATGTAATTAAAGATAAAAGGTTATTCTAGAAGTTTATTACTTGAAAGGATATGTAAAAAAACGATGTTAATTGATCCTTAATACTAAAGTGGTTGATGACATATAATGAATAGAATATAAAACTTGTAAGGTGATATTTATTGATAAAAACATTCCTCATGAGAAACAATCAAATATGGAAAGGAAATGCTTCAATCTAAGATAGAATTAAGAGGAAAGTTTTTTTGAGTTCGAGGAATAATTTACAAGATTATAAAGGTATTATATGGACAATGTACATAATCCATAAATTATTTTTGATCATTTCTTTGATGGGATTATTCGAAGACTATAAAGGGCGTTATTTTATAATAATTTTTCACCATATATTGATATAGTGTCAAGTTCCATTAGTATATAGAAATAACTCTGTAGGTCACATATTTTTAAAGTAAATCCTTAGAGTTAGTGGAAGAATGAGAACCATTGAAAAATAAACAAGGAGAAGGAAAATAAGGGAATGATTGAACATAACACATGTGAAAATTGTGAAAATATAACGCCATGGTACTTGATTAAAGGAAATGGTAGTTTTCTTGAAATACAAAGTGTAAAGACATCAAACTCATGAATTTAAGGGTAAGAATTAAACCTCTTGTGTTCAGTGTTTCAACTGTAAATAGATAGGACACAATGTAAATAAATTCCCCCAATTTCAAGGGATTATACCTCAGAATAATATAAGGGATCAAGGTCAATTTCATGATATTACTTCATCCAAAGTATAATTATTAATGTGATTTTCCATTTATATTCATGATTTATGTTATAAATGTATTTTATTAAGAAATATTCTGGTTATAAGAATCATGAAATATATAATGATTGTATGGAAATTGTTTTTCAATATATATTTTAAAGCATATATTTAATGGTACAAATAACCAAGAAAATTTATTAGCAGTAAGGTGATATTTTTGGATACTACATGGATAAGGGAAATATAAACCCAAATATGTTCCTAATTTTGAGTTAATAATGTTCATTTAGGATTAATAGATGAATTAAACTAATGAAATAAATGGGGTGGTATTGGTAACCATGAAAATTATTAGTGATTTGATGATAATGTAATTTATGATGTTGTGAACTGCATTTTTGGATTCATGGAATATATTTTATAATATGGGATATTATTTTATCAATAAGTATACAGTTAAATTTTGAAATAAGTTTTGTTTTCATTATATAATAATGGTTATTATTGTATTAAAATGTTTTAAGAGGATAAGTGATCAAGGTATGTGTCATTACGATCTACTTTATGTCTTATGCTGATACATTTTTTTCTATTATTTTTTAATTTTGGGGTTTGAATTTGTTCTGACATATTTTGTAAGAGTCTTAAGGTTAACTATTAGAGAAATAGATTAAGTTGAAATTTGTAAGTTTTTGTTGAATTTATTATTAGATAACTTATGGTAAACATTTTGGTTTTGAAAAATGATTAGAAATTTGGAATGAATTTTAATTCTTTTATTGATCTTATGACCCATTGAAAGATAATGCTAGTGTATCAGACAAAAAAAGAATCCAAAATTCTTGTAGTTCAGAGAAAGGATGATATTATACTAGAAATTGATTAAATGATGATATTATACTTGTAATGGAAGTATATTTCCTTATTTTCATGGCCTATATGGTAAATTATTTCCTAAAATCTAGGAAATGGATCATTAAACAAAAAAATGTTATCCTATTTTAATCATTTTTTGATGAACTTATTGTCTTTTAAATCATTATAGATTTGTGATTTTTTATTATAAATTTTATTCTAACCATGTTCTTTATCACTATTTCTTGGTCTTTGGTCATTATTTTTCTATTCCATGTCCATATTTCTACTTTACACTAATGTTTTCCTATTTGGAAACCTATTTATGTTTTATTGAAGATGAGTTTCATATTCCCATTTCCCTCTTTTAAAGAGAATATTTTATTAACCATTTTTACGATATGATTTTTCCACAACAGAGTTTTCAAATTTCAAACCATTTATTTCTGATCATAAGTTAAAATAGTAATGACTCAATTTATTGAGTGGGTGTAGAATTTTACACACTATTATTTTAAAATAACACTATGTTAGATAGTGTATAAAACACACAACATAAAGCTTAAACAAAAAATAATATTTTATTATTTAAATGTGAATATTATAATATAGTCATTGAATTGGGGGTATTAATAGTATTTCAAAAGTTATGATATATATATATATGACCTACTCATTATAAATTCATTTATTAATTATTGGGTCATAAATAATCAATTTTTAATAATTTTAATTTATGCTTTAGAAATAGATTTTCTTCGAAGATGATTTTTATTGATTTTGATGATAATATTATAATTATTTTATATAATATATATAAATTTTATTTTAGAAAAATAATATAAATTTTAAAATCATCATAAAAACTATTATTAGGGATAAATCTTCATATGTTTTCGGAAAGGTTGATTTTTTAGTGACTAGAAAAAAAATATATATTTTCATTAAAAATTGTATATTTATTTCAAGAATTTACAAAGATACTTTTTGTTTTAAAATGTTTTTCAAATAAAATTAGTTATTTTATATTATTAATAATTATTTAAAGTTCATTTGAATTTTCTTCCTAATTTAATTTGGTATAGAAACAATTTAATACTTAAAAATCAATTTTTCTGAAAAAATTATTTTCATTATATTTTATGATTTTATCTTAAATTGATTTCTACCACTTCTAGGAATTGAATATTGAGAAATGGGTATCATATTTGGAATCAAGAGCCCCAAATTTTTTAAATAGTTTCCTTCTATTTTTGGTAATTATGAATTGCAACCAAAGCAAATAATCGTCACCATTATGAGGGTGAATTGAACAATTTAGATTAGAAATATTTTTTTTATGACAATAAAAAGAACATAAAACGAGCTTGTATTTTATTATAAGAGTTTACTTCAAACATAAATATCTACATATTTAATATATGACCACTTTTGTAATTTTTCCTTGATTTTTACCTTTATAATATATAAGTGGGAGATAAAGATAAAAATGTTACTTTTTTATAATCTCTTATGATAGAGACAGATACAACTTATGTTCGATAATAAATTTTAATTTCAAATATAAATGATTATTTTTTAATGGTAATTTATTTATAATTTTTTTGGTGAAATAAGTAACTTCAATTCTTACAGAACAACGAAACAATATTTTTTTTATTAATATAAAAATAAAATAAATGATTTTAAGAACATTAAAAGTGATATAATTAGAATTAATTAATTATTACCATAAAATTTAAAGATGCACAATAAATTTTAGGGATGTTTAAAAGTATTATATTTTAATTCTACATTTTTATTGTTGTATTTATAGTCAAATTAAATGAATAGTGTTCAAAATGACATTAATGATATTTTATAACAATTTTTTTTAAATTATTTTATATTCATAAAAATCATTTCTTCTCTCAAAAGAATGATATATAGTTGAAAAAATTAACAATTGTACATTTATGGCTAATGTTTACTCATATTATAACATCCATTACTGTTAAAGGATGTAAAACTTCAATATTATAGTAATTGTCAAAAGGGTTAATGGGGGGTTTAAACTAAAATATTAGGTTGAAAACAAAACTAAAAGTTATAAATTTTTTATTTTATGAGAATAATTTTACTTATAATTTTCTTATCTTATAATTATACCAATTTTGATACATTTTCATATAAAAATAAATTATATTAATTTAATACTTTGCGAAATTCCAAGAATTCACCTCCCCTCACTTATAAAAGGACACCCCTTATCTCAATTGATCATACCTCTTTGTTCCATATATCTCTACAAAAACCTGATAATTCTTCCCCAAAAATCCTTTATCCATGTTCATGAGGTTCTTTTCATTCAAAAATTCAATCTCCAAAATGGATATTAAGAAACTTTGTCGAAGAAGTGGTAATCATCTTTATCGAGGCCTTTAAGTTTATTTCTTCTTATTTTTCCTATAATTTTTTTTCACCCATCATTATATAATAAATATAATTTAATAAATATAAAAAAAATATTTTCACTATTATGGGAAAAACCATATTTCATCTCTTGTTCATCATATGAAAAGAAGAAAACATCGGTCATGCGTATGTACAACTTATCGTTTCCACATAGTGGTGGATGTTTTTTCATCACCACATTAATTGTATTGTTATAAAGATGTAACTAATTATTATATATTATATTTAGGAAATAAATATTATTTTTTAACTATAATATCATATATATATATATTCTTACCTTCAAATCCATTGGAAAATGATAACGTCGCTCGTGCGTACGTGTGGACTACCACCTCCAAATAGTGATGCGATCCATTTTCATTTATGTTTTTTGTAAGCTATTATATAGATAAATTTGATGAATATATAATATTTATTTTTGGTAAAAATTATTTTATAATTTTTAATTATTATTTTCCTGTATTTCACTCCATCATTTGAAAAGTGAAAACTCTGTTCATGTGTATGTACAACTTACCATCTCCATAAATGAAATCATTCATTTTTCTATCTCTATATTTTATAGACTACTCTAAATTAATATATAAATAATATATTTTATTCTTATATCATGGAATTTTTTTAGTGATGATGGAACCATGATAAAAGTAAACGGGTAGAGACTACAATACCAAAACATAAATGAAAAATGAAGTAGTCCCTACTCGAAATAGTGATTTAATCAAAGAATTGTTGATAAATGGTTAAATAAATATTATAAGTAAATCATGTATGGTATAATATATTTTAATATGGGTCTTTATTATATTTATAATAAATATATATTTATTATTCAAGAGGTTTGGGCACATAAGAAGAACGTTGAACATGAGGTAAGCGATTTTTATCGCTCTTCATTTTAGTGAGACACATGCCATATTGATCACCTGTTTCTTTTATTTGGCATATATAATAACCATGAATGAATTTTAGTATGTTTCATATGAAAATTATGTGGATTTATTTATCCATATAAGGTTCTAACTTTCACGGATCATATGATTCAAAAGTTAATAAAGTGGTAAGGGTTTATTTCACAATCACATCACTATTTTGGATTTTTTATGTTTAAGTATTCATTGTCTAAATAATTTCATATTTATATCTTAAAATAAATAAATATATTTTTTATCATATGGTTATTTCTATTAATTAAAAATATTCCATTCAATTTTCTTATCCCTAAAAACTCATTAAACAAGAAATATGTTTTTAAGGGAAATTGACTTTATTTCTCTTTTTGGATGGAAAACCTTTTTCTTCCATATATTTGTTTAAAAAAAATTAAAGAATGTTTTTACTATAATAAAATTGTTTTTAAATTCATTTTTATCCATGTTTGACTTCTTTAAAAATAATCAGAAGGAATATCCTTTTTAATTTTTCAATGAGGTGTGTTTTGTCTATTTTTAAAAAAGATTGAGAGGAATGGTTTTTTAACTTGTACAATATGAATGCAATTTGTCTCCATCATGAACACTTTTTGGATTATTTATTACATTACATGTGTACATGGATATTTTTAAATTAATTTTTTTCTTTAATATTTGGGAAAAATTTAGATTTTAAAGATGTGATTTCAAAGTGAAAAGGGTATTTTCCTCAAGAAATTTTCTAGTAAGATTTCGAAATTTTTTTCACCTATTTAAAAATAAATTATTGAAAATTATTTTTTAATGAGGTTATACTATTATGATACCATTCACTATATTTGTTATAATGGTTTATGATTTTCTTGTTTAATGAAGGTATTGATATTTCATATCATAGTTCTTCAATATGTAATGTTATTGATTTTTAAGGAATTTTGATTGTGTTATATAGTTTATATATATGATTAATGCATTAGAATTATTAATTTCATGGGTGGGGCCCATACTGTCATGTTTCCACAATGCATCATTAGGTCTCATGAGACAAACTATATTAGTTATTTTCCCGAGGACTTACTCATTTATATAAATGTATTTAGATGAGGACATGATGGTATTTTTATATTTCTTTCCATGAGGCCATGATGGAAATTTTAGATGTTCTAGAACAAGGCCTCGATGACTAGTTTAGATTTCCATCATTATACATTAAATTATTATGAAATAATTTATTGATTCCTTGTGATTATTTTATTAGTTGTGATATCTTTGGATATGTTTCAAGGTAATGTGATTATTAATATGGAATGTTTTTATCTTCATTTATTCCACCCATATTATTCATGTCTTATTTGGATTCTTTAGTATTCATTCTTTTACTGAGAATCTGAACTCACCCTTTTACTGGATTTATTTTATGTTATGTAGTTTAATGTTTTTAATTTAATATAGGAATCATGTATTTATATAGTTTTCCAAGACTTCTAAACTAATCAATCATGTGGGGTGAGATCCATTATATTTATGCCAACATAATTAAGTATAAACCATCTATTTGTAACTAGATTTAAGTTCTTTACAATACGTATTAGAGAAATTTTAGTATAATCCTGGAGAACTATATACTAAATAAAAATATCTAACAAGAAAATTAATATGACCCCTTATAATATTTGAGATATTTTATTATTATAAGGATTTCATTTTATGGAACAATATTCATGATAATTATGAGTTAACTCAGTGTGTGACATTATTTAGTGGTGGAACTTATCAAAATAAAGGGAATAAACACCAGAAGACAATGTAAAGATTTACCTAATAAGAAAACCAATACAACAATAATTAGAATTGTGTGGCTCATGGATATATTAGGGTAGTTGACTATTATTATGATAAATAACATTGCCTATATAGAACAAACTTTTATTCCATAGTGTGATCCTTTTATGTTATACTACTTTATGAAAAAAATCCTCTATATTTTAGTGGAAATACTAATCCATTGGTAGTTGAGAAATGGCTAAATATTTCATAAAGATATTCCTAAAATTGGAATTTAATGAATATGAAAAGGGTATTCGAGTAGTTTACTTCTTCAAAGTATATTTCAATCAGTGGTGGTTATTGGTCCAAAATAATAAATAGGTTGATGAAATATAAATCATGGAATAGAGAAATTTTAAAGTTACACTATTCAATTAATACATTCCTTATGAAAAAGAATATGATAGAGAAAGGCGATTCTTCAATATAATATAGAAGGAATAAGAAAGTTTTTTTTGAGTTTGAGGAAAACATTACAAGATAATAAAGGCATGTTATTGACTGAATTTGTAATCTATAAAGCAAGTTTGATCATTTAATTATTTTTCATAGTCAATACCCTCTAAGGGAATTATTTTCTTAAACATTTACACCATAGGATGACATAGTATCAAGTTACCTTTGTATGTAGAAATAATTCTCCAAGTCATATATTTTAAATGGAAATATTGAGAAGAAAAGGATGACTGAGAAATAATGAAAAATAAATATGGAGAATTAAAATAAGGGAAGGATGGTACTTCTAAAATGTCACAATTATGGAAACAAACACCCTAGTACTTTCTTAAAGAGAATGGGTGATTACTTAAAATGTGAAGAGAAATGACATCAGGCACCTAAATGAAACGATAAGAATGAAACCTCTAATGTTCATTGATTACACGACAATTATATGGGGAACTATGAAAAAAAACTCCCCAAGTGTCAATGGAATATACCTCAGAATAAGTTAAGGGATCAAGGTAAAGTCTAATGCTTTTACTAAAACCCAGGGGGAATTATTAAAGTACTTGTGTATTTGGATTCAAGAAGTATATTTTATAAGTATTTCAAAAAAATTATTATGGTTATAAGAAACCTGATTTGTATAAATATTGTACTATAGTATAATTTTGTAAAGATTTGAATGTATATGTTGAATGGTACAAAAAAACAAGAAAAGTGACTAGAGGTATGGTGATACTTTTGGACAATAAATGAAGAAGGTAAAGATAACCACTAATATTTTCCTAATGTTGAGTTAATAATGACTAGTTGGGGTCACGAGAAGGGTGCTCTGTAGGACACTAGTGACCTTCTCCTCCCAGTGATGGCAGTGGCCCCTACGCTTGTCCCTTCCCCTCTGATGGGGGAGAGAACCTCGCCTTCCATCAAAGGACCGGCTTCACCTTCTCCCCCTTCTCGAATATGAATTTACTCCCTCATTTCCCCCAGGTTCCGGTCAGTATGAAGGTTCTAGATCTATTGGATGGATGCCCAAATACCCCATTATCATCTGCAAAGTTCTCAGAATCCTCGAATCTACTGAAGCATACCCTGATTGCTGGGTTTAAACAAAGAAATCCTTCCGTCGATTCATTCTATTGGCACATTTTCGGTGTGTGGGGTTTACAGGATAGGGCGATGGTGGGCCTTCAGTGTAGTAGGCACATGATTGTTCGCTTCGCTTTAGAGGATGATATGATCAAAGCCTGGTCATGTGCACCTCGCAGTCTTAATGGCTTCACTTTTTACCTCTTCCGATGGTTCTTCAACTGGCATATGAAATGCCATCCTCCTACAATGGCGACGTGGGTATGTTTTCCCAATCTTCCCTTACCATTTCAAAATTATTCAGTTGCGCATATGTTGGGGAATATAATTGGTAGATATATGTGCTGAGACTATTCTAATGAGGCATTATGCCACCTGATAAATCCTCGTGTGTGTGGAAATGAATTTGTCCAAAGATCCACTCGAGTTTGTGTGGATAACTATTAGTGACGAATATCGTTGAAAAAAATGAGTAGTTTATAGAACCTAGACTGACTACTGTTCTAGATGCAAGAGGTTAGGACATTTGCTGGACGGCTATCGAAGGGGGTCTCGGCAACCTGTGTGGAGGAGGGTAATGGGTTACAAAAAGGAACCTGAAAAACAACACGAGCAGAGTCTTATGGATATGGGAGCTATTTTGGGTTGTGAGGCAGTGTGCACTGTGCCTACAGAGGTGGGTCCAGTCTGCAGTTACCGAGTTTAGAAGGTTGTGGTGGCTCATATCAACCCGACGATCTCTTAGGTATTTAGTAGATTGAGGATGGACCGGGCCGGACCCTCCTCTTGCAGTAAGTTGTTTGTCAGTGCAATAAGGGACAGAACAGACCAGAAAGATGTGACTAGTGTGGACAATTAGATTTATGTGAGTGATGATGTGGGGGTGGAGTTGGTGAATCACTGGGATGAGGGTCCTGTAGAGTCTCTTTCGGGGTCAGGGGGAACCAGAATAGTAGAGGCCCAAAGGATTCCTTCTTATGTAGAGGTGACCCGGGACGGAAAGGGACCTGAGGCAACAACCAACATGGGACACAACCTTTAGTTACAGGAAGTACCAGGTGGACTGGGGGAGTGGGTGAAGGGTGGGGGAAGAACAAGGCTGAGCTTTCCCCTATACGGGATAAACACCAGCAATCATTTTGATGGTTTGGGATCTGACAATCCAGAACCGATGTCAACTGGGGATGAATGACCTTCAGGGATGGAGTCTAAGGGTGGGGAGAGTGATGGACCACTCTCAGAGGATAGGGCAAAATCAGGGTCCAGAATGGGGCTTTACAGCCAGGGGAATAAGAAGGGACATAAAGAAAACAGGGACCCGAGTAGTTGTATTGTGCGCCAGAAGAGTAAATCCAAAGGCTGAAAGGATTACTCATACCCCCAAGGCCTATGGAGACAAGATCAGAAAAAAGGGCGGGAACAATGTAATGGATGTGAAGGAAACAAAAAAAGATCAGTAAAAGGAGGTTGACTTGGACTTGGGGAGTGGAAGTGGTACATATGAACCTAAGTCTAAGGAGCAGTTCATGATGAAGAAGGATGTGAAGTACTTGATCTATATACATGGACCTCTCCCTCAAGGGATGCTGGGTATGGAAGCTGAAGATGGTGGTCCAATGGGCACAACGGAGGACTCGCCATAGGCAATTGAAGATGAGGATCCAGGCGACCTTCTTATGAACTCTGAGGAAGAAATGATAGAGAAGTTCATGATCCTTAACACTTCTTAAGAAGACGCAACAAGGCTGAATGGTGAACCATTTCAAGTGGACCATGACAAAGAGCAGGAAGAATGGATCATCAAACAACATCTCATCATGACTAGAGGATTCAACAAAAAAAATAACGGTGGAAGAGTTCATGCAGATGTGGGAAAATATGGCCTATCATTTTGAAGAATGTATCAGAGTCAACCCCGATAAAAAGGTAACCAAACTCTCATGGAAATTATATAGGGAGAACACATCAAATATGTAGAAGTTGGACCTTTATGGTTCTTCCACCTATAATATGGTGTGATGTTCTGGTTTGTACTGGTTGGTTTTACAGTTTCTCCATAAAAGTGTTCTCTATAATAAAAATAATAATTTAGAAGATAATGTTTAGTTGGGATAAAGAGAAGAATGCCACTAATGAAGTAAATGAGATGGTATTGGTAACCTTGAAAATGATTGTTGGTTTTATGATAATGTATTTTATAATGTAGTTTACTTCATTTTTTGATTCATGGACTATATTTGATAATCGAGGATTTTATTTAAGTAATAAATATATAGTTATTTTTTTGAAGCAATTTTGTTTTCGTCAAGCTTTCTGGTGACTCAGGTATTATTATGTTTTAAGTGAATAAGTGATTAAGTTGGTTCCATTATGATATACTGTATGTTGTATAGGGATAATTTTTGAAAAATTATTTTGTAATTTTATGTTTTTAATTTAGTTGGATATATTTTAGAAATGTATTAAGGTTATCTATTTATGAAATAGATTAAGTTGAACTTTAGTGGTTGTTGTTGAATGTATTATTGCATAAATGTTTCTAATCATTTTGGTTTTTATAACTAATTAAAAAGAGTGAATGAATTTTCATTATCTCATGAATCTTATGATCTATTAAAGATTATTATTAGTGGATCATGAAAAAGTCATCCCGAATACTAATCTTTCAGAGAAAAGATGTGATTACAGTGGAAATTGTTTAAAGGATAAAAGTATAATGTTCAAATAATTATATTTAATTTTTTTATTATCCTATATGGTAAAATATCTCCTCAGCTATAGAAAATTGATCTATAAATAATATTTTTATCTTATTATAATCATTCTGATGAATTTCTGGTCTTCTCACCCATTATATACGGTTTTGTGGTCATTAATGTTTTTCTTACCATGTTATCTATAACTGTTTAGTTGTCATTGGGTATTATTTTTCTCTTTATTGGATATATCTTCACTTCCCACTAATGTTTCCTATTTGGAAACCTAGTTATGTTTTATTTGAGATTACCTTAATATTTCTATTTCCCTGATTTCATGAGGATGTTTTATTAACCCTTTTTACAACATCAGTTTTTACAAATGAATTTTCAAATGTTAAACCCTTGATTACTAAGAATAAGTTAAAAATGTGATGACATCATTTATTGAATGGGTGGAGAATGTAACACCGTAGGATTTATAAGAACACTATGTTTGATCGGGTATACAACAAGAAACACCGAGCTTAAATGAACAGTGAAATATTATTATTCAACTATGATCTTTATAACCATATCACTGAATTTGTGATTATAAATAGTATTAAAAGAATTATTATATATTAATATGTAATGGTTATTGTCAATAGTAATGCATTTATTAATGTTTATGAAATAGTTATTCAATACTTATTAAAGTTATTCTATGCTTCAGAAAAAACATTTTTATCAAGGATGATTTTTATTATTTTTTGTTATAAAATAATAAAATTAATTTATGTAAATTATATAGATTTTATTAAAAAAATATCAACATTAAATCAATATATGAAGATATTCTTAGGGTGAAATTTTTATATTTTTCTAAAAATTTGATTTTACACTGAATAGTGAAAAATAATGATTATCACTGAAAATTGTATTTTTGTTTCAAGAATTTAAGAATTTGGTTTTTTAAAGTAGTTTTAAAATAAAATCATTTATATTATATTATGAATAATTCAATTACATTCATTGGAATAAATTGTATGATTGAACTTGTTAAAATAACAGTTTTTAGTTAAAAGACATTTATCTAATAAACAAATTTTCATTGCACCTTGGGATTTTATCGAAAATTAATTTTATACACTTATATAAATTGTATATTGAAAAAGGATACAATATTTAGAATCATTAGTTAAAAAATTTATTAAATTGTATATTTTATATTTGGTCATTATGAATATTAACCACAGTAAATAATTTTTACTACTCTGAGGGTAAATTGAGTTATTTATGTTAGAAATAATATGATAAGGTCTAAAAAATTACCCCAACACTTTCTTTAGTTTTATTAGATGAGTATAGTTCATGCATAAACGTCTATATTTTTAATATATGACCTTTTGTTACTATTTCTCTGTGATTTTGTACATTAAAATATTTAAGTGAGAGATAAAGATAAATATGTCACTTTTTTCTATAATATTTTATAACTGAGATAAATATAACATATTTTAGATTAAAAATATTAATTTGAAATTTAAATAATTTATTTTTATCATGGTAATTTATTTATAATTTTCATTAAAGACATAATTACCTTAAATTTTTACACAACCCCAACACATTATTTATTCAATTAATAGAAAAACAAATATATAATTTTAAAAATATTAATAGTGATATAATTTTAATGGGTTAATGTGTCCCATGATTTTTATTTTTATATATGAAATTTTATGTATGTTTTATAAGATTATATTTTAATCATCCCTTTGTATTGATTTATTTAAAATCAAATTAAATGAATACTATTAAAAATGAAAATTCTGATATTTTATAATAATTAATATTTTAATAAATGATTAAAAATTCATAAAAATATTATATTCTATCAAATTAATGATATATGGTCTAAAATATAAAACATTTTCCATTTATGGCTCGTTTTTCCTTATGTGGTAACATTTATGACCCTTAAAGGATAGAAAAATTTAATATTGTAGTAATTATCAAAATGGTTAACGAGGGTTAAAACTAAATGATAAGGGTTAAAACACAACTACAACTTGTCTAAATTTTATTTTATGATATTATTTCAACTAATACTCATATTATATTATAATAATATAAATTTTTATTCCTTTAAATAATAAAAATAATTTATATGAATTTAATACATTATGAAATTCTAAGAATTATCTTCCCCACACTTATTAATGGATGCCCCTTATCTCAATTATTAAAACCACATTGAGTCATATCGATTTACCAAATCCTATTAATTTCAATTTTAAACACCCTTTTCTATGTTATATAGGTTTTTTTAATTCCAAAATACCAACTCTATGTCTCTTAATAAGTGATATAAAGGAATTATACCGAATAAGGGGTACTCATCTTTATTGTGTCCTTCAAGTTTATTTCTTCATCCTCCACATATTAAAGTGTTGTGACCATCATAATATAATAAATCAAGTATAATAAATATATTTATATGTTATTATTATTATGGTAAAAACATATTCCATTACTTTTTTATCCTATAAAAAGTGAAAACATCACTTATGCGTTTATACAACTTACCATCTCTACGTAATAGTGTAATTAATTTTTAATCACCCCTTTAAATTGATTGTTATAAATATGGAACTAATTATTATATATTATATTTATTAAAAAAACATTATTATGTAAATATAATATAATATATACCTTCTTACCTTCCAATCATTAGTAAAATGATAACGCCTCTCGTACGTACGTGTATACTAAAACCTCCACGAAGCGATGTGATCCTTTTTTCATTTATGGTTTATAAAGATTGTAATTAATAAATATTTAAAGAATATATATAATTGTTTTTTTATAATAAAGATTCTTTAATTTTTAATTGTTATTTAACTTTCTTTTCCTACATTAAAATGTTGAAATGGTGTTCAAGCGTAGGTACGGCTTACTGTCTCCATGAATGGTGTAATTTATTTTCCTATATATATATATATTCTATAGATATATATTTATATATATATATTAGATATATTATTTTTATACCATGTTTATAATTTTTATGATGATGGAACCATGATAAATGTAAAGGGACAAAAACTAGTAAACAAAAATATGCATAAAAAATGAAATATTTATTACCTAGAACTGTGATTTTAACAAATAATTGTTAATAAATGGGTGATAAAAGATTAAAGGAAAATAATATATTGTGATATATATATATAAATATGGTTTTTAATATTTTTATAAATTTTTTTATTGATTATACAAGAGTCTTGGACACAGGTGAATGAATTCAAACATGAGCTAAGGTATTTTAATCTCAGTTTTTTTTTAATGAGACACATACCATATTGAAAACTTTTTTCTTATGTGTGGTGTATAAACTACCAATAAATATATTTTATAGTGTTTCTTATAAAAATTATGGAGATTTAAATATCCATATAAGTTCCATTATTTCATGTTTTATATGATTCCAAAATTATCAATGTGGAAATGGTTTATTTCAAAATCTAATCATTTTTTTGGATTATTTATGTTTAAGTCTCTATTTAGGGGATTATTTGATAATTATATATTAAACCCAATATTTTTTATTATACAATGTTCATTTCTATAAATTAATATTTTCCTTCAAATTTTACTCTCATGTACTTAAGAGACCGATAATATTTTTTCAAGGAAAATAAAATTTATTTCTATCATCCATTGAAAAAAAATTTATTTCAATTCCATTATCTCTAAATATATATTTTTAAAAGGTTTTTCATATTATATAATGATTTTAAATTCATTTTTAAACATATTATTCTTTCTACATAATGGTTCAAAATAAATATTATTATCATTTTCTAAATTATGTATGCGTTGACTTTTTTTTACAGAGGTGTGAAAGAAATGTTCTTTTAATTTATAAGAAATAATTGAAATTACTCATTGTCATGAACAATAATAACATTGAATCATTTTTTTCTGCTTTACAAGGTTCTGTTAAAAGAAATGTTTTTTCATTAATCTTTTGAATATTTTTTGATTTTAAATAATTGTTTTCAAAGTGAAAAAGGCATTTTCCTTAGGAATTTTTTTAATGATATTTGGAATGTATTTTCATCCATGTAAACATCCTTTGTTGAATATATTTTTTTATTGTGTTTATAATCTTATTATACCATTAACAAGTTTCCTTTGAATTGTTAATGATCATTTGGACTGGGGAAATCATTGATATTTTATGACTAGTTTTCAGTATATATAATTATTGATTTTTAAGGCATGTTGATTAAGTTATCTTATTTACTCATATGATTAATAAAATAGACTTATTAATTGATAGGTAAGGACCATAATTAAATATCCACTCAATTAATTTGTATTTCTCATGAGAAAAACTAAATTTGGTATTTTTCTATGGCCTTACTCATTTATATAGATGCCTTGATGTGGGTATTTGATAGTATTTTTATGTCTTTCCATGGGACCTTGAGGGTATTTTTAGATGTCTTGAAAAAAGGCCTCAACAGTGAGTTAAATGTAAAAAATTATATATTCCATCATTATTAAAACAAATTATTTATTTCAATGTGATTATTTGATTTTTTGTGATATATATGGATAATTTTTTAGCTCAGGTGATTATTTATGTGGCATTATTTTATCATCATTTATTCTTATCAGATCATTCATGTTTTATTTATCTTCCTATGTATCCATTATTATTATCCACTGAATTAGGATAATATTAATTTTTTAAATTCTAATATTCATTTTCATCATCATTTGAAAACAAAATTTTTAGTGCATTTTCGAATTTGAACATTATTTTGGATTATGATTATAATTATTGCATAAAGTGAGAAATTAGTTTGAATATTTTGAGACACATTATAAATTAATGATTAATATTCATATGAATTTAATATTTCATAAGCAGGTTTCCCATTCCATTGGGAACAATTATTCTTTTTTGAGTACATATAATTTCATATTTTTAAGACTACCATTTATGAAATTCAACACAGAAATTTATGGTCGAAGTGAACTGGAAAACAACCGAATAAAATGATTGTAGTGGACATGATCTAAACCCAATAAAGAAAAACATTGAACTATATATATAGTGAATATTTTTTAACATTTAATTTGACTGGTCCAAGTCCAATTCAGTCATTTGAAGGGAGATACATGGATACCAAGTTGAAGATTATATTTTGCGGTATATTTCATGCCCCAAAAATCCATCTCACTATTTTGAGAAAAACTCATAAATGGATGAACTAATTGGTATAATATTTTTCAATAATTTATAATTATTCCATATCTACATTGTTTTCTTCTACATAAAATCCCAATTCACTCTAAATCATGTCCATTTTCCAACCTCGATGAAGAGAGAGAGAGAGAATGCATGTTGTCCTGGAAATGATGAGAGATAAATTAATGACCAACTTCCCTCCACCCTTTAACCTACCCTAGTAAATGGTTCTAATTTTAGGGGTTTGGCATGATCGAAGTGACTCCAAGTCTCTATTTAATGTATAATTTGGGAATAAAAATAGGGGAAGTGGTGTATGTTTTCATTTTAATGTTCTGCTTCCAATTTCATGTTGTTATTACATTTTATTCTTATGTAAGTTGTTGGAATCACATTAGTTATTTTTAATAAATGTTATTAATTTCCTTTTATTCTATTCTTATTTAATTCATGTTGATAAAATGATCTCAATTTGGGAATTTATTCACACAAACACATGTGAAATCCTTCACACAATAGGGGAGTGATCATTATTTTCTTTTCTTTCACTTATTCAACCCCAATTCTTTATGTTAAATCTCATAATACATTAAAATGATCACCTAAATGGAAGGATAAAACTTTAATGGGTCGATCTTAAGGAGTTTAGTGGGGTTGGATTGACATTTATTTAATGTTCTTTTATATTTTAAAAATTCACTTTTTAAGATTTCAATTTGATGGGTTATTTTTTTCTTCATCTTCACTAACTTTAATGACAGCTCATTTTGAGTACTGGTATAATAAAATTTCCATGAGTTGTCATTACTCTTATCCTCTAAGTTTCATAGTGATTATCCTTATAATTGATTAAGGATTAAATTGGTGAATTATGTTGGGGAATTACATCATAATTTTGACACACCCTAAATTAGTGATCTAAAATTTTATAAGAAAAAAATACATCCAATATATCCCCAGAGTCAACCCTGAATTGACTCATATTCATTAATTGTTTCCATCAAAATCATTAGTTTTTCTATTCATAAATTCAAACAATTATATTAGTAATTAATTATACTTTTATACCAATTTAAATTAACACTAAAGTTGGCCACTTCAAAGCTAATCCTACAAACAAATATGAGGGTCTTAAGGTTACTTATTTGATCTTTTTGGATTTCACCCATGCATTTACTAAAATAACTGATTCTACTTATAGGGTAAATTTGGGTGAGTCCAAAGTTTTACGTCATTGTAGGGGACCCAAGTAAGTTATTTTATACCATCACCCCTTATTTTTACCCTCATTTCGGTTATCTTTACCACATCCTGTTTGTGTGGATCATGAGAATATAGAATCCTAATTTCAATCTACTCCATTGAAGTGTCTTCTACATTATCCCAACATAAATACAAGATAGAATCAAATGGAAAATAAATATTGGGATGCCCATAACTTAAGGAATTTCTTATCAAACCTTGAAAGATTAGGCAACACATGGTGAGTCGTAAAGTCATTGGAATGATGAATGTTTGAAGGGTAAATTTTCATCCCTATCAAGGAGGGTTGGGGAGATCAATCATAGAAATGTCCATGATGTTCAAACTCCTTTCCAATATTTAATAAAGACATTGCTTTAAAAATTGTGTAATTAAATGGATATAGTTAATTATGAGGTTTTATCTTTGATATTAGAACTATAAATCATTATAATTTATGAGGCACCCATCAATAAATTGACCACCCATTCCTTATTTTTATCTAGAGTTTCTAGTTTCCCCAAAAACTCTCATGAAAATAATAAAGAACAATCCCTTGAACTTGGGATAGTAGAAGTGGTTGAAGGAATAGTTGAACACTTTTTAAATCAAGAGGAAACTAATTTTCTATATTAAAAATTGGGAAATTTAACATCATGTACTAAGTGTTCTAAATATTTTCCCATTGATGATTTTTAGAACCAAAAATCACTAAAACATTTAGGAAAATCGTAAAATATGAATTCATACCAACCACCAACAATGATATATAAAATTTTGGGGGTTGAAACTTCTTTTGAAATGGAACCAAATTTTTTAAAAAAATTTAGGAAATGAAAGTTAATTTTATTTACATTTGTAATATTAATTAAGAATTCTCTATCAACCCTAATTCAAAGTTATATTCATTAATTCCCCAATCAATTATACCTTAATAGGTGACAACCCATATTTTTTCGCTATCATTAGTTCTACTCATGAAATCATTAAATATATAATTATCCTTGAGGTATTAAAAAAGACAATCGAAGAAATTGAATCATCCATTTCTAATATTCCATTGATTTTCCCACACATTGGAAAATATATGTTTGAAAATGAAACATATTCTAATAAAATTATCAATATAAATATAGTAAAAATTGTGGAAAATTAAATCCTTAAAATTTAAAAATTTGTATTGGGTAATTTGGGGGTTTGTAGTCGAGTTAATGACTTTTAACTAAGCGCTTTCCAGGAGGCAACCAGGCTTCTCCATTGATTTTTTTTAATTTTTTTATGTTATTTTTTTTGTTTTGAGATAAGAGAAACTCAAATTATTTTCATTGTGTTATAATTGTGTACTTATATATGACTCAGGTGATGCTGAGTGTGATGTATTTTAATGAAAATCATATTTATTCCAAGAGTTCAAATAAAATCTCTCATTATTGATGATGTTTCTCTTAGTGTCTTGGAGATTAAAGAAGTAACCAGAAGTATCTTTAACATCTACTTCAACCACTATGTAACTCTGTTCCATGTTTCTTATTTTAATTTCTTTCTATATCTCATCTTCTTTTCCTCTACCCTTCTAAATTTTCTTTTTTTTGAACATTGGGGATATTGTTATTCTATATTGGGAGTGAAAAGAAAGGATTTTTTTTGGTGTCAAATAAATATTTTTTGTGCAAAAATGTAGGAAAAAATTCATTATCCTTTAACATGATAAAAATCCTTGAAACCATTTAAAGATAATATCAAATAATTTTCATTACATGATTACGATTTTAATGCATGTTTAAGTTCATGAGCATACCGTTTTTAAAGTGTGGATGTGAAATGTGATTTTTCACCCTTACATTTTCATACATTTAATAAAAATTTCACAATGCACTTCGATTAGATTTTTGTGGAAAGTATGATTTATTGGGTCCCTTTAATTATAGAATAGGGTTTGAGGCCACATTTATTTTAATTTGAGTATCCAATAAAAAAATGAAAAAAGAAGGTAGAGAGTAATGTTTTATCAAAATGTGTGGAATTTGGAAGTTGGGGATCATGAATTTATAGTTTTATTTCCTAAAGTTAGTCTTTTAATCACTATTATGGTTTAAAAATGGATACTCATCTTATGTTTTAATGTTATTCCCACATAGATCTTCCATTTATTTTATCATTGTATAAAAAATGGGCCTAATGTGTTTTGTGATGTACAACACATCATCACAATTAATTGAAGTTAGATGAAATTTGGTGATAAATTTGAACAATGTAATGGTCATGGGTTTGGGATATAATTTGATACCTAGATTAGTTTTCAAAAAATTATTTGAAAGGTTTTATTATTTTTGATGTGAAGTCAAAATGGAATGAATGGTATGTTAAAATTTATAGGGAAAAATGAAATGAAATTTTAATATTTTTATATATTTTTTCCTCTGTATAAGTAATAATACAACTGGGGGTGTGATTATCCACTTAATGAAGGTAATTTTAATTTTAATTTAATGAAATTAATTTTTTTAATTGTTTAGAAATACTATATTTAAATCATTTTACAATTTGAGCATTATTTCACACCATCATTGTAATTTTCTTCTTAATGTGAATATTAATTATTAGATTTTGAGACACATTATAAAACAACCATTGGTATTTATTTTAATTTAAAATTTCATTATATTTTTTCCAATTTCATTGGGAACAATTCAACCTTTTTTTACTCTAAGAGATTCACCTTAGAAGGCCACCATTTTAGACATTCAACCCAGAAAATTATGAGCAATGTGAAATGGAAAAGAGTGAAATAAAATGACTCTATTGGTCATGATGGATGAATAATGAAGCTAAAATATTATCATGAAATTTAGGAAATATTTTTTAACATATTGTACGACTGGTTCCAAGTCCAATTAAGTCATTTGGAGGGAGATCTAGTTGACCCAATTTAATGATTAAATTACGGGTAGAATTGAAGGCCCAAAAATACATCTCAAAATTTTAGGAATAACTCTTAAATGGATCAAAAAATTGGGATAAAATTTTTAGAGAATTTATATGACTTATAGATATAAATTTTTTTCTTCTATAACAATTCCTAATTCAATTAAAATCAAGGTCATTCTAGCACGTGAATGAGTATAGACAAGATGAATGAATTATATCATAGAAATGATGAGATATTAATTTTCCACCCACTTTTCTACACCCTTTATCCTAACCTAGTTAATGGTTATTTTTTATGTTTTCAATCCTCCAATTCCACTTCTTTAAGTTGACTCTCATTTTCCATTTAATTATTTGCATATATGGATGGATAACCCTTTTATATGTTGATCATGTGAAGTTTCATGGGATTGGGTTGAATATAATTTAATTTTACTTTCATTTTTTATCAGTTCAATATTTTTTGATTTCCATGAAATGGGTTATTTTCTTCTTCGTCTTCATAAAATTAAAGATAACACATTTTGGGTTTTAGTACAATCCAATTAATTGGAGTGATAATGAAATTTATCTTCTTAGTGAATTGATGATTATCATTGTAATTCTGTAAGGATTAAATTGGTGAATGAGGTTGGGGAATTTCTTCATTGTTTTGATGGACCTTGAATTAGTGATCTAAAATTTTCTAAGAAAAAAATACATCCAATCAAGTCCAAGAAAAAACCTAGGATTGACTCATCATCATTAATTATTTCCATCCAAATCATTATGTGTTCAATTATTAAATTCTAATCATTCACTTTGGAACTTTATTATTCTTATATCCCAATTGAGATTAACAACATTGTTAGCCACTTTATAGCCAATCCTCCCAAAAAATATGAGTGTCTCAAGTTTTCTTCTTTGGTCCCTATGGATTTGACTCCTACATGTTCAACAATGACCGCTTCTACCTATAGGGTAAACTTGTGTGAGACCACATTCCCTTACTAAGCATCTAAGATCACCCTTTTATTTGTTTTCATTTCCCTAATATATGAAGATGGATATTTTGAATAATATTAAGGATGAATGAGTTAACTTAAATAAGAAATATATATAATGGAAAAACTAAATACACTTATATTGGATAAGAATTGTAAAATAAGTTAACAATTTTCTAAAAAGTTATTTTATTCTTTAGAAATACATTTTCTTCAAAGATGATTTTTACTATTTTTTATGAGAAAATATTCTAATTATATTATGGAACTTCTATAAATTTTATTTTATAAAAATAATCACTTTTTAAATCATAATATAAAAATATTATTCAGGTTAAATTTTCATATTGTTCTAAAAAATTGATTTTTCTACGAATAGTGAAAAATATAGATTTTCATTGAAAACTATATTTTTGTTTCTTCAATTTAAAAATTTCAATTTTTTTTAAAGATGATTTAAAAATAAAATAATTTATATAATATTATGAATAATTAAATTTAGTTAATTGGAATCAATTATTTTATTGAATATGAAATAAAAAAATTATACTAAAAAATATATATTTTTGAGAAAACTGCTTTTCCTTACATTTTGTTATTTTATTTTAATTTCATTTCATATACATATACAAATTGAATCATGAAAATGGGTATCATATTTAGATTTAGTATGTTCAAATTTTTTAAACAGTTTTTTTTATTTCTTTCATTATGAGTAGTAACCATAGTAAATAATTATCAACCTGGTGAGAGAAAATTAAATAATTTAGTTTAGAAATAATATTATAAGGAATAATAAAATGAAACTAACACTTTCCCTAATTATATTTTATGAGTATATTTCATCCATAAAATCCAAATGTCTAATATACAACCTTTTGTTTCTATTTGACCATGTTTTTGGCGTTTATAATATTAAAGATACAAATAAAGATAAAAAAGTCAATTTTAAACTATAATATTTTATGATAGGGATAAATAAAACTTATTTTATTTAATAAAAGTTCATCTGAAATACAAATAGTTTTTTTATCATGGTAATTTATTTATTTTTTTTTTGATGAAAAAACTACCATAATTCATATGCAACCCCAACACAATATTTATTCAATGAACCAAAAAATAAAATAAATGATTTAAAAAATATTATGTGACATAATTTGCACTAAGTAATGTGTACCACAAATTTTATAGATATATATGAATTATTAATGATGTTTTAAAGGATTATATTTTAATTCTCCATTTTTATTATTGTCATTAAAGTCAAATTAAATGAATAGAGATAAAATGACATTAATGATATTTTATAATAAATAATTTTTTTAAATGATTTAAAATTCATTAAAATACTATCATCAGTAAAATGAACTAGATTTGGTTTAAAAAATAAGAAATGGTCCATTTGTTGGTCGAAATTCTTCAAATGGTAATATTCGTTCCCTTAATGAATGGAAAACATTAAAATTTCGATAATTGTCGAAATGGTTAATAATGTTTAAAAACTAAAAGATAAGGGTGAATACTCAATTAAAACTTGTCCAAATTTTATTTTATGATTTTATTTTGACTCATAACCATTTTATCTTGTAATTATTGCATTTTTGAGCCATTTGGATATAATTTTGTTTTATTAATTTAATACTTTAAAAAATTACAAGATTGATCCTCCCCTCACTTATAAAAGGACAACCTTACTCTCAATTATTGACACAACTTGGAGCCATATCACACAAAAAACATGTCCATTTATATTATTAATACAATTATCTTTGTTTTATAAGTTCTTGTCATTCTAAAATACAACTCTAATTCCCTTAAGAAGATATCTAAAAGAAGTCTAACGATGAAGTGGTAGTCCTCCTTATTGAGTCCATCAAGTTTATTTCTTATTATTCTTCATATTAAAGTGTTTTAAAAATACTAATATAATAAACAAAATAAAATAAATACGCATAGTTTTCATTATGATTATGTTACAACCATATTCCATCGCTTTTCCATCCTATACAAAGAGAAAACAACGCTCATGCGTATGTACGAATTACCGTCTCGATGTAGCTGTGAAATTAATTATTAATCACCACATTAATTGGATGGTTATAATTATGGGACTGATGAGTATGTCTAATATTTATTAAATAACTGTGTTTTGGAACTATAATATCATATATACCTTACTACCTTCAGATCCGTTGGAAACAATAACATCACTTTTGTGTATGTGTGGACTACCACCTCCACAAAGAGATGTGATCCATTTTTCATTTCTATTTTATAAGGTTGATAATAATGACAGGCTTAATGAAAATATATGGGTTATATGTTATTATAATTATTTTATAAATTTTAATTATTATTTATCTTTCTTTCCTTCCATCCATCAAAAAGTGAAAACAATGTTCATGTGTTGGTATACCATACCATCTCCATGAACAGTGCAATTACTTTTTCTATCTCTATATTTTATGGATTACTATAATAATATATATAATAAATAAAAATGATATTTATATCATGGTTAAAATTATTTTTATGTTGGAACCATGATAAAAGTAGATTGACCTAAACTAAAAAACCAAAACCTATATGAAAAACGATTTTAACAAACAATTGTTAATAAATGGGTGAAAAATATTATAAGTGAATTATATTGGGTTTGGTATATAATAATATGGTTTTAAAATAGTCTTATAGAAAATATATATTTATTATAAAGGAGTTTTGGACACATAGTAATGAATTCTAACTTGAGGCAAGGGATTTTCATCGCACTTTTATTATCGTTGAGACACATGCCATATTGTCCACTTATATCTTTTATGTGGTGTATATTCTACCCATGAATGTTTATTAGAATGTTTCTTATTAAAATTATGGAGATTTACATATCCATCTAATGTTATTTAATTCTTTGTTCATATGATTCAAATTTTACAAAAGTAGTATGGTTTGATTTCCCAATATCGTCATTATTCGAAGTTGGGGAAAGTGATATCAATGTTCTCCATTGAATGCGAGAGAGAATATTTGAGCGGGGATTTATCACATGTTTCTATATGTCTTAATTGGATTTCTAGTGAAAAGAAGGTTATATTTTCCTATTAATTTAGTGCCTTGTACTCAATTAGTATTTATTCCCTCTTACCACATTGAACCAATCGAACTAAAAAGAGTGAAATAACCACTTGGTTGATCTCATATAGAAAGGATTTATATTCATGAGTGTGTCACCTTGTGTTTAGTTAGTTCTCTTTGCAATGAAATCTGATGGTTCTATCTACTTATGTTTTGATTACCAAAAAATCAATGGAGTTATAGTATATAACAAATATCTTTTTCCATGTACTAATGATATGTTTGATTAGTTGAAAAGAAAAATGTGGTTCTCAAAGATCAATCTTTGATCTAGTTACCATCAGTTGAGGATAGAAGAGTCTGATGTTCATAAAATTTCATTTCGGATCTGGTACATTCATTATGAGTACCTTATCATTCCATTTGGTTTAACCAATTCTCATGTAGTTTTCGCGAATTTAATCAAAATGATTTTCCATGAGTGTCTTGATAATTTCATGGTAGTCTTTGTGGATGAAATCCTTGTTTAATTTACATCTGAGGAAGATCATGTACATCATCTGAGATCAGTCCTAGAAATGTTGGGAAATCACTGACAATATTCCATTATTTTAAATGTGAATTACGGATTCATGAAGTGAAATTATTAGGACACGTAGACTCAATACCTGGTATTTAAGTTGATTCTAAAAATTTAATGGTTGTGATGACTTGGAAACAAATACAAAATGTTTTCAAGATTCTATGTTTCTTATGTCTTGCTGGATATTGTTTTCGGTTCATTAAGGATTGCTAGAATTTTGATTCTCATATGACAGCTCTTACTTAAAAGGGAGAATAGTTTTCTTGGGATGAAAGATTTTAGGATACATTTGATGAGTTTAAATGTATTTTGACTACTACACCGGGTTTGACTCTTCCAGAGCCCAGTCAGGGATATGTGGTCTTCTATGATGCATCGAGTTTAGGTTTGGGATGCATTCTTATGTAAGGTGATCATGTCATTGATTATTGATATCATCAAATCAGGAAATTCTAGAAGAATTATCTATACCATCAACTTAAACATGTAGTTGTGATTCATGAACTTAACAGTTTGTGGTATTAACTTTATAGAGAAAGGTTTACCATATATTCAGACCACATGAGATCGAGTTATATCTTCTTTGAAAAAGATTTGAATCTTTTCCAGAGACATTGGGTGGAATACCTGAAATATTTTCACATTGACATTGCATATACCCTCCTCTAAAGGGAATTTCATCATATATGATTTCATCTAGATGATTCTAACCTAATCCATGAAAGAATTTTCTAAATAGTAGAGAATAATGTATGTTTTTGTAGAGTTTCATTTTAAAATCCGTGAATTAGGGGTTGCAGTTTACATATCTAGTGTTCAGTTGACATTCACTCTTCTCGAGATGATTCTTTAAGAAAAAAAACATTATGATATGTTTTGTATCATTAGAGACTCTCTTATGATGGGGATATCATGGATGAATGGTCGTTCTACACTTAGGGAATTCTATGATATTGAAAATTATCTGTTTCACTATTAGAGATATTGAAGGCTATGATGGGGGTATTTTCAGAACTCTACCTGGGAATTTCACCCAGGAACCATGAAGATGTTCTATGACATGCTTTGTAAATTCTGAAGGCCTAGTATGAGATGAGAAATTGCTGATTTTACCTCTCATTATTATATGTTCCAATAGGTGATGTCGAGGAACCAAAAGCCTTCGAGTTTTCTTTAGCCACTTCCTGTCTCTACATGGAAGTGGTATGAGATCTCTATGTAATTTTAGGTTGGGTTTCCTCATACCCAAAGAACTAATAATGTTATATGGGTTAGGATGGATAGGCCGACTAAATCAGCTTACTATATACTCATTCGAGATAGTACCAACGTATAGAAGTTGGGAAATCTCTATGTGCAAAAGAATATTAATTTCAATGGAGTTCTATATTGTATAGTATCTGATAGGGATCCTTGGTTCACTTCTTTATTTTGGAGAGGGAATCAGGAGGCATTGGGATATCAGATTCATTTAAGCATGGAATATTATCCGGATTCGAATGGTTAGACAGAATGAGATATACAGATTCTTAAGGATATGCTTCACCATTGTGTGTTGGACTTTGGTAGATATTTGGATGACCATCTAGGTATGCTTTAGTTTTCTTAAAATAATAGTACTAGTCCTCAATCATAATGGATCCTTTTGAGACATGGTATGGAGAATTATAGATTTCTGCTACGTTGGTTGGAGTATAATGAATGTTCCTTGGTTGGACCAAGCATGGTTCAGGATAAGACATCAACGATTATGTTGGTTAATCTAATAATTTTGACGGGACATAGACAGTATATGGCTTCTGATGATCATCGTTGTAGACCATTATAATTATCAATTAGTGAAACAAGTGTTCTTGAAAGTTTGACCTCATTTGGGTCATCGATAGCTTAGGAGGAAAGGGAATTGTGCTTTTGGTTTTATGGTACATTTTGATGTTGTTGAGAAGATGGGGAAAGATTATTACCATTGAGAAATTCCAACATAGCTAATGTCGATACATGTCATGTTCTATGTATCACATCTTTGAAAGAATATATCTATTCCATCTCATGTTCTGAGGTGGAGTGATCTTGATGTTGAACCTAATTCTTCTGTGGCTGAATGGGCAGTCAGGATAGTTTATGTTAAAACTAAGGTACATCATGGGAGGGATATGCCTTTGGTTTGAGTGTTATGGAAGCATAGTTCATATTCTTCTGATAAATGGTAGTGTGAGTCACTAATGAGTGAGAAATGGACTCACCTTTTTTATATGGAATCTCCTTGACATGCTTTCAAGGGATAGAATGTTTTAATGATTAGGGGGTTATAACATATTGTTTCCCTTCTAATAGATATGTTTTTAAAACTTTTCAAGGTTTTCCATTCCATTTATCTGGGTAGGGACAAGAAGGAATATGAAGGATACCTATAATGGTGAAGTCGGAGATTTGTTAGATTCTCAACATAAAAACTACTTATTTTGTAGCATTATAGGGATTTACAGAATGTGAAATTTGGTTACACAACATGTATGTTCTAAAATAATAATATTTTTTTAAGGTGATGGTTTTTTAGAATTTTTCATAATTTTGAATTTCACGATGTCTAATTGGGTTACACATCATGTAAAATCCCAAGTGTTGGTTTTAAATAGGAAACCTGGCTGAAAAGTCTATTTCGTCCTTAAACTATCTTTATATCGACCCAATGTGAATTCCCATGTGACTTTAGAGGCCTAAATACTTCTGGGCCATTTCTATCAGTGATTGATCATTGTTATAGTCATAGTTTGACTTTTTGGGTATACGTTCTCCCTATCTCTCTGTCTCTTTCTCCTTCCCTCACAGAGTTTCATTTATCATCTTAATACTAATGGATCTAAACCCCATGTTCATTAATATTGTTTCTTGGACGATTTACTAGATCTTATACAACTTTTTTCTTGTTGGAAATATCTTCTGCATGCTTTATCTTTCCATGAAAAAGATAGTTTTTTCCGTAATGATGGCCAAATTTGATTAACCCTTAATTGCGTGATTTAAATATAATTATTTTATTTAAATCCGATTAATTTAAATTTTTTCAATTTGTTTATTGAAATCCAAATTCCCTTGAATTGGTGGATTTTAATGTGAAATTTTATATTTTCACTAAATTGGAGAAAACCCCTAATTCCACTGAACTGGGGTGTGTCTGTGAAAATGATGAAAAATTGTGGAATTTAAAATTTAAAATTTATTTTTTGAAATTGATTTCATTTTTGTTTTTGAGAAAATGGATTAATATGGTTTTGATAGAAACCCGGTGGTTTTATCATTAAAAAATGCATATTTTGATTAAAAACGTGTGTTGGATTTTAAATAGAAAATTAGCAGTTTTGGAATAGGGGAATAAGATTAATTTTTTTTAAATAGTTATAAAAATAAATTTCTGGGAATTGATTGTACTAGATCACATGAAATCCTAGGTAGTTACTGAGTTATTGGAATATTTCATTTTTGATGCTTTATAACTGAAAAAAACATTGTGCAGTAGGCCACACCCCCAATGGTATAATGATGAGCCACCATTGGACATTGTTAGAGGGACGTGTGTATACACAGATTTTCATTATCAGCTTTATGTGTGTGAGAATCCCGTATCCTGGAAGTATCAAACCTTTTGTAAGATGACCATGTTGCTCACTCGTTTATATAAAAGATATAAATGTGTGTCAATTTTTTGGATTTTTATACATTCCGAATGAATTTATATAAAATGTTTTATATAAAATGTTTTTTAAGCCATTTGTTTAAATTATTTCCATCATTAAAAATGTGAAAAATGAATTTTTATTATTATAATTAGAAATTTCATTAAGTTTTATATAAACATGACAACTTTATTTGGTTAATTAAATGTTGGAATCTTATTATGGTATCCTTCGTGAGAATCAACTAGGCTTTCAGCTCACAACCAACCAGAGCCTTTGGGTGTTTGTAGATTATCTTCTTCCATGTTCTAGTAAGGGAAAGGAACCATGTGATGGTAGTTTATTTTGATCCTTGGGGTTAGAGAGTGGAATCTATTGGTACTTGGGTTTTAATTCTTTTTTTTGGTACATTGTTATAGTACTTTGGGATGAAACCTTTTTGTCTTTTGGTACACTACTCTTTATAGAGTTTTCCTTTTATATGCATACTGACTTATTTATTGTGATTTCAGAAGGTTTGTGGAAAATTCTTTCCCACATTCATTTTAGATGATGTCAGGTTCTAGTCACCAACTTTTGGTGATTGGGAACACCTTTCAGGCGATTTTACTACCATCTCGATTATCAGGTTACTAGGGTACATGGGCCAGTTCATGAAAATTATAGATTTATGGTTTTGTGGTCATTAAATTTCTTATGATTGTGTTTTTTATAACTATATATTTTTCCATGGGTATTAGTTTTCCCTTCCATGTCTATATTTTCACTTCCCAATAATTTTATCCTATTCGGAAACCTAGTTAGGTGTTATTAGAGATGACCTTCGTATTTCCCTTTACCACTTTTCTAGAGAACGTTTTATTCACCATTCTTATGGTATGGGTTTTACACAATGAAATTACCAAATTTCAACCCATTGATTACCAAGAATATGTTAAAATAGTGATTGAATAATTTATTGAAGAGGTCAAAAATGTAATACCCTGAGATTTTAAAAGAATAATGTGTGGGATAGTGTATACAACATGTAACACCAAGCTTAAACAAACAGTGAAATATTATTATTCAAATGTGACCATTATAACCTAGTCATTGAATTGGTGGGTATGAATAATATTTCTTAAATTTTTAAATATAAATAAATTACCTACTAAATAAATATTCATTGATTAATTCATAGGAAAAAATAATTAATTTTTAGTATTGTTAATTTATTATTCCAATATATGTTTTCATCAAAGATGATTTTTATTTCTTTTTGTGAGACTACTATAATTAATATATAGAATATAAATAAATTTAATATTATAAAAATAATTACATTTTTTAAATCATCACATAAAAATGTGCTTAGGGATGAATTTTATAATTTTCAAAAAAAAATTGATTTTTTAGCGAATAATGTAAAATATCGATTTTGATTGAAAACTATATTTTTCGGTCAAGAATTTAAAAAGATAAATTTTGTTTTATAATGGTTTAAAACTTAATGGAGATCTATTTTATTATTAATATTTCAATTAATTTCATTTTAATCAATTATATGATTTAATTTGGTATAAAAACTTTTTTATACCTAAAAGGCCATTTTAATAAAAAAGAAATTTTCATTTTGTTTTGCACTTTTTTGTTAAATTGATTTTTTTTCAAATTATAGGAATTTAATCATGGAAAATGTGTATCATATTTTGAATTAGGAGGTCCAAATTTTTTAAATAGGTCCCTTTTATATCTGGTCATTATGAATAGTAACCAAAGTTAATAATTTTAACCATTTTTAGGGTAAATTGAATAATTTAGGTTCGAAATAATATGATAAAGACTTAAATAATGACCCTAACACTTTATATAATTTTATTGGATGAGTATAGTTCTTACATAAACATAATAATGTTGAATATATGACATTTTTTTCCATTTGGACATGATTTTGACCTTTATAATATTTAAGTGAGAGATTAAGGTAAAAATGCATCTTTTCTTCTATAATTTTTAATTATAGGGATAAATACAAATTATCTTATTTTATAAATTTTCAATTGAAATATAAATGATTTATTTTTTTCAGGGTAATTTATTCATAATATTTCCTGAATAAATAATTACCTTAAATTCTTTTACTACAACAATACAATATTATCCAATTAATAGAAAAATAAAATAAAAGATATAATTTGAATTAATTAATGCATTCCGTGAATTTTATGGATCTATATGAAATTTTTGGAAGTTTTAAATTATTATATTTTAATTACACATTTGTATTGATGTTTTTGATTCCAAATTTAATTAATAGTGTTAAAAATGGCATTACTGATATTTTATAATTAATAAAATTTTATTAAATGATTTAAAATTCATAAATATATTAACATTTGTCAGATGAATGAGATATAGTTTAAAATAAACCATAGTCCATTTATGGGTATTTTTCCACATATGGTAACATCCATGACCCTTAAAGGATGAAAAATTTTAATATTATAATAATTTTCAAATGGGTTAATGGGGGGGGGGTGTTAAACTAAATGATAAATGTGAAAACACAAAAAAATACAAATTTTATTGTATGAGTATTTCTACTAATCTTCATATTATATTTTAATTGTACCAATTTTTATTCATTTGGAGATGAAAAATAATTTATATTAGTTTTATACTTTAAAAAATTCCTAGAATTCCCCTCCCCTCACTTATAAAGGGGAACCCATTCTCTAAAATAATTACACCACTTTGAGAAATCTTGATCGACCAACCACTAATCATTTCTCTTATAAACACCCTTATATAAATTATATAGGTTCTGGTAATTCCAAAATACCTTCTCTAAGTCTCTTAATAATACATCTAATGGGACTCTATTGAAGAAGTTGTAATCATCTTTATCGAGTCCTTCAAGTTTATTTATTCTCCTTAGATATATAAATATTTTTCACCCACCCTAATATAATAAATAATTTATTATATTAATATTAATATATAATAATTATTATGGTATAACCATATTATATCTATTTTCCATCCTATGAAAAGAAAAACACCTCTTGTGCGTTTGTATGGATTATTATCTCCACTTAGCGGTGTAATTCATTTTTCATCACGATTTTACATGGATGGTTATAAATATGGAAGTAATTAGTATATATGATATTTATGAAATAAAAAAGATTTAGGAACTATAATATCATATATTTATTCTTACCTTCCAATCCATTGAAAAATGATGAAGTCGCTTGTGTGTACATGTGAACTACCACCTCCACGAAGCGATGTGATATATTTTTAATTTCTGTATTATATAGATGATAATAAAGATAAATATTATGAATATATATGATTTATATGTTATTATAATGATTCTATAAAGGTGAAGTATTATCTACCTTTCTATCATTCCATATGTTGAAAAGTAAAAAAATTATTCATGTTTAAGTACATCTTGTTGTCTCAATGAACGGTGTAATTAATTTTTATGTATCTATATTTTATGGATTAATATAAATACATATATAATGAATATATATTATATTTATATAATTGTTATAATTATGGTTATTATGTAACCACAATAAAAGTAAAAGGACCAAAACTACCAAACCAAAACATACATGAAAAATAATGTATTCATTACCCAAACTAGCAATTTTAACAAAAAGCTGTTAATAAATGGGTGAAAGAAGATTAGAAGTAACTAATATATGAAATTATATATTTTAATATTGTTCTTTTATATATTTATAAAAAATATATATTTATTATACAGGATGTTTGGACACATAAAAAGGAATTTGAAGCTAGGGTAAGGGATCTTCACCACTCATTATTTTTTGTGAGACACATACCATATTGACCACTTGTTTATTTTGGTTGGTGTATATAACACCCTTGAATTCATTTAGGATTTTTATTGGAATATTATGGGGATTTAAATATTCATATATGGTTATTCCTTTCATGGTTCATATGATTCAAAAGTTACCAAAGTGGTAAGGGTTTATTTTACAATCTTGTCATTATTCGAGATTATTTATGTTAAAGTATTAATTGGGTTAATAATTTCATCTTTATATCATAACATATATATATATATATTGTATTATACTATGGTTATTTATTTATATTAAAAGTTCTTTATCAATTTTATACTACTTAAATTATCAAGGGACTAAAAATATGGTTTTAAGGAAAATGGACTTCATTTCTCACTTTAGTTGAAAACCCTGTTTCTTCCAAATCCATGTTTCTAAAAATATTTTAAATAAGGTTTTTACTAATCCCCAATGATTTATTAAATTTATTTGTATCCGTTTTTTACTTTTTAATTTTTTCTAAAAAATGAATCTTCATGTAATATTTCGAATGAGGTGCATTTTGAAATTTTTTATAAAAGTGTGAAACGAATGTTTTTTAACTTACAAAAAATTAATGGAATTTTTCAATTTCAAGAACAATAATTTTATTTAGTCTTAATTTAAATTTTTACATTGTAATTTTTAATTAATTTTGTTCCTTAATTTTTTTGGAAAAATAGATTTTAAATAAGTATTTTCAAGGTGAAAATAATGTTTTTCTCAAGAAATATTCCAGTGATCTTTTGAAAGTATTTTCATCTATTTAAAATTTATTTGTTTAATCTTATGATTTATTGAGTTTATAATCTTATGATACCATTCACTATATTTATTTGGATGGTCAATGATCATATTAACAAGAAAAGGTATTGATATTCCATATTTGAGTTCTTTAATATGAATGGTTATTGATTTTTAGGGCATGTTGATTATGTTATGTTATTTATTCATATGATGAATGAATTGGAATTATTATGTGATAAGAGGGGACTAAATTTGATATTCCCTCAATGAATCAATATCTATCATAAGATAAACTGGATTGGTTTTTTTATCAGGCCGAACTCATTTATATAAATGACATGACAAGCGACCCTGACAGTATTTTTAGATTCTTTTGCATTAGGTCATGATTGAACTTTTAGATGTGCAAGCACAAGGCCTCGATAGTAAGTTCAAATGTATTCAATTATTCATTCCATTATTATAAAATTATTTTTTTATGTGCATGGGATTATTTGATTGATTATGATATTCATCGATAAGTTTATATCTCTTGCGATTATTTATATGAAATTTTTTTCATCACTTATTCTTCCCATGTTATTCATGTATTATTTTACATGCACTGTATAAATTTCATTATTGATTTTTTGAGACTACCCGTTTACTTATTTTCTTTTCCCTTGGATAAGATGATGGATATTATGAATAATATCAAAATAAAAAGTTTTTTACTACTATATACTTTTATATTTCCAATGTAATATAGGAATTTTGTTTGTATCTAGTTTCCCAAGATTGTTAAACTGATCAATACTATGTGGTAAGATAAATTATAATTATGAAAATGTAATAAGGTATTAAACATATCTATGTGTCTATATTTTGAGTCTTTAACGTTTTTATCATTTAATGTTTAGTGGAAACCATGATAACTATATTTTAACCAAACATAGATAACATGAAAATTAAGATAACACCTTATAATATTTCGGATCATTTACCATTATAGTCATGATATGTATGAGCTAACTCAGTGTGTTCCATTATTTAGTAACGAAGACTAAAAGAATAAATTGAAACAATTCCCATATAAAATGTAGAGATTTCCTAACTGATAAAATAAATACAACTGATATTGTAATTGATTAGATCATGGATATATTAGGGTAGTTGACTCGGGCTATGAAAAATAAAATTTCCCTTATAGAACAAATTATTATTCCATAGTGTGATCTAGGTATGTTGGATATCTTTATTAAAAAAAGAGACCATATTTAAGATGAACTACTAAACCATCCGTAGCTGAGAAATGGATAAATCTATCAAGAGTATATTCATAGATTTGGGATGCAATCAAAGTGAAAAGGTTAATCTGGAAATTTATTGTTTGAAAGGATATTTCAATCAATGGTAGTTATTGTTCCAGAATACTAAATAGTTTTATGAAATAGAAATGTTGGAATAGAGAACTTTTATTGAGATATTATTTGATAAATAATTTCCTTGTGAGTAATAAGATGATACAGAAAAAAAATTCTTTATTCTACGATAGAAGGGAAATGAAATTGTTGTTGATTTTGAGGTAAACATTACAAGATACGAAATGCATGCTATATAATATGTATGTAATCTAGAAAGTAAGATTGATCATTTATTTGATTGTCTCAATCCAAACCTCCAAAGGGAATTAGTTTCTTAGATATTTTCATTATATGATAATATGGAATCAAGTTCCCTTTTGTTGGAGAATGAATTCTAAATGTCATGTATTTTAAAAGGAAATCAAGAGATGAATAGGATGAATAAACACCAAGTAAAAATAAATGAGGTGATAGAATAGAATGGAATGATGGTACTTCCAACAAGTGATAATTTTGGAAATAAACACCATAGTACCTTCTTAAATGGAATGAGTGTTTTTATCATATTTGGATAGAAAGGACATCAGGCATGTGAATGAAAGGGTAATAATGAAACTTATAATGTTCATTTTTTCAACATAAAATATATGGGAAACTATGCAAAATATATCCCCAAGCATCAAGGGAATATACCTTAGAAGAAACTAATGAATCAAGGATATGTATAATGATATTACTAATGAATAAGTTGAATGATTAAATTTCATGTGTATTTGGACTCAAAAATTATGTTGTATATGTATTTTATCAAAAATATTTTGGTTAAAAGAATCTTGAAATGTATAAATACTGTACAACAATATTTTTTCTTTAAGGATTTGAGAGAATATGTTGAATGATATATATAACCAAGAAAATGTTTTAGCGGTAAGGTTCTTTTCTTGTATAATACATAAATAAGGGAATGGTAACCCATAATATGTTCCTAATGTTGAGTTAATAATTATTAGTTGGGATAAATAGATGACTGACACATATTAAGTAAATAGTATGGTATTGATAACCATGATAATGATAAGTTATTTTATGATAAATTAATTTATAATGGATTGAAAAAAAATTTTATTCATGAAATACATATGATAATATATGATTTTATTTAAGCAATAAGGATAATGTTAATTTTGTGAAAGAGTTATGTTTTAATTAAAATTTTATTGTGATTCAAGTATTAGTATGTTTTAAGAGAATAATTGATCAAGGTATGTGCCTTTATGATACACTTTATATTGTGCAGGGGTAATTTTTTATCAATTATTTTGGATTTTTGGGTATTGAATTATGGAAGAAATATTTCAAAAAATTCTTGAGGATAAATATTTATGAAACATATTATGTTGAACTTTAGATGTTGTTTTTGAATAAATTATTGGATAAATTATGCTAACAATTTTGGTTTTGATAACTAATTAGAAAGAATGAATCACTTTTCATTCTTTCCTAGATTTTATGATCCATTAAAAGTTAATTTTACCATTTTGTGCATAAAAACATCATGAATACTCATCATTCAATGGATAGACAAGATTATAGTGGAAACTGATTATAAGGTAAAATCATACTTTTCTGGTAATTATATTTACTTATGTCATCATCCTATATGGTAAATGATTTACTAAACTCTAGGAAAATGATCTTAAAATTTTTTATCCCATTATGATCATTTTTGAGGGATTGATGGCCTTTTCACCCAATATAGATTTATGGTTTTCTGGTTGTCAACTTTCCTCTGACCATGTCCTTGTCACACTCTATTAGTCATTGGGAGTTAATTTTCTCCTCCATGTCTATATTTTCACTTCCCAATAATTTATTTCTATTTGGAAACCTATTTATGTGTTATATGAGATTACCTTACTATTTATCTTTTCCTAATTTCAAGAGGACATTTGAGTAACCCTTTTTATGGCATGAGTTTTCCAAAAATGTAGTTTCAAATATCCAACTCTTAATTAATGGGAATAATTTCAAATTGCGATGAAATAATTTATTTAAGGTTTTAAGAGTGTAAGATCTTGATATTTTAAAATAACAATATGTTTGGTATGGTATAAAACATGCAACACTAAGCTTAAACGAACCATGAAATATTATTATTTAAATATGACTATTATAACCATGTTATTGAATTGTTGGGTACAAATATTATTTAATAAATTATGAAATATATTTAAATGACATAATCAATAAAAATGATTTGATTTTTTCTTAGGAAATAAGTATCCAATTTACAGTAAAGCTATTTTATGCTTTATAATTACATTTTCTTTAAATACGATTTAATTAGTTTTTGTGAAAAAAATTTATAAATAATTTATGGAACTTATATATATTTTATTTTATAAAAAATTATCATTTTTGAAATCAGTATATCAAAATAATATTGTGGTAAAATTTTAAGATATCTTTAAAATTTTAATTTTTTAATAAATAGTGAAAAATATATATTTCCCTTAAAATTGTTTAAAAAATTTACAAAGTTAAATTTTTTAAATGATTTAAAAATAAAATTAGTTTTATTATATTTGTTATATTTCAATTAAGTTTATTGGAATCAATTTAATGATTGAATTTGGACAATTTTTTTTTAATAAAAATTCATTTTTCTGATAATCTGATTTTTATTATGATTTTCACATTTATTGTAAAAATAATTTCTTCCAATCCTTGGAATTTAATCATGAAAAAATATATCATATTTTTAATTATGATTTAAAAATTTATTAAATAGGTTCCATTTATTTTATCATTATGAATAGTTAACATAATAAACAACTATCACCATTAGGAGGGTAAATTGAATAGTTTAGGTTAGAAATAATATGATAAGGACTAAAACAATTTCCATATAAATTGTATTAGTTATATTAAATGAGTATATTTCACCCATAAAAATCAAAATGTCTAATATATGACTTTTTTCTTACCATTTTGTTGTGGTTTTCAAGATTATACTATTTAAGTGAGAGATAAAGATAAAAATGTCACTTTTCTTTTTATAATATTTTATGATATAGATAATTACAACATATGTTATATTCTAAATAGTAATGTTAATGTTAAATTATTTATTTATAATGGTAACTTATTTACATTTTTTTGGAAGAAATATTTTCTTTAAATGAGTATGCCACACCGACACATTATTTATTCAATTAATAGAAAAAATGATTTTAAAAATATTAAAAATGATATAATTTCATTTAGTTAATGTGTACCATAAATTTTATTGATCTATATTACATATTATTGATTTTATAAAGAACTATATTATAATTATATAATATTATTGATGTATATAATGTCGAATTAAATGTATAGTGTTAAAAATGACAAGAATGACATTTTATAATAAATAAGATTTTCATAAATGATTCAAAAAACCAAAAAATAATAACATTGGTCAAATTAATAATATAGGGTTGAAAAAAATAAAAAATGGTCCATTTATGGTTCGTTTTTCCCCATATGGTAACATTCATAAATCTTAAAGGATGGAAATCATTAATATTACTGTAATTGTCAAAAGGGCTAATGGGGGTAAAAACCATAAGATAAGGGTTAAAACATAACTAAAACTTCTCCAAATTTTATTTTATAAGATTATTTCGGCTCAATATCCTCTTATATTCTAATTATTTTAATTTGGATCCATTTATAGATGAAAAATAATTCATATTAATTTAATAATTTATGAAATTCCAAGAATCCTCCTCCCCTCACTTTTGAAAGGACACCCCTTCTCTCAATTATTCACACCAAATTAAGTCATATATCTTGAAAAAACCCTAATAAAATCTCTTATAAACACCTATATCCATGTTATATTTCATTTTATCATTCCAAAATACCATCTATAAGTCTCTTAATAATAGATCTGAAGGAATTCTAGAGAAGAAGAGGTAATCATCTTTATCGAGTCCTTCACATTTATTTCTTATTCTTCCTCCTCTTAAAGTGTTGTGACAATAATAATATAATAAATCAAATATCATATATATAATTAGATTTTATTATGATTATGTTAAACCATATTAAATCTCTTTTACATCCTATGAATAGCAAAAAAATCAGTTATGTGTGTGTACGACTTACCATCTCCACGCCGTGATGTAATTAATTTTCCATCACCATTTTACCAAGATGGCTATTATTATAGAACTAATAATTATATATGATATTTGTGAAATAAATATTATTCTGGAACTATAATATCATATATACCCTCTACCTTCAAATCTATTGGAAAATGATAATGTTGCTCGTGCGTACGTGTGGACTACCACCTCCACGAATCGACGTGATAATCTTTTCATATATGAATTATATAGATGGTTATATGGATATATTTAGTGAATATAAAATATATATATATTATAATAATGATTCTAAAATGTTTAACTATTGTTTAACAATCATTTCATTCGTCAAAAATTGAAAAAATGTTCATGCGTATGTACAACTTACCGTCTCCATGAACAGTGTAATTCATTTTTTATCTCTATATTTTATGGATTACTATACACATATAATGATGATTTAAGATATTTATATAAATTTTGAAATTATTGTGATTATGTAACCATGATAAAATTAAAAGGACTCAAACTGTTATATAAAAACATATATGAAAAACAAAGCAATTACTACCTGGCACAAATATTTTAGAAAAGAATTGTTAATAAATGTGTGATAAAATATAATAATTAAATCATATGTGGTGTTATATATATGAAAATTTATTTTTTAATATATTTATAATAAATCTATATTTATTAAACAAGATTCTTGGACACATACAATGGAATTCAAACCAGAGGTAAGAGATTTTCGTCTCACTTTTATTTTTGTGAGACACATGCCATATTGACCGCATGTTTCTTGTATGTGGTGTATATTCTTCCCATAAATAAATTTTAATGTGATTATTAAAAAAATTATGGATATTTATATATTCATGGAAGGTTATTTCTTTAATTTTTCATATTATTCAAAAGTTATCAAAGTGGTATGGGATTATTTTACAATCTCATAATTATTCGAGATAGTTTATGTTGATGTATATGTTAAAGAATTATTTGATATTTATATATTAAACCCAATATATTTTATTCTTATATGGCTATTTTATTTAAATTTCATTTTTACCTTTAAATTTACATCTCCCTAATCAATCTAGAAACAAAAAATATGTTTTTATTGAAAATTAACTTTATTTATCTCTTCGGTCAGAAAGAAATTATTCTTTCATATACCTATTATGTAAAAATGTTATAAAGATTGTTTTTACTATTCTATAATTAGTTTTTAGAGTCATTCTTATCCATTTTTTTCTTTTTAATTTTTTTTAAAATGAATCTTATTATTTTTTCCAGACACGGTATGTGTTGACTTTTAAAAAAACATGTGGAAGGGATGTGCTTTAAATTTATACGAAATTTTTTTTTCATTGTGATGAACACTCATTTAATAGAATATTCCTATAAATGTTTTTAGGTTTATTTTCAATTAAAATGTTTTCATTAATATTTTAGAAATATTAATATTTTAAATAATCATTTTCTAAGTTAAAATATGTATTATCCTCAAGAATTTTTTAAAGATCATTTGAACGTATTTTCATATATGTCAACATTTTTTTTGAGTATTATGTTTCACCGAGATTATAATATTATGATACCATTATCCATATTTATTTTTATGATTTATTATTTGATTTACTAAGGAAATCATTGATATTATATATGCTAGTTCTTCAATATGTATACTTATTTATTTATAACGCATGTTGATTAAGTTGTGTTGTTTACTCATATGATGAATAAATTAGACTTATTAAGTGATAGGTTGTAAGTAATTACATAGCCCACAGAAAACTTTATAGGTTTCATGATACAAAATAAATTGGGTATTTATCCAAGGTCATATTCTTTTATATAGAAGTCTTGGAATGAGGCATTAATAGTATTTTTAGTGGCCATTGCCTATGGCATTGACAATATTTTTTGAAAAATTAGAAAAATGGCACAGTGGTAATTTCATATGTTTGTAATTATGTATTCCATAATTCTGAAATCAGTTATTGATGTCAATGTGATTATTTGATTAGTATTCATATACATGGATATGTTTTTAGATCATGTGATTATTTATAAGGTATTATTTGATCATTATTTATTCTTTTCATTTTATTCATATCTTATTAGGATTTCATTGTATGAATTATGATTATCCACTAAATAAAGATGATATTTATTTTTTATATTTTAATATTCATGTGCTTCATCATTTATAGACACCATTTTCTATTCATTTTAATATTTTAACATTATTTCAAATCATGGTGGTAATTATTACTTAAGGTGATCTATTAATTTATACATTATGAGACAGATTGTAAATCACCAATTGGTATTGATTTGGATTTAATATTTCATTATAATTTTTTCCATATAATTGGGAACAATTCATTAATTTGGATAACTTGTATATTCACATTGGAGGACCACCATTTTAGGATTCCAACAATGAATCTTTTGGGAGAATTAAACTAGACAATAACAAAATAAAATGACTGTAGTGGTCATTATCCAACCACAATGAAGATAAAATTTTAAATAAAGGTTTATAAAATATTGTTTAAAATTTAATTTTACTAGTTAAAAGTCCAATTTTATCATTTGGAAGGAGATATAGGTGGTCCAAGTCGAATATTAACTTTTGGGCCTGATTTTAAGGCCAAAAAATCCATCTCAACATTTTGGGAATAAATCTAAAATTGATTATTTAATTCAGCTAAAATTTTTAAGGAATTTATAACTCATCTAGAAATATTTTTTTTTATTCTGAAAACAAGCCCCATTCACTCAAAATCATTGTCCTTCAGGTATTCCAATTGGGACAAATAAAGTGAATTCATGCTGTCTTGGAAATGACGAGAGGATAAATGTCCACGAACTTTCCTCCACCCTTTAACATACCCTAGTTAAAGGTTTAAATTTTAGTTGTGTGGATTGACAAAAGTGACTCCAAGGATATATTTAATGTATACTTTTTGAGTAAAAACAGGTGAAGTGGTGTATATTTTCATTTTAATGTTATGCTTCCAATTTGATGTTGTAATCACATTTCTGTCTTAGGTTAGTTTTTGAATCCCCATAATTATTTTTAATAAAAATCATTCATTTCATATTATAATGTTATTATTCACATAAAATTAATACCATTTCATTATAATTTGAAATTATTTACACCAACACATGTGAAATCCCTTAGATAATTATGGAGAGTTAATTATTTTCTTTTTTTTCACTTATACAATCACACTACTTAAAATCCACTCCCATCTTCCATTGAAATCATTGAATTGATAGAAGTATAAAAATTATATCTGTTAAACCTATGGATTTATGTGGGGTTGGATTTAATTTTATTTATTATTCATTCATGTTCTAATTAGTTCATTATTTTAATATTACCATTTGTTGAGTTTTTTTCTTCTTTGTCTTCACCAACTTTAACGACGAATGATTTTGAGTGCTAGTACTATCCAATTTCTTGGAGTGATCATTTATGTGATCCTATAAGTGCATTGGTTAATATCCTTTTAATTGTGCAAGGATTATATTTATTTTGATTATGTTAGGGTGTTATATCATTTTTTGGATGCACATTTATTTAGTGATATAAAATTTTAAAAGAAAAAAAACACATAAAAAATTCCCGAGAGACAACCTAGGATTGACTCATCTTCATTAATTATTTTCATCCAAACAATGAAGAGTTTCATTTTTAAATTCAGACCATTCTATTAATAACATTATTGTTCTTTTATCCTATTGAAATTAACACCAATTTTTTCCACTCAATAGCCAATCCTCCCAAAAAATATGAGTGTATCAAGGTTACTTCTTTGATCCCTAAAGATTCAACCCCTACATTTACTACAATGACCGCTTTTACTTATAGTGTAAATTTTGGATAGATGAATTTGTGATTCCATTTCCAGGGACCCACGTAAACTATCTTATACACTCACCCTCTATTATCACCCCCATTTCTATTATATTCACCCCTCTCGGTTTGTGTGTTTCCTAAAAATATAGAATCCTAATTTTAGTCTATTCCAATATAGTATCTTCCACATTTCCCCATCATAATCCCAAGATGGAGTAAAATTGGGAGTCAATATTTTAAATCCCCTATCTTGGTTAATTTATTTGATCAATACTTGAATGATTATATTGTTCCAGGTGAGACGTTCAATCATTAGGATGATGAATGTTTAAAATATAAATTTTTAACCCTCTCAAGGATGGTTGATGATATTAATAATATGGAGGTCCATGATGTACCCGCTTCTATTTAGTCTGTTCCTAATACATTGTTAGAACAATTGTGTAATTAAATGGAGAGAATTAATTTTGAGGTTTCATCATTTATATTATAACAACAAAGAATTAAAACATACGAGGAACTCATCCCAACATTTATTGTACCTTCTTTATCTATATGGGGACAAAATAGTTTCCCAAAAACGTATCATGAAAATAATGTAGAAACAACGTTTGAATTTTGGATAACATAAGAGGATAAAGGAATTCATGATTGGGATTTAAATCAAGAGGAAATTTATTTTTTTATTTTCACGATAGGGAAATTTGAAATCATATATTGAGTGTAATAAATATTTCTTTACTGATGAATTTTCAGAACCAAAAATCACTGAACCATTTGGAAAAAATACTAAATTATGATTTTTACCAACCACTGACACTAATATTGAATATTTGGGGGATGAAACATATTTTTTCGTGGAATGAAATTTTTCTAAATTTTTTGGAAAATGAATTAATTTTTATTTACATTTACAATTTTCTTTATGAAATTTTAATCAACCCAGACTCAAAAAACATTTCCTTCCTTCCCCACTCAAGTATCAATTCATTGGTAATAACACATAACATACATGTATATTTCATTATTCTCTAGAAATAAATAAATATTAAATGATCCTTTATTCCTTGGTCAAGGAAATAGAATAAATTGAATCAACCATTTTTCATATTACTTTAATCTTCTTACTCATTAAAGCACATATGTTTGTACATGAAAAAAATCTAAAAAAAAGAATCAATTTTAATATAGTATAAGTGGTGAAAAATTAAATCCTTAAAATTATGAAAGATGGTAGTGGATAGTTGGGGGGTCCTAAACGAGCTAACTAATTTTAAATAACTTCTTTTCTGGAGGCAACATGGATTCTACGTTGATTTGATTTGATTTTAATTTAACTTATTTTGTGTTTATTTTAGTTAAGGGAACCTCAAGGGGTTTATATGGTGTGATAATTTTGTTTCTTTTGTAAGATTTAGGTGATGTGGAGGTTGATATATTTTTGTGAAAATAATATTTATTCCAAGAGTTCAAAGAAAATATTCTGTAATGAATGAGGTGTCTCTGAGTGATATAAATAAGAGAAGAGTAATCTAGAGCATCATGAACATACACTTCAACCACTAGGTGACTTTGTTCCATATTTCTTATTTCATTTTACTTTTATAACTCCTCTTATCTTCCTCTACCATCATCTAATTTTTTTCTTTAAATATTAGGGACAATGGTATTCTATGTTGGGCGTGAAAAGAAAGGGAATTTTTTTCGGGCCATAGAAAAATTTTATCTGCATAAATAGTTGAAAAAATTTCATTAACCTTGAATATGATAACAAAAATTGAAAACATTGAAACTGAATATAAAATAATTTTTCATGCACTGATTCTAATTTTAATCCATTTTTATGTTCATGAGCATAGATTTTGGAGAGATTAGTTATCTAATGTGAATTTTGACCACTTACATTTTTATCCTTTAAATTAAAAATCCAAAATGCACATACATTGGATTTTGGGTGTATGTTTTAGTTATTGGGTCTCTTTTAGCATAACATAGTGTTTGGGTCCACTATTAGTTTAATTTGAGTATCCAGAAAAATTGAAAAAAGTCTGCGTGGAGAAATGTTTTGTCAAAATGTTGGGCGTTTGACACTTGGGGATCATGACTCAATAGTTGTCTTACCTAGATTTGGTCTTCTAAATTTTCTTATGGATCAAAAAATATATATTAATTTAACATTTAATGTGACTCTCCCCTAGAACTTCTATTTATTTCCCCTTTAATAAGAAAATTGGCCCCTTGTCTTTTATGATGCACAAAAAATCAACATGGTTAATTGAAATTAGATGAAATGTGGAAATGAATTTTAAAAAAGGCATGGGATTGGGATTGGTATATGATTTTTGAACTATATTGTTTTAAATTATTTGATATGTTTTAGGATTTTTTTATGTGAAATCGAAGTGGTAAACAAGGTATGTTAAAATGTGTTTGGGAAATGGAATTCAATTTTCGTAATTTTTAGTTATTTTTTTCTCGGGAATAGAAAAAAAACAAGTTGTGGGGTTTTTTTGCCTTGAAATGATGCAAATATTCAATTTTTATATTATAAAATTAAAAATTATTCATCATTTATAAAATCCATTTTAGTTCATCTTACTATTTTACCATTATTTCATATCATGATTCTAATTCTTTCTTAAAATTCACTATTAGTTGGTACATTTTGAGACACATTATAAATCACCAATTTATATTGATTTGAATTTAATATTTCATTATTATTTTTCCATTACATTTGGGGAAACTCATCCTTTTGGAGTAGTTGGAGATTCACATTTGAATACCACCATTTTGGAAATTCTCACAGAAAATTTAGGATGAAGTGAACTGGACAACAGCTTAAAAAATGACAGTATTGGCCATGGTACAAGATCAATGAAACTAAAATTAAACCTTGATATTGGGGAAATCTTGGGTAAGATTTAATTAAACTAGGTTGAGGTCTAATTTAGTCAATTATGATAAAATTTTACATAATTTAGAAGACTTATATATCTAAAATTTGTCTTCTACGAACAAGGACAATTTGCTCAAAAAAAAAATGTCATTATGGCATGTCAATGAGGAGGGATAAAATGAATGTATGTTTTCTAAGAAATGACGAGATATTAATTTCCCACAGACTTTCCTCCACCATTTAGCCTACCATTGTCAATGGTTTAAAATTGAGGAGTCTTCCATGACCAAAGGGACTCCAATGATCTATTTAAAGTGAAATTTGGGTTGAAAAATGTCATGATCGGTCTTATTGGGGCGCATGTCGTAACTCCCCAAGACTGCCTCCAATAGGCTTGAGGCTGGTGAATAGCACCGAGTAGGCATATCACTAACATGGGAGGTATTTACTAGGTACATGTATACACACACACACACACTTCTCCGAGCCCAAAAATGCTGAAATGTAAAATCCACTATGGAACAAAATTCATGAATACAAAAAACCCAACCAACAAAGTACAATGGAATGTAAACTGGGCTAGAATACAAGCCCACCAAAAGAAAGAGTCTGAAAACTACAAAGTACAACCTATAAGAATGAAATAGGTAATGGGACTTCTACTCATACCCATAGAGACACTTTGGCATGTAAGGAATCTCAAAAATCTCAGTTTGGTCCCGGTCCTCCCTAGGCTCCGTCAAAAAGGCCTCTCATGTTCAAAATACATGACACGTGTGAGAAAAGACTATGTAGGGGAGAGTATAAATATAATTAGTATAGAACCCTCAAAACCATAAATAAATGCCCAATGTAAAGGTACAATCATCTCTATAGAGTATATGTCTATATAACATATAACTAGATAAATATCTAGATATAATCGAAACCTAGACTAGTAGTCTAGAGGTAAGTCACAAGGACCGCGTAACCACACTTGGGATTCCATCCAAAGATTCCACGAAGCACTCATCTGGGAGAACCCACTCCAAGATTCTGATAGCTTTGATGATTTCCATCTAGGACGTACCATTCATCGGGTAGTGTCACGAGAGAGATAGATACGCGAATAGATCTGAAGGGAGAACATATTCCCTCATTCTGGGAGAACACACTCATGAGTGGGAAAAGATCACAGTACATGGATGAGGATCACTACCAGGGCCTTGGTGTATACAACGAACCATCCAGATTCACCTGGTAAACATAAGACCAGCATCTGGTAGGATTGGTCATGTCGATACCTGACTCAACCTAGGGCCATGAATGGGAAGAGGATCTCGCTCTAGGCCTCTCAGAAGGACTCTGACTCTATCTAGAATTTCTTGTTGATTGGATCATACTTATATGGATGGAAATGATACCAGACCTTTAGGGGAACCATCAAAGAGGCACTAACCCAAAAAAAACTTTTCCATGGAATGGGGGATAAGGAGATCAATCCATGTATAAGAGAGTACATGACATATAGAAAGGTCACATGTTGTTTCCCTTGACTTCAGGTACTTCCCATGGATAAAGACATGAGTTAGAATACATGTCATGTAAAAATATCATACATGGCATGTAGTAACGGTAACATGACTTTTATGATTATATGGGGTCCAATCCATGTATTATGGTGATGTTACCATACATGGATTTGATCTATGTATTCTATCCTATGTTTTGGAACACAAAGTAAACCATGTATCCAGCCTGATCTGGCCAGGTGGTGGAGTACATTCCATGTACTCCACCTCATGTATGTGTGTCACTCGATAAAAATGTTGATTCCTATGTAAGGACCAACATTTCGTGTGATAATTTTCACACGCCATCTCATCTCTTCCTGCATCATAAAACCCAATCCACCACTGAGCCGACCCCACATGCATTCTTCTTCATAGAACATGTCTTTTTTATTGTATTTTTCAAGAAAACTAAGTTCTTCATGGGATACTTCATGTGATCTATCATTTATTGATCCGACCATATGATTTTCTAAATACTCAATATCAGAAGATTCCCTAAGATTCCATCAACATTTCAAGAGGTTTTAGGTGATCAATCGGCCTCGAAAACTCATTTCAATCATCCGAATGGTGAACGGTCGATGAACAATTTCTTCTGAATCATTTTTATTCATCTGCTACCTTAATTTCCACAACTCTTCTGGGAATTCATGATTTCATAACTATAATTTGAAATAGTTTCATTTTAAGACAGATTCACAATGATCCATTGTTCATAATCCAATGAAGAACGTGAAGAACACACATGGTCGGGAGAAGAAATTCATAAAAAATCGAATAATGAACCTCTATCATAGTTCATTATGTTGTCGATCAGATTCGGTTAGAGGGATGAATAAGAAAGAAAAAAAATATGAATTAATCCCTAAAAACCCACAAAACAATCCACCTACAAGAATGATCGAATCGCGGATCAACCTGTTCATGGGTTGATCCACATTCATCATTTAAATCCATGAATGGGGAAGAAAAAAATTAAAATAAATACATATACCTCAAGTTAAGATCAATAAATTAAGAAGATGTATTGTTCTACCATCGTCGATGAGATCCTCTATCTCTATTGGATCCACGATTCATTAATGGTCGATTAATTGACGTTCATTGTCGAGAGGTTTCTTCGTGGTGTCTCTTCTCCACACCTCCAGAGAATTACAAGGATATGATGCTAAACCTTGAAATTTTTATTAACAATTTATTTAAAATCTCCTACAATTGTGTTGATGCAAAGTTAATAAAATAAATATTTTAATTTATTTTATTTACACAATAGTCTAAAAACTAACTTCTTCTCCCGACCCACGCCGGTTGAAGTTAGGCCTCTCCTAAGGTAAATTCACTACTCTTATTGTAATAGTACCCTTAGATTTCTGATATGGGTTCTGGTTTAAAAGTTATTCCACTTTTTCTTGAAAACATCTCCCACTCTCTAAAAATTTAATTTATTTAATACATTTATTTCAGGCACTTCTGGCCTTGAAATCGCACAAAATCTCTAATACTAGTCTCAAATTAATTCTATATAATATTTAAAAACAACACATGGAAAATACGGGACATTACATTCTCTTAACCTTAGATATTTGAATCCCAAAATGTCCAAAACAAAGGCTACTAAAACATATGTGGGTACTAGGCATGAATATGAGCCTCTTACTCCCATGTGCTATCCTGAAGGTCCTCATGATACCGCTAGACATACACCAAGGGAATTTCTCAGCCATGAAGGATCCCCCTATCGATCCTCGATCTCTACTGGGTACTCTGCGAAGGTCACCCCATCCATGATATCTTGCATTCCCTAGTAGATGATATGAGATGATTGTAACGACCCGAAATTTTGAATAAAACTTGTTTCCTAATTTTATGTGTTATTTTATTTTTATACTCAACAAAAATATTTCATTTGATAACATGAGTATAATTAAAATGATACCGTTGGTTTTTGACTGTTATATGACCATTGGTCAATATGACCACTGGAAACTAAACGTTTTGATTATTGTCTTTAAATACAAGTAATCTTGGTTAATTAATATAGAAAAAAGATTTGATGGCCTCACCCAGTAGTCTTGGACCGATCGAAGCCCATCTAACAGAACTTGGGAAGGAGGTAGCACCACTGGGCTTTGCTCTAGACCAAACCCAAGCTGAACTTCATCGTGTGAAGCTAGAACAGGATCGTCTTCGTGAGAAGTTCAAACAGATAGAAATTACTACTCGTGCGATGTTGGCCGAGCCTCCCTCGGATTCTCTCACCTTAGCACACCTAACACTTAGGTCCTATGCTGGTGTGATAAGGGGCTATGTAAGGAGACCGTGACTGCCTTGTGTAATCTTTTATTTTAAATAAAAATTTGGATTTCTTCTTATGATGAAGTTTATGAATTTTCAAATGACCGGATAAATATAGTATGCATATTTTTGATGAATTTTAGAAAATGGATATTTTAAAAATGGTTGTGTAAACCTTAAATAATTTAAAATGTGTAATGATTTTCAAAAAATGGTCTTCTATAATTATGTTCAGTAAAAAATTTAGAGTCTAATAAGATCAACTTAATTTTTTATGAATAGTAAATTATGAATAGTGATTTAATGATTAGGATTAGTAATGTGTCCAAATGGATTAGTAATCTCACTTAAAGATAGTATTAATATAATCTAGGCACCTTGATTAAGTAATGTGATTCAATAAAATGGTTACAAAACGGTTTCATAAATTATTATTCAAGCATTAGTTTTTTCGGGTGAATAGTGTTTTTTAATTAAAAATTTAAATAAAAATATTTAGAAAATTATTTTTATAAAACAGATTTCATTTTTGAACTCAGAGCACCGATATTATGCTATGGTAATTTTTGGGGTTTTTTCTGCAAAAATGAATTTTCGGCGAATAGTGTTTTTATTTTAAAATTAAATTAAAAATATTTATAAAAATATTTTTATAAAATGGAGTTCATATTTTTAATCAGAGTGTGGATATTTGGTTAAGGTGAAATTTTGGGATTATTCTGAGAAAGTTGAATTTTCGATGAATAGTGAAAATACAGTTTTTAAGTTACGGGTATTTAATGACATCATTAAATGGTGTATTAAGTTTGTAATCAATATGTTAGACTTATGAATAGTAAGATAAGGTAGGAGGTGTCCCAGGTGGCCAATACCATGGGCAAATACCATGGGCATGCCCATGGTTTTGCCAAAACCACTAATGAGGTGTCCCTTTGCCATTAATGCCTTGTCCCCTCACTTTCCCTATAAATACAAGCCCTCCTCTCATCCATTCGACTCCCCACTCTTCCCCAACGAAGTTGTGATCTCATTACCTCCCAAGGAGTCCTATCAAGGTTCCCCCAGGCCCTCAAGGTCCCATCCTTTGAGGTTTAAGAGTTACATTTTAAGGTAAGGGATCCGACCCCTCTCTTTCTTTTCAAGTGATCTCTTTTATGTCAATTCTTTTATGCTCCATGTTATTATGTTGGAGGATGTTATTTTATACTCCTCTTACTGCCCCTTTCATGTTCATATAATGAGAGATCCCCTCTTACTCTCATTATTTCGTTTTATGAAGTTTTATGTGGCGTCGTTAGGCTACCGAAATTTTTGTAATGGATTCTTTCTCCCCTCACATTTTTGAAGATCTATTTTCATGTAATGTATTTCATGTTCCTTTTTATTATGTTGGGGTATGATCTCTAAATTTATCATAATGATCTTTTATGATCATATGATGAGAGACCCCATTTTATCTCTTTAATTCAGTATTTTGAAGTTTTAAGTGGCGCCGTTAGGCTGCCGAATTTTTAAGTGGTTCTTCACCATTCTCATTTTGAAGTTCTACTTTCATGTCAATTCTTTCATGTTCCTTTTTGTTATGTTGGGTTATGATCTCTATATCTATCATACTGATCTTTTATGACCATATGATGAGAGACCCCATTTTATCTCTTCAATTCAGTATTTTGATGTTGTAAGTGGCGTCGTTAGGCTGCCGAATTTTTGAGTGGTTCTTCACCCTTCTCGTTTTGAAGTTCTACTTTCATGTCAATTCGTTCAAGTTCATTTCAATTATGTTGGGGTATTATCTCTATATCTATCATACTGGACTCTTATTTTCATATGATTAGAGACCCTATTTGACCTTGTCAATTCAATTTTGTTGAATTTGAAGTGACGCCGTTAGGCTGCCGAATTCTCACAAGAGAAATCTTATTTTTTTTCTTCCTTTCATGTTATTCATTTCATATGGTATATTTTCAAATTTCATTACCATGTTCTTAAATCCCTTATATTTTGTCCCTCTACTGTTTTATGGGTCATTTATGAATGTTTGACCCATGTCCCCTCCCTTCTCAATTTTTTCCAAAACCCCGAAACATAGCCGTTATGCTACATAATTTTCGTCTCAAAGTGTCTCTCTCTCTTTTCTCAAAATTATTTTATGTTATAAAGTGAATAATAAAATCTATTATTTCTAAAGGGGTATTCACATATATATCAAAATGTTCTATTTTAAATTCTGGGATTTACATACATGAAACCCTCTTTCCCTTTCCGTGGGTTTAAAGTGATGTAAAGATCATATCTTTAAAGCAGTTTTTAAAACGTTATGATTATGAAATGAAACCCATTTATTTTATGATATATGGGTTATTTATGAAAGTTTTGATGATGATATATGTGGCTAACATGATAATAAAGGCAAAGTTAAGGGTGCGCCCTGATAGCGCTCCAATGCATTGGGTAATGATGTAACCACTAGAGATTACAATTTTCACGATACCTTGGTGAATAACCTTGGTAATTTTCAAATGACACCTTGGGGATGGACCTTGGTGATATGTTCATGATTGTCTATGTTAAATGATGTAGCCACATATTCAAGTTATGAAAAATGTTATTTTTATTATGTTATGCCTCATGGTTTCATTTTCATGCCATAAAGTTCTTTTCATGACCTTATTGAAGTATCTCAAGTTCACATGTAAAATGTTTCTCTTGTTTCCCTTATTGGGCCTTCTACTCACCATTTCTTTTGATGTATGTCTCCAGGTTATGAGATGCAGTAATGAACCTAGGATGAAAATGAGGATAAGCCTTTAAAGTGTTTAAGAAGAATGTTTTATGTTTTCATGTTTTAAGTTCCTGGTTTCCAAGACAATAAACCTTAAAGATCCTCAGTTTTGTGTAATGTAATGAAAGTTTATGTTATAAAAAGGCGGGATGCTATAGTTGGTATGAAAGGATGGTTTAGTTATTTGTGGAAATTAAGATATGAAAACTCTAGGAAGAACCCTATAGAAAAGTTTAAATATAGGAAATCTTCCTGGTATTTTGGTGAGTATTGAGTAAGGGGTTTCCAAGAAAATACATCCCTGTCTAGATACGAGAAGGTAGAGGTGGCTCTGGCACAGATGTACATAGGGGTAAAACCCGAAAACACCGCTTTGAGATAGACTCGAACGGGAACTAGTACACGACAACGGGCCTTGCTGCACTCTTGGTTACGACACTCCCGGGGGATATGCTTTGGTAAATTCATAAGCTTAGTATGAACCATTGTTAAAGGAACAAAGATAAAATAAAATAAAGGTTCACATAAGAATATATGATCATGGATAACCTAGATGGGAACCTAGGGGATCACAAGTTAGGGTATAATTTTCTTCTACAAGTTATCCTTATATGATTTTAGTTTCTTTTCATGATTATTGGCTAAGTATTTAAGCCCCTAATTATAGATTCTTTTCTTAGTTAATGGCTGGAAATGGAAGAACATGTCCCAACGACCAATGTGATAGGAAATGCTACGATTGCCGTATTAATACGACAGAGATGATTAAGGGATTAAAAGATGATTATTATTTTGGAAGATGTTCACTATTTTGAGGACCCTATATGATCAGGGTAAATAGATTACTACGGTATTTTCATTGAGGAGTAAGGTTGACTTATATTTTTAAGAATCAATGAATTTAAGGTGGACTTATAGTAATTTAGGTTAGTTATGGAAATGATTAACCTATCTTGGGTAAAATATGTTTAGGTTAGCTACTATTGTTATAAGATGTTAGGTGTGGTTGATGTTGTTTGGAGATGAACAATGAAGATTATTTTGGAAGACTATGTCATCAAATCCGTCTTGTATTTGGGTTTCAATCTTAGTTTGGTTTATTTGGAGGAATTTTAAGGACCGTTATTTATGGGATGGTCTATGATGAACTTTGGGTAGTACCATGGAACTTTAAAGATTTAAAAATAGTTTCCCTTCCTATGGGATTATTTCTTTTTGAAGAGTTGTTTTACCTTACCCTTTCTGTTTTTGGGATAATGTTTAAAGATAGAAGAAATAGATAGTTAATCTTTTGTGGATTATGTGATTCTCTAGAAGATGATTCTTGTGTTTTGATGAGACCAAGTAGTTTTGAATTCTCATCTTTTGGAGAAAAGATTAGTTTTGGTAGAAACTTATTAAAGGATGAAACTCTACATGAAGGTAGGTATATTTTCTTATGTTTTTGTTCTATGTAGTAAATGAATTCCTCAAAATTATGAAAAGGAACGTAATACAAAAATGTTGTTGGTTTAAGTTTCCTACTAGGTAATCAATGACCGTTTACACACATCATAAGTTTGGGATTTTCTTATGGTTAAATTTCTCCTAATCACGTTCTCTATCACTCTCCCTCAGAACTTGACCCTTTGTTTTTCCTCCATGTCCATGTTTTCCTACATGGAATCCTAGTGTGGGATAACTCGGGTGACCTTCGTACTTCCCTTTCTTTCTTTTAATGTAATAGTTTTACTGACTCCTTTTCCGATGTGGGACTTTCAATTAAATTTCAAAACCTAATTTTTAAAAAAATTGCGAGGACGCAATTTCTTAAGGGGGGAAGATTGTAACGACCCGAAATTTTGAATAAATCTTGTTTCCTAATTTTATGTGTTATTTTATTTTTATAATCAACAAAAATATTTCATTTGATAACATGAGTATAATTAAAATGATACCGTTGGTTTTTGACTGTTATATGACCATTGGTCAATATGACCGCTGGAAACTAAACGTTTTGATTATTGTCTTTAAATACAAGTAATCTTGGTTAATTAATATAGAAAAAAGATTCGATGGCCTCACCCAGTAGTCTTGGACCGATCGAAGCCCATCTAACAGAACTTGGGAAGGAGGTAGTACCACTGGGCTTTGCTCTGGACCAAACCCAAGCTGAACTTCATCGTGTGAAGCTAGAACGGGATCGTCTTCGTGAGAAGTTCAAATTGATAGAAATTACTACTCGTGTGATGTTGGCCGAGCCTCCCTCGGATTCTCTCACCTTAGCACACCTTACACTTAGGTCCTATGCTGGTGTGATAAGGGGCTATGTAAGGAGACCGTAACTGCCTTGTGTAATCTTTTGTTTTAAATAAAAATTTGGATTTCTTCTTATGATGAAGTTTATGAATTTTCAAATGACCGGATAAATATAGTATGCATATTTTTGATGAATTTTAGAAAATGGATATTTTAAAAATGGTTGTGTAAATCTTAAATAATTAAAAATGTGTAATGATTTTTGAAAAATGGTCTTCTACAATTATGTTCAGTACGAAATTTAGAGTCTAATAAGATCGACTTAATTTTTGATGAATAGTAAATTATGAATAGTGATTTTATGATTAGGATTAGTAATGTGTCCAAATGGATTAGTAATCTCACTTAAAGAAAGTATTAATATAATCTAGGCACCTTGATTAAGTAATGTGATTCAATAAAATGGTTAAATAACGGTTTCATAAATTATTATTCAAGCATTAGTTTTTTCGGGTGAATAGTGTTTTTTAATTAAAAATTTAATTAAAAATATTTTGAAAATTATTTTTATAAAACGGATTTCATTTTTGAACTCAGAGCACCGATATTATGCTATGGTAATTTTTGGGGTTTTTTCTGCAAAAATGAATTTTCGGTGAATAGTGTTTTTATTTAAAAATTAAATTAAAAATATTTAGAAAATTATTTTTAGAAAATGGAGTTCATATTTTTAATCAGAGCATTGATATTTGGTTAAGGTGAAATTTTGGGATTATTCTGAGAAAGTTGAATTTTCGATGAATAGTGAAAATACAGTTTTTAAGTTACGGGTATTTAATGACATCATTAAATGATGTATTAAGTTTGTAATCAACATGTTCGACTTATGAATAGTAAGATAAGGTATGAGGTGTCCCAAGTGGCCAATACCATGGGAAAATACCATGGGCAAGCCCATGGTTTTGCCAAAACCACTAATGAGGTGTCCCTTTGCCATTAATGCCTTGTCCCCTCACTTTCCCTATAAATACCAAGCCCTCCTATCATCCATTCGACTCCCCACTCTTCCCCAACGAAGTTCGGGTCTCATTACCTCCCAAGGAGTCCTCTCAAGGTGCCCCCAAGCCCTCAAGGTCCCATCCTTTGAGGTTTAAGAGTTACATTTTAAGGTAAGGGATCTGACCCCTCTCTTTCTTTTCAAGTGATCTCTTTTATGTCAATTCTTTTATGCTCCATGTTCTTATGTTGGATGATGTTATTTTATACTCATATTACTTCCCTTTTCATGTTCATATAATGATAGATCCCCTCTTACTCTCATTATTTCGTTTTATGAAGTTTTAACTGGCGCCGTTAGGCAACCGAAAGTTTTGTAAAGGATTCTTTCTCCCCTCACATTTTCAAGATCTATTTTCATGTAAAGTATTTCATGTTCATTTTTATTATGTTGGCGTATGATCTATAAATTTATCATACTGATCTTTTATGATCATATGATGAGAGACCCCATTTGATCTCTTTAATTCAGTATTTTGATGTTTTAAGTGGCGTCGTTAGGCTGCCGAATTTATAAGTGGTTGTTCACCATTCTCATTTTGAAGTTCTACTTTCATGTAAATTCTTTCAAGTTCCTTTTTGTTATGTTTGGGTATGATCTCTATATCTATGATACTGTTCTTTTATGACCATATTATGAGAGACCCAATTTGATATCTTCAATTCAGTATTTTGATGTTGTAAGTGGCGCTGTTAGGCTGCCGAATTTTTGAGTGGTTCTTCACCCTTCTCGTTTTGAAGTTCTACTTTCATGTCAATTCGTTCATGTTCCTTTCTATTATGTTGGGGTATTATCTCTATATCTATCATACTGGACTCTTATGTTCATATGATGAGAGAACCTATTTGACCTTGTCAATTCAATTTTGTTGAAGTTGAAGTGACGTCGTTAGGCTGCCGAATTCTCACAAGAGAAATCTTATTTTTTTCTTCCTTTCATGTTCTTCATTTCATATGGTATATTTTCAAATTTCATTACCATGTTCTTAAATACCTTATATTTTGTCCCTCTACTGTTTTATGGGTCATTTATGAATGTTTGACCCATGTCCCCTCTCTTCTCAATGTTTTCTAAAACCCCGAAACATAGCCGTTATGCTACAGAATTTTCGTCTCAAAGTGTCTCTCTCTATTTTCTCAAAATTATTTTATGTTATAAAGTGAATAATAAAAGCTCTTATTTCTAAAGGGGTATTCACATATATATCAAAATGTTCTATTTTAAATTCTGGGATTTACATACATGAAACCCTCTTTCCCTTTCCGTGGGTTTAAAGTGACGTAAAGATCATGTCTTTAAAGCAGTTTTTAAAACGTTATGATTATGAAATGAAACCCATTTATTTTATGATATATGGGTTATTTATGAAAGTTTTGATGATGATATATGTGGCTCACAAGATAATAAAGGCAAATTTAAGGGTTCTCCCTGATAGCGCTCCAATGCATTGGGTAATGATGTAACCACTAGAGATTACAATTTTCACGATACCTTGGTGAATAACCTTGGTAATTTTCAAATGACACCTTGGGGATAGACCTTGGTGATATGTTCACGATTGTCTATGTTAAATGATGTAGCCACATCTTCAAGTTATGAAAAATGTTATTTTTATTATGATATGCCTCATGGTTTCATTTTCATGCCATAAAGTTCTTTTCACGACCTTATTGAAGTATCTCAAGTTCACATGTAAAATGTTTCTCTTGTTTCCCTTACTGGGCCTTCTTCTCACCATTTATTTTGATGTATGTCTCTAGGTTATGAGATGCAGTAATGAACCTAGGATGAAAATGAGGAGAATCCTTTCAAGTTTTTAAGAATAATGTTTTATGTTTTCATGTTTTAAGATCCTGGTTTCCAAGACACTAAACCTTAAAGATCCTCAGTTTTGTGTAATGTAATGAAAGTTTATGTTATAAAAAGGCGGGATGCTATAATGATTCATCTGCATACCTCCTCATCTATGAAATGTGGATGAAATCATGTACCTAGTGCAAGTGCATCGATAGAGCTAGGTAGTATTCCACCTCACAAACATTACACAGTATATGGAATGGGCTGATGAACCTCATAGACAAATTTATACCCTGACCAAATCTCTACATCCCATTTCTCAGTGAGACCCAAAGAAATACATTGCCTCCCTCATAGAACTCCATAGGTCTCTATCATCTATCATCATGATACTTCTACTAGCTTTGCGATGTCTTCATCCATTCTTTGATGATAATCACCTCTTTGGTGGTAGCACGTACAAACTATGGACCAATCAGTTTTGAATATTTGAGGTCGGTCTAGAAAAAAGGTGACTGGTAGGGTCTCCAATATAAATCCTCAAATGGTTCCATACTAATGGTGGAGTGGTATCTATTATTATATGCGAAATACACCACTAATATGTGTTCCTCCCAACTATGACCAAAGTCCAAGTTTCATGCCCACAACATATCTTCCAAAACATGAATTGTCTTTTCCATCTGGCCATCAGTCTGGGTATGGAACGTTGTGCAAAAGCATTGATGAGTCTCAAAATCCTCCTGTAATCCCTTCCACATCTAGGTTGGGAAGCGTTCATCATGATATGAGACTATCATCAATAGGACACCAAGAAGACACATTATCTCCTACTTGTAGAGGCATCGAATTCTCTCTACAGATATCTTCTTCCCGATGGATAAGAAGTTGGACGAGATGGTGAGTCTATTTAAAATCACCCAAATAGAATCATGACCCTTGGATATACGTAAAAAACCCATCATAAATTCCATTGATATTCCATCCCACTTCAACTCGGGTACCTATAAAGGGTGAGATAACCCTACTAGATACTACTGGCCACCCTTCACCTGATGGCACATAAGGTATCTAGAAACAAACAATACTACTATATTATTCACACCTAACCACTAGAACTGACACTGGAGGTCTTGGTACATATTTTCCACTCCATGGTGTATCGTCAAAGGAGATGTATGAAACTCCCTCAGAACCTCCTCCCACAATTCCTCTAGTATAACCATGCACCCTCTAAAAGAACAATGTGCTCCCCACATTGATAATATCCATCAAGAGCATGTTGTATGGATAAATGAGCACGTAATGTCTCACAGTCGATATCTCCTAGTTATGCCTCCATGACTCTCCAAAATAGTGGAGGGGTGACGACCATCAACTAGAGATAAGATACATCATCTCCATTAATGAATGATAACTGTAGTGAGGCCATCTGCTCTAACTCCTTTCTCAACAACTATGAAGGAGACCTTCTATTAAGAGAATCATACACAAAGTTCAAATTCCTAGGATTATAGACGATCTCAAAATCATTATCCTAGAGTAAGTCTAGAAATATCATCTACCTCATATTTAGATCCTTCTAAGATATGTTTTACTCAAGGATCTTGTGGTCATATTAGATGATAAACTACTCTCCCGTCTGGTAGTGGCACAACATCTTCAACGCAATGACTACTACTACCAACTCATGTTCATGGGTCATGTAGTTCATCTTATGTGGACTTAGCTGGTGCATACCATAGACAATCACTGTTTATCTCTACAATAGAACAAAACCATGCCTTTTCCCTAATGCATCATAGAAAACTACTTACTTAACACCCTCCTCTGGTAACCTCATGATTAGGGATGTCGTCAAACTCTTATTCAACTGGAGAAAAGCCTATTGGAAATCCTTAGAACATATAAAATTATACCCCTTCCTAGTCAAGGTTTTCATCAGTGTTTGTATCCTGGAAATATTAGGGATAAATATCTGGTAATATCCTACTAGCCTATGGAATATCTGCACCTCTGTAACTCTCCAAGGTGGCTCCCATGATAACACCGCCTAAACCTTGGTTTGGTCAAACACTACCCTATCTGCTGAGATAAAATATCCGAAAAAGTGGACCTCTTATATCCAGAACTATCACTTCAAGAGCTTCCCATGAAGTTAGTACTCCCAGAGTATGTCTAGAACCATCCACAGATATCTTGCATGCTCCTCCTCTGACACTGAGTACACTAGGATGCCATCAATAAAGACCACTATGAACCAGTATATGTATGGATGGAGGATCCGGTTAATAATTACGATGAAAACTATAGTGGAATTCATCATGATAAAGAGCATCATCATGTATTCGTAGTGAATGTAGCTGAATATGAATTCCATGTTCGATATATCCTCATATCATACTCATAACTGGTGGTAACCTGATCAAAGGTCAATATTTGAGAACCTTCAAGCCCCCATCAGCTGATCTAAGAGGTCATCAATCCCCAGTAGTGGATACTTTATCTTCACCATCACCTGATTTAGGCACTGGTAATCCTTGAAAAACTTCAATCTCTCGTATTCCTCTTTGAAAAAAAACTAGGGCCACCCATGGTGAAACACTGGGTCATATGAATCCCTTACTCTGAAAATCCTCCAGCTACACCCTCATCTCATGAAGCTATATAGGATCCATCTAACACTGCAGTGAGGATATCACTGTCTTCCTTGGGAGTAAGTAAAGGTAGAAGTCAATTTCTTGGTGGGGAGATAATATCGGAACATCTTCTGGAAAGATGTCCTCATACTCCACCACTACTTCTGGGAACTAAAATCTCACAACATTGATTACTCTAAGGTTAATTATACCCAAATCATTTGTGATCGGCTGAAACCTCCTAAGTATGATCCCATCTTTTTCAACCTTGGTAATAATTTTCACCAAAAAAAGAAAAACCTTGTCCCATCACTATGGATAGACCACACTCTTCACCTAACAGAGTCAACTTGGACATAGACAGAAGATAAACAATCCATAACGAGAATGATTTCATAAGGAATTAATGTTTCCACCAAGGGGTTCCAACCAAAAACCTCACCTCTAAGTGCAAGATCACACTGTCGACAAAGATACATGATTATCGAGTCTCCCCTCATCGTTGTCACCATGTGTAAGGGTTGAGTAAAAAGGTCTACCAGAATCACAAGGTTACAAACAAGACATATGGAAAGGAAAGAATTACTAGAATCCTTGTCTATAAGTATAGAAGATTATGTGGAGTAGACACATATCATACCTCGGGTCATCCCTGGAGTCCCTGGTTCGTACTCTTCAGCCGCATGTAGCTTCCCCTGCCGCTGTCCCCAAACACCTTGAGCCTGGTGCGAACCTCCAGGGGGTGGTGGTGGAAGTAGGTCAAAGTGTATTCCACCTCCTGCAGCTCTCCATACTCATATGCCACATCTGCTACCCGATGAGTTTTCTGGATCCACTCTTTTCCATTGCCTCAGTGATCTATCCACCGACACCCTATGATATGATCAATGGGTTAGACGGTCTCTAGAAAGGTGTCCTCTATAATCGCATGAGTAGCATCGCCTCTACCTAGGATGATTGGATAAATTCTGAAAGCCCTGGAGTGTAGATCCCCTATCAAGGGTCCTACTGGGATGACTCCTACATCCTATTCCATGTGACTATCATCGCTTCCAACTAACGAGGTCTCCGCACCTGTCTACCTGATGCTGACTACCGTCAGCTGTCTCTACTCATCCAAGAACCTCTCGATCACCATGGTTCGCTCGAGCACTTTATAATAAGTATGAATTCATTGAGGCTTGACACAAGCTCTAATATTGAATCTTAGTCCTCAGTTAAAGGCTTGAGATTTGATGTATGGATCCCTTACCATATCCATCAAGTGCCTGGTGAAGTTGGTGAACCTCGATGAATAATCATCCACCGTCAAACTATCCTTCTAGAGATGAAGAAGCTCTTGGATATTCATTTACCTAAGCATAACTGGAGAGAACTCCTCCCTAAAGAGTTTCTCAAAATCTATCGATGAAAAAGTCTCCTCATCACAAGTCTTCAAGGTCAAAATTCAACATCATCCCACTGAACCCAGAAGAAGGCTCTCTTATAGGATAACCATCTCGTCTGATGGTGCCCTCACTAGAAGAAAAACTCGAGTCACTACCTCAAACTAGTCCTCAGCCTATTGAGGGTCGGGCTTAGCTTGGAACCAGAGGGGTCTCTGTCTCTGAACCTCATGATGTACTCTTAGCCTTTTCTCATCATCTGGTGGTACTGAAAGTACCACACACTACTCTACTGGTGATGGTATAGTAGGTGCATCACATAAAAATAACTCCTGAGTAAATGGTCCCTGAATTTAATCCTCGTCACTAGGGGGGTCATCCACGTGACTAAGCTATAGAATCATAGTAGGTCTACATTGAGGAGGAATCCTATAAAGAAACAATATTTACGATGCCAAAGAGCATATCAGGATATCTGACAAAAAATAACATGAAAAAAACCCCATTCCTATATGATTTATATAACATTGTTTTTTCCATGCAACGTGTGTTTTCATATACCAAGTTGAAAATAGGTTTTCAGAGTCATGGTGTATGGATACTTCATCCGGCCGCACCAACACTGGAGTCCCTGGCCTAATATCCAAACTCAAAATACTTAACACTACTACCCTAAAACAATATCTCAGACTCTCAATCCTATGGTGGAAGCGACCTCCTCTGATACCACTCTATCACGACCCATCCTAGGGATGCTCATGTCATAAATCCCCAATCCCTCATCCAAGAGGCTAGGGGAAGGTGAATGGCCTTGATAGGCATATCACTAACATGGGAGGCATTACCTAAGTACATGTATGTACACAAAATACTCCAATACAACAAATAATGAAATGTAAAATCCACCAAGGACAAAATTCATGCATACAACTAATCCAAAACAATAGAGTACAATAGTAAGTAAAGTGCAAAAAGTAAAATGGGGAAGAAAACAAGACCACCAAAAGAAAGAGTCTCCAAAATAAAAATTCCAACCTACAGGAAAGGAATATGTTCTAGGACTCTTGATCATAGCCTTAGGGACACCTCTTCCTATAAGGATGTTCACAAAGCTCAGTTTAATCTTGGTCTGCCCTGGACTTCGTTAAAAGGAAACTTTTCTTCACAAGACATGACATGTGTGGGAAAATCCCGTCAATGGGTGACTATAACAATACTCAGTATATGACCTCTAAAACCACAAAAAAAAACACAATGTAAAGTTACAATCCTCTCTACATAGTATTTGTGTATAGAACATATAAAAAGATAAATATCTAGATATACTCAAAACCCAGGACCATAGTCTATATGTAAGTACCAAAGAACGCATACCCACACTAGGGATTCATTCCGATGATTCCATAAAGCACTCATTTAGGATAAATAAATACATGAGTATAATATCTCTGATTATTTATGTTTGAGATGTACTATTCTTTGGGAAGTTTCATGAGAGATATTGATACGATGATAGATCTGAATAGAGAACATATGCACTCATTCCGGAAGAACAAACTCCTGAGTGGGAAAAGATCATGATACATAGATGAGGATCACCTCCAAGGATTTAGTGTATTCCATGATTCATTCGGGCCTCTTAGAGGGACTCTGACTTTATCTAGGAAGTCTTGTTGAAGGGATCATACTCTTATGGATGGAAATGATAACTGAAATTCCAGGAACACAAAAATGGGCACTAATCCAAACAAAAATTGTGCATGGAATAGTGGAAAAGGAGATCAATCCACATAGTAGAGAGTACATGGCCTGTAGAAAGGTCACATGCCATGTCCCTGGACTTTGGGTACTACTCGTGTACAATGACCTGAGTTAAAAGACATGACATGAAAAAATCTCATACATGACATGTAGTAAGGGTCACACATTGTGTCCGATTATCTAGGGTCTGATCTATGTACACTAGCCATGTGCTCATACACGACATCAACTTGTGTATGCCAACCGATGTACTGGTACATAGGGTAACCCACATATCTAGCCTGTTCTGGCTGTGTGGTGGAGTACATGTCGTGTAATCCACCCCATGTACATGTATTTTATGAGATAGATGCCAAGTGCCATGTATGTACCCACAAACAATGTGACAGTTTTCACACTCCGTGTCATTGCTTCATGCATCGCAAAAACCTACCATGACTGACATGGATCCAGACACCATGTTCTTCTAAGAACATGATGTGTTTGTCTCATTTTTCTAGGAAACAAAGTTCTTCATTAAAAGCTTTCATTGATATCCAATTTCTCGATATGTCCATTCAGTTTACTTGAAACTCAAGATCTGTGGTTTCCCCTCCATTCCATTAACATTTTGGGAGGTATCATGTTTCTGATCGGCCCTAAAAACTGGTTTTTATCATTCGTGCAAAGAACGGTTGAAGAATTATTTCATTTGAATGGTGTCGATTTTTCTGTCTCCTTCATCTTCGCACCGCCACTGGTTCATCACGATATAAAACCTACTTTTTTGGATCGTTGCTTTGCAATACGGATGCACAACGATCCGTTGTTCATAATCCCACGATGAACGCGAAGAACACACTAATTCAGGAGAAGAAATTCATAAAAAAAAATCAAGGAACAAACCTCCACCATTGTTCATTATGGAATCAATACACTCCCTTTATAAGGATCAAGAAGAATGAAACAAATATTATTTAATCCCTGAAAACAAACCTGCAATAGAACCCTATTTCAAGAACAATTGAACCATGGGTCAACCTGTTTGTGGGTTGATTTTCATTATTTTTTTAAATCCATGAATGGGGAAGAATACAATTAAAATAAAAACCCCTATTTTAAGTTAAGATCAATCATTGATGAATAGGGACTTCCCTTACATCGTTGATAAGATACTCTAAATCCATTGACGGTGCGATTCATGAATGGTCAATTCATCATCATTCGTTGCCGAGAGGTTTCTCCAAGGGGTATCCTCTCAACACATGTAGATAATTCCAGGGTTACGCAGTTAAACAAAGAAATTATTCTTAACATCTTATTTGAAATATCTCATCGTTGTGTTGATTTAATTTTAGTAGAATGAATATATTATTTTATTTTATTTTATTTCTTTAAACGTCCAAAAACTATTTTTTCAGTTGACTCGCACCGGTCGATGTTAGGATATGCCTAAGGTAAATTCACTACTATGAACTAAATGGTGCCCTAAATTTTTTTTCCTTTGAACATGTTTAAATGTTATTTTACTATTTCATGAAAACTTCACGAATGCGCTATTTAAAATTTTAATTTATTGCAAACAATTATTCTGGGCACTCGGGCACTCAAAATCGCAAGTCTTCATAAAGCCTGGTCTCTAATTAATTCCATATAATATTTAAAAATATAATACTAAAAATTAAAGACATTTCAAATTAAGGATAAGTGGTGCATGCTTTCATTTTAATGTTATCCTTCCAATTTGATGTCGTAATTTCATTTCTTTCTCAGGTATGTTGCTTGAAAAACCTTTATACTTTTTCAATAAAAGTTATTCATTTCTTTTTATTCCATTATTCTTCACATCACATTGATATCATTTCCTCAAGGTCTGACCTTATTCACACAAAAACTTGTGAAATCCTTCACAAAACGGTGGAGTGTTCATCATTTTATTTGTTTTCACTTATTCAATCTAACATCTTTAAATTACCTCTCATATTCCATTGAAAGATTTGAATCCATGGAAGGATTCCCATTTTATTGGTTGATCCTAGGGAGTTTCATGGTTTTTTATTCAATGTTATTTCATGTTATTTGATATTTTAATAAGTTCATTATTTTATGACTTCCATTCAATGAGTTTTCTTCTTCTTCATCTTCTCCAAATTTAACGACGACACTTTTTGAGTGCTAGAAGGGATAGATTTTTTGGAGTTCTCATTAATGTGATCCTCTAAATGAATTGGTGATTAGCTTTGGAATTTTTTAGATATTAAATTATTTAATGATGACGGGGAATTTATTCATTGATTGGATTCACCTTAAATTACTGATCTGATTTTTTTATGAAAACAAATATATCCAATCTATCCCTAATGAAACCCTAGAATCGACTCATCTTCATTAATTATTTCCATAAAAATCATTAGGTGTCTCATTCTTAAATTCAAACCATTATATTATTAACTTATGTATTCAAATATCCCAATTAAAATTAACACCAAAGTTATTCACTTCATAATCAAACCTCCCAATAAATATGAGTGTCTCAAGGTTACTTATTTGGTCCCTATGGTTTAGAACCCTACATGTACTCCAACGATCACTTCTACCTATAGGGTAAATTTGGGTGAGACCACATTCAATTACTAAGCATATAAGTTCAACCTTTTATTTGTTTTGTGTTTACCTATGATATGAGGTAGTATGTTATGAATTATAACAAGGACGAAAGAATGGTTTTATTCTATGTACTTTTATATATCCAATGTAACACGGGAATCATGTATGTATCTACTTTTCCAAATGTGTTAAACTAATTGATACTATGTGGTGATATATCTGGTATTTATTCCAATATAATAATTTATACATGATCTCTAGGTTACTGGGGATGGGGTCTTTACACTTATAATACAACCAACCTTGTTTCACGATATGAATTATGATATTTTCTATGAATGTCTTCAAAAAATTCATCACTTTTTCAAAGGATAACTAAGTGATGTTTGAAATATAAATGCTTTCATGTTCTCTCATCACATAAATATGGATTCTTGTTATGTGACAAGTGTGGGTCCTATATATCAATACACTATATTTTAACGACTTTCTATCTCATGAGATAATTATTTTTAGTGTGAGTGTAATTGTGGTTTTCTTTTCTGACAAAGACGCTGCATAAGTGTATTTGCGGTTAGATATGAGCACGAAGATTGTGAGTGAACGAATTTTTGTTTATCTATTCTCAAAAGACTATCTATGAGTGTATTTTCATGTATCTATTATCACAATGAATGTGTGTAATTGTATTCACCAGTAATTATGCACACAAAGGCTGTGTGAGTGAAAGTGTAGTTACCTATGCTCAAAAATACTATTGTAATAATTGTGAATGGATATGTCCATTATGTTATAATTTCCTATGTTTATTCACATGTAACATTCTTGATTATATTTTTTTGTTATGATCCATTACTCATGTTTATTATCTCATGTTTTCACACTATTGTGTCATGGTATATGATTGTCATTTTTGATTACATGATCTATCATGACTTGTGGAAAAATATTTTTGTTCCTTGTTTCATTTAATAAGATCATTCTCTAATTATCTGGTTTTCTCATATTATTTTGATCTAACCATTTATAAAATGTTGATATTTTTTTCTCTTACCAACGGTTTAAGCTCTCTCTAGCTCCACCGTTGGTTGTGTGGTGGTTTGGGTTTGGCGGTGAGGGACATGTCACATGGTCAAGTCCTCAGGCCTGTATATTTAAAGTGGTTTTTTTCTTATGTTGTGTTCCATGGGGGTGGATGTAATCAAAATTATATTGTTTATGCTCACTTAATTCATATGTTTTCATTCCTCAGTTTATGAAGCTAATAATATCCTAGGAGTTGTTTAGATGAAGTTATATAGGGGTACAATTACAGAGGAATGTTGAAAAGTGTTGCAAAATAAGTTATTTAGCTAATCTCTAAAAAAATAAGCCTTTTTATTCTTAGGATTGTGAGATTATTTGTGAAATTTAATGTTTAAATTATGAAAATTATGTGAAACATATGCAAGTTGGGCTTGAATCATCTCAGTTTGTATTAAAGCCTATGATTAAAGAAGGTGCTTTTAGCACCAGATTTGGGTGTACAGGTTTGAGTCACTACAACTCTTCTAATAGAGTAAAAATATTTAGGTTTTATGTATTAGATATCTAATTATATTAATATTCTCAAACAAAAAAATTTGTTTCAGGAATCAAGGTGTATCAATGAATGAAAAAGATGAAAATATGGATATAGTTAGGGATGTCCAGGTCAAACATGAAACTCTATGGAATCCACATGATGTATGATGGGGTCATAACACCTACTCCATGGTGAATTTCTTATACTAGAATTAAAATTATTGTTTATTATATATTTTAGGGTATAATTATGTTACTGATTACATAATTTTTTTTAGAATTGTGTAGCTTCATCAGTTTGGATGAGACTGGACTGAATGCTAGTAGCTCAAACTATACATCACACTGAAACTCTCACGGTTCGACTTGTACAGAGAGGTTTTTGGGGGTTGTAGGGGAGGCACACCCCTGCTCCAGGTATTAGGTTGTCTCTGACCGATTTTTTCGGGAACAATAAAAACCCAGACCATACTATAGCAGAGATGGATGGCAACACTGAGAGAGCACTATAGTAGTGCTAACATATTATAACACCATATCAAAATACATTATAGTAATGTAGACTTTTAAAATAGTTGTATTTTAGTATCTCTGACTTTGGAGACAATGGTACTAGAACATTGAAGACATCCATCCACGGATCCCTATAAGAAAATGTATTTACTATGAGATTGGTGGAATAATAGCATCATATTTTTGATGAGCTCATTTGAGGAAGTGTTTTTGTGTGTGTGTGAAACTCTGATTGTACCATGTAATCTTCTCTCTGTTATATTGATTTTCCTGCCACTCTGTGGATGTAGAGATCATTTCCAAAACCAATTAAATCATTGTATTTTTTTATCGTCTTGTCATTATACTATTTTTTAAACTTCTCCTGTTTCTCTTTATCTTTAAATTGTTTTTTGTTTGAATGTTTTCAATGTTTCCACCACAATACAAAAATAAAAATATACATAATCTTGGAAAAAATGTTCAAAAAACAAATGTTTTTATTATTTCTCTTGATGATCCATGCAACTCATTCATTTAAAAAAATATGATCCATTGACAGCAGTGATCTACTGATGATATGGATTTTAAAAAAATATATGAGTTAATATCTCTAATTTACATCAATGCATTGAAAATGATTTATGACATCATTTTGATATGTTTTCATCAAATTATACAACTTTAGTATATTCATTGTCTAATATTTTATGAGGGTCTCCGCTTTTGAATTGGGATTGTGACTGATTGTCTTGATTCCACAAGGAATACAAGAGTTTATAGTATTTGAAACACTATGATTAGGTAATTAAGAGGGAAAGGAAAATGCCAGGGGTATTTTACACATTAGAGAATTTTAAAATTTGTTTCAATATTCGAAAAATAAGACTGATTCATGATCACTAAACTGAATAAAAATGAACATCATCATCGATCGATCCCCCCATTGAGACTATCACCCTATAATTTTTATTATATCAAAATAAACTATAAATAAAATCCAAACAATCATGATTTGAGAATAAATAAGTAAGAAAAATAAATATGAAAGATAGGATGATTTAGAACATCACCCAACAATCCCACGAAGTTGGACTTCTATTTTAGAGGGAAAAACTGTAGAATAAATGATCTAAGAATGGAATCCCCAATTTTATAGTGATTTAATATAGAATTTAGAGGAGAGAGAACTTGGTTACGATGTTTTTTATGAGGAAGCCTCAAGTTCTCTTGAAATGTCCTAAGAATCTCTATTAAAGATTCTCATCAAAGTTCTTATGTCAGCAGAAGTGCCATTTATTTGTTGGAGGATGGGATTTTGGTGATGTGGTTATTTTTATTCAGTTGAGGTTGGTTGGTGGTGGTATGGTAGTGGGATGAATTGTATTTTGGCTTTTGGTGGGCTAGTGTGATGGGTATGTCTTCATGAATTGAGGGGCAGAAATTTCAGCAGGGTTTGTTTGGATTAGACTACAGTGGTCTGCCTTCATGAGATTTTGGGAGAAGAGTGGTTAGGAATGCTTGAGTGGGTTGATATGGGCATGGATGTAATTTTAGTGTTGTAAATGTGTATAGAATACCCCTACATAGGCCATCTCTATAGATGTGGTATTGGAAAACTATCTTTAAAGTAGCACTTTTTGGGATTTTCATCGAACAAGTGGATTAAAATTTAGCAGTAGATAAACATAAATACAGTAGGAATCCATTATAAAGACTTCTATTGACGAGTAGTAAACAAAAAATTGTATCAATCCAAACAAATGTGAAAAGAATAGAACCACCCTCTTATACCAACTGCAATAAAGGAACTGCAATGCATAAGCTGGATCAACTCCTTGAAGTAGCATCCTTCCAATGATTCAAACCCACATTATTCTTGCATTGTCTGTGTTCCCGATCGATCCCACCTAGTAGACAATTCCATGCAGCCTTAGACCTATACTATGATAAAAAGCTTCACTTTTGGAGGATCCATCATGGTCACTACTCCTGGTTGATCACAGTGACAAACCAACATGAAACCTCGTATCTATGAACCTCAAACCAGAAAAATAATCAGTTAGAAACACTAGGGAGTCTCCTCCACACAACTGTGGCATAAGAATGAACCCATCGGTAGTGAACATCCCCAACATCAAGCCCTAAAAAAGTTACCATGTCGGACTACTTCAAATCATTAATATAGAGATTCCCAATCATCTTTCCGAATTGGAAAAAGAGGACATGTATGATTAATGAAGTAAAACCCTCTTCACTGCATCAACTATCAGACTCAAACCATTAGTTTTGTACTGGTATCTAACCCACACACAATCATATCTCCATGTGAACATTGGATACTTTAGGTAAGTGGTGATGTTGACTGAAAATCATGTGGTGTGAAGAAAGTCAGTGCGCCTCACTAGCATTCCTTCTGATCACGAGATCAAGGATACTATTGGTTCTCGGGGCTTACAAAAAACCTATGGAAAGACATTAAGGTGGGGTTTGTCATATTTTGGGTCCTATATGTAATGAAAATCATCTAGCTTATAGCCAGTTCTCCTAGGCCTGATGGTTTCAATAATGGATTATTTCAACATCATTGGGATGTTATTCAACTTGATGTTTATATTATTTTTAAAGAATTCATCGCCAATGGTATGCTTACTCATGGTCTTGTTGCCCAATTTCGTTCTTTGATCCCAAAATTGGATAATTACTCATAGATTCATATCTTCAGACCCATTGCGCTTATCAAAAATTATTATAAAATCATTGTTAAGATCTTTTCTAATATAATAGAAACTATTGCTAACAAAATTTTCACTTGGAATGAATTTGTTTTTTTCATGGGTAGAACCATTCAAGATTTCATTTTACTTGCCTCAAAATTCACTATCCCTTTAATGGAATCTAACAAGGGAGGAAGTATTGTCATTAAACATGACATCAGAAAGGATTTTGATCCTTTTGATTGGAGATTTATCTATATAAGGTCTTTCATGGATTTGGTTTTATGAATAACTTAATTAGTAGAAATAAAACTCTCTTTAACTCTTCTCACATCTCAATTATTACTAATGGATATCATATGAGATTATTAAACTTCCACAAAAGTGTCAGATAGGGTGATATCCTTTCTTCTATTCTCTTCTCTATTACAGAGGACTACTTAAGAAGATTGGTCACTTGTCTTCTTGATAATTGTAACTTAATCCTATCTATTCTTCCATGAATTTGGCATTTCTTACTCACCTCCTTTATGGGGATGATATCATCCATTTATTTAAAGGGAGTTAAATAAATATTCAAAATCATTAGGTTTCTCTATCTTATTATGATGAAATCTCTGAACAAGCCATCAGTTGGAGTAAATCCTTTATCTTATTTGGGTTAAGGATTCCCACTAACATAAAACTCAACATAATTATTGAGTTGTATGTAAAAAAGAAACATTTGCCTTCACCTCTCTTGGAGTCCCCATATTTTAGGGCATACATAATTGGAATCACTTTTTTAAAATTTTTGACCAAATTAAATATCAATTCCCTCCTAGAAGGAAAAATATATATCTAGGATAGATAGATTTTTACTCATCAAATTCACAATTGTTTCAAAAAGGGTTTGCTCTTTGATGGTCTACAAATGGCCTATTTTGTAGGTTTCGGGTGCAGGGGATGACTGAGAAGGGTGGTTCCTAACATTGTTTTTTTAATGATTGATGGTCAAATCGAGATTTACATAATGAAAAGTGTCGTGATCTATAGAATTGAATCAAAGAATATAGATAATGAATATAATTCTAGAAATAAGAGAGGATCATCACATATTATTTATAATAAACATAATAAAATAAATAATTTCTTTGATGGAATTATTTCTTCGTTGATGGTTCAAGAAAAATATATGAGTTACACTATCATTACATCATATAAAAAAGTGCAGATTCTCTCTAGAAATGATCCACACGTGTTCCAGAAATTTTCAAACATCACAAAAGGATTCTTCAGGTACTAGAACAGGAGAACCTTTCACTTAAGTTATTTACCATTGATCGCTATGGGAATTTCTTTCAAATAATTCTCCATGACCTGGTGGAGGAAGATTTCTCTCTATTCTTGGAAGCAATCTTAGAGAAGAGAGATCTCATGTGCTTGAGAGAATTCTCCAATTCAGTTGTCCACAACCCAATCAAAATTAATTGTTATCTTGTGGGAAAATAATATAACTGGGTTTATATATAGCTAGGGTTAAAATAAAATAATTTCAATAGTTTCCTAAATTATTTATTTAATCATAGTGAAAACCCCATGTCAAATAATAATAATATTCTTATTATTTATCGACATTTTATTATCTTGAAAATTATAATTAATTATTATTTAATCAAATAATATTAAATATTTATTATTTTCTCACCAGATGTAAAATCGCAGTCCCTTATTCCTCCATAATATTTATCAGTCCACAAATAATTTTTCTTTTTCTATTAAATAAATATTACTGCATTATTCAACAATAAATAAATAAATATTATATTCACCATATTGAATATAAATATTTAATAAATATCCCACTCACATTACATTCTTTGGAAGAACTGGTGATAGAAAAAAAGGGATCAATCAAACCTGAATAATTATTAAACAACATATAGGAATAATATTTATTCAAGTTGTTAAATAAAAATTAATAATATATTATTTAACTGAGATTCTGGATACATATAGTATGGGCCCCTATAGGCCACTTTCTCAGTGGAATTGGTGAAGTAGTCTAATATCCAATGATAGCATCTAACAACACGACAAGACACCCAAAGAGAAAGGAGTTAATGTCGTAATTATAAGATACATCATATAGATTCTTACTATGTAATGTAATCTATTTATCATGATATCTAAAATCAAGCAGGTGTTATACCAGTACCATCTACCTATGTGATCAATATATCATTCTTTTTCTTTCTTGAAATAATTCTTGCTTATAGAACACCAGGGCCACTAAATTATTTAGGCTATATCATTTCCATCAAAGGGCCTGAGATATTAAATTCTATTAAATAACAAAAGAGATAAATCCTTTTTCATATTATTAATTAATGCAATATTACTCATGATGCACCCAATATATCCAACATCACCGTGAATATATTTCATTATGATTTTCATCAATACATTAAATTACATGACTCATAATATGTAATCATAATAATCATAAAGTCGAAGGACCAATACATACATCCTTAATTCATAACATCCAATGACACATATAAAAGTGCAGTTCCTACTGGTGGGTCTCATTCTTATAATATCCTATTGGACATTACCATGGGGGTAAACCACGAGAAGGTGACACAAAGTCCTATGAGTCTCCACCCCAGATATCCTATATCATTTGTGTCCCTCAAATAATACAATCCGACTATAGAAAATATATTGAAGAATAGTTTCATAGCAGTTATGGGTTCTCATCATAGCGGGGAACTATTATGACCTTTTAGTGTGGTGGCTACTGTAGAGAAATTATCACATACTATGTTACGTAGAAGATATATCATGATGTGATAAATAGTTTATTAATATGAAAAAAATGAATACTTTCTATCATAAAGTACATATAATATTTTTCTAGGGAACCAACTCCAAAAAATTGTCCTTATCAAAAAAATTTCTTTATCAAAAAATTTCTTTAGAGTGGAAGCACTCCTGAAAAAAAAGTGAATGTTTTTTGATCTAACAGTTGAAAACCATTAGATAATGGTGGTCTTGAAATAAAAAAAAATTAAATTATTCAATGATTCTTTATAGGATAGACTTACTTATAATCTCCATTATAATGAATCCATACCCCTTAATTTCCTTAAAAATATATTCCTTGACAAGCTGAACAAAGGAAATCTAAAATATATGGGATCCTCTATCTTACTTTATATTAAACAAAATTTATCTAACATTAGGATTAACTTTAAGTGGATGGTTAATAGAGAGTCTTATATGAGTTTTTGGTTAGTTAACTAGACTGACTCTCCGTAGATCTCTATGTTTGATCCAATTAAATTACCTGAATACACCACTATTTCTGTTAATGATTTTTTATAAATTTTGCTAGTTTAGATATTACAAGTGATATTAACCATGTCATTTACAATTAATACTTTTCAAATTATAATGATATCTAAATTTTGGAACCTTCCCATAACGAGATGATCAACTCTAAAACTTAATACAATCACTATTTTAGGAATTTAGATACTAATTTTTCTTGGCTTAATTTTTTTGATAACACTTGGATAAAACCTTAAAGACTCACTATTTTTTAGATATCTTGTCACAACTGGGTTCCCATTGAAAACTGTCTCAAATATTTTTGGGTTCAACAATGCTCTAATTGTTGACTATGCAATCGACATAAAGAAGACACTAGCCAACATTTTCATTCCTGTTCTACTATTAATTAACTTTGGAAGTATATTCTTGATCTATTTTATTATAGATAGTTACTTTTTTACTAAATCAACTCTTAACTTCAATGATGTGCTGCTACAATCACCTCTAAGCTGATCAATCACCTATTTTTGGATTTTAATGATGGTCTTCTTCACATGATTTGGTATGAAAAAAATACTTATATGCATCAAAATAACTCATTCAACTTAAAAGAAGGACAGATGAGTATTTTCACTACCATCCATGAAACTGCATCGATCCAACAGGGGCATTACAAAAATTCTTCAAGAAACTGCATCATCTTGTGGAACCTAAGAGATGAAGTAATATACATTCATTCTCGATGTACTTTTGATGTATTCTAGAAAAGACAAGTCCTTGGATGGATTAATGTTAAAGTTGAAGGTGCCTCTAAAGCTATCCTCGGGCCTTCGAGATGTTGGGAGGTGTACATGGACCACTTTTGGAAACTTCTCAGCTAATTCTATGGAACATGTGCCTTTACCTCTTATTTGTAGGAAGAAATGTTGTGTGTCACCAATGAAATTTTATTCAAAAGGAAAAAAGGTTGGAAAATCTCTTGATAAAAGTGATTCAACCATGATCCTTCAAGCTCTCTATAATGGTGTGGTACATCTTACATGGCCAATTACAACTCAATGGATGGGTTTCTTACACTTGATCATAGAGATCAACCATATTATTACACATAAGTTTTGAGAATCGAAGACAGTTGCTGATGGACTTTACAACAAGGGAGTCAACTATGACATCACATGGTCAGATGAAATTATTTTAAATTTTCTTCCCCTTCATGAAAAAAGATGGTAAAAAATCACATCTTTAAGACTTTTGCAGCTTTTATTTTATAAATAAATGTGCCTTCATTTTTTGAAAAATGAAACACATATTTTTTAAAAAATTACAATATATTATATAACTAGTAGAAAGATTAATTTCACATCAACACAAAAATATATCTGAAAAATGATTTATCAGTTAAATTATATTTTTTGAATGAAATACAGAAAGTTGATTTTTTTACAATTTAAAATGGAAGATAAATTTTCATTCAGAGATTTGATTCTTCCTTATAACATTAATTTTTTGTAAGGTGCATGAGGAATTTGCAGTAGTTTAGTAGAAAATCCGTATATATTTTCAAAATTAGGCATTCCAAAAGTAGCTCAATATACCTTCTCTGCTTAATCATTATGTAGTGATAAATCTAAACAATCATATTTACATAATGACACATGATTTATAATATTAATATAATGAAAATATTTTAATTTTTAACCAACATGTTGCATTTGTTTTTCAATAATAATACTAAAATATTGAAGCCAAGTTTAACTATTTATCCTAAAAGAATCAAAAGGAAAAACTAAAAAGTCATGTTTGATGGGATGGAATGGAAACTATGTTTCCCTTACATGATGGAAAATTGAGTCTTTTATAAAATGGAGGGAAACCAAAAATTATCATCTTAGGTATGAAACATATACCTGAGGGTTAAGTACATGGTGTGATGCTCCCAACCTGGAAAAAACATGATGTACTGGTACATTAGGTATTTCGAATTAAAATAATTTTTATAATTCAAACACTTTCATTTGCCAAAATTGGAATATAATACCCTATATCCCAATATGAAAACCATTTTAATAAATGACTATAAAATGTTAAATAAAAACTATTATTATAAAACAATAATAATATAGATAAATAAAAATTATTTAATAAAAATAATATATAAATTAAAAGTTAATAAAGTAAATATGTACTGGAAATTTTTAATAGAAATCTCAAGTGGATATTTCCATTCCAAATTTACATTATTTATTTATGTGTTGATATATTATCACTGTAAATTCAAACATTCATTTATTTTAGATTTTTAAATATCAATTTTCTAGTGAATATCTATAGCATAAACTTTTACGGAAAATTTGGAATTCATATAGGCTTTATAAACATAGTTTTATATATAAATTTTTTCATAATTAAAAAAAACAAAAAAGGTTTAATGATATTAATATTTATAGTTTTTTTATTATTTTTCAAGGATGGTAATAAAATGATTTTTTGAAAATAAATATTCAATTATGTCATGAATTTTTTTATAATTATTGAAAATATAATAATGATCATAATAATTAATTTTTAGTGAAAATTTACATTTTTATTTATATATTAATATATTTTCAATTTCATTTTATGTGTAAATTTTAATAGTAAATTTCCAATTGAATTTTTTATTTGAAATTTTTAGCAGAAATTGGCATCGAAAAATTTGATAAGAAATTACATTATTCATGTATTAATATTTCTAGATGAAAAATTCAAACATGTACGTATTTAAAATTTTATTTAATAAAAATTATAGTATAATCATTATAAATATTTAGTGAAAATTTTAACAGGAATATTAAGTGGTTATGTCCTAGAATTTTCGATTATAATTTTTTACTAAAAGGTTCTACTGGAAAATATAAATGCAAATTTTCATTGAAAAATTAAATTTTTTATTTCTTTATTAATTTATTTTCATTATAATTTTAAGTATAAAATTTGACGATAATTTTTTAGTGAAAATTTCCACTAGATTTCTTCATTGTTTATTTGTGTATTGATATACTCTCACTAATAATTTCTGTGGAAATCCAAATTGGAAATCTAAGATGAAATTTTTTTTATTTCCATAGTAATTTTCCAGTTCAAATTTGCATTTTGTTTATGTATGAATTAATTTATATTCACTTGTAATTTAACTGACAATTCAAATTGAAAATTTGTGATAAAAATTTTCATCCTATTATTGAAGGTAGTGAAATCAAACTCAAATACATCTAAAATATATCATCAATATAATAAACATTCTAGGAATATCTTACACAAAAAAATCATACCGAGAATGCACTTGCCACAAAAAATTTAGATTACCCAGATAGCTTTAAACATTCACTATATGTTTTCATTGGAAAATTTCAATGGTATTATGTTACTTTCGAGTGTAAATTGGTACTTAAAATTATCTTTTATATTTATATTTGTATATATAAATATATATGTATATATATATATACATGCATTCAAATTTTAAACTGTAAATTTACCCTAAATGTTTTTAGTATAGATTTATAATAGTGGGGATTTATATTGTAAATTTAAAACAAAAAATTCCAATGAAAATTTATATTGATTCTGGTATATAAATATAGAAAAGTTCAATAATAAAATTTAACATAAAGTTTATAATTTAATATTACCATGTCTAGTTATATTTGTATGGTTGTATTTGTGTTTATTTAGTTTTCATTGAAAATTTCTCTGATACATTAAAATTTTATTATTAAATTTTAGTTCAAATTTCCACTATTAATTTTCAAATATATTCTATAGTTGAAAATACAGATTGAAAATTTCTATTGTAAATTTTCATGGAAATAGGATATAAAATATTGCAGTTGAAATTTTAACTAACGTTTTCTGGTGGAAATTTTCATTAAATCGTTTTAGTGTAAATTTCCAATAAAAATTAATATTTTGTATTTAAGTATAAATATATCTTCATTGTAATTTAATTTATATATTTGAAATGGAAGTTGAAGTTTACATTGGAAATTTTCGGTGGAAGTATGCACTGAAAATTTTTAGGGAAGGTTTTCGCGGGGAATTTCTCTAGGAAATGTCCAGTTCAAAGTTTCTATGAAAAATTACATTTTTATGTTTTAATATAATGGTTCTAAAAATTTAAATATGAATTTATTTTATAATTTTTATAGTAAAATTTTTATTTTAACTATAATAAAATTTAAGTTGAAATTTGCACTCAAAAATTAAATTTCATATATTAATTTACACCAATGGATGAAAATTTTCATTTGGATGATGAGACTTTTTAGTGAAAATTTACACTTAAAATTATGTCACATATATAAAGATATATTTATATATACATTCATTAAATTTTTTTATTGTAAATTTACATCGAAAATTTTTAGCACAAATTTATTTGACTAGAGATTTATAGTGTAAATGTAAAACACAAAATTCCAATAAGAATTTAGATTGATCTTTTTATATATATACTAGAAATTTCGACTGTGACTTTTCACCTAAATTTTTTAATTTAATATTACCATAAATATTTGTATTTCTATTTGTCTTTGTGGTTTTTTTATTAAAAATTATCATCAAATTTCCAAATTTTATTGGAAATGTTTTGTATAAACTTTCACTATGGATTTTAAATGGAAATTTATAGTGAAAAATAAACAATAAAAATTTCCACTGTAAATTGAAATTGTAATTTACAGTAAACGTTTCATGTGTAAATCTTCAATAAATTTTATTACGATGATGATAAGTACACATTTACAATAATCATTATTTCAACATTATATACATGAGGATCATGGGAATAGATTCTTATAATTACATGTAATGGCCTAGACCTCCTTGGTTTACTATATTATGATATTTCAGTGTTTGAGTTATTTTTGGGAGTCACAGTGACTCATTTCAAGGGTTTTCCAAAAAATCTAGTTTTTTTATGATAAGTGGCATCATTGAGTGGCATCGGTAGGTGGAATCAGTGAGTGGCATCAGCAGGTCACATCAGTGGGTGGCATTAGTAGGTGGTGACAGTAGGTGGCAATGTTAGGTGGCGATAGTAGGTGGCGTTGGGGACAGCCATCAGTTGGTGGAATCGGTGATTGGAGTCAGAGAGTATTGTAGGTAGGAGGCCTCAGTGAGTGTTTTCAATGAGTGGCGTATGTAGGTGGCGATGGCCGGTGGCAATGGTAGGTGGCGTCGGTAGGTGGTGTAAGTGAGTTTAATCAGTGAGTATCGTTGGTAGGTGGTCATGGTGGGTGGCATTAATAGGTGATGTCTGTATGTGGTGTCAGTAGGTGGAATTGGTGGGTCATGTCGGTGGTCTCATTAGTTTCTTGTTCAATGGTGAGTCTCCCGATGGTGACTCAGCCATCGGTGACTCGCTTCAGAGGCTCACCCAAAAGTGAGTCATTTCCAGCTTTTCCTTGTTTTTCCAGTTTTTCCCCTCTTATGTTTTATTTGACTAAATCAATTTTAAAACTGTATTAGACCATAATAAAACTAGTTTCAATGGATATTAATTATATATTTAATATCCTTATGCCCTGAATACTTTGAAATGGCCATGAAAATGGTCTTGACCATGATACAAATTCTACGTACTTTGAAACCGTCTCTCTTCCATTGATATATGATCTGGCCTTTTTTAAAGTTGATATCCTCTCTTCCTTGAACCATTATGTTTTCTCATGGTGTGAATAAAACCTTTCTTCCTAGAGTATTCACATCTATGCTATAAAAAATGGCCATGTTTTCCCTTGGAGTCTTTCCCGCTGCTTGTGTGACCCCCATATTTTGGCATGAAGAGGAGTTTCTAATCATCTATTCATAGAGGTAGGGATCCCTTAGACTTTCTTTATTTTCTTATCATGTAGGGTGGCTAATATAATGTCCCTTTGTGATTACGATCGAATACCAAATGATAATTAAGGGTGTTATGAAGAAAATAAATCATATTATAATGACAATTAGACTTGTTTTGATAATGATTTTTGTTACATTAATAATAAGTAGGGGCAAGCAAGATGATGATGATGATAGTTTGTTTTATCTATTATATTTGATACATATTGTGAATTGTATACCTTATAAAAATAATGAATGTTAGGGCTATTTCTGTTCGTATGGGTGAATATTTACACTTGTTATGGATTCCCTGTTTAATAGTTCGGATTATGAAATTGATTAACCACATATACTCAGTTATATAAATTGATTCCCAGGATCCAATATGTTCTGGAATAACTCATGATTTATTGAATAGCATTAAAGAATGAGTGTGTTAAATCAGAATACACTTTTCCATGTTTGGTGTGGTTGTGTGCTATGTGTGGATCTTTTCTATCTGTGCTTTATATGGGTTGTGTGGTGCTCCTTTTAAGAGCACGAGTGTTTCGGGAGTAATACGAGTGGTAAAATGGTATCTCAGGTTGAGAAATTGATTGATTGTGGAATGGATGGGATGTGGTTGGGCAATGGGGTAGCATATTCTGGTCGTGCAATGTTTATGTTACTGTGTGTGGTGTTGTTATGTTGTAGGGGTACCGAGTATGGTTGTGGAGTGATATGTTGGAGGGTTTTTTTGTGAGTTGGGGTTTATTACTTAGGTTGTGTGGAATTACTTTGAGTAATGATAATGGAAGTGGTTGGATTGGGTGATAAGTTGGGAGCAAGTGTGAAGTGGTGTGTTTTATAGTTGTTTTCTTTCTCTATTTGTCTTGGTTGTGAGGCTAGTTGTTTGATGTGGTTGTTATTTTCTGGAGTAGGGATGGAATAACTGGTAAATTCTTAATAACGTCAAAATGATTAGGTGTTAAGAAGATTTTGTTTATCAACTTTGGATGTGACCATTGTTCATCCTGAAACATGCATGTAGTGATAGCAGCAAGGGTAGTATTTAGTGGGTTGGTTGTTTTTTTGGAAACCCATATGTTTTCGGGAGTGTTTGATACCTATATATATATATACATTTAGTTCCTTGTTATATCTATAAGCACCCCACCCAGGTTGAGAACTATGTGCTGAACAACCCCATTGTTATAGGGGTGGGTTTCCTTTCCCAACATATCGATGGGAGGATGGATGAATGGTTATTGGATATTACATTCTACATTTTCTAGGAATTGGTAGCCCAAGACACTTTGGGTAGGTTGTGGTATTATTGTGAGGCCCATGTGTGTTCGAGGGTGGTGTATTTTCCTAGGTGTCTTCGAGATGAGGCCCAGGTGACTACTGGTGAGATAAGGTTGTGGTTGTGGCCCAAGTCAGTATAGAAGGGCTTGTGATGTGGGGATTATGGAAGAGTGTGGTAGCATCAGGACGTTCATAGTTAGGGATTTGAAGTAAACCAGTGGGAAGTGGTGCATGGTACCTTATCATCGATGTGCTTAGTATATTAATTTACTTAACTTACGTTATTTGGTGAGCATGCCTTTGGTATGGTTGGGGTGTCCAATTGATGAAGTAAATAATTTTATAAATTTAATTCTATAATTCAATGCTTTTAGACCCACCATAGTCTTATTAATCATCATTTTTCACATATTTATGTAATTTTCTTATTGTGAGCTTAAATGAAAAAATGACCCAATTCTTGATTTTTAACAGTTTTTAATAGCATAATTATTTCATTTACATAATCCTAAATTTTAATTCACACCATTTGATTAGTTTTTTTATGAACCCTAAATTTGTGGGCTAAATATTTTTCAACTATATTAGATTTTTATTCGAACATCTATGGCCCCAAATAAATCGGTCATTGTGGAATGTTTTTCAAGACAACATAGTGGAACCTCCATCAGTAATGGAGGCATAAATGTGGATTTATTGGTCCAATTATATTGATTCTACTTGTATATATAATCTTACTCACCATGGATCATCCATTATAAATTTAATTTGAAAATCCGTTCATTAAGTAATTCATTGAATGAGTCAAACAAGGAGAAATTTGGGCCCAAATAATGGGTATTCATTAATTAAATCGTAACTATCTCATAGTGTTTCAAAATGATCTGAAATTTTCATGGTTAATGAATTTTTTAATATAACCACGTAATAGTTGAGATGGATATTCATCCATGCAATGGGATGAAATCTTGCAAACTTCCATAGAAGTAGAGATGGAAATTGGAGAAGAATGGTTACATGACGTGTATTACAAGTACACATCGTGACTTAATCAAAGTAATTCGCCGAATAGAACAAGTTGTAATATCATAAATCATTGTTAAATGCATTTGCATGACCCTTAATCATATCACATGTAATGTATTGTGTCGATAAGTCAAACCAACGTACGGGATTCACATGACGCGAAGGAGAAAATGGATCTGGGGTACACGATGTGTAACCTTGTTAAATGTTGTGTACCCAATGCCATGCAGAAAATATATTATAGTTACCTAAGCCATGGGTTAGAGGAATATGGATTTAAAATGAGCTCTTGTATACCCTTAAAAATGATTATGGGGTGCACCAACTTGGGTATAGCCATTGTCGTCTCCTTTTAGAACTTTTTTTAATTTTTTCTTCATTTGGTAATAATTGTTTTATTTTAATATATTAGTCTTCTACATTCATATTTTATTCCATTTTTATATTTACATATTCTCCCACTCTTTTTCCCTTCTCAACTCAAAAAATGGAGATATAACTTCACCACTTGTTCGAGGGAGGGAATAGTGTCTTGATTGAGTTTCTTATTCTTAAATTTCCAATCAGTTTATTAAATTATAATAATTTCATTGGTGGTTAAATCAATTATAATCAGAAGTTTACCTATATTATCTATCATCAAAATAATTTTTCTCATTTATTGATCATCCTTCCCTTCACTATATATGTCATGCATACAGAGGTGGATGGATTATGTAGTGATGGTCAGGGAGGAGGTCACCTAGATGATGATTGGAAGAGGATTGCCCCATACCCATATGTCTCAGTATGGATTAATCACATATCAAATGATAAGGTGAGGTGTGACAAGTCTTGATAACCTCATTGAATTGAATATTGATATTTATTTTGAACAATGATATCTATCACCGTAACCACCCATGAACAATTTCCTTCTTTATTTTTTATAACTTCATTCTATATAGCATCTTCATTTTAATTTATTTTATTTTAATACCTTATTCAAAATTAAATCACATATATATTATATGAGTTATTTTTATATCAGTTAAGTAATAATAGTTGAAATAAAAAAGTAGTGTGTGTAAGCGGCCTCCATGATATTGAAACTAGGGTGTTCCACTATGGTGAATTCATAGGAAAATAAAATATTAATTAGACAAAGGTTCACAAAAAACCACTGTCATTACTATTATACCTTTTATGTGTTTTTATATTCTTATATTTTTTCATAGGGGCATTAGTATGCTTCTCCCACTTGTGCATGAGTGACATTGTATTTTACTACTAATTATACATGCATTCTCACCCTATTTATGTAAAAATATTTTCAGGTTTTTAGGGAGATTACATGGACTGTGATGGACCTTACTAACTCGGACGTGGGGATAGTTGTTGTGTCACTTATAGTCCTTGTTATTTTGGTATTTACTTTGGCGAGTCTTGTTTTATAGAACATATATTTTAAAACATTCATGTGGGAAGGATTTTGTCTTTATTTTATATTTGTCTTGGCCTTATTTTTTGGTTGATACAAATTATATTCTGATCTTAGTTACTATAAAAGGGTAATGCCTCCCATTTTGAGAGATTTATGTACCCTTGGTACCAATCTCCACACCAGGTCATACAAGAGGGTGGAGTCAGGGGTCATCATCCCTCTTTCACCATTTCTAGCTCAGGAGGGGCATCATTGGAGGGAGGGGGTTGGGACCTAGTGTTATGAGAGGTATTTTATTGTGAGATATGATAGAGTTTGGAGTTAGGTATAGTGAGGATTATAAGGTTCAGTAGGGAAATAGTGCTAGGTTACGTCGGTATGTGAAATAGGAAAGGGAACAACGACTAGGATAGGAGATTTTAGTTCCCCCTATGGTCTAATGCAAAGACTCTGAGCTTACCGAATGACATTGTGAGGCTACACTTTAATAAGGGTAGAGAACCTAGGATATGTACATTAATCATGATGACTTGTGTTTCTGTTTGAATTGGGTTTTTAGGGAGTTTAAATAAATAACGTGTTAAAATGAATCTTAAAAAAATTCTATTCTACTCGGCTTAGAAGTTCCATATTTACCTTTTAGCTATAGAACCCAGTCATCATCTGCGAGTGACTTATGCAGTAGAGGATCAGCAGGCCAATTTGGCTGATTGGAAGAGGGTTGATCTAGAGGAGGAAACTAGTGGTATAGAACGTTATGTTCTTTCCAGCTGCAAAACATGGGAAATTACGAGGGAAGTGTCTCAGAAATGTAGATAGAGAGTTGGCTTGAGGATCTTGAGTTCACCTCCATCCTGATTTGGGATTCTATAGAGTACTGTGTTCTTTTGGTAGTTAGTTAGATATGGGGAGATATACGTCATTGGTGGACATTGTACCTGGGGAAGAGGAAGGAGGATGATGTTATATGGGTTGATTTTGGAAGGATTTCCATGCATACTTCATTTCTTTTACCATGAAGGATGGGAAATGGTAGATGATACTCTCAATTTAGAAGGGGATTATGTCGGTATGGGATTTTTGGATCAGAATCAATTATCTCCATCACTTCACACCATCACTCTTTCCAGATTATGAGTCTTGGGTGAAACTCTTATAGGAGGAAGTTTTTCCTTATCTCTGGTATGAAATTACTCCCTTAAAATTTATGAAATACCTAGAGGTCCATAAAAAGGCATAGTTAGTTTAGATAATGAACTAGTGAGGAGGTACACCATGGGAGGGGATCCAAAAGGGTTCTTCAAAGTGCAATGAGACCAACGATAGGTCTCATCCACTAGGGCCTTTGATGTTTCGACCATCGGGGAGTGGAACTCAGTTGTTTTAGTATCCAGTTTCTGGTCCTTGTACTTTTACCACAGGATTGGGACTGATGTGTTTCAATTTCGGAGTCCGCAAGTCCCTTCAGTGTTAGTGCCCCGTTTGAGCTCACTATGGTGGAGGTGGGTAGGTTCAGTGCCCACCTCAACAGCAGTTTCCAGCTATGAAATTTCAGTAGCAGGGATAATAGGCTCCTCCTCCACATAGGGGAGTATAAGAAGATGGAGGATGGCCTCAGGGTGTTCCTCAGGGTGCCAGGATCCTTGTGTGGTTGGGGAGGCTTTTGTTAGAAAAGGGTTATAGGGGTTGGGCTTGGTTAGTTGCACGCCACAGAGGAAACAGTTCCATGAGGGCGGAAGATCGTTCGAGGTACGATTATATTCTTCATTAATCTTGCTTGTGATTTGTTTGATTTGAGATCTTCATATTCTATCATTACAACCACTCTATCCAGTGATCTTTGATCATAAATAAAGATACTTTTCATATTCCAGTCATAGATCAGACTAACTTGATTTCTATATTCCGGGGATGTAGATTAATGATGGGAACACATCAGTCATGTGGTGGTATTTTCTGGTTACATATGAAACCATACGATTCCATCCTTGGCATATGCTGGTTGTACTCTATGCATGATGTTATCGATTGATTTCGGAGAAGGGTCATGTTTTCAGATGTGGATGTCCAATGTGTGGAATTCATTGGTTATCAAAGTCGTTAGATGGGCATCCAATGTGTTGAGTATGTTCTTTTTTTATTAGATGATTTTTTAGTGGAATCAATGGATGCTGAGATAAAGGTGGTTCCCAGCATTGTTGGGGAATTCTTGGATTCATTCACTAAATTTTTCGAAACTCTACCCCCTAGATATGATGTTGATTTTGGGATAGGATTACAACCTAGAGCATCTCCAATTTCAATGGTTCCTTACAGGATGACACCATTAGAGCTACAGTAGGTGAGAATTAATACTGATGATCTAATGAAGAAGGGATTTATCTCTCCTAGTGTGTTTCTAGTGGGTTTTATAGTCTTTTTCGCAAAGATTGAAGATGGTGGTCTGAGGCTATGCATAGAGTACTAGAGGTTGAATCAAGTGACGATCAAGAACCATTACTATCTCCATAGATTATACGGTCATTTCAACAGGATGAGGGGATCATGTTGGTTTTCTATGATTGACCTATGGTCTGGGTATCACCAGTAGAGGGTGAAGGAGGGGGACTTCCCGATGACTGCTTTCAGGTGAAGTTATAGGAACATCGAGTTCATGGTTATACCATTCGGTGTTACAAATTCACCAAATGTGTTAATGGTGCTCATTAACTATGTCTTTATGTGAGTTCCTATACTAGTTCATCATCGTATTCGTTGATGATATCCTGATCTACTCGATGTCTGAGGATGAATATGCCAAGCATCATGGTACTAGATTGGAAGTCCTTTTAAGACACCAGCTCTATGGTAAGTTGCCCAATTGCATGTTTTTTAGAAGATATGTACATTTCCTTGGGCATGTGGTGTCTCAGCAAGGTGTAGTAGTGGACCCGTATAAGGTCAAAAATATTGTTTTTTGGGAAGCTCATAAGAATGTCATAGAGGTTTTCATTTTTCATGGTTTTTTAGGCTTTTACCAGAAATTTTTAACTGATTTTTTCTCAAGTTGAAATGACAATGATAGATCTAACCAGAAATGAAATGGCCTCTGTGTAGTGGGAAGTGTTAATCAGATTTCAACTACCTGAAGGGGAAGTTATTCAGTGGTCCAATGCTCTAGTTTCTATAGTATGGGGTAATGTTCTATGTTTTTTGTCATTCATACCATCTAGGATTGGGGTGTGTTCTGATGTAGTAACAAGGAGTCATCTTCTATGGGTCTAGACAGTTGCGTCCCCACGAACATAACTATGACATGCATGATCTAGAGCTATCAGCAGCCATGTTATCCCTAAATATGTGGTGGAATTTCCTAATTGCGGAGAACATTGTGTTCTTCACATATCAAAATTGATTGATGTATATCTTTTCCCAGTGATATATTAACTTAAGATAGCAGAGGAAGACATAGCTTCTTTAGGATTAGATTTATAGATCTCTTACACCTCAGGGAAGGGGAATATTATGGCCATTGCATTGAGAAGGATGTCATGGAAGGAGGTTGTTCATGAATCATTATATTCTTGGAATATGGCGCATGATTTTTCCATCTAGAACATAGATGCAGGAATGGAAGGTGTTAGAGGATGTCTATCTTAGATGACAGTGCAGCCATCTATGAAGCAGTAGGTGGAGAAGTCTGAGTGAGAAGACTCAGAGGTGGAGGTGATGCGTGATCGCATTAACCAGGGTGATGCTCCATAGGTGTGGATAGAGGATGGTTATAATTAGATGATATTCTGTGAGAATCAATTTGTTATAGTGTTGATGTGCAAGGGAGATATCCATGAACTTCATAGCTCAACCCTAGAGGTAGACATGAGAGTTTCCAAGATATACTATGGCTTGAGGTAACAATTTTAGTGGTTGGGGATAAATCTGTTAGTGGAGGAGTTTTCGGCAAGATGCCTAGTGTGCTAGTAGGTGATGTCTGAACACCATGTTCCCAGTGGTTTGTTGCAGCCTGTAGTTTTCCCCGAGTAGAAGTGGGTTGACATATCGATTATTTTCATCATAGGGATACCAAAGGCTCAGGGAGGCTGTGATGTTATCTAGGTAGTGGTGGAATGACTAAAAATACAGCTCACTTCTTATAAACTACGATGTTGAGCATAATGGATGTCTTGGTGAGAAGGTATGTGTGTGATGTAGTGTGGCGACATGGGGTTTTGAGATCTGTCATCTTAGATTGAGATTCATGTTTTACCTCGTGAGTCTGGAGTGGATTTCAGAATTCTTTTGGCTCTCAGCTAAGACTCAACACTGCCTTCGATCCTCTGACAGATGGGTAGACAAAGTAGACCATCCAGTGTTTGGAGTACATGTTGCGATCATACATTTTGGACTTAAGAAGATCTTGGGTGCGATACATTCCATTGTTAGAGTTCTATTACAGTAATAACTACAACTCTTCCATTTTCATGGCTCTGTTTGAATCTTTTTACGAAAGAACATATCGTTCACCTTTGTGCATGATAGAGGTTGGGGAGACAACTGTTCTTGGATCCAAGGTAGTTTAGAGTAAGAAAAAGAATTTTCTTCTTGTCCGTGAGAGGATGGAGGCAGCACAGGACCAGAAGAAGTCATATGCCGATTATAGGAGGAGGCCCTTGGAGTTTGAGGATGGGGACCACATTTTCTTCAAGGTTCCGTCTCGTTGTGGGAAACATAGGTCAGGAAGAGGGAGAAAGATTTATACCATGTTCATTGGACGCATTGAGGTGTTGGGGAAAGTTGGTGAGGTGGCATACAAATTAGAATTGACAACACAGTTTGAGAGGATCTGCAACATCTTTCATGTATCCCTACTTCGTCAGTATCTTCATGATGACTCCCATGTCATTGAATGGGGAGAGTGGGCTATCGGGGATGACTATACTTTTGTGGAAAGACCAGTGTTGATCTAGGATAATTGAGAGAAGGTGTTGTATGGAAGTACCATTACATTGGATCACATTTTTTAGAGGTAAGGTGTCCTAGATGAGATTACTAGGGAAAGGGAGATGCAGATGCCTTCCTAGTACCAAGAGTTGTTCTATGTTTTTTCTTATCATTATCCCTTTTTTTATTGAAATGCTTGAACTTTTATTTTTGTAATATGAGTTTTTTCTTTGTTCTGTGATGCATGATAATTTCCTAATCTTGAGAATATGAGGACCCAACTCTTAATCAAGAACCAATAATTGAGATGTGATTAAACCCATGCGGGTGAGTCAGTGCCACCTAGAGCTGATAGTATCTCAACATGAAAGATGGAATTCTCTAATTCATGTGTCCAGAATGTGTGGTTTTGGTGCTCGTGTGGTGTTTCTTCTGGTCGGTTGGTGGTATTTGATATCGTAGGAGGTGTTATTTGATGATAAGGATTCACTCCAACTTTGTAACAACACATGGTGGTTTATCACAGAACTTTGATGATGGTGGTTGTGTTTCCACTATAACAGGATCCTTGAGAGGTATATCATGAGATGGTTATTCAGACCACTCTTTCTTATAGGTCTGGTTCTGAATTATCAAGGTTGAGAATAGTTTTAGAGGTATCTGATGTAATGGACAAGACCCCTCTAGTCCCTTACATTGTACGAATTCAATGTTTGAGGATTTTGGGGGAGTCACAAAGACTCATTTCAAGAGTTTTCCAAAAATATAGTTTTCGGTAGTTTAGTGGTGTCAGTGAGTGTCATCGGTATGTGGGATTAGTGATTGGAATCTATGAGTGGTTTTGGAAGGTCACGCCTATGGGTCGCATCAGTGGGTGGAATTAGTAGGTGGAAATGGTAGGTGGTGACGGTAGGTGGCATTTGTGAGTGGCGTCAGTAGGTGGTGTTGGTGTGAGTGGCATTGGTGAGTGGTGTCTGTGAGTGGTGTTAGTATGTGGATATGGTATGTGGTGATAGTAGGTGGCGTATGTAAGTGGCGTCAGTAGTTGGCATCAGTGGGTCACGTTAGTGGGTTGCGTCGGTGTGTCACATTAGTCGGTCACGTCAGTGGGTCACGTTAGTGGGTCGCGTTGGTGACATTTTCAATGTTAAGTCACCCAATGGAGACTCAGCCATTGGTGACTCACCCAATGGTGAGTCATATCCATCTTTTCCATTTTTTTTATTTTCACCCCTCTTAGATTTTATTTGATGTAAATTGAGTGTAAAACCTTGTTTGACCCTTTCAAAAGTATTTTGAAAGTATATTAGTGATATCCTTAATATCCTAACACCCAAGAGACTTTGAAAGGAACAAGACATGTGGTCTTGACCGTGATTCTAAATTTAAGTACTTTGAAACCATCTCCCATGTATTTATATTGGATCTAGCCTTTTCTAATGCTAAGATCCTCTCTTCATTGAACCCTTCTGTTTTTAAATAGTGTACCTAGAAAATTTCACTCCGGAGGATTCACATCTATGCTATAGATGTCGGCCAAGTTTTCCTTTGGAGGCCTTCCTGCTGCTTGCGCAACCACCTATTTTGGAACAAGGTGGAGTTGTTGATCATCTATTCTTTTAGATATGGATCCCTTAGTCTTTCATTATTTTTTATCATGTGGGGAGGGTTAGATAATATACCTTCATGATTATATTCAAATCCCAACTTCTAATTATGGGTGTTACGATGAAAATCTAACATATTATATGGATAATCATACTTTTTACAATAATTGGTTTAGTTGCATTAATAATAAATGAGTTATAGGGAAGATGATGATGATGATACTTTTTTATATGTAATCGTTGATTCGTGCTGTGAATTGTATGCCTTTTAAAAATCATGGTCGTTGGTGGTCATTTCTTATAAACGGGTGATTCTTTACAATTGTTATGGATCCCCTATTAAACTACGGGAATTATGAAATTGATTAACCACATATATCCAGTTAAATAAATGGATGCCCTAGGATCAAAAATGTTCGGTGATAACCCCTGATTTATCAAAGTGGAATTAAAGTACAAGTTTATTAAATTTGAATAAAATTTTTCTTATTTGGTATGGATGTGTGCTGTGTGTGGTTCATTTATGTCTGTTCGTTGTATGGGTTGTGTGGTGCTGAAATTTTGAGAAAGAGTGTTCTTTAGGTGATACAGGTGGTAAAATGGTATCTCAGATTGAGGGATTGATTGATTGTGTAACAGATGGGTAATGTTTGGGATGTGGGGCTATATATTTGAGTTGTTCTAGGTTAATGTTACTGGGTGTGTTGTTGTTATGAAGTGGGGATACCATGTTTGGTTGTGACATGATATGTTGGAAGGTGATATTGTGAGTTGATGTTTTTCCTTAGGTTTGGTGGCATTAATTTGAAGAATGATAATTGATGTGGTTGGTTTGGGTGCTAAGTGGGGGGAGGTGTGAAGTGGGGTGTTTTATCATAGATTCCAATCTCTGTTTGGCTTGGTTGTGAGGTTGGTTGTGTGATTTGGTTGTAAGTTTCCCGATTATGGTTGGAATTGTTGGTAAATTCTAAATAAAATCAAAATTATTTGGTGATATTTGGATTTATTTTATCAAATTAATAAGTGAACATTATTTTTCCTGATATATGCATGTAGGGGTTACATCAAAGGTAGTTTTTTTGGGCTGGTTGTTCGTTTGGAAACCCATAGGTTGGGAAGAGTGTGTGATACCTATATATATACATGATGTTTCTTGTGATTTCTATATGCACCCAACACATGTTGAGAACTACAGGTCAAACAACCCCATTGTTAAGGGGGGGGGGGGTTTCCTTCCCTAACACCCTAGTGGGAAGATGGATGGTTGGTTATTGTCTCTTCCCTTTTCCGTCTTATGGGCATTGGTATCTGAAGACACTACTGGTAGGTTGTGGTACGGTAGTGAGGCCCAAGTGTCTGTGGGTGAGTTTATCTTCCCAGGTGTCTTCAGAATGAGACCCATGTGTCTGCGGGTGGGATGAGGTTGTGGTTGTGGCCCAGGTGTGTGTAGGAGTGCTTGTGTTGTGGGGCTTGTGGAATACTATGGTATCGTCAGGACATTCGCTATTAGAGATGAGTAGTTAACCAGTGGGAAGTGGTGTGGGGTACCCTATCATCAATGTTCTTACTATATTACAATAATTGACTTGGTTATTTGGTGAGAATTACATTTTTAAGGTTAGGGTGGCAAGTAAATCTTTTCATGCGCTTTTGAGTTTCTGCTATTTTCTCACAGGGGCATTAGTATTCTTCTCCCACATGTACATGAGTTACATTGGATTTACCTACTGAGTATACTTTTATTCTCACCCTACATATATAAAACTATTTTCATGTTTTTAGGGATATTACGTAGACCGTGTTGTCCCTTACTAGATCGGACGTTTGGACAGTTGTTGGGTTGCTCTTTAGCCTTGTTATTTGGGTATTTACATTAGAGACTCTTGTTTTTTAGAACATTTATATTATAAATTTCATGTGACATGGATTATTTTCTTTTATATACATATTGGATTTGTATTTTTGTCAATACATCTTATCTCCCCATCCTAGATACTATAAAAAGTGTAATGACTCCCATTTTATGAGATATCTATACCCTTTGTGATGGTCTCCACCCTGAGGCCTACTGGAGGTGGGACTCAGGGGTCATCATATCTCCTTCTCCATTTCCACCTCCAGAGGTGTGTCTTTGGAGGGAGGGGTTTAGAAAATACACAATATTTATAAGGTTTTTATAGGATTTTAGAAATCCCTAAAATTTACACTATATGTTTTCATGAGAACATTTCAATAGAAATTTCTAGTAAAAATTAAAATTTTAATTATGTATTAATAAATTTTCATTAAAATTTGAAGAGAAAATTTAATGTGGAAATTTAATGTGGAAATTTTCATCATAAATTTTCAGTGAAAATTTTTTTAGTAGAATTTTTTATTGGAAATTTATAGTAGAAACATTCATCGGCTATTTCCGGCAAATATTTCCACTAGAAATTTCTCTATGGAATTTGTAGTTTAATTATTAATCTTTATAATTAAAAAAATATTATATATAATAAATATCCTAATAAATATTATATATATCTATATGTTAAAAATTATACATAAATTTATATAATAATTTTCCATGAATAATAAAAAATATAGACTAATTACATTATAATAAAACTTAAAATATAAATAATACATTCAATAATTATATTTATATTATTACTTTATTTTTTATTATTAATAAATATTAGAATATTAATATATATAATTTATAAAAATAATAAATATCATAATAAATATATGTTTATAAACATTAAAAATATATATTAAATATTATATTATATATATAATAAGAATAAGAAGTAGGGGCAGCGTAAAAAAACAGAACGCAACACATGGGGATTTTCAGCCAAAAACATAATCGGAGTATCATTTCCACATGCCAACTGAAGAGGATAATTACCCCATGTGTATGGAAACATAATCCAAAATATTCATATAGAAATTCAATTCAAATACCCAACCACCCCTCATCCTACGCAAGATGACACTGCCATTGCTCTATATATCCCAACCAACTTCCTTCCAACCACCCCTTTATATGCTCCAACAAACTGATCTCATCCCACCGCCTTCCAAAAACCCCTATTCATATGAGAGATGAAACTACACATGATTTAATGATGAATGGAGAACAATAGTGTGGCTAAAGAGGCAGGGGGTTGTGATGGTGGGGGGGTGCGACGACAGGGGCTGCAATTGTGGGAAGTTGCGATGGCGAGGGCTGGAACAATAGAGGATTAAACCAAATTGGGTATTTTAAAGAAAATTATAAATTAACTAAAATTAAAAACACACATTATTACTCCCCTATATGAATATTTTTCACTCCTAGGTATGAAATGCTTCAAATCCTTGCCTAATTATCCAGACATAGTGTCAGCGATCATTTTCCAACAAAAAGACTAGTTATCATGCAATTTTAAGTGTATTCCCTTATCATTAAATTCTCATAAAAATATTCAAGAAAAATGATCCACGTAAGGATAATATCACCTATGTCCTAAATTTTTCAATCTCTCATCACTCGATGTTTGTTTTTGCAATGATATTTTCAATATACACCATAAACATGTATCAACAAAAGTATTATAATTTACTTGTTTCTCCACAAAAGAATCTAGTCATTATTTCAACAAATGGTTATTTTTACTATTGATCGATGGGTGAAGGTGAGCGGTTATATCATGAAAAAAGCTAAAAATAACATAAAACTCTTAATGTAAAATTCATTATTTCTAGTGTGACATTTGAAAATTATACCCCAGTCAATCTTTATACAATGATGTTTTCATCACCAAACTAATGTTAATGTCCTAGAAACAATTAATTTATACTTAAATTACATGTATAATAAATTTCATGAATGTTAATAAATATATTGTCACATGATGATTATTGTATTGCGTATCATTAATATGATAATTTCATAAGAATATTTTTCACACAAAAATATTCATAACAGTTATCCACTATGATAATAAAATTAATGTTCCATGAAAATAATCTTAAAATAAGTTCAACAATCAGATAAAATAATATTATAGGACACATAGTATGTTTTACTATAAAGTTCATGATACTCATAAGCAAAAGACACTTCATCTCATGAAGTTCTCACTTGGTAATCTTCATGTGAGGAGGTTAGGGGAACAGTATCAGCAGTAGAAATTCCACATCTATAGGTGTCATTGGATATACCTATCCAACAACACATGTAATGATATTTATACTTGATATTGCTATTAATACATATTAAGAGTCCCGTAATTTGGTTCATTGTTAAAAACCATGACGAACTATGCTTGTAATGAAGTTGGGTAGGCTTGGTGAGTCATGGGTGATATGGTGTTAATGAAAAAGTAAATATTGGATTTGCCTCTTTCATTTAAGGAATTGATATCTTAGGCCCTTTGACTAAAATGAAACTATCTATCTAAAATTATATGGAAATAGTAATCTATGGGTTAATCTTAGAAAGTTAATGAAAAATATATCGATCACATCGATTGATGACATGAGTATGCAACCTACTTTACTAGAGATATTATGGAAAATGAATTATATTTTCGGGTTCATTACCACCTTCTGATTAAACTACTGAGATATAATTCATCATAACTTCATGGGTAGAAGAAATTATTCTGAAATAAACCCCACATGTTTTGTTCAGAACATGTAAGACAAGTGCACCCAAGTCACCAAACCATAATATAAAACCACTGGAAGAACACATGAAACATTATCAGAAAAAAACAATAAAAAGAAATATTTAGAGGGATAAGAACAAAAAAATGGATGAAGTGGTTCCCGTTTTCTCCCTAATTCATTGGGGGAAAGTTGCATCACTTTTATTCAAAGAAACAAGTGTAAAATTTAGAATGATCTCGATCTCACAGTGATTATTTTCATCATAATAAAATGTTTTCCACCTCGCCTTTTATAGAAATGACCCTTCGAGGCTTTTAGTCACCACCACCATCTGATCAATTTGCGATTAATTCCATCTCCTTTGATATACATAGGGGAACCCTTCATTTGGTCAACGATTTTGACTACGTCAACTAGCCCAATTGTTAAACTATTCCCATTCCAAAGTTATCACAGATATGGAATCGTGTATATCTTTGAGTGAATGAACATCAAATGGATTGACACACGTGACACTATCCTGCATCTTCTGGTGAAATGACAATACATATATATCCCCGTCTCTATATGGTAATTAGAAATAAGGCCACCTGATTTTCTATTTTTGAAGATCTAACAATTCCTCCTTTCGAAAAAATGAAGCTCTCACCTCAATAATATCCCTATCGAGATAAATTTTTTCTTTTCGAATAAGTCCCCTTTTAGCTCCAATACTGACATCCCCTTTTTAGTTTTCATAAAACAACGTCATGGTTCCTTTCTATGTCTTCATTTCAGTTAACCCAAACATACTAAGGTGTGACACCACCTCTACACACACTAATTCATGACCTTTTCAACATGTCGGCTAGATTCCACATCCGTTCAATCTTCTATATGGTCAACATTATTTCCTGCAATAGATTCAAGATGAAGTGATACATTAGTTTCATATTATTTTTAGGTGAACAAAAAATCATATTTTCATCCAAATAAATCATGCTATTTGACTTATAAAGCAATGTCCCAACTTCCGATGCATTTTTGAGATCCTTCATAAACCCCTTAATCCACCCACCTTAATGATCTCTTTAAGGAGATGTAATCTATTACAATTGATGAAAGTGAATAAAATTGTTAGAGTTTGGATATCCAACTGACTATCGTTCTATCAAAATTAAACAAATATCTTATAGTGATCTATTGGGATCTAAATATGAACTAAATTTAGAGTCTTCAAAATGTTTTAAGGACACATATATTTTATTGAAATGTGTTAAGTATTTTTAACCATTCATGTATTAGAGTTTCCACTTCACAACCTCCTAATGATCCCTTTCAAGGTTCAATATGAACCTACTGATGACTCACACTGCCTGGGAAATGTTGGGATGAGTACAAAACATGATGTACATCAAACTTCCAACAACTGATACATATGAAATTTTTTAATGCACTCAACCAAAGATTCTGTTTGAGGGGAATTCTTCTTACCTACCTTGAAATTCATAGATAGAGGTGTGGTAATAAGATTTTCTTCTGACAAACCATTGTGTCCCACCACCTTTTTAATGTAGTTGGCATGGGTTATGTATAGTGCACTAGAACCTTGATCTTATTCAATCCCCATTCCAATTATTAGTTGTCAGATAAAGAAAATTCATCTCAAATATTCCAAAAAATTCAACATTTTTCTCATTGATTATTTATTTCACTGAACCTGCTATTGTAATTTCATCCACATATAGTATCCGGATGATGAAACATTCATCGAAAAGAACCTTCCAGTTACATCAATTATCATCATTATTCAAGATTAACTTTTTTCCATCATGAAATTACTGAACTTATGATTTTAACATATTGGTTTTTACATCAAACTTTAAAGTTATGTTTTCACTTACACAAAAGTCTATTATTCATTGATCATTGAAACCAACAAAATAATCCATATAGATTTCTTCATCAAAATCTTCATGAAGGAATGTTTTATTCATTCCCATCTGCTCTAGATAAAAATATTCTGATGAAAACATACTTAACACTATTCAAATAGTTGTATGATTTACTAATAGAGAAAATATTTCAGAAAAATTCAATTTTCCTTCTGTTGAAATCCCTACATGACTAGTCTGATCATGTACCTCCTCCTACCATCATTCTATTCATTCAACCAATAAACTGATTTTTTTTGTGATGAATATTCTTCATAGAAGGTATATCCATTATCTCCCATGTTTTAAATACATGGAGTGATTCGATTTTATCCATCATTTCAAACTCTCACTATTTCAAATCCTTCAACCTCCACCCAGAATTCAAACTCTCAATAATCCATTATAAGTAGATAATGAAAATTACTCTCATAACATTTTACTTTGAATATTTCCCTGGTATACCTCCATAGTTTTACAAGTGTTTGATGTCATTTCTTTACTAAAAATACTAGAGTGTGGACTTCCAGTGCTCAAGCTGCAACAGTCCTTGAGCTCTCTAGTACTTCAGGCATGGTCAACACTATTAAATCATTAACCCTTTCTTTAGGTAACTCAAATGGATGGTATGGTGCCTCAAAAATAGTTTTTCATCCAGAGTTGGTCAGAAGATGTGTGTCTTCTTGTATTCCATCCAATTGAACCTCATATTTTTATTATACTTTTCTTTCATTGAAATGTCCTTCTTGGTTCCAACCCTTCCACATGATTTCCTCATTAAAAATAACACTCTGACTTCCAAGGACATTCTGAGAATTATTATCCCAAAATCATAATCCTAATTCCGCATCATTGTAGCCAAAAACGTAACACACTCAAGACCAATTCTCCATATTTCCTCATTCCATGGACTCAACTTGAGAATATTCTAGTGCATAGAATAATTTGAGATGGTTCAAATCAACATCTCATTCATTCAAAAAATAATCCCTAATTTTCTACTAAATGGGAGATGATATAATTCAATTGATTAAGTATACTACATAGTTTATAGCCTCAATCCAAAACACATTTGGCATTATGTGAATCCTCATGCTCAATTCCTTCACCATAAAATCCTTATTCATTATCTTAACAACTTTGTTTTCTCCAGTTTCCCTAACATGTTTTTTTCAAATTAATTACCCTTTCACCAGCATGACCTTTTGAAATTCCTACATTCACACTCACCACCATTTCTTTATAGCAATAAATTCAAATTACTTTTAGTATCCTTTTCCACATTGGACCTCTATCGTTGGAAAGTCTTAAACACCTTAGATTTATGCTTGATGTAGTACACCCACACTTTATGTGTGTAATTCTTGGTGAATGTCAAATTGTTAGGAACTCGGGGCAGTAATGGGGTGTGAGGATCTATGGTGTGCAATGGGAGGATTATATGTAGGGGTTTTAATAAACCGTTAGGGGAGGAATTGTATTTTACAATGATTAAAATTTAGTTGTGATATAAGGAAGTGGGTGGGAGTTATAATGGAATAATAAATTGGGGATATTTGAGTTGGATAAGGTTTAATATTTAATTTGGTGTTGTTTCTATTATGATGAATTGGGGATGAGTCCAAGACTTAGAGAGCAGTGACTATGGTGGATGTCACCTCATCTACTTTAAATTCTTCTTCTTCTTCTTCTTCTTCTTTTTATTCTTTTTCATTATCTTATTCTTTTTATTCTTCCGTTTTCTTCTTATATTTCTTTTTCCTAAATTAATTTCTACTTCTGTAAATAGAAGTTCCAACTGTTTTACTATTTTATGAAAATTGATTATAATATCTAAAAATGGACAGTGGATCTAATACCCATTATGAATCTCCAAGGGAGGGCTTGGAGTTTATTTATAATAAATGAAAAAGGTGACTTGATACCTAAGAGTTTGATGTGTGACTCAGCACAACATAAACTATATAAATTCCCCTCATGATAGGTGTAACTTTATTGGATATATATGAAAACAAAAAATAAACCTTAGTGGTAGTCCCTATAAAGATGGATATGCCCATCTAGAAATACATATCCAAAAAATGAGAAAATAATAGAAAAAAGAAGCTAAGATGTAACAACCTCGAACCTAGTTTACCAGATTCAATGGTTATTTTATTATAATGGAATAGATATAAGAGATCAAATCAAAAAGGATTGGTCAGTTTACTATCCCTGAAGAACTTGATAAATACATGGTACAATTATAACATTGGAAATTAAACCTGAGACATAAAAATCAAAATAGAATTATTCCTTGAAATATATTCAATGATTCATCTCTATAACATGGGGAGGAAAAAAAATAAACAGTGGGATAAAATGATCAATAAAAGTTATATAAAACAAAAAAATGAATCAATAAAAAGTGAATTATATCTCATATGGAATAATTAAAAAACACATGTTATATAATCAATAAACTAATCATTTAAATTCATCCATATATTTTTTTGTAGTGAAAATATCATGAATAGTAATAATGCAATTATGAATAAAGTGAATTCTTAATTATTGGATTTCATGTATCTAGAACATGAAATAATACCATCATGACCTTTCATAAGACAGTTTATGTCTGAGGGTATAAACATGTCTGATTTTTCATGGAAACAAATGTGATGGGTTTGTCACAAACTGTATTGTCACATGAGACCTGTCAATGTATTGTGAGGTTATCTATAACCATCCCCCACCCATGTCTTAATGTCCAAATAATCCATCAAATATCAAATTGATCAACTTAATTCATGAAATCAATTTTCCTTATTAATTGATAGTTGTATCGAGTAAAACATGTAGATATAACATTATATCCTAGTTGAACAAATAAAAATAAATGTAAAAATTGTATGTAGAAAAAATTGTATATGACATATAAAATAATCATATCCCTGATTCAAGAAATACAGATATCTAAGATAAATATTATGTCAAATGAAAACTGATCTCAAAAGAGTAGAATATACACTATATAAATATAATTAGGTGCACACTACCAAATTTTCCTCAATGAAATGGAGATTGAGATGAAGTCCCTTACCTTAGTCCGAAAGCATTCCATACATGTAAATAATTTATTAGATAATGAAATTAGATTATTTAATTAATTTAGTACTTATTAAACGTATATTTTTTTGTTATAATTTTATTAAGTTCATTTATGGCCATTCTGATGAGTTATAATGTATAATTTCATTGTTCCGGGAGCATTCATTTCATGGTTTTATGTTCAGTTCCATTTATAATAATTATTAGAGTTTCTTCTAATGGGTGAAAAAAATAAAAATTTTAATTTAATTATATTAACATAAATATAGAATATCAAATTTACCTCATATATCATTTTTTTATATGGTATAAGGATGATTCATTAGATAAAACGTTAATGAAAAATGATTGGTTTATTTTCGTGGTTTTTATGAAAATCAAGGACTAGTATCATTTTATTTAATATTATGTTTCTATATAGGTATTATTAAAATAAAAAAAATTCATAATACATATATTATAATATTTTTTAACCACAAAATTTTTTTATGACTTGTCTCGAAGGCGATAATGAAAAATGAAAACTCTACGTCCATTAAGGCGACATATCAACACCTCACTGGTGATGGTTTCATCTTTAGAATTAAAAGGATAGGAGAAGAAATTTTATGATGAGTATTATATTAACAAAATAAAATTTTAGTATATATATCACAATATTTTTCCATGCCAATTTGGATAGGGGAGGTGGGGAGAGGGCACGAAATGGAATGAAATCAAAAGAGAATGAAGGAGTATTTTACCTCTCAAATATAATCTCTTTGGGAACCTCCTTAAGACTCTTGGAATTGGTATTTTGGTAAGAAAACTGGGTCTTTGACATGCGGAAGAGTCTTAGAGTGGTATTTGGGGTAAATTTAGACAATCATCATGGATTAGAATGTGTGAAATAAGGTGTGGTATTTATAGTGTTGGGGAGGAGTGTTTTTTGATTATTTTATTCATTAGTTTATTATTGTCACCCAAGACTATAAATAGTATTGATTATAATGTATAACTATAGTAACTAGAAAATATTACTTTGAAATAATGGGATCTTATATCATGAGTGACCCAAAATTCAATTATTTTTCTTTAAATATTAATTATAATAAATTACCGTATTTCAATATTCACAGAAAATTAAACTATTTCAGAAAAATCCAACAAATTAAACATAATAATTTTTCAACAAGTGGAATTTAAAAATGGACTCAATTTACTTAATATAATTTTTTAAATATGAGAAATTTAATTTTTAATTAAAATCATAATTTTTTAATAAAATAATGATTTTTAATATTATAACTAATTTTACGATACATTGAAAAACTAATTATTGACTCATAAAATTATCTTACTGTTACAATGATACAAACTAACAATCATTGAATATATTTTCTATAAGGTAATTTTATTTTAAAACAATATATTTATTATAAAATTTTAAATAAATATTTACATTTCACAAAAATATCAACACTTAAATTATCTTTTTTTTAATATTTATTAAATTATTCATTGATATAAACATATCATAGGTTCCTATGAGATACCTAAATTTAATTTATACTTTCATAGTTGAGTTTATTATTCAACAAACTAGTTTACTATTCCTAATTGTCACATTACTATTCTAATAGTCATGTTAATATTTAATTGTATATCATGGTTCCTTTAAGATCAGTGTTGCATGCACCAAAATCTATCGAATAAATTGAATTTATTTAAGAAGATACATTCCATAAAATTTAGTGGTGTTATAAAAGTATCTCGATGGTGATCCAAGCGGTGATAAGGAAGCCCATCGATGATCCTGGCAGCCCAATCGTAATTTGAATAGTGATAAATAAGTCTAAAAGTGATCCAGATTGCTCCATAGTGATATGAGAATTGGTGAAGAATCCCTTTGGTATTGTAGAAAAAACTCCCCATGTACCAATATTTGGAATTTAGGTTCTGTATAACCGAACAATGTGGCACATGGAGAGGGCCCAATAAGGGTGCACCTGGACAAGAAGAAGTTTGACTAGAAGAGGATACAGACCCGGAAATGGGGAGCAGTGACCAACCAAACAGTAGCGAGGTCCATCTATTTCTAGAATAGGAGAAAAAGTTGGTGGTGGAGATGCACTACCACTTCGTCAGCATAGCCCCACCCCGCCACACAATTACAAATGACAAAAATTATAGAATCCATTACACTGAAACCCTCACCACCATCTTATATGGTTCTGTAATCCTAATGAAACTTCAATTTCAGCTCCACAAAACCAATAAAGACAAACTCGTGTCTGTTAGGAGCCAGTTATTGAAGGAGTTAATGGAGATAGAGTACATTTATAACATCGGTAGAACTGTTATGAAGAACCACATGACATGGATGATATTATTTAGGGTGAAAAATCCCATTGACGGTGATGGGGGTGTCATGGTAATTCAGAAATAAAAGAGATAGGGGGAAATGTAACAACTATTAGAAGAAGAAGGCTATTGATAGTGGATGATGATGTGAGGGATGGGTGATAGGGGAAAAATGTGATAATGGTAAAGGGCCTAGGGCTTCTGTACCCCCAATATGGTGAAATACCAGGAAAACACTGAGTCTGCTTGAGGCGGACTGGATGGAGGGTATTTTTGGGTTTAACCAGCTCCTGTACCATGTTGAAATGGAGGATATTGGAACCAATAACCAAGATGTATTTCTAAGGGAGGACACAATTTTTGTTAAAAATGAATGATAACGAGGAAATGATACCTAGCTTCTGTTGTGGTACACGAAAAAACATATCCTCTCACACTATCACTTGGTGCATTCATTGAGATCAGTTTCGAGTCAGAGTCTAGAGATAGAGGAACACAAGGAAACCATATATTGATTTAGAGGGCCTTGTTTAAAGGTTTCACAACAACTATGGGTATACTAAATACATAGAAGAACATGGTTCATGTGGAACAAAAGGCATTAGATGTATGATAAATATGGATACAATAGTTTCAAATGAATCATAATAAGAAAAAATCACAGTAGGATGTGCATCAGAAACAATTCAATCGAAAGGATGAATGTGACCTACAAAGGAAGACCCGATAAGTCTTTGATAAAGATTTTTGTTGATGAATGACTCACAGTAGGTGGACCAAGAATCATAAATCAGACTGAGGTACCATAATGAACACAGTTGAAGCATTACAACTAACATACCCAATAGAAATAGAAAAATATAGTGTTAATCGACACGCAACAGTTTTTGAACATTTCGGATCGAGTCCCGAAGCAGCCAAATCAACTATGTAATGAAGGAAGTGGTGTACGACAAATAGTAATAGAGAATTTGGCATAGAAAAATAATATTACTCAAAACAAAACAACCTAAATTTCACACAAAAATAGAATTTATTATAGGAGGTAAGATAAACTCTGTTTTGAAAAACATGAAGATGGAGGAGTGGTGGGAGATCCCAAGGATGGTGATTTTTTATTATAGAAAATCATTCATCCTGGATCTGCAAATCCAAAGAATATTTTTCATACCATCAAAAATGAGATGAGTTAAATATTTTAACGTCATGAAAACATATTTCAGGTATTTTTAGAGAATTGTTTTAGTTGATGAAATCATCGAAGCCTAAGCTCTCATGGTATCAATTAAATGAAGTGATCATCCAGTAGTATGGTAATATTGTAGAAGAAATGATAGTGGAAAATCAGATATGTCTTGAACATATGACCTATTTTATGTATGAATTGATGAAGGTTTTGAATCTGAAAGAGTCAAACCAAGAAGAGTGTTTGGTGTGGAAAGATAGAAAAGGGGAGATGACTATTGGGGTGGTATGGGGTTTTTTCCCACTTTTGGATGATGAAGGTTGATAACTGAAGAATACATAATTCAAAATATTGGATAATTGTAGAATGGATGAAATAAATTTATGAACTACAAATAAGACAAAAATTGTTGTTAAAGACTAGATGTGTGAAAAAACCAAACTTCTATTGTGTTTTAAAGAGGTGGAAATTTCTGAGATGAGTACAGTCACAACGACTGATGCTGCTGATGGTTCTGGTGCATGTGTGAAATTATGTAAAGCTTATAGAATAACAGAATATTAGGTTGCAAGAGAAGATGTAGGAAAATAGTTACTCAGTGGTACAATAGTTTATTTAGATACAAATGAAGCAAGTAATGGATATGGAGAGTGAAGCATCTTCCATAAAGCACATAAACCTAGATATAATTTTCTCCAGAAAACATGGAATTCATCATGGAATTAGGAAAAATATGGAGACACAATGGTTGAATCATGTAGTTTTAGTGAAAAAAATTTGGTGTTTCTAGAATCTAGTTATACAAACTAGAGTTACATAGATGGTTTCACTCCTCATGTTAGCTAGTTATACAAGCATGTTCGGAATGCTAACAATTTGTTTAGAGAAGAAAAATATTCCTACCAGGACCATCTAATATAGCGTAGTTATTTATTTACAACTTCAGAACAATGTGATTTTAAGAGGGTTAAATTGATTCGAAATAGAGGCTACGAAGGGGTATAGGGAGTTGGGCTATGTGATGGGAAAGGGGACAGAGAAGTTGTTGTGTATTAAAGTAGTTAGGGGGTTAATAATATTCCAAAGGAATAATTGTATTTCACTAATTAATAATTATATAGAATATTACGTAGTGGGTTGGTGTTATTGGGAATAATGAAATTGGGTTTTTCTGAGTTACATGTGGACTGGTATTGCATTAGGTGTTGTTTTTCTTATGCAGAATGGGGGATACAACCAAGACATAGAGAGTAGCGCCTCTAGAGGATTTCTCTTCTTCTTCTTCTTCTGGTTATTTTTCATTTTCTTCAATTTTCCACTTATATTTATTTTTCTTTAATGTATACTGTTCTTATTATACATTCCTAGTATTTTCCCCTCTCACATCATTTTATTCCTATCACACATAGTAGACTAATCCTTTTTGGGAATACATAGAAGCTAGCCCACAAAAATTTGTGGGAACCATCTCCAACATTAGGGGCTTTGTAATTTTTCCTTCCTTTTGTAATGTCACCTTCCACCAATTTCCAAATAAGTAATCCTCACACATTCTATAGTTCATACCTCTAGTCTTTAGAAATCCTTCAGAAACTATAATCTTTATTCCCTTCTCACTAAGGTGGCTTAGACGTTCATTCCAATGTTTAGTATATGTAACTTCTTTTATCTTACATTTAACATTTTGATAAAATTTTAAGATCTTGGGTCTTTTCCTTCACTCCTTTTTCTATAACCATAAATAAACATGGAATCTTCCATGTTCCATCCTCAAGAAATTTACAAAAACTTCAGTCATTGAGTTTTCTAATGGAAATAATGTTAATTAATATAGCGATGAGTCAGCCACCTTTTAACCCCATAAATATATTTTTTCATTGTCCATAAAATGACATATCCCATGCCAACAATATGAAAAGATTTTCCATTCACCAGATGAACTCTATCAAATCTTTTTAAGATTAAATTTTCATACTCCCCCTCTCAGTTTTTTAATAGAATGATGGTTTAGAATTTATTATAATCCAATATTCAAGTGTGCATGAAGCACTTGGGGAAAAAACACTCATTCCCCCTAACTTAGGGTTCACAAATCCACTAACATAAATATATATTTCCGAGTCCTCTCTCTAATCAATTCACTCCTTTTAATGAAGTTTTTCTTTCCAAAATGAAAACACAAGGAAGAAACTTCCACTAATCTACTCGTGCTTTGGATACTCCAACCTTTATCTTTCTGGTGTCTAATTTTCTATCATCACACCCTCTTCCCTTTTATCTAGACACTTGGATCTCTTTTTGATGAATTTAATCATTCAAGATCAAGTTGAAAATCTACATGAAAATTTAATCTATCTTCTCATTGGGATTACTCATTGATTTCACCATTTCATCCCATGACTCCATAAGTAAGGAAAGTAATTATAGCACCCAAATCGGGTATCCAAATTTTACATTTACCAATTCCATCCAATATTGATTTACATTGAAGTCACTCAGTTGATTTGCTACAAACCTTCCTTATAACATTCACAAATTAAATAGATTCATTTATAAGAATTCCTTGTTCATAATCATGGGTTTATCATACATATAAGTTAATTTATTTAGGAGTTCCAACATGGTCTGCACTTCCTTGATTTTGGAAACCACGTTTTGAGGCAGTTGCATTTTCCTCATCTAGGCCATTTTCTTAATCATCATTTCTTATTCCTCCTATTTTATTTCCATTAGAATAGCTAAAATCAATAAAAGATCATAGAATTTATATTGACTAATATATTCAATCTATAATTTAAAATTATCAAACTTAATCTTGTATAACTTCATCATATGGACCATTATCTAATCTTATGTCATCCCACTATAAATTTTGAAATTATGTTACTTCCACCCAATGTAAAAAATGAGTTCAAGAACTACCTACAGATATCCTCCCTTAAGGAAAAAGATAGAATCTTACAATTGAACCAAGCTCTGAGACACCATCATCAGGGCCCGATACTTAAGAAACACTTCAACCACATGTTTTGATCCAACTTTTTGGGTCCACAATCACCTTCTAATTATACAATATAAAAATAATTCACCAATACATTATGTGTGATACCACTAAATCTAGAATGAACCTGACGTAAGATGCAAAAAACATAGAATATGAGCATAATGATGTAACCAGGACACAATGTAAACCCCCCAATAGAATGAAAACAAGAATATCAAAAACCAAGATCGGAAGAAAACAAGAAAAGTAAAACAAAAATACAATGATTTACTTGGTTTAGGATTGATTCCAAATCCATAGAGGAATTATTTTGTTATTTTACTCCGAAAAACAAGAGGAAATATTACAATGATCCCAATATTCGTAGTAACATAGTGATTATCATCATTTCAATTACAAGTGATCCACCATAGATTTTATAGAATCACACTTAGGATGCTTCCGATCATCACCACCATCATATCTATTTGGGATGAAGTCCTCCTCCAAGACACATAGAAGAAACCATCGTCTAATCAGAGCATTGCACCACATTAACATTGTGAACCAATTCAATGTTCCTCTTTAGAAGATATCATAGTTATGGAATCATTCATATTTTTTGGTGAATGAAATTCTGATGGAAATAATTCTAAGGAACCAACCTGCATTTTCGATAAATAGACACTATGTCGTTTTCACCCTATCTCTATTCGGCTGTTGGAAATAAAGTCATCAGATTTTTTCCTTTCAGTGATCTAACAGTTCCATCTTCTAGAAAAATGGAGCTCAAGACTCCATATATATTGCATGATGATGATTTTTATGTGGTTATTGTATTTGTGACATTAATTTACTTCTATGTATTCCTTAACACATTTCTATAAGTTGATATTTTATTTTAGGAATGTATAACTAACGCCATTGAAAAATAGGCCTAAATGATCACATACTTAGTGTATCCATCAATCTCAATTAAATAATATTAGATCTTAACAATTGGAATAAATATTATTCTTCAGACCAATGAATAATATTTTTCAAGGATTTATTGATCATAAATATTCAATGACCATATTTATATTCATGATTAAATTTTTAAATAAATATTTATTTGAAAGACACTAAAAAAAATGTTTATCTGTTAATTTACTTTCAAGGTAATAAAAAATATTTATTATTAAATAAGTATAAATTTAGATTAATGAATACTAAAATAAATATTTATTTAGAAAATATTGAATATAATATTTACATATTAAAGGAATAAATAATATTTTATTATTATTTGATCTTCAATAAATTCTGAGGAAGATGGACATGCAGAGTTATATGCCCTCTAATGGAAAATATGTAATCATTAAATACCATTTAAATAAAAAATTAATTAATTATTTAATGAATATGATATTTATTGGTGCATGTTGGCTTGTGTCTTTATATAAAATAATAATTATTATTATTATAAGATACTATGTTTTCTTATGATGTATAGAGATGTTAAATTTTGATTTAAGTGCTTGTATACAGAAAACATTAAATACCTTTTGATTTCATGGGGGGTATCAGGGGTTTTTGGGGGTTTTTTGGAGTATAGAACCATGAATTTTAAAAATATATTATAGAATAAATGGTTAATAGAAACTTTTAATGATATGCCGAAAGAACTGACCAATCATGCGAGACATCGGTCAAGGGAAAGAGGAGCTCACACAGTTTGTCAAACCATGATGGATAAGGTGCACAACCAAGCAGGGGATCAAATCATTTTTACCAAAGGATTTTTTCATCATATACACATAGTTATTAAAATCATGGGTTGTGACCATGAGAGTTCCCATTATCATAAAAAATGGTGAATGTTTGGTGCACAATTTAGCCAATTGTGTGGATAAACTGTACAACCTAGGAAATTTTTAGGGAAATGACCAAACTTCCCTTAAAATGTTTTGAAAACCTAAAAATTTAGTCTTCCCATCCCTTAATAAAAAAATGGCATTGGGAGCTCCTCCTTTGTCCGAATTATAGGCTTTGGAATTGAATCTCCTTTTATTCTCAGAATCGAGAAACGTTAATCTTATTGGATCTGTGCCGGTGAGTACTCAATTCATTTTGTACCATTCTTTATTTTTCTTGATTTCAGTTGCACTATTTTGGTGAAATCCAATATGCCCTAATTCTTGGTTCTTCATATATTCATCGTTTTTATTATATCCTTAGTTGAATTAAAAGATGATACAAGACATGAACTATCCTACAAACCTATTATAGGGGGTCTATAGTTTTCCCTTGAGGTTTGGTGATTTATAGAGCTTGTTTCCATTGTGCTGCTCACCATAATTTATGGTGGCACCCTAATAATTTATTTAATATTTGAAATTAATGAAATAGAACATGTTAAAGATTCTATTTACTTTATTTGAGATGTGTTGGTGGGTTTTCCCCAACCAATACCACCCATGGGTTGTTCTATATGAAATTAATTCTATATTCCTCTGTTAAACAATCCATAGGGTGTGTTAGTGCTATCCTAGTTAGAGAAATTCTGTTAATAAATTAATTGAATTGAATTGGTTGAATATTATATGGGTTTCCTCCATTTTCATGCGTTAACATGATGATGTATGATTTAATTACTTGAATTTCGTATTATGAATTTTTTCAAAGAAGTGCATAAACTCATGGTTTGACATAATAATTCAATTTAATGATGCGTGTTTTATAGGACTCCATGGGTGTGATACACCATGGGTCCTGACAAAAGTATAAAATTACTTGGACCTATATACTCATTGGATTATGATTCCATGGGATGACATGGGAATTGCAACACCTTTGATCCGATTTGGTTTGGATCATAGTGGAAATGGTAATAGAAATGCTCCTTGGACCCCAATTCAAACCTAAATGAGTTTCCATCAAGATCATCATGCGACTTAGTGAGGATTACATTGTCAACTATACCTTGGATTTGACATCGCTGGTTCGAAAATTTCTGATTATATGACATGACGATAGAAATTATTGATTTTACGGCACTACAATTGATAAGATGACACATCTGGATATACAAAAAGGTATTGTTTGTTTTGATATATATGTTATATGATGTAGATGTGGTTGCTATGTTATGCTCTAATGTATGATGGGGTCATGGGAATAATTTTTATTTTAATTTTTAGCTACTTTGTTATAGAAGTTAACCCATGTTTTGTAGGGATCCTTGTTTTTTTGCCTCCAAATCTTTTTTTCAATTTTAAAAAATCCACTTTTTGGATTAGTGGTAACCACACAATTCAAAATTCAATTATAGAAACATTACATACTTCGAAAATAAGAACTTTAGTAGATAAAATACACAATACCCATATTTAGAAAAAAGTAGCAAAAGACCAACCCCCCATTGCCACCTCATCACTATCACCCCATCCAGAAACCATCTGTGAGAACGTTGAATATTTGGATTTCAAAACTGAAAATTCAAAGAGCCATCATTACTGCCTCAGTCAACGCCACACCTCCCATCGTGCACCCTGACCATTGTCACGGGCATCTCACCACCATCAACCACATCTCTATCGCTGCTGTATATACACCACAACTAGAGCTCAAAGGACATTGGAAACACAAATAGTCTAAGATCCTACATTGTCGACGCCTGCTCATACTGAAAAACCAAAGACCCCTTGGAAACCACCGTACGAGTCTGACTGGGAGAAGTGCAGTGGAATCCTTGAGCAAGAGCATAGGAAGGAGCAAAAAAAGGTCGTGACAAGGAGCTCCACACCAGAAGAGTCCCACCAGAAATCCAGAACACCATCCATCACGAAGAACCACATCATCTCATCACTGAAAGCCACAACGTGGTCGCTGCCATAGAAACTCCAAAACCAGACTTCCCAGGACCTCAAACCCACCAGAAAAACTAGAAAACATTTTCAAAATAAAGAAACACCATACAGAATATCCTCCAAACAATATCAATACCAATGCTTAAAACATAAAAAACCTGATTTTTGGCAAAGAAACCACCGAAGTATACCATCATCACCAGCCAAAAACTCTGAAAATCACCCTTAGTAAGAAGAAGAACCAAAGCATCACCATCAATAAATCGAACCCCATCATCCACCAAAACCCACATCCCAAAGAACCTTCGAATCCACCACTCCAGGTATGAACAGAATGGAGCGGTGGGATTATAGGTCAGGGATGTGCTTTAAAAAGATCGGGACACTGATGGTCTCCCCAGAAGTTGAGCACAAGCAGAAATCTGAATCAAAGAAAAAGAAAAAGAACCAAAGAAGTACGCAGGTTACACAGTCATCATATTCCACCTCCCAAAACCATCAATGATCCACGACTTCAAAACCAACTTGGAACAGAGTAGGGGGACATGAGGTCAGGGTGGAGATATGGATGACTGGAAACCAGACAAGGAATAAAAGAAACCAAAGGGGGGGGGGGGAAACACAAGTGAGCCTAAAGAAACCTTTGACCACTGGACCACTAAACCCAAAACCATTTCGAATCCTTTGCACTAGATCCGACTTGGAGGGAACAGAGGAATGAAAGGTCAGAGTGGGGAGAAGAGGCCATGGGTTTCAACAGTGACAACCCTGGACTAAGATGGCATAGAGGAGACAAAATTAGGATGAAAGGAGAAAAAGGAATAGAGATCAAACATTCCACTACCACAAATATTAGGTTTTCAAGAGAAAACCCTTGGAAAAGACAAAGGATACTGGGAGAGAGTTGGGAGACTCGGGCACCATCTCTTATAATAGCTTTGAAAACTTATATTTAAAATAGGGATCCTTGTCGGGATATACAATATCATTTGTTTTGTTGTAGATATGCCAGGGCCACATTAAATTTCATAATACATAACTTTGTTATATATATATATATATCATTTTTATTTATCTTGTTAAAGATAACATCTAGGATTTCTTATAAATAATTTGGGTGGTTTCCTATTGGGATTGTATCTCACACCCTATTCGGGCCACCATTGGGTACCCGGACGGACTATATGGTTGCAGGTAGGGACTATGAAATGTGACCACAGTTTGATTTTTGACTTTGTGCTATACATAGTACCAGTAGATCGTGAGACTTAGTAGAGTCTAGTGATTCTATTTGGAGATAAAACTTTTGGGTCTTTTTTGTATTTTTTTTACATGTAATGTGTCGATGAATGTATATCATTTTTCATTCTTTGTAGATACATGACATGATCATCAGTGTATATTAGATTACCCCTAGAATTATTTATATGTTCATATCTTGGATGTTTATCTATTGTCGGATATAGATTTTTATGAATGCAACCACTATGTCACATAATTTTAAGAGGGAATAGTCTGCCCACAAAGACAACATAGGCTCTCATGTCTAGTTGGTTACCTCTTGGGTTTGGGGAGATGGTCTTGAGGCCACGTGTCCAACCCTGCTTGAGGTACCGTTCAATAGCGTTTAGGCCCGAGATATTACAAAGTGGTATCAGAGGGTGTTTTCTTTTTAGAATTACTATTTTGAGGAAATAAAAAGTGATAAAAAGGAATTTAAATTTGGTAATGAGATGTTCCAAAGAGTATCTTATGCATGTATAAGAAAAAACCAAATTTCCTTGAATGGAATTTTTTTTCTAGATATTGAATATTACAGTTGATTTGATTACACCACTGGGTGAAGCACTTGAATTGTGAAGTTATCTTTAATATGATTGTGGGTTTTATTTTGTTAAAATAAGATGCGATGAGGGTATGAAAACTCATGAATCATTTTAGGCACTTTACCGGAATCACATGCCATGCATTATACTATTTTATTTAGTATGCATTACATGTTTCATAATGCAGTGATATTTTCTATGATATATTCACCTGTTGTTGTTATAGAATTTTTTTTGCTAGGAATTGAGGAACATGGTTGGTAGTTCGAGTTCCTTCCTTAACCTAAGAAGTGTTTCCCTTAATAGGCTACAACAAACACCCTAAGTGGAAAATTGTGTAATGTTGAGTCAGGGTCAACAAGTCTATTGGGATGTAACATGTTTTGGTGAGGAATAGGTGGATTCCATATTTTAGTTAACGAAGATATGGGCCCTTATAGATCATAAGTGGATAACCATTTGGTTTGTCCATTTTAAATGAAATGTGAAATAAATAATGAAATTAAATGGAAAATATACATTGTAAAATAAATACTTAACCTTGAACGGACTATTGAGTGGACATTATGTATTTTCTTTAGAGTCTTTTAGTACTATTTCCTTTTACCAGTCCTAGATTTAGGTGCAGACTATGTGGTATTACCTAGTTTTATGATGTTTTTCAGATGTCAAACACTACTAGCTAAGAATTTTGATATCATTATTTTTTAAGGTTTGTTTGGAATTATGGAGACATGCCATAATAATGAACTATAGTTGTATACAAAGAGGGTGAAAGTGACCATGATATGGAGGTGGTGGTCCATGGGATACCAATGGATCCATTTATATTTCCAGCTGAGGAATAAGCTATTTTATCAGAAAAAAATGCTGATGCATAGTTTTTTGAGGTGTTTTTCCACTTCATGATGAATTTTTATGGAACACCACAGTCTGCCTTATTTATCAATGAGATAATGTTTGTGTTACAACTGAAGAATCCTCCCATGTTTTTGGGGGATTAAGGTCCATATAAAACTGAGTGGTAGCTCAATATTATTTTGTCAATATTCAAGCCTATATAGACACATACTGATAAGAGAGTGAATATCAGAACTTTTATGAATCACGTAGAAGAAAATCACTAGTGGGATGTTATTAACCATGATGATATACTGAAATACATGGTTTGGATTAATTTCTAAACCAGGTTCTATGACTAATTTTAACCCAATAATCAGAGGGAAGAGTAGGCTAGTGATTTCATGCATATGGAGAAAGATGATATGACCATTTTAATGCACTCAGAGCATTTTACTGAGTTACAAAATTTTGTGCTAATGTGCCTTACTGATAATTTATAATGAGTGATGTGATTAAAGTAATGTCTTTGACATTTTTTGGATCATAGTTCAATGTGTTAATATTGACCTCTATTACTGGAATTGTGAATTAGTTGATGATTATAGAGCATAACCTGAGGAAAGCTGGGGGATCATAGTAGAGTAGAATAGTATTTCAACAAATTAGTTTGACTTATAATAAGAGGAGGTTCTTTTCTGAGGATTTATATGATAAGAGATCTATCCGGGATGTGTGTAATGGTAGATCAGTTTTATGTCATCAGTGTGGCAGATGTAGTCATGTGAGGAATCAGTTCCATCAAAAACAATTCAAGTGCCAAGCCTGAAGCATGATGGTCCATGTGAAAGGTTTCTTCATGTACTTACCTATATTAGTGAGTGGTATGAGGTTAGCACTGAAACGAGGTTTAGAAGTGGGTTTCACATCTATCCATTAGGTAGGGAGACAAAGTAGTATCAGTTGATTAGACCGAGGTGGTGGTCAACATCAAGGAATCCAGGCACTAGTTGCACTAAGTCAATAGGGTTGGCCTACTGCATGTTGTGAGGTTTTTTCATAGGCCCACGATTGATGAATGATATATTTTATAAATCCTACCCTCGAGGAGTAGGGTTTTTGATCGTCTATGGTTAGAGGTAGGATATTAGTGACCTCAACTCTTATATCTTCTCTTTTTGACATAGGTTAATCACATAGAATCATATCTGTAGCTGTTGTAGAGAGCCTTGGTATCATGATTCAGTTTATGAGGGTTTTATGATACTCGAAACCCTTTTGGAGATCATGAAGGATGATATATTCCAGTGAAGTGAGCCCCCTTGACATTGATGGGTTTCACATTGTTTGGAATGTGTTTTCCTCTAGATGACTAGGTTTGACTTCATAGCTGGAATGGAGTGGTTGGTATATTATCAATCCCTTTTTGATTTTTTTTGTCGGAGGGTTACTTTCACATCACCAGAGGCTAGAGTGTTTATTTAATGGGGTTAATGGGATTTAAAAGTTGGCTGAGTTGGTCCAAAACGTTGTGACTGGGTGGAATGGAAACCCAAATTACTAGTTTGTATCTTGATGATTCGAAAGCACATAATGTGTACATACCTCTAGCCATTGATCATTATAGGGGTTTTTTCGTGGATTAATTTTCCAGTTTACCACATGAGAGAGAGGTTGAGTTCACCATCGAGTTGGTACTATGGGCTGCACATGTATCCATTTTCCCTTATAGGATGGCATCGACAAAGTACCACGATCTCAAGAGGAAGCTATAAGATTGGAGCTAAAGTCATTTATTCAATGCAACACTTCTCAATGGGGTTCATTATTCATTTTAGAGAAAAAAGAGAATGTAACTCTAAGGCAATGTGTGGATTGTCATAAATCGAACCTACTGATGGTTAAAAACCAATATCCTCTTCAATGGATATATGATCTTTTTTTACAATCTTTGAGGATCTCATATGTCTCGATTATTTTTTGAAATTAGGATACCATCAGGTGTATATTTCACCTATGGAAATACCTAATATAATTTTTCATAATAGGTACATTCAATATGAGTATCTGGTTTTTTTGTTCGGTCCCAGGAATGCACAAGTGGGTTTGAAGGAGCTAATGAACCGAGTTTTCCATTCATATCAAGATTTGTTTTTGGTGAGTTTTGGGGATGATATCCTACTGTATTGTCAAAATCATCATTACTATGATAAAAATATTGATATTGATTTGGATACACTAATATATCAACATTTATATATTAAGGTCACAACGTACCACCTCTGGATAGAATACATTCACTTCATGGTTTATATTTTCTTAGAGATGGGAGTATCATTAGACCCAGAGAATATGAGGGAAATAGTTACCTGGGAACAAAAAAATGTTTTACATATATAGTTTCTTAGGCCTAGGTAGATAATATAGGAAATTTTATACATGGATTTTCATGTTTAGCAGTTCAATTGACGGTATTGACTATGAAGGGAATGATGTTTGTAAACATAGATACCTGTGAGATAGACTTTAAAGAGATGAAGGGGATATTGAATTCAACCCTGATTCAAATTCATCCTGTGTAGGAGAGAAGATAAAATATTTACAATAATGAATATGGTATCGAACTTGAAAATATTCTGATGCAGGAGGATAAATTCCTGGTGTGTGAGTATTGTTAGTTGAGGCCACATGTGAGTAACTACATGATGCGAGATCCAGAGTTAGCTCTAGTTATTCATGATTTGTTCTGTTGGATAAATTATTTTATGGGGGATTGTTTTGTGATGTGTACAGACCAAAAAATCCTAAAGTACATATTTTCACATCATTATCTAAATATAAGATAGATAATGTGGGTTTAGTACCTATAATCTTTTGAATTTGACCTTTACTACATGCCTATATAGGTAAATGTTGTTGCCGATGCACTGAGTAAGAGAAAGAAGATACAACCAATTCAGCCTGATAATAATGAGTGGTAGCTTAAGACTTTGATTTCAGAGATTCACTTGGAGGTGAAGGATGGTCAAGGGAAGAACATTATATATTATATTTCTATGACTTATAATCTTTTAGATAGTGTGAGAATAAGAAATGTATTATATATTGAGGGCCTGATCTAGTGGGAAAGAGTGGAAGGTGAGGAACCACCTCCAGGTTGGAGTGTATTAGAGGATGAGATCCTACATATGCATGGTTGTGTTTTGGTTTTAGTGGACATACATGAGGACATGATGAGGGAATTTCAGTCCTCAATTTTAGAAGTGAATCCTTGCATCACCAAGATTCACCGTGACTTAATCTGTCAGCACTTGTGGCTTAGTGTAAAACGTGGGGTAGCTGGTTTTGTTATGAAGTATTTCATCTTTTAGTAGGTGATGGTGGAACATCAGAAACTAGACAAACATTTATAATATTTACCTATTCCTGAGTAAAATTACATGGATTTCATGATGGATTTTGGGATCAGTTTTCTAAAGTCTCCATGTGGAAGTTATGTAGTTTGTATTGTTTCCGAAGTGATAATAAACATTGATCATTTCCTATTGATCAATGTGTAATTTAGTGTGGATGGGCTTAAGAGGTTATATATACATTAGATAGTAAGACTTCACGGGGTCCCCCCATAATATTTTTTCAGGTAGGGACACCTGGATTACATCTCATTTCAGGAAGAGTTTTCAGAGGTCTCTAGGTAAAAATTTGTTTCTGGGCTTGATTTACCACCCATAGACTAATGGTCAGTTAGAGCATATGATACATGTGTTTTAGGAAATGGTTCAATCATGTGTTATAGATTATGGGGGATCGTGGGAGAGGCATATACCCCTTTTGAGTTCACATATATTAATAGATACCAGTAATCTATATATATGGAACCTTATAAGGCTTTGTATGGTATGTCATTCTGATCAACGATATGCTAGTTAGAGTCATGGGAGATAGATTTACTAGGGAAACGTCTCGTGTGGGAGACTTCTGAGAATGTCTAGTTGATTATAAAGTGAATGGCTACTATATTGCCTCGACAGAAATCTTACACCAATTACCATAAATGACCTCTAGAGTTCATGGCTGGGTATCAAGTCTTTTTAAATATTTCAAAGAGGATGGGACATAGAAATATTAGGATAAAAGGTATTCTTACACCATTATATTTTAGGCTATTCAATATTCTGGGTAGTGTTGGGCTGGTATACTATTAGTTGTAGTTACCATAGAGGTACTGGTCAATACATGAAATATTCAAAATATCTCATCTATTATGCTATCACCCAAACCCATCTTAGACTCTAAAAATGAATGATGTTGATTTATCAGTAGATGTGTTCTTTTAGGAGAGTATTATTCATATTTTGGATAAGAGAATTAATTCTATTCAATGATTTCGAGTTAATCTAGTATGGTTGCTATGGGAGATAAATGATTACTGGGTTATAAATGGTAGCAGGATGCCGAAGTACGTGATCAGTGTATAGAGATATTATTGGTTGTTTCTTAACCACTATTGAGAGGGAATTTCAGGGAAGAATTACTTTAAATGGGGAGATTGTAAGATCTCGAGTTATTATATGAGTTTCAAAACATTTTAATATCGTTTTAAATTCATTTTATCCACGTATTGTGGGCACCCTTGGAGGTTATGGGGGTATTGGGGGTGTCTTATCCATATTCTTAGTGTGGAACCAAGGTTTTTGAAAAAATAAGGCAGGCTACATGATTAGTATAAACCATATGGGGTGGAAACATGGTTTGAATAACCATGATAGACTTGAGCAGAGGGAAAGTGGATCCCACACAGTTCATCAAACCTTGTGGGAGCACCTATATTATTTAGAAGAATTATTTTTCATAGTTTTCATACAGTTAGTAAGGTCGTTCATAGTTACTTTTTGGGTTCCACTTATAACAACAAATGGTTCATGGATGGTGCACATTTCGACCAACCTTGTAGCCAAAATGGGCGGCCCCAGAAATTTTGGGGAAATGACCAAATTTAACATAAAATTATTTAAAAACCGGAGAATATATTCTTCTTCTCCCATTGGATAATAGTGGCATTGGGATCTACTACCCGATCCTCTTTTTAGGCTTTTCCTATGAATCTTCGTCCATGATCAGAATCGAGAGCTACTCATCTCGTTGGTTTCATTCCAGTGAGTAATCAATTCCATTTATTCCATTATTCATTTGTCTTAGTATTTGCTTCAACATTTATGTGAATGATAATACCCCATATTTCAAGGTTCATCAACCTTTCCTTTCCCTTCTTCTAACTAGAGTCAAATACATAGGTGATATCAAATGATAAACCTACTACAGACCAATGGTTGGTGTTCGATAAATTTTCCTCGAGGTTTAGTGTTTTATAGAGATATTTGGTGTTGTTCCTCCCAAAAAAATTTATGATAGTTCCCAGATAATTTATTGAATAATTAAATTGAATTGGTTTAATAAGAGATGGTTTTCCTCCCATTACATGTGTTAAAATGACGATTCTTCATTGAAATTCATGAATGGATTATTTAGAAATTGTGGAAATGAGTGGGTAGTTTGATTGTTATAAATGGTAGATGAAAAAAATGATGAATGTTTTTATAGGACTCCAAGGGTGTTTTACACAATGGGTCAAGATATAGGTAGTGAATTCCATGGAGATGTATGCTCCTTGGATTCTAATTTCATGGGATTCCATGGTCCTTACTACCAATTCGATCCAGTTTTGTTGGGATCATAGTGGAAATGATTAGTAGACATGCTTCTTGGACCCCAATTCAATCCTAAATGATTTTCCACTAATATTATTCTAAGAATGGATGAGGATTACTTGGACCACTATAAATTTCATCTAGACTTGTCGGGTCTGAAATTTGTGATTACACGGTATGACCGCGGTAAATGTGAAATGCTTGGTTGTAAGGCGCGATTGTGGATGAGATGACACTTATAGTTATAAGGAAAGTCTTTTATTGTTTTGATATATAGGTTATATGTCATGGTTGTTATTGGTATGTTTTTCTTGGATTTAAGGCAAAGTCATGGGAATTATTTATATTTTAGGTTATAAATTCATCGTTATATGATAATTACCCATTTTTTGCATGGATCATTATTGGGATATACAATATCACTTATTTTTTTGTACATATGATAGTGGAACTTTAAATTTATCACTTCTTACCTATGATATATATTTAACACTATTTATAATGTTATATAGAACAACTAGGATTTTTGTAGACAAAGTTAATGGTTACCTACTAGGATTGTATTTCATACCCTCTTCGGGCCACTGTTGGGTACCCAAAAAGACTATATGTATGTATGTAGGGACAAGGGAAAGTGCTTGTAGTTCGATGATTGACTTTGTGCTATGCATAGGAACATGAGAGAAAAGGACTGAGCCGAGGATCATGATGATATTTTTAGAGAAATATTTTTGATCTTTTGGGTATTTTGGTACATGTATTTTACTGATACCTATATACATGTTTCAAATTATTTGTAGATACATGTGATGACCACCATTGTATATGATATTACTTCTAGAATTATTTATATATTATTGTCTTCAATTTTTATCTATTGTTTGATTGATTTTTGGATTTTGATATTGATTTTTATGATTTTAATCACATTATAACACTATCATAAGATGGAATAGTCTCCCCATAGACACACCCTAAGTTGTTTCTAATATTCATAAACCTCTAGAATTTGAGGAGATGGGCATGAGGTCATGTGGCCAACTGGGCTCGGGGCACCGTTCAGTTCCATCCATGTTTGGGACATTACAATTAGCATGGGGAATATATTATGTTCATTATTTGATTGACATTACCTATAAAATTATCAGTATTAAACATCTATAGTGTTCCTATCAATAATAAGATATTTTATTCATCTCATTACTTTGTATCGATATAAAGAAAACATGAGAGACAATATTCATCTAGATGGATTGTGTTACAATCAAAGGAGAGTGACACAAGATGACCAGTACCTCCACGCTAGCACCTAGAGCTCCATCGATGATGCTCTGAGATTGTGAAACACGTGTGGATCACTTCGAGAGGGTTCTTACCTCAGATCATCTTAGGGAAAAAAAATAAAACTCTAATGATGTTTTAATGATCAATATATTCATCAAAGGAAAAATTTATAGACCAAGGTAATTATTATAATAAAATAAATTATAAATTTTACATGAAAAGATACTCTCTATGTTTCAGGATGACTTTCATCTAGTTTCTTCAGTTATTTTAATTAGACATGAAGATTAATCTATTATGTTGTTAAGTATTATCTACTGAATTTAATGATAAAAAATCATTGTCAAGGACTTTCCCAACTTACATTGTTCTCAGAACATTCATGTGGTTTCATATAGACCATGTTCAAATTTATAATTATTTAATTTTTGATCAATATCATGATTATTTTGTATGATTTTAACTTTTTTTTTCTTTCTTAATAAAATGATTTGAGATAAAAAAAATTTCATTCACCATCACATTACCATGATCCAAGAACAAGTGAATAATCTATGAACATACCATATGAAGGTATTAGAGATTCTGGAAATTCAATGTCATTATATGGTGTGATCTAAAATACACAAAATGTAGTCCTGATCATCACCTAAGGACATGATTGCATAATTCAAAAGATGTTTCATGGTTCTATTACGTGGCATGTATTTTTACACATTGCATATGGAATGATACTTAGAACATGGTTTTTATTCATTAAACACTATGTTCTTGTACTACACAATATAGAGTCTCACGAGGGTTATAGTGAAACCGTGTGGTCAAATCACACATCATGTATGTATTAAATGCCTTAAATACACATAACATATTAAATACCATCCAAGAAATACCATCCAACAATTATTACACATTGTGTAACTGGAAAAAATTTCACATAATGTAGTATTATCCCATTTGAATTACACATTGATTTTTAGGCATGTAATGAAGGATGACTATCAGAGAATTAAACATCATATAGATGGAATACATGTTTCACAATGCGCACCTGTTTTTGTGGAGTACACACCAAGATGGGTTTTATGCATTTTAAATTAATTACATGAAAAGTAAATTAATTGAACCATTAAACCAAACCATACACTCTGAGGATTTTATACACGTTGCATTGTAGAGTCTAAAAAATATTAACATCCAAATTAATTTCTCATTAATTTATATAGTACATGTTGTGTGGTCATCTTACGCACCATGTTTGTTGAACATAAATTTAAAGTGGCACACACCTTGTAGGTTAAATGTGTATTTTGTGTCAATGCACGCTGAGCTAAACACATAGATTTATACATAAAACTAGAAATTGTGTACGCTACATGGAGTGTGAATAATGTGTACATGACTGCATATGGTGCTGCATATTTTGAGTAGGTACACATCATGTTTCTGACATCCTCAACCTAGTTCACACTAATGTAACTGAACTAGTTCACCCCATGACCTAAGGATTTTCTCCCCATATACTAGAGGTTAGCCACTAGAAATGGTGTTATATGGTGTTACCATGTTGAGAATATACTATCATACTAGAGTGAGTAATAAGAGGGGAAACCAAATAATCAAAATCCATATTGAATAATCAGAGTAAGTTGAGTAATAAAACATAACAGGCTATAACAAATGAACATGTGGAAGAATACAGTAATACAAACTCAAAGTAATTTCAGCACACAACAATCGATGGGCCACTGGGCCAATCAAAAATACAAACAAATGAAATAAAAGTACTATGTTCCACCGTTATCCTGAAGTCATACCTCATCTATATCCCGAATCTTTCCATGAAATCCATCTGAAAAATAAAATATCAAGCCACTACTTAACCTAAACCTCCAATCAATGAATTATTCTCAAGAAACTAGGTGTCATGGATTCCTAAACAGGGTGGGAGTACAACTTAGTACGTCACCACCAACATGGTCCCAACATAGCCAATCAGAGTAGTATAAATAAAATATCTACATTCGATCCTCAGGTTCTATCATGATTCCAAGGACAAGTATCAACCCAAACCTACATAATTCATTGAAATATTGTCTCTAAGAATTTCATGGGGTCATGAAAATCAATATGAGGACCATGGCCAATTCATAGGAGTAAATAGAAAGAAAACTAGTAGTATTAGGATCGACAAACAGATCTCTTGAGTAAGTATCCTCTAGTATAATGATCACTCAAGGTGGGGGGGGGGGGGGGTTGTGCACCCCTCACTGATAATCTCACATATACCTATCATCGAGGGGTATCACATCCATCCAATAACATCTCACAGTATACTAATCACTTAGGGACAAGGAATCCCTCCCAAGGCATCTCACATCTATATCTCCCAGGGGTAGTGTGTCTCACTCGTCCATCTCATATATTACACTGAGGGTAGTTCATCGCTTTGGTCATTCTCATATATCACATTGGGGGATGTGAATCCATCCTATCTATAACATATATTAGGCATAAATATCGGATCCTGAGAGAGTATCCAAGGAATATCATATATCTTAATAAATCTAAGTGCATAGTGCATCCCACCAGAATCATCCCATCATACAAATCTCATAAAGGGCATGAATCTTCATGAAACCATCTCACAAATCTAAGGTCATCCTATTAAGTTCACAAACTATCATCATCACTCTATCCACATCATTCTCACAGCATTGATCTGGATTCTAAGGCAAAACTCACAATCATCACTACACATTAACCACACACACATTCTCTGGAGTCAATATCTCACTAGGGAACACAATGGGGCCCCCTAGGTCATATAACTACCAAGACTCCCTTATTAGGTTCATATACCCCATTTCTATCACTCGGGTCCAAGCCCATCACTCAGAGGTAATAACCTCCCGCGAGCTCACGGTAATCATCAAATTGCCTCAAGCCTATCCTCTTACCAATCCACCCTAGGTAGATCCTCCCACCCAACCTATCCATAAATATATATAGGTTCTACCCACCAACGTAATAACATATCAGTGGGGGGGGGGATAATTTCCTCATGGTCATCTAGATTATCCCAAAAGTTCTAAGGAATCACAAGTTTCACATATGGCCACCTCGGAAAAAACACTCCATTTCAAAACCCAACTCTACTTAGAGGTCACTAAAGGAACATATCACTGGGTCCATTATGTCTCATTCATTTCATTTCATTTAATTTACACACCTCATGCTTTAAGTTTCATATGGTATGAATTAATAAAAAATGACTAGGTCATTGATAACCTTTGATTTCAATCCAGTACGTAAGGGCTTATTGTGGCATTTGGTGATTTATTAAGTTCTATAAAATTCTTTTAATTAAAAAAAATCATTTTTTAAAAGTTGTGAATTTACCATACTAATGAGACCAAAAATATCACATTCCACACACACAGATATAAACCAATGTAAATACCATAGGGGTATGCTCAATGGACCACCTACATCAAATTGGAGTTATTCACATAAATCAGAGCCCAAAAACTATTTTCCAAGATCATCCAAGTCTGACCACCAAAATTTCATCATCAAAAGGCCCTATATCATTGAAGAACAACCAAATTAATTAATTATAACATGTGACATCTACTAAAAACTCATTTTGGGAAAAAGACATAACGCATGACAACATTTTAGTTATAAAATTAAATTAATTAAACAAAAACTCCAAATAAATTCACACAACGACATAAATTCAAAAAAACAACATGAAACAACATTTGATGAACATCGTGATACATCCTTTACCCATCACATGAAAAATTGTGATCATATCAGATGATTTCCCCCCTACTCTAGTGGAAATATTCCCTAAACCCTTTGTCGGGTCCCCCAAATCAAGAGGAAGAACAAGGGGGGAAGGTAGAGGGGATCACACCTAGAATTTTCATTGAAATAAAAACTAAAAATATTCTAATCCAAGATAGAATCAAAGGTATAAGTGATGGGTAAAATTTTCTTTGTGCATTCCTGAGTAAGAAAAACTAGCTGAAACCCCTTAATGGTTGAAAGGGGAAAAGAGATATTTCACCATGACATTAAAATAATGTAGGGAAAAAATGGATTATGAAATGTTATTGTGTTCTTTAACTAGTCCCCTAAATGAATAAAAATCTAAATGCCATGGCAAATGTTATTCATTTCTAACCATTTTCTATTATGAAAATATGTGCACCCCTCACACAAAAATTCCACCGAAGTGCCCAATCCTCAGGCGTTAGAATGTAGTGAGATTTATTTGGAACCGCCATAGTTATACAAAGCCTAGATATAGTTTTTTTACATGTAGATTTTTGAAAAGAACACCCCTTTAGATCCATGCATAGCCTAGGAACCACACAGATCCTGTTGGATGTCTCACCCTCCACTACAATGTGGTACTCCTTATAGCGGTGCACCTGTAGAAAGATTTCACTACAGGTCCAAAAATATTCACTCGGAATCCCACTCAAGGACATGAAAAACGATATGTTTCTATAACCAAACCCAATATAACATCTTAAAGATGTCCAAACTCCCTTAACATCATTCTAAACAAGGTTTCTCAAGTGAACTTGAGTGCAACAACTAAAAATTCAAATTTGGGCATGGGTCCTTACAACCTACCCATAATAAAATGTCTCATCCCTAAGAATCCTCAATGAGATTTCAACCATCAACCCTGACCTATATAGGTTATCAATCCATGATAAATTACCTGAATTATAATATAAAATTTCTAATCTATTTCCATCGCACAACTCGAAACACAATGCACACCATTCATCAAAACATGAACCACCACTCAACACCATTATCAAAACATCGAGATGACCATTACCTAACCCATCTAATAAAAAAGAATCTTGTTAATAAATTAATAACCCATCTAATGGTGCTCCCTAAAATAATTCACCACTCATATTGTCTAATTTTGAGTCATGACACTCCCCACTATCACAACCACAAACCAAAACACATTATCAGAGGTCAAATGATACACTCGATGCTGTTTCCATCTCACGACACCCAATTAGACATGAAAACACTAGTGGGACCTTCTAAAGACAAAAATTATAGAAAAATATTGGTCGTATCCACTGACGAGCCATCATATCATCATATCCTAATACCAATATTCCTAATCGAATCTCGATAACATCAACACCAACCATCAATATCTCACCTCAAGAATCAGTGCATCTCTGATCCGACTCAGCCTTGGATCACATAAAAACAATCTCGATCCAGATGATAATACATAGATTTCATTAAATTCCACACCTATATCCCAAATCTGGTATTTAACATGTGATGAGAAAAAATAGAACACACATTCTCACCAGTATCCATGTTCCATACCGACCATCCATCGATCGGTCCCCTAATGCACACAACCCTACAAACACAGGTCATTCCGTCATGGACTATCCTTCATCCATTACAACACACAATGAATGAATGTGGTCATCCCTTTCATACTTGAGTGCCTATATAATGCATCAACTTCCAACCATTCTAGACTCACTATGAACATCACCCTCGACATCCACCAAAATTCCATACTTAAGGTCACTCCATATAATAGATAATGGTGTACTTCCCACCATATGGTTTCCATTATTCCACTCCTTGATCAAAACCTCAATTAGTCCAATCATTACGCCTTCCTAAAAATATGTGTCAAGGACGATCCTTGGGTCAACCATAACATGATATCCCAATCCATGTCTAATTTCACCTTTTACAATAGGGACATTTATTATTCCCATCAACGCTCTAGAAAACCATGCCCTCAAGTGTCTCATCAAACCCAGTGGACCTTGACTTGAACACAGTCCATCATAAGTCCACAAACAATCAGCACCACACGTAACCAATGTGTGTTACCTCAATATCATCCAAAACAAACAGGAATACACTCATTTACCACCTATCACATACCTCAACACACTCCCACGAGTATTACATGATTGAATGTTGACTTGTTCATCAAAACCGCTGGCCACACACCTATTTAATATCAATCTCATAAAGAGAGATGTAACATAGATGCACTCTCAGAATTTTTTTGAAATCTAAAATATGGAGAGGCTAAATGAATGACCACTTTCCATGTGATTTTTTTTCCCAAAATCATAAACATATACCCACTTTAATTCCATTACACTAACTACGCATCCAAAATAATAATAGTGACAACCTAAACTTCTATAAGTAAAATTCATATTTTTTGATTTATTTGAAGGTCTCTTCATGATATATGGTTATAGAAACCACATGCACTTATCTTTTTATATCTAATTGGATTTGAAATACTGTTATGTATCATGACTATTTATAATATAGTGGTCAAATAGTGATCACATGATTATTATAAATATATAATTTTAAAAAACCCAATTGAAACCGAAAATGAAAGTGACGGCCTCAACCGGTATGATCATACCCTATGAAGCCCATTTATCAGAGCTTTAGAGGGAGAAATAATTTTTAGGGTTTTACCTTAAACAATCTCAATCTAAGATCCAACAACTTAATCATGATAGAAACCGTTTACATGATATGTTTAGGCTCATCGAGATCATGACCCAAACAATGTTCATCGAACCACCCCATAACATTTTCACCCTCGCACACCTAACTCTTATAAAATTTAATGATGTATTAAAGGGGCATGTAGCAAGACCCTATCAATATGAATATGTATTTTTTTATTGAATAATGAATATATTTTCTTCTTCTTATTATTATTTTGTAAATGTTTTTATTTTGATATAATAAAGAACAAATTATATTTTTGTTTAATATTCAAATTAAATCAAATAATTTTTGAATTAATGGATTTTTGAAATAAAAACTATTTTATTATTATTAAATGATCTTTATAATATATAAAAAATCATTTAATTTTTATGAATTCAAATGTTATTTTGGTATGGTTTTGAAAACTGTTATTTTAAAAAAAACCAACATTTTAAATAAATATCTATTATTATAATAGATGTGAAAATTCACATATATATATAATTATTTTGATAAAATTAATATTATTTAGATTCATATTTTTATAATTATCCAACAATGAGTTTTTCATAATTTTTAGAGACTGTCAAATTTTCAAGTGATAAATAAATATCATATAAATATACTTTTTATTATATGACTTAATAAGGATGAAAAAGTGATGTAATAATTACTCTAAATGGGATCCCAGACCAAATAAATGATTCCCTTTAAAATAATTTTTTTAGTTTATTATCTATATTTTGTAAATCCATTTTGAATCCTCTAAAAACTATAATATATTTTAAGGTTTCCAAATTAGTTATTTAAGATTGTGGCTCACCTCCACATAATAAAGGAAATTAATTTTATAATTTAGGCCATTGGACATATAAAATAATAAAAAACACTACCTTTCATAGTAACTAGGGGATAAACCATGGTATGGTCTGTATTTTTGGATATTTTATTACGTGTAGTCCAAAAAAAAAATAATAAATAAATCCCCCACTTTTCCTATATAAACCCACCAAGGACCCCATTTATCTTCCCTAAAACTCTTTAGAGAATAAAAATACTCTACAATATACTCTATATAGTCCTTCCAAGGCACCCCAAATCTCTTAAGAAACCCTCCCAATCTTTTTAGGCCACACACTCAAGTAAGGTATCATCCCATCCTTCATTCAATTCAAGAACCTTATTGGGAATTTTTCATCATAATTGAAATTTATTATAATATAATTTATTTAAAAACACTACCTTACTGTCCAATTTATGATATTTTAAAGATATATCATTTAACTTCTCTTATTTTGACCTTTATCAAAGTTGTTACTATGCAGAAATTCCATAAGAGGTCGTCCACTGTCCCCTTTTATCATGAAATCCTTCTATGTTATGTTTTTTAATATAAATTATAACATTTTTGGATAATTTATTACATATAAACCATACATATAATTTTATGTATAATTTAATAGACACTCTTTCACTCCCATTATCCCCTCTATGGGCACTTATGTACACCTGTAACCTTGCCGGAATGTTTTAAGGTTTCTTTCATTTAACTTCTTTATCAATTATTATTCAATATAGTATTCCTTATTTTTATAATTAATCATGTTGGGTAACGTATTTATATATCCCTATTACATACAATTTATTTTCTAAATGATGATCAACCCCTTTCTCTCTCATCAAACCATTTTAGGAATTTTTATGTGACACCATTATGCTGCAAAAATGTCACTATAATGTTTCATGCCTAAACAACTATATAGTGAATACCATACCCATTTCATATCAACTATATTAAAATTTATGTACATATAATTTTTAATTATGTGATTACATGTATATATTCCACATTCCTTGATATTATAATAAATTATGATGATGAATGTATCCATGTTGTATGATCTATGTGGAAAACATAAGCATCATAATGAAATGAATATGATGGATGCACCCAATTCTCCAATGAATTGGGTAATGATTAGCATAATGATAGGTCATGTTGGAACATGGAGATATCCTAGTTCATTTATGGTTCCTTTTTCTCTATGATGTATTGGCGGGTTTATCCTTGACATATGTTTATGATTCAATGTTTTATATTGTTTCCAAATTTCCCATTTTATGATTATCATGCTATATCATGCCTTATTATTCATGTTACTTTTAATATTCATTGAAATGCTTGTTTTCTATCATTTATCACATATTCCATTTTTATTCCATTAATGATATTTATAGATCACCTCTTTCTTATGTATGTACCCAGGTTATCCTATGCAGCTTTATGTTTGAAGGAGTATTTTGAGAATGTTAAAGAAGTTTTCAATAAATTTTTTGTATTCCATGTTTTATGTTTGTATATAATGTACCTAATTTTCAATGAAACTGACTTCATGATCTTCTGGGATATATTAAGTGTAGTCTTATGAAATAAATCACGTTTAAATATGAAATAAAGGGCAAATTTATAATAGTTGGTATCAGAGGACAAAATTTAGATATTTTGGGATTAGTACTAGAAAATTATATCAAAAGCCTTAGGGATAAGACTAAGTATAAGAAAACATCCCTAAATTTTGGTTAGTGTAGATTAAGTGGTTTTTCATGAAAATAATTCCCTGCCAGGATAATACAAGTGGATGTTGTTTTGGAACATATATAACTCAGACTAACAACTTTGACAAGGTGTTTCAGGCTTTACATGGGGTAACCAAGTATATGAAAACATGCATTACTGTGCACCTGATTTGACACTCTTATGGAATATGACATGGTAAATTCATATGATCTTTAAGATCTATTATTATGGGAATAAAAAAATTCCCATAAAAATATATGTTAGGAAATAGATAGTGGATAACATATATTGGAAAATAAATATTCAAAAGTTTTTTAAATGAATGTAATATTTAAGTTGACCTTTTAATGTAATTATATTCAACTTTATGTGTTTAATAGTTCAAAAATACTCATCCCTAATTTCCCTTTTATTCAAGCTAATGGCTGGAAATATGAGGACTCAGGTAATAAATCGATGCGACAAGCAATATGATGACTCCTCCAATAAGATGCCCAACATGATGGGGGAAGGAATCACATAATTTATGATGATACTCAATTAGCTGAATTAGGTTCTAAATACAATCCTAGATCAAGAGGAGTTCCCAAACCCCATATGATTGAACAATCTGAAATCAAGAGCTTCATTAGAAAAAAGCCCCCTACTTTCAATGGATCATCTAATCCCTTAATCACGTAACAAGAGATCATATTTATTGAGAATATCTTCTCCATCCTTCTTTGTTCTGATCAAGATATTGATCTATGCAGAATTTATCATATGGATGGAGAAGATGATTAGTGGTGTTCCTTGATCAAGAATACGGAGCCTATGGATGATATCAAAGCAATGGAGTGGAATGAATTCAAGAATTTTTTTTTCAATAAATATTATATATGCACTCTCCAACATAAAATGAAAAGGGATTTACATTCCCTCATAGAAATAAATGGTGAATCTATCGGGGTGTATGAGAAAAACATAAAAATACATTCATAACACACCTCAGGATTTGTCATTACCCTAAATTCATGGTTTTCAACTTCATTGGTGGGATAAAACCACTTCAATTAAATGACATGAAAATCCTTAACTTTGATAGCTATGAGAAAATTGTCAGATGTTCCCTCAATGTCGAAATAGAGATCTAAGAATCTCAAGGGTATCATGCAGATAAGAGGAATAAAGATTATTTTATTTCTTCTAGATTTATGTAAAACTAAAATGGTTCCATAAAATTTCAACATCCCACTTGTCAATGTTTTTGGAAGAAAAACCCTGAAAATCGACTAAGGGGAATGATGAAATGCTTTTGGTGCAGGAAATAAGGACACCTAGCATGAAATTTTCCAACCAAAGAATCCCACTAATGCGATAGAGTAAAGAAATGATCTATTCAATCCTTATTTCATTGTTTATTGCTTCAACTATAAGGAAGTAAGGCAGTTTGCAAACAAATTTCCTAAGGAAATGGTTTTTGGAGACAAACAAAAATCACTAAGTGAAAAGGTGTTCTTTTTCCATCACAATCGCTAAGGTGGATCCCAACAATGAAGTGGTGATGGGTATACTAGTTATTCTTTCAAGAATATAAAATGTACTTTTTGATTATAGTTCAATGAATTACTTCATATCGTGAATGTTTAGTAGAATTATTCAAGTATGACCAGAGTTCATGAATTTAGATCTATCGGTGAAAATGGAAAATGGGAAAAATATAAAATCCAAAGTACATAACACTTGACTTATCAATTATGGTGGAATAAACTATCTAGAATACCTTTTCATACATTCATTGGTAGAATTTTATGCAATTTTATGCATGGATTGTATTTCCCTATACATATCCAACATAGTTTTCTACAAGAAGGAAATAACTCTCCATATTATAAATCAATCCCAAATTATATATAAGTTCAATGAGGATGATAAATTATCTTTAGAACCATCATCTCAACCATGGATATTATTACCTCATGAGAAAGGGTATATATATTTATTTATTGAGTCTAAGGAAAAAACAATTCTCAAATACATTACTATTGTGAGGGAACATGATGACATGATTATCACAGAATTTCTATGTATTCCTCCTAGCCGAGAGGTTGAATTTTCAATTCATATTACACAAGAAAAATTGAAATTATCCAGGACTCTATATATAATTGTTTTTGAAGAACATGTGGAGCTAAAAAAACAATAGATGAATTTATATAAAGGTTTCATGCACACAAGTGCTTCACTATTGTGTACACCAATCATCATCATCAGGAAGAAAGATGGGTTAATTAGTCTTTTCATCTATTATCGTGAGCTCAATAAGATCACGACAAAGAAAAAGTATATGCTTCCTTGTATTAATGACTTGTTCAATCAGCTCCATATAGAAGAGTACTACTCTATGGTGGATCTTCAGTTCGGATATTATCTTGTAAGGATGGAGAAGGACGATATCCCAATGAATACCTTTCATACAACAAACGAGCACTATGAGTTCATATTGATTCCATTCGGACTCAATAATGATCTAACTATCTTCATGTACATGATGTATATAATTTTTAGAGATTACCCTGAATTTTTTTTTTCATCTTTATACATAATATTCTAAAATACTCCAAAATAATGATGGATCATGAAGAGTATCTGAGTAAAATTGTAAAGACCCTACAAAAAGAGAATATTTAATCAAAGTACATAAAATGTGAGTTATGGTTGAAGGAAGTATATTTATTTGGGAATATCATCACAAGAAATGAGATATCTATAGACCCATAAAATTTAGAAGCAATTGAAATATGGGAGAGGCCAACATATTTGATAGATATCTGTAGTTTCCTTGGGATAGTTATGTAATATAACTAATTTTTTAGAAATGTTTCATTATTTTCAATCCCTCTTACCAAGATAACATGGAAGGTAGTAAAGTATGCTTGGAATGATGAATGTGAAGAGTGATTCATGGAGTTAAAAAGGAGGATCATCACTCCTCCTGTGCTCACACTACCCACAAGTAGTTAACTCTTCATAGTATTCAGTGATTCTTTGAATAAGGGATTGGGATCCATGTTAATGAAGAATGAAAAATCCATAGCCTATGATTCAATAATGTTGAAAGTTCAGGAGAAAAAATATCTCTAGCATGATCTGGAGTTGGAATTTAAGCACTTTTCATTGAAAATATAGTGGAATTATATATATGGGAAGATGTGTGAGATATATATAGATAAAAAATTCCCCAAGTATAAATTCACCCAGAAAGAGCGGAATATGTGCCAATGAAGATGGTTAGAGGTGATCAACGTCTTTGAATTCTAAATCCACTACCATCCTAATAAATATAATCAAGAGGAGGATGTTCTAAGTAAAAAATGATCCTTCATTGATATCAATTATGATAATTGGGATGGATCCAATCTTATTAGACCTAAAAAAGATGGAAATGGTAATCATAAAGGAAGGAACATAATCAATCCATTCACAAATGATCTCTCAACTACCTCTTTTTGAAAGGATAAAGCATAATAAAATAATTGAGGTGGAGATTTAGAGTAAGGTGGAATCCATGGGAAAGGGGAATTCCACAAATTTTAAATTTTATGATTAAGGAATTGTGAGATCTAGTTCAAGACTACATGTTCCATAAAATCCAGATTTAAGGAAGGATTTATTGGATAATGCACAGAGTTAAACTTTAAACATTCCCCTAGGAAGCGTAAAGATGTTTTAAGATCTCTATGAGCACTATTGGTGTGACAATATGATGAAGGATATTGCTGAATATACATCAAATTTCTTCGTATTCTAATAAATGAAGGCTGCAAGGAAGAAGTCTAAGGGGTTGATGTAACCATTACCAATTCCGACATGGAAATGGGAGAACATCAACATGGAATTTATCATCAGGAATCCAAAAAAACCAGGTCAAAACAATGATATTTGGGGTTTTGTGGATCATATTACAAATAAAACTCACCTATCTCAATTTTAGAGGACTTATCATTGGATCAAATTTAACATATATACATCATATAAGTGGTAGTGATGCATGGAAGACAACTATCAATAATATCAAATCGATATCTGAGATAAATCTCAATGTTAGGGAAGAGTATCCAAAATTTTCTGAACACTAATTTGAACATTAGTATGGCCTATCGTCTAAAAAATAATGTCCAATATGAGTAGAAAATTCATGCACTTAAAAAAATGTTGTGAGAATTTTTTATGGAATTCAAGGAGGATGGGACCAACATCTTCCTCTGGTTGAGTAATCATACAAAAACAATTTCAAATCAAGAATCCAAATGGCTCCCAATGAAGTCCTTTATGGGAAGAGGTGAAAAACATATGTGTGTTGGGATGAAGTTGCGGAAAGAAAACTATTTTGTCTAGAAATGGTTGATGAAATGGTGGAAAATGTTAAGACTATTCAGCACCACATCAAGGCTTCTCAAAGTTGGCAAAAGAGATACATTGTCAATCACCGATTAGACGTAGAGTATGATATTGGAGAAATGGTATTCCTCTGTATACCTCCATGGAAAAACATTATGAGATTTTAGAATAAGTTAATTCTTATTCCAAGATACGTCAACACCTTTTAGATCCTTGATTACATCAGAGCGGTGGCATATTGACAAGCACTTTTACTGAACCTAACTCATGTAACTGATGTATTCCTTGTTTCTCTCTGGAGCAAGTACATACAAGACCCATCACATGTACTTAATATAGAGGTCGTACCATTGAAGAATGAACTTTCCTATGAGGGGTATCTGATGAAGATCTTAGATCATATGGATAAATTTCTATGAAACAAGACAATGAAATTGTTAAAAGTGTTCTGGAGAAACCAAAAGTTTGAATAGGAAAAGTGGGAACCAGAGGATGTGATGAAGCAAAGTTAACCTCATTTGTTTTTATGGGAAATTTAAATGATAAGGGAGACATTTCTTAAGGGGGACGATTGTAATGACCTGAATTTTTATAACTCAAATTACCATTTTTTTGATTTATTTAAACGTCATATCATAAAATATGGTTATAGAAAACACATGAAATGATATTTTTATCTCCAATTTTATTGAAAATACTATTAAGTATCCTTAAAATTTATAGTATATCCCGTGAATAATGATCACATGATTAGTATAAATATAGTGTTTTAACAAACCCAATTGACACAGAAAAAGTGATGACCTCAACCAGTGGGAGCGTACCATATAAAGACCATTTATCAGAGCTTTAGAAGAATAAAGAATTTTGTGATTTTTCCTTTTCCAAGCCCAATATAAGATCCAATAACTTAAGAATGAGAGAAACTATTTATTGGAGATATTTATGCTCATCAAGATCATGGCCCAAAACATGTTCTCTAAACAACCCCATGAAAGTCTGTCCATCACACACCTAACTCTTAGGAAATTTCTAGTGTATTAAAGAGATACTTTTTAAGAACAAAAAAAATTTGATATTTTATTTTTTATTGAAAAATTAATAAAATGTAATTCTATTATTTTGACATTGTAAATAATATTTTCTGATATAATAAAGCACAAATTGAAATTTTGATTAAAATTTAAGTTCAACTAATGTATTTATGAATTAATATATTTTTTTATTTAAATAATATTATAATGTTTATTAAATAGTTTTTATCATATATAAATTATCATTTTTTAATGGATTCATATTTAATTTTAATAGTGGTTTAAAAACTTTTATTGACAAAAAACTGGACATTTTGAATAAATGTCCACTATTATTTAAATAGTAAAAATTCACATATTTATAAAATTATTTTGATAAAATAAATATTATTTTTAAAATCCTAATTTCTAAAATTTTCATCAGTAATTTTTTTATAATTTTCTAAGACAATCAATTTTTTAGGTAAATATTAAATATTGTATAAACATAATTTCTTTTTTATGACTTCATAATGACCCAAAAATGATGTAATAACTACTATAAATTAGATACCAGGCCAACTAAACATATTATCTTTAAAATAATTTTATTTTAAGAATATTTTATTTAATTTTTAATTCAATTATGAATCCTACAAAACCTATAATATACTTTATGGTTTTAAAATTATTTCTTTAAGTTCATGACTCAACTTCACATAATAAAGAGAATTATTTTAGTATGTTCATACATTGTTATTATGAAATAATAATAAAAAACCATTTTTTATAATCCATGTAAATGAACCATGGCATTGTTTTTAGTTTTGGATATTTTAATTTTTAAAGTCAAAAACCTAAATAAAAAAGAAATCCCCCACATTTCCTATATAAACCCACCGAAGGTCCCATTTATATTCACCCCTTGGATCATGGAAATTACATGACCTTAACTCTTTAGAGTGATTCTAAGGCACCCTGAGGATCTTAATAAGAACTTCCAAGGACTTTGAAGTCACACGTTCAAGGCAGGGACCTTTCTCTCCTCTATTCAATTCAAGCACCTTATTTGGAATTTTTTTTCTTAATTGATTTTTTATAATTTAATTTATTTATGTAAATTCCCTTACATTAAAATTGATTTTATTATAAAGATATATCATTTATCCTCTCTTATCTTTACCTTTAACTAAGCCGTTACTATACCAAAATTTCGTAAGGTGTCCTCCACTCTCTTATTTAATCAAGAACTCCTTTCTTGTTAAGTCCTTTAATTTCAATTTCAATATTTTGGAAAATGGTATTCAATACCCCCTTACTCCACATATTATTTATAAATCATGATATCCATTTTTAATATCATTTCTACCATTTATTAACCCTTTTTTACACCCGTTACTAGGACAAAATTTTGTAAGGGTTTTTTTTCATTCACTTATTTGTTAATGTTTCTTCAATATCACATTCCTTATATTTACAATTCCTCATGTTGGGAAATCTTTTTCCATGTAACCATTACTTTAGATATATTGTCTAAATTATTATATACCCATTTCTTTCTCATAAACCAATTTTATGAATTTTTATGTGATGTCATTATGCGGTCGAAATGTCTCCGCAATATTCCATGCCAAAAAATATATACTGAATTCCATACCCATTTCCTAGTAGGTGTACACAAATTTATGAATGTATATTTTTTATTTTATAATTATGTGTATATTTTCCACAAACCTATGTTATGTAATAAATTATTATTCTGGATGAATCCATATTTTATGATCTATGGTCCACAATTAAGCATGATAATGAATTGAATAGGATGAGTTCACCCAGATAGTGATCCAATGCATTGGGTAATTTTTTGTGTCATGATACATCATGTTACGATAGATAGTGAACCTGATTCCTTTATGGTACTTTTTCCACTATGATGTCTTGGTGGATTTATCCTTGAACTATGATTGTGATTCAGTGTTTTATGTTGTTGCCACATTTCCCATCTTATGACTTTAATGATATATCATGCCTTATTATTCATGTTACTTTTATTCCTCAAAGATATGAATGTTGTATACCATTTATCACTTATGACATATTTGTTCCATTACTGTGATTTATAGATCACCCCTTTCTTATGTATGTCCCCAGGTTATCCCAAGAAGTTTTATAATCGAAGGGGTATTTTGAGAATGTTAAAAAAGTTTTCAATTAATATGTTTTATTACTTATTTAATGTTTCTATGTAATGTACTTAATTCTCAATGACACTAGAATTCCAAGTCATTAATGTTTTATTCAGTTTAGTGTTATATAATAAATCAATTATTAATTTGAAATAAAGGTGAGGGATATTATACATAGGGTCATGCATTCTACTAATCCCACCAAAAAATTTCAACTTCGATACCAAAATCAACCCTATGCAATCACATTCAAGAATATATAAGGATTTAACATATCTATACCACATACCTAGTAGAACCTCCATGCACCAATCTCATAACTAAAAACACATACTGATGATTCTCATATCTAAGGCCTCACAACATTGAGCTAACCCCATTCACATGTTACCCTTGCATATCACAACACATATTAAACATAGTAACATATGACTGATATCCTAATCCATGCTTCAAAGTTTACTAGGCTCTCCTACCTATCCCATGAGTCATTTCTCATATAAATAAACACTCACAAAAAACACCCCTCTACTCTCATATCCTATGTTATACAGTAACTCATGTTCTAAACTGCCGACTCTAGAGTCAAAAAATAGGTATCACATGAAATACCATCATCCTACTCCATGGAACCGATTCTCATGAGCTTCCACATAAGGATCTACACCATCATGAAATTAAATACCATTTAATCCTCATCAGGAATCCTCATACGGGAGAAACATCTACAAGGATCGCAATCTCATCAAGGTACATATGTATATATAACAACACCTTCCTATAATAGTTCTATAACAATTCCTATAGATTACACCACATTCGTACGGTTCAGTCAATTAGAATGCCACTAAGAATCTATTTAAGGTCCTAAGATGTTTATAAGTTATATGTATTTGGTCAATGATTTTCATTGGTTGTAAATGGTTCTCAATGAGATAGGAAGATCCCATTTATGTCAGTATGATGAATTTTTTTCAAAGTTAATGGAGATTGGATGAAGTCTTAAAGTATTATAATCTGAGGAAACTTAGAAATGGTTTTAGGAATCTGACTTTCGATCGTGATACATATATAATTGTTATGGATTCATTAAATGAAATTAGTTTTCATTCTTGAATAATTCGTATAGTAACTCTAAAGGTTGGTCAACATATCTTTATGTCAAATACAACCATCAAATTTGATACATTGTTTACAGAAAAGAAGAAAGTGGTTTTGATGATTTAGGTAACCGGAATGAATATTCCAAAAAGAATAACAGAAGATAAGATATTCATACACTATGTCATTAATTCATGAGATCCATACAGGAAATAAATTGAAAATTATTAAATTCTAATTTTCATGAAGAAGAACCATGAAACATAATAACTATTTTAATTTGGTTTTACTAAGTATGAGAACTATGAAATTTATATTACAAAGATTAGTAATTAAAGAAGAAGTAGTGGAACGTATTTGAATGAGGGACATTGTTTTTATATGGTGTAAATTTTCCCTAAAAATTGTTTAAATGTTAATAAAAAATATGGCCAACCATGAATGAAGCTAATCCAACCTTGACTAGAGAACCTGTGGGGCCTAATGGGTCAACCACTTTCTAGGAGATCATATCAGCCACCCAGCACGAGGAAAGAGGGGGACGAGGTCTGTGTATAATCCCTAAATGGGCCCATGAATAAGGCTTCCAGTGAAAAATACTGTATGTGTTCATGGGTTGAGAAATAATCATAGGAATCTTGTTGACCACGTTTATTAAGTCCCATGTGGGAATGTACTGTAGTGTCATCTAGGTATCAATCTCAGTTCCATCTAAAGTAGGTGATTCCAGACTCAGTTATAAAATTTATTCCCCAAAGAAGGTGATGTTTTATGTGGGATGGGATTTGAGTAGTAATATTCACCCACATAAAATGGATGGACATATCACAAGACATATGATCAGATTGATATGAACTATACATTACATCCCACTCTATACTAGTTTAAAACTAGGGTTGTCTGATCTCTGGCACCAGAAAGTTTAAACTTGTGGCGTCGTCTCCCTCCAACCATATCTCAATGGTGAAACTACTCTCCAGAGAGGATGATTGGACCACCATCAATCAAGGTATATGCCACCCTGATCATACTGAGGACGAAATATTGATAAGAACATGATCAAAAGAATATTTCAAATTAGTTTTCATGATTAATATGAAAATTATTCATCCAAACTGAAAGAAGAGTTATAAGATTCCATTTGAGCAGTCGATCACAATGGATGAATATAATTTGTTCAAGAAGATGAGTTGAATGCATTTATAAGTCATGAATGTGATACATTCACCTAAATGAATAATCTTTTATGAAGAAAGAGCTCAGTAATTTTTAGTTTCAAGTAATTTTTTTTGAAGATTTAAAAATCTATGATCTTTGGTCCTTCAAAACTAGTGGTATAGATGAAATTATTTTCAAGATTTAAATTCATTCCTTCAATGAATTATGGTAGTGATTTATCTTCTATAAAAAGAGATCACCAATGTCGGAAGAGGTTTCTTTCACTTACCTATTTTTGTGAGCACTTATATTATTTGAAAAATAGATCATCTATGGGGAATTTTGGACATGATAAGGGAATGAGTCCCATGATCCTTCAAGACATCATGAAGAAGTGGAGTCCCATGAAGTGTTTTCATCCATGAATAATATCCATGGCAACTTTATATGTGACTCATTCATTGAAGTATTCCATGAAAAAAGAATTATTGCACACTACAAGTAAATGAATAAGCATCACAGACATGTGATTGATGTTCACAACATTGTTCTTTTTTGAAAATATTTGATACCGTGAGATATTTCTTGTGTCATGTAATCTAATTTTTCATCATGAAGAACTAGTTCTATAATGAAATAACAATATTTCATTATGATTTAGGTTTTCACATGAATGGTGTTTCATGAAGGTGATGAACCGAACACCGATTTTGAGCAGAAAGGAAGCTCACATAGTTAAACTTGCGTAAAGAAAACTAAGTAAGAAGGTGCATATATCTTTTATCACAAGAAGATAAAAATTGAAAGTAAAGTGGGAGGATATACTTGTGTTATATGAAGATACAAAGATGCATAAAACATTTCATGAATTCTTGCATGAATATGTAAAAATTCATAAACACATAAATGATTATACATTTGAGATACCCTAAACAGGAATGAAGATTTCCCCTCGAATAATAATACATTGATAAATGTGAAATGTTTCTACTTATTATAAAGCATGCATTAAATGTATGCAGTGACCATGATCTAATTGGGTTCATAATTTAATAAGAGATTAACTTGTTTATATGAAATATCATTGTCATAACCTAAACAAAACCAAGGCTCAAGCCGGAACTACCACAATCCCACCCCCATAGGCCAGGGGGTGGTGAAAAGTGCTGAAAGGAATATTCAAAATAGGGGTCCTTTTCCAATTTACCTATATGAACACATCCGACCATAAAAATTCAGAAGTATATATTATTATAAATAAAAATATTCAACATCTAGAAAGTAAACCATTCTTGTAAAACCTCTACGGTGTATAAGACTATGATAGTGAAAACTGTGATGTAAAAAGAAAAAATACACGCCTGACAAGAAATATATCCCAGACTAAATAAACTAGTAAAGAATGTTGTTGAGAGATACTAGCTTCCGTTATCTAAGCAATAACCACAACATGTGGTATACACACCCAATATCTTTAATTTACTCTAAAGTCACAGCTGACCTATTGATCGTCCGCATAAGACACGACACGTGTGGGAGAAGTCCATGTAGGGGTGAGTATAAACATACCCAGTAGGATTTCCCAAAAGCTGAAAGTGGAGTAGTAAGGGATAGAACAAGGAAAATAAAGATAGTTAAATAGTGAAGATGTTGCATCTTAACCCATAGAAAAAGAAAGAGTAACCTCATCCCAGCACTAGGGGGAACAACACGTTGAGTAGATGAAATACCTACTGAGTCTTTACCACCCATTGTGGGAGAGTAAAATCATCCAACCATGAGAAGATAAACATGGAAATAATGTGACATACCCCATGCATCATTTCATATAATGGAAATAGAGTAAAAAAACCAAAGTTATTGATCCATATGTATATATAAATATGATCAGCCAAAATAATCCCAAACAATAAAGAAAGGGGATTTCTATATCAATGTTTAGACCCTAAGTAAGTGTAACAAATAGTTCCAAAAGTACACCAATTATGCCCATAATCACATGTGTTTTCCCAAAAGTAACCATCCAAGTCAATCCACACCTCATCAAAGATCTGCACAGTTGAGGGGCCGCAATCTCTAGGAAGAGGAATGATGACTTGGTACAATAAAATGGTTCCACTGAATTGGTAGAGGATCTATAATCATACCAGATGGAGGGTTCCAATATAGAATCTTATAGAGGACCCATGATATATTCCAATAAAAGGGTTAAACTATAGTCATCGAGTACCATTTTACATCCCCGTTAGAGGGTTCCACTTGGAAGTTAGTAGAGGACCCATACCCTACCACGTAGAAGGGTTACACTCTAGGAGTTGGTAGAGGAACCATGCCCCACACAATGAGAGGTTTCCATTCTAAATTTTGATGGAGGACCCATGTCCTGAATATCATGATGGTTTCAATTCATTCATCAAAGACCCATGTGCATCCTAGTTGGAGGGTTCCACTCGAAATTCAGTAGAGGACCCATGACATTCCCAAAAGAAGGGTTCCTCACTAGGAGTCTATAGAGGTCCAATGGTGGGAATACCTGGAGAGTTATACACTAAAATTCATCAACGAACCATGCTTGACCCAAACAGAGGGTTCCACTTGGAATGACTCTGTTGATCCTTCATGATCACTACCATCCCCAAGCATCACCTAACCAAGCATCATGCTTGAAATATTCTACACCGTATCCAAAAATCCACGAACGAGGGATTTATCATTTTCTATATGAAAAAACATAGGATAGGCTATTCATGGGAAAAAGTACCAGTGTAAACAAATTATATAAAAAATATTTAATTCTCCTAAAAGGAACCAATGGGTATATGGTGTGTTAGGGGGCCCACATGAAGTGTAGTTCCACTACTTGACCTGGTCTTGTCCCTGGAGGTACACGGATTCCAGACGTTATATGAGTACACAATGTTTAGTGGATATAACTTACTTAGATGTTATATATGGGTTATTTCCCATGTGTTTTCATGTGATCATGTATCAACCCTTTGTCCATGTACATTACCTCATACACTTGTATTTCGGTATAGGGCTGTGTGCCTAGGCATGTAATCTGACATAAGGTCCTACCTATGTGCTTATTTGGATGGAATATCCACCTAGGGATGTGGGACATGGAATGTAGTCGAGATACATTCCATTAAATCATTATAAAAACTCAAAACCCTATCCATTGCAGCCAGGGTCCAACACACCATGTGTTATTCGAACTATACGACGTGTAGTTAGAATTTTTCCATAATTTTATATCTTTGATCCATGCTTCAAATCCATCAATTTTACTTCAATTAAAAAATTGAATCAACATAAAAATAGTGCATTGAGAAGCCTCTAGTCATCTTTTTCCATCCAGTGGCTTGAAAACCGATTCCATCAACTCTGCGGCTTCACCGTATGCATCAGTGGCCCTAATTCACTCATATACCAATGACATGGATACAAATTATCCAAATGATAATCCATGACCCTAAAAAATCCCAGATATTTTCTTATTCCATAAATTCATGAATCATTCATCAATTTTTCATGATTTTGGGGGTTCGATTGGGCTTGGTATTTCCTAACAACATCCAACTACGACCGCAAGGTCCTACCAGTGAGGGGTGTGATGCAATTGAAGGATAACAGCGAAATAATAGTTTTTAACCATTATTTCTCAATATTTCTTGGCCAATGATCAAGAATAGAGATATATGGGTTATAAAATGTGAATTATCATTTAAATTCCCAATACACTGGCATATTCTCAAGGCAAAATTATCTCATTTTAAAGAAAGACATAGATTCCCTCAATCAATTTAATTTAAAATTTCATGAACAAAAAATTCAAAATTACTATTTTGAGATCATATCATTATTCATCAAATAAAGTAACGTAAAACAATTATAGAAATTCATTTCATCCTTTACATATTTATCAGCTCTGATCCATCATTTTATCATCATCGGAGGTGATTCGCCAATAGAAGGAGGGGAAGAAGATTTGGAATCCTCCTAGTGTTTATGTTGTAGACTCTAGAGTAATCAACATAAAAGTGTTATTATAGAGTTTATTTTAGGTTAAGAAATTAATTAATTAATTAATTTAACCAATTTACCTACTAAATGTATCACCAGTAGATGAGTGATCAGAATTCCATGCTTCTACCATTTTTAATTCAAGCATAGGGTAAATATTATTTTACTGACACAAACGTGGTCTCATATTTCTGATATGATATTTTTTTTTATTTTTATACCATTTCCTTAAGGAACTATGCATGTTTAATATAAAATATATTTATTGTTTTTACAAAATTAATTTCAGACACTCTAGGCCCTAGAATCACATGTCGTCTTAACACTTATCTTTGGAAATATATATATATAGAAATATTTAAAAGTCATACAAGGAAAAAAAAATATCTACATAATTACCTCCTTCATTATTTTCATCCATAAAAATAAAAATTAAATAAAAAAATAAAGATATTGAACCAACATCCATCTCTCCCACTCTGAGGAAAATTTCTCTATGTTCATTTTCTACCACAACACATGAAAAAAAGTTATGTTATATCGATGAAGGGTACTCTCCTGTCGATCCTTGATTGCCAATGGGTGATCCAAAAGGGTTAGTCGATCCTCGATGTCCAGATCAGCCCATTTGATGATGTGTGTGGAGTCATGCATGTATCTCTCCAGCTACAACATGTGGAAGAAGTCAAGCACCGTCTCTTTCTATGGGGGAAGGGTGAGGTGTTCTGCAACCTCACCAACCCTCTATACAATCTTGAATGACTTGATGAACCTCTGAAATATCTTGAATCCCCAAATGAACCACTATAATCCCCATCTTGTAGAAAATTTTAGGAAAATGTTGTCTCCCTACTTGAATACCAAGGCCCTTGGATGGTGATCTGTGTAAGATTTCTATCTACTCTGGACCATACTCATTTTCTCACAGATGACATGGAACTTCTCTATTGTCATATGCACCATCTATGGAACCAAAAAATACATCATTCCAATCATTCTACAGTCTAAGGGTGACCTGTAGGGTCCCATATACAGGGCCTCAAAAGGTTGTGCACCATGGTTAGCTGCACGAACGAAAAATAATCTGAATCGTCTTACACCATGAGAGCATGGGACATCCTGTTAAGGGAATCTAATGGAATATTTCCCTTTCTTATAGTATAGAATATCTCAAATTCAAGGTCGTATATAAACTAAAATCAGCACCACTATCTCATGTTCAATTCTCTCTACCTGAAAACATTACTACTACTCTAATGGTATGAGTAAACCAAAAATCTCTATAACTTAGGGTAGTGCTTCCACACTATTAGGGAAAAGACTACTGTTACCAGCTCTTGTGCACGAGTCACATAGTTCTTCTCAAGGGGTCTCAAATTCCTCAATCCATATGGGATAAATTCCTACCGCTGCATCAACACACAATGGATCCCAGCTCTTGATGCATCACAATACACTACATACTCCACAAAATCCTGCAGTGGTCTCAACAATAGAGGAACTCATTATCCTCTATCTCAACATGTTGAAGTGTCTCAAGAACAACATAGTATCAGTAATAGAATTCCCTTTATAATCCAAGGTGGTCAAAGGGGATGAAATCATTGTGATGTATTCCATAATCCTCTTATAGTAACTTTCTATGCCAAGAAAACATCGCACCTCCAAAACAATCTTGAGTGGTTCCCATTTAAGCACTGCATTGATCTTATCTATGTCCATGACTAAACTATGCATAGAAATGACATACCCCAGAAAGTGAACCGTAGGAATCCAGAACATGAACTTTCAAAGCTTCCTATAAATCTGACAATCCTTAAGTAAACCTTGTACCATCCTCAAGTGCTCTGCATATTCTTCTTCCAATATTGAGTAGATGAGTGTGTAATTGATGAAGACAACCAAAAACTGGTCTATGTAGGTTTGGATGATCTGGTTTATCAAATCCATAAACACAGTGGGGGATTTCATTACACTAAATTGTATCACTAAAAACTCAATGTTATCGTAGCAACATCATAATGCCAACATTGGAATATTTGTGACACAAACCCTCACCTGGTTGTAGCCAGACCTGAGATAAATATCTAAGAACTATATCACTCTTCACAACTGATCAAATAAATCATCAATCCATGACAAGTGGTACATTTTCTTTACCATGGAATATATTAAGAGATGTTAATCAATGAAAATCCAAAAACTGCCATCTTACTTTTTCATGAACAACATAAGTGATCTCTGAGGGGATATACTAGCCCCGATGAAACCCTTATCATGAAGTTCTTCCAACTGAAACCAGAACCCCTAGAGCTCGTTACGGTCCATCTGATATGATGTAGAAGATATCGGTGTGGTCCTGAGATGTAAGGCAATGTAAAACTCCATCTCCCATCTTAGATATAGTCCAAAAACAAAATCATAGAAGTCTTCTATATAATAATACACATCTCAATGAATTTAGATACCTAAAGAGACCATGGAAAAAAGGGTTATACCTTCTAACTGATGGGGGATGGGTTGTGGCCTCCTTATCACAGAACCCACTAATCTGACCATGAGATCATCATCAACTATAAAGGTGAATCTCAACCATCAATTCAAAGGAATCTGACTCATCTATGATGATAGTCAATCTGGTCTTAGAACCTGGAATACTAATCCATACCTAATATGAATTCATAACTCTCCATCGTGATGACCAAAATTCCCCCGATAATCCTCTCTCCGCCAAGCGACAGTTTGCACTGCCAATAGATAACATTGATAACAAAAGTCATCCCTGTAAGAAATTTAATACAATGTTGCTGCCTTAATACCTCAACCGGGTGCTCTAGATATTGCACCAGTAGTATATAGATGATGTAATTACTGTAACCTATTTCAACTAATACAGATCACAATTAGAATAACCAAATATCATACCAGTAATATTCTCATGTGTTGTTGGGTCATAAGCCAGCAAAGCATGAAGCTTTCTGCAGCCCAAGCCTCTAACTCCCCGATACTGAGGTGGACTGCCTAGTGGTTGTGGAGGAAGGATCTTAAAGAATCATCCAACACCCATATATCATTCTTCTCTACAAGATACACCTCCATGGGGACTACCCATCCCTCTCATAGGAGATCCCTAATCATGGTGAAAACTCTTGTGTGCTAGTCTATTATCTATTGTCCCCCGATCTTCTGTAAGCCTGGAAAGGTATCCATTCACTATGTGACCTATCCAAGATAGCCCTATTATTTTCATTGTCCTTGTACAAAACAACTGTAGGTCTAAGTTTGATCATAAAAGGATCTCCTGCATTGAGGTCCCATTGACTATCACCTGCTAGCTGCTGGAGAAGACTCATCTCTATGATGCCCAATCCCAGCTCTAGCTATCATGAATCTCTATAACATAAACCTCACTATCACTAGTTCCTTATCACAAACCATGGAATAGGTAGAGATACACAAGGTCACCACATTGGCACATATATCTCTACAGATTACCTAGTCAAACTTCTGTGATCTGATGTATCCATCACAGGCCATGTAAAGGGAGTACTGGGTAAGGCATATAAACCTGACTACATACTCAACCTCTGTGATCCCTCAATGTTGCATCTCCAAAAGCTTCTAAATCCATACCAAGCGAAAATAATAGGGGTATTAATCCTCAAAGAATAGTTACTAGAAGTTGGTCCATGATAGTGTTGAATCATCATAAATCTAGTTATTAAGACTCCACCAATTCCTAGTATATCCATGAAAAATTATAGCTTCTAGTTCAACCAGCTGATCTATTAGGGTCTGAATAAGCCTAATGATGCAGATGATCATCTCTTGCCAATCCTCTACTGTCTTGGGATCTGGCTCACTGCAGAACCTCAGTGGACTCTGGTGTTGGAACTTCCATAGCGCACTAATCTTTCATGTATTTATATCATGATCTATTAGGATGATCTGTTTCTCAAATGGTGGAGGATCTAAAACCAGACCACATGGAGGAAGGATCTCATGAGATGAACCCTGAACTCACTTCTCATTGATCATCAGATTGTTATCATGATCAAGAACTAGTATCCTAGCTGGAAATCATCATAGTGGCATCTAGAAATTTATCATGATGTACCATAGTATGATTATAATATATATATATATATATCCATATTGGGGAGCTGACTCAATAAGGACAATTAATGACTCAATCCTATATTATGTATATAAAACCTATCCCTACAACTAATGTCATTGTATGTTGATTCAAAAAGAAAGTATTCATTGTCTTGATGAATGGATACATTAGCCGCTCACACCATCAATGGATTACCAAGACTGAGAGATATATTTGATACACTTTGAAACTGTCTCAGTAATACTAAACAATCCAAATAAGGGGACTACTTCAGAAAATACCCCATGGAATAAACTACTCTGATAACAATCTGTTACGACTTGAACCTAATTAGGGGTTGAGGTGCAACTACCCCAAGCATGACTCTATAGTCTAGGGAGTGACTACATGCACAAAAAGGCATATTCTATATGGGAGACCTTTTCATATGTACCTTTATTCAGACACCTGATCATCTCAATGTTTAATTGTAGTGGAATAGTAATAAAATGATGCAACAATTATAAATTAAACCGAGAATGAAAACCACCAGGGTGTACAAGATTAAATCAGTTCAAACTATAAAGTAAAGGATAAAAACAACGACAAACCAGAAATATGTCCCAACCAAAAATAACTAGAAAAGTAAACTTTAGAGAGAGGATAGCTCTTTATATCCAATTTATAACCAATGTATGCGGTCTATGACACCCAGTATCTCTAAGCTCTTCTGATGTCACTGCTGACCATTCTATCTTCTGCATAAGACTTGAAAAATGTTGGTAAATCCCATGTAGGGGTGAGTATATACATACATAGTAGGATTCCCTGAAATATGAAGGGGGAGTGGTACGAGAGAAAAATGGGGAAAATAAAGAATGTATAATAGTATAAATGATGTAACTCAACCCAAAGAAATAGAAAAAATAACCTCACCCAAGTATAGGGGGATCAACATAGTGATTATATGAACTACATGTTGTGTATTTTCGACCTATAGTAGGAGAGTAAAATCTTCCATCCATGGGGAGATAATCATTAATGGAACAGGGCATACCCCAACCAAATTTTTTTATCATGGAAATAGAGTACCCAAATCCACCAGTTTGGATGAAAATGTATATATATATATACATATTCTCAGTCAAATGAAGACCACACATGGGAGAAAGGGGTTATCCATTTCAATGATCAACCCATGATGAAGTATCTCCAACAGTGATAAATTCCATCAACGACACCCAACATCTCAGGCATCTACAAAAAAGTAATAGTCCATTTGAATCCACACATCATCAATATGTCACACTATTTATGGGAAACAATATCTAGGAATATTACCCATTCAATGGTACAAAATGAGGGTTCCACTTAGTTGGTATAGGACCCCTGCCTAGCCCAACTAGAGGTTCCCACTCTATAATCCTATTGAGGACCAATGAAATGTACAACTGGAGGGTTCCACACTATAATTATATAAATTTCCCATAGTACGTTCTAATTGGAGTGTTCCAAAATAGTCATCAAGGACCCATGTCATTCCTAGATGAAGATTCCACTAAGAAGATAGTAGATGACCCATGGCCTGCCTAGTATAAGGTTTTCACTCTAGGAGTTGGTAGAGGACCCTTTCTCTTCCCAGATAGAGGGTAAAACTATAAAAGTCGTTGGGGGATGATGCCCTACATAGAATGAGGATTCCACTCTGGTCATTAAGGACCCCTGCCAAGCCCTGTTGGAGGGTTCCACTAGGATGTCGGTAGAAGACCCTTACCCTTCCTAGTAGAAAGGCTCCACTCTAGGAGTCTGCAGAGGACTGATAAATACCCTAGTTGTAGGGTTCCACTCTAAAATACATTGAGGAACCATGAACGAACTATCTGTAAGGTTTCAATTGGTATGCCTCTAGTGATCCTATGTGATCACTGCCATCATCGATTATCTCAAAACCAAGCGTCGTTCTGGGAACATTCCACATAGTATCCCAAAATACACAACCAATATAAAAATCTTGTTTGATGTGGAAAAATAGTAAGGATATTATAGTAACAGTAAAAACATATGGGTCCAATTGAAGGATATATGAAAGAGTAATGTTTCCTTAAAAGGAACAAAGGGGTAAAAGACTTATGAGCGGACCCATATAGAGTGTGGTCCCACTCCTTCACTTGGTTGTGTCCCTGGAGGTAAATAGATCTCATACTATGTAGGTTTACATAAAATTTAAGGGATATACATGATATTCCCATTCTATATGGGGTTCGGTCTGTGGGCTTTTTCATACCCGTGTATCCACCCATTTTCCATGTTAATTACCTAGTGTTTGTGTATTTTGGTGCATGACCATGTGCCTGGACGTGTGATCTCACACAAGGTCCTACTTGTGTGATTCACTACATGGGTCATACACCCAAGGATGCGGTACATAAAATTCATAAGGCCTACATACCATTCTATCTTTATAAAAACATGAAACCCTTGTCGTCGTAACCAGGGACCAACATGTAGTGTGTTCTTCAAACTAGATGACCTGTAGTCGATATTTTTCGGAAACCTCATATCATCAATCCACACATCATATATGGTACTTTATTTTTATTTCATCATTTATTATACAAAAAAATATTCAATCTATCGAATTCTCTTTATTTCCATTAATGTGATGGCTGTAAACCCACATCCGTTGATTGTGGGGTCTCAGTGTATGCACCACACATCCATGTTCCCTCCTACATTGGTGATCCAACTACCACTCATCCAAATGATCATCCACAATCCACAAACATCCTTGATTTTTTTTCTTTATTCCTTTGATAAATTCCATGTTCTTCGACTCATCACATTTCTCGGGGTATTATTGGGCTCAGTATTGCCCGACAACGTCGAACTGAATCCATGGTGTTCTACCTGTGAATGACGTGAATAAATTGATGGAAAAAAGAACAAGAATATGTGTTTAACCATTGATGGACATGTTTTATTGTCTAATGATCATGAACTGGAATATCCAAGTTTGAAAATGAGAATAATCAATTACGATTCCAATACACGATCACATGTTCAGAAAAAAATTAAAACATTTCAGTGAAAGAGATGGATATGCTTAGTAAATTTAATAAATTATGGAACAAAAAATTGATGAGTCCAAACTAGGGATCAAATAATTATTCATCAATTAATATATCAAAAATTGATTAAAATAATTTGTTTCATTCGATTTTTACCAATCTGTTCCAATCTAGTGCTTCATGGTCATCAAAGATGACTCACCAATGGTAGGAGGGGAATATGCTCTCAAATTATCCAAGAGTTTCTATAGATTTCCCTAGATAATTATACATTGTAGTATTATTAAATACATATAATTTTTGTTAAAAAAATTACTTAATTAATTAATACACTGAATGTACTTCCAACAAGGGAGTTATTCGAATGACCTACACCAACCAATTATTAGTGACACCTAGGGTAAAAACCACTTTTTCAGCTAAAAATGGTCTCATACTTATAATCCTAGCATTTGATTACTATTTACCAAATTTTCATTAAGTAAATATGAATTCATAATATAAAAAATATTGAATATGTTTATAAAATAAATTCTGGGCACTCCCAGCCTCAGAATCACATTTTGTCTTGGTGCCTAGCTCTGGAAGTATATATAAACAATTTTAAATGTATTACAAGGAAATAATTAGTTCTCTAGAATCATTATTTCATTATATTTAAACTATGGTGCAATCTTGTTGAACAAATATCTACTAACCCAAGAGGAATATAATAGAAATGATACTACATTAACTGATTATATTGTGTATCAAATAGAAAGATTAAAATTGAAATGATGATATGTTATGAAGATATTAAATGTTAAAATAATAACAAAGAAAGTTCTTGATTATATAAATAAGAAGAAGAATATTTAGTGTAGTTGGTTTTTCATTTAATGATAATTAGATCAAAACACTACCACACACAATTTCATGTTGTTCTGTGTCAAAAATCAGAAAGAAATGATGTGACAAGAAAAATAATATTTATTTCAACTATAATTTGTGTCAGAAAGGATTCTAGGTTTATTATTCCACACCATGTTCATATAAATGTGACTAAACATCGAAGAATAAGTTTTGAAATTTTCTTATTTCTTTTGGGATGAAGAATAAGTATTTCTTGCACGTGACTGTCCAAGTAACCAGGTGAAGGAGAAGTAAGTGGAAGAACTAAGCAGCAATGTTCTATCCAACAGTAGTCTCAACAGGTGGAATTCTTTATTGGTGTTATATAGAAACATAATATAGAAAATAATGTCCTTATAGGTAGTATAAATATCCATCCAAGTACATTCAATAATTCACTTTCAATTATTGAAAGTGAATTGAATGTGAAAGTGTTTATTCTAATTGCTATAAATAAACTGAATGGATTGTTTTCTTAGGGGTTGTGTGGTCATGATTATTTAGAGACCATGCTGAGGGATATAAACTCTTAGTGAGTAGTGAACTATGTAAAAATATAATGTGAAATCCTTTACTGCTTTCATCTACATTCATTAGACAGGGAAAAGTGAATAAGGTCTTCTTGATCCTATCGGGTCTAAGAGTTTACAGTATAAAAAGTTGTAATTGGATTAAAAATTTGCAAAAAATAATAAACACCCATCTTATTGTTGTCATATAACAATATGATCCTTTCAAGTGGTATCAGACCCAAGGTTCACCTCTATTGGATTCTCTAAATTGAATCTTTTCCGTTATGAAGATTTTATTTTCTTTCTTGAGTCAATAATGACGTTCAGTTTTAGTGAAGTTTTAGTTATCTCTGAGTACAATTATATTTCTACAGAGAAAATTATGAATAGGAAAATTAAAGATAAGAGAAAGATAAATTAAAAACCAATTTTATATAAAGAAAACTAATTATCTATTTCTCCATTCCTTTCTGATAATGAATACATATCAGGCTTGCAAAGTGAAGAACTGGTGGATCATGTTTCCACCAAGAAGATGAAAAATATCTATACCTAAAGAAATTTATATTTATATGTTAGTCCCATTAAATACTATGCATAAGATCTTATCACAAGTGTTCATGATGACCCGTTTAAAACTTATTGAGAGATATTAGTTATTATATTAAGAGATATATTTCATGGATCAACTAAAGAAACAATATCCCTTGTTTTTGGAGTCATTCAATCTATATAGGAAAATATCGCCCACCTTGAAGGTGAACATAATTTTTTAGAGAAATCAAGAAATAAAAAATTGTATAATGTTTAATGTTCTCTAGAATGTTTGTATCCTTTTATGAAATAAATATGTAACTTGAAATAATTTCATCAAAATTCCTCATTGAAGTTAAATAGAAAGAGTGATTAAAGAAGACTCTAGATGAATAGATCCCTTTACTTGATGAAAAATTGAAAAATAGTATTGATTTCAAGGATTTAGAATTTGAAGTAACATCTAAGAGGATCAAGGAACTATACCCTTTGATTCTAGGAAAAATTAATCTTCATGTAGAGGAAGTTGAAAGAATGAAGAAGGATTGTGAAGAGAAGATGATTATGATTGAAAATTATAATGTCATCCTCAATATGAAATGTTGAGATTTGGATGATCAATTAGAAAATCTTTATAATACTTATATTAAGGCTTCTAAAAAATATAGAAATAGGTTATGCTGGTACTCAATTATCACATGAGTATTCTAAGGTCAAGATATATCCAAATGTGATAAAATTATTGTAACTCTATTAAATGATATATCACAAGATGATGATTAGAAATACGTACCTTCCACACCGACTTTTATTAATGCTTTTAAACCTGTTATCATGGGAATTGGAGGTTGTAAAACAATTCCAAAAAAAATAGCTAATGAATGTGGATAAGAAAACATCCACTATGACTAGGTTGGATAGGGAAGTGAGTGTGGAATCTGGTGCTCCATAGATAGAAACAAATATAAAAGAAGACCCCAAAATATAATATTTAAGATATTAAGAAATCATGATTTGTGGGAAAATGCTGGTGGTGTAATAGATTTTGGAATTATCTACTAATATGTTGGTATATTCATCAAAAGGAAAAATCAAAAAGGAAGCCTATGTCTAGGGAGAGAAATCCATAGGAGAAGAATATGTATCCATAGACCTAGAAGAACCTATATAATACTTTTTTAATTATTGATGAAATATCAGGTGTATTAAATGGTCATGGTCACAAGTATGGTAAAATTTCATCTCACCTTTTATCCAATGTTGATAAGAAAATAATACCACAAAAACTGACTAAGAAAGAATAAGCTACCTTGGGAAGAAACAAGAATATTATTTTGAACACAAATTCTCCCAAGAAGATTCCAAGAATGATGTTTGAGAAGACCTTGGATTCCAAATCCATTAAGTTGATGAAAATTGAATCATCCAAAGGAACTACTAAGTTGGATGGAAATTTGAAAACTCTATGTAGAAGATCCAAACTTTCTGCCAGAGTTCCTAAGGAAATCATAGTTAATTTGACAGAAGAGTTGAAAATATTTGGGGAATTGTAAGATGAACAAGATAAGGCTACTGAAAAAGTAACATGAAATATCTCACATGATAAAGAAAAAGTGTATCCTAGTTTTCTAAAAAATGGGAAATCTTATGATTAAGATTTTCTTTGTAAGATATGTAAGAAATATGGTCATATTGTTAAAGGTTTTTTAACATTTGTAAATGAATAAGAAGAAGTCCTTAATAGAAGTAAGAATGTGTCATATGTGATGGTTGTTAAGGTTAATAGTTATCTGCACAAAGTATAAGAAGATATTTATAGATCCATTCTACATCAATGTAAATAATAATTCATGTTCAGATGAGAAATCATGAAGACTAGAGTATATGGAGAAACATGGTTTAGAAAAGTATCTCAATATTTTTTTATATTATTGAAGTAAAGAGGATCCACCATATTTCATTAAATCCTTGTGTATTTTATTTTTTCTTATAATGGAGGTAATTACAGCAGAATCGTGTTTTCAGGGGAGAACCTATGAAGTGCTGAGTACTATCAATTATTGATATAAATTCTAAAGAAGTAACCATCCTTGAATGATTTATCAGTTGGTATTCAAATAAAAATATAATTAAGGATAATTTTTGATTATGTTAAATAATATTATGTCCTATAATATAGATATAGGATAATGAAGATACCATATTATTTTGATCTTATTGTTTGTATCCTCAAGAACATTCCATTAAGAAGATCATCCTTGGTGAAGTTGTGATGGTTTTCCAATCTGGACAGTCACAAGTGCAAGATCAATTCTCATGTATTCACCACACTATAATTTATTTAAATTCATTATTAATGAGATATATCATTATAAAGGTAATGATAAGTGTTTCCCACGAGGCTAAGTCAAATGAATAATCTATAAGAATCATTATTTACAATGGTATTAAATCGTATTATTCTGGAAATTTCTTGAAGACAATGTCATTGGAGAAGTTTTGTTTCTCTTTATATCTCATAATTTGTTATGAAGGATAATTTTTTTTTCAAAGGGGCATAATTTAAATAAATAAATGGAATATGAAATGTGGAAGTTCCCCAATTTCACTTATCCTACATATTACACGTGAATGTTTTTGATCTATTTGTTTAAGTGAGTTCACAGGTTTTAGGTTGATATTTCATAAAAATATTCATCTCACATTTATTATCTTCAGCCTGGAATGAAAGTGAATAAACCTTACAGAGAATTATATGAGTTTTCATTTCATAAGGTATCACTATCAGTTGGAAATGAACAAAATTTTTGACTAAATAAAATTTTATTATTTTCTACACTGATAATAGCTCAATTAAACATAGAGTGAAATGTGAATGATAGTTTTATTATGTATGGATTGAAAAAAAATTTCCCATTAACTTTTTATTTCTTGTCAATAAGGGGTATACAAAGTGAAATGATGTTTTTAAAAAGTAAAGGGATATAGAATATGTTGATCGAAATATTGAAAAATTCATTTTTCAACGAACAATTATGGTATATCAAAATAACACAAAGGGAGAGATTAAAGATCCCAATTTGAGTATAAGTGGTATTTGTTCTCAATTAATATCATTGGATGTCAATGATGATAAATGATATTGGATGATCTTATTGATTTCAATATGAATAATTTTTCGGAAAATTAATAGAGTTGGGTTGAAGTTTCCAAGTCTTATAATCCGAGGAGATAGAGAAATTGTTTTAAGATTTTTAGTTTCAATGGCGATGCATGAAAAAATATTACTGATTCATTAAATAAAATTAAATATTATTATTAAATAATTCTCCTTATAACTTCAAGGATTGGTGAACTTATATTCTTGTCAAATACATGTATCCATTGTGACACATTGTTTACACCAAATAAGAAAGATGTTTTGATGATGAAGATGTTATTTAGAAGTAATATTCCAAAATGAATTATAGAAAAAATAAGGTCATTCACTATGTCATTATCACTTGGGAACCATGGAAGTGTAAATTTGAAGATTATTTATATTCTTATTTTCATGAAAGAGAACCATGAAACATAATTACTACCTGCATGAGTTTTTGATGAGTATGAGATCAATAAAATTTATATTCCAAAGAGAAGGAATTAAAGAATAATAAGTTGTGGAATACATTAGAAGGAGGTCCTTTGTTTTTATGTAGTTGAAATTTTCTCTTAGAATAATTTTCTATGTCTTAAAAAAATATAGCCAACATTTCCAGTAGCCAAGCCATCATCGACCAGTGTAAACGTGGGACCCAATGGGTCGATGACACCCTCGGAAACCCGAAAAACCACCTAGAATGGTGATGAAAACCAGATAACTAGCAACACATATTTATGTAATAAAAAACTATAAATACCAAAAAGGTGGGAGGAAAATGAAGATCATGACTGATTCTGCCCAAGCCGTAATGGATAAATCAATGCCTATGGGTGAAAAAAAATCTATCTGAATTTCCTCTATCCCACCCTCTTACTTTATTTATAACCAAGCCTCCCTCTCTAAAAAAATATTATTCCCTAGGATAATCCCTTGAGACACAAAATATACTCCATATATTCCCCTTATCCCACCTCTAACTTTTATCCTCTCTAGGTGGAATACATGGTTTCTGCCAGTACTACCATCCTGAAAAAAACCTTTTCCTCAAGGTCGTGTATCCCGCAAGTATTCCAAGTAGTACCTCAAACCAACAATGGTCCATAGAACTATGGAAAAGGTGAACTGGACATATAGTAATGCCATGAAATTTTCCATATGCTCCTCCCTATTTTTGTGCATTGTGTAGAACCAAGAATCACCGCTACTATATGACTGGGATAGTGTGATCTCGTATAATGTCCTTGTACAAGACACACACACAACCCCCCATCACCCCATTAAAAAAAATAACTACCTCTTTTAACCAAGGGACCCTATCCCATTATTGTGGGCATAACCCATGTAGCTAGTTGTAACACGTCCATAACCCATGTTTCTTCCAATGTATTCTAAAACATCTCATGCACTTACATATTGGATCAGAAAGTGTCCTCATCCTTGCGTAGAAGCCATACCAAATAATGTATGGTGGAAGTGTCATCATGGTCTTCGAGCAACTCATTCCCCCAGTAGTACAAGATAAATTTGGTAGGCCAACTGGAGTGTGACAAACATAGTTTCATTACCATCGATGGGAACATTGACTTAGTTTTAGGGGATTCCTCTTTAGAGCTTCCAAAAGATACCAACATCACTGCATTGAGTTTCTTCTAGTAGAATTCTGGATGAATTCTCTTATACAATAATATCCAAAGTTGTTATATACCTAATATGCATAGTCATGTCATTGGTACCTACATCATTAATAGTGTTTGACTGATTTAAAAATTATTTTTTTCGTGAGATCTATATATCTAGATTGGTGGCAGCATAACCTTTCACTAGTTTACAGGGAAGATGAACCTCAAAAGTGTAAAGGTATTAGACCAATCATCTCATAATGAGATTTAAGACCCTTTGAGTGAAAATATAACCTAGACTTTTGTGATCAATGAAATCCATAAATTTCAAATCAAATAAGTAGTGTCACCCCCATTTAAGAGAATTCATCATAGTAGCTAGCTCCAAGAAATGGGTAGGGTAATTCCTCTCATGGGGATGATGCTGTTAAGATCTAGTGACAAAGGCCACCACATGATCACTATGCATTAAAACACAGCCTAAGGCCACACTTGATGCATTATAATAAACCAAATAGCCTTGATCAGATTCATGAAGGATTAAAATATGGGTTAAGGTCAAATACTATGTTAAATCATCAAATGTGACTTGGAACTCAGGATTCCATATAAATATCAATCCCTTTCTAGTGAGCGATTCCAATGGATATAAAATCTTGGAAAAACAATTTATGAATTTATAGCAGTGAAATACTAATCCCAGGAAGCTTCCAATTTCAAAAACATTATTGGTCTCTACCCAACACATAACAATCTTTACCTTCTAAAGATTGGTTAAAATTCATTGTTCATACACCACATTTCATAAGAATTTCTCTTCCACAATCAGAAAGATAAACCTAGAAATCATGTAATAGAGGTGATGGACTCAAATAATCTCCAAGACAATCATTGAGAACAACCGATGTTCCTCTTCATAATTGGAATACACTAAAATATAATCTCATAAAATCACTATAAATAGATCAAGATATAGATGAAATATCTAGTTCATTAATGAAATGAAGATTTTTGGGGAATTGGTCAAGCAGAATATCCTCATAAGGTACTCATATTGGTCATACCTTTTTTGAAAATCTATTTTATGAATGCTGAACCCACATACCCCGAGTTAACAGTACCCTAACCAAAGGCCCATATTAGAAAACTAGTATGAACCCTTCAATTTATAGAATATGTCATAGATATGAGGAATGTGATATTTATTCCGGATCATAACCTATTTAATCTTTTGATAGTCAATACATTTTTGAAGAGACTATCATCTTTATTAGAAAACAAGATGTAGGTTTCCCAAGGGAACTTTGGTTTGGTGAATAAAACCCTTTCGCATCTAAATCATCTACATTGATTTTCAACTCTCTTAACTAAACTGGAGCCATATGTTTAGACAAAATAAATTTGATTTTCATTCTTGGAACCATGTTTATGGAGAAATTGACATATTTCTTAAGGGGAAACCCCAATAAATCCATGGAAAATACATTGGGGAATTCCCTAACCATGACAGGTAACAAACTCCCAATATTCCTCTATTTTAAATCCAAAAAAATAGAGAATCATGGCATATATGTCTACCCACATCAAGAAGAGGAGTTCATAGTCGAATGGATCTGGGATCCTATTCTCATTTGAGTAGAAGAATATTATCCTTAGGGGAAGTAAAGGAAAATTTTATATGATAACAGTCTATGTGTTCCCTAAAATCCATTATCTCGTCTATTGTAAAGATAATAGAAAAAATATCAATATAAAGAATAATGAAATCCGAGGAAAATTCCACAACAGATAAAAAGATGATAGAGGAAGGGAATAGAGATCCACCCTCTTTCCTAAGAGGAGTTTAGAATTACATTGTGTGAATCATGGGCTCAGATTAAAGTTTTATCAAATCCATTTCTTGTGTAGAAATAAACTAGTGATTGTGACAAGCATCGAATAAAGAAAATGTCATAAATGATTAAATGAGAACCATAACTCTAACTATAGTTGGGACAACCTTAGACCCGGTGAAGGAAAGGTCGACTATATGAAGAAGTATACTTTTTTCATGTGCATGAGTCTGGACAAAAGCCTAAGGTTATATACCCAATTGGATATATTCACGAGATGATACAACTGTGACTTCATATCCTTGAGAATGAGATCCTCCTTCCTTTAGATTATCAAACATAGTATGGGATCCTATAAGAGATGAGGATTATACACCAATCCTTCATGGAATACTTCTAATGTTAAACTTCTAGACACATACTATTTACCAAAAATAACGAAAAGCCTTCCGTGACTCTAATAATATAAGATTATTGAAGAATTCATAGCCAAACAAATGATAGATGAGGTTATTTCTCCTAGTGGAAGGAAAAGAGGTCGATTGGGATGGATATTGAAAAATATTATATAATATTTTATTGACTCATCCCACTTCCTCTTATTTTTAAAAAAAACCACCTTCACTTGCACTTGGAATGGAAGAAATTTCCACCAGTCCTAACAAGACAACCTAATCATTTCCAACTATGAGGGCTTAATCTAAAGCATCTTCATAAGTTAGGAGCTTGAGAAGAATTCTCTGTAAGTATATATCTTGAAGAAGGACCATTTAAAACCTCTTAGATTCAATTCAATCAATATAAACAATGCTTGGAAAAAATATGACATGTTCATAGATGTGGTTGGAATTATCCATAACCATCTGATCACTCTACTAATGTCTTAAAGAATCCTTGAATTTTTCCAAATCTATCATTTTGGGGTAATACCACTAGGAAATGACTACATTAAATCATTTTCATTCCATATTCTGTTGTTTCTTAGACTGAATTATAATATCTCATCATCTCCTACTAGGACCCTAAAGAATAAAAGAAGAAAATATCACCATCAAAGGGTTAGGATGATCAAAGAACATGAGTATTCTCACAATATTTTCCATATTATCCTCAGATTCATGAGGATAGTTAATTCCCTAGAAGGAAGGATGCCTATGCCAAAGTAAGTCCTAAGTTTTATGATAACTGAGGAACATTTCCACATCTCTTACATGAGGGGATCTCAGATTGTTTCTCCCTTCCATGGATCATACAATCTTTACAATTGTATATATCAGGTTATGATCAATGAGAGGGTCAGTTTTGGTTTCTCATGGAGGCACAAAACTACTAAATTAAAATAAGGAAACCATAAAAATAGATAGGATATTAATAAATTTAAAACGATTAACATTTATTAAACAATTATGTAAAATGTAAACAAACAGAAAAGATAACCCACACACTCTAATAAGCATAACTCAAAGGCATGTTCTACATTCCAAACATTTGGCTCAGTTGGAAGAGAGAATCAAATCCAGAATCAAAATATCATCCCTAAAATCCCCTAGCCACTTAAGGTATAGAACTTAGAATGTTTTCTAGACACCCCATCATATAACCATCATTGAGTCCCGACAATCCTAGAACATATATAAAAATACATACCAAATAATGGAGCCAAAACCAATGGATTTAATTTTATTCTTTCATGATCTAAGCAAGCTTTCCTCTAAACCAGGCACTGAAGTCAGTATGTAACATGGCTTGAATGGTGATCTCAAACCCCACAGGCTATAAAATAGTGACTGTATATCTAGGACACACCTTTTGGGAATTTATTTTCACAAAAAATAATTTTAAAGGGGCTTTAAATCCGGAACCCCATGGAACCTCACTATACCATGGAAGGTCGTTCCATTAATAGGTAGTATGAAACATCAAAATATGGAATAAGAAATGGAAAATAAAAAATAGACCAAACATCAGATAATAAAAAAATAATCGGAAGGACACAAGTACAACCATAATAAAAGAAACTGGCTGGGAGATCGACATGTTGATGCAAAATTACGCCAAACAATTTACAAGATATACTAAAATAAAAAATTAACCCGCAACCCATATATTTGTGACATGGGGTATCATGTCACTGCCATTTCACCTCCATATACCCAAATAAGTCTATCATGGTTACCCATTAATTCCAAGTGGCGACTTTACCATTCACCCATTTGATAAAACAAGGTTTACATACACCCATGGGGGTATGTGGGGTGTGAAAAAAGAGCTTAGTAGGATCATGCCATGTATTTCATATCAAACCATTGTTAAAAAAACTAAGCATGCTATTTTGAGCATTATAAATGATAATAATTTGGTATTTTTAATAAAAATGAAACACAAGAGTACATGCTAAAAATTAAATAATGAATTGAAGTAAAAGTCTTTAAAATATAATTATCTAAATAAAATCATTGAATGAACCCTTATGGTTATCAAGTATAGGAAACATAGAAGTTCTAAAACACTAACAAGGGTTTTAACTCAATTAGTAGAATGTGTCTTATATCATGTCACTAACTAGTGGGGGTTCCACTCCTACTTTACTATAATAACTAGTGTTGGTGGAACCTCATCCGATTTGAGTTCACTAACCAAAGGTACCCCCAGTTCCCATGAATTGTTTTCTTCAAAATTCCACATTATCCATTAAACATTTTTTTCTTGAACAATTTCATATGAAAAACCAATTTCGAGCTAAAATAAGCAATTTTTACATTTAATATATAAAAGAAACATTTATATCATAAGGGATCCATTAATCCATTTTCAAACCAATATGTACATTATACTATAATATTATTTTGGAAGATAATATAAAATTGAATGCATCAGTAGTCAATAAAATAAAGGAAATCATATTGAACCACATACTATTAAAACATGAAAACCCATCCTCCTGTGATGGAAATCCGCCATGGACTTCAAAATAGAACCTAAAGATACCATAAATACCCATAAAAACTGAAACCCAAACCTATAAGACTGAGTAAGAGAAAACCTAGGCCACCAAGACTCCCTGGATAGATAGAAACTATCAAAGTGAGAAGAAAGAATCAAAATTAATTAATATAATGAGTTTTCTTGGTTTTTACCTTAAGAATGCTGAAGAAAACACATTGAATCCATGACATGAGGAGGGGAGGAGGTTATTAAATGTTTATGATATTGGAGGTTGAATGGGGTGAGAATTATAGATTTATGTATTAGTTCATGTGAGGGAAAAAATAGATAATTCATCATTTGTAATTTTAAGGCAAGCCGCATGGTTTGGCTGAATAGTTTGTCAAATCAGGCCCTATCTATGTGGACCATAGTGCCTTCACCTAGGAGATATCATAGTTGGATCGTTCAATTTGATAAACCATGATAATTACTATTTTAAAAACAGTATATATTCTACATGATTTTCACACTATTTAGCTTGACCGTTTGATAACACATATTTTCCAAATTTTAATGGTTTTCTAGAAAAATGTACAAGACGAGAAGGATATGATTAAAAGTAAACAAATTATGTATGTGAGACCCCAAAGTGGTATCATGGGTGTGACATCATGGAATATTCTTCTTATATATGAATTATCATGATGTCATCAATATCCAAAGGGTTTTTTATGCAACATAAGAACATGGATGCTTACACCATGGAAACTTATCTCCTAGATCTTGAAATGATGAAGAGGTTTAAGATAATCAAGAATATAATTACACAATACTAATTAAAACTAGAAGAGTCTAACTTATCTAGTTATTTTTTCAATAAAAATGATTGATTTTGTTTCTTATTTAGTGATGCTAGTCTTTCTTATAGATAATAAATTATCCATTAATATCATATTATCGTCCTTAACTTTAAGGTTCTCCATATTCTTCAAGAATTATATTATTGTAACATCACAAATAAGTAATGAATAATAGATATTTTTATATATGCCTATTAATGAATTATATAGTGTTTTTGAGGCTTAAAATGAAAATAAATCCAATCTTAAGCATGAAATACACTAATATTTTTAAAAGATTGTTTTACTGCCTTTTTATGGAAAACCATTTTTAAATCTATCTTTTGAAAATTTTATAAGATATGTTTGTCAAAATAAACTTATTATTTATGATTGGGAGATCAAATATTACTTTGTGTAATTTTTTGGTATTTTTCCGATAAAGTTCATTGTTTAATGAATAGTGTAAAATGTTGTATTTTAATTCAAAACCTCGTTTTAATCTAATTTATTAAGATGATTATATAATCTTTTGAATTGGTTTTTAAGTGAAATTAGGATATATTTTTACCATTTAATCCAATGGTTGTCATTGGAATCAATTTAACTTTGAAATTGGACTTAAACTGGTGTCAATCTTTTGATACTTATTGTCTCATAAAAACACGCTATTTGTCATGACAACGGGAATTAATTATTAAATTAATTAATGTGACTTATATGATTTGAATTTTGTAAAATAGAAATTAGTTTTTAATTTTGAATATCAAATATAGCTTAGGTTTATATTTTGGTTTTTTTTCTGAAAAAACTTCAATTTTTGATGAATAGTGAAACCGCAAAGTGGTTGTTACAAAATTTGATTTTTTGTTTAAATGGGACTTTACCACTTATGTGTTTTGAATCTCAAAAATACAATTTAAATGATTTTCATTATTAAGTAAAATGTGGTTCAATGGGATTAAAATAAATTTTGGTAAATAGTAACTTTTATGTTTTATTAATCACGATTAAAGGTAATTAGTGTAATTTAAGATAAAAATGATATTATAATAAAATGAAAATATCTTGAAACTTGTACTAACCCTATTGGTTGAGTTATGGCCGACCAATACAACCCATGGGTCGATTTTTGGTACCCCATGGAGCCACTTGGGTATGATAATGACATTTATTCCTTTTATTTAAAGTTAAAGTAAAAATGACACAAACATGAGATGTTTTACTAAAACAATTTTTTCTTGGGGTTATAAAAGTCATAATTTTTTTACTATAAATATTCATTAGAAAGATAAAAAGATTTCATACATCATGATATTTTTTTTATAATTTTTAGACATTAAATAATTTAAATTATTTATGACACCATGATGATGCAGCAATTACCTCATTATTTAACGATTTAAATAAAATGGAAAGATAATGTAAATTCTAGGACCTTTACATTTCAAAAACCTATTGGATGGGTGGATTTAGAACACTTATCACCTTATACTAGAAACACATCAATGTGGGACCATTAAAATCCGAAAACCATTTGAAAATAAAGTAACATTTCTTTACTTTCAAAGAGTGCCCCTCCTCTCCTCTTATAAAAGGCCCCCACCTCTACCTCATTACCCACACTTCCAAAGCCTTTGGCTCGAGAAAACCCTGCTCATTTTTTCTCTCCACATCCCTCTATAACTACTTGAATCCTCACTTTTGGTAGAAGTCTTACCAAGGAAGCCTTTGAGCTCAAACCAAAGGGAGTTACCCGATTATAAGGTAATGTCTTCACTTGAGTCCTTTTGTTTTATTTTGCTTCTCCAACCCCCTAAACTCTTTTTATTCATTTCTTTTGTAACAACTACAGTATCTCCCATATACTAGGATGTTTTTATAAGAAGTATTTGAGCTACACTTACACACACCTATGTCTAATGGTTAAAGAACATACTGTTTCCGTGGATGGTGAATTTCTGCCTCACGAAATGATGATTGTTCGATATTCTTCTAACACCTTCAAAGGTGGACATTAAGATGTCACTATATTTATATATGATATATAATATGTTTATGTTTTACTTAAGCTTCTGTATTTTTCATTTTGGTCATACCTTTATGGCTTCCATTATGGGTAAATGCGATATCTTCATTTAAGGAAGTGCGGACTACCGCCCCCTCAAAGTGATGTGATTCATTAATGTCGTATGTGGGACGTAAAAAGGTTGGATTTAAAGTTATTATATATGATATTATACTGTAATTATAATATACATCTATATCATTATTATTTCCTTCCATTAAATTATGATATAGAAATTAAAGTAGCGTTCATGCGTACGTACGACTTACCGTCTCCATGAACAGTGCATTTCATTTCTTATCTCCAAATGTAATGTACTATTATAAGTACACATTTATAATGGATATATATAATGTATGTTACATATAAATGATGAACATAATTCTGGAATTAAAATATACATACCACTCATTTAGTTTTAATTCCATTAATATGACAAAGAAATTAAAGTAGCGTTCATGTGTACGTACGGCTTACCATCTCCATGAACTGTGCATTTCATTTCATACGTCTAAATGATTATGTAATATTATAAATACATGTATATTCTGGATATATGTGATATATATGATATCAAAATCAGGAATTTCATTCTGGATATAAAGAACCTTTGACCACACGAACAACATGTAATTGTAAGAAGTCCACTTTCGACTTAAGAACCAAATATCGACAAAACAAACATTATTAAGTTAAATAATTACATAATGTTTATCACATGATAATAAGTGATATAAAAGAAATAATTAACTTGAAGAAGTTTCTTAAGCAAGTATAAATTAACTCAAGTTTATTATTCAGGACGTTAAAGAACGATCGAGTCTAGTCAGGCACGAGGTAAGGGACTTCGTCTCAATCTCCTTTCATTGAGGAATATTTCATTTTATACACAACATTTTTTTATACGGTGTATAAAACCCTTTGAATTTTAATTTTATACAAAAGGAATCTTTTTCTACGAAGCATTTTACTAAACGACAAAAAGGAATGTTTCTTTTAACGTACGCGGTGACAACGACCTTTTCCGCCGCCGTGAGTATTATTTGGTCTTTGGCTTCCTCAACAAGCCGTAATGTTTTTTAAAATGAAATAAATACCATATAATCATTTATGTATTTTGGTATTAAAAATGGTTTTTATAATAGATTTGTTATGTCAATATATTTAAATGATATATTGTGATCAAGGTGTGGAAATGTTTTCTTTCCATTATATTTGTTTTATGTCTTATAATTTTATAATGGTTCTTTGATATTTGACGGGTGGTTACGTGATAAACCATATGACGGGTGGTGCCGTGAATACCAGGATGGGTGGTTACGTTATAACCTCCAATGCATTGGGTATGGAAGTCGGCCGTATGGCTATTCCATTAAGTATGTATGAAAGTTAGCCGTATGGGTATTCCATTAAGTGATATGTGTAGAAGTCGACCGTATGGTTATTCCACTTAAGTATGTTTGTGTCCCAAGTTACCTTTATATGTTATGTGATCTTTTTATGGGTTTTATGGTAATCTTTTGGTTACAAAAGGGTAAGTGGTGATCTTTTATTCAGTGAAGAGTTTTTACTACTTCATAAAGGTGAAAAGTATTACTTTGATAAAGTATACATGGTTTACTTGTTGTTTTGATAAACTAAAAGTTTTCATTCTTTGTGTATCCCTTACTGAGTTTTTTATGCTCACCCCAAGTTGTTTTGAAATGTTTTTCACAGGACTTAATGTGGATTAGGGTCAAGGATGGGATCAAGGGAAAGTCAGGCTATCTAAAACATGGAACTAGACATGTTTCTTTTTAAGAGTTTTTATTTTATTGAAACATAGTAGAAGTGTCTACTTTGTAATCTTTTGAGATGTAATAGTTATGATCTAATTCTGTAAAACATTAAACCTGAAAATATCCTCAATGTGAATTATTCATTTAATTCAATATTAAGTAAAGTTTAAGGTCAGGGCCTTATAGTTGGTATCAAGGGTCGGTTTATACAACTTTAAGATTTAGAAATGTGTTAAATTATAATATGATTGTAATGATATAGAATTTACGGATTACCATGTTGCTTCGCCTAAGATATTTCTATGTTTAGAATGGTTTTCCGCAGAGGAAACAAAGCAGCTATGTTGGGACGACATCAGGAGGAAGAAAACCTTCCAAATCAGCAACCTGAGATGGTCAGAATCGGAACTGAACAGTTTTTTGCAGTGATGGCATAGTTGACTCAGGCTATAAATGGTGGTGGTATCCATGCACGAGATCAGCCAGATTAACCGCAGAGGAACATGTCAGTACTGGAACATTTCATGAGGCAACATCCCCCATAATTCAGAGGATAATCTGACCCCGTACAAGCTGAAGGGTGGATTAAATCACTGGAGAAGATTTTTGATGTCATGGGGTGTTCAGAACATCAAAAGGTTAGTCTTGCTGTTTACCGTTTTGAAGGTGAAGCTGATCAGTGGTGGTCGATGGTAAAAAATATTAGGGATAGTGATGAGATTGAGGATCTTCACTGGGACGAATTCAAAGGTATGTTTCTTGAGAAATATTTTCCTAAGGTGGTTCGCCTTAGGATGGAAAAACAGTTCCTAGAATTGAGGCAAGAGGAAGACTCAGTGGCTGCCTATGAAGCAAAGTTCACTCGATTGGCATGGTATGCTCCAAACTTCATACGAGATCTTTATAGTAAAATAAACCATTTTTACTCAGGGTTAAAGCCAAAGTATCTAAGGGCTTTAACTTCTCGTGAGTTCAAAAGTTATGAAAAACTTGTTCGATGTTCGGAGTAGGTGGAAATGGAGTTTGCCGATGATCAGGTGTTCTATGACAAACAGCGGAATAAGGGGTCTAGTTGGCAGGAAAAGGGGAAGAATTCACCAAAGAAGAAAGGAAGTAAGAAAAACAAATATCCATCCTATGAGAAGTGTGGTAAAATGCATCCTGGAGAGTGTTTATCCAAGTCTGGTAAGTGCTTTCGGTGTGATAAGTCTGGTCATATTTCTCGTAACTGTAAGGAAGATGATCAAGCAGGCATTGAAAAGCCAGCGGCAAGATGTTTTAAGTGTAATGAAATGGGTCATTATGCAAATGAGTGTCTAACTAAGAACTCGACTGGGGGAAATCAGCCAGACTACAAGCAGAAAGGGCTGGTGAAATCCTTTGCAACAACTTCAGCAGATGTTGGGCCATCGAATGAAGTGGTATTAGGTACACTGTTTGTTTGTTCAGAATATTCCAATGTGTTGTTTGATTCAAGGTCTACACACTCTTTCATTTCTGAGAATTTTTCTAGTAAATTGGAAATTCTATATCAAGATTTGAATCCTGAACTTATGGTAAAAACACCCGGGGGGATTGTTGAGACAAAAAGGAATTATAAGAACCTTCATATCCTTGTGTGTGGAAAGAATCAACCAGCAAACCTTATTGTTTTACCTCTAGTAGAGTTTGATGTTATTTTGGGCATGGATTGGCTTTCTGTTTATCATGCTAAGATTAACTGTAGATCTAAAATGGTTTCATTTTAGAAAGATTTTTAGATTGTGTACAAGAATGAACCCTTGATTTTGATAACATATCAGGAAATTGAGAAACTAGTAAAAGATGGAAATGAATGTTACCTTGCACATATTGTTGAAAATAAAGGAACTGTTCAGATTAATGATGTGCCAGTGGTAAATGAGTATCTTGATGTTTTTCCTAATGAGTTGCCTAGTATTATTCATGATCGGGAAGTTGAATTTACTGTTGACTTAATTCCTGATTCTAAGCCAATTTCAAAACCCCCTTATCGAATGTCTCATGTTGAACTTTTAGAGTTAAAGAAACAATTGCAGGAGTTATTAGATAAAGGTTTCATTAGACCTAGCACATCACCATGGGGTGCTCCTGTCTTGTTTGTTAAAAAGAAAGATGGCTCAATGATACTTTTCATTGATTATAGAGCCTTGAATAATATTACAGTTAAGAACAAGTATCTTTTGCCTCATATCGATGATTTGTTTGATCAGCTCCAGGGAGCTCAGTATTTTTCGAAGATTGACTTGAGGTCGTGGTACCATCAGTTGAAAGTAAAAGAAGCAGACGTTCCGAAGACTGCGTTCCGTACTAGATATGGCCATTATGAATTTTTAGTTATGCCTTTTGGGTTAACTAATGCACCTGTTGTATTCATGGACCTTATGAATAGAATTTTCCATGAGTTCTTGGATATGTTTGTGGTTGTTTTCCTCGATGATATTTTGGTGTTTTCTAAAAGTAAAGAGGATCATGAAAGTCATTTAAGGGTTATCTTGCAAACCATAAAAGAAAAAAACTATATGGAAAATTCAGCAAGTGCGAGTTTTGGTTACAACAAATTTATTTCCTGGGTCACATTGTTTCAAAATATGGCATAACTGTTGATCCTGCTAAAAAAAATTTGTTGAAGAATGACTGAGACCCACAAATGTAACTGAGATCCGTAGTTTCCTTGCTTTGGCAGGTTACTACCGAAGGTTTATTGAAGATTTTTCATGGTTATGTAGTCCAATGACTAAGATAACTCAGAAGGGTGTTAAGTCTATCTGGACAAAAGAATGTGATGTTTGTTTTCAGGAATTGAAAAGAAGATTGGTGAATGCTCCATTTTTGGAACATACTTTCAGGAATGGTGAGTTTGTTATATATAGTGATGCTTAGATGAAGGGACTTGGCTGTGTCCTTATGCAGAATGATCAGGTAATTGCTTATGCTTCACGTCAGTTGAAAACTCATGAGGTAAATTACCCTACACATGATTTGGAATTAGCTGCTGTTGTTTTTGCTTTAAAAATTTAGAGGCATCATTTGTATGGAGTAAAGTGTGAAATATATACTGATCACAAAAGTTTAAAGTATATATTCACTCAGAAGTAATTGAACATGAGACATAGGAGATGGGTGGAATTAATCAAGGATTATGATTGTACAATTCATTACCATCCGAGAAAATCCAATAACGTGGCTGATGCTTTGAGTCGAAAAAGTAATGCTTCATTAATGATGTCGTGTTTGGAACTTGATCCTTTGGTTAAGGATTTGATGAAATTTGGCATAGAAGTTGTTGGTGCAAGATGTCCTTCTTTTTTGTTTCAGGTATCAGTGAGTTCTTCTCTATCCGACAGAATCAAGCAAGGACAGAAGCAAGACAGTGAGTTGCAGAAAAAGGTAGAGCTGGTTCAGAAGGGTAAGTTTCCTGAATTCAACATTGATAGTGATTTTGTTTTGAGATTTGGGAAGAAATTGTGTGTGCCTTGTGATTCACAGTTGAAGAGAGAGTTGTTATGTGAAGCTCATAGTTCTCCGTTTTCAGTTCATCCTGGCAGTACTAAGATGTACAGATATCTGCAGGAGTATTACTAGTGGGATGGAATGAAAAGAGATATTGCTGATTTTTCTGTGAAGTGTTTGACTTGTCAGCAGGTTAAAGTAGAGCGGCAGTTACCAAAAGGGATGCTTCAGCATCTACCAGTTCCGGAGTGGAAATGGGAGAATATATCCATGGACTTTGTTGTGGGATTACCGAAGACATCTCGAGGTAATAATGAAATATGGGTTATTGTTGATCTCTTGACTAAATCTACTCATTTCCTTGCTATACGAGATAATTTTTCTCTAGATCAAATTTCCCATTTGTATCTTAAAGAGATAGTCATGTTACATGGATTTCCTCTCTCCATTGTATCTGACCGTGATCCCAGGTTTACATCTAACTTTTGGAAAGGCCTTCAGAAGTCCTTGGGTACTGAATTAAATTTTAGTACAACTTTTCATCTGCAATCAGATGGGCAGTCAGAACGAACAATTCAGACCTTGGAGGATATGATACAAGCTTGTTTGAAGTATTATCAGGGAAGTTGGGATCAACATCTTTATTTGGTTGAGTTTTCTTATAATAACAGTTTTCATTTCAGTATACAGATGGCACCATTTGAGGCATTATATGGGAAGCGGTGTCGAACACCAGCATTTTGGGATGAAGTGGGTGAAAGGAAGCTGATGGGACCAGAATTGGTAGAAGAGATAGAAGAAAAAGTTCAGTTGATTCAGAAACACATGATAATAGCTCAAAGCAGCAGAAGAGTTATGTGGATAACCGGAGGAAGGATCTATCTTTCGAGTTAGGTGATCATGTTTTTCTCAAAGTCTCACCATGGAAAAGTGTGATGCGATTTGGTAAGAAAGGAAAGCTGAGTCCAAGGTTCATTGGACCATATGAAATTCTGGAGAGAGTTGGATCAGTAGCTTACCGAGTGGATTTACCTCCGAGTCTATCTCAGGTACACAATGTTTTTCATGTTTCAATGCTGAGAAAGTATATGCCATATACATCTCATGTTTTGTGCCCAGAGGTAGTTCAGTTGGAAGAGAATCTCTCTTATGAAGAACAACCAGTCCAGATTCTTGACCGAAGAGAGCAAGTATTGCGAAATAAGAAAATTCATCAGGTAATGGTTTTGTGGAAAAACCATATGATTGAAGAGGCAACGTGGGAATCTGAAAATGCAATGAGGGATAAATACCCCCACTTATTCGATAAATAAATAAATTGCGAGGACGCAATTTTCTAATGGGGGGAAGGATGTAACATCCCAAGTAAGTAATGAATAATAGATATTTTTATCTATGCCTATTAATGAATTAGATAGTGTTTTAGAGGCTTAAAATGAAAATAAATCCAATCTTAAGCATGAAATACACTAATATTTTTAAAAGATTGTTTTACTTCCTTTTAATGGAAAACCATTTTTAAATCTATCTTTTGACAATTTTATAAGCCATGTTTGTCAAACTAAACTTATTCTTTATGATTGGGACATCAAATATTACTTTGTGTAATTGTTTGGTATTTTTACGATAAAGTTCATTTTTTAATGAATAGTGTAAAATGTTGTATTTTAATTCAAAACCTATTTTTAATCTAATTTATTAAGATGATTAGATAATATTTTAAATTGGTTTTTAAGTGCAATTAGGATATATTTTTACCATTTAATCTAATGGTTGTCATTGGAATCAATTTCACTTTGAAATTGGACTTAAACTGGTGTCAATATTTTGATACTTATTGTCTCATAAAAACACACTATTTGTCATGACAGCGGGAATTAATTATTAAATTAATTAATGTGACTTATATGATTTGAATTTTGTAAAATAGAAATCCGTTTTGAATTCGGAATATCAAATATAGCTTAGGTTGATGTTTTGGTTTTTTTCTGAAAAACTTCAATTTTTGATGAATAGTGAAACCGCAAAGTGGTGGTTACAAAATTTGATTTTTTGTTTAAATGGGACTTTACCACTTCTGTGTTTTGAATCTCAAAAATACAATTTAAATGATTTTCATTATTAAGTAAAATGCGGTTCAATGTGATTAAAATAAATTTTGGTGAATAGTAACTTTTATGTTTTATTTATCACGATTAAAGGTAATTAGTGTAATTTAAGATAAAAATGATATTATAATAAAATGAAAATATCATGAAATTTGTACTAACCCTATTGGTTGAGTTATGGCCGACCAATACAACCCATGGGTCGATTTTGGTACCCCATGGAGCCACATGGGTATGATAATGACATGTATTCCTTTTATTTAATGTTAAAGTAAAAATGACACAAACATGAGATGTTTTAATAAAACAATTTTTTATTGGTGTTATACAAGTCATATTTTTTTACTATAAATATTCATTAGAAATATAAAAAGATTTCATACATCATGATATTTTTTTTATAATTTTTAGACATTAAATAAATTAAATTATTTATGACACCATGATGATGCAGCGATTACCTCATTATTTAACAATTTAAATAAAATGGAAAGATAATGTAAATTCTTGGACCTACACATGTCAAAAACCTATTGGATGGGTGGATTTCGAACACTTATCACCTTATCCTCGAAACACATCAATGTGGGACCATTAAAATCCGAAAACCATTTGAAAATAAAGTAACATTTCTTTACTTTCCAAGAGTGCCCCTCCTCTCCTCTTATAAAAGGCCCCCACCTCTACCTCATTACCCACACTTCCAAAGCCTTTGGCTCGAGAAAACCCTGATCATTTTTTCTCTCCACATCCCTCTATAACTACTTGAATCCTCACTTTTGGTAGAAGTCTTACCAAGGAAGCCTTTGAGCTCAAACCAAAGGGAGTTACCCGATTATAAGGTAATGTCTTCACTTGAGTCCTTTTGTTTTATTTTGCTTCTCCAACCCCCTAAACTCTTTTTATTCATTTCTTTTGTAACAACTACAGTATCTCCCATATACTAGGATGTTTTTATAAGAAGTATTTGAGCTACACTTACACACACCTATGTCTAATGGTTAAAGAACATACTGTTTCCGTGGATGGTGAATTTCTGCCTCACGAAATGATGATTGTTCGATATTCTTATAAAACCTTCAAAGGTGGACATTAAGATGTCACTATATTTATATATGATATATAATATGTTTATGTTTTACTTAAGCTTCTGTATTTTTCATTTTGGTCATACCTTTATGGCTTCCATTATGGGTAAATGCGATATCTTCATTTAAGGAAGTGCGGACTACCGCCCCCTCAAAGTGATGTGATTCATTAATGCCGTATGTGGGACGTAAAAAGGATGGATTTAAAGTTATTATATATGATATTATACTGTAATTATAATATACATCTATATCATTATTATTTCTTTCCATTAAATTATGATATAGAAATTAAAGTAGCGTTCATGCGTACGTACGACTTACCGTCTCCATGAACAATGCATTTCATTTCTTATCCCCAAATGTAATGTACTATTATAAGTACACATTTATAATGGATATATATAATGTATGTTACATATAAATGATGAACATAATTCTGGAATTAAAATATACATACCACTCATTTAGTTTTAATTCCATTAATATGACAAAGAAATTAAAGTAGCGTTCATGTGTACGTACGGCTTACCATCTCCATGAACTGTGCATTTCATTTCTTACGTCTAAATGATTATGTAATATTATAAATACATGTATATTCTGGATATATGTGATATATATGATATCCAAGTCAGGAATTTCATTCTGGATATAAAGAACCTTTGACCACACGAACAACATGTAATTGTAAGAAGTCCACTTTCGACTTAAGAACCAAATATCGACAACACAAACATTATTAACTTAAATGAATACATAATGTTTATAACATGATAATAAGTGATATCAAAGAAATAATTAACTTGAAGAAGTTTCTTAAGCAAGTAGAAATTAACTCATATTTATTATCCAGGAAGTTAAAGAATGATCGAGTCAAGTCGGACCCGAGGTAAGGGACTTCGTCTCAATCTCTTTTCATTGAGGCATATTTCGTTTTATACACAACATTTTTTATACGGTGTATAAACCCCTTTGAATTTTAATTTTATACAAGAGGAATCTTTTTCTACGAAGCGTTTTACTAAACGACAAAAAGGAATGTTTCTTTCAACGTACGCGGTGACAACGGCCTTTTCCGCTGCCGCGAGTATTATTTGGTCTTTGGCTTCCTCAACAAGCCGTAATGTTTTTTAAAATGAAATAAATACCATATAATCATTTATGTATTTTGGTATTGAAAATGGTTTTTATAATAGATTTGTTATGTCAGTATATTTAAATGATATATTTTGATCAAGGTGTGGAAATGTTTTCTTTCCATTATATTTGTTTTATGTCTTATGATTTTATAATGGTACTTTGACATTTGACGGGAGGTGCCGTGAATAAACCATATGACGGGTGGTGCCGTGAATACCAGGACGGGTGGTTACGTTATAACCTCCAATACATTGGGTATGGAAGTCGTCTGTATGGCTATTCCATTAAGTATGTATGGAAGTTGGCCGTATGGGTATTCCATTAAGTGAAATGTGTAGAAGTCGACCGTATGGTTATTCCACTTAAGTATGTTTGTGTCCCAAGTTACCTTTATATGTTATGTGATCTTTTTATGGGTTTTATGGTAATCTTTTGGCTACAAAAGGGTAAGTAATGATCTTTTATTCAGTGAAGAGTTTTTACTACTTCATAAAGGTGAACAGTATTACTTTGATAAAGTATACATGGTTTACTTGTTGTCTTGATAAACTAAAAGTTTTCATTCTTTGTGTATCCCTTACTGAGTTTTTTATACTCACCCCAAGTTTTTTTGAAATGTTTTTCACATGACTTAATGTGGATTAGGGTCAAGGATGGGATCAAGGGAAAGTTAGGCTATCTAAAACATGGAACTAGACATGTTTCTTTTTAAGAGTTTTTATTTTATGGAAACATAGTAGAAGTGTCTACTTTGTAATCATTTGAGATGTAATAGTTATGATCTAATTCTCTAAAACTCTAAACCTGAAAAGATCCTCAATGTGAATTATTCATTTAATTCAATATTAAGTAAAGTTTAAGTTCGGGGCCTTATAATTGGTATCAAAGGTCGGTTTAGACAACTTTAGGAGTTAGAAAAGTGTTAAATTATAATATGATTGAAATGATATAGCATTTACGGATTACCATGTTGCTTCACCTAAGATATTTCTATGTTTAGAATGGTTTTCCGCAGAGGAAACAAAGCAGCTATGTTGGGACGACATCAGGAGGAAGACAACATTCCAAATCAGCAACCTGAGATGGTCAGAAACGGAACTGGACAGTATGTTGTAGTGATGGTATAGTTGACTCAGGCTATAAATGGTGGTGGTATTCATGCACGAGATCAGCCAGATTAACAGCAGAGGAACATGTCAGTAGTGGAACATTTCATGAGGCAACATCCCCCATCATTCAGAGGATCATCTAACCCCGTACAAGCTGAAGGGTGGATTAAAGCACTGGAGAAGATTTTTGATGTCATGGGGTGTTCAGAACATCAAAAGGATAGTCTTGCGGTTTACCGTTTTGAAGGTGAAGCTGATCAGTGGTGGTCGATGGTAAAAAATATTAGGGATAGTGATGAGATTGAGGATCTTCACTGGGACGAATTCAAAGGTATGTTTCTTGAGAAATATTTTCCTAAGGTGGTTCGTCTTAGGATGGAAAACCAGTTCCTAGAATTGAGGCAAGAGGAAGACTCAGTGGCTGCCTATGAAGCAAAGTTCACTCGATTGGCAAGGTATGCTCCAAACATCATATGAGATCTTGATAGTAAAATAAACCATTTTTACTCAGGGTTAAAGCCAAATTATCTAAGGGCTTTAACTTCTTGTGAGTTCAAAAGTTATGAAAAACTTGTTCGATGTTCGGAGTAGGTGGAAATGGAGTTTGCTGATGATCAAGTGTTCTATGACAAACAACGGAATAAGAGGTCTAGTTGGCAGGCAAAGGGGAAGAATTCACCAAAGAAGCAAGGAGGTAAGAAAAGAAAATATCCATCCTATGAGAAGTGTGGTAAAATGAATCCTGGAGAATGTTTATCCGAGTCTGGTAAGTGCTTTTGGTGTGGTAAGTCTGGTCATATTGCTCGTAACTGTAAGGAAGATGATCAAGCAGGCAATGAAAAGCCAGTGGTAAGATGTTTTAAGTGTAATGAAATGGGTCATTAGGAAAATGAGTGTCTAACTAAGAACACCGTTTGTTTGTTCAGAATATGCCAATGTGTCTTTTGATTCATGGTCTACACACTCTTTCATTTCTGAGAATTTTTCTAGTAAATTGGAAATTCCATATCAGGATATGAATCCTGAACTTATGGTAAAAACACCCGGAGGGAACGTTGAGACAAAAAGGAATTATAAGAACCTTCATATCCTTGTGTGTGGAAAGAATCTAACAGCAAACCTTATTGTTTTGCCTCTAGTAGAGTTTGATGTTATTTTGGGCATGGACTGGCTTTCTCTTTATCATGCTAAGATTGACTGTAGAGCTAAAATCGTTTCTTTTCAGAAAGATTTTTAGATTGTGTACAAGAATGTACCCTTGATTTTGATAACATATCAGGAAGTTGAGAAACAAGTAAAAGATGGAAATGAATGTTACCTTGCACATATTGTTGAATATAAAGGAACTGTTCAGATTAATGATATGCCAGTGGTAAATGAGTATCTTGATGTTTTTCCTAATGAGTTGCCTAGTATTATTCATGATCAGGAAGTTGAATTTACTGTTGACTTAATTCCTGATTCTAAGCCAATTTCAAAACCCCCTTATCGAATGTCTCAAGTTGAACTTTTAGAGTTAAAGAAACAATTGCAGGAGTTATTAGATAAAGGTTTCATTCGACCTAGCACATCACCATGGGGTGCTCCTGTCTTTTTTGTTAAAAAGAAAGATGGCTCAATGAGACTTTTCATTGATTATAGAGCCTTGAATAATATTACTGTTAAGAAAAAGTATCCTTCGCCTCATATCGATGATTTGTTTGATCAGCTCTAGGGAGCTCAGTATTTTTCAAAGATTGACTTGAGGTCGTGGTACCATCAGTTGAAAGTAAAAGAAGCAGATGTTCTGAAGAATGCGTTCCGTACTAGATATGGCCATTATGAATTTGTAGTTATGCCTTTTGGGTTAACTAATGCACCTGTTGTATTCATGGACCTTATGAATAGAATTTTCCATGAGTTCTTGGATAAGTTTGTGGTTGTTTTCATCGATAATATTTTGGTGTTTTCTAAAAGTAAAGAGGACCATGAAAGCCATTTAAGGGTTATCTTGCAAACCTTAAAAGAAAAAAAACTATATGGAAAATTCAGCAAGTGAGAGTTTTGGTTACAACAAATTTATTTCCTGGGTCACATTGTTTCAAAAGATGGCATAACTGTTGATCCTGCTAAAACAAAAGTTGTTGAAGAATGACCGAGACCCACAAATGTAACCGAGATATGTAGTTTCCATGCTTTGGCAGGTTACTACCGAAGGTTTGATGAATATTTTTCATGGTTATGTAGTCCAATGACTAAGCTAACTCGAAAGAGTGTTAATTTTATCTAGACAAAAGAATGTGATGTTTGTTTTCAGGAATTGAAAAGAAGATTGGTGAATGCTCCAGTTTTGGCACTTCCTTCCAGGAATGGTGAGTTTGTTGTATACAGTGATGCTTCGCTGAAGGGACTTGGATGTGTCCTTATACAGAATGATCAGGTAATTGCTTATGCTTCACGTCAGTTGAAAACTCATGAGGTAAATTACCCTACACATGATTTGGAATTAGCTACTGTTGTTTTTGCTTTAAAAATTTGGAGGCATCATTTGTATGGAGTAAAGTGTGAAATATATACTGATCACAAAAGTTTAAAGTATATATTCACTCATAAAGAATTGAACATGAGATATAGGAGATGGATGGAATTAATCAAGGATTATGATTGTACAATTCATTACCATCCGAGAAAATCCAATAAAGTGGCTGATTCTTTGAGTCGAAAAAGTAATGCTTCATTAATGATGTTGTGTTTGGAACTTGATCCTTTGGTTAAGGATTTGTTGAACATTGGCATAGAAGTTGTTGGTGCAGGATGTCCTTCTGTTTTGTTTCAGGTATCAGTGAGATCTTCTCTATCCGATAGAATCAAGCAAGCACAGAAGCAAGATAGTGAGTTGCAGAAAAAGGTAGAGCTGGTTTAGAAGGTTAAGTTTCCTGAATTCAACATTGATAGTGATTGTGTTTTGAGATTTGGGATGAGATTGTGTGTGCCTTGTGATTCACAGTTGAAGATAGAGTTGTTATGTGAAGCTCAAAGTTCTCCGTTTTCAGTTCATCCTGGCAGTACTATGATGTACAGAGATCTGCGGGAGTATTACTGGTGGGATGGAATGAAAAGAGATATTGCTGATTTTACTGTGAAGTGTTTGACTTGTCAGCAGGTTAAAGTAGAGCGGCAGTTACCAAAAGGGATGCTTCAGCATCTACCAGTTCCAGAGTGGAAATGGGAGAATATATCCATGGACTTTGTTGTGGGATTACCGAAGACATCTCGAGGTAATAATGAAATCTGGGTTGTTGTTGATCTCTTGACTAAATCTGCTCATTTCCTTGCCATACGAGATAATTTTTCCCTAGATCAACTTTCCCGTTTGTATCTTAAAGAGATAGTCATGTTACATGGATTTCCTCTCTCCATTGTATCTGACTGTGATCCCAGGTTTACTTCTAACTTTTGGAAAGGCCTTCAGAAGTCGTTGGGTACTGAATTAAATTTTAGTACAACTTTTCATCCGCAATCAGATGGGCAGTCATAATGAACAATTCAGACCTTGGAGGATATGCTACGAGCTTGTTCGATGTATTATAAGGGAAGTTGGGACCAACATCTTTATTTGGTTGAGTTTTCTTATAATAACAGTTTTCATTTCAGTATACAGATGGCACCATTTGAGGCATTATATGGGAAGCGGTGTCGAACTCCAGCATTTTGGGATGAAGTGGGTGAAAGAAAGCTGATGGGACCAGAATTGGTAGAAGAGATGGAAGAAAAAGTTCAGTTGTTTCAGAAACACATGATAACCGCTCAAAGCAGGTAGAAGAGTTATGCGGATAACTGGAGGAAGGATCTATCTTTCGAGGGAGGTGATCATGTCTTTCTCAAAGTCTCAGCATGGAAAAGTGTGATGCGATTTAGTAAGAAAGGAAAGTTGAGTCCAAGGTTCATTGGACCATATGAAATTCTGGAGAGAGCTGGATCAGTAGCTTACCAAGTGGATTTACCTCCGAGTCTATCTCAGGTACACAATGTTTTTCATGTTTCGATGTTGAGAAAGTATATGCCATATCCATCTCATGTTTTGTGCCCAGAGGTAGTTTAGTTGGAAGAGAATCTCTCTTATGAAGAAAAACCAGTCCAGATTATTCACCGAAGAGAGCAAGTATTGCAAAATAAGGTAATTCATCAGGTAATGGTTTTGCGGAAAAACCATATGATTGAAGAGGCAACGTGGGAATCTGAAAATGCAATGAGGGATAAATACCCCCACTTATTCAATAAGTAAATAAATTGCGAGGACGCAATTTTCTAAAGGGGGGAAGGATGTAACATCCCAAGTAAGTAATGAATAATAGATATTTTTATCTATGCCTATTAATGAATTAGATAGTGTTTTAGAGGCTTAAAACGAAAATAAATCCAATCTTAAGCATGAAATACACTAATATTTTTAAAAGATTGTTTTACTGCCTTTTTATGGCAAACCATTTTTAAATATATCTTTTGACAATTTTATAAGATATGTTTTTCAAAATAATCTTATTCTTTATTATTGGGACATCAAATATTACTTTGTGTAATTTTTTGGTATTTTTCTGATAAAGTTCATTTTTTAATGAATAGTGTAAAATGTTGTATTTTAATTCAAAACCTCTTTTTAATCTAATTTATTAAGATGATTAGATAATATTTTGAATTGGTTTTTAAGTGCAATTATGATATATTTTTACCATTTAATCCAATGGTTGTCATTGGAATCAATTTCACTTTGAAATTGGACTTAAACTGGTGTCAATCTTTTGATACTTATTGTCTCATAAAAACACGCTATTTGTCATGACAATGGGAATTAATTATTAAATTAATTAATGTGACTTATATGATTTGAATTTTTTAAAATATACATCATTTTTGAATTCGGAATATCAAATATAGCTTAGGGTGATGTTTTGGTTTTTTTCTGAAAAACTTCAATTTTTGATGAATAGTGAAACCGCAAAGTGGTGGTTACAAAATTTGATTTTTCGTTTAAATGGTACTTTACAACTTCTCTGTTTTGAATATCAAAAATCCAATTTAAATTATTTTCATTATTAAGTAAAATGTGGTTTAATGGGATTAAAATAAATTTTGGTGAATAGTAACTTTTATGTTTTATTAATCACGATTAAAGGTAATTAGTGTAATTTAAGGTAAAAATGATATTAAAATAAAATGAAAATATCTTGACACTTGTCCTAACCCTATTGGTTGAGTTATGGCCGACCAATACAACCCATGGGTCAATTTTTGGTACCCCATGGATCCACTTGGGTATGATAATGACATCTATGCCTTTTATTTAAAGTTAAAGTAAAAATGACACAAACATGAGATGTTTTACTAAAACAATTTTTTATTGGGGATATACAAGTCATATTTTTTTACTATAAATATTCATTAGAAATCTAAAAAGATTTCCTACAACATGATAATTTTTTATAATTTTTGGACATTAAATAAATTAAATTATTTATGACACCGTGATGATGCAGCGATTACTTCATTATTTGACGATTTAAATAAAATGAAAAGATAATGTAAATTCTTGGACCTACACATGTCAAAAACATATTGGATGGGTGGATTTCGAACCCTTATCACCTTATCCTAGAAACACATCAATGTGGGACCATTAAAATCCGAAAACCATTTGAAAATAATGTAACATTTCTTTACTTTCCAAGAGTGCCCCTCCTCTCCTCTTATAAAAGGCCCCCACCTCTACCTCATTACCCACACTTCCAAAGCCTTTGGCTCGACCAACCCCTACACATTTTGTCTCTCCACATCCCTATATAACTCCTGGAAGCCTCACTTTTGGTAGAAGTCTTCTCAAGGAAGCCTTTGAGCTCAAACCACAAGGAGTTACCCGATTATAAGGTAATGTCTTCACTTGAGTCCTTTTGTTTTATTTTGATTTTCCAACCCCCTAAACTCTTTTTATTAATTTCTTTTGTAACCACTCCAGTATATTACATATACTAGGATTTTTTTATAAGAAGGATTCGAGATACACTTACACACACCTACGTCTAATGGTTAAAGAACATACTATTTCTGTGGATGGCGAATTTCTGCCTCACGAAACGATGATTGTTTGATATTCTTCTAACACCTTCAATGGTGGCAATTAAGATGTCACTATATTTATATATGATATATAATATGTTTATGTTTTCCTTAAGCTTCTGTATTTATCATTTTGGGCATACCATTATGGATTCCATTATGGGTAAATGTGATATCTTCATTTAAGGAAGTGCGGACTACCGCCCCCTCAAAGTAATGTGATTCGTTAATGCCGTATGTGGGACGTAAAAAGGATGGATTTAAAGTTATTATATATGATGTTATACTTAAATTATAATATACCTATATATCATTATTATTTCTTTCCATTAAAGTATGAGATAGAAATGAAAGTAGCGTTCATGCGTACGTACGGCTTACCGTCTCCATGAACGGTGCATTTCATTTCTTATCCCCAAATGTAAAGTACTATTATAAGTACATATTGATAATGGATATATATAATTTATGTTAAATATAAATTATGAATATAATTCTGGAATTAAAATATACGTACCTCTCATTTAGTTTTAATTCCATTAATATGACAAAGAAATGAAAGTAGCGTTCATGCGTACGTACGGCTTACCGTCTCCATGAACTGTGCATTTCATTTTTTTACTTCTAAATGATTATGTAATATTATAAATACATGTATATGATGGATATATGTGATATATATGATATCCAAATCAGGAATTTCATTCTGGATATAAAGAACCTTTACCTCACGAACAACATGTAATTGTAAGAAGTCCACTTTCGACTTAAGAACCAAATACCAACAAAACAAACATTATTAACATAAATGATTACATAATGTTTATAACATGATAATAAGTGATATAAAAGAAATAATGAACTTTAAGAAGGTTCTTAATAAAGAATAAATTAACTCAAGTTTATTATTCAGGACGTTAAAGAATGATCGAGTCAAGTCGGACCTGAGGTAAGGGACTTCGTCTCAATATCCTTTCATTGAGGCATATTTCGTTTTATACACTACATTTTTTGTACGGTGTATAAACCCCTTTGACTTTTACTTTTATACAAAAGGAATATTTTTCTACGAAGCGTTTTACTAAACAACAAAAAGGAATGTTTCTTTTAACGTATGCAGTGACAACGACCTTTTCCGCCGCCGCGAGTATTATTTGGTCTTTGGATTCCTCAAAAAGCGGTAATGTTTTTTAAAATGAAATAAATACCATATAATCATTTATATATTTTGGCATTGAAAATGGTTTTAATAATAGATTTTTTATGTCAATATATTTAAGTGATATGTTGTGATCAAGGTGTGGAAATGTTTTCTTTCCATTATATTTGTTTTATGTCTTATTATTTTATAATGGTACTTGGACATTTGACGGGTGGTTGCGTGATAAACCATATGATGGGTGGTGCCGTGAATACCAGGACGGGTGGTTACGTTATAACCTCCAATGCATTGGGTATGGAATTCAGCCGTATGGCTATTCCATTAAGTATGTATGGATGTTGGCCGTATGGCTATTCCATTAAGTGATATGTGTGGATGTCGACCGTATGGTTATTCCACTTAAGTATGTTTGTGTCCAAAGTAACCTTTATATGTTATGTGATCTTTTTATGGGTTTTATGGTAATATTTTGGTTAAAAAAGGGTAAGTAATGATCTTTTATTCAGTGAAGAGTTTTTACAACTTCATAAAGGTGAAAAGTATTACTTTGATAAAGTATACATGGTTTACTTGTTGTTTTGATAAACTAATAGTTTTCATTCTTTGTGTATCCCTTACTGAGATTTTTATGCTCACCCCATGTTTTTTTGAAATGTTTTTCACAGGACTTAAGGTGGATTAGGGTCAAGGATGGGATCAAGGGAAAGTCAGGTTGTCTAAAACATGGAACTTGACATGTTTCTTTTTAAGAGTTTTTATTTTATGGAAACATAGTAGAAGTGTATACTTTGTAATCTTTTGATATGTAATAGTTATGATCTAATTCTCTAAAACTCTAAACCTGAAAAGATCCTAAATGTGAATTATTCATTTAATTCAATATTAAGTAAAGTTTAAGGCCGGGGCCTTATAATGATGGAAAACCCAGATGAGCCACTTATGAGTATTTTGACTATGCATTTTCAGGAAGATAATGATTGGAGGGAACTAGGCTCTTCACCCTTCATAGTGAACAAAATAAAATACGTAGTTGAAAAATGATTTAAGATCAATAGTTCCATTAAAACATATTTAATAGAGATAAAGGATTAATGGGGAGAGCTACAAAAAAGGCTATATTCTTATCATATGGCCAGAAAGGATACTACAAGAGTAATTGAAATAAATTAAAAAATAAGTAATTAGTTACTTATAATTCAATTATATTCACCATAATATGTAATAATTTGTTTTAATTTGTAAAATATAATAATATGTTTCTTATATATGTTTTTGAATAAAGACATCAAACTAGTATAAAATTATTAAAGAAAGTGAGTTTTATTCTATAAGAAGAGGTGTGATTTAAAGAACAATATAGATAAGTGTAAGACACCAAGATTACTCAATGGATTAAAGTTAAACTATTATTTTGTATTAATTGTAACCAAAACATTTTTCCCAGTGACTAATTATACACAACGTGATATTATATTCAGTTTGAAATTAATTATTTTATTATATTAAATACTTAACTAATATTCCCATAATTATTTAATGACACACACACACAGAGAGAGAGAGAGAGAGAGATATATATATATATATCCAAAATGGAAAATTAATGAAGAATATAAATATAATACATATTGTACCTTATTTTTTGAGGATAATTTTTAGCAATAAAACTAATAATCATTGAAATGTTTATATCCAAAAAGGTATTATAGTCTATCGTGAGCTAATACATTAGTTATATTGAAAAAAATACTCATCTTGTTTTAGAAAATAAACCTATATAAAATTACTGTAAACCGAAAATCTATTAGAGTTAGCTCAACAAAATTGCATGCACTATTATATAGGTAAATAAATTTAGTTTGTTTATATACATCATAATATTTTTTAAACATATTTTAAGAAATCTCACTAAATAAATGAATACCCATAGGCAAGGATACATGATCCCCTGGAAGGGCTTATTGGATTATATCATAACCAATTATTCATCGATAATTAATATGTGGAGTGAAGATAATATCTAACTAACATTAACTTATAATTTTTTTTTCTAATTGTAGAAATGGGTATAAATGAAATGTCTTATATGTATTGTAAATATTCCATAATTTCTTTTAGGAAATGTTTCACAAATAGAACCACAATTACTAACCTTGTGAAACTTATTATTATTAATATATATCATATTATTTTTACTATGACAAGGAGTTCCTTAGGTATAACTTCTAGTGTTTGATAAGTTTTGTTTGTTGAAAGTCACCTTTAGCTGCAAATGACCATTAATGAAACATTAAGTGCATATTTGTTAATTTTCCTATATACACTAAGGTTATTAGCATCCATTATTAGTCCATAACAACTATATGATAGAATTACAACTCTTTTTTTAAATAGTGGGACCATTTTTGTCTTCTATGAAGTCTAGGGTCTGATTGCACATGAGTTGGAATAGCAATACCGACTCCATTAAGCTCAGTGGGATGATTTTTTTCTGAGATATGTAATGTGACAGAAGATAAAACCAAATAACTGGTTTTAAATTCACCAAGATGGGATATATGTTATTAATAAAGAGTAATAATTCTTATAAGGAATTGTTAAATGGAATAATGCTAAGACTGTAAAATATATATGAATTCAATAATGGATTCCTTGCGGTTAAAATTCAAGGGCTATATATTTTCGTTTATTTGATACATGATACTTCTATTAAGTATTCAAGAGAAAATATGAATTTATGGTACAAATCGGTACAAATATACCATGATTGATTCTAGAGAGATTAAATCCAGTCTTAGAATCACCAAAAAGTAATTAGAAATAACACTTATTAACCATATTTTCCCATTTTCTGGGATGAAATTAGTTTAGAACATATTATTTTTGAATTTTTTATACAAATAAAATCCAAAAGAACACACCACTAGGACTCCCATAAAACAATGCCAAATTATTTATAGGACATCCCCATCAAAAATAGTTTCATTCATTAACTAACAATACTATACAGTATAATGATGAAATGTTCAAATCCACATGGAATGGGGGAGTGTATTTAAAGAATTGAAATTTTTTATTTTTCATTTTTAAAATAAATATTAAAAACAAAAACAAATAGAATTAACACACTAAGTGAAGATGAAATGATGAAGATGCATCAGAAATAACATGGGGTACCTAACATGTTCATATTTTTAAAATATGTTTCCACACTCTAAAATAATGATCGATTTAGAATCCATAAATCAGTATAACCATCACAAAAAAAACATTATCTTTATTAACCTATGATTATATACATATACTATTACCCATTTTATCTTTTTGAATTAAACCGATGAATAATTTTTTCTTTATAAAAATGAAATATGGGTATTTTCACAATAATCAGTTATATGAAACAAAATTTATCAGGAATAGGATACATTGGTTGAGAATCATTGAAATTAAGGTAGAGGAAAACATAGGAATCATAAATTTTATTGGGTTTTCTGTGAAGTTCGTTCGTGTATCCTCTAGTTTTTTTTTGGGAAAAAATTCACACGTTGAAACAAAACAGGATGCATGTATAAAAGGCATTTCAAGAACTGCAATGTGATAAGAAAAGTATCAGAGTAGCACAAACAACACAAAAATTAAATATAATATATAAATAAAAGAGAAACATTATCAATAATAACTCCCCCTTCGACATAATCATCCCATATTTTTTATTCATTCAAAATAGACTAAAAATATATTAAACTAAAACAAAAATTGAGAATAAATATAAATAAAAATAAGGAGAAGATCATGTAGAGAATCCCAAACAATCACATGAAGAAGGAATTTTATATTATTGTAGTATTAAATGGTAGAATAAATGATCCCTTGTAAGAACCCGAGTTTTTGTAATGGGTCAAAAACCTCACCCTATTTGAATTTTTGACTGGTTTCTGAGGAAACTGGAGAAAATGCAGTGTTTCTAAAATTTTTCAGACTACACGCAGTGTACTTTAAGTACACACCGTGTATGTGAAGGCGAGTGGCTGGCCGTGTGCTCGCCAAGTAAATGTCGCGTGATGACCGTGTAGTAGTTTCTTACTACACAACGTGTTGTTTTGAACATGCCGTGTACACCCCTGGCTGTGTGAGGCCATACATGGCATGTAGGCATGTTGGCCGGGTAGAACCAGGGACATGTCGTGTTCCCTTTGGACACGCCATGTAGTCTATCCATGTATAAGGGAAACACATGGCGTGTGGGTTTGTCGGCGAGGAAGAGAAGAGGAACCTGGTACATGCCGTGTAACCATTGGTACATGCCGTGTACTCATGTCAGTAGGTTTAGAAAGTAAGTCGACAGAATACTGCAGTCATATGAACAATTAAATGAACTATACATGGCGTGTAGTCATGAAGTACATGCTGTGTACTTTTTTTGTGTTAAAATGGGCAGAAGCCTTGTTTTTGAGGCAGAAATCATCTCCTTCACCTGGTTTCGTGAACCAGGCTGGCCGAACACCTTTTCTCTTCCCGATCGTCCATCCGAGACCCATTTCAAACTCCGATTAGTGCATCGGAACCCCCTCGGTAAGGCCTTGATTCCCCTTTGGTCGTCTTGTATGATTTTCGTTCTAGAATGAGTTATAGGCATTTGAACGGTAATTAATCTTTTGTAGATTTACAGTGTTCTAGACCGAATTGGAGGGTGTTACCGGAGGAGTAACATCATGTGAGTCTCTGGTAGGAGGTTCATACCACATTTTGTGTTTTCGTGGTTTTTTGGGTAACGCAGCCTTCGACGCGTTTTCGGGTATTTTGAGTTAGACCTGTTTTATCTGCCTTTTTATACTTTATTGCTTAAGGGACCTCTGGGATGCTTTTGTGTATGCATGGTTACTAGTTTGCGTGAGCAGGGCTGGGTGAGGGGTTGTTGCTCGTCGTGGCATTTTGGTTGCAGAATTCCAAAATGGTTTTAACTGAAATGTTAATGTTATAAACTATTAGTTTAATTTACTGATATTTGATAAAAATTGTTGGAGGCATTTAAGACATCAGTGCTAGTCTGGGACAACACCTGGTAGAGTAAAATTCAACTGTTTAGTTTGTTTTTCCAATTTATGTTTTCTATTTGAATAAGTTATATATGCAATTGCTGGATTTCATCTACTGGACCCTTTTGGGTTGCGTTTGGCTTGGCAGGTTACGCTTGAGTGATGCTGATCACAGGTTAGGGCTGTGCCTGGGTTACTTTGGGTGGTTTTGACCACGGGATTGGGCGTCATGGATGTTGACTTGAGGCAGTATGACTGTCAGGTTGGGCATGGCCCGAGATACTAGGATGGCGATGCCATTAGACTTGAGCGACATGGTCGCAGGGACACGAGGTGTCATACATGTTGGTTGCTTAAGACTTTTTTGGTTATTACCGCTCATCCGGGACTTGAGTAGTGTTCACACATAGATACTCCGTGATGAGGTGGTTTTGAACACTCGTGTGGGTAGAGGCCCCCATAGTCGCGATTAGGTATTTTGGTTGGGGGTTATTGCTGTAGAAAACAACGTGGGAGGTGATGAGCCTTCAGGGGATGGGCGTGCCTTCGGGACGTCAGTACTTGAGACACGAGGTGTCAGAAGGCACATGGTGCCAAGTTACTATTCTTCTGCGTGCCTTCGGGATGTCGGAACATGAGACACGAGGTGTTAGGAGGCACATTGTGCCGAGTTACTATTCTTGGTCGTGCCTTCGGGACGTTGGTACTTGAGACACAAGGTTTCAGTAGGCACATGGTGCCGGGTTACTATTTTGGGCATGCCTTCGGGATGTCGGTACATGAGACACGAGGTGTCAGGTGGCACGTGGTGCCAGGTTACACTACAGTGATTCCGGCGTTGGCCGAAGCAGGTGACACTCCATGGTGGCTGTTGAGCACAAGTAAAGTTTGTGTTTATTTGTGAATTATATTGTTTACTGATTTCATTGTAAATTCTTGTCTGCTTAAACCCATATATTTGGTATGCACCATTGGGTTGTATCCTACTCAGATTTGTCTCACACCCTGCACAGGCCCTTCGGGATGCGTGCAGGCATTATGGATTTGCGTGCAGGAAAGAGGATAGCTTCAGGAGCTGGGTTACGTTAGTTTTTTCTTGGAGATGGTATGGACCTTGACGTCATGCCTAGCTGGGTTTACCTTGTTTTGTTTCCTTTTCTATATCATTATTCTTACTTATTGTAGCTACTGTTGGTTAGCACTGCCTTTTACTGCTTTCCCTATCTGCGTAGAATATATTGTTATATATATATATGGGATGCCTAACCATTTATGGTATTCAGCGGGTTAATCCTTCATGACTCGATGGAGAGTCAGGCAGGAGATGATGTCGTGCCGCAAGATCAGGGTCAGAATTCGGTATAGGCAGAGCACGAGCAATAGTTACAGGCTTAGGGACAGGATCAAGTTCAGGATCCAGTGCATGGACCAGGATAGACTACGACGTTTGGAGTTGGTTAAAGTTCGGTACCCGGAGAGGGTAATCGAGGTTCAGATGTGCACAGAGGTCGTGACAGAGACGGTGGGACCCAGCTGAAGGGTCAGTGTCCAGTGACTAAAGATGCATTGGGAGTTTAGGTGTCAGGAACCCGTGTTTCAGGCCAGGTGCATGTCGTGGAGTTGTCAGAGGCTGAGTAGGCTGGTGAGCCGATGACAGTTAGCGGTACACTGCAGTGTGACCGTCATCTCCATGTCTCATATTTGGCATGACATGTAGAGTCATGTCTGTTTTGAGTGCACCTAGTGCACATGATCTATGTGAACTGACTATATTCTAGTCAGTGGGATTGTCACCATATCGGTTGTGTGATATATATATATATATATATGTATATATATATATATATATATATGAGATGCGTAGCATCAGGGCATCGAGGATGCAGGTTACTTGAGGTGCCGTGGGCATCGGGGCATCGAGGATGCTGGTTAATTGAGGTGTCGTGGGCATCGGGGCATCGAGGATGCAGGTTACTAGAGGTACTCTGCACCAGGACCTCATGGAGGTGGACACCGATGCGGTGCGGGATACGTTGGGTGTCGGAAAAGAAACTGAAGCACCAATGGGGTGCAGGGGTGACGATGCGTCACGGGAGGACTTTGCATCTGGAAAATAGGTTATTAAACCCTGTTTGATTTATGTTTTTTTCGGTTGAGACCGGGTAAGGCGATTCCTAAGGTGGGGAGCCCCCTTGAGGAAATTAGCTGGGACCTTTGTGACTGCAGAAGTCCGGGTTATTTTGATCAGGGTGGTATGTTCGGTGCCATATCTGGGTTTCGTTCGGTAGCTCGGGGATGAGCTATGTTAAGGTGGGGAGTTTGTAAGAACCCGGGTTTGTGGAAAGGGTCAAAAACCTGACCATGTTGGAATTTTTGACTATTTTCTGAGGAAACTGGAGAAAATGAAGAGTTTCTATAAATTTCCAGACTACACACCGTGTACTTTAAGTACACACAGTGTATGTGTAGGCGAGTGGCCGGCCGTGTGCTCGCCGAGTACATGTCGTGTGATGACCGTGTAGTAGTTTCTTACTACACAGCGTGTAGTTTTGAACATGCCTTGTACACCCCCGGCCGTGTGAGGCCATACATGGCGTGTAGTCCTGTTGGCCGGGTAGAACTAGGGACACGCGGTTTTCCCTTTGGACACGCCATGTATTCTAGCCGTGTATAAGGGAAACACTTGGCATGTGGGTTTGTCGGTGAGGAAGAGAAGAGGAACCTGGTACACATCGTGTACCCAGTGGTACACACTGTGTACTCATGTCAGTAGGATTAGAAAGTAAGTCGGCAGAATCCTGCCATCTTATGAATAGTTAAATGAACTATACATGGCGTGTAGTCATGAAGTACACACCGTGTAATTTTTTTGTTTTAAAATGGGCAGTAGCCTCGTTTTTGAGGCATAAATCATCTTCTTTTCCCGGTTTCATGAAAAAGTTCGGCCGAACCCCTTTTCTCCTCCCGATTTTCCATCACAGACCCGTTTTGAACTCCAATTAGTGCGTTGGAATCCCCTTGATAGGGCCTCAATTCCTTTTTGACCGTCTAGTTTGATTTTCTTTGTAGAATGAGTCATAGGATTTTGAACGATATTGAATATTTTGTATATTTACCGCGTTTTAGACTGAATTGGCGGGTGTTACCAGAGGAGTATCATAGTGCGAGTCTAAGGTAGGTGGTGCATAACTCATTTTGTGTTTTCGTGGTTGTTTGGGTAACGTGGCCTTCGGCGTGTTTTCGAGTATTTATAGTGGGACCCGTTATGTCTGATTTTTCATACTGTATTTCTTATGGGACCTCTGGGATGCTTTTGGGTATGCCCGGTTACCAGTTTGAATGAGCAGGGCCAGGTGAGGGGTCGTTGCTCATCGGGGGCATTTTGGTCGGGGAACGCCAAAATGGTTTATACTAAAATGTTAATGTTATAAACTGTTAGTTTAATTTACTGATGTTTGATATAAATTGTTGGAGGCATTTAAGACCTCAGTGCTGGTATGGGACACCACCTGGAAGAGTGCAATTCAACTGTTTAGTTTGTTTTGCCGGTTTATGTTTTCTGTTTGAATAAGCTATATATGTAATTGCCGAATTGCATCTTCTGGACCCTTTTGGGTTTTGTTGGGCTTGGACGGTTACGCTTGAGTGATGATGATCATAGGTTGGGGATTTTCCCAGTTTACTATGGGTGGTTTTGACCATGAGATTGGGCATCATGGATGTCGTCTTGAGGCAGTATGACTATCAGGTTGGGCATGGCCCGGGATACTAGGATGGCGATGCCAACGAACATGAGCGACATGGTCATAGGGACACAAGGTGTCAGACGTGTTGGTGGCTTATAACTATTTTGGCGATTACCGCTAACACATGACATGAGTAGTGTGCACACAACGATACTCCATGATGAGGTGGTTTTGACCACTCGTGTGGGTAGAGGCCCCCATAGTTGCAGTTAGGTATTTTGGTTGGGGTGATTTCCATAGAAATCCACGTTGGAGGTGAGGATCCTTCAGGGGTTGGGCATGCCTTCGAGACTTTGGTACTTGAGACAAGAGGTATCAGGAGGCACATGGTGTCAGATTACTATTATTGGGTGTGCCTTCAGGATGTCAGTACTTGAGACACGAGGTGTCAGGAGGCACATGGTTCCTAGTTACTATTCTTTGGTGTGCCTTCAGGATGTCAGTACATGAGACACAAGGTTTCAGGAGGCACACGGTGCTGAGTTACTATTTTGGGCGTGCCTTTGGGACATTGGAACATGAGACACGAGGTGTCATGTGGCACGTGGTTTCGGGTTGCACGACAATGATTCCGATGTTGGCCAAATTAGGTGACACTCTGTGGTGGCTGTTGAGCACCAGTGGAGTTTGTATTTATTCATGCATTATAATGTTTACTGATTTACTTGTAAATGCATGACTTCTTCAACACATATATTTGGTACGCACCGTTGGGTGGTATCCTACTGAGATTTTTCTCACACCCTGCACGGGCCCTTCGGGATGCGTGCAGACTTTATGGATTTTCATGTAGGAAAGAGGCTAGCTTTAGGAGCTGGGTTACGTTGGTTATTTCTTGGAGATGGTATGGACCTTGAGGTCAGGCCTAGCTGGGTTTACCTTGTTTAGTTTCATTTTCTATATCAGCGTGATTACTTGTTGTAGCTACTGTTGGTTAGCCATTGGCGCCCTTTTTATACTCATTTACGTATGACCTGCTTTGGATGAATGCTTGGTTGTTTATAGTAGTTGTTACAGTTGATTACTGGAATTTTGTTCTGTTTACTTTCTGTTGTAGTTGTTTTCTATATTTCTTCCGCTGTTTATTGATATTGGATATGCTTCCACTCTACGGGTCTGGTTCGAGTCTGCTGAGTCATTTATTTCCACTGCATATTTTAGTATTATACTTGAACTAGTACCATTATATTCCTCTGAGAGGGTACATCCTCCCCACTATACCTATTCATACCCTTGCTGCTAGTCGGTAGCCTTTGGCATTCAGCGGAGGTGTGCCTAAGGTAGTGACAACCGACCCATTTGGCACTGTTCGGGTGGCTGGTCGGGTCTGGGTCATTACATCCCTGAAGGGAATCCCCTCTTTTATAGAGAAGCAATATAGAATTAAATTGAATGAGAAGATAGAAATTGGTTACAATATTTTGTTCATGAATTCCACATTTTCTCTTCGTGAAATTTTGATAGAATATGTGTAGTTTCTTCTCATCAAAGTGCCTCTCTCGAGAGTAAGGGAATTCATGTGCCATTTTGGAGTTAAATGTTGGGATTTTGGTGATGTGTCCACAAGAAATTTGTTGATGTAGGATGGTATTGGGTTTTTGTGATGGTTATATGACATGTTCATGAATTTTGGGGTAAAAATATTTGTTGGGGATAACTTTGATTAGACTATAGTAGACTACCTGGGTGATATTTTGGGTGAATAGAGGCTAGGTAAGCTTGTGTGGGATAATATATTATTTTTTAGGGGCCTTGATTAAACATTATTGTGGCATGGTACATGGGAGAAACCTACAAAATCCTAATCTAGAGTTGTTGTAATGGATACAATCATTGATATAGGATACTTTTGGGACATTCCTATGAACAAGTTCTATGATACATAAATTTAAGAAGTGTATGATCCTAAATAAAAAATAAAAATTAATTTTATACACCTACCCTGATGAATATTGTGAACAAGATTTTGTGATTTAACATGTATAAAATAATGGGAGTGAACATGAATCTCTATCAAGAAAACCTCTTGACAAAAGAGCCAAGCAACCATCCTCTTTGTATCAATCAGAGCAAAAAACCACCAATTCTTTACACATATCAACTCCATGAAGAAACAAGATTCCTATGATATGAACCCCCATCATTCCTATAGGGATCAAATTTCCAAAATTAAACCAACATTAGATGCAATATGGGGAATCCCTGGACCTCCACTATAAGCATGAGGTCTACCATTGTAGTGGACTCCATGTTTTTCTCCTCCATTTTGGTTGTAGTATAAAAGTAGTCTGAACTCCATGTTAGATATGCACTAATATATATATATATATACAATATGATATTATATATATAAAGTGTATATTTAATTACATGAATATGAATCATGTATTTAAATCATGTGATAATAAATACATATATTTGATATATATTTATTTCTCCAAAATGGTATTATTATTAGTTACAAACAATTATGAATTGATAAATCATCTAGAATGCTCATTGAATTGGATTCAATTTGCAACACTTAAAAAAGTTACAAATAGATTTAATATGGAATGAATGAAACATTGAGTCTATACAAAACACCGCTTTGTTATAACCTATCCAAGTAAACAAAACAAATTTCACCTCTGTGATTAGAATTTCAAAAAACTGACATACACGATTTCATTCAGTAAGATATTTAGAGTCTGAGAAGGAAATTTTTTTTTGGTGAATATTAATAGACCCTTATGAACAGTAACATACCCCCAATGAATAATAATGAATTTTAAATTGGAGAAAAAATATAAACTTCACCCATAAATGTATAAATACAATTTAGACATCTTAATAGTGAAAAAATGATCATAATATAAGTATTTGTATTTTGGTATGTCATAAATATTTTAATTACAATTTTATAATTAATTTAATAATTTAAAATTGAAATGTATTTTCATAAAAAAATTTATAATTTTTTACTTTATTTTCTTTTAGTGATAAGACAATTTTATGGGACCCTCATTAATTTCTCAATGTGTTATAAAATGAGTTATAGTTTTAAAGCTGTTGTTTTGGAATAAATTATTGATTTTATTTAAAAATTAAATTAAAAACATTTTGAAAATTAATTTCAAAGAAAGGATATAATTTTTTAAATCTACACTTTAAAAAATGGTTAGGGTGAATTTTTTGTATTTTTCTAAAAAAACTCGAATTTTTTAATGTATAGTGAAATACGGTAAAAAATTGTATATAAAATTATCTTTTAAATGAAATATTTACAACATCATTAGTGATATAAGGCCACTTAATTAAAAATCACATTACCTTATTACTATTTGGGTCCACATGAAACCACACTATTTGTTGTCTTTATGGAAATAATAAAATAATGAATAAAATATTCAGAATTCACTCCTCTCATCCACTATAAAACCCCCCTCAATCCCTCTTCTCCTCACTCCTCTAATCCTTGAATATCGTTAATTTTTTACTAAAATACCTTTCCCTAGTCACTAAATATGTCCAAGAAGCTCTTGGTATTTACAGAATCCCAAAACCACTCCCCGAAAGGTGCTCTCAAGGTAGAGTACTTCAAGAGTTAAATTCCACTTTTCATTTCTTTTATTTCAAGTTCACTTTTATGTGCTATGTATTTCATGTTTTCATAACATGTTCTTATTTAAATTTTATTATGTCCAACTTATATTTTATGATACTTCTATGAATGGTTTACCCCTTTCTCCTCTCTTATTAATTTTTTCAAAACCCATTTTGCATCGCCGTTATGCTGTAGAATTTTCGTTTCAAAATCTCTCTCTTTTTCATGCACTCATACAATGTTATTATCTTTTTATTTAAAATGTATTATGATGAGATATGTAATTATATATAATTTTTATTTTTTATATTATGTAATAATTATGATATAACCTTTTTTTCTAATCAATATATTGTATGAATTTTGAAGTGACGTTGTTAGGCTGTAGGATTTTTGTAAGGGATTTCTCAACTTTTCTTTCATTTTTAGTTACTTTATATTTCTTTCATCACCTCCTTTCATCCAAATGTTTTGATGAATACATTATATTACATGTAATGTAATTTTTTTCATGATAAATGAATAATTATTCATCGTATATCTTTTCCCATTCTTTTATACTAAAAATGAAAACACCATCCGAGATGTACTAATTTACCACATTCATGGATGACATGATTTAAATTTATATTAACGTCATAAATTCTAGCCAGGAAAAAATTATTATAGTTGATAAATACTATAATATATGTATTATTTCTCATATATGGTTCTGTAATCTTTTTTTACACATGGTTTTGAATTATAAATCAAAATGAGTTCATTGTGTTCAAAAACCACCAATTAACCAAAATTGTTTTCATTAAATAATTTATATAATTATTCATCTTCACTCTAAGTAACCAAATGAAATTTAAAAAAATGTATACATATTTATGTTCACTAATAACATATAACTTCAATTATTAACATCCACCCCTATTTTATATTATTCTCCGTTCACATATATAAGTATACCGATATGAAGAAAACACTCCCAAATAATAAAATTAAACAACATGAACCCGTCAAGAAGGAAATGAATGATATTAATAAGTCTATAATAAATAAATTTAATAAATAAGAGGTTATTGAAATATTAATTAATTAATTTAATTTTTTTATACTTGAAACTATAATCTTCTGAAGAACACCATCAGACTTAAGGTTTGGGGTTTCATCAACTAACTCCCATTTTCTTGAGATATTCCGTATTCACTATTAATACATGTGTATGGTGATGGTATACATCCAACTGATGTTTCATACCATGAATATATTTATTTTCATGATATTGAAGGTATCATTTTATTACTATTAATTTTGGGGCTTATAATTCAATTGATTACAAATTTGTAAGCATTTTCTATAGGAACCTCCATTTTCATTCTGGTTTCTGTTATTTAATATTAACCTAAATGGAATTACAATTTCCTATAATTTTTTCATAATAATTATGTGTGAATGTTATATATATGTGTACCAATCACAATACATCTTTATTTTGTGGGTATTTACATGTTTTGAAATAATCTTTCAAAAATTCTTCTGAAATGGAAGCTCGATTCTAGGAGGTTCTCAAATTCATACGTATTTTTATGTTCACTATATAATCTGTTTTATTCCATATGTATATTTCTAGAATCAAATATTTTAACATGAATGAATTATTTGGGTTCATTTCTGGTTTCATGAATGAAAAAAATTCCTTTTTACATTAAAATCCTTTAATATTTTTCTTAAATTGCACTAAAAGTATTTATTTCTAAATCTTCCTTAAAAACTCTTTTATAATGATTTCACCACAATAAAAATTTATTTAAGCCTAAAATGTATTTTCAATGACCGTAACTATTATTTAATTAGGTATACATGTTTACAATCTGAGTTCATGGGAAATACTAATGATTTTCCAAAATTACACTTTTTTCAAAAGTAAAAAAGAATTGATATCATCTCACATTATCTTTTATAAAGTATATTCCATGTTCACCACTTATTCCATTCTTGTAGTGTATGTAATTCCTTTGGTTATATCATATCAATACTCTTATTATTCTCAAGATATTCTAAGGGAATGTTATTTGAATGTTTCAAGGTGGTATGGGACACATTGGAATGTCTATGGATTCTTTCCTCAAGAATTTTATATGGCCTAATTTAAAATTATTTTCATCTAGGACAATGTCCTTTGTTGAATATTTTACTTAATTGAGATTTATCTCTTATGATATCATCTTAAATATTTATTTGAATGGTTTATGATTAATTAAACTATGGATGTTCTATCTTAAAACCATTCACCAATTTACTCTGAATGGTTAGTGTTTATGCTAAATGTTCAAGGAAAGTTATTTACATTTCCAATGTTAGTTTCAATATGAATTTGTATGTTTTTTTATACCATTTCATATAAGGAATGAATTTGACTTAATAAGTTCTGGGTGGGGCCCGATATATCCCCTTAGTGCATCGGTAGGTCTAATGAGACAAACTATGGTTTTGACACGGGGCCTTGACAAAATTGATATTAATGGTCATGGCAGGAGGCCTTGACGGTATGGTTATGATGTCCTTCATTATTAATTCCCTCATTATGAAAATAGTATTGATGATTCATGTGGTTATTCGACTAGTATAATACCCATGATTATGGAATTATTTATTCATCACTTATTCCTGCCATAATGTGTTCAAGTTTTTTTTAAGAGAATATGTTTTTAGTTATTCAACATGCCTAATGTTTATGATATGATATCTTCTTCTATATTTCATACCCTTTCTGAGCGTTTGATCACAATCCTTTATTATGTTTTATTTTATTAGGAAATAAATAATTTTAGTATGAATGACTTGTAGGGATAAAATTATATTTGTTGATGTTCTCAATAAAACTTTTATGTTGTTATTTTAATTTAAAGTTGTAATGTTGAACCTATGAATGTATCTTCTTTTACATAACTACTAAACAAATTGGTCCCTTGGGATTTTATTCATTTTAATCATTCTAATGTATTAAAATAATGCACCGTCTCTGGGCTTCTATGGTCGGGGCATTACTGTTAGTATCAGAGGATGTTTAGTAGAAAGCATGGAAACTAGATATAGAAAAGTAGATTAGTAAACAAAACCCTAAGATAGACTTTGTGGAAAAGAATACAAGGACACCCTAGAGTTTTGGTAAGGAATAGATTATGTGGTTTATCAATAAAAAACATCAATTTCTGGATACGAATAAGTAGAGGTGGCTCTAGAAAAGATGTATCTGGGTTAAAACATGAAAACACCACTTTTAGACGGACTCGAATAAGAATTTGTGCATGAAAATGGGATTTGCTACACTCATGATGTGACACTCTGGGGGGATATGCTATAGAAAATTAAATATATAATTAAAAAGAATTATGAAGGATTTATACCTCCAAATTAACCAAAGTATTTGTTTTTAGGATTTATGATGCATAAATTTATGTCATGTGTTATACCATGTTTAGAGATATAGAGAGTTCATAATTTTATGAGATAATATATAATATGTAATTGATTAAAATGGTTCCTATTATAAGCAATGAGAACTTTACTAAAGAACATGATGCTAAGAGTAGGAATGATCCTATATCTTATGGTCTTAATCCATCATTTCAAAAGAATATTGTTTCTCAAGAATCCTCATCATTTGGGGAAATAGAATAACATGTTGACTAGTTATGTAAAAACTTCTTTGAGTCTTATGGATTTTAAGGGAAGTAAAAGAAGAAGGGGATGGTAGGAAAAAACATGGATAAATGGAATAAGGGAAAGATGTATTTTTTTCACATGTGATAATTATGGAAGAAAACACCTTGGTATAAGCCTGAGAGGAAAAAGAGTCTCCTTCAAGTGTAGAGAAAAAGGCCACCATACTCATAAATGCAATACTAGGAAAGAATTTACCTATATTCAATGATTGAACTTTAATGATATGGGACATTATGTTAATAAATGTCTGAAGCGTCCAAGGAATATACTCCAAATGATGATTTTGGATAATTATCATGTTTTTATGCTACCAAAAATAAAGTAGAATCAATAATATTCTTAGTCAAGAATCATCTCATTTGAATATTTTTTTCATCAATGTACTGGTTATAAGAATTATGAGATATATAAGGATTGTAATAATTAATATTTCATTAAGTATTTTAGGTCGAATGATGAATGGTATAAAGGATATGTTATTTAGTAGAACGTTAAATTTTTTAGAAAAAAACATGATTGAGGGAAGGAAACCCCATAATATATATCTGATGTTGAGATAATGATGAAGAAATGATTGATTCAGATAAGTATAAACTACCTTGGAACTATATATTGACATGTTGAGAAGTAGTCTATGTTATCATCGATGGAGTTTAAAACACTTTTGGATTTATGGAATATATACAATAACATGTAAATTACTTAAATATTACAGAAGAACGCATGTTTCCAATTTGGTTTTAACGATAATTCAAGTTATTAACATATTTCAAAAAAATACATGATAATTCTATTCCCATGTTTTCAATGTGAATTTTAGAGATTCTTCTTGTTCATTAATGGTTAATGATGATTTCATCATGGAAATATGGAGACCAACATTATAATGTTTGGAATTATTATATTTTGAAATTATTAACAATTTAACAAATGGTTTAAGTTGATCATTGTATGGGGTTTTAGAGTTTAATGTCACTAAATGATGGTTTGATTTTTCTTCCATAACCATGATTTCCAACTATAATGTGTTGTCTTGTAGCAACTGATGCATTTAAATTTCCAATTATTAATAGGATATTTCAATTATATTCTGGATGAGGGTTTCCCATATTTGAATTTTAATGTATCAACAATTATGTTTTGAAGCTCAATTTCAAATTTTGAGGATGGAATTTTTGTAAGGAGGGGATAATGTAACACCAAAAAAAGTTAAAAATAGATTTAATAAATATTAAATGAAACACTGAGTCCCTAAAAAACACAACTTTTTTATAGCTTAGACAAGTAAACCTAATTTTTCCTCATCTATGATTTGAATTTCTAAAAACTAACATACACAGTTGCGTTCAGTAAAATATTTAGAGTCTGATAAGAAAGACAAATTTTTTGGTGAATAGTAAAATACCCTTATGAATAATAACATAACCTTATTAATAATAATTAATATTAAATCAGCCCTAAAATAGAAACTTCACCCATATATATATATATAAAAAATTTAGGCATCTTAAATGAAAAAAATGATCATAGTATAAGTATTTTTATTTTTTCATGTCATTAATATTATAATAAAAGTTTTATGATTAATTTAATAATTTTAAAAGTAAATTTATTTCCATAAAATTAATTTATAATTTATTACATTATTGTATTATTGTTATAATATAATTTTATGGGACCTTGATTAAATTCTCAATGTGTTATAAATCGAGTTATAGTTTTAAAGCTATTTTGTTTTTGGAATAGATAATGATTTAATTTAAAAATTAAATAAAAAATATTTAAAAAATTTGTTTCAAAAATGGATTTTATTTTTAATTATAATTGTTTAATAATGGTTAGGGTGTTTTTTTTGGTATTTTTCTGAAATACATGAATTTTTTATGAATAGTGAAATACGGTAAAATACCATATATACAAGTTATCAGTTAAATACACTATTTTGGAAATCATGCGTGATTTAAGTCCACCTGGTTCAAACTCACAAGAAATTATCACTATTAGGGGTCATATGAAACAACCCTATTGGCTGTGTTGATGGAAATAATAAAATAATGAATAAAATATTCAAAATTCACTCATCTCCTCTACTATAAACCCCCCTCACTCCCTCTTCTCCTCACACTTCTAAGACATTAAGATTCTCAAGGATATGACCAAATACCATTCCACAGTCACTCCCCACTTCCAATAATCTCTTGGTATTTCGAAAATTCCAAAACCTCCCCCCAAAAGAGGCTCTTAAATGAGACTACTTCAAGAGGTAAATTCCACATTTCATTTATTTTAATTCAAGTTCTCTTTTATGTAGTATATATTTCATGTTCTCATAACATGTTGTTATTTCCAATTTATTCTGTTCCATTACTATTTTACTAGTCTTATATTATTTCGTGACCATTTCTTCTCTCTTTTTAATGTTTTCTAAAACCATGTTGCATAGTCGTTATGCTACAAAATTTTTGTCTCAAAATCTATCATTTACGAGAACTCTTATTATGTTATTATCTTTTAATTTAAATTGTATTATGATAGTATATTGAATTATATACCCCATTAAATTCAACATTATCTAATAATAATTAGATAAACATTTTCTCAAATCAATATATGTTATGAAATTTTACGTGATGCTCTTGGACTGCTGGATTTTCGTAAGGTATTTTTGAAGTTTTCTTTTATTTTGAGTTCATTTATTTTTCTTTCCTTTCATGCATTCTTCCAAATTATAGGATGAATATAGTGACTTACATTTATGGGAATTTATTCATGAAAAAGGAATAATTCTTCATCATCACTCCGTTCACGTTCTTTTATACGTAAAATTAGAACACCATCAAAGATGTGATGTTTTACCACATTCAAGGATGATGGGTTTTCAATTTTTATTACTATCTTAAATTCTAGTTATGAAAAAATTATAATGGTTGAAAAAGAATATAATATTTTTATTATGTCTCATCTAAGGTTTTGGAATCTTTATTGATAGATTTTTTTTATTTATAAAGAAAAATGAGTATATTGTGTTCAAAAACAGCCAATTAACCCAACTAGTTTTCATTAAATAATTTCTATAAGGATTCATCTTCACTACAAGTGACCATATAAAATTTACAACCATGTAACCTTATTCATGTTAACTAATAACTTATTACTTCAATTGTAGATAACCATCCACATTGTACATGATTCACCACTCATGTATATAAGTATATTGATCATGAAGAAAATGATCCCAAACAACAAAATTGAAAATAATAATCCCGTAAAGAAGGCAATGAATGAACAGAAAAGGTCTATATTAACTCAATTAAATAATTAATAGATTCTGTAAATATTAATTAATTAATTAATTTGGTTATCCAAGACAATAATATCATGTGAATAACACAATCATACTTAAGGTAAGTGGTTTTTTAATCTCACTCCCATTGTTATTGAGATATTACATATTCACAATTACTACATGTTTATGGTAAATTTATACCACAAATTGATTTTTTCATACCATTTATCTATTTATTTTCATGATATTAAATCTATAATATTATGACTATTAATTTTGGGGCTTATAATTCTGTTGATTACAATGTTTTAAGCATTTGTTTTAGGAACCTCCATTTTCATTCGAGTTCATCTTATTATATATTCACCTCAATGAAATTATTATTTATTCTTATTAAATAATGATAAATTCTGTGTTAATTTTATATATATGTGTAAAAATAATAATAATTATTTAATTTTTGTGGAGTTACATGTTTTTAAAACAACCTTTCCAAAATTCTTCTAAAAAGAAAGTCATATTCAAGTAACTTCTCAAATTATTACCTATTTTTTTGTTCACTCTATAATATATTTTATTACATATTTATCTTTATAGAAACAAAAATTTTAACATGAAATAGATATTTTTGTCTCATTTCTCGATTTATGATAGAAAACATGCCATTGTACATTAATATCATTTAATATTATTCTTAAACCGCACAAAATTGTTTAATTTCTAAAGTTTATTTAAAAACACATTTTAATGATTTCACCTCATTAATAATTTATTTAATCCTAAAATATAATTTCAATGAAAATAAATTTTATTTTTTGGGTATACATGTTTATAATCTGAATTCATGCAAGATACAAATGATTTTCTAAAAAAATTATCCTTTCAAATGTAATTTTTTCCTCATCTCACATTATATTTTATAAAGTATATGTCTTGTTCACCAATTATTCCATGATTCTGGTGTATGTACTGCCCTTGGGTATATCATATCATGAGTCTCCATATTCTCATGATATTCTAATTAAATATTATTTGAATGTTTCATGGTGGTATGTGACACTTTGGAATGTCTAAATATTATTTCCTCAGGAATTTTTCAATGGTCACATTTAAAACTGTTTTCATCTATGATAACATCCTTTGTTGAATCATGAACTTACTTGAGGATTATTTCATATGATATCATATACCATATTTATTTTAATGGTTTATGACTAGTTGGATAGTGGATGTTCCACCTAAAATTAATTAATCAATTTACTCTGAATAGTTAGTGTTTATGCCTAATGTTCAGGGAATGTTATTTAAATTTAAAATGTTAATTTTACTATGATTGTGAATGTTGTTTGTTTTTATTCCCATTTATATGAAGAATTAATTTGACTTAGTAAGTGTCGGGTGGGTCCCTCTATAGCCTCTTGGTGCATTGGTACGTATCATGAGACAAACTATGGACTTGGAATGAGGCCTTGAAAAAATTGATATTTATGGTATTAGAATGAGGACTTAACAGTATGGTTATGATGTCCCACATTATACATTCCCTTATTACGAAAAAAGTATTGATGTTTCATGTTGTCATTTGACTAGTAGAATACCCATGATTATGGAAATATTTATTCAGCTCTTATTCCTTCCATATTGTGTTCATGTTTTTGTTAAACTCATTTTTTTAATTACTCAACATGACTAATGTTTATGTTATGACATCTTCTAATATATTTTTTACCCTTACTAATAATTTGATCTCACACCTTTATTATGTTTCATTTTCTCATGAAATGAGGATAATTATTATGAAGGACCCATATGGATAAAATAAGATCTGTGGATATCCTAAAAAAAAATTGGTTTTTTTTCTTTCAAGTTATAAGGTTGAACTTACGAATGTAAGTAGATTTAAAAAACTACTAAACTACTTGGTCATTTGGGATTTAATTCCTTGTAATCATTCCAATTTATTAAAATAAAGAACCGGCTCTCGGCTTCTGGGGTTGGGGAATTACACAAGGAATAATGCGAATAAATGTATATGGATACATTAATATGAAAAATGTGTTTTCAAGAAATGAAACGCATCCTAGATGGATATATAAAGGTATATGATCCTTCCATTTGTAGACAAGAAATTCTGATAAATACTCTGATTTATCTCTTCCTACCAGACTATTGTTAATCATCTAAGAATAAGGTGTTATGGACCCTTCAGAATTTGGGTATCCTCATGATTTTATCATAGATCAATTGGTCAATGTCATTGTAATATAATAAAATAGGGGTATAGAGGCTGTTTTAACCACCCAAAAATGATTCCACGATGCTTCTTTATAACATTCACTTAATTTGGTGGTAGAATCCAACTTGCATCAATTTTGTTCATTTAGTGGTAGTTTTGGAAGTGCCATGAAAAATATTTATTAGCAGAAAATATTTTTTTAGTTGCACTTTTTCCTCTCAAAACTAATGAGTATTTCATGGTGGTTTAAATCACAAATATATTAAATAATATATAATGGAAGTTTAAAATACTGTTAATTTTTTTCTATATATAATGGTGGATTAAAATACCTTTATATATTTTTGTTAAAAGATAAAAAACTGAAAAATTTTCAACCTCAAAAAACAAAACAAAATCATACATATTTTAAACACTAAACCAACTATGAATAAACCATAACAGACAAACAATAAATTGAATTACAATTAAAAAATAATATAAATCAAAATCAAAAAACTAACTGAACCAATATAATAAGTAGAATAAATTTTCTCACAATGATATACATTAAAAAGAATCATCAGTCACCAATATACACACTAGTGAACCATAATAAATAAGAAAACAATAATTTGAGAATCTAAGGCATCACCCATAAAAGGATAAACATACCAAAACATACACTATCAGTCCTCTTTGGATTTCCTTTAGAAACCAAGTAAAATCAATTGTCCTAGTCATTTTAAAAATGGAACCATGTGTCATATTTCTCATGTTATACCCTTATGGAAATCATATCAAACATTTTATTAAAAAATGATTTTATGTTTTGATAAAAAAATTTAAAACCCATCATATATATAACCATTTTCAATTTCAATTTCAATTAGTACCAATGAACCATTAAAAAAATAAAATTTTAAAAAGGAAAACTATTTAACATTTAAGATCCAATACATGCCTCCAAAAGATCCATAAAAAGGGACACTGATACTAATTTGAAAAAGGAACCACCATCAACTGATTATCATATTAGGTGGTCTATGTTTATTATTAGTCCAACAAGATCACATCACAATATTATGGGGAAACTCACATAATATAATCAATATATATATAAATAATAATTAATTTAGATGAATATAAAATCAATATAAGACCAAGATATAGTAATATAATGGAGTCGCACCTATAAATGGACTATAATAGGTCAACTATAAAAGGAGTTTCCATTAAAACATAATCAAAATCAAAATCAAACAACAGATAAACCAACCAATATTATAAAATTTACAAATCTTGAATCCAATGTGCTAATTTAAAAAATAAAGACCGAAATTTAAAAATTCCTACCAAACGTTCTTTTAAAATTCATTTTTAATGTTTCTAAACTCATGATTATGATTTTACATCCACCATTAAAAATATACAAGTCCATAATTAATAATAAAATTCAAAACATAAAATAGTTTTCAACATTAGATAATCTTGATTAAATAATACTAGAAAAAAAATGAGACACCAACCATCATAAAACCTTTAATGCAATGAGAACATCAAAATCATTTGACCTCAAATTTTCAATGACATCGTAATAATTAAATAAATAATTTGTTATTCATTATGTATATATATAAATATATACGACAGTAGAAAAAATTTCATAACACACATATAATATAATATTTTTTTTCCTTTTATAAACTCGTGACGTAATTCTAAACTCATTATATAGGCTAATATAACTCTCCCTTGTAAAATGATTTTACTAAAATACATGATTTCTTAATTTTAATCAAATGACACCCATACCAACTCTAATATAATATTTAAATAAAGGAAAAATTAACCAAAAATATTATTGAAGAATTTATATAGAATCATTTTTAGAATAACCCAATAGAGCCTATCAATGATGGGTATAAGGGAAAAATCTAAAGAAACCCAATAGAATAAACCAAACATATAGATTTCATAAAATATAATAAAAATACATACATCCCCTACCTCAAACCAAAACATGGTTTCCCAATAACTATATCATAATGTTATTTAGACATAGTTTTAGTTACATGTCTCTATCACCAAATCCAACGTCAACCCTCATCACTACTCAGTGAACTAGGATCATCAACATCTATATTTCAATATATAATCCTTTCTACCAAAACCTAAATGAAAATTTGATTCAAAATTAATTAGTGTTGTATATATAAATTTACATTTAAAACCAATAATATCTTGTGTACTAAATGATAACGATGTTATGTGATTTTCCTAATCACTCAACCCATCCATTGAAGTAATATTACCAAAGACACATCTAGGTTTCTTCTGATATAAGTAAACAAATTCTATTTATGGAGAAATGACATCTGAATCCTGCATTAGTATATGAACCCCATATTATTGGATTGTGCATCCCTGTTCTTCAATTTTTCATTGTATTTCCATAAACATCCTAGGATAATATCAGGGTAAGGAGTAACTAAATCCATGATTACATACAACTAAAATCCTATGGGACTTTCCAAATATTTCATACATTACTTGAAGCAAAAAAATATCAAACATGTGACTAGGATAATCCTTCCCAACGTTATGAACAACTATATCTTTTTGAGAGCTAGAGAATGATTGTGTGGGATTATAATCCCATAGTTATTTTATTTTTACCTATAAATAAAATACTAGAAATATTTTAAGAAATACATTTTAATAAATTTACAACTAATAATAAGTTATTGCAATGGAAAAATAATTCATACCCAAACTTCTTTTGCATGATCATTCAAATAACTCCCATTAGATTTTATATGATCATCCAAGAAAATTTCCATTCAAGAGGCTTGGGGCCCTAGATTAGTTACCTACATTAAACAAAGATAATAAACAATTTAATATATGAAATAGATAATGTTACCTTATAAATATTTAAACTAATGAAAATATTACCACAGTCGATCTGTTTCTAGAAAAACTCTTTGAATATAAATAGTGTGGAATGACTTGTTTAACTCAACTTGATACATTTATTCCTAAAACATCCTTAAATATATAACATGTAATGGAATAGAAATATATGAAATGCCATATTCTTGTCATATGGATGAATATATGTAAAATTAGCTTTATATTATAAGATATTTTTCAATACCAAGTGATTCTCATAGTGATATATATCACCATAAACCATTTACTAATCTCTAGGTACCCCTTCGGGTACCTTATTATACTATTGTTGATTATTCAATGATATATTGCTAAATTCATTCCATAATTTCCATTTAAAATATTTCCATTTCTTAGCCAAACTTTTCAATGTAAACTTTTGTTGGATAATATTAGAAATGATAAAGTGGAATAAAATCCCAATGAACAAATTCATTTTTAATATATTAGATTTTATGTATCTAATAGAATTAAATTAAGACATAATGTATTAAAATTATCTTTTTGTGATTAAAATAATTCATTCTTACAAGATTGAGGAATATGCCTCTAATCATAATATGTAATTATAAGGACAACCAAATCAGCTAGAAGATGGCCTAGAATCTAGAAAAATAATGTAGAAGAATTATCTGTGGGGTCTCTAAAACAATCAAACGGGACAACTAACTTTAATAAGTAAATATTATAGACATCACACATATTAATATTTTTTCTCATGAGTAGAATGGTTTCCATATTCTATGAAAAATAGTTTTTAGTATAAAAATGTGTAACACCATTATTCACATTAGAAATTATAACTATTAGAATCACTATTCAATATCCCCAGGATAAAAAAGGTGTTTCCACATGTTTCCTCATTGTGGAGTCACCAAGTGATGAACCTTTTGAATCTGTAGGAAATGTTCTAGATTTTAGTGGGATGGAGGAGGGTGATCCAGATATTGGCTGCAGGGAGATGAAGGGTATGGAAAATAATGAGGTGGGTAGATGTAGGGTATCTTAGATGGTATAGGGATGGATAATAATGAATCATTAGGTGTATTTGAGGTCCAGGGAATGTCAATTTGGAGTTTAATAGGATATGTGAGACACTTCTTCCTAGTAATTACTGTCATTTAAATAATGAAAAATAACTTTAGAATATATATTTTGAAAAATTCATGCAGAAAATGATATTTAAAAATGATTACAGATGCATAGTACTAAACAACATAATACTCATTAGTATGATAAATAATAAATAAAAATATAAACAATTATAATATTTATGCTTCCAAAATTGAAGAAAACATGCATAAAAATCAATTTAAAAATGATAATAGATCTATTGTACTAAAAATGAATAACATAAAAAATAGGTGGTCGATAGGTTAATGGTTGAACACACATAAAATCTTTTTTTACTTCAATCATACCATTATCCTAACCCATAATTACTTCATATACTTCATCCACCCTTACAAGAGTAAAATTTTCTATAGCATCATGGATAAATAAGTTAGTTTTTTACTATTGATGGAATTCAATGTTTGTGGTTGAATCTCCTAATTCATCACCCATATAATACAAGCCTATTTGGACCATGTGAACAAATACATTCTACATGCACATGAGCCTTAGACCGGTTGGTAAGGACTCTGTAAGTGCATACAAGAAACTAGGGATCCAATCCAGGTGGAGGCAGAATTTTCGGGGGTACTGTAGCAGTACTGTAGCAGGAACTGTGCAGTACTGCAGTAGGTACTGTGGCAGGAACTGTAGCAGGAACTATTTGGCACTATAGCAGCTGGGAATATGCCCCCGTTTGGGCTTTAGGGCCACCGATTTGGTCCCTGAATTCATTAAGGCCTTCGGGCCACCCAAGCCTTCGGGCCAGTAAGGCCTTAGGGCCACCTCAAGGCCTTCAATCCACCTTAAGTGCTGATACAAACCAAAAAACCTACAAGGAACAAGCTCTAAAAGGAGGATGAGAAAGGAGCTTTCACCACAGCAGAAGCTAAACAGATTGCAATAATGAGAGTGTTTGGCACCTTCCATCGGGAAAATCCTATGCATGCATGGGAATTCCTAGCCGATCATCAATGCGAAGGTGGAGAGCTGATTTCACGATGAAGATTCTGGGGAGGCGCAGTTCCAAGTAGTTAGTTCGGGTTTTATGTAATGTTTGAAGCCTACAAACAATGAATTCCCCTATGGCCTACGAGCCATGTAATTCATTTTCACCAACATCCATTAAGTGAGATAAGTTCTAATAAGTAAATTTATAAAAAACTATTTTAATAACCCTGGTAATTTGAATAACTTAATTGAAAACTAACCCTAGTAGTTTAATTTGATAATATTATCCAACATTCCATAGTATCTCAATTTGAAATATATAAATAAACCATTATTCTTTGTTTTTCAACCCTCTTCATGACTAAATTTATGAAATATTATTCTATTCACAATTTAAGCATCATCCATTCTAGCCCGTTTTAGAGGACCTTAAGCCAGAAACATCAAATATTCTGAAAAATTAGCCCAAGTACCAGTATTTATGATCTAAAAAAATAATATAAATATGTATATTTAAAAAATATATGTGTCAACCTAATATGTATATTTATTCCAATATTTATGAACATACAAGATATGAAAACCATTCTAAATGCTCTTTATTAAATTTTTTTGTTATATCACTATCATTTCACATTTTAATTCTCATTTATCTCTTTGTTTGTATCATGAGCTCTTTAATTTCACTATTCATTATCACATATCTTTGTGCCTATAATAATTCAATTTCTGTCAGCATAATATTTGAGGTCTTTCCAACTGATCAACCAATAATAAGAGAGATTTTCGATTTCCCATGTATTTGAGATTGTCTCAATATGTTATCAACGCATAGAGCATGATTAAATATTGTCTAAATATCATCCAAGTATATTCCATAAAAGGTAATACACTCCTTTACTAAATATCATTAAGAAATATATATTTTAGGATTATATTTATTTTTCACATATGATTTAAAATGACAAAGGTCTCTATAAAATAAAATAAATAAAACATAATTACATATTTAATCAAGTGTAAATAAATATTTACCTAATAGAAAAAACATATAAATGAAGAACCTATCAGTTGGATACGTTCAATGATAATGTACGAGACCTCCTAATTTGTTTTCCTTGACCAAATACATAGTTAAATGAATCATGATAGTAAAAAATGATCAAGTAAAGATCATATCTATTGCACAATTTGTGAGTAAAAATATATCTGGAAGAATATTAGCTTCAGTTGGTTGTAGTGTCTTCTCATATAGTTTCCTAAATAATATGAAAAATTACAGTACAACTACAATAGTCTTTTCTAGTAACAATGTACATAATTCCAATGGTATTAACTACTGTAAGAAGATATGTTAATAGTGACGTTTCAATCCATGTAACCTAAGATACATTATGTAGAAACACCTCAATATGTTACTTGAATACACATCAGACACATTCAAATGTTTTAAAATTTGAAGGAATGTGCCTCTATCCCATGTTTTCATTGTAAATATTGACTTTTCATACTTTTTATTCTGATATTCCCATATATCACAATTCATATTCATTTATTTCCTATTATTCTGAGCATAGAGATGGTCCTTAAATTTTCCATTCCAATTAAGTAATGTGATGATCAAATTATGACAATTATTCTTATAAATATGTATAACATCTAGATTATGATAGATCATATTAAATTCCCTACACAAAATTTTGAAGAATATACTTTCTTTCTTTTATTGTTCTATTCCAATTTCAATTGATGATGCACTTATAACTCATTTCCCAATATCATTAAAATGATACAGCATCCCAAATTCAAGTTCAAAATTTACTAGTTGTTCCAATATTTCATAAATTTTAAAAACTTTGGTTGTGGTCCAAGATTAATAAAGACATTGAATTTTGAATTATTGAACCAAAATATACGAGTAGTATCAATAAATCTACAATTAAGGAAGAAGCAACATTTTTATTGTAAGGAGGTCATTGAGGATCAAAATAAATTTCAAAAAAAGGAAAATCAAAACCCATGTAAGCATCCCAACCAGATAAGCTCACATGTCTATGGAAGTCACTAATGGTCTAGATTAGAGTAGTGTGCATCTCAAACATTGTTTTAGAAGATGAATCATATGTATGATCATCATTTTCTCCATAAATCCTATAATTATTCAATTATAGGTTGCAAGTATACATTAATATAATTTCCTTGAATATGTATTATAGGAATAATTACCAAAACAATAAAATCAATTTGTATAATACACATTCATAGAGGTACATTATAGGAAATCAAAAAATCTGACCAAATGATATACCTAATACTCAATGTCCCAAATCGATTGAATCCATCGACATCAAATCCCAATAATGCATACCAAGGATTAAATAAGAAATATATATGTATTAAATCAATGAAATTTCTTGATTTTTAATGTATTATTTGTTGCATTAACATATCATTGTTATTATATATAGAATAACAATTCATGTGCTCATCAAATTTCAATGACACGAATAATCCTGGCGATCAATGTTTTTTAAGGGATGTAATAAAAACAAATTGTGGGTTTGGTCTTTTTCTCTATATTTATATTATTTTTTTGATTCATACTTGCAATATCACCCACTTACTACCGTCTAGAATGCATACATTTTTTTTGTAATCATGTCTTTTTGAATCATCTCTAAAATAAATCCTACAATCATTGTGAAAAGCATGTATTTTTCTAATTTATACTAAGCTTGTTTAAAAATATTTTCATATCATAAAAATAAAAATGGATATTATCTTTAGGAAGTGAATCAAAAAATAATTCAAAAATCATGGAAATTGTCTTGTTGGTAATTAATTATAGGTCTTTGATATGATGAAACTTCAAAAGAAAATAAAATGTTGAATGTTTCAGAAATCCACCATAACACTCTTGATTTGCATCATCAAATAAATCACGAAACACATTTTTATACCTAGAGAAATTTTCTCTTACAATTTTCAATAAAAAATCATGTGTAGGATACATTGATATGTTATGATCTTGATATATTTTTCCTATAGTTCCCAAAAAATCATCTGTTCAGTTACTATTTGTAGCACCCTCAACTGACTATTCAGATATGTTTTTATGTTGTTGATGATGTCCTATAATACCGAAAGAATAATTGATATGTTTTTCGTTTCATTGTATATTTTTGATGAATTTGGGAGCTCATTCTATTGAATAACATTACTGTTCAAACTTTTTGTAAGGTTGGATTCACCATGCCAAATCGAACAAAAATTTTGAGAGGGGAATTTCTTTAATATCAAGTGTTCATAAACATAATGTCTATTCAAACATCTTCTAAATTATAATTTAGGTCATTAAAATAATATGTCCCATCAATGGATCATTTGAAAATTTCAAAATCTAAACACTCCTCCAAACCCTTATCATACTGAGGTGTGTTCCTTGGTAATGTGATCCAACATTTACCCATGTATATCTTAATGTTTCTACATTTCGTTAAATAAAATTAAAAAACACATGTATTACTTAGTAGGAAACGAGATATATGGAAGTGAAACAAATACTAACCACGTAGTTATTAGAAGATCCATATAAGTAATAATAATGTCAATTTAAAAAATAGAAATCAATCGTCAATAATATAACATAAAATAAAAGTAACAGAAAAACCATACAACCATTAATTCAAAATATGAATCATGGGGGAAACACCCTAATGTCAGTAATTATGGGCGAAACATGTAATTATATGTCAATATAATAGTGAATTAAGAGTCCAATCTATTCTCTAACTTGAGGGGGTGTCATATAACACTTTACTAGAAAATCTAGTGATGAAGGGCCTCTTCCTATCTATGATAGCCTGACCAAGAACTCTATGTTTCTCATAATCTTTAACAAATAAGAATAGCCGATAATAGAAAATTTTTCATTATGAATTAAATGAACAATTCCCTTTCCATAACACATTTCAATCCATTTACACTATCCAAATAAAATAATTTCAAGAGAAAAACTTTCCAATTTAAAACAATCCAAGAATAGAAAATTACACTTTTGTTACTCCATTGAAACATTTTAAAAATAAATTCATTTGTAAGTCCCCATATAAAATACCAACTGGGCCTTTAGAATTCATTTTAAATTTCCCTTCTAAAATTTATTTGGAAAACCAATTTCAAACAATAATTTTGAACATCATGCTTCAATTTATCATTATACACAAATGTGTATATATATATACATCTCCCAATTCATGTACTAACATATTCTCAAGAGAATATATATGTAGATAAATATAAATATATGCACACTTGTAGATATGTCTATAATACCAAACACAACCTGAAACACTCACACATCAATAAAAAGTGAATAATACTAGGGTAAAATAAGTAAACTCAATAAAATAGATTAAATATGGAAAACCGAACAAAATCAGCCTCTTTATATTTAATTACAAAACATATAATCACCAAAATAATTTCAAACAATAATAAAAAAACCTATATCCATAGGTAATTTACCAAAAATATATTATAGGAAAAAATACAGTTATTCTTGTGTTAAGACAAACAATAGGGAAAAATCATTAAAAACCCATTTACGAAATGAAATATATTTTATTAAGAATAATTTATAATAAATATAATTAAATTCATTAACCCCATTAACATTATTAAATTTAAATAATAAAAATTCATAAATTCCAAAAATTTGATGTATTCTAAATAAAATTTAAATCATGGAAACACCTACCGAGAACTAAGCGGATGACATGAAACCCTTAAATACACAGAGAGGATGTTTCTCAGAGGATATTACAAAAACTAGAAATTGAAACCATAATATTATTAGGGGTCTTATTGGATGGGCACTGCGTGTGAGAGGGTGAGAGGAGAGTCAGGGTGGTGACGAGTGGGAGAATTGGTGGGGCAGTGAGGGGGAAGGGAAACAGTGAAGGTTCGGGGAGTTGAGGGATGGAGGCTCGGACATGGGCTCAGGGGATAATTGGGGGGGGGGAAATTAGTAATGGATGTGGGGTGTATTGGACTTATGATAAGGGAAGAAGGGGTGGGAGAGGGTCTTGGGCTCATGCTCTGGTAGAAAGTGTTTTTTATGAAATGAAAGACATTTAGTGGTGTTTTTTCTGAAATCACCTGAAAATTGTTTCATGTTTTTTAGATGCACATTATGAAAGCACCAATAAATTGTAATTTTTTTAGTGTAGGTAGATTTATTTTGTTCAGTTTTTTATGATAATTATCAAAAAAATCTTCTTTACCGAGAATTAAGAAGGCGACTATTACAGTTATCAATTTCTAGGTACACTGTTTATATAACTCATTGACCAGTTGATTCTGAAAGATAGATTTGTTTGTGTTTAGGTTGTCTTTTTCTATATATGGTCATAAAATGTTTATAAAAACGGATTAATGGTATCAAATATTAGGCTTCTATAATTAATCAATAAGTTTGTTGATTTATGAAATATTCATTCTAAGAGTAATAAAAGATTTTTCAATCTTTGAAATAAAATATTAAAAGTTCCTATATATTACTCTTGTTTATAAAAATGAAAAAAAATATTTATTTTAATCAATATAATTTCATTTTTAATTGAATTAGGTTTTTTATAAGTTTTTTATAAATAATAATAACAACAAAAGTTATTTTTAAGTATTCATTTAAATTTATAATTTTTTTATAAATTAATTAACTATGAAATATTTATTCATAATTGATTTTTTTATTAAATAACATTTGAAAAATAAAATGACATGCTTTAGGATATAAAAATAAATATTTTATTTAGAAATCATAATATATGATTTATAAAGAGTTTATAAATAAAAACATATTTTATATTTAGATTATATAAAAATGTTTATATAATAGACATTGAATTAAAAATGTTTATAATTCATGAAATATAATATAAATTCAAATTTATTTAAAATGGGAAAGGGTTCATATTGACTAGAATATAAATTTATATACTATTTCAAAGTTATAGAATCTTTATAATTATCATTTATTTGTGAAAATTTCATTATTGTATCATTTCTCTTGGAGAATAAATAAATAGCATATTATTTAAATGTCCTTAATATTAATTACTAGTTCATAATTATTTAATTTAAAATTGACCAAATTAAAGGTGATTTATTTGAATTTTTCTAAGACACAAAAAGGTGTTCTTATAATTCACATGAACAAGGGTTAAATAATAACTAGTTATATGATATTTAGATAATATAAAAAGTTTAAATAATATAATAATAAGGATAAGTAGTTTATAATATATAAAATATAATATATTTAAATGGAAATGTCCATATTATGATAAGTATGAAAGTATTCATATTGTAAAGAATATAAGTATTTTATACTCAAAATTTATGGAATGTCCAAAATGTGAAATCATAAATTTTAAAAGGACATATAAGTAGATTTTATTTATGAAATTGTTCATAAATGTTTATCTCATTTTAATATATTTTAATATATAATTTTTTAAATGGTTTTTAACAGTTATATTTATAGTTACAAACTTTTTATATTATGAAAAAAGTATTCCAAAATATATATAATGAATTACTTATAGGATAGAGCCTTGTATATCATGCGAGGTCAGATATCATAGCATCTATATTTCATCTACCTTTAACACGGTTTATAATTTTAGATATGATCTTGAGACTATTTACTGGGTATATTTTTGTATATTAGGTGTTAATGTTTTAAATAATTGAATTATCTCATGATCAATGTCTTCCTAGGTAGAGGGACATTAGGTCTTACAACCTACTTTCCTGGAGGCCTTCCTTGGCTTGGATGTTGAATGGGGATGGTTATATGTTTCTCCAGACTTACTCATATTGATTATGAAAATCTCATATAACCATATTCCTTTACATGAATTGTTCATGAACCTTATGAAGACGATGGATTTGGATGTGTATGAATACACTTGACTTCTTTTTTTTGGTTTATTAACACTGACTTGTGGGTTGTATAAATAGATAGACTTTAATCTAGTGTGAAGGAATTAATTTGGAGGTTGGAATAAGGATTTGAAAACTAAATCATTAGAAGTATGGATACAATGAAAGGGAATAATAAATGGTATTATAATTATTAAATATGATGTCGTATTTTTTAATTTAATATGAATTGGATGGATATTAAATTCAAGAGACCTTAATAGAAAAAACCCACAAATACTAGGTTTTAGATACCTTCTAAAGTAACACTTGTAATGAAATCGACTATTCAATCTAGAATTACTGAGCATAGAATGAGTACCTCTAGATTATATAGTGTAGGGTGAGAGAGATATATATAACTCAGGATTATCATTTTCATTATTTTTCTATCTTAGCATTAGTATCCGTTGATTGTCCTTTTTTGTCATCTTGTTGAAATTGCATATTGGTTACACTGGCTAGGATTCTATAATGGTTAGGATAATAGAGGAATAGAGTTTTGTGAATCCATTAAAAGGTTTTGGATGAAGTGTTCTCCACTTAAATATCCATGTTTCATAACTATTGTAATTAGGATTATTCTATACCAAAATAATCACAGATTTCTTATGTGATAATCGGTCTATATTGCGGTAAAATATAGATCTTGACTTACTATATGGACATAATGTACGGGGTCACCATTTCTAGTGGGATAAATTTCATTAAAATTACTTAACATAGAGTTATAAGATAATATTTACATATGATTAAATGTCTTATCGTAGATAAATTCTTCTGAAGGAACTAATTGCACAACTAAATTCATGAAACATGGGATTTTAATGTTTTTCCACTAACGATCAACATGACTATGTTTTCATCAGTGAAAGGATGCTCAGTATAATCCAATGATCCTAAGTGAATAATTTTAGGCACACAATTCAAATAATAATATACCTAGTTAGATACAAAGCTGCACTCAACGTCTTCTCATCATCGGTGATTTCTGCTCAAATAATCTGAAAATGAATTCCTCTTGATCATCCACATGTGGTTCAATAAACTTCACGAGTGATGATTGTTGAATTCCTTGTTTTATCAGAGATATTTGATGACGTCTTTGATGATTTGATGATCACTGCATCCACTTTATTATGATGCATGAGAGAGAGCTTGATCCAATCTCCCAGATCCAAATACTATCTCTCTATAATGTTGGAGAGAGAATAAGAGAGAGATGATGTGAATAGTTTTTGGTGAATCCATATTCTCATATATTTATTATGTGGGATGGAAATTACTAAAGAAATATTTCCTAAATCCCGAATAATTATCACATTATAGAAACAATAATTTGACTACTAAACAAGTCATAAATATTATTTACCTTCTGGTAATATAATAAATATATTGTTTGATAATAATCAAATCATTAAATTGACTTGTCCTTCCCTCAAATATTAAATAAACCTTGAATATTTATAACTAATATTCATTCAAATAATACGTTCCATGTTTTTATATTAAATTTTTTAAATAAATTTAATAAATAAATTCAGGGCAATATAATTCTTAACATTAATAATATGAATTTATCTGTTTTTTTAGTGATCGTATCTCCTTGGAAAAATCCCAGAACCTAGTGGTGGGTCCCACCATGTCCAATATACCTATTCAACTATATAGGGAAGGTTCCTGAATACACTATTGTGTGATACCTTATAGGCCATTATCTCGATAGCTGTGAATACAATTTACAGACCAAGAGTGCGATCTAACAACCCATCATGACCCATAAATAGTTAAGGATAGTCATAAAAATAACAACCAACCTAAAAATATGTACTGTTTAATATAATCTCTTTGAACTTTTATATCTCAGAAATTAGGAATCACTCCTGTGTCTTTATCGTTTTCTTAAATTATTGTTTTTTGATATAATTGGACGAATTTACCCTCGACTCCCATGACTATTGTCTTATAAAGGTACTACCATTGTAATCAACATGTCCTGACATATGTTACTTCCTTAACCAAGAAGAAACAAATAATTTCACAACCATTCAACCAATATCATAACACAAATGACACATCTAACACAAGCTACCTCACCATGATTTCATTATCATGATCTTTTCCATGCATCTAAGTACATGATCAAATGAAATACATTGACAATGATCCCAATAAAAAAAACCATTACTCATGTCTGTAGATTAGAACAACCAATGACACCAAAAACATGTGGTGTTCCTATTAGAAGTCTTGTCTTCATGATCTCCCTACTAGATATCCCAAAGTTTGAACTTCATGAGAAAAATATAAATTATTATGACTCCTCAACACCGAATAGTGAAACATATACTATATCCAGTCAGTATGAAGTATCTAGACCACATGAAATATGATTAAGAATAATTCCATAGTATGTGAAGGTTTTTTTATATCATGGGATATTATATTATATTTTGATATGATAATGAATCTTTGGAAATTAATATTTCAATAGTGAATGAAAAAAAGTATACACTATAGGGGTAAGTATACGTCATGATGAGGACCTTGTTTCTACTGAGTCATAACATTAGTTTTGGGGCCTACCACGATTCCACCGCATGGAATTTCTGTTATATGTGACCTCATCAACATGAGTAAAACATCTCAAGAGATGGTATCTGTGAGTATATCTATATTTTCAATTTCCATAACATGAAATCTTGTAAAGTAATAATATTATAATTTACATTTTTATAATACATTATATACTCTATGAGATTCCATGAACTGGAATAAATTGTTTTATTTAATTTCTTATTAGCTACCTTAGAAGCTGCAACATACAAGGTATTATTAGGTATGGATACCATTGGATTACATGATAATATCTCCCTCGTAAACATATCCTGATAATAAGATTAGATCACATGGAACTAATGAATACTAGTTTTGTCCTCTAAAAGCTTGTATCCTTTCATCTCAACTTACCAGGTTCATATTATCTAGACATTCTGAAGTACAATCAAATAGTTATGACTACTTCACATGCATTTCTCCTTTATTTAATTGATATCTTACTTCTATAATGTATATCATGGTAATATTAATATTTTTGTATATAACGTGGAATACATGATTCATTCATCACATAAGCGTATGGATTTCAATTCACTATGTTAATCTCCTCCTATGTCATGGACATTCCAACCTGGAGTGAATATTCCATGTCACATTAGTAACAATCCATTAATTAATTTTTCCATATATTATTTTTTAATACCATGTCACTATATGTATAGTTGACTTGGTCCAAGAAACCTTAGCTCTAAAATAGTAGATCTTGTTCCTATACAACATAGTTTTCTAATTTTAGTCAATCATTGAATAAATGAATCGTAATTTTGGTCTCAACTAACGTGAAGACCAAAAACTATTTTCCATATGTTGTCGAACATATTTCACATGGAATACAATGGAACTCCCACTAACCTCTAGTAGAAACATGTAGAACTTCATTCCAAATGAATATTATATGATCAATTTTCATTCTCCAATCCTAATATGGATATCAATATATTACAAACTATATTATCATTATGTGACATAACCATCCCTTTTTGGTTTTTTCGTATACACACCTTCCCTGATTAGTGGTCATGAAATCCAATGCCTAATAAAATAAACATGGAAGTTTTCTACGAAGAGTAATATTCTAATGGATTTAGTAATGCAGAATTTGTATAACCAATTGTTCTTTATTGGTACCACACATGGACCACCCATGTGTCATCTCACTTGAATACCTATCGTAGTATATCTGGAACATTTCTTTTCTATGATAACTTATGGAACTAGTTCCTATGACAACTACATGTACATATCTAGCATTGACGAAGCCCAAGTAAATATGGATCCCATAATTTCTAATAGAGATGTTCACCCCTATATAGAAATGTAGTAAGGAACATTGACTATATCATTTCTATGTTATGGATTTAAGTAATATCCTAAGAATTCATTAGGATAATCACTTAGATGCACATTTTATTTTACATGATAAAATCTGGTTTAAATACTTGAGAAAATCTTAGAATCTAAACACATTTCCTGTTACATAATGGATTTTCATCGTAATATGATTCATATGATATCCATTTTTCATTATAGTTGGCAATATGGTTGTGATACTTCATCGTTATTTATGAAGAACATCATGAAATATGGTGAATGTTTCTGTATATTATAACATTTATACAACTTATATCATAACTATGATGTATAAAATGTGCATTACGAAATAAATACAAGATAAATTTGTCGATCTATGTTAACATGGAAGACTTTATCATCGATCCTACTCATTAACATTAATGTCGCTATCTAGAATAGGTAATCTGTATTTAAGAATTACTGTATGCTACATTATATTAATCGTAGAATGCTTAATCAAGATATTCTTCATCATGTATACTCGAAGAAAAATATATCATTAGTCCATGTATATAATTTACTTTACCATTCCTTAACTACTTAAATGAATCTTATGAAGTATAAATACCTCTAGAATACCCTTGGAATAGTTCACACACACTAGCAGAAAAAATTCTGAAAGCTTTATGACATACATTTATTTCAAAATGTTTCTTTTTCAAAACTATATATGTCGATAATAAAAAAGTTATTTAGCCTTAGAAATCCTAAATAATTAATTTAGTATATACATGAAATATACTTTTATTATTACTTGAAAAATAATTTTATTATCACAATTGGGTAAATAAGCCTTACATTTATATTCATAACAATTTCACTATGATTCACATATCAGTGAACTACTGATTGAGTATAAGCAACCACAAAAATTTATTCCTTAAAATTGAATAATGTCTTGTTATGTCAGAATTACACGTGAGATAAATGTTTTTTTTACTCAATTATTGTTTTACCAGAATCCTTAACTTTACAATGCAGAACTCGTGTACTTCTCGACATTGACATAAGAATCACCCTTTCCCCGCCGCTTAGAGAATAAAACTAACATATATTAATGTTTCTATACTTGGTTAATATATTTTATTGCACATATTTTACAGGAAATCTATATTAAATACCAAAGAAGTATGATTAAAACATTTCTTTTATGTGATGAATATAACATAAAAATAAGTGATTACTTTTTTTATTAATTTGATTTATTATATTTAAACTTTCATTAATTTATTTCATGATATGTGATCCAAATAAACTCTTGTTAGTAACTATTTTGTTGAAATATGTTGAGAATGTGCCTTTTTATTTACTTGGGATTGGTCTTTTCACATTACCTTTCATCTTTTTCTCTATAAGAATTATAATATATACTTACTCTATGTTCATATTTACATGGTGAAAATTGCCTAAAAATGTAGTGATGTGTTTACTGAATATTGTTTGTTTTGTAACATTAATCAAGAATAGAGTAAATGGGGGAAATTTATATGATAAAGTGATCCACTGGAAGATCATGACCCATCTTTCAATTTACACATGCTGGTGTAATCATCACCTTATTCATATCATACATCACTTTCTCCTCAAAAACATCTCGGAGATGAGACATCATGTTATCTCACCCTTTCTCTGATATAGTGACCATAAATAACATCGAACATTTGATGAAAACATTATGAAATAACCACAATATTCTATATACATGATTTTCATGTAAGACTATTTCTCAACCTCTCTTATTGAGTATCATAAAAGGTATTAAAGAAAACTAGCACTTGGAACTTCCTATATAATAGTATTATGCGCAAGGGCATATACTATTCAAATAATCTCATGTCATTTTGGACTTTTAAATTGTCAATTATTTATCATAGTATAATATGTGGTGTAACATTACATTTTCTACAATAATAAAATACTATCATATCAGTATTCATTATCTTGTTTACAAATTTACAAAATTTGATTAGTTAATTAAATCATTAAATGCATTACACTATTTTATCAAATTCTTGGAACCCCCTGTGATAGAAATAGAATAATATGTCACTTAATTATTCTAGTGTAAAATAACCCTGAATTTCTCCTCTAGTCAAAAATCTTTGGCTATGTAATTAGATGGAGGGTTCATGGTAGGCATTTGACTGGAGAACTGCATTAGCCTGCAGTTCTATGATCTGTTGAGTGAAGTTCCAGCTTCTAAAATCCTAACCTAATTTACTCAATTCTAGAATCTTAAATGATAAAAATTTATCTTTTTCCAATCCTTACTACCCGCTTAGTTAGGTAAACCAACCACTCTCAAAATAACTCCCTAGTAGTAAGTGACACCCTCTACATTGTCATGATGAGCACCCCATACATTCAATTTTTTTCAAATTTGAATAATGGAAGGCCGTAATGACTTAATATTTCATTGAGTGAAAATATTTTTGTGTGATGAAAGAAATAATTTTCAATTTCATAAGCATTATATGTGTGATCTCACTCACAACTAACTATGTAATAAATTGAAAAATCCATCGTGTCACATGTTCATTTTATCTTGGAATGCTTGTTAATTATTCTATGTGATTGTGTTTAAACAAAAAATTATCATAATAAAAATCCATGAAAAAATAAAATGATGATTTGGCCATGACTTGATACAATATATTGATTTTTTAGAGAATAATGTATAAACCTAGCCATTAGGGGTAATGCCATGAGTTGTGTTTCATGCGAATAGAGTTACATCATTTGTCCATCTAATTCATCCAAATCTTATGTGGAATATAATTATAGCTTGTGAAAAGTGTGTTACATGCTAGTAAGAACCCTGATCTTCTTTTTAGGTAATTTTTCCCTTTTCTGGTGTTTTTGAGGAAAATAGGAGTTTCTAGAAATTATTGAATTACACGCCATGTACTTTATGAGTACACGCCATGTACTAGGTTACTGTGGGTAGTTGTGTGCTGGCCATGTAGCGATCGTGCACACGACCGTGTGTGGTGAATTGGAGGCTTCCTAAAGAGAGGCTCTAAAAGGGAAAGTACACGCCATGTAATTACAAATTACACGCCTTTTACTTTCTTTTTATTTCATTAAATGTACTATGGTTGCGTCTGATGGACAGAAAACCCTTCTTCTCGACCTAGTTCGCCTAGAAGAAACTGTACCACTACAATTTTTCCCTGAGCCACCGGTCATGCACCCATTCTCCGAATCGACCACCATCAATTGCATTGGGATCGCCACAGTAATATCTTCCCTCTTCAAGAGCTTCGTTTCCTGATTCTTCTTCTTTCAAGAGTTATCCTTTGCTGAACATTTTAGACATTTTTGTAGATGTATGGTGTTATTGGGAGATTGAAGGCTTCAGGTTCACGTATAGAGATACTAAAACAACGGGTTAGGTGGTTTGTGCCTTTCGGTAGAATGCATTTTAGTTATATGTGAACAATTTCCCAATATACTTGAAATGGGTATTTCATGTTTATGGTTTTAGCCATTTTAATTTCCTGATACGCTTGTATGCTTGGGTTGAGGTCAATTGAATATGAATAGGGTTAATTAATATGCTTGGAAGTTTTCACCCAAGTATGTTTTGTTTATGACCATTCGGTCTAGCTTAGCCTGTTAGGCTTCCTTATTTGTTTCATATGCCTAGTATTGTAGGATAGAGTGTTTTTTATATGACATGTTGTTATGTTGTATATTGTTATCCAAGTAGTTATGGAGGTTTAATTTGGCCATATGGCATTGCTATGCTTGATTGACTTACATAGGGATGTGGGAACCAGGTGTAGTAGTCAATAGAGGGAATGAACACAAGGGATTCTCTAGAGTGTCTGGTTTTACTATTACAATTTGAGAATATAGATAGAATTGACATAAGTGCTTCCTCAGAGTGTCTGTAGTTCCTCGACGCGGGCCACAAAGGTAATGTTATGTAAGTGCTTCCCCAGAGCACCTTTTAGGTACCAATATGAGAAAATAGAAGGAATTGACGGCAAGTGCTTCTTCAGAGAGTCTATGCTTAAGCTGAACTAGAGTGGATAGACTGTGTGTACTTCCCAGAGGGTTACTTGTACTTGTTTGGTTAAACTAGAGGGGTTAGGCTATGAGTACTTCCCAGAGGGTTACCGTTGTGTTTAGCTTCTTGTTTGGGTTTTTTGGTTGAACCATAGGGGTTAGGCTGGGAGTAATCCCAGAGGGTTACCTTCATTGATTAGCTGCTTATATGATATATGAAATTGAATGCTTTGAAACTGTGTACCTGTTACTGTTGAGAACTTCCCTGTTTACTACTACTTTTTTACTTATTACCTGTTATATACTCACTAAATGTTAGGAAGAGATATTTTGGTGGTTTACTACTGGGATTTAGTCTCACAACCTGTTTGGGTCATGCTTTTGGGCCCAAAAATATTATATTATTATAGGTATAGATATGGTCAAGTTCCCTTCTACTTCAGGCACTTGATTATTGTGGAGCTGGAGAGAAAGGGACCAAGCTATGGCTTGCGATGCTCAAGAGATGTTTACATGATTTTATTTTTCACTTTGGATTAGTACTGTATTCAAAATTGTGACCTGTTTGGCTGTTTTCCAAGACCTAAGTATCATGCATCATTTTATATATGTTCTCTAGTTGATTCTTTATCATTATTCTGATGTTTACTATTGTATGTTACCATTATTGTTTCCTTTATTACCATTTGTTTACATCAGCTGTGTTACTCTACCAATAAAGGAATAGTTTCCCCATTGTCACACTCAAGGACCTCACTGCTAGTCGTCAACCTCTAGCGTTTAGGGAAATTCTCTTGAGGCCATGTGACCAACCAGGTACGGGGAACCTCTAGGCGGCTTCAAGAACCAGGGCATTACAATGTGGTATTAGAGGAATTATTTTTTCTTGACTAACTGTTTAGAGCCTATAGCCAAGGATAGGAAGGAATATGTACTTGGTAATAAGCTGTTCTCGAGAGTAGCTAACCCATGTACTGAGAAAATTCAATCTACCTCATTATTGAATTTTTTCTGGTTTTGAAAATATTACAGTTGATTTGTTTTACGCTTGAGTGATTCACATGCTTTGTGTTGTTATTGTTGATATTATTGAGGTTCTATTTCAATTCAAACCCGATGAGATGAGGGTATTCCATCTCGTGCATCATATAGGAACATTATAGAAATCATATGTCATGAATCTTGGCCGTTCCATTTAGGGTGAATTAACAGTTTCATTTTATTGTGATAGATGTTGTGCAAGATATACATGATGTTGTGATAGATGCCTTGATAGAATACCTGATTTTGATTGGTATTGATTTGTGTAATGTTTGTTTGAATGAATGAAAAACTTGGGTTCTTGAGGTGTTATGGGCCCTCATGAATTGGAATTTGGTGGATCATTGACTTGTTTCCTTTTATATGACATGTATAAGATTCCAAGATTTGATTCACGGGGAGTATGGGCCCTCATGGATAAGAATTTGGCACTTTCAATGTTTGTTTAAGTGTCATTCTAGGTTCCAGATTAGTTTCGGAGGGTTACTGTCATGGAAAACCAAGAATACACGATGTTTAATGTTGAATACTCACCATGTGTTCTTTTTTTCGGGAAAAACTATTTTTCTTAACTACACGCCATGTACCGTATGTACACGCCATGTAGTCTCTAACCATTTCACTGGTTTTGTGGGAAGAATCAAAAGGTTGGAACATCTTGGTTGAACATGTCATGTTTCAGATGTACACATCATGTTGTAGAATCATGTATTCGGCTGTGTAACGAGAAACATGGGTCGGTTAAATCTTCATATACATGTCGGGTCTGGTATAACACACCATGTAGTAGTAACCGTGTGACTACTCGTGTAACTGACAACAAGACCTATTGAAACCTAAGTAGTATATGCTGTGTCCATCTCGAACATGCCGTGTAGTGTGATTAATGTATCCAGCCGTGTCAATAACAACACTGGTTGGTGAAGCTTTTCTAGTGCACGCCATGTCGGGAATGAACATGCTGTATAGTCTTCTTCTAGGGGAACCCTGTGGCTTTGTTGTGTAGAAGAACTCTGGAAGGGGGATAGATTTCATGTACACCCCGTGTGTTTGGAAATCACGTTGTGTGATTGGGGTGTTACATGACCAGTTGTGGTATGAGTACACGCCATGTGAAAGGCTTCAGGGAACACATCATGTGGGAATTAAACACGTCATGTATCCATGTTTTGAAAATAATGAATGTTTTACTTCTCCTGTTCTATTATTATAGTTCTATGTTTTAGTACCTGATAATATTGATCTAAGGTGTGTTCTTGAACTTATAGAGTCATTCCACCAAAATGTCCTCTATTTGTATGCATGTTTCAAGGTTGTGATCAGACATTGGACATGGATGGTCAGGGACTACTTGCAGATCCTCATGTAGTGCCAGTCTTGGAACTAGCCGTCATTTTGGACATGGGTGCTGATGCACAGTTTCGAGAGGGATTTATGAGGTTTATATAGACCTCCTGAGGATTACCGCATCCTACCCCATCTATGGAAGAGCTGACATGGGTCTTTCAACAATATATTCCTCCCACCTTCATCAGGGACGGAGGACCTCAGGCCACAGAGTCATGGTTAGAAGCCATGCTTTCCATATTCGAGCATCCGGAGATGCCTCCAAAGAGGTGGTTCACGATCGATACATACATGCTTTGGAATTACACCAAGAGATGGAGGGATATGATCTCACAGGTGGGTTGCCAACAGTTTATGGCTTGGGATGAGTTCTAGTGTGCATTCTACAATTAATTCTATCTGGAGACATTGAGGGTCGATCGAGCCTGAGAGTTCATGAGTCTGGAGCAGGGTACACATACAGTTTTGGAGTATTCCTCTCATTTCACAGATTGTCAGCACATCATGCCTATTATAGGAGGTGATGATTTATTCTTGTCAAGGCTGTTTGAGGATGTTATGAGGCACGACCTCCGATCACAGGTGAATATCTTCAGGTTGACTTCTATAACTTCTATAGTCAACTAGGCACTGATCACGGAGTGAAATCAGAGGGATTATGAAGTTGTGAGCCAGGGTGGTTCGACATCTTGATTTATTATTCCTCTTACTGACAACAGGAAGCACTGGAGGGCGTCTACACACCGAGATCTGAGGAGGAGATAGATATCTTCTGGTAGTCAGGTGGTGTGCTACCAGTGCGGGAAGAGAGGGAAAACAAGGCCACATTTCCTGAGAGACCCAATAGAGTTCCGATATTCTGGAAAGATGGGCCATCTTCAGCACTTCTGTCAGATCATTTCACCAATAGCTGGTGGTATGGGTTCTTATGTGACTCCTCGTTCAGGAGAAGCACCACCAGTTTCTCACCAGTCTGGGAAATGGAGTTCTTCCGACCATTCAGGCCAAGGTGGAGATCACAGCTGTGGTAGTCAGTCACCAAGATTTCAGAGAAAACTGGATGGATTAGCTCAGAGTGGTCAAGAAGGGTCACAAGGCCATGGTAAAGGCCATATATTTGCAGTGGAGCAGACCCGAAGGTGTAGGATCCCGGACCCTATATAGTTCAAGGTACCATTCTTGATTCCTTAGTTTTAGATTCTTCTATTTTCGATACATGGGATTCTGATATCTATATATATGTTTCTATTGTGGAGATCCTTGGGATCTGTATATTTTATTCTGCTAATGTATTGACGTTGGAAACACCATTTGGGACTATAATGGATAGTGTATGTCAGTGCAAGGAGTTCCCTATTGAGGTTGGTGGGTGCCACTTCTTTTGGGGGCTTTATGTCATAGAGATGGCAGGATATGATTTCATTCTCAGAATGGACTAGTTAGTTCCCTTCTAGGCTATTGTTGACTTCTATCACTGTAGGGTGAGTTTCACATCACCAAAGGGTAGATCGTTTCTTCATAAGGGAGAATGGGATGTCCAGGCGAGCATAGAAGGACCTGAGCATTATGGGTTGGGAGGAGTTACAACCCAAATTTCTAGTATTTATCTAGATGACCAGGGGGCTTCTCAGGTAAAATTTCCCCTAGTGGTGGATCATTTCAGGGATGTCATTTCATATGACATTTCAGGTTTGCCTCTAGAGCGAGAGGTTGACTTTTTTTATCAAGTTTGTGCTAGGAGAGTCACAAGTGTCCATCCCTTCTTATAGGATGTGTACACCCGAGTTGTAGGAGCTCAAGAAGTAGTTGGAGGAGTTGCAGGAAAAGGGTTTCATCTGACCCAGTACTTCTCCTTTGGGTTCTCCTGTCCTGTTTGTGAAGAAGGCAGACGATACCATCAAAATTTGCGTGGATTATTGAAAGTAGAACCAGTGGACGGTCAAGAACTGATATCACTTACTGAGGATTGATGATCTCTTTTATTAGCTTTGGGGATCCTGGGTGTTCTCGAAGATTGAATTGAGATTTGGTTACCATCGGTTTTGGGTTAGACTATCTGATATACCTCTTACAGCCTTCCAAAGCAGTTATGGTCTATACGAATATGTGGTTATTCCGTTTGGTATCACGAACACGCCTGTAGTATTAATGACACTGATGAACTGATTGTTCCATCCATACTTGGATTCCATTGTGGTTGTCTTCATGGACGATATCATAGTGTACTCTCACACTCAACATGACCATGCTACCCATATTGAGATTATTTTGAGTGCACTGAGAGAGAATCAATTATATGCTATGCTCTCAAAATGCCACTTTTGGATGGACTAGATTTACATAATGGGTCATGTTATCTGAGAGATAGGAGTATCAGTATACCTATAAAATGTGAGAGATATAGTTTTTTGGGAGCATCCAAAGAACGTTTTTGAGGTACAAAGTTTTATAGGGCTGGCTGGATACTATTGACATTTTATACAGGGATTTTCATGCATAGAAGTGCCACTGACATGCCTGACTAAGAATGGTGCAATGTTCTTGTGATTATATTCTTCTAAGTCAGCCTTTTAGGAGCAGAAATGGAGTATGAATTCAGCACCAATACTAGTATTTCTCGAGCAAGGGAAGAGCTATAATGTGTACTGTGATGAATCAGGTATTGGACATGGGGCTGTGCTTATGTAGGAAGAAAAATTCATTACGTATGGGTCTTAGCAGTTGAAGCCACATGAGAGAAATTTTCCGACACACAATTTTGAGCTGGTTGTAGTTGTTCATGCCTTACGCTATTGGATACATTATCTGTTGGGAGTGAATTTTTTGGTTTTCACAGATCATAAATGTCTCAAGTATATCTTCACTCAGTGTGACCATAATTTGAGACAGTGAAGGTGGGTTGAGTACCTTTAGTCTTTTGACATTGAGCATGCCTATATGCCTATGAAAAAATGAAACAGTTGATGTGATGGGCAGGAGGACTCAGATATGAGAAGTTTAGAAGGCCAGCAGTGACTGTTAGCTTATGGTTCTTTTCTCTAAGATGCATTTGGAGGTGCACGACAAGCAGGGGAGGACACTTCTTTATTCTGTAGCTATTACCTATACTCTTCTTGACCAAGTGCGAATGTGGTTGATATCAGACTCTGAAGGCCTAGTCCTATGGGAAACTGTGTTAGGTAAGGAGCCTATTCCTAGATGGACCTTAGTCAAGCATGGGATCTTGAATTTTCAAGGGCGCGTATGGGTGTCAGCAGACATACGCAAGGAGATGATGCAGAACATTCATTCCTTAGTTTGGGAAGTTCATCCTGGTGTCACCAAGATGTATCATGATCTGCAACATCTGTATTGGTGTCCATGTATGAAGAGGGATGTTGTTGGTTTTGTGACGAGGTGTTCCACTTGTCAGCAGGTGAAGGCATAGCATCAGTGACAAGCTGTGATTTTGCAGTAGTTACCCATTCCAAAGTGGAAGTACAATGATGTCGTGATGGATTTCATGGCAGGTCTGCCGAGGTCATCTCAAGTGAATGATGCTGTTGGGTTTTCATTGATAGAATCATGAAAGTTTATCACTTATTATTGATCAAGGAGAAATTCAGTGTTGATGAGCTGGGACAGTTGTACCTCCGCGAGATAATACATCTACATGGGGTTCCACACTCTATTTTTTCAGACAGGGATAACCATTTAACTTCTTAGTTATGGCAGGGATTACAGAAGGCTTTTGGTACACAGGTGCTTGTGAGTACAGCATAACACCCCTAGATAGATGGCCAATCCGAGTATACGATTCATGTTCTTGGGGACATGCTTAGTGCATGCATCATAGATTTTGGAGGTTCTTGGGAGAAGCACAGACCTCTTGTGGAGTTTTCCTACAATAATATTTTTCAAGAAACTATTCAGATGGAACTTTATGAGGATCTATATGGTAGGCCATGCCGATCACCCTTTTGTTGGCTGGAGGTAGGAGAGGTAGCTTATGTTAGAACGTCGTCTTGTCCAGGAGAACACAGAGAAGATAGAGTTGATTCAAAAGAGGATGGATACTACACAGTCTCAACAGAATTCTTATGTTGATAAAAAAAGATGACCTATGGACTTCGAGGTTGGGGATTAGGTTTTCTGGTGTGTCGTACCAAGGTTGGGACACCGGAGGATTATGATATAGTTTAATCTTTCGCCGAGGTATGTCGAGCCGTTTGAGATTTTGGAGAGAGTTGGGTCGGTTTCCTATCATTTGCAGTTACCTCAGAGGTATCGGGCTATGCACAATGTCTTCCACATTTCTCTGCTTCGACGTTACTTCTCAGACCAGACACATGCTTTTCAACCGGAGGAGGTCGGGTTAGAGGTGGTAACCTGGTTCTAGGAGCATCCTATCCAGATTGTTGATCGTAGTACGAAGGTTCTTCGTGGCTAGTCAATTCCTCTAGTACGAGTGCTATAGTAGAATAGATGAGTAGATGAAGAGGCTTGGAAGAGGGAGGCAGATGTTCGATCATAGTGGCCGGAGTTGTTTGAGGATTCTTCTTCTATTCCACCTTTCTAGGGAAATTCGGAGACAAATTTCTATAAGGGTGGAAGTTTGTAAGATCTCGGATATTTTTTTTTCAGGTATGTTTTCCTTTTTATGGTGTTTTTGTGGAAAATAAGAGTTTTTTGAAATTTGTCATGTACATGCCTTGTACTTTATGAGTACACACTATGTACTCCATTACCACAGCTAGTCGTGTGCTTGCCATGTAGCGGCCATGCACAGGGCTGTGTGTGGTGACATGGAGGCCACCTAAAGCGGGGCTCGGTAAGCGCAAGTACACAAGATTTTCATAAAAAGTAAACATTGTGTACTTTATTTTAATTTCATTAAACGTATTGGGGTCACGTCTTACAGATAGAAATACCTTTTTCTCGACCTATTTCATCCGGGTGAAACCGTACTACCACAATCTTCCCCAATCCCCTGATCACATACATGTTCCTTGAATCGACCTCTGTCTATTGTGTTTGGATCACCACGGTATGCTCTTACTTTTTCAAGAGATTCGATTCCTGATTCTTCATCTTTCAAGAGTTATCCTCCATTGAACGTTTTAGATGTATTTGTACATATACGATGTTCTTGAGTGATTTATGGCATGAGGTTCACGTATAGTGGTCCTAAAAGACAGAGGTAGGTGGTTTGTGATTTTATGTATAATCTCTTTGAGTTATATGTGCAAAATCGCCCAACACCCATGAACAGGGTATTGCGTGTTTACAGTTTTAGCCCTGATAATTTCCTGTAATGATTGTATGCTTGAGTAGAGGTTAATTGAATATGAATAGGGTTAATTTCTATGCTTGGAAGTGTTTTCCCATGCATGTTTTGTTTATGACTGTTTGGTCCTACCTAGTCTGTTAGGCTACCTTGTTTTTTTCCCATGCCTAGTATTGTAGGATGGAATGTTTGTTATTTGGAATGATGTTATGTTGTATACTATTAGACAAGTAATTATTTAGGTTTACTTTGGTTGTATTGCATTTCTATGCTTGATTGAATAAAATAGGGTTGTGGGAACCTGGTGTAGTAGAATGTAGGGAGAATGGAGGTAAGGGCTTCTCTATAGTGTATGTTTTTACTGTTACGATGCGAGAACAAATGGGGAATTGAAGTAAGTGCTTCTCAGAGTGTCTGTAGTTCCTCTACATGGGCCACATGGAAAATGTGAAGTAAGTGGTTCCATATAGCTCTTATTAGTTACCGGTACGAGAATATTGGAGGAATTTATGGAGAATTCTTCCTTAGAGATTCTACGCTTAAGCTAAACCAGAGGTGTTAGACTGTGTGTACTTCCAAGAGTGTTACTTGTACTTGTTTGGTTATACCAGAGGGGTTAGGCTGTGAGTACTTCCCAGAGGGTAAACGTTGTGTTTAATTGCTTGCTTGTGTTGTTTGGTTGAACGAGAGGGGTTAGGCTCTGAGTACTTCTAGAGGGTTAACTACATTGATTAGCTGCAAACATGATATGTGGAATTGAGTTCTTTGAAATTATGGAATTGTTAGTATTGATTACTTCCTTGCTTAGTGCTTCCTTTTACTTATTACCTTCTATATACTCAGTGACTATTAGGCACATATCATTTGGTGGTTTCCTACTGGGATTTAGTCTCACACCCTGTTTGGGTCATATTTTTGGGCCCATACAGATTATATTTCTGTAGGTATAGATAATGGAAAGCACCCATCTACATCGGGTAATTTATTGTTGTGAAGCTAGAGGGCAAGGGACCAAGATATGGCTTGAGATGATGAGTATTTGTATACTTTCTTTTCTTTTTAACATTGTATTAGTACTGTATTCAACATTGTGACTTGCTTTTCTGTTTTCCTAGACCTATGTATCATGCATCATCTTATATATGTGATCCAGTTGTTTCTTTACCAGTCTTCTATTGTTTACTATTGTATGTTATCATTACTATTTTCGCTATTTCCATTTGTTTACATATGATGTGTTACTCTTCCAATGAGGGCATAGTTTCCCCGCTATCACACCCAAGGCCCTCTATTCTAGTCGGCAGCCTCTCATGTTTGGGGAAATTAACATGGGTCAATGTGACCAACCTGGTACGGTGCACCTATGGGCATCTTCCGGAACTGGGATGTTACAATGATCATCATTTAAATATAAAACAGTACTCACTCGCAGGTGGGGGGAACTTGATAGTATAAAATAAAATTGTAAAATTTAAAATTCATGCCATTATACATCTAATGACACTTAGATGACATGAAAATCTCTATTTATTAAAATAATTATTATATAACACCATTACAATAAATAAATAAATAAATAAGAAACAAACGAAGATGCATTGGTTCGTCAATGGATCATCAGAAGTCTAATTAACCTTAATCATTCATATTAAAATTAAATGTGGAATAAAAATCTACTTGCATTTAATTATTTATTTGGGGTATTTTTATTTAATTAAAAATTTAGTCTTATAATTAATTAAATATTTTTCATCGTTAGGTTACATTTTTTAATATATTCTTAAATAAAATTTAAAAAAATTATAAATTTAATTTAACATCGAAATTAAATTAATTTTAACCAGTAATAATAAATCAAATTATTAAACTAATAATTATTATTTAATTAATTATTTTTTATAATAAAATTAATCCAGTAATGGAAGCCTTGAGAAAGGCTTGTGTGGGTCAGGCCAAACCCGTGAAGGATTGCATCGGGCTATAGAGACCCCTTATAGGGGAGTTCTATGATGGGAAGGCCAGATGATACCCCTTCAGAGTTTGGTGGACCCGTCTCCATTAGTTTTAGGCTAGAATTGTTCTAACTAAACCCTAAAAGGGGATTACCTCAGTTCAGCCAATGGTTGGGGCATTGGTTGGATCTGCGTCAATGGTAGCACGCTGGTATGTAGGTCCAGCAGTGGATGATGAAAACCGAGGGTGAGGTTTCTATCATTGGAAGTGTGGTGATGATAGGAGAAATTCATCCAACCACAATGGATGTGGTCGGAGAAGGTCATGATGACAAGGCAAAAGAGGCTAGGGTTGGCTCACTACGAGAAGCGAGGTGTTCAGGTGTTGCACGGGCCAATCCGGGATGGTTTTAAACTGCAAATGGAACACATGAGTCTATTCCCACTCCAGGATAGGTCTCAGTAGTGGTTCATTCCAATGGGGCTCTACCTATGGAAGGAGAGATAGTGAGGTTGTGTGCTGACTGTGAGGTTCTAGATCTTTCTAGATGTGATAGGGAGGGCACTACATGAGATTTAGCTGGGTTGGAGGTGCGTTGATTCTAGAGGAGGGATCATCGAGTGTGGCAGGTTCTCATGTAGGATAAAGAGATGGCTAGAGAAGGGGAACCATGTGGAAAGGGCTCTGGTGATACTGATGGATGAGGTGACGGTCGGTTGGGAACTCATGTTCATGGTGGCCAGAAATGGAGCAGCTGGCTGTAGCTAGCCAGTTCATGTGGTGATGGTTCCCTGGTAGGTGTCCCCATGGATTGATAATGCTCTAGAAGGGTAAGGAGGCACAAATATGGTCCGGTGGGGGAGAGGACCAAACGAAGGAGTGAGAGACATGGTTTTCCATAGGTGAGGGTGATTGGGGTGGAAAATGATACATCAATAGCAAACCTCTTATTCATTTTTATTCTATTTTAATGAAACACATTCCCAAATTTCAGAAATAAACACCCACCCCAAAAAAGATGATCATTTTTTGGACATTTTTAGACCACCAGTTGATGTTAATTATTATAGACTCATTAGTGGATAATATATGGTGGTTGGAATTCACACTTTTGGAAATATGAACTCTATTTGGTGCACATTTTCATTATGATAAATCAAACAGTGGTGTTTGGGAAAAAATATAACAATATAACAATATATATATATATATATATATATATATTATTTGTAAAAATAATACCCCATAATTTAGTTTTCAATTATCATTTAAAACTTCATTTGACTATAAATTGACCATGTGAGGTAGGATTGGAAATCATCTAGAAGCGATGGGACTGTAACGATGCCTTATTTGAAATTTATTTCAAATTTAATTTGTCATTGTAATAAAATAATCACACAACACTCTAATACTAATTGAAGGTATCGTACAAGAAATGGATGTCCCAAAACATGGTATTTAAAACATTTTCACTGAAGATTGACATGATTTTTTTTTCTACCTGAAATGGAACCTGATATATGTAGAGGATCCCATGTGGATAATTTTAAGCATAATATTCAAACCATACAATACTTGGTTAGATATGAATCCATGCTCTAAGTTTTCTTTTCATCGACAATTAGTAATTGAATAATCCAAATTCAAATTCCTATGGATCATCTACAAAAAATTCAAGAAACTATGGGTGTGATGATCCTTGAATTACGGGTGCTAGCATGTGTCTCTAATGACATCTTTGATTCTCAAATGTTCATCGAATCAGTTTTATTGCAATTCAAGAGAGAGAGAGAGAGATCTCATCTTGAGCTCATATATCCATAGGATCTTACTCTAGAATATGGGAGAGAGATGAAAAGAGAGAGAGAGAGAGTTATTGTGAGTAGTTTTTGGAAAATCTCCTTTCTCCTATTTTTATAGTGTTCAATAGAAATTACCCAGAAATGTATGTCGGACCACTGAATAATTAACACACTATAGAAAAAATATTTTCACTACTAGTCTGAGTCGTATGTATTATTTATTATTATTATCACCTTCGTATATTATAATAAATATCATACATGATAATAACTTAGTCATTAACTCGACTCATCATCGCCACAAATATGAAATGGGTATTGAATGTTTTAAACTAATATTCCATCAAAATATATATACCATGTACTTACATTAAAATGCGTAAATAACATTAATAAATTAACTCAATAGAAATTATTATTATCTTTAATAATAAGAATTTATTTATTATTTGGGTCATTGTATCTCCTTGATAAAATCATAGACCCTAGTGATGGGGCCTTCCATGTTCAATATACCTATTCAAATGAATAGTATAGATTATTGAATAAGTTATTGTTTGTGACCCTCTAGGCCCTAATCTTGATAGTAGTGCATACTATTCATATACCAATAGATAGATCTAGAAACTCACAATGTCCCCTAAAGGGATAAGTATAGTCATATAAACAATAAACTACCAACGAATATGCACTGTGTAATAAAATCTCATTAAAATTTGATATCTCATAAATCAGGATGCAAACTCATGTAATTGTCCTTTTTTTCAATATTGTTTATTTATCTAACTGGAATGATTTACCCTTAACTTCCATGTCCTTGGTCTTATAATGGTACTATAATCATATTCAACATGGCCCAAGATATATTAATTGTTTAACCTAGAAGCAAACAAATTCTTTTATTGACCATTCCACTAATGTCATACCACCAATGATGCCCCCAGCACAAGCAACCTCACCATGATTTCATTATCATGGTTTTTACTTTTCATCGAAATAAATGATACAATGGAATACATTGGGAATGATATCAGTTTAGAAGACGATTACACTTGGTTTATGATCCATTTGATTTATATAACACGTTTTCATAAGAATATTTGGATTAAAATGTTTATCCAAGATAAAAGAGTTTATTCAGATTTTTGTTAAAATATTAGGGAATGTGTTCTCACCATCAATCGATGATATATTTTAAGATAAGGTTCTTTAAAAAGGAAAATGTTTTAAACACATAGAATACCATTAATGATTTGTATATAACATTTTATTTGTCTCACATTCTTACTAAATGGAAATAAATGTCATTTCTTAAAAGAAAAAGTAGTTAGTATTGTATTTTAGAAATATATTATAAAGAGAATATGATGTCTAGTAGGCCAGTAAGAGCATTTATAAACATAGAGTGGTTCTTATTTAACAAAAAATAGATTTTTCCAACATGATTTGTATTATTTTTCTCTTAATACACTAAAGAGTTAGGGTATGTGATAGTTCAAAAAAATGTAAATAGTTATACATTGACAATATGATAATGTAAATATATATGTTATGATATCTTAGTTATAAGGTGAACTTCATTTGATTTCCAAAATGGTTTATGAAATATTGGAAATGATAAATGTAAATAGTAACATATGTTTACCACGTTGAAGTTATTTTCACTTTAACCTAAATGGATTTAGGGTATAATGGTAAAAAATGTAAAGAGTCATATTCTCTATCATAATAAAATGGATACAATTTTATACTAAAAATGGGTTTGGATGTGCTGGTAAAGTGACAATATAAAAAGTCACATTATTTACAAAATATTTCAAGAAAAACATTTAATCAAAAAGGTTCTAAATATGACAATGAAATACATAGAAAAGTTCAATATAGAGAACAAAATATAGCATTATATAATTATAACATCTGATGTTATGAAGTTAAATAATTTGAATATAAGTTTGTAGAGTTGAACTTAAGTAATATGATTCCTATGTATCACCCTTATTCAAACTAGTTTTTTTATAAATGTCATTCATTAATTGGTTAGTGGGTGTGTTTTATTAGATGGTCACAGAGTGATGTGATGGAAATTATATTTGTAAGTAATATTTAAAATACATTAATGTATCAACCAAATGAGTTTCATGAAGAATCTCTTAAGTTATTTTTCATAATAGTTGGAAACATATCATGTTTTTATTATAAAGGTAGTATCTATTTATCATTAATTCATGTGTGCCGTAATTTATTTTACATTAAGGACTGAATGATAAATATCCCATGAAATCATAAACATTGATTTTTCCCTAATAGATGTTCATCATGAAGTATAAAGGGTTATGATGATTTTTGAAGGATAATTTCAATAGATTTATATATCAGTAACAAAGGGTTTTATATGATATATTTAATAATACATTCTTGATGTAATAAGTAGAGACTTATTACTTGGAATGATCCAATGATGTATTTCTTATGGAATGTCATATGGTCCTAGATATAATTAGGGGTGTATGAATATCATCAATCCTTCTTACTTGATGTTGGAGAGATTCCTAGAACAAAAAATATGATACACTGATACCCTACATAGGAAAGTAAGCATATGAACATAGCTAATACGTGGGTGTTTGGGTATGTTGTTGATCATTCCATCAGTTGGACTGAAACCACGATGGGACTTATCCACTTGTATGAAAAAAACTCATATGTCCTTTAATTGAATTAGACTGCGGAAATTAATGACCATTCATAGTTGTTTCACATATGATGTGATCATATACCTAGATAAGTGACAAGTGATGTTCCCATCACATAGATGAATGACATGTGTTGTATTCATCCACTTGGTCTGTCTTTTTCGTAGAATCAATAAATTAATGAGAGTCATATACTATATTGTCATGTTCAATGTATAGTGGTCACTCGATGTCATGAAAAAATAGATTATGTAAGATACATATGGTGTATATGATAAATAATGTGGTGCACATGTTAGAATGGAGATATATGAGTATGTTTTATGGAGATCACACAAGACCCCTTAGTATCTTGAGTATCACAAATTCTTTTATGGAGGATTATTTTTTATTAAAAAAATTAAATAAAGATTTTATAGTTATTGTCAATGCTGATAGGGCCTTTAGGATCACCCAAATAGGCCCTAGTATATGGATAATATTTTGGTGAATGTGTTTTTTCAAAATTAATATATTTTGATGAAAAATATATCCAAATGAGTTTTTATGGTTTCCAGAAGAGTTTTGAAGTAATACATAATGTCCATATGAGATACTATTTTAAGTGTGATATTGTATGATATGTAAGAATATATAAATATAAATATGACATTATATTATATATATAAAGTTTATATTTAATTACTTGAATTTTATGCGTGTAATATAAAGCATGTATTAAATAAATGAAATAATAAATACATATATTTGATATATATTTATTCCTACAATTTTTTATTAGTTAAAATTTGTTATGAATGGATTAATTCACTTGACCGCTCATTGAATAGGATTTAATGAGTTATGGGAATAAATGTATACAGATACATTAATATGGATGATGAATTTTTATTAAACGAAATACATCCTGGATGAATATACAAAGGGATATGATCTCTAATATTGTAAACTTGAAATCATAAGAAACAACGAATATAATTTAGAGCATTTTAGCATGATGTTGAGGAATTGTATTACCAGTCACCATTTGGCGGTCTCTAAAGGGTGTATTAGAGACCACCTAGTAGAGGTCTCTAATACTAAAAGGAAAATCTGTGGGAAATTTCCCTCATTTTAATTGTCTTATTAGGCTCACCTCTCCAACACAAGCTTGAAAACTCCTGCATACACCACCTATAACCTTGTCACCATCAGTCATCCACAACACGCCACGACCATCGCCAGCTGCCACTTGCACACATCCGATGGCCCTTAGGATGCCCCCAATATCCCATCAGCACACCCCAACCACCCCTAACCTACCCCAAAAATCCTCAAAAAATGTGCATCTTCTATTTCTAATGAGTGACAACTTTTAGCAATGCTCCCACATAACCTCATGTCACCATAATCACCTGTTAATTGTAGGACCTAAAATTTTAGGTTTTGAGGGATGATATTTAGTGGTCATCAATGATTAGACTCTAAAGGCTTTAGTAACAGGCTAGAAGATTTAAAAATTTGGCAGATGATAGGATATCTCTAAAGGTCTTTAGCAACCAATTTAGTTAGTCGCTAACACCCTTATTTGTATTATTAAAAATTCTTATTTATCTCTTACTCCCACACTGCTGTTCATCTTTTAAGATGGAGGTTATATCACCCCTTTATCATTCTGGTATAACCGTGTGATACGATCGGGGATCCATTAGTTAGTGTACCCCCTTTGAGGTAGAATGATTTTTTCACTGTTTCATGATCATCCTCAAGAATTCTCAATCATCGAGAATGAAGAAGAAGGCTGATATCATTGGAAATTTATAGGTACACAATTTATATAGTTTAATTACAAATTACATCTCAAATATAGATATTCCAATGATTGGGTTTTATTCCACTACCTATATTCATATGATGATAATTAAAAACCCATCAATTAGAGAAATGTTCTACCAATGCATCACATATACATACACCTTGAAGTAGTAAGATTCTAAAGATGTGAAACCCCCATCATACCTACATAAACCACATTTCCCACAATAAACCCACATTAAACTAAATTTGGGGAATCTCTGAAAGCTTCACTGTGATCATGAGGTCCAATGTAGTAGTTGAATCCATGTCTGTTTCTCTTATGTGTTGGTTATATAGAAAAATAGGTGGGGTATCTCTTTTCTACGAACCATAGACCGAGCAGAGCAGTATCAAGCAGAACCTGGGATTCTCCTCCTTGAATTTTAAGAATATGTATGAACCCATTGGTAGTGAGAGAACATGATCCCATTCACTATTATAGTGACCAGATCAACCTCCTCTGAATTTATTCCTCCTTGGACCAAGACTAGAATAACAACGACATCTATACTTCATCATGAATAGAACAAATAGGACTAGTCTGAACACAAAAATGGGGTCGTCTTCATATAGTGAATATTATCCTCAAAAGAAAAATTCCCTACCAAGATCTTCCCTATGCACTACCATCAGTCCTTGTGCAGTCCAACTTATTTTGGGAAGTAGTGATTTTTATTAAAAATTGTGTAGAGTGTGTTGGCAGTTGTATGTTCCATGGGCAGTGCCACACCCCAATTTCTCAAAGGGGTATGGTATGGTATATGGTTGGTGTCTAGGTCCAAAAAATATCAAGTGGGAGATTTTAGCTATAGAGGTATTATGAGGGATTAAAGAAACATATAAAAGGGGATCTTTCCCAATGGGTTTACCATCACCCTCACTAGAATATTCTACCTTCATCGATTCAAGAGGAATTTTTTGAGGTAGTTTCCCTAATTATTCATTAGATATATTAAGAGGAATTTTAGCCTTTTAATTGTGAAGGTGTGTGTACCCTCTTTTACCCTGAGTCATCCTTCCATTTTCTCCTGGATTTTTAGCCCTTTCATTTGAGGTTTTTTAAACAGTACGTTTGGTGTAATTTATTTATGAAATTCTCACTTTATTTTATTTCATGATTATCAATGCAACAGTGGTAAAATCATTTATTCTCCCAACATGTTTTATTAGAGGTAATTTTTTGGACTGATGTTGTTTACATTTTTTGGTATTAATAATTATCATAAATTTGAGTATTCTCCATGATTTCTACTGTAGTTGATCAGTCAATAAGAAAAATATATATTGATATTATTAAATAGACTATTGTGAAATGGAGAATGTTTTTTAATAACCATGTTTAAATATGGTGACAAAATTCTTGTCCAAAAAATTCAATGGAAATAATTTTTTTTGGAGAATGAATATGCCAACAATATTGAATAATGATATTTTGTAACTAAGAATTAGAGGAAGACTAAAATATATGATGACTGAGCATGGTTGTCATGGATGAAAAAATCATGACAATGATAAATATATGGATATTACTTCAAGAAGTGGAGATATACTAGTAAGTTTAGCAGTGATGAATAATGGAATAAAGAATAATCTTAAAAATGCATGGAAAATTGACTTAAGAGAATCATGGCACATGGCGTCTTGATATGAATGGTTTGACCAGTTTGAAACCATACCAAATGGACAGGTGTACATGGGGAATAATCCCACACCGAAGACCATTAAAGTGGGTACCATAAAACTGATGATGTATGATGGTATTTTTCAAACCATCCTGGAAGTATTCCATGTGAAGGGAATAAAGAAGAACATACTAGCTTTGGCATAGTTTGATGATATCAGATGAAAGACTCGCTCCGACAACTGAATGATTAGAATTGTGATGGGAACAATTATGGTAAAGAATTAATATAATATCAAGAAGAAAATTTACAAGCTTATTGGTGAAACCTAAAATGAGTAAGATATAGTTTTCACATAAACTACCTCAACAGAATGGTTGATGACATTATTGCATTAGAAGATTGGCCTTATGTCAAAACTATGACTAAATATTCTTTTAGACCAGAATTTAATTCTTCGGATTACAATGGTATCCTTAAAATTTTGTGAGAAATGTGTTTTCCGAAATAAACATAGACTTATTTTTGGGAAGTTGATAGCATGAAGAAACCAGATCCTATAGTAGATCCATTTTGACATTTAGAAAGCACTGGTTATATAACTATAAGGAGCATGGTACATTGTATCCTTCATTGATGATTACTCCATGAGATGTTCGGTGTACCCAATCAATAGGAAATCCTATGTTTTTGAAGTCTTCAAAACATTCAATTCATGGAAAGAGATTCAATATTGAAAAAATCAAGTGTCTGAGGACTGAAAATGAGGGAGAATATAGAAGTGAGAAGTTTGATAAATTTTGTCAACCGGAAGGAATCAAGAGATTTTTCATGATGGTGTACACTGCTCATAATAATGGAGTGGTAGATTAGATGAATAGAAACTTGTTGGATAGAATGAGGGCGATGTTGAAAACTACATAAATTTCCAAATCATTTTAGGTAGAAGAAGTGAATACTGCCTATTATGTGATGAACCAACCACCTTCAATGGAGATTGATTTAAAGATACCGATGAGGATGTGGATTTGTAAACCTAAAGTATATTCTAGATTAAATAATTTTATAAGTCATATATTCATTTTTTAATGACCATAAAATATATATATATAGGATTTATGATGATGGAAATGTTTCTTCTTGGTTGAATGTTGATGGAGTGTAACAGTATAATTTTTGGGCCCCCACTACCCATAAATATATCATCATCAGAGAAGTCATTTTTGGAGAAGAAAAGGTAAAAATGACAATTGATTGAGACTATATATGGATAATAGAGGAACTATAATAATTGGTTTAGAGGAAAAATCCATGGAAGAACCATTTTCCTCTGAAGAATTACTAGAGCATTATGATAATGTAATAGTAGATTCTAGACCATGAAGTTTAAATCAGAAGAAAATAGAACCAATTCGCAACTCAGACTATGTGATCTAGGGAAACATTACAAACTGTTTATTGAGGGAGGATGGAGAGTCAAATTCTTTTGTGGAGGTGACCCAGAGTCCCAATGTATTCTCATGGATGGCAGCAATGTAGTAGGAACCTGAAACCCTAAATAAGAGGAAGAATTGGGATAGTTTTCAATTACCTCATGAAAGGATGGATATTAGAAACAAGTAGGTATTTAAGATCAAGAGGGATGGAAAGAAAAGATGAAAAGATATCTTGAATGTCTGTTGGTCAGAGGATATTCCCATAAGAAAGTTATTTATTTCGATGAAATATTTTCTCTTGTTTTTAGAATAATGAGGGTTCAGTTAGTTATATTGATGTGTGCTATATACAGTTTACATCTAGAGTAACTGGGTGTGAAGAAATATTTTCTCCATGGTGATCCGGATGAAGATAAATATATTCTCAAACTAGAAGGCTTTATAGAATATGGAAAATAGAAATTATTTTATAGGTTGAAGAAATCATTGTATGGTCTCAAGAAAGTGTTGAGGTGTTGGTATAATAAATTTGACTCCAGTATCACGTGGATTGGATACAACATACTTAATTATGATTCTTGTGCATATTTGTGGTGTTTGGATGATAATGATATCATCAATCTCTTATATTATGTTGATGACATGTTAGTTTTAAGACCCAAAATTGATCAGATCATGGAGAGTAGGTCATAATTGGATAGGGAGTATGATATGTAGGACTTGGGACCACCAAATAGGATTCATGGGATGTAGATTTACCATGAAAAAAAATAATTGTAATATTATCCTATCAAAGGTTAATTACTTATAGAATGTCTTGAAACACTTCAACATGTAAGAATATAATCCAATCTCTACCCCAAATACCATTAATGTCAAGTTATCCTCTACGATGAGTCCTAATAGAGAAGAAGATAGGATGGAGGTGTCTCATATATCGTATGGATTAGTAGTGGGTAGTTTGATGTTTGATATGGGTTTCACTAGACCTAACACTACACAAGAAATGGGTGAAGTTATTTCATTCAAGGAGAATCGAGGGTGAGACAATTAGATCACAATGAAGAGGATCCGGAAATAAATTAAGGAGACCTCAAATACTGCATTATGTTATGGAGGCTCAGATTTAACTATCAAATGCTATGTTGATATTATATTTAGAAGATTTTGACCAGATGAATTTTCACAACTGGTTATGTGTTTTCTCATGTAGAAGGGGTTGTGAGATGGATTTGAAAGTTATAGTATGGTGTGTCTTTATCCATGATGATGGATGATTACATGGTAGCTAAACAATACTGAAAAGAGTCGATTTGGATGAGAGAATTGTTGGAGGTTCTCATGCATAAAAAGGGTAGATTCTATAATTTTTTGATAGTTATAAAACCTTTCACATTGCAAGGAATTATTATTTTCATTCTTAGATGAAGCACCTTGGTGTACACTATCACTTTGTCTGAGATGTGGTCAAGGAAGGTAGTGTGTATATGCCTAAGATAAAAACTAAAGAAAATCTGGCATATTTCTAGATTATGGAAATTGAATCTAAAATGATAAGATGGTGGAGATCCTCCAGCGGCCTCATAGTGACATGAGAAGAATGATTGGTAGATAGAAATGATTTGTGGAGATGTGGTTTGTTATCCATAAATATCTAATTGGTAGATGTGTTGGTGATTTTTTATCCAATGGATTGTACCACCACAAAAATTTTCAAAGGGGGAATGCATGGTAGATGGTTGGTGGCCAACTCCCCTAAATATCCACCAGGAGAAGGTAGTGGTAGAGGTGCTCGGAGGGATTCTAGAGGCCTATAAAGGGGGATCTTCCCCAATAGTTTTATAATTACCTTCAATAGCGTATTCTCTAACAATTAGTTCATGATGTATTTTTTGAGGATGTTTCCTCACTTATTCAAGAGAGATATTATGAGGGATTATATATTTTTAATAGTAAGGGACTATGTACACCCTCTTAACCATTGTGATCCGTCTATTTTCTCATGGTTTTTGAACCCTTTCATTTTGGGGAGATTTCCATGTTACATCTAGTGTAACTTATTTCCTCATTTTACACTTTATTTTAACACATCCTTATCGATGCACTGGTGGCCTAATCATTTTTGGTTATGAAACAGTGAGGGTCAAGACACCCTTTCTCCTAAGGGATTGTCAAACAAATTATAATTATTTTATATAATTTGATACTACCTATAAATTTTATTTCACACTTATCAATAAAAATAAAAAAACATTTTAATGACTGACTAAAAATTAACTATTTTTATTATAGAAAAAACTTTTAAGGAAAAAGTGAGAAAGCATAGTTCAATCCCTAAAGGAAATAATGGAACAATTAAAGTACAACCTAAGTCTATTTGATTTGATCTCCCTACATAATTTCCAGGAAATAGTACTAACCCGAGAGTCTGGATCGTCTTTCAAAAGGTCTTTGAATCGATATGCTATCCTGTCCCAAGACTGGATGAACTTTTCTGGACTTATCTTCCTATAATTGGATCCCCTAATAAATATTAGATCATGTTTGTCCATCCAATTATATTACTCCTCGTTGGTAACCACCCTTAATGCCCTTACTATCATAATGTCAGCTTTATATTTAGTAGCCTCAATTGTCAAAAATAATTCAACAATTTCTTCTTCATAGTGCATGAGCAACTCCACAGAAGATTTGATCACCACACCAAGCTCCCACTGCTGTCTAGAATAAACCATGTAGGAAGAAACACTTCCCTTAAATTTCTTCACTGATATCATCTCCCTCGTAGGTGGTAGAAAAGAGTAATCTTTATTCAATTTCTATGTACCCCTCCAGTTATTGCTGTGTCTCAGACTTTAAATCCAATCACCTTGGGTGTCACCTTTTATATCTTTAGTTGAGTTCTCAGAGTCCTCATCACTGGAATTTTTCCTGGAGGCCCCCTTTTGATCCATTGAAGGCCTTACCTGGTCAATTTCAACCCCCTGAACTGGATTCTCATGCCAAAACCCTTCAAAACTGTTGCTCAGCGCAATTGCAGCCACCTCCTCACACTGCAACAATTTACAACAAGATGAGTCACCCTCCATTGGTGACTTAGAGGCCTTAGCTGGACCCTTGTCAATGGTACTGGTCCCTGAGCGCACTTCCTCGGTGTATGAAATAGCCATAGGAGTCATGATGCCTCCTTTATCTACCGTGTGTGAATCCATAAGAACGAGACCACTGTACGGCTGCACCTTCTCCACATCAGGACCCTCCATCCCCAATGGAGCAGGCAGAGAGGGCTGGGTTACTCCCAAATCATTCCTCAAGCGACTGAAGATGCCGGAAAACAGAGGATTCACTACCTATGATCCACTCTTAATATCCGTTGCTGATTTAGACCTAGTGTCCACTCCCACCAACTTTTGTCCAGACAAGGATGCCTCAACACCCGCATCTGTAACCTTACCACTGTCTGCATCCATCTGCCTGGTGGGATCGAAGGAACCTCGTCTACAAGCTGACAACGAATGACCCAGACGCTTAGAGACAACACCAAAATTAGACCACAATTCATAAACCACAGGCTCCTTGTACCGAAACTCTTCACCTACTATGATCCAAACACTATCGAAGAGAAATATTGCCACATTCACCTCCACACAGACTCGCAGGTTAACATGATGAAAATTTTCTTTAGTACAGCTATCCAAACACATTAATCTACCCACTAAGTTCCCATGTATCCAAATCATAGAGGGGTTTTAAAATGGTAGAGAAAGGTTAGGGAAACTGACCCAGATCTCTATCTAAGAGAGTCACACTTCGTATGGAAGTCATAGGTCCATCTAATGATGTAGAACCAGAATCTTCTAAAGCTCTGAGGTGGGCCGGGCGAGGCTCTAATTAAATAGTCTTCTAAAGAAAAATGTATCATAATATTCTCGTTGTCATGAAAACACACCATCTCCCATTCTTATATGTTCCAGGATCCAAAAACATGCCTATAAAAATCATCAACCGAGGGGCATCACCTTTTGAATTGAACAACCAAAGTAATATTTAGATGTGTTGAGGTTTTGTTGAACTCTATAATTATGATTGAGAGGTTAGGGATCCCATCGATCAGGTCAGTGAATTTTGGACTCTATGAATCTCGAGGAAACGGAGGGAGGAGGCAGGGTTAGAATAGGGGGGAAAAGGGGAACCTACTCCCATGATGGAAACCAGAGGTCCCTTCCCCACTAATAATAATAATTTATCAATTAAAAATATGTTCAATATACATTCATAGACTAATCAATGAGTTCCAATAAATCTAAAACATATGTATTTACGAAATAACTCATTTTTATATAAGATTAAATTAAAAAATATTTATCTCAAATGTGAACCCAAAAACAACATATGTTTATTTTGATGATAATATTCAAAAATGGAGATCATGATAAATTTTTTAATTCAGAACACTAAAAAACATTATAAATACTAAAAATGAATTTTACCTAGATTTTTCACATGCAACAACTATTTTGTCAATAAAATTATAAAAAAAACATGAAATTACCTTATTTTCAGTGAATTAGATAATATTTAGTGATTTATTCGACTATAAAACTATTTATATACGTGAAAGGATAAGGAAAATAAAATAGGGGACCCAAAAAGTAATGTCATGGTGTCTTGGTATTATGGGTGTAAATTTTATAAGTTTTTTATTTCGTATATTCACTCTCATAAGGGATGATTTGTGTGTTCATGGATCATGTATGATGTAACAAACTGACTCAAGTTAGCCAAACCAATACCTGAGTCAAACCACCGTAATGTTTAAGGTGTGTTTCCAATTTCCATGAGTTGACAACTAGCTTCCATGAATCAATGTATAACCAGTGGGAAGAGATTCACCGTCAAATAACCATCAGAAAAAAACTAAGAATCTAGCATGGCATGTCTATAAATTGGATTCCCTTGAAAATAAAATTAACAATTTGAAATAATCAATTCATCCAAACATGGTAAAATCTTGATAACCATCCACATGAGACTAAATCAATATCAGGTTCCAATATCATTTAAAAATATAATTAATAATAAATAATCAATATGAATTGATAAGAGACGACCAAAAACACTACAAATGATAATATAAACACAAAATAATCCTAGATGAATTGGCTAATAAATATATATCCAAAAAATAAAAAACATGAACCACCACTCAATGGTCTCCATGTGTCCCATGATCACTCACCATATCCACAACATCAATCAATGGACCACCTGTACGATATCTAAAATGAGATCAATAACTCATCACTTTAATAAAACATTTTGTCTATGTATACAAGAACTACTGTGTTTGTACGGTGCGAGCTGAACAGATTAAGTATGATTTCACTAAAGAGTATAATCAATTCATTCTATAAATCAGTTCATAAATTATAGTTTGAATATATATAGAATGTAGGTTTTCCAATACGATAATATAATGAAAATATGTCTCGTGCCTTTCCCATTTTATAAAACATCCACTATTTACATATAATGAGGGTAGAAAAAACATTTTTTATAGATGATATTTTAAAACCCAAAAAAGGTCAGAGGAACTTATAAAAAAAGACTCTTTTTCTCTTTTAAATACCTTTTTCACAACCTTGCACACAACCCATTAGGTAAAAACCATTTCATAAACAAAATAGTTTCTTGGTTTGAATTTTTTTATGAACATAATTTTTGTTTATAAAAATCATTTCAGTTATTTTTAAAATATTCGTATAAAATAAACATTTTGAAACCATTTAGAATGTAAATGAAACCTTGAAGGGAATAAAATAAAACTCAAGTGGGAAAAATACAATCAATGAAGAATATGGAATGTAAATAATAAGAAGGTAATAATTCCAAAAAACCAAACTGTTATAATGGGATAAAAATAAGTATGAAATAATAATACACAATTATCTTGAATTAGGGAATATGTATCTTGGGAATCTCAAAAGGTTTTAATATGAACATGAAAATGGACCCTGCTAAAGGTACATGTAAAACCAGATCATTTGACTAAAGTTGAACCTGACATAGTCAAATAAACTAGGTTTTCCCTCTTATCCTTACTAGGTGGCCTTTTTTCACTACTGTGATCTTAATCAGGACATGAGGACCATCGAGTGTGTAATCTATGATAGTGTAGAGTTCATCCATATCATCTAAATAGATAACTAGGGTTCCCCTGATATAAATAAAGTGGAGGTGAGAGGCTTCTAGAATGTTTTATGATCAACAAATGAATCAATAATAAAAAATATTTAAATCACACCTCACCCCAACACCCTCTCATGAAACAACCTCTTTCACATTTACATATAAGCATCAAATAATAATAAACATTTCACTTATCATAAAAGGGGGTAAAATAATACACATGTTATAACATAAATGAGAACATAATATGATTATAAAATCATCATAAAAATTAATTTATATGGTTCCAACCAAGAACATAAAATGGGATCCGAAGGACAAGATATAATAAAATTCATTTCTCACACACCATGGAAACTTTTAACCAAGTGAAAAATGAGACTTTGTATCTTACATGTAAAACGAATTAAAAAAACACTTTTAAAACCAACTAAAAAATTTATTAGGAGAGTCAATTAGAAATCAATGCATTCTATTGAAAAAACTATCAATACCAACAATTTGAGAAAGAATAAAAAATGTTCCAAACAAACTACTTTTTATATATAGTTATTTTTAAAACATAAAACAAACCATGAGAAACTGAATTGATGTGAAGAACCGTTATAAAAAGATGTTATTTATTGGATTTGTTGACGATAGTTGTTGAACTAGTTTTAGAAATAAGAAAATTAGATATTTTTTGATAATTTTATGATGAAAAGGTTTGAAGGTGGAATATGATTTCCTTACACATGGAAACATATTTGGAAGTTACCGAGGAGGCATAATGAATTATATGCTGAGAGTGTTTGAGATAGATCAGGTCATATCTAGTGAATTTATCATTTTAAATCCTGAAAGAATATTAATATTTCAGTATATCAATTACATAACATGACATGTGAATAATTTTAGAAAAGGATGTTGTTGTACACAATGATTCCCTAAGAGGGGATTGATGAATCATGGTGTAATATTTTCTTTTTGAAATATACGATATTATCCTCACATTGGTGGGAACTAATTATGTCTTTCAATGTTAATCTCATATCCACCACAGTCAAACATGTATAAATTGAAAAAGGGACAACAATTTTACGTGTTCACCAATAAGGGATAATCCAAGGAGCATATACTTATGATGTGTTGGTCATCCTAAAAAAATTATTCCTTAATATTATTGGAGGATTATAATATATAGTCATAATAACTTCATACAAGGTATAGAACCATTATAATGTATTCAAGGATAGAACACAACTTCCCTCAGATCAATTCTATCGAACCCTCCCTTCCAACTACATTATATGAAGTCTTCCTCAGTTTAAAAAATTATGGGTCTTATCAAAATATAAAAGAATTTAGATTGATAATTTTATCATTAATGTATAAATATGATTCTCCAATTAATTCCTCAACCCATTCCTATGTACTTATCTCAAGACCTTGGATTTACCAAGGTTGCAAGCTTCTCCTAAGGAAAGCTCACTCAGGTCCATTATTTTTCAAAATTATGGCTTCACTAAGGTCCACTCCTTCTCCCATGTCCCTTAACTCGAGTAATTTCACCCAATTAGGTTCTATATAACACCTTTCATCTACCTAATTCATGAAATATAGTCTATTTCATTCTATCTCCCTACCTATTTGTGATAGTGATATCACTCTAATCCATGGTTCTGATGCTTTACTGATTTCAATTCACATAGGTATTCTATAGGTGATGTGATATACTACAATAATTACCCAATTTTTAAAACATAAAAAATTATATTATACATCAATTTATAAGAAAACCCCTAACATTCATGCAATCATCAGTTTCAAACAACAAGGCATGTCATTTGACTAACTCTAATTGCATGACACACCTTTAATTCAGACGGTTTCTACAATAGTGTGAAATGCCCAAACTAGTGCACCAAATACATGTGGGTGCAACTAATACCAGCATATAATAGACATACACTAAACACCCCACCCTACTTTCATTCATGACTAGCGTGTGATTCCTAGGTTCCACTTCAGTGAAAACCCATCTTTTCTATAGAATGTTTTTTGATATTTTTTTTCTAAATAACTGTAGATCTTACAACAATTTTTTTTGAAAAAACATTTTCGAATATAATAGAAATATTTTACCTCATAAACCATATATCTTATTTCAAAAATCCTTAACAAAACAAAATTTAATTGAAATAGATAGAATATAATTCCCCAGCTTGAATCAACTTGATTCAAAAAAATATAATTTTGATACTCAAGAAGCTTGGGAGTTTGAAGGGTATTGTTATCGGAATCCAATACCGAACGCGAAAGTATGAATGTAAATAGGGGGATGTCTATGAAATTTTCATTTATAAATAAGTTTTTTTATGTAGAGGAGTTGGAAACCTACCCAATGTATAAACTTATATAGGTTATGTAATATACATTGTTAGTACAGAATACATTATTACATGATTTTATTGAAAATCAGAAAATAAGTACTCCTCATAGTGATATAAAATATATTCAAATAGGTTCAGAAAGATAATTTATTGATAAAAAAATTGGAAAAGTAAAACTATCCTTCGATATATAAGGTCCATTAGATGTATGCATAAGAAAATATGAAAATATAGAAATATAAGAATCTTGACATTTCCTTGAATAAATACTATATTTGTCAGAGATGCATAAAATATTCAGAGGACACAATTTTGTTAAATATCAAAGAGTTCACTTAGATATGTAATATCTATGATAGATTTATAATATATTATCATGTGTCAAATTTTGTAATCTCAGTAGAGTCCTTGAAATTCTAAGATGGTGATAATTTTTAGATTTGGGAAATGAATGTGGGTAATAGTGATATGTAAGAAGCCTGATTTGATATATAATATTCTTTAGGATGATGATATATATCACATGGAAAAAATATCTCGTAATATGCCAGAAGACTATAATGATACAGAAGATGTTTGTTCTAGTGTAAAAAATGTTGTAAAGTAAAGATTAATTAATATGTAAGTTATTTAGTTTCATACATAAGAACATGGTCGATACAAAATGATATTGAAGAACACATAATAATATGGTTGATACGTAATATTTTGTGGGAGCATACATAATATGTTTCACTTGAATATTGATAAAAGATGAGAGATTGTTGTGATTTTGTATAATGATTCTCACCCAAACATCTACATGTGTATATTGAGAAATTAATCCATACATGTGGATTTAAATATAAATTTTCAATTATTATTTATGATTGAAAATTTGATCAGAAATATTAATGGAATCATTTTATTAGGGATGAAATTATGCTGGGATTAAAATGAATGATCAAAATATAGATGTAGATTCTCAATTACAAGAGGGGGGGGGGTGAATTGTTTTATTAAAAAAAATCATTTTTATCCATTAAGAAATTATATGTTTAATAAAGTTAAACAAGATGGATTCACAAACCCACTTTATTTCTAAACTATGAAAATATATTTCTTAGGATCTCAAAATATTATATTGAAAATGAAACTGAAGAAAATTTTACTTAAGGAAATATTATACCTTAAATCATATAGAATATTATTTATTAGAGTATACAAGAATTAGAAAGTATAAGAATGTTATACTTTCATTCATGAAAAAAATTACAGAAAAATTAAAAAAAACATCCAACAAAGTAAGTAAACATGTTGGAAATCGTTTAACCCAAAGAGAAAGGTATCTAACAAACGTTGATAAAGGTCCCTTGATTTATACATTCAATACTATTTTTCATACCTAATAAAGGGTAAAACATATATAAGAATATCATAATGTTTCTTGTTATCCCTAAAAGCAATCAAAGATTAATGTAGTCAGCACCTCTATCTTCCTATCCTTGAAATAACTCGATTGTAAACAACAATTATCAGATACGTACAAGGTAGGTTGAACATATTGGTCATGGTTGAAAAAGTTGTTCAAAATTTTAACAAATCATGAGAGTGTTTCTCTCTCTAGAAATAACTTCAAAACATCTTAGTATTTGTTTTCATTAATGTCTTCTGATATCATTCACATGAGATAATATTTATTGGGAAACACTTCTATTGTCGACTCCTCCTCTAATATTTATATTTATCTTGTATTTTGGATGGATATGGATAGGTTTCACTCTACCAATAGTTATTTTAAAATAGATTTCATGACATCATTTTGTATAAAGAAATAAGAGAAACTATGTCAAGTGTAAGAAAATAAATTTCATAAGAAACATTAATATGTGAGGAAACAAATATCTTATTTATGAAACTAGGATCTGGAAAACATGAAACTACATGTTATGAATATGAATAATTTCAATCTAGAAAAAAAAGATATATAAGTCTACAAAATATGAACAATCAGATTCCTGAAAAATGGATATTTAGAGTTTGAATTTTGAGTAATTATGAATCTGAATTCTGATGAATTAGAAGTCTGAATTTTGATAAATTTGGAGCCTAAATTCTGATGATATTTGAGTTTTAGTTATGATGAATTCAAAGTCTGGATTCTGATAAATTCAGAGTCTATATTATGATTAATTCCAAGACTATATTTTTATGAATTAAGAGTCTGAATTTTAGAGAAATCAGAATACAAAATTCAGAAAATTTTAGGGTCCGAATTTTAGATAATCCAGATTCCAAATTTCATAGAAATTGGAGTTATAATATCATAGAATTTAGATTCTAAATTTCAAAGAATTCATAGTCTAAAAACAGTAAGACTCAGTATCTAAGAAACTGATTTTTTTTGAGGTTTTAGATAAGAAATTGATTAATATAAATGAAATTTGGTATTAATAAAAATATTGTTAAACATGGATATAGATCATTAATAATAAAATATTAAAGTAAATTTTAGGACAAAATAAATGGATTTCCTTAGAGAAAGACAAATTTCTATAAGAAAAGAATTCTTAGAGAAAGATAATTTTCCTTAATAATTGATTCTTAAGGAAAGATAATTTTCCCTAAGACAATGTGATTGTGATTTTCAAAAAAAAATGAATGGAAAACTAATAATGTAACATATTTACATAACAATCTACCCCTTTTTGGAAAGCACAAAAAACTTTTTGCAAACGAATATAAAGAATAAGGTTTTCACTTTTTGAACATTAAAATAAATACTTAAATCCCTTTATATATGACCCATGATGAATATGACTAACTCCACCATAGGTTCTAAAATTCCTAAGGATCATATTATTGATTTTCATAGAAAAGATACTTATTATTTCATAAGAATATATTATTTAAGAAACACCCCTATCTTATTCTCCACCTTAACTAGGGAATTATATTACTTTTACATAATATTGTTTTGACCATTATTTTATTCCCCTTTGTGATTTTCAAATTGGAATGGTGAGAAAAAACTGTACCTAAAAGATTAGAAATATACAAGAAAAAAAATATATGGAAAATTCTATTATTGTTGGAAAATTTTTTACAATAAGAATACAAAAAAAGATCAGACTTTAAGGAATCATTCATCCTTCATCTCCTTCGACCTCAACTTTCTCATGGTTTCCTTCAACTTATTTAAATCTGTGTTATCATCCTCAAATTCCTGGATCAACTAATCTTGATAATGATTATTATTCTCAAGAACATTAATTCTTTCATCTTGGGACTTAATAAATCTTGCTTGAGACTTTACCATCGCTTCTTTCTATTTGAATTTTTATTCCAAATATTCCCTGAGTTCACAATCAATTTTTAAAATTAGAGAAACTAAATTGAGACTTCCATTCAGGTCTATATCATCTTGGATTCAAGAAACATTCTCTTTATTCATATTTTCTGAAATATCTGATGTAATGTTCTTGATGGTTTCATTATACTTTCTAAAATAATCCTTTACTGAATCTTGAAAATAATCCATTACATTCAGATCATCAATAATCGATTTAAACTATTCGGTTATGTCTTTACATGATATTTTATTATAATCATAGCTAATATTAAAAGATTTGAATTCCTCTTAAAGATTGATATATTTTTTCAGGACCAAGATTATCGAATCTGATTTCTGATTGATAGTATGGTAAAAAAACTAACATATTGAATCAATATGTAGAAATAAGGGAATGGTGTTTACTAGATTTTTCCAAGATTATAAGACAAAATATTTTCCCATGGAAGTTGATGATTCTAAATCAGATTACCTTGCTTTTGTGGAAACTTTATCTTTGTCTTTAGATTTCCTGTCAGATTTTCCAAAAACATCTTTCCTAGTTTTTACAAATACATCTTTTATAGTATAATAAATAAGTACTTGTTCTCATTTTTCATTTATAGGTATTTCCTTATTGACTTTTGGTGTGTCATGCTCTCTTTCTGAGACGTGTATTATCTTATCATCATCAAAATTATCTTCATCAGAACCATCCTTAACATCTTCATGAGGAATAAAATCACAATTTCTATTTTCATCATTATAATGTTTAGTAACCTCATCATGTGCATCATCATCCTTCTCTTTTCCGAATATTTTTTTTTGATTCAACTTGGGATGTTTTGATCAAAAACTTGTCTAATGGACACTTGTTTTCTATGTATTCATTCACCATTCTTATAACAACTTCACTTTCCTCTTCCTCTTCCTCTTCTACTTATTATTATTCATGTGGGATAAATTCTTCTTCAATAATGTCTTCCATAATTAAAAACTTATTTACCATAGTTCCTATTGGAACCGATTCTTCCAAAATGTTTTCTAGTACCTAGATTTATTCAGAGGCTTTCATGGTATCTTTATGCATGGCTTGGACAATTTCGGTTTCTATCATATTTCTCTTCATTTTATTAACTTTAAATTGCTTCTCAAGCTCTTCTGCTACCAAAATCCTCAAGGCCTTAGCCTCAGCAAGGTCTAAACCAAAACATGCATCCCCTTATTGTTTTTCTTCTTCTATCTCTAATTAGCTAGTACTTCATCAAGAAATGTATTTTGATTCTTCATTTTAGGTGGAGATAAATGAGTTTCTGGAATGGGTTCCTTTTCAATTGATTTGTTTTCTTTCTCTTTTTTCAACATAGGAGTTTTCTTGGAAGTTTCACCAATATCCCCGTTCCTACTCAAAGATTGTATTTAACAATACGAAATATCATATTACTCTTCTTACTAAAGACTAAAACCTATTTTCATCCACTTAAGAGTATCAACACTCAAGAAAAAAATGTTAAAGTTTTTCGGTTTTGAACTGTAAGGAATTTTGAATGATTTAGTATAATGAACAATGATCATAGACAAGGTGGATTGATAAATAACTATCTAAGACATGAAGGTTCCATTCTTGATAATGCATATTATCAAGAGAATATACTTGGTAAGGTCTAACATTCTTATATTCACCATGAACTCCATTATAAATACATTACAATTTTTTAGGGAATCCTTATCTTCTGTTCTCAGAATGAGAAATCCTTGAATCCACAAAGATATCAAGTAGTAGTTGGTATAATGGTGATAGATCTTGTGTGACTTAACTTCTTTAAGTCCTAGGAACTCTATTCCTTTACCCTTCTCATAACCTCCTTCCTTGTTTGGAAACATGTGAGAGAAAAAGATATCCTCTATAACATAAGGTATATTATATATACTTGATACTTTTTTGAACGCTAAGGATTAAGACTTCCCATAGATCTAGAATGAAAATCAATCATTTCCCCCTTGTTCAAAAAAACTACCAGAATAATAGAATTCAATAATGAGAGAAGGGTAAATTGGATCCTGATTTTTCGGGATGGATACACAAAGACTTTCCCAACTATTCTTCTTTATAACTTTAAAAATCAATGAATCATACATTAGAAAGAAATTTGGTTCAACCAACTATTATCTATAAACTTCCAATCTTTATGTTCTTTTCTGGGGCCATATGATTTTGAAATGAAACATTAAGTGACATCTGAAGGGTAGGGAAACTGAGAAAGTTGAAAAACTAATTTTAAGGGTGGAAGATCATCAACATATAAACAGTGGAAAAACCTATGTGACAGGTGAATATGGGGGGACTTATATAGGATTTGTTGTGATGATTTGAATTGCTGAAATAATTCAATGGTTGATATATTATTTATCTAATCTGATGATCGATATTAATTAAGAAGAAGGTTTTTATTGGTTCCAATCATTTGATTTTTTTTTGGAAAAATCAGATCTAAGGAAAGTGAATTCGATAATGTTTTCTTAATACAACATTTAAATAACCAAAAAAGGAAACATACCTTCTAGATTTATCATTTAGAATTACTAATACTAACAAGATTCTTCTTAAAGAACATATATTCTAGAAAATGTTATAATAGAAATAAACAAATTTTGCTTCCAAAAAAATTTATTAAGAAAAACAGCTTCCAAATAAATTTATTAAGGAAAGAAAAAACATAGGTACCAAATTTTTTTTAAGGAATGGAAAATTTTTATGAAAATAAATAAATATACTACCCTAAAAAAATGAATTTCTTATTTTAAGGAGTTAGGTTTCATGAAAATTTAATATGGAAGATTACCTTATAGTTACCATTCCTAACTTCTGTTTAAGAAATTCAAATATATCAGAGGGTAATGATTTTGTAAAAATGAAAACATGTTGATCTTTTACTCTAATAAATTGAAGAATGATATATCCCATAAGTGTTTGATCCCTATGAAAGTGATGCCTAAAATCTAATTTCTTTCCATGAGAGTGATGTGCAGGGTCTTTCCATTAGGAAATGGACCTTTTATTATCACATAATATCTTTATTTTGGAAAATACCATTCCATAGTCTGTGAGTGTGTGTTTAATTATCACAACTTGGGCACAACAATATCCAACTGCTCCATATTCAGCTTCAGCAGTGGAAAGTGCTACTGAGTGTTTCATCATTCATGACTATGAAATCAATGAATCTTCTAAGAAATGACATGTTCTATAGGTACTCTTCCTATCCATTCTACATCCACCAAAAACATCATCTCATTTTTTTTAAAATAAAATCATTTCTAGAAGAATAAAAATGTCATAAGTCTATGGTCTCATTTAAATAGTGTAAAATTCTATTCACTAATTTTAAAATTGTATTCCTTTTGAATATATTTTTATCTTGCACATAAGCATACTAAAAACATTAGGTCTGGATGAATAGATATTAAGTATAATAAACTTTTTATCGTACCTCTAAAATATGTTTAATCTACTGGTTTCCCAAATTCATCAAGATCAAGAGATTTTGAGGTACTGATTGGAGTATTAATACTTTTACTGTTGTAATATACATAATTTTTAAAAAGTAATTTAATATACTTATGTAGTGATATATAAGTTTCTTCTGGTTTTTGAGAAATTTTAAATCCATGAAAAATGGTAAGTCCCTCATTATACTCATTTCAAACTCATATTTCATAGAATTTTCAAATGAATCAGTTAAATATTGTTGAGTTGATCAGAATATAATGTCATTAACATACATTTTAACAATCAAAACCTTTTTATTATCTTTCTATATATAAAGAGTTGGATCAGCAGTTCCCTTAACCTAATCTTTTTTTAACAAAAATTCTGTAAATCTATCATACCTGGCTCCAGGGGCTTGCTTAAGTTTATATATAGATTTAGTATGTTTTAAAACATGTTTAGCATGTTTTGTGTCTTCAAAACCAAAATATTATTCAACATAAACTTTCTCTTCAACATATCTGTTAACGAAAGAACACATCATGTCCATTTGAAAATGTATCAAATTAAATATTTCTACAAAGGCTTCTAGTATACAAATAGATTCAAGTCTAGGTACTGGAGATTAAGTTTCTTCATTGTATACTCCTTCTTGTTTATTATATCCATTAGAAACTAATCCATATTAATTTATTACAAGGATTCCATTTTCATCACATATATTTTTGAAGTCCCATTTTACTCCAATTAAAGATGTTTCATTGTGACTTTCAACCAAGGTCCAGGCATTAATCCGTTCAAATTAATTTAGTCCATCTTGCATGGCTTAAATCTAATAATCATAACCTAAAGAATCATCAATACATTTAGGTTCTCATTAAGATGGAAATTATAGCTTTTATACTTCATTTCATAAATAACTAATAGTCCATGTTGCTTGATTTACATCACCAATGATCATATCACCAAGACGATTCTTAGGAAACAACTTATTTGGGTTTTGTATAACTTTTTCATCAATATAAGGTAAAAAATATTCTGGGGAAAATAATTTAGAAACGTTCTTTTGAGTATTTTTTTTATTAGGAGAACATTACATCAAAGGATGATAATAAGTTTGTGAAAATAGATTCAATGATGTTGGTTTGGTTTGGTTAAAAAAAGGATCAGTTTCATCAAATATAACATGTATTGTTTCTTCAACAGTATAATATTTTTGGTTAAAAACTATATATGCATTAAAAGTACTGGAATATCTTATGAAAATTCATTTCATTAGATTTAAGTGCTAATTTATGTAAGTTATCTTTATTATTCAAGATGAATACATGGCATCTAAAAACATTATAGTAGGAAACATTGGGTTTTTGACCTGTCCACTATTCATAAGGTGTATCATTAAAAAAAGGACTGATTAAAACATGATTTATAGTATGACAAGCAATACATACCGCTCCATACCAAGAAAATTTAGCAATCATAAATTCACTAAACATGGTTCTATTTATATCTTAAATAATTCTATTTCTTCTTTTAACAACACCATTTTGATGAGGAGTTCTTGGAGATGAGAAATTATGAATAATTCCTTTCTTAATGCAAAAATTTTCAAAATCTGAATTTTGAAATTATCCCCCATGAACACTATGAATAATTATTAATGGAATGTTTTTCTCATTTTTAACTATGGATGAAAAATATTTAAAATAAGGAACAGAATTAGATTTATTTTTTTAGAAAATAGACCCATGTAAATATAGTGTAATCATTAAAAAACAAATACAGAGTATGTTCCTCCAATACATCCAGTTTGTGTTGGTACGGAAAGATCTATATGCACTAGCTGCAATGTTTCCGAATTTGGGACTTCATTAATTTTTTTTAAATTTTGACTTTTGTTTCATTTCTTTTTGACAAGGATCACAAAATGATTAAGAATCAAATCTAAGATATGATATATCCTTAACATGTCTTTAATTTGAGATTTTGAATAAATTGCTAAGGTTAAAATGTCCTAGTATTCTATTCCATAACCAAGATTGATCTTCCATTTCATTAAGGAAAGGTATGTCTTGGATCTTATGGTATTCTATGTTAATTGTATAAAATTCTCATTCCAATGGATAGAGAGAATAACATCTTCCATGGAACTGTGTACTAAGCATTTATCATTCCTAAAATTCACTAGGTAACCATCATCATGTAATTGTCTTATACTTATAAGCTTGTTCTTAAGATCTTTAAAAAGTAAAAAATTTTAAATTAATTATTTTTCAAGAAGAAAAATGTTACCTAAACCAAAAATTTCTCCTCAAGCATTATCTCTGAATGTTATTTTTTCTCTTTTTGACTTGATAATGTTTCGAAATATGTTTTTCATACTATTCATGTGCTGGGAACATCAACTATCCATGTACCATTTATTGTTGTTGGATCTACATTTATTTTCCTAATAATAATGAAATTATAATTTCATAATCCAAAGTATCTTGGATATGGAATTTTTAAAATGTAGTATCTTATGTATCTATATTTCCTAATAAAAGTAATCATTATGAAAACATTAGGATTGGGTTTTATTCAATGTCCAATTTTTTCCACAATGTCCAACACATTGACACTTCATGAAAATGGAACACTTTGGGGAATAAAATTGTTATGACTAAAAATAGGTTTTGAGTAAGTACAACCAAATCCATAACGATTCCTAAGAGGACGTAGTTGTGAATACCTTTTTTCAAATTATTTTCTTCCTGAAGTAAATTTTGATAAAATATTATTTAAGGATTTTTTTGTATTTTAGTATAATGAAAATATTCCAATACTTATAATATTTATCCTTCACAAAATTAACATCCTTATGGTTTTTAGAAATATTTTAAAAATAAATAGTTTTCTGATCAATATCCTTTTAAAGATCTAATACCTAGTTTGTTAAAATAGAAATTCTAGAATTTTCTGTCTCTAACTTCCTTTTTATCTTATATTTATCATTTTAATTTTATTATCTAAATATACAAGCTTCTTCAAATGTAGGCAATGTATTATCTTCTGATGAAGAATATTATTAATTAGAAGATTCATAATATTATTATTTATAATTTTAAGTAATATTGAATAATGATTCAGCATTGTGTTCCTTAGAAAAAAGACAATGATTTTAAATAGGTAATCTAATTATAAGATCAATATTCTTTTGACCAGAAGATTCATTTTTGAGGATTTATTTGAAGTCACCACCACTGGCACTCTAGTTGTCATTAGTCATAAAGAATTTCATAGCCTTATATTTTTATTAGTTATTTCTATTCCTTTCAAAATGATTTTCCTTTCTATATTTTCCCTTAAACATAATACAATCAGGTCCGATACGTCCATCCGTTCTTCATTAATCACAAGTTAATTCCGATTATTTATTGTCCTTTTTTCTTTCTTCTAATATCTGAAGTGAAAAATTTTCTTTCTTATAATCGTGTTCATCCATCGAGAAATATTTCTTATTTAATTCTTAGATGTATCACTATCAGTTGAGTTAGAAATAACAACAGCTTCAATATCTTTAGATCTAGTTACCCTTTCTAGATTCTTGAATTTTGATGTAATAGCGAAAGCAATGATTCCATTACCATTTTTATTCTTACTAAAATAAAATTCTCTCTTTATTATTTTTTCAGGAAAATGATGAATTCTAAATAACTCATCAAGGGTAATATTAGATAATTTTCTGTTTTCATCAATGGCTTACATTTTAGATTCCTGCTCATTGGGAATAATATAAATTATCTTTTCCATAATAACTTCATCATCAATTCCTTTTTCACCCATATATTGAATATTGTTGATTATAGTCATAAATCCCTGTTTCACATTTCAAACATGTTCTCCACAAGGAAACTGAAATCAATTATATTCAGCTCTGAGCATAAATCTTATAGTGTCAATCAAATTTGATGTTCCAATGTTTGTAACTTTAAGTTTCTTCCAAATTCAATTTTCAACTTATCAAGAAGATATTTGACTATAGAAACTCCTAGTCGTGGAACATAAAAGATTATTTCAAACCTTGTTGTTCAGTTGATATTTTTTTCCTGATTTGTAAAGAATCATATTTCCTTGTTAGTAATCTTGTATTCACTAGGGAACATGAAAAAATTATCTATTACGGTGTTCATAAAAATTACTTCATCCTATCTATCCATCACTCATAATCATTTCAATAAAGTATTTGTGGCCTCGAAGAATTAAGGTTGCCTATCGGATAGACATTCCTACATACCATTATATCAAAAAATATCTTTTCCACAAAAAGGGTTAGTAAGAAGAGTTTATAAAATCATAAGAAAAACCTGAGCAAGAAAAGTTAAACAAGATAAGTTGAGCCATAAACCATATATTATAGAATAAGTATATCAGACACCACCATTGATACCAATTGTAGGATCAAAATATGGATATATATAATTAGTTACAAGAGGAGGTTAATTGTTGGGTTAAAAACATTCCTTTTTTATCCTTCAAGAAAATTTATGTTTAAAAATGTTAATGAAGATGGATTCACAAACCCTATTCAGTTCTTAACAAAGAAGAAATATTTCTTAGTATCCATAAATATGGATCCAAAAAGAATCATAAAAAATGTTTTCTTAAGGAATGATTCTACCTTAAAGTGTATATAATATTATTTATCAGATTATACAAGAATAAGAATGTATAAGAAAGTTATATTTTATAACATAAACAAAATTTCAAAAGAATTAAAAAAAGTTGTAACAATGTAAGTAAACAATTAGGAAATACATTAATCCAAAGGGTAGGGTATCCAACAACCTTGGATAACGGTCCATTTATTTTCACTTTGAATAATGTCCTCCTTACCCAATCCAGGGTAAACCCTCGATAAAAATATCGAAATCTGTATTGCTTCCCCCACAAGCCCTAGAAAATTATGAATGTTGGAAACTCTATCTTCCAATCCCCAAAATCCATCGAAATTTATGGTAGTTGACACCTTGGTATTCATATCCCTCGAATCCCTTTTTTGTACTCAGTAATTGTCGGATACGCACAAGGTAGGATGAACAAGTCGTTCATGGTTGAACAAGTTATTCGAAATTCTCACAATCCATGACTGTCTTTGTCTCCATAGAAATCACTTCACAACATCACAATATTCGTGTTCATGAATGTATTTTGAGATCATTCAAATGAGATCCTATTTATTGGAAAAAACATCAACAGTCAAATCATACTCCAATGGTCATATTTTTATTTGAATTTTGGAGGCCCTGGACAGTTTTAAATCATCCAAAAATTAGTTTAAAACATATTACATGACATAGTTTTTTATAAAATATAAAAGAAACTATGTTAGAGTGTAAAAATTAAAAGATTTCTTAAGAAACAAAAATATATAAAAAATAGTACCATTTTTATGAATCTAGGATCCAATAAACAAGAAAAAATATATTATTAATGTTAATAATTAGAATATAGGAAAATTAGAAATCATAGTGTTAAAAATATGAACATTCAGATTCTAAAAAATGGATATTCAAATTCTAAATTTTGTGTAATTCTATGTATCAACTCTAGGGAATTCAAAGTCTGAATTCTAAAGAATTTAGTGTCTGAATTGCAATGAATTTGGAGGCTGAATTTCATAGAATTTAGAATCCGAATTTCATAGAATTCAGAGTTTTGAATTTTAGAGAATTCAGAGTCTGAATTTTAATGAAATTTAGAGTCAGAATTTCAGAGAATTTAGAGTATTAATTTTAAAGAATTCTGAGTCTAGAAACAATAAGACTCACTATCTAAGAAACATTAAGATTATAAGGTTTTAGATAAGGATATGGTTAATCTTATGGAAATACTCTATTAATATAATTATGGTTAAACATGGATAAAGACCATTAATCATAACATATAAAATCATATATTAGGATTAATAATATATATTTCCTTAGATATTGAATTTTTTTACAAAAATAATTCTTAGAGAATGATAGTTTTCTTTAAGAAATTGACTCTTTGAGAAATATAATCTTCATTAATAATTTTTTTTTGATTTTAAAAACATAAAGGAATGTAAAATTCATAAGGGAAAATATTGACATAACATAAAACAGGAACATACTATGATAATTTTTATGATGGAAAATGGAGAAATAAGTAGAAGTTAATGGTAAATAATTGAATTTGATTAAAAGAAGGAAATTTACCTAGGTTTCTTATTGTTTATTCATATTCTAAATATAAAAAAACATACCATGTGATTTTGTGGGTGAATATATTAGAAGAGAAGTGGAAGAAGGATGAGGGATTGATATTGACACTATCTAATATATCTGGAATTCAATGATGGAGTAAAAGGTAATACGGACATATCAATACATCTATTATAATGAATGAAGAATGTGTGGTTCACACTGCTCCAAATAATATAGAAAAAGAATTAGAGGGGGAATAAAGATGATCTATTAGATATTTTCCCTATAATATAATGTTCTTGAAGAGAAGAAAGAACAAGGGGAAACAGTGCTTCACTTATATATTAGGAAATAGAAGATAGAGTGTAATAGGATAATTCATTTCTAAAATTATCCCCATCTACTAGAAGAAGAGTTTCTATTGTGTTCATACAAAAGACATCATATTGATACTCTATTTGGGGAGTTGGTATCCATCATTATTAATAAGAGAATATAAAAACGTTTTCAGTTCAAAGGAATATCTATTCAAGTGTAATGAATCAATAAGAGTTAGATTTTTATCATGGATAGACCCACATGTTTACAAACTGCTGAAGATATTAGAAGACCAATGTGATGAGGAGAATATAAGGTAGTGATATGTGATTAAATCATAAAACATTACAATGACATGATCCTTATCATATAGTGACCACAACATAGCTTGTATCCACCAAAGTTGAGTAGTAGAGGATTATAATACATTAACACAGTGCTATGTGTAGGCTTCATGGATTATCCATTAGTAGTGAAATAAGTAAAATCTTATTTTCCTATTGATTTTTTAATTTTTGGATTATTTATTTATTTTTATGTGAGTGCACTATTATGTTAGAACGTATAAGGGAACAATTTTCATGATCTCTTTGGGGGTTTTCAATCTATAATGGGTCCAAGTATGATTTTGGAGGTGTTTCAAAGATGGAGAGTAGTACTTGATCTATAGTGATTTAGCACACTATGTTGGATCCCATATTGGTGGTTGTGGTGGTTATGTTAGTGCATTTGTTCATCCTATTTGTGGTTGTGGCCATGTATCATGATTGTTTTGGGGTTTGGTATACCACCAAGAATGAAACACCCATGGTGGTGGTTTTTGGTGGGTATAGTGTATTGGGTTGAGCCATGGTTGAGTCATTCATGAGAGATGGGAATGATGACGGTGGAACCCTAACACAATGGTGGGGAAAAACGGTGGGGATAGATCCCACTATTATATGGATGGTTTCTTGGGGTATATTTGGGTAAAGGGGAACATTGGTGAGTTGGATGCCAACAAGATATAGTGGTATATGACTTAGTCTGACTTGGGGTATTCATCTATTATTATTATTATATATTCACCCATTATAGTTCTTACAATTCATTCCAAAGAAAAATGTTATGATGTGGATCATTGAAAACTCATATTTATCCCCTTGATTATATCGAATTGGTTGGGGGAAAGATGGGTTTTCACACATATGAATTTGATATTCATCTTACCCCTACCCTCTTTTTTCAGTCCTCATTGATTCTTCTTGCCCTCGAGTTATTGAAGGGGTCTCTCTAGTGCCTCAAGTTGACTAGCCTCCAAGATTCTTTAAAGATCCCCTTATTAGCCCACCAACACTGTGAGAGGTTTTTATTATCATTTTATCGGTATAAAACTTTTATTAATCGATTATTTTTTGTGTCCATGACTTTTGATATTTTCATAATCCTATGTTGCGGCTTAAAATTTATGTAGGAGATCAACTAATCTCTATTTTATTTTTGAGAAAATATGAGGGGCCATTCCTTAATTTCCAATGGGTAAAAATAAAAAATCAACTTAAAATTATAATGAACAAAAATTAATTAATTTTGAATAATTAAATGATGGGTACAATGATTTACAAATAATTAAACTTTATTTATAATGTTTCATCACATGATATCATAGATAGTGAGAAAGGGTTTATATGATTATTATTGTTCTATATCATATTTTATATGTTTAAAATAATGTTATAAATGAAAAGGAATATTGATTAAAAAATATAGTGGATGATGAACATGAATTAATTTATGATTATTCCTAGAAATTATATTAGCACAAAAAAGTACTATTTTGATCATGTTAATTATTGATTATATTCTCTATTTTTATTGTATATTTTGGTTTCTTTGGGTAAAAACCTACTAATAATGGACCTATTTTTTTAAATACTATAACAAAAATAATTATTTTCTGAAATTAATGTTTGGGGATATTCTTAATGCCTATCCATGTTCACTAAATCTTGTATGCATTATTTTTACAGTCTTTGTTTTCCCTTGTGTTTCTTGTACGAAAATATAATTCCTCCCATAGATATATATTTTCAATGATTTATCCCTTAATTTTATTATATGATATCTAGTATTGTTGGATTACTAATCAAGTGTTTCATTTTTCACATGGATTTGGTGGTGAGTTAATGTTCCTGAGGTTAGGATATATAGAATACATTGAGATCTATGCATTCCTATTTTCCCATTCATTCGGTTTATATTTATTCTATTATAATTTTTTTGAGCTAAGAGGTTAGCATGAATGTTTTCTTATTTCACATCCATTGTGTTTAACTCAGCAGGTTTCAACTTTCTTTAATTCATTCAGTTATATATCTCATTGAGAAAAATATGTTAAATTATTAGAATACTCCAAATTATGGAATGATTAAAAAATAATAAATGATATAGAAATTATAAATCATGAAATGGTTTCGGTAAAATATAATGAACTGATATATATTAAATAAAAAGAATTTAAAGGATGATATGTATGCTCGAATACCATGGATAATAAATTATATATATTTACAATAAAATCAACTTGAATGTTGATGATTATTGAAAGATAAAATTATAATTCGAAATGAGGATTAAATAAAATGATAATTATTAAATTAATAAATAAATGATTGATGATGGAATTTGATGCTTGTATGCATAAATGTGTTCTATCATTATAGTCCTTGAGATGGAAGTCAATATTTCAGGTGGAATGTTACCTATAGTTCATGTATATGTTAGAAAAGTTTCTTCTAGACTGGTTGGGTTCTATATATACCATTATGCTTATGATTTATTACACTCCAAAACCTATGTTGGTTAGGGTGAAGATGCCAATATTTGACCTTGGGTTCTGGTTGTTTCCCAACATATAGTTTTTCAAGGGAAAAATGGATGAATACTCATCCTACCTCGATCTCTCCTCTATATGTGGACTGATTGTGTGGACATGTTTCAGGTATGGTGTATTTCTGTATATCATTTATACCCATATGGGATATAAAGACCCATAATTATTTCATACTTGTATCTGTGAGATTTTCCAAATTATGGTTATTTATGAGGATCAGGTCAAAGAGATCTTATAAAACAATTTTTATCAAAAGATAAATATAGTGGAATAGTGGGACTTAGGCTCTCTTCAGAGAGGAGAATGTTTTATTGTGTTTTTCTCTTGTTTTATGGGTAAGAATTTTGTCGAAATATTTATTAATTTTTTTTAAGAATGAAATTGGAAATATTTTAAATTTATTTTAAAAATATAATGGTCTATACTTGAATTAACCCCTCATTGTCATGTAAAAACATTATTCGGTAATTTCTTGAACTCTCCCAAGACTCAAATAAGATATCATTTATCACCATCACCTGGTTATTTAATGTTGAATAAGTAAATACCATAATCACTGTATCCCCTAATATTACCTTACCTAATAATCAAATATCACCGATCACTCTGAGATTTACCCATTACACACCAATATAGCTAGTGGAGTAAATATAAGTGGTATAGGATTCAAAATATGAGAAGGAGATATGAAAATTTAAAAAAAAATAAATAAATAGAAATCTCCCACTGAATAACCTATCATAAAATTATAGATAAATATGTTGAATAATCTGATAATTGTAGAATAGAATTCAATAAAGTGGAATAGGGAGTCTCCCCTTAGCTAAATCACTAATGTCCTAGTTATCCATAACTAGGTAGACTATAATAAAATTAATGAAATTCAATAATATTAGTATCAACTTTGATCAATAAATGGATGCTTCATTCCATCTAGTGAACATTCATTTTATTATAGAAGTGGTCCAGGTTTCCTCATAAGGTTCAAAATATTTATCTCCACATGAGCAACATGAGGTTCTTCATACACATTGGGTGATACTCAAGCATCTGGAATATAACTAGTTTTTAGTGAATCAACCACAATTTCATTGATGGTAACCATATGAATATGTTAATGGTCTAAATTATTTAGTAGAGAACTCTATCAGAGATTCTGTATAGATTAGTATGCTTACCATAATATTCACCTTCTTCATCAACTTGATGGATTCCACATGTATCCTTAGAGTGTTATTTCTTGAGTTAGGATGATCAGAGGACTGAGATTTCAATTTTAGGTTTGGAATTTTTTTTTGGAAATTTAGTTTACCATCCCACAAGATACCCTTATGTAGATTTATCTTCCCCGAGTAATCCTTTATGCAATGTATTTATAGGTTAATTTCCATTTTATTGGTCGTGGATAACCTTTATATAGCTCTATAGATGCACATTGACCTTTATGTATCTTCTTAATTCCATAAATATACACTTATGTGATCATTAAAGCATGGAATAAACCATTAAATAACACTCTAATTACATTGAGATAACCTTTTTAACATCATTCACACCCTTTAATAGTGGAGGTTTTTCCATAATACAAGTTCTGAGGATGTGGTTTCTACCCTTATAAAACATATTTACCTTTACACAACATCAATGTGACCTTCTTCATATTATAATGTGTGGAAGGATGATATGAATATTTCTTCCTATAATATAAAAATTCATAAATTATGACATGGGTTGGACCTAGATCACACCTACGCTAGCCGTCATCACACATACATAGGTGTTTTATGAAACCTATATTGAAAGGAATTCACCAAATTTTGAAATCATGACACATAAACGGGTGCTGAATGAGACATGCATAAGAAAAAAAATGAAACTTTTTTTCATAGTCTTTGGAAAATTTCCTTCCATAACCTTCAAGTAATGAAGAATATAAATTTATTCCACAATCTGATTAAGATAAAAATTGTGTTGTTAACACTTTAAGATCATTATTCAAATCAATGTATGTATTTAAATTAATTCCATGAAATGAATATATCATTCAAAATACATTATTTAATCCTGTTGAAAAAAATTATTGATTCACCAAATTGAAGAAATAGAGAATATATCCAAGAATTAAACTAGTTATGGGGTTAATTTTTATAGGAAGATAACTAAATATTTGGGAAAATCTAGATATTACCACTCCCCTACACTTATACTATTTCACTCCTATGAAATATATTGATTTCCATTTATCTAAAAAGACTTGTCCTTCTTGGACTTAAATACACAAGACAGGTAATACAAAATAACGTTTCAAACATTGTTTGACTTTTCATAAATCATCCATGAATGTGAATATATGAATTACAACAATTCATGAAATTTTTTTAAATACAGGTTCGTAAAAAAATAGATCCCAGTGGAATTAATATTTTATCAAGTTCTACCTTTCTAAATTCCACTCCCAAAACTTATTTTTCAAGAGTTTCATTTAAAACTTGCTTGATACTTCTGTGATGGCATTTAGATATATCATCTCCCACTTCTTCATATAAATATAGAATTATGAAAATAAATTCACCCCCTTTATCAACCATGAATATGAAAAGCACTAATTGGATGAGTGTAGGTAACCCTATAACTAAACTATCGAAATATAGTCGGTTTCCCATGGGAATAATTGTAACAGTTATGGTATAAAATAAATTCTTGGGAAACAAGACCACATGTTTCTCTAAATATTACTCGATATATAACATGCATAGTCACACATATGATTATATTGACATGGGAATACTTCTATATTAGTTCCTATAAGTTTTTTTTAATTTAATTCATATGTGATGTCTAATGGTTTTAAGGGAGGCTCCATGAGGTGTTATGTAATCACTATGGTATGGTTACCTATGTGAATGTTCACCGTTATTATTACCACATTCTATTATATTTATTCCACCATGATCTTTTCCTTTGAACACCCTTTCCCCAGTTCTAAAGCAGTAATACCCATGACATCAATAATAGGATTCACTTAGAAATCATTTAACTTTTTCAATTTCATAACCAAGAAAACCTTAAAAACTATAATGGTACATATTTCTAAGAAAAAAAACTTTGGAGATTTTTTTTTTATTTAAAAACACTAAAAAAACTAACGTAAGTAAAAAATGTATATTTTATGTAAAAATTAAAAAATCATCTTTTTTATAAGTGTGATTTTATTTATTGCATTCCAAAACACAAAGAAATAATGAAAATAGAAAACACTTAATCTTTACATCCTACATTACTTTTTCCTATCACTTATTCTTATCTCATACACAACTTCAAATAATTTTAAAATGTATTTATCAAGGAATTACAATCTAAGTAAGATATATATAGATCAGTGTGAAATAAAGATACTACTTGAGGTTCCTTATTCAATATTTAAAAGGAGGATCCTTGAATGATCTATTGATTCCTTTTAAAAGTCTTCATGAAAATGATTTAGTTATTTTTCATTCACTTTAAGGTGGTGTTTTGATTGAACTGCATTAAACTCTAATACACAAAATACAAATGTATTAGTTATTATAAACGGTCCAATATATTTAGAATGGATCTTAGAAGGCTTCAAATTAATCTCAGGAGAGAAAAATATAACTTTATCTATAAATTAAAATTATATTTTCTAAATAAGTTGATCGTGGAAAGATATGGTATTATAGTTCTGAATCTCACACTCCTAAATTAAGTTTTAGAAAACATTTATTTATATTACTAGATTTTATACTGATAAACATGTCTAAATTTTAGTCATCCAAAACATAAAAAATAGAAATAGAATATTAGATCACATAAATTTATAAGGACCTCTTTGTCTTATAGTTTTATTGAATTAGGAGAAGCACTTACATAACAACTCACATCTCTTCATGTGATCATTTTTCTTACTATATCCACATTTTCTAATTTATAATAAGTCCTAAACATCTCCAATAAATTTATTAAAACATAAATCCTCTATAGACATAATTATTTTAACATAAATCGTCATAATATGGGGAAATAGAAAAAATAATAAGGGAAAATTAAAATTCTTAGTAATGGTGAACATAAGCATTAACAATTGAATTTCACCAATGAGTAGAACATGTGCAGAATGTTAGGATAATATATTCAAAGTGAATGGGATTAAAAAAAATCATACCCACAAAACCAAGGGTTATAAATAATTATACATGAAATAAAGCATTAATATAATACAATATTCATATAATTGAAAAATCATAAGCTATGTGAAAGAAAAAATTGATTAAAGGATCCATTATTACTCATAACAAGCTTCAAAAAATTATACACGTATCTTGAAACACACGCATTCATCATTTAATCCCATAATGAGATAATTATAATATCACATAGGATTAAACTATAACCAATAAACTATGTCATATCGTAGGATTATCTTATAATTAGTTAACTTTGATATCAGTTAATTGAAACATAACATTATAATATATATGGAGAAACTTCCATATAGTCAACCTCATATCATTACCCAAATAATCGAAGGATGATAATAAAATCACCCATCACATATCAAAAAAATTCACTTAATTATTTGATTTCACTACCCAAACACACATTCATCAAAATTTTACAAGTAACATATCATGTAAAAACACATGGATTCATGTATTTCCTTAAAACTATCAAAATTGATTTACCCATGAAAAAGAAATTTGTTTGCTAAAAATCATTTGAAAACATCCTCATAAAACATTCCATGAAAGAATATTAATGATATTATAAGACCATATTCCCGGCTAATCATATAAACAATTATAGGAATTTAGAAAAGTTGAAATTGACATTAAAAGAACAGTTAAAAAATTCTTGTTATATAGTGGAAAATATCCTTATTCGATACCTTTAGAAACTAAATAATGTAAAATTTATAAAATATGATTTACATTTAGAATAAACATAATTTTTTAAAAGTAATATATTAATTAAATAATAGATATGGTGGAAGGAAAATCCATTCATATCATATATAATAATAGAAAACATTAATTTCACTAATTTTTAAAAAGTTAAAAATAAAATTATTATTTTTTAAATGATTCCTTTTTAAAAATTTCTAAATAATGACATAGGTAGTGAAAATGAAAATATTTTAATACTTAAAGTATTATTTTATAACATTCATAATTTATTTTGAATATTTTGGACATAGAAGAAAAATTTTGCCAACGAAATAAGAAATAATACCATAATTTCATTAAGAAAACAATTTCTACAATTTTAATAACAAAGAGGAAAAAATGAAATGAAATCATGGAAGAATAAAAAATAATTATAAGAAAAAATACCTGGTTCAAGAAATTAGGATAAAATAATTTCCCCCGAAGGAACCTTAAATATCAATAACCCTTAAAAGAAATGACAATGTTACATAAAAAGTTTAAATATTTTCAAACTTTTTATTTAACAGTAATTTAAAAAAAGAACAAGATATGGCTAAATAAATAAAATTAATTAAAAGAATTAATATTTCAAAATCAATTCCTAAGGCCTTAAGTATAAAATACAAATAAATCATTGTCAACAACCTGAAATATGTCTCAAGAAAAAGAGATTGAGATAATGAAGACCCTTTTACTGATAATAACTTTTGGAGTGAGAAATTATCCATGAAGTGATTATTGACACAAATTTATATCCATATAAAAAGTTTAAATACATAATAATAGAATTTAGTGATAAATTCACACATAATCATGGAATAATAATGTTAATAAAGAAGTGTATAACTCAATAAAAAGAAACTGAGTTAAGAAAACCCTTACCTCAAGTCAAATCATGTAATAAATTTCATTTAAATCATTAATAATATAATTATATAAATTATTTTTTTATATAGAAACATTTTAAATGTTTATTTACTTATCATTTAACAATTTGTTTCATTTATTTCATAGATATATTTAATTATATAATCATTCAAGTCCACGTTTGGTTTTTTGAGAACATTTGATTCATAATTTAAAAATGAATTTAGTAGGTTGAATGTGGTAAAATAATTAATTCTTACATAATATAGAGAAATGTAATCATGAAATAATTATCATTTTTATGCATCAAATAAATTTTTTGTGGCATCCATGTTATGTGGTTATGAAAAACAAAATACACCTATTCGTGAGGTGGTTGTCCCCACATCGACACATGTGTTGTTTTTTTACTTTGTGTTGGATAAAGAATAAAGAAATAAAATAAAATATAATCTCGCAAAAAATAATTATAAGGTTATAAAAATATAAAAAATTCATTACCTCTATTCCCATGACATTCCATGAGAGGCAGTTTTGAAAAAATTAAGTTGCTCGCTATGTGGAAACGACAGTCCATATGCCCGCAAGTGTGGTGATTTTTTAAACATTTGAAAGATATGAAGATAGCTGAAATAATATATTTCCAGAATAATAATTATGTCATGAATAATATATATATATATACACAATAAATCTATCATTATATATATTAATGGGAGGCAATGATGGAAAATAAAACACATCACTTCATGTAGGTGGTAGTGTACACGTTCTAAGAAACAATGTTTTCATTATCCATTTGATGGAAAGGGAGATGAAAAATATTTGTATCATAATCATAATAAAATTTAATTATAGTTTATTTATTTATTTTATTATATCATCATGGTTTAAGAATATTTTATAGAGGTGTAAAAATAAGAAAAATTAAAACCCTAATTTAAGAGTTATACATTTTATTTGGAAAATCACGTTTGAATTACCCCTTAAGCCACGTATAATGGAATTTTGAAAGAAATGGATCCAATAGGTCATGTATAATATTTTTAGAAGGGATTATGGTTGGTATTTATTGGGATAAGGTGCTCAAAAGGTGTAATAAGAGAAGATAGATGGTGTCGTTTTGTAAGTGAGAGTAGGCGAACCCATGGAATTACATAAAATATGGAATTAATATAAACTAATTTAAATTTTAAAATATAAATAAATTTATGTATTCAAAATTTATGATAAGTATTAGTATAAATAATTATTAAAATAAAATTTATACTGTTTAGGTGAGGTTTTAACCTCTATCGGTTAGTTTTAACCCACCTTTAACCCTTTGAATGATTACCGTGATATCAATGTTACTTTCTATTTAGTGGTAATGAAAGTTACTATAAAAGGAAAAGTGGCCAATAAGTAGAAAACTATTGATATAAGAAACCAAATATATTTAAATTGTAAAAATATAATATTTTTTTAAATTTTAAATCATTTAATAACATATTGTTGAACATAAAATACCATCAAAGGAATTTTCGAGACTATTCAAAAAAATTGACATAAAAAATAAAGAAATAAATTTAATTTGAATATAATATTTTAAAACATAAATAATATGTTTTATTTACCTAAAATATTAATAAAAAACCATAAATCACATAAAAATATAACTTTTGGAGTTTTCAAAATCCCTTGATTTTTATACCACTTGAACAAGAACCGTGTTGAAATTATACAGGAATTTAAGGTAAATATTTTGTCACTAAAAATTAAAAATAAATACCATTGATAAAAAAAATCAAACATATTTTAAATAAAATATATAACAAACCATATTCTTTCATGACCAGACCTAAAATAGGGCTTGATCTGTAATTACCCCAATGCTACCTCCCTAAGCCATGGGTGGCGACCATTGCTAAAGGTATAACTAACAAGGGGAGTAATTTTAAAAAGAAACTATACAAAAATCCCATTGAAACATATCAATTATGAATTGTATTGGATGAATATAAATTGATGCAAAACTCTAGGGGAACAACCATGCATGTAAAACCTCTAGGAAATATAAGAGTATAGTAATGTAAACGGAAAAGTAAAGGGGGAAAATTCAGGCCTAGCAAAAAAGATGTTCCCACATGAAAAACATGAATATAAAATGCTGAGAAAACCTGGATCTTTATATCTTATCTACAAACACTATACATGGTCCATAGCACAAGGAATCACTATGTTAATTTGAAGTCACTACCTACCAGTCCTTCGTCTGCATAAGACACCACCCACGTGGTAAAAGACCATAGATGAGTGACTATTATATACAATGTAAGAAACCTAGAAATTTTATGGTGGAACAGTAAGAGATAAAATAGGAATAAAAATACATTATATTGTAAATAGGATGTATCTCAACCTAATAAAGAGAAAGAGTAATCTTATCCAAGAACATCAGGCTCAACACAGTGAGTAGGTGAACTACACAACAAGTCATTTCCAACCATGAGAAGAAAAATATAGAAATAATGCAACATAGCCATCATGTCTTCACAACTCATGTAAAGAGGGTAAAAAAATCCAAAGGTATGGAATCTTAATTATATATATATTCTTAGTCAAAATAATCCCAATGGAGAGATAAAGGGGATATATATCTCACATGTAATCCAAAAAAGGAGAGTCTCCAATAGTTCAAAATTTTCGCCAATGATGCCCATCATCCAACCTGTCATCTCATATGTAACCATCCTTGTCAAGAATCATCTCATGATTGTGAAATGTTGTAGAGGGGCCCCAATATCTTCATAGAGGACCCATACCACAATACAAAATGAGGGTACCACTATGATAGTTGATGGAGGACCGATTCCCTACCTAGTAAGAGGGTTCCACTCCGATCATCGAGGACCCATGTCCAGTTCTATTAGAGGGTTATACTAAGAAGACTACAGAGGACCCATGCCCTGTGCCGATAGGGTGGTTCCACTGTAAATGTCAACGGGGACCTATTCGCAGACAAGAAATAGGTTTCCTCTCCGAAGCCCCTAGAGGACCTAGGCCCAACCTAACTAGAGGGTTCCACTCTTGGACTTGATTAAGGACCTATGCCCATCCCAACGGGAGGGTTCCACTCTAAAATTCATTGAGGAGCCTTGCCTTTCCCAACTGGAGGTTTCAACTCTAAAACCTTTTAGAGTAACCATTCCCTATACCAATAGGTGGTTTCGACTCTAAACATCATCGAGGAACCATGTTTATCCCACATGGAGGGTTCCACTCTTGATTCCTCTACTGATCATGCATGATCACTACCATCATTGATTATCTCCTAGCCAGTCATAGTTACTACAAAATTCCAAAATATATCCCAAAATCCAAAAAAAGTAATGAATCACATTATAGGTGAAAAAACACTCGTGATAGGCTACCCATGGGTCCAATTTTAATTTAAATGAAAGAGATATATAAGATTGATGTTTCCTCAAAAGGAACCTTGGGGTAGATAGAGTGTGAGGGGACCCACACTGTGTGAGGTCCCACTCCTCCACATTTAGGTTTCTATAATGGTACAAAGCTCACCAACTATGTAGGAGTACATGATGTGTGTGGGGGATATACATGGTGTGTCCAATTCCACTTGGGCCCCACCGTGTACTTCGTCAGGTATGTGTATCTGAGTCATGATCATATACTTTACTTTGTGTTCATGTACTTTAGTAAATGTCATACCCCTTCACCCAGGGTGCTGCCTGTGTGATCTAGCTATACATGTGTACTTGGGTATAGGGCATGTGCATGTCCACGTGTTCAGTCACATGGCTCATTCATATAGGGTATTTGGTACACTATGTGTAGGAGAGCTACACATTGGATCGAATTTGTAAAAATGATATTCTCAAATACAAGAGGGGGGGGGGGGTGAATAGTATATATTAAAAATCCCTAAGGAATTTTTTGCATTACCAAAATTCACAACCCCGCAAAGCTCTAATAAGTTGCTTGATTCTGGAAAAGTTATTCCAAAAATGAGACTTAACAAAATTTTACAACAAATTAGAATCTACCATAAAGTGTATAGAATCCTATATAATCAGAGTACAAGTTGAAGGAAGTATTAGAAGATTATACTCTCCTCAACAACTAAAAGTTCAAATAAAAACAAAGTAGAAATACTACAAGTAACAAGTAGTAATTCTTTTAACCCAAAGATATGGGTATCAAACAACCATGTATAATAGGTCCATTGATTTATACTTTCAAGAAAGTTTGTCATACCCAAACCCAAGTAAGCCCTCAATCCAAATATCAATATCTGTCTTTCTATCCCCACAAGTCCTCGATTTGTAAGGAAATTGGCACCTATGACTTCACAACCCGAAGTCTCTAATTTCAAGGAAATCTCACCTATTCACTAATCAAATATGCACGAATAAAAGTTTGAACAAACCATTCAAAATTTTTGCACGATGCCTGAGAGTTTATAAGAGCCTCCCTCTCTAGAAATCACTTCAACAACATGTAAGCACAGTTTTCAGAATTTAGTCTCTCAAAAATTTATGAGCTCTATCAAATGAACTTTTATTTATAGGCACGACTTCAACGGTCGGCTCCCTCCTCCAATGGTTATATTTTTCCATGAATTTCGGAGGGACCTGTACATGTTTCACTCAAACAACGGTTAGTGAGTAACTCAAAGCACGACATCATTTTATAACAAAACAAGTGTAAGAATAACTAAAATTTGATATTCGGAATGTAGGGAAATGAATGTTCAGAGTCTAACTAAAATTGAATTCGGAGTCTATAATACAAGGATATTCGGATTATGTTTTCTAGGAACTCAGAACATGAACTCTATAGAATTCCGTAGTCTGAATTTCAAAAAAAAATCAGAATCTGGATTCACAAGAATTCAGAACCAGAACATACTAAGTTTGGAGTCAGAGTTCATGAGAATTCAGAGTCAAAACCCATAGGAGTTCAGAGTCTTTCCATGGAGAACTCAAAGTCAGAATATAGAAAAGTTTGTAAGCAGAATTTGTATTCGGATTTCGGAGTCAGAACTCAAGAAAGTTCATAACCATAATTCGTATTTGGAATTCAGATTCAGAACTCAGCAGAATTAGTATCCAGAATTCGGAGTTAGAACTCAGAAGATTTTGTATCAAGAATTTTTAATCAGAATTCGGAGTCATAATTTTGAAGAGTTTGTATCCAAAATTATGAGAATTTATATTTTAAAATAGAATGCTTCATATCTAGGTAATTATAGGATTCCGAGGTTTTGGTTTCAAACCAAATTTTACACTTAGAAAAATTATGATATGAGCAATAAAAACATGGTAAGGATAAATTTCCTTGGGAAAGGAAATTTATCTTTATAGAAGTGAAACACAGGTTAAAATGAAATTTTCCTTGAGATAAGGTGTTTGTGATTTTCAAAACAAGAAGGAATTGTAAAGTCATAAAGAAACCTTATTGACTAAACAATCTCCCCCAAGTATAAAGCAATAGAAAAGTCATAATGAAAACATTATTGACTCAACAATCTCCCTCTTTTTGTAAATCACAAACATTCTTATGAAAAAGAATATAAGGAATTACAAAAAAATTATAGACTTTGTAATAAATCTTATCTCCCATTTTACATTGATACAGATGAATACGTCTAACTCCCCCTTAGGCTTTGGAACAAAAAGGACCGTATTCTAGATTTCTAGAATAAGAATTTTCATTTATGTTGACTATGGGAATCTTCGTAATGATAACGGCCCCTTTGATAAACTCCCCCTTACATAGGGATATTTCCTCTTTTACGTAGATTCCTTTTTCCTTCTCCCCCATTGTGATTTTAAAAATGAGTTTAAGGGAATGGAAAAAAATATGGTACCTGAAATATTAGTACAAACATCAAAACATCACAAGAAACCACAATTTCATTAAGATTGGAAGATTTTGTACAAGGAAAAACAGATACATCAAAGGATTAGATTTGGATCTATTTTGATTCTTTTTCCTTGGGTATTTTCTTCTTCACAATGGTTTTTATCTTCTTTAGATCTTTGTGATCCTGTTATGCTTGTTTATCTAAGGCTTTCATCCTATCATCCTGAGCCTTCAGAGACTTTTCCCGATCCTTCAACAAGTCATCTTTTTTCACTAGATTTTCTTGAATCTTGATCAGAATATCCTTTTCTATTTTCCAACTTTGGACATCATAGTTCAAATTCCCATTCATATCTTTAACATCCTAAATCTAAGTATTCTATTCGAGATTTAGCATTTCCTTGAATCTATTTGTAAGATCCTTGATTTCCGTGTCTTGAATATCAAAAGCTTCCTTGACATCATCTTGAAATTGATCAAGCTCTCTAAATTATTTAATGATCTTCCTTGACCAGCTGTTCACTTTCTTGAAATATTTTCTTATGGGATTCATAGTTGATAAAGAAGTTATTGTGATCAGCCTCAATATTTACATACCTATCCATCACCATGGATAAAGAATCTGATTTCTGATTTATGAAATGCTGAATCATCTGACATCTGGAGTCAATGGTTGGAAAGATCGAAATGGTGTCAACTAGATTCTTCAGATATTGAATGAAAAATTCATGTCCTAAATCTAATGACTCTGAATCGGACACTCTTCCAGATTTTGGTTCTTCCTCTATCTTGACAAGATTCCTCTTAGAGAATCAACCATCATTTTTCATCCATAAAATTTTTTTGGTTGCTGTGAAAACAACCACTTGTTTTCCTTTTTCGGTTTTCAGAATATCTTCTTCATCTGGAGACTCCTGCTCACTCTAAGACAACTGAACAATCTTATCTTCATCAATTTTTTCTTTTTCAGCTCCTGCCTCAATTTCCTCAGGATGAATGAATACATGATTATAGATTTCTTCCTCATACAATTTATTAACATATTCTTCACCCTTCTCATCAATTCCAGGGGTAGAAAGATTCGAGGATCCATCTTCAGAAGTCCAGATTGACAATTTTTTGGAAGCACTATCCTTCTCATGAAAATCATGAACTTGCTTAATCAGATCATCAGTGCGACTACTACATTCTTACTTTTCTTGCACTTCTTCTACAACTTCTATCTGTTCAGTAACCTTCTCTTGAACTTTTTCCGAGGTCATAAACTTTTTCCCCGATGTCTCAGGTAATGATTCAACTAAGAAGGATTTTGGTATTGGAATTTTCTCATATGCTACTTCAGTATCCTTCAAAAGAGATTGCAAAATCTCTGCCTTTGACATCTTCTTCTTTAGCTTCTACTCTTTGGCTTGCTTCTCAAGCAATTAAGAAGCTTTCTATTTCAATTCTTTGGCCTCTCTAGGGTCTAGGACAAACTGTGGCTCCCCTTCTTTCCAGTTCTTCTTATCCTCCCTCTATTTGGCTACTACCTCATCCAGATAGGCTTTCGGTTTCTTGGGTTTTGGAGGTGCGGATTCAGTTTCTTTGGCCTTAGGGATTTTCTCTGTTTCTTCTTCTTTCTTTAGTTTCCTCTTCTTTCCAGTATTCTATGATAGTTCAGCCACTTCTGCATTTTTTGGATCGTCTTCTACCTCTTCCACTGGAATATCATAAAACTCTCCTGAATTTTAAGAAAATCCGACATTCATTCTTTTCAAAGTTTAATTCCTTACTAACATCACTTTACAATCCCTTGACTTGTAACTTCAAGGAATCATGAATGATTCCAGACATGGAACTATCAACTTGGAGAGTAGGGAAGGATACATGATTATCTGTGCTCTCAGATTCCCATTCTTGATATTCTCTATCGTAATGAGAATATGCTTCATCAGATTTATTTTCCTTAGATTTACCAAAAAATATAAGATATACATATCAATTTTATTATGAGTGTCCTTGTCACCCGTTCTCAGAAAGACAAAACCCTGAACCCATTACTCTAGGATCCGATTTTTGGTAGAAAAGTGAGCAATATTTGTGGTCTTGACATCTGTAAGTCCAAGACTTTGCATATCCTTCACTTTTACAGAACTCCCTTGAACATGTGGTAGCTTATGGGAACAAAATTATGCCTCTCCTTTATAAGACAACCCTAAAAAGCTTGTAGCCTTGGTGTATGAAAGTGCATATGTTTTTCCATAACTCTTGATGGAAAATTTTTCTCTTCCATCTTCCTTAAAGAAACACTATGACTCATAAAACTCAATGAGGAGATCCGGATAAACAAGATCTTGAGCCCCTGGCTTCGAAATGGATACACTCTCCCATCCATTAATCTTTATATTCTTGGAGAAAATAGAGTCATATTTGTTGAAGAAGTTTGGATGTAACAACCTCTCCCTGTATATCTTCCACTCTGCAATCATCTTGACAGTATACATCTCTTGAGAAGGAAACTTCACCAGATATTCGGAATTGAGAACTTCTAAAAAATTTGGAACGAGATTTTGTAGAGGGGAAGAGCTTTGACATGAAAAGGCTTGAGAACCGATGTGGGACAACAATCGGGGGTCCCCTTTTTATAGGTGTTGAAGCGATGGTTGAACTTCCCATCTGAATCCAATGGTTTAGAATTCTTCAGATCAGATCTGACGGTTGAAAAGATATCTGCAAGGAAGATTTGGTAGGATACGATCTTTTGAGTTTTCTAAAAGATAACATTCAGATTTAGGAAAACTATAATCCAAGAAATTTTAAAAATATATAATAAACTACGAGCAAGTAAAAGGTGATTACGAAAACTCAAGAACGAATCATACCTTTCATATTGTCAAGAGAATTATTCTTATTGAGGAAAATTCTTCTTTAAGGACGTTAGATTCCGAATAAAAACTTGGGTTCGAAAAAAAATAAGTATGCAGATCATCATTATGAATATCTTCATTATTAAAATCATCATTTCGAAAATCTCATATATGAAAAAATTTATTACGAAAAATTACAAAGTACGAAAAAAAATTCATTACAAAAATTTCAAGTATGAAAAACATCATTACAGAGGCATAACAAACCCGGGGAGGCCTTTTCCTAAGAACCTGTACACACACACGCAGCTAACTCAATGCAAAAGTGTAGACAAAGAAAAATCAAGGTTCCACAATACAATAAAAAGGGAACCAAACAAAAATGCATCAACCTCTAACAGTACAAGTACAAGAAATGTAAAGCTGAAAGGGAAAGGGGAAAAAATACACACCCAGCTAGAAAAGTTCCACAACCCAGCAACAGGTGAAAAAGTAAAACAGATGGAAGAGTCCCACTCATGAATCTCAAGCCACAAACACCCCAAGCGGTCCAATAACCCCGTATCTCGAAGGTCCTCTGATGTCTCAATCAACCTGTTCGTCGTCTGCAAGGGCATGCCAAATGCGGGCATAGCCCAAGCAGGGGGTGAGTATAAGAATACTCAATAGGATGCCCCGAAGGCTCAAGGGAGAAACAAGAGATGAACTGAAGAAGAGAGTAGGAAGAGAGAATAAGGTGCATCAAGAGTGAACAAAAATAGTGCAGCTCTACCCAATAATACATATGATCGCTCAAAGAAACCGAAACGATAGAGTAAGGGGATCTTCATCTCACAGCTCACACTAGGTATATGCCCATACATATACCTAGGGAAACAAGATATACTCGTAACTCAGACTTGTAGTCTAGAGAAAAGTCACACAACCACATACCCATGCTAGGGATGTAGTTCGAAGATTGCCACGAACTACTCATTCCAGAAGAACACAATCCACGAGTCCGGTAGCTCTGATAACGTCCGTCTGAGAAGTACTATTCATCAGGAAATGTCACGAGAGGTAGTTACACTCATTACAGGAGACACAATCCTGAGTGGGAAGATCATGATAGATAGAAGAACTCATTACAGGAGACACACTTTTGAGTGGGAAAATCACGATAGATAGAAGCACTCATTACGGGAGACAAACTTTTGAGTGGTAAAGATCACGATACACAGATGAGGATCCCTTCTAGGGCCATGGAGGATACCGCGACTCATCCGAATTCACCAGATACGTGATTCACCATCTAGGTAGAGGATCAACACCCGATAGAGTTGGTCACCTTGATTCCTGACTCTACCTACGGTCAGGAATAGATAGAGGATCTCGCTCCGGGCCTCTCGGAGGGATGCTGACTCTATCACAGAAAGTCCTACTGATGGGATCGTACTCCTGTATAAGGAAATGATTCCTGACCTTCAGGGGAACGAGAAGAATGGGCAATAACCCAAACGAAATATGTCCAAGATACTGTGGGCAAGAAGATCAATCCATATACTGAAAAGTACATGACATATAGAAAGGTTACACGTCGTGTCCTCTAACCCCATGTACTACCCATGTAAAATGGCCCGTGTCGCAAGGCTGGTCATGTAAAATGCATCTACACAGAATGTAGAAAGGATCACCAGCCTTGTCAAAGTATCTGGGGTCCACTCCGTGTATTCTGACCATGTGCCAGTACAAGACCTCATCCCATGTATGTCAACTCGGGAAAATCGATACACAGGCTGACCCGCATTACTGGCCTTGCCGGGCCGTGTGGTGGAGTACCAACTACAATGATAGGAAATACATATCAGAGGAAAATGAACCCTCACTCATGAGGTGGGGAGTCCCATCTCTACCGGAGTAGAGGCGTAAGGAATACTCGCACCTTGAGTCATCAAGGGAATAATTATCCTAGATCTCACTAAAAGAAACACCCTGGTTCTGCTCCTCAGGTTACCGGTCATACCTCAACCGCCTGGAAGCTCCACAAGGGAGAAACCCAAAGGACCGCCATTTCATAGGGGTTCCAAAAAGACAGACGGTGTATCAATCAGATGCATAGTCTGTAAGTTATAGGAATTTTATTGTTGAGGGCCCGGTTAGATTCATGTTCGATCCAACCAGGTTGTACTTCAAACGACACTGGTTAACCAAACCGGTCACACCATTGTGATCTATATGGAAAAGCACATGAGATAGACTACCAATTTTTCCAAAACGGTTAGCTGGTGAAAAAGTTTCATTTCACCGCAACACGTGCAAACCGGGCCTCGTGGGGCCCATTCCTTGACCTCAACTTAAATATCCAAAATTGGTCTTGAAACATCCATCTTAATTCCAGGGTCGTAACGTTGCAAATGGTTCGTCATTCCAACAGCGTATGAGAGAGATATGTCAAATACAAGATCCCGTAATAATAATAATAATAATATTATTATTGGGTGTTTCGTGGACCCGATCCATAAACCACAATTTTGTATCCAAAATTAGACTTGAACTGACCGTATTAAAGACAGGGTCATGTCCCCACTAATAGCGAGTCAATCAGACGCCACATGCATGAGTTATAGCATGTCAAAGATTTAATAATAATATTAAATCTATTATTTTCCAAGCGCTTTGGGTACCCAATCCAAAAACACAAAAAATATATCCAATATTGGGCTCATAAATTCTATCTTGAAGTCAGGGTCGCACTGCTGCTGACGGTTCGTGAAACCGAGATCGCACGAAGAAGTTATGGACGAAAAAGTGTTCTATCAACAAAATTTATAATAGCAATATTTTTTTATTATTATTAATTGTTTATTTATTTATATTTCATACCTCCAAACTCATTCCACGCATGAACATTGAAGTGCAAGCCGAAAATCACTCCTCCTTTGATATGTATTTATTTCATTTAATTTTTATTTCTCAAATCTCCTTCTCTCTCTCCAATCTAATTCCACATTCACCATTTTGTTCTCCCAATTAGCGCCCCAATCACCCGGCCTCCTTCCACGTTGCGAGAACCACCACCACCTTCGGCTTCCAGCGCTACTATGCCTCCAGCCTTCTATTTTGCTGCACCTCAACCCAGGTGCACCGTTGGATGCCGCCTCGGCCTACCTTGCCTGAACCACACACCACCAGGCCGATCACCCGCACCGCTGCAGGCCACCTTGCCTAACCCGCACCAGCTGAAACCCTCGTCAGACCCACGCCACAAGATCCTTTTGCATGCCATTCCAGGTTCAATTTAACTTGGAAAAATAGAAGAAAGTAGATCTGTGATCCTTGGGTCGAGACCTTAGCGTCCGTATGCCGCGCTCAATGAAGCATTGAGTTTCCAGCGCGCTTAATTATTTGGTGCGCCAAAGAACGTGTTTATATAGAAAAGGCATGGTATATGAGCGGATCGATGGTCATGTTAGTCTGGCCATTATTTTTTTTGAGAATCAAAAACATGGGGAATGGAAAATTAAATATTTTTCGTGATTCAAGAATTTCAAATTCTAGATAAACAAGATGAAAATTTATTCAATCATTTGTTTATCGATTCGTGAATTAATTTATATAATTCACGTTCATCATGAGAATTTAAACCGAGGTAAGGAATCAAAAAAGATAAATCCTACCTTAGGTTTGGATCGATTGTTGGAGAAGATCACATTCATCATGATCCGTTCTCTGTTGATGAGGATCACACTTGCACAACAATGAGAAGAAGATGTTGTGTTCGTCGTTTTTTGATTCGCTTGGATCCGAGGCTTCATTGTTCTTCGTTCGTTGTTCATCAACGGGGAGAGGAGGAGGGGAGAGGAAGGGAAGGTTTACCATCATTGGAAAAAATAAATTATGACGCCAACCCCATCTAAACAAAGAATTTATAACCTCTCTCTAGGTTAAAAGAAATAAATTAAATAACTAAATAAACAATTATTTAATTAATTAATTATTCTCACGTGATGGCGCATATGTCAAACACCTAATGCGGACAAAGGTTATACCTTTCTTCGGGTAAAACCTGCCTTCCGAGCTCATTGGTGGCATCAAATTTTTCATCTGATTCCATGTTCTAGAGATATTCAACTTTGATATATTAAATGAATAAATTAATAATTTAATTTATCCATTTAATACATCTCCATCGTGCGAGGGGTCCGAACATCCCACGCCGACTAATTTTATGTCGCTCCTAGGGGAAACACTACGTTCCGGACCCAACCGTGGTCTCAGATTTCTGATCCGATCAACTGTTTAAGAGATATCACGTTTTAATTATTTAACCTCGCGTGCGTAATATAAAAACACTTAACATTTTTATAAAATTAATTCTTGGCACACCGGGCCTCAGAATTGCACGTCGTCTTAGCGCCCAGCTTTGGAAATATTCTTAGAAATATTTTAAAGTTTTATTATGCCAAAAACAGGGTCTCTACATTATTCCCTCCTTCAAACTTTTCGTCCTCGAAAAGAAAAACTAGGGGAAACACTCGGGATATCGAGCCCACACTTAGCTCTCCCGCTCCTAGGGAAACCTGTACATTTGTATGCTTCCAAAGAATGTAGACCAAAGGGGTGGTCCACCCTCATAAGGCTTTCTAGAGTTGATGATGTGTGTAGGAACACACATGTATCTCCTTAGTTGCAACACGTGTAAGGAATCGTATACCGACTCCAACTATTTTGGATAAGGCAAGGCGATGTGAAACATTTCCATCTCCTTCCACAGTCTCAAAAAACATGATATAACTAATGGGAATGTTTGCCTCCCTGACCGAACCTCTACATCACATGTCACAATTGGAATCACTGTTTGTCACTAGGAAAAAGTATCATGATTCCCACCTTCAAAATATCCATATGGTAAAACACCTAAGGATATCTGGTCACACAGGATTTTACAGTCGATTAATCGCAACCAAGACTCTCTTACACGCTCGAGAAGCGAAGGAGTCAACACCGTCGACTGAAGAAAAGTTGTACCCTCCTGTTCCTCCAGGTTCAAGTTCAAGGAAGTTATCTTCTTTGAAACTTCATGCACCAGGTGAGTCTGGGACTTCCCGCACTTCCCGCTAAGGGAATCTTCTACACAAACACACCTTGAGTGTACAAGTCCGAGAGATTCTTCCACCATGCTTTCGCTGTTCTATCTGGTCCTCAAATGATCATGTGCATCTGACTGATCTTGATAAGATCTCCTGCATTGAGATCTCATCGTCTAGCATCTTCTAGTTGAAGTAGACATCGCACCTCTATTGTGCTCACTATCACAACCAGGTGAATGGAATGACATGAATATTTCTGACACCAGTGCCTACTATCGCACCTCGACATAGGTGGAAATTCTCAAGGGAACTATGATAGCATATATCTCTCTACGGAGTACCCGCTCAAACGTCTGTTCTCAGGAACTACCATTATATACCAGCGGAACACCGAATATAGCCAAACCTCTACTATCCGAGGGTCTGGCATAGTGCAGAACCTCAGATTTCTCTGGTGCTGGAACTCACGAAGTGTGCTCAACCTGCACATATCCTCATCCTGATCAGCTGGGGTTGTATTCTCCTCAACTGGTAGGGTTTTTGTTACCTTCCCACCTAGAGAAAGAGGCTTGCATGATGGGTCCCGAACTTAGCTCTCGTCACTCAAAGAATTTTCACCACGAACTGTAGCTAGTATCCTAGATGGTTGTCATTGCGGATACATCCTGAATTTTATCAAGGAGTACCGCGGTCGGATGAGCATATCAATATATATCAACAACGATGGGGAGCGGACTTGAGAAGGACAGTCAAAGACTCAATTCTATATAATGCATGTACCATTGTTCCCTATAACAGGTATCTCAGGGTGCTGAGTCAAAATGCGGGTAATCAAGGTCCTGGTGAATGGTTACGTTGGCCTCCCGCACTATCACTCGACTCCCTGGCCTGAGATCCTCTCTCAAGACACATCGACACTATTACCCTAAACCCAACCAAGATCGTTTTAGGGAAACGTCCGAACAACGTCCCAAGGATCGAACAAGCTCTGATACCACTCTGTCATGACCCGACCCGTACCAGGGCTCGAGCCGCAACTACCCCAAGCCTACCTCAATAGGACTAGGGCCGGCGACTAGCGCCGAAGGCATAACAAACCCGGGGAGGCCTTTGCCTAATAACCTGTACAAACACACACAGTTAACTCAATGAAAAAGTGCAGAGAAATAAAAGGAAAGGTTCAACAATACGATAAAAAGGGAACCAAACAAAAAATGAATTAACCTCTAACAGTAAAAGTACAAGAAAAGTAAAGTTGTAATGGAAAGGGACAAAAATAAACACCCAACTAAAAAACTTCCACAACCCGGGAATGAGTGAAAAAGTAAAATAGCTGGAAGAGTCCCACTACAGAATCCCAAGCCATGAACACCACAAGCGGTCCAAGCACCCTGTATCCCGATGTTCCTATGATGTCACAATAAACCTGTTCGTCATCTGCAAGGGTATGCCAAATGCGGGCATAGCCCAAGCAGGGGTGAGTATAATAATACTCAATAGGATGCCCCGAAGGCTCGAGGGAGAAACAATATATGAACTGAAGAGTAGAGAAGTAAGAAAGAACAAGGTACAACAAGAGTGAACAAAAAGAGTACATACCCACCCAATAATAGATATGATCGCTCATAGAAACCCAAACGATAGAGTAAGGGGATCTTCATCTCACAACTCACAGCAGCCATATGCCCATACATATTCTTAGGGATACTAGAAATACTCGTAACTCAGAGTCGTAGTCTAGAGACAAGTCACACAACCACATACCCATGCTAGGGATCTAGTTCTAAGATTTCCATGAAGTAATCGTTCCGGGAGAACACACTCCACGACTCTGGTAGCTCTGATGATGTCCGTCCGAGAAGTACTGTTCATCGGGAAACGTCACGAGAGGTAGTTACACTCATAACAAGAGACACAATCCTGAGTGGGAAGGTCACGATAGATAGAAGCACTCATTACGTGAGAAAAATTCTTGAGTGGGAAAGATCACGATAGATAGAAGCACTCATTATGGGAGACACACTCTTGAGTGGGAAAGATCACGATACACAGATGAGGATCACTACCAGGGCCATGGCGGATAACGCGACTCATCTGGATTCACCAGCTAGGTGATTCACCAACTAGGTAGAGGATCAAAGCGTGATAGAGTTGGTCACGTCGATGCCTGACTCTACCTAGGGTCTGGAATGGATAGATGATCTCGCTTCGGGCCTCTCGGAGGGATGCCGACTCTATCACAAAAAGTCCTGCTGAAGGGATCATACTTTTGTTGAAGGAAACGATGCTTGACCTTCAGGGGAATGAGAAGAAGGGGTACTAACCAAAATGTAAGATTTCCAATATACTGTTCTAAAGAAGATCAATCCATGTACTGAAAAGTACACGGCGTGTAGAAAAGTTACATGTCGTGTCCTCTGACCCCGGGTACTACCCGTATACAACGACCCGTGTCACAAGGTTGGTCGTGTAAAATGCAACTACACAGCATGTAGAAAGGATCACCAGTCGTGTCAACGTATCTGGGGTCTGCTCCATGTATTCTGGCCATGTGCTCGTACATGACCTCAACCCATGTATGTCAACCCGTGAATATCAGTACACGGGGTGACCCTTGTTACTGGCCTCGCCTGGCCGTGTGGTGGAGTAATAACTCCAAAGATAGGAAAAACTTCTCATCGGAAAATGAACCCACACCCACGAGGTGGGGATTCCCATCTCTAATGAAGTAGAGGAGTATGGAATACTCATGCAATGAGTCATCAAGGGAATAGTCATCCTAGCTCTCACTAAAAGAAACACCTGGGTTCTGCTCCTCAGGTTATCGGTCATATCTCAACAACCAAAAAGTTTCACAAGGGAGAAACCCAATGGACCGCCATGTCATAGGGGGTCCAACACGATAGACGGTGCATCAATCGGACGCATAGTCTGTATGTTATAGACATTTTAGTGTCGAGGGCCCGGTTAGATTCATGTTCGATCCAACCCTGTCGTACTTCACACGACACTGGTTAATCAAACCAGTCACACTGTTGCGATCCATACGGAAAATCAAATGAGATAGACTACCCATTTTCCAAAACAAATAGCTGGTGAAAAAGTTGCATTTCCCCGCAACACGTGCGAACCGGGCCTCGTGGGGCCCGCACCTCAACCTCGACTTAAATAACCAAAATTGGTCTTAAAACATCCTTCTTAATTCCTCAGTCTCAGCGTCGCAGACGGTTTGTCATTCCAACACCGTATGAGAGAGATATGTCATATACAAGATCCCATAATAACAATAATAATAAGAATTGATCGAAGTCAGGGTCACCCTTCTGCTGACGGTTTGTGAAACCGAGATCACATGAAGAAGTTACAGACGAAAAAGTGTTTTATCAACAAAATTTATAATAACAATATTTTATTATTATTATTAATTGTTTATTTATTTATATTTCATATCTCTATACTCATTCCATGCATGAACATAGAAGCCCAAGTTGCAAATCACTCCTTATTTGATATTTATTTTTCTCTTGTAATTTTTATTTCTAAAATATCCTTCTCTCTCTCCAATATGATTCCACATTCACCATTTTGTTCTCCCAATTAGCACCCCAATCACCCAGCCTCCTTCCACGCGGCCAAAACCGGAACCACCTTCGGCTGCCAGTGCCGCTGCACCTCCAGCCTTCCATGTCGCCGCACCTCAACCCAGCTGCACCGTCGGATTCCACCTCGGCCTGCCCTACCTGAAACGCACACCACCGGGCCTATCACATGCACCGTTGTTGGCCACCTTGACTGAACCGCACCTGATAAAAACCTTGTCAGACCCACACCACAAGATCCTTCTGCACGCCATTCCAGGTTCGATTTAACTCGGAAAAAAGAGTCGAAAGTAGATCTGTGATCCTTGGGTCTAGACCTTCGCGTCTGTATGCTGCTTTCAACAAAGCATTGAGTTTCCAGTGCTCTAAATTATTTGGCGTGCCAAAGAACATGCGTAGATAGAAAAGGCATGGTATATGAGCAGATCGATGGCCATGTTAATTTGGACATCATTTTTCATAGAATCAAGAACATGTGGAATGAACTATTAAATATTTATCATGATTCAAGAATTTCAAATTCAAGATAAACAAGAAGAAAATTAATTCAATCAATTGTTTATCGATCAGGGAATTAATTTATATAATTCGCGTTCATCATGAGAAATTAAACCGAGGTAAGGAATCCACAAAGATAAATCCTACCTATGGTTTGAATCGATCATTGGAGAAGATCACATCCCTCAAGATCCGTTCGCTGTTGAAGAGGATCACACATGTAAAACAATGATAAGAAGATGTTGCGTTCATCGCTTTTCGATTCGCTTGGATCTGAGGCTTCATTGTTCTTAGTTCGTCGTTCATCAATGGGGAGAGGAGGAGAGGAGAGGAAGGGAGGGTTTACTATCATTGGAAAAAATGAATTATTTGGCCAGCCCCCTCTAAACAAAGAATTTATAACCTTCCGCTAGGTTAAAATAAAAAAATTAAATTTCTAAATAAACAATTATTTAATTATTTATTTATTCTACCGTGATGGCGTATATGTCAAACACCTGATGAGGACAAAGGATATACCTTTCTTAGGGTAAAACCTACGTTCTGAGCTCATTAGTGACCTCCGATTTTTAATCTGAGACCCTTTTCTAGAGATATTCTTGTTTGAAAAATTAAATGAATAAATTAATAATTTAATTTATCCATTTAATACATCGCCAACGTGTGAGGGGTCTGAAAATCCCATGCTGACTTATTTTATGTCGCTCTTAGGGGAAACACTGCGTTCTGGACCCAACCGTGGTCTCAGATTTCTGATCCAATCAACTATTTACGAGATATACCATTTTCTTTAGTTAACCACACGTGCGTAATATAAAAACAGTTAACATTTTTATAAAATTAATTCCAGGCACACCGGGCCTCTGTATTGCACGTCGTCTCAATGCCTAGCTTTGGAAATATTCTTAGAAATATTTCAAAGTCTTATTAGGCCAAAAACCGGGCCTCAACAAAAAGCATCATTATGAAAATTTCAAGTACAAGAAACTTCATTACGAAAATTTCAAGTACGAAAAACTTCATTACAAAATAGATGAAAAAACATCATTACGATTATTTTTTAAAAAAAACTGACTATGAAAATTTTCAAAAACATCATTACGAAAAATCTGGAAAAACTTCATTACAAAAAGTCATTAAAAATTTCATTACAAAAATTAACCGGAAAAACTTCATTATGAAAAGTTGTGAAAAACGTCATTACGAAAAATATGAAAAACTAGCAAGAAAATGTACACCCCCTATGAAAAGAAGTTTATTACTATAAGAAGATTGGTTCAACAGAAATTTATTGAGGAGAATTACCATACGATTATCATTCCTAAATTCTGTTTAATGTATTCAAATCTATCGATGGGAAATGATTTTTTGGAAATATCAGCAAGTTGATCTTGGATTCCGATAAATTGAAGAATGATATCTCCTTTTTGTGTGTGATCCCTAAGAAAGTGATGCCTAATATCTATGTGCTTTGCACAAGAGTGATGTGTAGGGTTTTTACTAAGGGAAATGGCACTTGTGTTATCACACATAATTTGAGTCTTAGTAAAACTCATACCCTATTATGTGAGTGTGTGTTGCATCCACAATACTTGAGCGTAATGACTTCCAGCTGCTACATATTCAGCTTCAGCAGTGGAAAGTTCTACTGAGTGTTGCTTCTTGCATGGACATGAAACTAATGAATCTCCTACGAAATGACAAGTTCCATATTTACTCTTTCTATCCATTCGACATCCACCAAAGTCAGCATCCAAAAACCGTTTTAGAATAAAATCATTTCCAAAAGTATAGAAGAGTCATAAATCCATGGTTCCCATTAAGTAGCGAAAAATTCTTTTCACTGCCTTTAAATGAGATTCCTTGGGATTGGATTAATATCTTGCACATAAGCATAGTGAAAACATTATGTCTGTACGACGAGCTGTCAAGTAATGTAAACGTCCTATCATACCTCTAAATGTTGTTTGATATACTGGTTTCCCAGCTTCATCAAGATCAAATGTGTTTGAGGTACCAATGGGAGTACTTATACTTTTAGTGTTGTCATATCCATACTTTTTAAGACGATATTTAATATACATATGTTGGGATATATAGATTCCTTCTGGTTTTTAAGAAATTTGAAAACCCAGGAAAAATTGATAAATCACCCAGAATACTCATTTCAAACTCAGATTTCATTAGATTCATAAAGGAATTGGTTAAAGATTGCTGAGTTGAACCAAATACAATGTCATCAACATAAATTTTAACAATCAAAACATTTTCCTTGTCATTATTTATAAAAAGGGTTGGATCTGAATTTTTCTTAACATAGTTGTTTTCAAGAAAAAATCCTGTAAATCTATGTATCACCCCAAGATTCCATGGCACGTTTCCCTTTGAATAATTCAATGGGGTGCATTGTACGCAACTTTGAGATTCTAACACACCACAACCAATCAAACTAGCTGTTATGAATAGTAATACCTACTTTTTTAAATTTTATAAATTCTATCTCTCAAAATGGACTTTATTTTTGGACTCGGAATATCGAAATTATCCTAGGGTGAAATTTTGGTACTTTTCGGATAACTTTCATATTTTGATAAATAGTAAAAATTACTAAATTTTGTTTAAAAACAAGTTTTTTAATCGAAATAATTAATATTGATAAATTATGAATTTGAGTGGTTTTAAAGTATATATAGAATATATTTTTACCATTTAATTCAATTTTTGTCATTGTACATAATTTTACAATTAAACCAGACATAAACATGTGCCAATCTTTTGATAGTTATTATCTCTTAAAAACATGCTTTTTGTTTTGACAGCGGGAATTAATTTTAAATTAATTTCTACCACTTATGTGTTTTGAATTTAGAAAAAAAGATTCCATATTTGGAATCAGGATGTTCAAATTGTGTAAATAGGTAACTTTTATTTTTAGACATTTTGAATAATTATTTCGGTAAATATTTAATTTACCATGGTTAAAGGGTAAATCCGGTAAATAAGGGTTAAAAAATAATATTATAATAAAAAAAATTACCCAAAAACGTGTCCTAACCTTATTGGTTGATACATGTACGACCATGGGAATCTTTGGGTCGATTTTCGGACCCCTTGGTGCCACTTGTAAGTGATAGAGACACTTTATTTTAATTAAGTTAAAATGAATACAAAAATGACACAAGCATATATCTTTTAGAAAAACAATTTTTACATAGGGTTATATATGTTATATTTTCGACTATAAAGATTCATTAAAAATGTAAAAATATTTCCTACATAATGGTATTTTATATATAAATTTTAGACATTAAATAATTTAATTTATTTTTGACACAAAGTTGATGCAGTAATTACCATAATAGTGAAAAATTAAAATGATTGATATTGTAGATACCCAAATAAATATAATATGAAAATTTTTATGAATTACACTAATTTTATAGGTTAATATGAAATTTTAGGAATTATTAAATTATCTTTTTTCGAAGTAATCATTCTGTTATGATTTTTACAAAAATCAATTATTGAATAGTGTCAAAATTGACATAAAAGAGTTTTTAAAACAAATATTATATTATTAATTGATATTAAATTACCAAAAATCTATGGTTCTGCCAAGAGACTTATATCAGGATAGGTGTATCATTAATGGACCACTCGAGGGTCTCTTGGATGTATATAGTATATTTATTAACCATATAATATAAAAATACAAAGAGACATTGTAAAAGTGAAACTAATTAACTAAGAGTTAATACTTAAAGATAAGGATAATATAATGACCCAAACCTGTCAAGATTCTATTGGTTGAGTGTTTTTCGACCTATCCCCACCTTAAACTTTAAATAATCCACTTTGGAGTCATTAGAAACCGAATATGAATTTATTATAAAATAAAATGTTTAGCTTTTCCAAAGGTGCCCCTCACCCCTCTTATAAAAGGGCACTCCCCCTTCTCATTACTTCACACCTTAAAATTCTTTTGGTTCAGCCAAACCCTGCTAACATACTCTCTCAAATTCCCCCACTACAACCTAGAGGCCATAGTTTGATCATAAAGCCAACCTATGGAGCCCTTTTGATCAAATCAAAATGAAGAACCCGAACAAGAGGTAATGTTTTTACCACCCATTTTCAAATTCTTTTCTTCTTCAACTTCTTATTTCATTGTTATTACCATTATAAATTAATTAACACAGTGTCTACTATATAGTGTAATATTATTATAAATATAGTACAACCATATTCAGTATTCTATCCATCCTCTGAATGACATGTCACCATACGTGCGTACGTACGGCTTACCGTCTCCACGTCGTGGTGTAATTGTCATTCAATAAATTATTATTTTGATGGGTATAATAATGATGTTTAATTCATGTAAATAATAAATATAACATGATAATTATACTTTCTATATGATATACCTTCCAATTATATATTATTTTAACTTCAAAAGAATGATATTGTCGCTCGTGCGTACGTACGGACTACCGTCTCCACGAACGCGATGAGATTCATTCTCCATCGTATCCATTCAAGTATAATTATCATTTGATTATTTAGAAATAATGTTTAATTACTTGATATCATTCTACATATGAATAAGCTACTACCTATCAATGAAAAACATGGCTTACGTAACAAAACATATAAAAGAAAATGAGTAAGTTAACACTCGAAACAATGATAATACTAAGATATTATTAACAAATCAATGTAAAAAGATCATATATGATATCATATTGATGTAAATGATTCTTGTATAATTCAATAAAATTTATTTCACCAGTATACAAGAGGTTAAACTACCATCGACCAGGGAAAAAGTACAATGTAAGGGGTTTCTTATCTCACATTTAATTCTGTGAGATTTCAATTGTTCACCACTTATTTATTACATGTGGTGTGTGTAATGGCCATGATTGTATTCATTGTGTAATATAATTTAATTTATTGATATTTACATCATATTTGTATTATACTTCTTTCATGGGTGAATGTTTCATAAGTTACCAAATCGATAAGGGAATTTGAAATTTCAATTTCCACTCATTCGGCTTTACGCATACTTCATTGATTATTTTACTCCATGATTATGTGTGGAATAACTATTAATTTGATTATTTAATAATTTACACTCCCCTTTATATGGATATACTTTTTATACACATAATAACTCCATTGATAAATTCTCAAGTCATCAGTATGAATTTGATAAGAGTAATTTTTACTCAATCTTGATTTGATGAGATAAACATCCAATTCATTGGTGTTGTTTCTACAAGAATATGTGTTAATGTACTTTGATTTTTTTACACTGAATATCCAATCATATTTAGTGCATATATATTTTTCACACATAATTATGTCGTTGATTTATCCTTAACCTAATGATACAGCCTTTATGAGAGATTTCATCTCAATTTACATTCCATTGAGACTTCATTGTTGTTATACACCAAATCACTTTTATGTGGTGTATATAATGTACTTTTACATAGTATATCATGAATCCATTTATTCTCATGATATTACAAATTTTTTATTACCTCAATTATTTGTATTCAAGTGTCTCTCTTTTGGTTAAAAATTCTAACTAATATACCATTTTTAAATGTTTTAAAGACTTATTCTTCTAAATATTTCTCATTAATGTCCATGTTTTAAAAATGGTTTTAAGGATTTATTTATATGGATATTAATGTTTTAAAATTAAAAATCATTTTAATAGTTTCAAAGTGGTATTGGAATCTTTGATTCTAAAATCTATTTTAAATGGATTCTTGACAAATAGTCTGACTTTTAATAGATTTCATGAAAAAGGGGCATATTTCACTCTAATTATTTTGATGATTATTTTCATCTACGTCAATATCCTACATCATTCTCGATTGAAGTTAATATGATACAATAAAATATCCCATATTGTATCGAATGAGTTATTTTTTACTGTGGATGTGCTATCTTTATACCATTCGTGGTTTGTGGATAAAGTATTGACATTTCGTATGCTAGTTTTAATACGAATATTTATGTTATGTTTAAAACTTTTCATATGAGGAATGAATTGGACATAGTAAGTGACAGGTAGAGCCCTCTATAGCTCCTCGATGAATCGGTAGGTCTCATGAGACAAACTAGTGTCTTGGCACAAGGCCTTGACAAAATCTTAATTGTAGTCTTGCCATGAGGCCTTGGCTATGTGGTTATGATAGTCTGGAATTATGCATTCCATCATTATGAAAGTGGTTATTGATATTGCATGTGATTGTTTTACTAGTAGAATATCAATGTGAATAAGTAAATGGAATTATTTCATTTTATCTTTTCCATAAAATTCTGAAGTTCATGTTTAAAAGGCTTTTGTTTTAGATAAAAATTGCTTTAAGTGTTTATGCTTATCTACAAAAGATTCTACTATATTGTTATACTTACTAAGCATCTGAGCTAACCCCTTTCAATGTTTTATCTTTTCCCAGGATGTGAAGAAGTAATTTATGAATGACCTGTAGGGATAATATGAGGGGATATTAATACAAGATGTTGTTGTAGTTTTTTTACCTTATAATGTAATGTAATACTTATGAATATATCTAGTGTTTCCAAGACTACTAAACTAATCGGTCTTTCGAGACTTGATCCTTTTTTATCATGCCAATGTTATGTAATGATGCACCGACTCTGGGTATCTAGGGTTGGGGCGTTATAGTTGGTATTAGAGGAATTTTAGTACAAACCTCGGAAGCTAGATTTAGATAAACTCTGATTAGAGCATGTAGACCTAATATGAACTTTGAGGATTATTATAGAAGAACTTCCTAAAATATTGGTATTGTAGAGTTTTTGTGAGTTTCCGAGCAATACATCCCTGTCTGGATACGAGTAGGTAGAGGCGGCTCTGGAACAGATGTACCTAGGGGTAAAACCCGAAAACACCGCTTTTAGTTATACTCGAACGGGAACTGGTGAACGACAACGGGCCTTGCTGCACTCTTGGTTACGACACTCCCGGGGGATATGCTTAGGATAATTTACATTTTCTTTACAAACTGATTTGATGTATTATATATAAGATGAGAGTAAATGACCATGGCTAATCCTAATGTGTTTCAAATTGAGAATATGTTGACATGTTAATCTCTAAATGATTTTATGACTACTGTTACTCACACAATGCTTTTTGGTTTTAGTAAATGGCTGGATTCCAAGGAAGTCATAGTGACTTTGAGAATGATGTACAAAGTGGGAATCATGGTGGCAATGAGCAAAAAAATGGATTGTTGATAGGTGTAAAAGATATCGTCTTTATTCCAAATCAATTTTCCAAAAATATGATCAAAAATATATATATTAACAAATTCCCAGACTCAACAAAGAAGTGAAAGGTGATGAATGATAAGAGCTCCAATAGTGAAACCATGGAGAAAGGAATCCTCAATTTCTATCATGCAGGAAATGTGGAAGGAGACACCCAGGAAATTGTCTCAATGGGACAAAGAAATGCTATATGTGCGGGAAGGAAGGACATAATGTGAAGAATTGCCGAAGAAAAATGAAGAGTATTATGGTAGAAGATAAAAATGGTCCCAAGAATCCATTTATAGTCGTTTTCCATAAATGTAGGGGACCTGGGCATTACCCGAGTGAATTCCCTATTCTATAGGATATTTTCTTGGTTAAAGAAGAAGCTATGTGGAAATAAATGGTTGGAGAAATGTTTAAAAAGTATTAGTGATCCTTGTTGATGGGTTTACTTTTGAATAACTTTCTCTTGTATTTTTAACCCTGCAGTTTTCCATGTGAGAATGATATTTGAGGAAGAATTATCTTTTCTCTTGCGAATATAGTTATAAATAACCATTTGGTTTATATGATCATTGGGTTTGAGTCAATTATAAGTTATTATAATTTGGGATGAAAATGAAAGGTATGAGATAAGATTTCTGGTTAAATTATGTTATGGTTATTTTGATGAATTTTTCTCATTTTGGTAATTTTATAAAATATAGTTTTTGAAAAAGGACAACACGCAAACTATGTGACAACCCGTCCCTTCGGACAAAGCTGTGGGAATCGAACCCACAACCAAAGTGCGATTGGGATTTATCACCTACCACTAGACTATGTGAAGTCCCTGGTCAGTGTGACTATTATTTTTAGTTAAATGTTTTTATTGATCAATAATAATTTGATTTGGGATCTTGTGTCTTATCAAATGAATACCCTTAGTATAGGAAAATGATTTGGTGATTAAGTGATAAATGTTATTTTAGAAGTTGTTCACTTTTTTGGGAACACTATATGCCCAAGGAAAATAGAATATTATTGGATTTAATTTGAGGAGTAATGGTGGATTTTTATCTATGTTTGTATTGTGTATTTATAGTGATTTGGGTTATTTATGGAAATGATTAGGTTAATTACTTTTAAGTATGCGACTTTAAGAGTAATTCATGTCATTTGGAGATACAATTTAACGTGGAAGACTACATTCTTATAAGTTTTTGGTTTCAATATTTTTTTGGATTATATTTAAGGATTTTAAGGACAAATGATTATTGAATGGTATTTATTTAACTTTGGGGTATTGATGGTTTAATTTTAGAAATTAAAATTATTGTTTTTTTCTCTAATGGAATATCCATTTGGGGGATCATCAGATATTATACTAACCATTTTGTTTTTGATTAATCTCTAAAGACAAGGTAAATATATAGTTTATCCTATGTGGATCATGTATTTCTATAGATGATTATTCTAGCTCTTCCATTGTGACCAAGTCTTCTTGAATACTCATTTTTCAAAAAAAAAAGAGTTAGTGGTAAAAAGTTATTAATGAATGAAAATCTACTTAAAAAGTAAGTATATCTCTTTATGTTATTAGTTAATATCATAAATTAATTTCTCTTCCTTATGTAATGCAACTTAAAACAAAAAATGTTTTCTGTTTACTTTTCCTACTGGGAGACTAATGACCGTTTGTCCCAACACAAGTTTGTGATTTTTTTATTGTTAACTTTCTCCTGATCATGTTTACTATCCCTCTCCATCAGAACATAACACTTAGTTTATCGTCCATATCCTTGTTGTCCTACCTGGAATCCTAGTATGAGTTATCTTGGGTGACCTTTATACCTCTCTTCCTTTCTTTTAAAGTGATATTTTTATTGACTCTTTTTCCGATGTGGGAATTTCCATTATATTATGAAGCCCAATTTTAAAAAATTTCGAGGATGCAATATATTGAAGGAGGAGAGAATGTAACACCCCAAGATTCCATGGCACGTTTCCCTTTGAATAATGCAATGGCGTGCATTGTACGCAACTTTGAGATTCTAACACACCAAAACCAATCAACCAAGCCGTTATGAATAGTAATACACACTTTTAGAAATTTTATAAATTCTATCTCTCAAAATGGACTTCATTTTTGGATTTGGAATTTTAAAATTAGCCTAGGGTGAAATTTTGGTACTTTTCGGATAACTTTCATATTTTGAGGAATAGTGAAAATTACTAAATTTTAAATTAAAACAACTTTTTAAATCAAAATAATTAATATTGATAAATGATGAATTTGAGTAGTTTTAAAGTATATTTAGAATATATTTTTACCATTTAATTGAATTTTTTTCATTGTACATAATTTCACAATTAAACCAGACATAAACAAGTGCCAATCTTTTGATAGTTATTATCTCTTAAAAACACGCTTTTTGTTTTGACAGCGGGAATTAATTTTAAATTAATTTCTGCCACTTATGTGTTTGGAATTTCAAAAAATGGATTCCATATTTTTAATCAAGATGTTCAAATTGTGTAAATAGGTAACTTTTATTTTTAGACATTTTGAATAATTACTTCGGTAAATATTTTATTTACCATGGTTAAAGGGTAAATCCGGTAAATAAAGGTTAAACAATAATATTATAATAAAATAAATTACCCAAAAACGTGTCATAAACTTATTGGTTGATATATTTCCGACCATGGGAATCTTTGGGTTGATTTTGGGACCCCATGGTGCCACTTCTATGTGATAGGGACACTTTATTTTAATTAAGTTAAAATGAATACAAAAATGAAACAAGCATATATCTTTTTGAAAAACAATTTTTACATAGGGTTATATATGTTGGATTTTAGACTATAAATATTCATTAGAAATATAAAAATATTTCCTAAATAATGGTATTTTATTTATAAATTTTATACATTAAATAATTTAATTTATTTATGATACAATGGTGATGAAGTAATTACCATAATAGTGACAAATTAAAATGATTGATATTTTAGATACCCAAATAAATATAAGTTGAGACTTTTTATGAATTTAACTAATTTTCTAGGTTAATATGACATGTTAGAAATGATTTAATTATATTTTTTTGGAAGTAATCATTCTGTTATGATTTTTAAAAAAATCAACTATTGAATAGTGTCAAAATTGATATAAAAGAGTTTTTAAAACAAATATTATATTATTAATTGAAATTAAATTACTAAAAATCTAAGGTTCGGCCAAGAGACATATATCAGGATATTTGAATCATTAATGGACCACATGGGGGTCTCTTGTATGTATATAGTAAGTTAATAACCATATAATATAAAAATACAAAGAGACATTGTAAAAGTGAAACGAATTAACTAAGAGTTAATACTTAATGATAAGGTTAATATAATGACCCAAACCTGCCTAATTATATTGGATGAGTGGATTGCGACCTATACCAACCTTAAACTTTAAATAATACACTTTTGAGCCACTGGAAACTGAATATGAATTTATTATAAAATAAAATTTTTAGCTTTTCCAAAGGTGCCCATCACCCCTCTTATAAAAGGGAACTCCCCCTTATCATTACTTCACACCTTCAAAGCCTTTCGGTTTTGCCAAGCCCTTCTCAAATACTATCTAAACATACCTCAAGAAATCCTAGAGGCCATAGTTTGATCAGAAAGCCAACCTAAATATCCCTTTTGATCAAATCAAAAGGAAGAACCCGAAGAAGAGGTAATGTTTTTACCACCCTTTTTCAAATTCCTTTCTTCTTCAACTTCTTCTTTATTTGTTATTCCCATTCTAAATTAATGAATACAGTATCTCCTATATACTGTAATATTATTATAAATATAGTACAACCATATTCAGTATTATATCCATCCTTTGAATGACATGTCACCATACGTGTGTACGTACGACTTACCGTCTCCATGTCATGGTGTAATTGTCATTCAATAAATTATTTTTTGGATGGGTATAATAATTATGTGTAATTAATGTAAATAATAAATATAACATGATAATTATTCTGTATATAGGATATAACATCCAATTATATATTATTTTAACATCAAAATAATGATATTGTCGCTCGTGCATACGTACGGACTACCGTCTCCACGAACGCGATGAGATTCATTCTCCATCATATCCATTCAAGTAAAATTATCATTTGATTGTTTAAAAATAATGTTTAAGGACTTGATATCATTCTGTATATGAATAAGATACAACCAATAAATGAAAAACATGGCTTACCTAAAAAAACATATAAAAGAAAAAGAGTATGTTAACACCAGAAACAACGATAATACTAAGATATTATTTACAAATCAATGTTAAAAGGTCATATATAATATCATATTAATGTAAATTATTCTTGTATAATTCAATAACAATTATTTCACCATTATATAGGAGGTTAAACTACCATCGACCATGGAAAAAGTACAAAGTAAGGGGTTCCTTATCTCACTTTTAATTCCGTGATATTTCCATTGTTCACCACTTATTTATTGCATGTGGTGTGTGTACTGCCCATAATTGTAATAATTGTGTAATATACATTAATTTACGGATACTTACATCATCATTGTATTATCCTTCTTTCATGGGTGCATGTTTCATAATTTACCAAATCGATAAGGGAATTTGAAATTTCAATTTCCACTCATTCGGCTTTACGCATACTTCATTGATTATTTTACTCCAAGATTATGTGTGGAATCACTATTCACTTGATTCTGTCATAATTTACACTCCCCATTCTATGGATATACCTTTTATACACATAATCACTCCATTGATAAATTCTCAAGTCATCTGTATGAATTTGATAAGAGTAATTTTTACCCAATCTCGATTTGTTGAGATAAACATCCAATTCATTGGTGTTGTTTCCACAAGAATATGTGTGAATGTACATTGATTGTTTTACACTGAATATCCAATAATATTTAGTGTATTTATATTTTTCACACATAATTAGGTCTTTGATTTATCCTTAACCTAAGGATACAACCTTTATGAGAGATTTCATCTCAATTTACATTCCATTGAGACTTCTTTGTTGTTATACACCAAATCACTTTTATGTGGTGTATATAATGTACTTTGACATAGTATATCATGAATCCCTTTATTCTCATGATATTAAAAAGTTTTGATTACCTCAATTATTTGTATTCAATTGTCCTTCTTTTGGTTAGAAACTCTAACTAAAGTACCATTTTTAAATGTTTTAAATACTTATACTTCTAAATATTTCTCATTAATGTCCATGTTTTAAAAATGGTTTTAAGGATTTATTTATATGGACATTAAAGTTTTAAAATTAAAACTCCTTTTAATCGTTTCAAAGTTGTATGGGACACTTTGATTCTAAAATCTATTTGAAATGGATTCTTGACAAAGAGTGTGACTTTAAAATGATTTCTAGAAAAAGGGGTATATTTCACTCTAATTGTTTTGATGATAATTTTTATCTATGTCAATATCCATCATCATTCTCTATTGAGGTTAATATGATATAATAAAATCTTACATATTGTATCTAATGAGGTATGTTTGACTGTGGATGTGCTATCTTTATACCATTCATGGTTTGTGGATAAAGTATTGACATTTCGTATGCTAGTTTTTATACGAATATTAATGTTATGTTTAAAATTTTCATATGAGGAATGCATTGGACGTAGTATGTGACGAGTGGAGCCCGCTATAGCTCCTCGATGCATCGGTAGGTCTCCTGAGACAAACTAGTGTCTTGTCACAAGGCCTTGACAAAATCTTAATTATAGTCTTGGCACGAGGCCTTGGCTATGTGGTTATGATAGTCTGGCATTATGCATTCCATCATTTTGAAAGTGGTTATTGATACTGCATGTGATTGTTCGACTAGTAGAATATCAATGTGAATAAGTAAATGGAATTATTTCATTTTATCTTGGCAATATTATGCTGAAGTTCAATTTTAAAAGGCTTTTGTTTTAGTAATAAATTGCTTTAAGTGTTTATGCTTATCTACGAAAGCTTCTGCTATATTGTTATCCTTACTGAGAATCTGAGCTCACCCCTTTTAATGTTTTATCTTTTTCCCAGGATGTGAAGAAGTAATTTATGAATGACCTGCAGGGATAGTATGAGGGGATATGAAGACAAGATGTTGTTGTAGTTTTTTTACCTTATGATGTAATGTAAGACTTATGAATATATCTAGTGTTTCCAAGAATACTAAACTAATTGGTATTTCGAGACATGATCCATTGTGATCATGCCAATTTTATGTAATGATGCACCGACTCTAGGTATCTAGTGTCGGGGCATTACAATCTATCATACCATGCTCGAGGGGCTTCTTAAAGGATATACAAAGCATTGGTAAGTCTAAAAACATGATCATGATATTATTTAACTTCAAACCCAGGAGATTGTTCAAAAAAAAGCTTCCTCTTGAACATAACCATTAAGGAAAGTACATTTCACATCCATTTGAAAAAGTTTGAAATTGAAGAATGCTGCAAAGGCAAGTAAAATACGAATAGATTCAAGTCTAGCTACTGGTGCATAAGTTTCTTCGTAGTCTATTCATTCTTGTTGATAATAGCCTTTAGCAGCTAATATATATTTATTTCTTTCAGTGATTCCATTTTTATCACATTTATTCTTGATTTCCCATTTTACTCCAATAATATAAGTTCCCTTAGGTCATTCAACCAAGGTCCAGATTTATTCCTTTAGAATTAATTTAGTTCATCTTGCATGGCTTTAATCTAAAAATCATCACCTAATGCTTCATAAGTGATTTTTTGTTCTAATTAAGAAAGAAATTCTAGATGTTCTATTTCATTTCTTAAGGAAAATTTAGTCCTTATAGGTTGATTTACATCCCTGATGATGTTATCACTAGGATGATTCTTTAGAAACAACTTATTTGGGTTTTTAAAAACCTGTTCATCAATATAGGGTAGAAAATCTTCTGGGGTAAATGTTTCTGAAGTATCTTTTTGAAAATTTTCCTTATCAGAAGGATCTTCTAACAAAGGTTGATAATCAGTTTTTGAAAACACATCCGAAGATTTAGGTTGGTGTTGTTTAAAAACATAAGGATTAGTTTCATCAAATCTAATATGTACTGTCTCTTCAACAGTACAAGTGTTTTTATTGAAAACTCTATATTCCTTAAGAGTTGTGGAGTATCCTAAGAAAATTCTTTCATCAAATTTTGGTGTGAATTTATGTAGAAAATCTTTAGTATTCATAATTAATACCTTGAAAACAAAAAACATGAAGTAGGAATGTTTAGGTTTTCTTCCATTCCATAACTCATTAAGAGTTTTATTATGAAAAGGTCTAATCAAAAGTTGATTTATAGTATAACAAGGATTACTTAAAGCTTTATCCCAAAAATGTTTGGATATAGAGTATTCAATCAACATGGTTCTTATTATCTCTTAAATAATTCTATTTCATCTTTCAATAATACCATTCTGTTGAGGTGTTATGGGTGCTGAGAAGTTATGAGGAATTGTTTTTCTACTACAAAAAGTTTCAAAATCAGAATTTTGAAATTCTCCTCCATGATCACTATGAATAGTTTTAAATGGAAGATTTCTCTCATTTTTAACTTGGGCTCTAAAAATTTTGAAATAAGAAAAATCTTCATACTTATTTTCTAGAAAATAGACCCATGTAAATATAGTGTAATCATCAGCTAAAAGAAATATATAGTACTTGCCTCCAATGCTTCCAGTTTGTATAGGACCAAAGAGATCCATATACACTAGCTGTAATGAATCAGTAGTTGTGACTTCAACAACTAATTTAAAACATGATTTATGTTTCTTTCCATATTGTCGAGGGTCAAAAACTTTTGAGGAATCAAATATAAGCTCCAGTAGATCCTTAAATAACCTTTCCTTAGAGAGTTTTCATAAGTTACTAAGGTTACAGTGACATAACCTTCTATTCCATAACCAAGATTGATCTTCCATTTCACTAAGACAAGGTAGATCATGGATCCTATGGTCTTATATGTTTAGTGTGTAAACATTCTCTTGCCTATGGGAAGAAATAATAAACTCTTCCTTAGAATTGTGTACTATGAACTTTTCATTACTAAAATTCACAAGGTAACCTTCATCACATAATTTACTATTTATAATGAGGTTTTGCTTACGAAATTTAACAAATAAACCATTTGAAATAATGGGTTTTCCAATAAGAACTATGTTACATATACTAATAATTCCTCCCTGAGCATTATCTCCAAAAATTAATTTCCCTCCTTTCGTCTTTATAATCTTTTCAAAGTAGTTTTTGTTACAAGGAATATTCCACGAACATCCAATATCCATGTACCACGTATTTTTGTTGGTACTCTCTCTAATTTCCTGAAAAAAAAGAGTTAGACTTTTGGAATCCAAACATTCGTGGATCCAGAAATTTCATAAAGCACTATTTAAGGCACCCACATATTTTTATAAAAATAGGCTTTATGAAATCATAAGGACTGGGTTTTTTTAGAGGACAATTCTTTGCCCAATCTCTACCACACTGACACTTAGTACGAAATGAAGCACTATGAGGAACAAATAAATTGTTACTAAAAATTGGTTTAGAACTAGTATAGCCAAAACCAGAACTATTTGTTTAAGGGTCGGATTTGAGAATTGATTTTATCAAAATTTTATTTACCTAAGGTAATGTATAACAAACACATTCTCAAGGAGAATATTTAGGATTTGAGTTTGATAACCAAGTTCTTGTCTTCAAAAAAATTGGATTTTGAACAAGATCTAGGCTCAAAAACATTTTTCTTAGAAATTAAGTTTTCTAGATTATTAGAATGTTTATTCTTCTCACAATAATCTTCCTCAAGATTTTTTCAAATACTTTCAAAATAAAATACTTTCTTATGAAGATATTTAGAAAGATCTGATATTTATTTAGTAAGAATAGTATTCCTAGAATTTTCCTTATCATGTTTTTTTCATTAGTTTTGAATTCTCAATCTCAATAAGTTTTGAAAACCTAGAAGATTATTCGTAAGAAGGTAAAGTATTATCTTCATCAGAAGAAGATTCATCATCCAAAGAGTTACAATATTTATCATTACTATAATTTTCGTTTAAAGAATCATTGGTCAATGATTCAGCATTGTGTACCTTAGCCATTAAACAATGATTGTTAATAGGTAGTCTGGCTATTAGACCATGATTTTTCTATCCTGAAGATTCATAATCTGAAGATTCATATGACGAGTCTCCAACACTAGCACTCCAGGTGTCAACACCTTTCAAGACATTCTTAACATTATCCCTGTAGTACTTCTTTCTGTTTCTCTCAAAATCCTTTTCCTTTCATTATTTTTTCTTAAGCATAGGACAATCAGATCTTATCTGTCCAGCTCTCTTTCATTCAAAACATGTGAATTTTGAATCTTTCTTATCATTCCTTTCCTTTTTCTTATATCTGGATTGAAAGTTCCTCTGTCTAGATATCTTGTTCATCCTTCGAGCAAGATTTGGTAATTCATTTTCTAAGGATTCACATACACTAGATTCGGATTAGATAACAACTTTCTTAGATTTGGATCTAGTAACTCTCTTAGGAGTCTTAGATTTCATATGATTGGAAGTTGTAGTAAAAGCAACATTGCCATTCTCATTATTCTTCATAACATTATCAACATCTCTCTTCATTCTAGTCTCATGCTGAAGAAGAGTTCCAAACTTCTCATCTTAGGAAATCTAAGTAGACTTTCTGTTCTCATCTATATATGTCCTCTAGGATTCCCACTCATTGGGATTGATGTCTATGATCTTATCAACAAGAGCTTCATCATCTAATCCTTTCTCACTCATGGATTGTAAACTATTAAAAATATTCATGAATCTTTATTGCACCTTACATATGGGTTCTCCAAAAGGACGTCAAGAACCATGATATTCATCTCTGAGCATGGATCTTATAGTTTCAATTACATTGGAAGTTCCAAAGTGTGTAACTTCAAGTTTCTTGCAAATACAATTTGCTGCTTCACAAGATAAAATTTGGCTATATATGTTTCTAGTCATGGATCAAAGAAAAGTACTGCGTACCTTATAATTCAGTTGATATTCATGCTTTTATTGATTGGTAAAGGTACTAACTTCTTTGTCAGGGATTTTATATCATCTGGTAAGCATAAAAAAATTATTAACTTTAGTATTGATAATGAAAGTCTTCATGCAATCTCTCAAATATTTTAATCATTTCCATCAAAGATAGGTGGTCTAGTTGGATTGAGATTGTCTATGGAACCAACATTGATTCCTACTATATTAAAGAATATTTTTTCCAGAAAAAGTAGTTAATAGAAAAAGTTCATAAACAAGGGAATATTCCTATGAAAGGAAAAAATAGAAAAATGGTATATCTAAGAAAAAATGAATCCAAACTATATGAGTCTGAAAAAATGATTATGAAAAAGTGTGATTCTAGAAATTCAATTCCCAAAGTAATGAGAAGAAGAATTCTCTTCTAAATATAATCATGAGATTAATTTAGAGTTAACCTCCTTTGATACCAATTATTGGATCGAATATGTAAAAATGTGATGCTCAAATACAAGTGGGGTGGTGAATTTTATACTTTGAAAATCCCAAAGGAAATTTTTCCATAACCAAAATTCACAACACCTCTAATCTCTAATAACTTTCCTGATTCTGGAAAAGTTATTTCGGAAATTAAACTTAACAAAAGTTTAAAACAACTATGATTCTACAATAAAGTGTATATAATCCTATATAATTAGAGTACAAGTATAAGGAAGTATAAAAAGATTATACTTTCCTCAACAACTAAAAGCACAACGTAATACAAAATAGAAATACTACAAGTAAAAAGTTATATTTTTTTTAACACAAAAAGAAGGGTATCCAACAACCCTGGATAAAAGGTCCCTTGATTTATACATTCAAGGAAGACTGTCTTAACCAAACCCAGGTAAGCCCTCAATCCTAAGATCGGTATCTCTCTTCCTATCCCCGAAAGCATTTGATTTGTAAGGATATCGGAAACTCTGACTTCACAACCTGAAGTCTCTGATTTCAAGGAAATCACACCTCTTCACTAAGAAAATCTGCACGACGCAATGTTTGAACAATCCGTTCGATCTTTCTACATGAAGCCTGAGAGTTTATAAGAGCCTCTCTCTCTAGAAATCACTTCAACAATATATATGCACAGTTGTAAAAGTTCAGTCTCTCAAAAAGTTCTAAGCTCTTTCAAATGAGATCTTATTTATAAGCACGTCTTCAACGGTCGGATCCCTCCTCCAACGGTCATATTTTTCCTTCAATTTAAGAGGGACATGTACACGTGTCACTCAAACAATGGTAAGTGAGTAACTGAATGCATGACATTGTTTTATAACAAAACAAGTGTAAGAATAACTAAAATATAATATTCAGAATGTAAGAAAATTAAAGTTCAGAGTCTAACAAAAATTGAATTCAGAGACTATAATACAAGGATATTTAGATTCTGTTTTCTAGGAACTCAGAACCTGAACTCTTTAGAATTCCGAATTCCGAATTTCAAGGAAATTCAGAATCTGGATTCACAAGAATTCAGAACCAGAACATAAAATGTTCGGAGTAAGACTTCATGAGAATTTGGAGTCAGAACTCATAAGAGTTCGGAGTCTGTTCTTGGAGAACTCAGAGTCAGAACATAGAAAAGTGTGTAACCAGAATTGGTATTCAGAATTCGGAGTCAGAAATCAGAATGTTCATAACCAGAATTCGTATTCGAAATTTAGAGTCATAACTCAAGAGAATTCGTATCCAGAATTCGTAATTAGAATTCGGAGTCAGAACTCAGAAGTGTTCGTATCTAGAATTCATAATTAGAATTCAGAGTCAGAACTCAGAAGAGTTCGTTTCCAGAATTCTTAGAATTTAGATCGTAAAACAGAATGCTTCATATCTAGGTAATTATTGTATTCTGATGTTTTTCCGAATTTTACACTTAGAAAAATTATGATATGAGCAATGAAAACATGGTAATGATAAATTTCCTTGTGGAAGGAAATTTTTCCATATATAAGTAAAACACATGGTAAAATGAAATTTGCCTTGAGATAAGGTGTTTGTGATATTCAAAACAAGAAGGAATTGTAAGGTTATAAGGAAACCTTATTGACAAAAAATCTCCCCAAAGTATGAAGGAACAAAAAAAGTCATAATGAAAACCTTATTGAATCAACACTATATTCCATGCCATCCTTATAATTTTTCAAAACCCTAGCTCCCAAAACCAAGGGTCGACATGCTATGTGTTCGTAATTGTACATAGTTTTTATTTATAGTTTTTCACAGACATCCAAATCCTAGATATGGGTGCTAGATCATATATTAACCTTTGATTTCAGCCTGAATTCATCACGTGATTTTTACAACAACGTGATGTTATGTATTTTAATCCATCCGGTGGATAGAAATACATTTCTGTCAATCCATGGTTGTTTTTACATACATTTCACACATACCACAACTTCAATAGATAATTATGTGACCACTACACATAAAAATTATCTTCAATGTCTCATAACGATCCCAGTTCTATATATTCTTCATTGATATGTACCTCATATGTGAATCCACTGTGATTTGGAGGGTCAGAAGAGGCTTGGTACCACCTGAAAACCTTGAACTGGGACTGCGGTGTCCAACAGATGAATAATTTTAAGAAATTGTGGGGGGAAGGCATAAGAAAAATTATTTAACTACAACTGGAAAAGAATTATTAGACAACAATCAATAATGGGGATATCCTAGTTAGTGAACATTTGAATAACCATAATAATTGGTAGATGGGTGCGTGATCAGGCCACAATTGGTACAGATAAATTGATGATATTGATATGATGAATCAATCTAATTAACAAGGGCATAAAAAATTAATGAGTCCCCCTAGTGATTAGATCATTTATCCTCAAAGAATGCACTTCCCAACAATTGGTGCATGTCATTACATTAATTTTGTCCTGATCCGCAAAATTTGTCACTTTGTCATCACCTAGGTAATTCCCTAAAAGGAGGGTGAGAAGATCTAGATTCTTCATAGGGTTTATGTGGATAACCCTATGGGATTATCCACAGTGATTTATTTTTAGTCAATATGGTTAGGTCCAGTGAATCAGTTAAATTAATTAATTAATTATTCCACTAAACATTCCACTAACATAAGAGATGTCTGAATTCACCACACTAACTTATTTTAGGTCACACATAGGGTAAATAATTCCATATGAATTCAATCGTGGTCTAAAACTACTGATATGATTTTCTTGTTATGATATGCACCATTTAATTTTAGAAACTATGCACACAATATAAAATATAAATAATATTTTCACAAAATTAATTTCAGGAACACCGGGCCTCTAAATCGCACATTTTCTCAGCACCTAGATCATGAAAATATATAGAAATATTTATTACTCTTACATGAAAAAACAGGTCTCTACATCTTTCACTCCATCAAAATTTCCATCCCCAAAAAGAAAATCAACACAAAAAACCAATGATAATGAGGCCACACCTTACTCTCCTAATCCTAGGATCTCTATTACACATTATTGGGTTTCCACAACATGTGAACCAAGGGGATGATATATCCAAGAAGGGTCCTCTCTTATCTATCCTTAATTTCCCACTACGATGACTTATCAACACTTGGCTCTCCCGAACTCCAAGATCCGGTGCTAAAAAAACAATCTTAACATTTCTAGATTTGATACTGATAAATGTGACACAATTTTAGTCTTCTAAAATATACAACAGCAAATAGAAATAACAGTTCAATTACATACCCAATTAAATTTTGTTGTTTTAGATTTTTAATTAATTAGAAAAAACTTTTACATAATAATACCCATGTATTCACATGATGATTTTTTCTCCGAAACCCAACATTAGTTATTTATCAATAATTCATCAACATATCATATAAAATTCTTCCCACATAAAACCTTTACCGAAAAAATTACTTTAGCCTAAATATTCATAACATGGTAAAACAGAAAACATAAGAAGGTTGAGCTCAAATATTCAGTAAGGGTAAAGATAAGCATTTACAATTGAATGTCATAATTGAGAATAAGATGTGCATAAGGGTATGATTATATAATCAATGTGCCTGAGATTAATTTAAAATAATTCATTCCTATAAAACTAGTATCATAAATCACTATACATGGAATAATTCTTTATTAAAAAATAAGAGTGATATAAGTAAACAATCTTGAGAATCATTGAGAAAATGATCCATTAGAATTCATAGAATGCATTGAAAAACAATGTAGATATCATGGAATATAAAAAATTAATTATGGAATCAACTAAACAGATAATTTAAATATATATTAGGAGTAACCTATAACCATTGAATCTTTAATCTCTTAGGAGTAGCATATAATTACGTTACTACAACGTTATTTAGGGGTATAATTACTCCATCATCTCATAGGAGTAGCTTCAATCTAGTTAACTCCCCCAATACCCAATATATTAGAGCAATATAATAGATCCATCCATCACATATTAGATAAATTATATTAAGGATATATGGTGAATCCACAATCCCATTTTTATTAATAATGTCCATGTTTCATATCCTGAAACAAAACATATGAATGCTGGAATTTCATCAAAACTATCTTATATTTATTAACCATTGAAAACAATTGGATTCCAAAAAATATATTTAAAAAATAATTATAAACCATTCAGATTAATGAAGTGAATGGTATTATAAAATCATATCTTCAACAAAGCATAAAAATCATTATTAGATTTTGAAAAAAATAAAAATTACTTTATATGAAATTTTAGAAATGTTTTTGGAAAACAGTTCAGAATACCATTTTTTATGTACCTTTAGAAACTATAAATTTAATAAATATTGAGAAAAGATTATTATTTTAAAATAACCATGTAAAATTATAATTTTAAATTTAATGAAAATAACATTCACGATGTTGGAAAAATCCATTCATTCTTTATTTAAAATAATAAATCATTCCTTTAATACTTTTTTAAAGAGTCAAAAAAGGATGCGTCTAAAAAAATTAGATTGATTAACTTTCATGAAATTGTAAATAAACTAAAATATAGTGAATATTTAAATTTTAAAACACTTTAACTTTATGTAGAAAATTTCATAAAACAAATTTAATGTATATGGACATGAATGAAAAAGTTCCTCAGTCAAAAGGGAATTAAGGATGAATTTTTATTTAAAACATTTTCACTCTAATTTTATGTACCAAAGAGTAAAAAAAGAAAAAAATTCATGAAAACCAAGAAATTAAACAAATTAAAATAATATTTTTTATAAGAAATTAATATCCAAAATGTTTACCCAAGGGGACCTTGAACATAAACAATCCCAAAAAAGAAATGATATTGTGTTATAAATCCTTAACCACATTGATAAATGTCGAATCAATATTCATTACAATAAATAATATCACATTGATCTATAAATATAATGAATTGAATTAATTAATATTTCAAAATTAATTAATGGTGATTAAGTACTACATTCCAATAAATCATGGTGCACGACATCAAATATAGCACAAGAAAATGTTATTGACATAATGAAAACCCATGAAAAGATCATAAATTTTGAAGTGATAATTAATCCATGAAGTGATTATGAAAACATATATAAATCCACATTATTTTGTTTAAATAAAATAAAATAATAAATAGTTAAATGGATATATAATCATGTCTTAAGAAATTCAAATGAAGATGTGTTGTAACCTAATAATGGAAAATTATGTTAGGAAAGCCCTTAACTAGACTCCCATCATTCATGGTGTGTAGTTTAAATCCTATATAATAAAAATCTATTAAATTTTATATTGTGTAGGAACTTGTTAAAGACCTATTACCTTATCAATAAACCATTTATATCATTTATTTCAATGGAATTTTTAAATACCAAATTGGTTAAGTCCATAAAAGGTTTTTTTAGAATGTTTGTTTCAAAATTGAAAAAAACATGTGTATGTTGATCATGGTAAAAAAAGTAATTATTATATCATATCCAAAATAAATAATTAATGAATTATAATATTTTTACAGAATATAAAATTTTATATTATTCCCTAAAAAATTACTATGAAAAGAAAAATAAGTTGGCTTGTGTGGTGGTAGTCCGCACATACACATGAGTAGAGATTTTACTTTTCAATAGATGTAAAATAAAGAAATATAATAAAGTATTATCTTTAAAAAATAATTATAATTTTATTAAAATCAAATAAATTTGTTATATCCATCTTTATTAACATTCACGTGCGGTATTTTTAAAAAATTATGTACATCACAATGTGACGATGGTAGTCCATACACACACACGTGCGATGATTATGTTTTTAAGGATTTAAATATTACGAAGACACATGATATATTATATTTATATAAAGAAATTAAATTCATGATTAATATATATATATATATATATATATATATATATATTAAATCCATAATTATAAAAATCCATGATAGGTGGTAATAGAAAATGAAAAGCATCAGTTCGTGGAGGTGGTAGTCCACACATACGAACTAATGATGTTTTTGTTCCCCATTTGATGGAAAAGAGATAAAAATGGTTGTAAAATAGTCATCATAACATTTAATGATAGTATAAATAATAATTTTTTTATATCATCATTGTTTAAAAATAATTTAAAGATTTATAATAATATGTTAAAAGAAAATGTTCTTTAACGAGTTACACTAATTCTTCAAGATACCACCTTTATGTTTCACATTAATCCTTATAAGCTTTCCTATTGACAAAAATAGAGACACTAGGAAATTTAGGGTATGTTTGGGATGATATTTGGACGGATTTTCTATGATAAAGTTCTTATATTATTAGGAATATTTGAGAGGATGTTCCCTTTTAAAAGTGAGGGGAGTGGTATCATGGAATTACATAAAGTACCAAATTACTATAAATTAACTTTTATAAAAAAGTTGAACTATATTGATAGATTTATTATATAGGATGATTATTAGGAAACATAATCTTACATAAATTAATTTATACAATTTTATATGATTTTCAACCCTTATCTCTTCGTTTTAACCCTAGTTAACCCTTTTGACGATTACCATGATATCAATATTTATTTTACACTTTTCGGGTAAAAATAGTTACTATAAAAAGAAACGTGAACCGTAAGTGGAAAATAGTTGATATAATTAACCACATAAATTTCACTAGGATAAATATAATATTTTTATTAATTTTAAATCATTTAATGAAATATTATTTAACATAAAATATCGTTAAAGTCATTTTCAAGAATATTCACATAATTTGACTCAAAAAAATGAAGACACTAATTTAATTAAATTATAAACTCTTATGAATATAATAATACATTATATTTGTCTAAAAAATCAGTAAAAAATCATTAATCACCCAAAAAATATTAATTTTTGAATTTTTAAATTTATTTACTTTGTGTTTCTTTCTGTTCGCACAAGAACTGTATCGACATTGAGAAAGCATTTGGGGTAATTATTTATTTATTATGAAGAAAATTAACCAAAAAAAATTCATTCATAATGTAAATAAAAATTTATAACTTAACATATAATCTTTTTATCCCTTCTAAAAAATATTATAGATATTAAAATAAAGTGAGGGAAATTTTATATTGATTCTTTACTTAAAATAATATCATGGTCGTTATTCAATAAAAATAGAACCAAGTTACAATATATTCTAATATATGAAGGGGTGGTATAATTAAACTCATCCATTAGAAATAATTAAGGAGTTTTATACATTTCTAAGGCCATATCACATTATTTTTATTCTTAATCTACTGATTTTCCAATACCGAGGTGATAAATATTTACAATGATTATTATTAATAAAAAAATAATAATAGAATCCTAATTACCAAATTTGGAAATATTGATTCCAAATATGGAATCCATTTTATTAAATTCATTCCTCTTAAATAAAAAAAAATATTTTTTAAGAAATGAGAAAAAGGTAATGAAATCTAGTTTTTCAATAAAATCCCAATATAAGTATAATAGATTTTTATACCAAAATAAACCATAATTTATGTTATAATGAAATTAATTATACTATGTTTAGTAAAAAAAATTTATTTATTTTTAAAATCTCTTAAAAAAATTGAATTTTTAAATACTTCAATGTGAAAGAAAATATTTCATAATATCTGTATTTTTTCTATTCATTGTAAATCAGTCATTATAAAAAAAATATTTCACCAAAATATAATTTATATATGTGTATTTAAAAAAATATATCCATTTTATAAAAATTTAATTTCTTATGTTGTCAGAAATTTATAATAATATTCTCTAATAAAAAGAAATAGAAACTATTTTTAAAGAAATAATTTTTTCAAGCATAAAACGAATTTAATGAAAATGGAGTTCTTATTTCCAAAGAGTTTATATATAAACATATATATTAAGGAAATTATATATATATTCCATAATTTAGTTACCCCTATTAATATCCTCTAATTCAAAAACATGGTTAGAACACTCATATTTAAATAATAATATTTCATGATTTTGTAATCTTCGCATTGCATGTCTTATATGACATGGAAAATAGTCTTGCATAAAAATACTATAGAGTTATGTATGGAATTATAATTTTAATTCAGGTTATAATCATAGGATTCAATCCTCGGATCCTATAGTATCATCATTTTTCATTTTTTCCCTCCAATATTTCCAAACTCCAGGTATACTCTCTTCATTTCCCAGTGGACCATGTGTTGAATCTCAATGAAAAAGATGAAAATTATTTCAATAAAAATACTATAAAGAGACAGACCTAATAGTGTATTGAATAAATTCTATTATTCCAAATGGTTATCTTTTATATTCTTTCATTAGTTATTCTCAGTGGTTTTCATTGTCTTTTAGAAAATATTATTGATCTCTCTATTTGACACATCAACCAAAACATTAATTGATGTGTGGTACATAGTTGATTTCTTTGCTTTCCACTATATATATTCTTGATAGTTTCCATTTAATTTTTATAGAAGTGTTTTCCTTTATCACTAACAATATATCAAGCCATTCAAAACCATTAAAAATATTTGGCCATAAAAACTCAATTTTATATTTGGAAATATTACTTTTGGTTTTTTTTACTTCAATACATTGGGAAACACAGTTTAATTATTATAGAATATATAAAAAAATTCAACCATTTAATAAAATCCCAATACATCAAATATTTCAAAAAAAAATTAAATTTTTTATTGTATTTACTTATTGGTGAAAACTCCACCAATAAATTGAGAGTTGGGACATTAATTAAAAAATCATGCGTGTCTTTAAAAATGGAAAAACAAAAAAACATGCTTCCAAAACATTTATTTATATTTATTTATGAAGAAAATATCCTCCAAATTCAAGTTAATGACGAAATTAATATATAGAAATAACCTATACATTGTGGGATAAACCACATAATCACATTGTAACTACATATATTCCATAAATAAGGATCCTCCTAGACATAATTTTTTTAATAACATTTCAATTTAAAATTTTTAATCTTTGTAAATAAGGAGGGTACCTTTGATGTGACCACAAAATATCTATGTTAACATACTGCAGTATTTGGGTGACTTTATATAGTTTCTCACCATGGAGAGATTCATATATGGATATATCAGTAGGTGTTTCTACTTAAAAAATGCGGGGAAACCTATTCATGCAGTCTAATAAAAAATTATCATAACCTTTACTGTGTATGATATCAAAGTTTAATTCCTTTAAATTCAGTATACATCTCACTAATATTTGTTTTTCATCACCATTATTACCCAAATACCTGAGTGTTTCTTGATCAGAGTAAACAATAATTTTACTTCAAATATTATATGAATGAAATTTCATTAAATCATTATTAATGGTTAAAAATAAATCTCCATTGTTATATAGTTTATTTGGGGTGTATTGAGGGAATACGAAGTGAATTATATCACATGTAAATTACCATTAATATTTTTTAATAAAAAAACTCCAACAACATAGTTTGAGGCATAAAATAATAACTAAAAAGGTTCTCCCATATTGGTGGATTGATCATGAAATCAAAAGGTACTACCTTGATGAATATTCAAACAAAAAATTTGTTTCTTTTTTCACCAAGTTATTCATAGCATAAAATATTTTCTCAAATTTTTAATAAGCCATCAATAAAATCAGAAAATTCCTAAAAACGATCTAAAATGACTTATAATTGTGGGGTAAATATGTGTGTAAATTATGTCAACCATGGAATAATCAACTTAAATTCTATACTTTGAAATAATGGGTCTTAGAACCATTCCCTTCCCCACTCTGAAATGACACATTTCAATGTTTAAATTTTTTTATTAATATAGTTCATTAACACATTTTAAATAATTTCATTAAAGATTTCAAATAATATACCATAAATATTAAAATAATCAAGTAATACCTTTATTACACTTTCAAAAAAGTGTAAAAATATACTTACTGTTAAACATTGATATTTAAATGGGTAATTTCATAATTGAAAGGGAATCCTTAGTATCAAATCATACTATAGAGACATGTAAATGCAGGTTTTTGTCCTTACATAGCCAGGGGATTATAAAAATATACAGATAATCCATTAATAAAATAATGACAACCTATCCTAGCCATACTATCTAACATTCATTATGTAAATGGGATGCGGGAAATTGATATTTCTTGTTACATGGTCAAATATATTGTAGTAAATGTAGATCCTCCAACTATTACAAATCCTCATGGGTACTAGATCATTATTCTCATTTTCACAAAAGTTAATTTAGTATTCTTAGGTTAAATCTTAATAGGACTAACTCATTAGGATTCTGAGATGGGTTATATGATTTCAAACTCTAAAATTATATCAAATTTCTTTTTTAAAACATTTAAAAGGTGTTTTTAATCATTATATGTGGTTTTCTCACTATATTGGATAAATTTATAAAAATAACATGGTACACATAGGTTGTAAGGATAATCCCTAGGATGTTCGTAATTACCAACCTATGACATTTGATTTTTTTAGAGTTTATAGAAGATGTTTATATCGATAGGGTGGTATAATGTTTTGAGAAAAATATTCATTTACATTCAGAAAATGATATTTTGAATTATACAGTAGCATATTCACTTCCAATTATAGTGGGTTCACTATTGATTATGTAACTTGTTGTGTGAGCCATATTGAAGTTGAGAATATATTCGACTTGTTTATGTGACAAGTTGGTTTATCAATTTTTTCAATAGGGATTTTGTATACTTATTTATCTTTTTTTTGAGTTGTTTCTGTAAGACACTACTATGTATAAGAGTATTATCACCCCTATTATATACTTATCCTAGTGTCAGGACCCATGGTGTAATTTAGTGATTGATAATAAAATTTTTATCTCTTGGATTTTGTTTATGATTTTTTGGAGTTCATGATCACTTATATAGAATTCGCTTGTTGGTTTTTTCCTCCTTCCTTTGTTTCTAAATTGATTGAAATTTTATGAATTTATATTTGGATGTTTTATTTATATTATATAATTTTTAGGGGTTCATTACCTTTTCTAGGGATATTTATGGTGATGAACTCCATTTTTGTATGTTCCAAATCCTCTGTTCTAGTTTTGAACCCATGGCCCATCAGAGGTAGTATTTAAGGACCACACTCATCTTCATTACCAACCCATGAGGCTAACAATGGCGAAAAGTCATAATAATGTGGTATAAAATATTTTTTTCATGAGATACAATAGGTTTTTGGGTTATCCATTAGATGATTTCATAGGTTGGTAGGAAAATTATGCCAGTTGAACATTTAATTTAATGTTATTATTTAAGAATTTCTAGAACATGTGATTTTATTTCCTTATATAACATGATTTAAGGACCATAATTTTACTAAACATATTGAGAAAAGTGAATTTTCATATAATTTAGATACTATAATTAAGGATCATAAATAATTATTGTCCATGCCTATTTTTGGATTGGGTAAATAATGGTATTTAGTCTGAATCCCAATTGATTGATTTTATGTATTCCATATTCTAGTTTATGGAGTCCCTAAATGTTTTTTATTTTATAGAAATGGATATAGGTAGAGGTACCATTTTTTGTAGAGAAAATGGTAAAAAAATATGTTCAAAAAATATTACTATAGTGTTTAGATCATTGTTGACGATGCTTGTAGGAAGAAATATAAAAAGCATCACTACTAGATCCTACAAAAATAAAAGGGATATACTTAAGATTAAGAGATTGAGGATGGGTTATAGGATGTTGAGATTTATTTTTGTTTAATTTATTCTTATAGGGATAACTATATTCCATTGGTTGTTATTATCTTATGAAAAGTTTCTTGATAGTGATCATTTTTTTCCTTAGATATCACAATAAGTAAGAAGATTCATGGGGTAACTTTTATAATTAAATTCCATTTTAATTTCATTCATAGACTGTGTAGGTTGATTATCATTGAAATATTACTATTCTATACAAGGAACGTTTTGGTATATGGGATTTTGGTATTCAGTATAAGTGTATCCTCTATTATGACTCACACCTTATTCTAGATAAGTAGTCTAGGAATGAGATTTTGAACCAGCCTTGTATCTAGGGATTCAGTTCTCGGTCACCCTGTTCACAATGAAAACGCATCTTGAGATTATATATATGGCATATTATATTGAGATGATTATGGGTAGAACCAAACCTTCACAACTTGGGAGGTGTCTAGACTCTCCATAGAGTAGATCTATGGACTGAGTTTATATGTTTCTTATTTGGTAGTATTTGCAAAGATAAAATATTCAGTTCTAGCCTTCTTTACATTTTTTCACAGGTGATGGTAGTTTTTAGACCCCCTCATGTGTATCATAAATTTTTTTCTTTTTACGTGGAGGTTGTGTCCATTATTATATTGATTTTTTGATACTCTAATATAGTTAACATCGATCTGTCCACCCTCTTCAACCAAAAAATTTTAATAGTATCCTTAAAGGAAATATCAGTAGAAAGGTGATCTAGGATATGATCTATAGAGAGGGGAAGTGGTGGGATGAAGTTATCTATGTAATCTCCCTCTTCCCCATAGATAAATAATGAAGCATGGTCATAGAGGTGATCTCCATCAAGGTTAGAGAGTTCATGGAGTTAAACATAGTCATATTCAATCCACAATGATTCCATTTCTTGTTTATACAAACATTTTATGAGATAACATCTATTTATATTATAAGTGGGTTAATACCTTGTTTTATTTAGAAACTTGTCAGTTCAATTAGATTGAATTTTGGTTAGTATATCTTCAGATGTGGGTGAAGGAGGATGATTTTATGAAGGTTACGTTCAAATCCCCTTATAGGCACTATGATTTCATTATAATATATTTTGGTATCACGAAACCACTAGTATTGTTCAATAGAATGATGAACTCTATTTTTTTGTGAGTTTCTTGACTAGTTCATGGTGGAATTCATTAATGTCATTCAGATGTATTGTGAGTTAGTGTTGGAGAATTTAGAGTTTTTTCAAGCCTTTCTAAATGATTGTTTACATTCATAAGCTACATAAAATTTCTTCGAAGAATATGTTTTACGCCTACGAGGTTTATTTAATAGGAAATTTTATTTCATAGTGAGGATCTGTAAAAAATACATCAAATATTGAGGTAATTTTTTTTAGGAATCCCCAAACAACATTGAAGAGGTTAGGTTTCTCATAACACTGTTTGTTGTTTTACGAGATTCATTTTATAGTTTACTTGGATTACGACTCCTATAAAAACATTATCCTAGAAGGATCCTGATTTTCTTTTCACTGAATAGTTAAGGGAAAATTTTGAGCATTTAACGAATCTGTTGGCCAATTATATTATTCTTTGTTATCTCGTGGAAGGTGTTATGTTTGATGTTTACTATGATTCTTCACAACTCAAGCTGTGTTATGATACATTAAAAAGAAGTTAAAACCCCATGGGATTAACTATACCATCCTTGAAATTATTCTTTCCTTGTTGGTATATTTTCATTGATGTTGTGGTGGAATTAACACATTAGTGAGTTATTTATAGTCTTTACATATCAACTTATATTTAAGCATATCTTCTCTAAAAATTATTTTAGCTTGAGAAAATAGAACAAGGTATTTTTTTAAAGGATTATGACATTCAGATTTTCTATACCCCATAGAAAGGTAAGGTTGTGGTTAATTCACTGAGAAAGAAGTCACATAGTGATGATATACATGAGTCATGATATTCTTGATGTAAAATGTGGGGAGTATACAATATTTCATCACGATATGGGAGAATTTTATGTTAGAGGATATCATTATCAAATAACCATGTAATCATATTTGGTCCAACAAATAGATGAAACCCATTTAGGGGACATTTAGGTATAGGTTCAAAGAGAACATATTATTTACAGTGATTCCCATGAGGTATGGTCTATAGAAAATTGATATTAGGTGTTGATTTAAGGGAGTCTCTTTGTTCCTTTGGAAATGTTTGACGTGGTTCTCCATCATTTACAATGTTAAACTTTAGCAGTGCATCCCGATGTGGCTAAGATGTTCCCCGCCTGAAGAGTTAGTCATTATGGTATTTTATAAATAGGTATATTATTGAGTTTTTAACATGGTGTTTATTGTATGAGAAGGTGAGTTATGAACATCATATTCTTTGTAGGTTTTTTCATAATTGGATGTTCCCCAGTTGAAGTGGGATCATACCCTAAAAGATTTAATAACTCATTAACCTTGATCATAGAGTGGAAATTATTCTATATGGATTATTATAGATCATTTAATGAATTAAAATCACTTCATAGTTGTCAAGGAGTTGCGATCTGGGTATGTCTTGGTGGTACAATATCTTCAGGAGGTGGTGTGGATCCATTGGGGTTCAAAGTGAATTATAACTAATTGTGATCCCTATTTCATTTCAAGAACATGGAGGGGTATCTAGTGTTCCTTTTTATCTCATTTGTTTCCCTAACATATCTTTTCATAATTAGAATTATGATTAAATGTGGATGATTATGCATAATTTAGATGACATGTTCATTGCATACATTTTAAATTTTAGAGGTTTATAGATGTTGAAATTATAATTTTATAGTTTTCTTATAATAACATTCATAGTTATACCTTCAGAATGGATCCATTTTATCTTTCTTATGGATGATATTTATTATGTATGATTTTAAATAACAGGGTTGGAGTGTTATCAATTTTTGGACTAGATTTGGTGTAGATCATGGAAATAAAGGTTCAGGTTATTGATTAGTAGATAAAGGTGAATGAGATCATCATAAGCCCATAAATTATGATAAGAGGACACCTAATGTAACAACCCAAAGTATATAAATAGAAATTACATTCTTAAAAATTTATCATAAAAACACATTAAAACAAAACATAATGAACTACAAAGTGCTATGTGACCTTTAAACATAAGTTTTTCACTTCTGTGTTTGGAATTTCAAAAATATTACATACACGATTCTGTTCAATATGATTTTTGGGGTCCAATATAAAAAACATAACTATTGGTGAATATTAACCTACCCCTATGAATAGTAACCTACCCTTATGAATAGTACATCATCCAAATAAATTTAACCTTACCCATGAACAATTAAAGTGACAATTTGACCATAGTAAACGTTTTGTTATTTTTTTAAGTCATAAATAATTAAGTATAATTAATTAATTAATTTCAAATAAAATTTATTTTCTTAAAATGTGTTCATAAATTAAAAAATCTATTTCTTCTAGTTTTTAGATAATTTTATAAGACCCTATGTTATTTTTGAAAGCATTATAAAATCTGGATTAATTTTTAAAAACTGTATTTTTCAAGTGAAATATGATTTTAATTAAATATTATATTAATCATATATATAAAATTAATTTTTAAAAATGGAATTCATTTTTGGATTCTACGCGTCCAAAAATGGATAGGTTGAATTTTTGTGATTTTTCAGAAATACTTCATTTTTTGGGTAAATACTAAAAATACAGTTTTTTTACATAACCGGTGTATCCAAAATTGCAACATTAATGATGTAATGATGAAATAAACATTATAGAACACTAGGTTAGGCCAGATTGTATTTAATTTCATAAATTGTTTCTTTAAAATACAATAAAATTAATTTTCAATCCTAAAAGGAACTTTCAAAAGCCTAAAGTCAAAAGGTGATTTTTAAAAGTGTATTTTTCTATTTCTTTAACATTCCTTTTAATAAATTAATGAATTCGAATTATAAAGCAGATTTAAATCATAAAAAGAATTTTATTATATTAATATATGATTTATTATGTCAAAAACTACTATTATAAGTCAAACTTTTGATATATTATTTTATTTAAATTTTATTCTAAAAACACCTCCCTCCTCATGTACAAATGACCCCTCCCCAGCTCCTTGCCAAACCACACCTCTCAAGCCTCACACACTATCTAAAATCTCCCCAAGAATATTCCATATCCCCTATCAAACGTTAAAGAGCCTCTGGTATAATCGAATGACCAAGCCCAGGTCCTTTATGGAGGATCTCAAGAGGAGGATTCAAGAGGTAATTTCACTTCCTCTTTCCTTTAATTCCCTTTCAATTTCAAGTCCTTTTCTTATTCTCTCCCAACCTATAATTTTTCAAATGGTATGGAAACTCTTGTATCATAAATATACTTATGATACTAATAGGATATTATATTATTCACACATTCATCTCTTCCTTTTATTTTATAAATGAAAACTTTGTTCGCAAGGTGTTAATCTATCACCTTCAAGAATGACATGTTTTCTTTTTTCCATTTCTACCTAATGATCTGGTCATGGAACCATTTTTATGGTTGAACCAGAATATTATATATGTATAATGTACAATTTTATGTTCTGTTACTATCTTTATGTATATATTACTAGATGAGTAAACAAAACAAGTTCATTATGGTCGAGAATCCGCCCAAATTAACCCAATTAATCATCATTAAATTCTTATATAATGATGCATCAACATTGTATACAATGTTATTCATTATAAGATCATTTTAACTTCTAGAATATAATTAATAACATGTAATATATGTTCTGTATGTTTACCCATGTTCTGCACAAACTTCAATTCATGAATACATGTGAAACTCTCAAGAAAACCACAAAAGTGAACATTCCTGAACAATGTTTTTAAACACTATAACTCATCAAAAGGCCCATAAAATAACACAATGAAACCAAAATGGCCCCTATTAATGTATAAAAGTTTTTTTAATTTTTAATTAGTTAATATAATTTCATTATACAGTACATTAATGTGAAGGAATCTTTCAGATACAAGGTAAGAGGGAAATTCTCGAACCCAACTTTAATACTTCGGGTTCTCCCTCTTTCAATTCATTTTTATTTGGTTAATCCTTAAAAATATTTTGTTCATCATTGTATTTAATTGTCATGGATATAAATTATTGTCACTAGTATTTATCAAAAACCAAATGTTTTCAAAAATAACTCTTCTTTCAAGAACACACCTTTTACTTCTCATTCAAGATTGATGGTTCTTGTAACATATATGTTTTTACCTATTTATTTTGGGAACCCAATGTTTATGAATGTGATCTTATGAGATGAGACCCATTACATTTCATGGGTTAGTTATTTTAATTTATGTAATATTTTCATTATGGAATGTATGATAAATGATGATGTTATAATGTGACAGGTGCACCCAGAATTATATAGCGCAATATGATTGTTTAAATGTGGCTGGTGCTCCCGGAATTATACAGCGCTCTAATGAATTTGGGTAAAGTGATGAATCTCATTAGTAAATGATAAAATGATGTGTGAATAATATTCTATCTTTTTTCACAAGCATGTGTGGTACTTAACCACTAATACATGATGTTTCATTTTTATGCATTGCCACATTTGAAGTCCCTTATTAATGCTTCCTCTCACGATTCTTTTCCTATGATATGAATATGATCAGCCCATGATATATTTTTTTTATCAACCTCTTACTGGGCTTATTTCTCACTCATTTTGATGTATATTCTAAGGTGGATACATGTACTAAGGAGAGCTCAGGTGCAAATAAGAATCTAGAGAATAAGAAATGAACAAAAACGTTTATGCTCGATGTTGTAATTGTTATGTATGGTCCTAGTTCGCCAAAGACACTAAACCGTTTGATCCTCTAGGTGTAATACTATTATGTTTTTTATCTCTAAAATGATTTAATAGTAATGTATGAAAAGTTTGGGTCGCTATAGTTGGTGTAAGAGGAAAGGTTTAGTAAATTTGGGAATTAGGATTAGTGAACCCTAGAGAAAACCTCTAGCATGAGTCTAAGTAAAAATATGCACACAATAATCTTTACATAGAGATACCATATGTTATAGTTTGTTTAAATGAATAAGTTATTCATATCTTGTTGAATTATGTTTTGTTCTAACCCTTTATATTTTAGAAAATGGTGGGAACCAGGATAAAACATGCCAACAACTCGTGCAAGGGCCAATGCAACGATTGCCCAAACAACATCCCCAATAATTTGGGAGGTGGAGTTCAAAAGTTAATGGAGATGATTACCCAATTATCTAAGGTTATGAACAATAACCATAATAATGGGGAACATCCTCCTACCCAAAGAGAGATGAAAAGGATATCAAATCTTTTATGCGGCAGCGACCACCAATATTAAGTGGATCTTTTGATCCACTAGTTGTGGAAAAATGGGTCAAATCCATGGAGAAGATCTTTTCTGTTATTCACTATTCTGTGATGGAGAAGGTGACACTAGCCACGTATCATTTTTATGGAGATACTGATCAATGGTGGGCATTGATTAAGAACACCAACCCAAGGGAGGAAATTGAAGAGATGGAAGGGAAGACTTTAAGACCATGTTTCTTAATATATATTTCCCACTAAATCTTTGTATGAATATGGAGAGATAATTCATAGAGATCAAGAAAAAATAAGGAGAATCTGTCAAAAACTAAAAAACAAATTTCCCAAGGCTTGAAAGGTACGCTTCGAGATATGTTATCAACAATGATAGAAAAATTGATATATTTATTAGTGGATTAAAACCACAACTTCGAAAGGCTATGGAAATTCGAGACATTGGGAGTTATGAAGAAGTTGTTCGGTGTGCTCTCAAAGTAGAGATAGTGTTTGGAGAATGGTCCCATGGATATGGTGATATGAAATATAATATGGAGTTTCATGTTGTTGGATCTAATGAAAAAGTTGGGAAGAAAACTCAATGATACACATGCCAAAAATGTGGTATGTTTCACCACATGAACTACCTCAAAGGGACAGAGAAATGCTTCATGTGTGGGAAAGAAGGACACCTTGCTCAATAGTGTCATAAAGACATAAAAAGGAAGGAGAATGTTTTAGAAGAAAGGATAGAACCATTCATGGTTCCATGCTACAACTGTAGTGAGCTAGGTCATTGTGCAAGACAGTGCACTAAACCTCGAGTTCTTGAGGGTAATCAACGTTAGCAGCCACTAAAGACAAAGGAACAAGGGAAGGATTTTCCCATCACTACTATAAAAGTGGAGAAAGATAATGAAGTCAAACAAGGTACACGTCTTTTTCACATAATAATGGAAAAATACTTATTTTATTCTAGTTTTACCCATTCCATTATATCTTGTAAGATTTCTATTACTATAGAATCGAAGCCCCGAACCCTTGAAGTAGAGATATCTGTAAAAACACCAAGTGGTGGAATGATTGCAACCAAAGTGTTTGACTCTTCTCCTATTGGTGTATGTGAAAATATTTTCTAGTGAATCTCATAATACTTCCCTTGGTAGAATTCGATGCTATAATGGGAATGGATTGGCTCTCATTATATACAACACATATCAACTCTCAGGAAAAGGAAATATCACTTCATATTTCGAAGCATCCCATGGTTGTCTAAAAATGCAAGGAATATCATGAATCACATTTGAAAAACCCTTCAATGGTGTGGGTGTTGATTCCCTATGAAGAAGCATACATATCCCAAATGGTTAAGTCAATGGAAAGTTCCTTCCTTGAAGAAATTCCAATCGTGAGGGAATACAGTGATGTATTTCTCAAAGAGTTTCCCTGAATTCCCCCAGATCGTGAGGTAGAGTTCTCAATAGAACTCATACCCGGAGCTACTCCTATCTCAAAGTGTCCCTATAATATGGATCCTATCGAACTGGAGGAATTAAAGAAACAAATAAAAGTGAATATGGACAAAGGGTTCATACGCCCTAGTTAATCACCATGGGGTGCGCCGGTTCTCTTTATAAAGAAGAAGTATGGAAAAATGTGGTTGTGTATCGACTATCAGGAACTAAGCAAGATCACCATAAATAACAAGTATCTTCTTCCAAGGATTGATGACTTGTTTGATCAATAAAGAGGAGATGAATACTTCTCCGAGGTGGATCTTTGTTCTGGATATCATCAGCTAATTATGAAGGAGGATATTCAGAAGACTACCTTCCATACAAGGTATGGGCACTATGAGTTTCTAGTGATTCCATTCAGACTTACTAATGCCCCTGCAATCTTCATGGATTTGATTAATAGCTTCTTTAGACATTACCTAAACAAATTTTTGGTAGTGCTTATTGATGATATTCTATATACTCCAAGAGCAAGGAGGAACATAAAGACAATATAATATTTGTGTTAGCGACATTGAGAAATGAGAAGTTGTATGCCAAGTTTATCAAGTGTGAATTTTGGAAGAATCATGTCACGTTCTTGGGACACGTGATCAAAAGTGAGGGAATTTTTGTGGATCCTAGAAAAACAAAGGCAATTGAGGAATGGACCAGGACCTCTAGTGCCACCGAAATCTGTAGTTTTCTTGGAGTAGCTGGGTACTACCAATGTTTTGTGAGAAAATTCTCACGATTATCAAGAACGTTAACTAAGTTAACAAGGAAAGGGGTAACGTATTTCTAGATAGAAGAATGTGAGGGAAGCTTCTGGGAGCTAAAGAGAAGGATGATCACTGCACCTATACTCACACTACTGAAAAGTGGAGAATGTTTTGTGATATACATTGATGCTTCAAAGAAAGGTTTCAGTTGCATACTCATGAAAAATGATAATGTGATAGCCTATGCTTCATGAAAGATGAATATCCCTGAGCAGAACTACCCAACACATGATCTGGAGCTGATAGCCATGATTTTATCCTTGAAAATCTGGTGGCACTAGCTTTATGGTGAGAAGTGTGGCATATACACTAACCACACGAGCTTAAAGTAAATATTCACACAAAATGAGATCAACATGCATAAAAGGTGATGGTTAGAGATAATCAAGGATTACGATTTCTCTATTCACTACCACCCTAGAAAGGCGAACAAGGTAGTTGATGCTCTATGTAGAAAAGAACCTGCTACACTATCCATGTTACAGATTGTGAAAGACCCTATCTTTTTGGATATTCGATGCATGGATTTAGATATCATAAGGGAAAGGGATACATCCCACCTTGACCAATTTATTTCGAAACCATATATCCATTGAAAGATTAAAGGTGCAAAAAGTGATGATGTGGAGATACAAAAGAGGGTTAATGAGGTAAAGGAAGGGAAGCTGGATGAGTTCCAAATCGACGATGATGGTGTGATTTGGATTGGAATACGGATTTGTGTGACTTCATCACTTAGGATAAAGGAGGAGCTATTTTAAAATTCACATAGCTCAACATTCTCTATCCATCCTGGTATCACAATGATGTACTGTGATCTCCAAGAACACATCTGGTGGGATAACATGAGGAAGGAGATTGAAGAATATATATCAAGGTGTTTGGTAAGTCATCAAGTTAAAGTAGAGCAACAAAAGTCCAAAGGGATGATGCATCCATTTCCTATACCCATTTGGAAATGGTAAAATGTTACTATGGACTTTGTCACTAGTCCCCCGAAGAAGGCAAAGGGAAATAATTTGACATGGGTTGTGGTTTATCGACTCACAAAGAATTCCCATTTTATCTCAATTCCGGAAGATCTCTCACTTGAAAAACTTGCAAGGATATATGTGATGGAAGTGGTGAGATTTCATGGTGTTCCACTCTCAATTGTCGATGACTGTAATCCAAGGTTCACATCTAAATTCAGGAGGATCCTTCAAAACATTTTGAGTAATGAATTAAATATTTACCATGACCTATCACCCCGTAAACCAATGGCCAATCTGAAAGGAATATTCAGATGCTTGAAGATATTATAAGAGCCAGCTCACTTGAATTCAAAGGTGGATGGGATCAGTATCTCCCATTGTTTGAGTTATAATATAACAACAGCTTCCAATCGACTATTCAGATGGCTCAATATGAAGCTATATATGGAAAGTGATATAGAACACCAACCTGTTGGGATGAAGATGGAGAAAGAAAGATACATGGACCCGATACTGTGGAAGAGATGACAGATAAGGTTCAAGTCATCCAGAAACACATCAAAGATACTCAAAGTCGGAAAAAGAGCTATGATGACAACCGTAAAAGGTATTTGGAGTTCGATGTTGGAGATAAAGTCAGCCTTCTAATATCCCCATGGAATAGAGTCATGCGATTTTGGAAGAAAGGAAAGTTAAGCCCAAGGTACATTGGTCCCTTTGAAATCCTTGACCGTATAAGAGCCGTGGCCTATCATCTTGCACTTCCACTAAATATGGCTCAAGTTCATGATGTTTTTCATGTATCACTCCTGATAAAGTCTATACCTGATTCCTCACATGTGCTAAAATCAAAGGTGTTATAACTGGAAGATGATCTCTCTTATGAGGAGCAGCCAGTAGAGATTCTGGACCTGAGAGAGAAGGTTCTATGCAACAAGACAACCCACCATTTCAATGTGTTGTGGAAGAACAATAAGTTTTAAGAAGTTACTTGGAAACCAGATGAGGTGATGAAGGAGATGTAACATCAACTGTTTGTGTAAAGTGAAATTTTGAGGGCGAAATTTCATAAGGGGGGAAGAATGTAACAACCTAATGCATTTCAATGGAAATTCCCTTCTTAAAAATATGTCATAAAATCACATGAAAACACATAATAATGAACTACTATGTTCTAAGTGACCTTTAAACATAAGTTTTCCCTTATGTGTTTGGAATATCAAACATCCGACATACATGGTTGTGTTCAAGATTATTTTTGGGGTCCAATAAGAAAAAAATAATTTTTGGTGAATAGTAACCGACCCCTATGAATAGTAACCTACCTTTATGAATTGTACATCTTCCAAATAAGCGTAACCTTACCCATGAAAAATGAAAGTGAAAATTTGACCATAGTATACTTTTTGGTATTTTTTTAAGTTATAAATAATTAAATATATTTAATTAATTAATATAAAAGATAAATTATTTTCTGAAAATGTGTTCATAAATTTAAAAATCTATTTGTTCTAGTTTTTAGATAATTTTATAAGACCCTACGTAATTTTTGAATGCATTATAAAATCAGTTTTAATTTTTAAAAACTGTATTTTTCAAATAAATTATGATTTTAATTAAATATTAAATTATTCTTAGTTAGAAAATTATTTTTTAAAAACGGACTTCCTTTTTGGAATCTACAGGTCGAAAAATTCTTAGGGTGAAATTGTGGTATTTTTCTGAAATAATTCAATTTTCGGGTGAATAGTAAAAATATAGTTTTTCACATAAGTGGTGTATCCAAAATTTCATCATTAAAGATGTAATGGTGACATACACTTTCAAGAACATTAGGTTTGGAAAAATCATAATAAATTTCATAAATGGTTCATTAAAATACAATAAACTAATTTTTTTAACCTAAAAAGAACTTTCCAATGCCTAAAGTCAAAAGGTGATTTCTTAAAGTGTCCTTTTCTCTTTCTTTCACTTTCCTTTTAATAAATTAATTAATTAGAATTATAAATATGATTTAAAGCCTAATACTAATTATATTATATTAATATATGATTTATGATGTCAAAAAACTAATATTACAGGTCTAACTTTTGATATATTATTTTATTTAATATTTTATTCTAAAAACACATCCCTATTCATGTATAAATAACCCCTCCCATTCCCCTTACCCTTTCCAAACCACACATCTCAAGCTTCAATAATTGTCTAAACACTGCCCAATAATCTTCCCTATCCTCTCCCCCACGTCCAAGAGCTTATGATCTCATCAAAAGACCAACCCTAGGTCCCTTAAGGAGGATCTCAAGAGGAGGATTCAAGAGGTAATTTCTCTTCCTCTTTCCATCAATTCACTTTCAATTTCAGGTCCTTTTTTATTATCTCCGAACCTATATTTGTCCAAATGGTATGGAAAATATAGAATCATACATATAATAGAATGTTATGACACTAATTGGATATTATACCATCCACCCCCTTCTCCTCTTCCTATTATTTTATAAAAGAAAACATTGTTCGTAAGGTGTTAATCTATCACCTTCAAGAATGGCATGTTTTCTTTATCCATTTCTACGTATAGATCCGGTCATGAAACCATTTTTATGGTTGAACCAAAATATTATATATTTAATATTTAATATTTTATGTTTTGGAACTAACTTATGTACATATTACTAGATGAGTAAACAAAACAAGTTCGTTGTGGTTGAAAAGCCGGCCAAATTAATCCAAACGATTATCATTAAATACCTATCTAATGATTCAACCACATGGTATATAGTGTAATTCATTATAAGATCATTTTTACTTCTTTAATATCATTAATAACATGTAATATATGTTTTGGATGTTTCCCCATGTTCTATAAAAACTTTAATTCATGAATACATGTGAAACACTCAAGAAAACCACAAAAATGAACATTCTTGAATAATGTTTTTAAACTCTAAAACTCATCAAAAGTCCCATAAAATAATATAATGAAACTAAAATAACCCCTATAAATTTATAAAAGGTTCTTTAATTTCTAATTAATTAATATAATGTCATTATAGATGACATTAAATTGAAGGAAGCGTTCGAATACAAGGTAAGGGAAAATTCTCGAACCCAACTTTCATACTTCGAGTTCTCCCTCCTTCACTTATTTTTTATATGGTTACTCCTTAAAAATATATTTTTCATCATTTTATTTTCTTTTCTGGGATATACATTTTTTTCACTAGAATTTATGACAAAAAAATGTTTTCCAAAATAAGTCTTCTTTGAAAAACACACCTTTTACATCTCATTCATGATTGACGGTTCTTATAAAATATATGTTATTCCTTATTTCATTTGGGAGGCTAATTTTTTTGAATGTGTTATTATGAGATGAAACCCATTCCTTTTCATGGGTTACTTATGTTCATTTATGTTATATGATCATTGTGGAATGCATGATAAATGATAATGTTATGATGTGACAGGTGCTCCCGGAATTATATAGCACAATATGAATGTTTAAATGTAACTGTTGCGCCCAGAATTATACAGTGCTCCAATACATTGGGTAAAGTGATGAATCTCATTTGTAAATGTGAAATGATGTGTGAAAAAGATTCTATCTTTGTTCATAAGCGTGTGTGGTAGTAAACCACTAAGACATGATGTTTCATTTTTATGCATTGCCACATTTCAGGTCCCTTATTAATGCTTCCTCTCATGATTCTTTTCCTATGGTATGAATATGTTCACCCCATGATATAATGTTATTATCAATCCTGTTATTGGGCTTGTATCTCACCCCTTTTGATGTATATCCTCAGGTGGCTAATGTACTAAGGAGAGGTCAAATGCCAATAATAAGCTAGAGAGGAAGAAATGTACAAAAATGTTTATGCTCGATGTTGTGATTATTTTGTATGGTCCATGTTTTACCAATACACTCATCCATTGGATATTATATTTGTAATACTATTATGTTGTTTATCTTTAAAATGATGTAATAGTAATGTATGAAATGGTTGCGTCACAATAGTTGGTATCAGAGGAAAGGTTTAGTTAATTTGGGAATTAGGATTATTGAACCCTAGAGAAAACCTCTAGCATGAGTCTATGTAAAAATATGAACACAATAATATTTACATAGGGATCCCATATGTTATGATTTAATTAAATTATTAATTTATTCATGAACTATAGACTTATGTTTTGTTCTATCCTTTTCTATTTTAGAAAATGGTGGGAACCAAGAGAAACTAGGCCAAAAACTCATGCAAGGGCCAATTCAACGATTGCCCAAATGAAATCGCCTATAATTTGGGAGGTGGAGTTCAAAAAATCATGGAGATGCTTACCCAATTATCTCAGGTTATGAACAATAACCATAATAATGGAGAACATCCCCCTTCACAAAAGAGAGTGCAACTGGAAATCGAATGTTTTATGCGGAAATGACCACCGATGTTTAGTGGATCTTCCAATCCACTAGTTGAGGAACTATGGGTCAACACGATGGAGAAGATATTTTCTATTCTTCACTGTTTGGAGATGGAGAAGGTTAAATTAGCTATTTATTGTCTAGATTGAGAGGCTGATCAATGGGGGGATTTGATAAAGAACACCAATTCAAGGGTGGAAATTGAAGAGAAGGAATGAAAAGACTTTAAGATCATGTTTCTTAGTAAGTATTTTTCACGAACTCTTCATATGAAGGTGGAGAGAGAATTCATTGAGCTCAAGTAAAAAGAAAGATAATATTCCATAAACTATGAAGCAAATTTCACAAGTTTTTCAAGGTATGATTTGGGTTTTGTTATCAATAATGATATAAATATTTATAGATTATTTAGTGGATTAAAACCACACCTTCGAAAGTCTCTTGCAATTCGAGACTTCTGGAGTTATGAAGAAGTTGTTCGCTGTGCTCCCAATGTGGAGATGGATTTTGGAGAACAGTCCCATGGGTATGGTGATAAGAAACAAAAGATGGAGTTTCAAGATGGTGGATCTAATGATAGAGGTGGGAAAAAACTCACCGACACACATGCCAAAAATGTGGGAAGTTGCACCATTGGGAACTGCCTCAAAGGGATGGGGAAATGCATCACATGTGGGAAAGAAGGACACCTTGCTTGAGAGTGTCGGAAAGACATAAAAAGAATATAGAAAGTGACATAAAAAAAGGAGATAACCATTCATGGTCCAATGTAACAACTGTAGTGAGCTAGGGAACTATGAAAGATAGTGCACTAAACCTCGAGTTCTCGAGGGTAATCAGCATCAGCAGCCACCAAACCCAAAGGAACAAGGGAAGCATTATCCCATCACTACTATGACTGTGGTGGAAGATAATTATGTCTTACAAAGTAAACTTCCTATTCACTCAAGAATGGAAATAGTATTATTTGATTCTGGTTCTACACATTCCTTTATATCTTGTACGGTTGCTAGAACTATAGAATCGAAGCCCCGAAATCTTGAAGTAGATATATCTATAAAAACACCAAGTGGTAAAATCATTCCAACCCAAGTGTTTCACTCTTCTCCTATTTATGTATGTGGGAAGATTCTTCCATCGAATCACGTAATACTTCCCTTGGTAGAATTTGATGCTATAATGGGAATGGATTGGCTCTCATTATATAAAGCACATATCAACTATCAGGTAAAGTAAATATCTTTTCATATTCCAAACCATCCCATGCTCCGCTACAAATTCAAGGAAGATCATGAATCACCTTTGAAAAATCCGTCAATGGTGTGGGTGTTGATTCCCTATGAAGAATCATACCTCTCCCAAATGGTTGAGTCAATGGAAAGCTCCAACTTTGCAGAAATTCACATCGTGAGGGGATATAGTGATGTATTTCCCGAATAGTTACCCAGAATTCCCCCGGATCGTGAGGAAGAGTTCTCACTAGAACTCATACCCAGAGCTACTCTAATCTAAAAGTGTCCCTACAGGATGGCTCCTATTGAACTGGAGGAGTTAAAGAAATAGCTACAAGAGCATCTGGACAAAGGGTTCATACACCCTAGTGCATCACCATGGGGTGTGCCAGTGATCTTTATGAATAATAAGGATGGAACAATGCAGCTCTATATTGACTATTGGGAACTCAACAAGATCACCATAAAGAACAATTATCCTCTTCCAAGGATTGAAGACATGTTCGATCAGTTAAGAGGAGCTAAATAATTCTCAAAGGTGGATATTTTTTATGGATTTCATCAGCTAAAGGTGAAGAGGGTGGATATTCAGAAGACTGCCTTTTGTACAAGGTATGAGCACTATGAGTTTCTAGTGATGCCCTTTGGACTTACTAATACCCATGAAATGTTCATGGATTTGATGAATAGTGTCTTTTGAAATTACCTCAAAAAATTTTTGGTAGTATTTATTGATGATATTCTCATCTACTCCAAAAGAAAGGAGGAACATGAAGAACATCGAAGATTTTGTTGGCGACATTGAGAAATGAGAACTTTTATTCCAAGATCAGAAAGTGTTAATTTTGGATGAAGCATGTCACGTTTTTGGGACATGTGATCCCAAGTGAGGGAAATTCGATGGATCCTTAAAAAACAAAGGCAGTTGAAGAATGGACCAGACCCTCTAGTTTCACCGAATTCTGTAGTTTTCTTGGATTATCTAGGTACTACTGAACTTTTGTGAGAAACTTCTCATTATAATCAATCCCGTTAACTAAGTTAACAAGGAAAGGGGTAAATTATGTCTGGACGGAAGAATGTGAGGGAAGCATCAGGGAGCTAAAGAGAAGGCTGATCACTACGACTATACTCACACTATTGAAAAGGGGATAATGTTTTTTGATATACAGTGATGCTTCAGAGAATGTCTTGGGATGAATAATCATGAAAAATTATAATATGATAGCCTATGCCTCAAAATAGTTGATGATCCATGAGCATAACTACCCGAAACATGATCTAGAGTTGGCAGCCGTGATTTTTGCCTAGAAAATCTGGCGGCACTACCTTTATGGTGAGAAGTGTGACATATAAACTCACCATAAGAGACTAAAGTATATATTCACACAAAAGGAGATCAAAATGCGTCAAAGGAGATGGTTAGAGCTAATCAAATATTTCAATTTCTCTATTCACTACCATCATGGAAAGGAAAACAAGGTAGATGATGCTCTAAGCAGAAAATAACCTGCTACTCTATCCATGTTACAGATTGAGAAAGACCATATGTTCATGTATATGAAAATCATGGATTTAGAAATAAAAGGGGTAGGGGAAACATCATACCTTTCCCAAATGATTGTGCAACCATATATCCAAGGAAATATTAAAGAAGCACAAAGGGATGATGTGGAGATACAATAGAGGGTGAATGTGGTAAAGGAAGGGAGGCTGCATGAGTTCCATATCGATGATGATAGTGTGATTTGGTTTGGAACGAGGCTTTGTATGCCTCCACCACCTGGGATAAAGAAGGAGCTATTGGACAATGCACATAGCTCAACATTCTCTATCCATCTTGGTAGCACCAAGATGTACTCTGATCTCCGAGAACACTTATGGAGGGATAACATGAAGAAGGAGATTGTATAATACAAATCAAGGTGCTTGGTATGTCAGCAAGTTAATGCAGAGTGACAAAAGTCCAAAGGGATGATGAATCCATTGCCTATACCCATGTGGAAATGGGAAAATGTTACTATGGACTTTTTCACTGGTCACTCGAAGAAATCAAAGGGAAATAATGCGAAATGGGTTGTGGTTGATCGACTCACCAAGGCTGCCCATTTTATCACTATTCAGGAAGATCTCTCGCTTGAAAAAAAATGCAATAATATATGTGAAGGAAGTGGTGAGACTACATGGTGTTCGACTGTCAATTGTATTCGACCATGATCCAATGTTCAATCTAAATTCCAGTGGATCCTTCAACACATGTTGAGTACTGAATTAAATTTTTTTCATGGCCTATCACCCCCAAACCAATGGTCAATCTTACAGGACTATTCATACACTTGAAGATATGCTAAGGGCCTCCTCACTAGATTTCAAAGGGGGATGGGATCAGCATCTCCCATTGGTTGTGTTCTCATAAAACAGTAGCTTCCTCTCTTGTATTCAGATGACTCCATATGATGCTCTGTATGGAAATTGATGTAGAACTCCAACCATTTGGGATGAAGTTGGAGAAATAAAGTTACATGGACATGATATTATGGATGAAATGACAGATATGTTACAATTAATCCAGAACCACATCAAAGATGCTCAAAGTCGGAAAAACAGCTATGCTGACAACTGTCAAATGGATTTGGAGTTTGACGATGAAGATAAAGTCTTCCTTAAAATATCACCATGGAAGAGGGTCATGCAATTTGGGAAGAATGAAAATTTAACCTATAGTACATTGAAACCTTTTAAATCATTGACTGTATAGGATATGTGGCCTATCGGCTTGCACTTCCATCGAATATGGCTCATGTTCATGATGGTTTTCATATACAACTCATGAGGAAGTACATACCTGATCCCTCACATGTGCTAAACTAGAAGGTGGTACAGTTGGAAGATGATCTCTCTTATGAGGAGCAGCCAGTAGAGATTCTGGTCCAGAGAGATAAGGTTCTATGCAAAAAGGCATCACACGTTGTAAAAGTGTTGTGAATGAACCATATGTTTGATGAAGCTACATAGGAACCAGAGGAGGCGATGAGGGAGATGTACCCTCACCTGTTTGTGTAAAGTGAAATTATGAGGGTGAAATTTCTTAAGGGGGGAAAAATGTAATGACCCAAAGTATTTATATAGAAATTCTATACTTAAAAATATGTCAGAAAAGCACATTAAAACACAACATAATGAACTACTAAGTGCTAAGTGTCCTTTAAACATAATTTTGTCACTAATGTGTTTGGGATTTCGAAAATATGACATACACTGTTGTGTTTAATATGATTTTTGGGGTCCAATAAGAAAAACAAAATTTTTGGTGAATAGTAACCTACCCATATGAATATTAACCTTCCCTTATGAATAGTTCGTCATCCAAAAAAGAGTAACCATACCCATTAATAATTAACGTGACAATTTTACCATAGTAAACGTTATGGTATTTTTGGAAGTTATAAATAATTATTTATAACTAATTAATTAATTTAAAAAAAATTATTATATGAAAATGGGTTCGTAAATTATAAAATCAATGATTTCTAGTTTTTAGTTATTTTTATAAGACCCTACATAATTTTGGGAAGCAATATAAAATCAGTTTTAATATTTGAATACTGAATTTTTCAAGTAAATTGGGAATTTAATTAAATATTAAATTAATAATATTTAAAAAATTATTTTTGAAAAATGAACTTCAATTTTTTATTTTACACGTCAAAAAATGGTTAGGGTGAATGTTTGGGATTTTTCTAAAATCCTTCAATTTTCAGGTGAATAGTAAAAATATAGTTTTTCACATCACCGGTGTATCCTAAATTGCATCATTAATGATTTAAGGATGACATAAACTTCTCAGAACATTAAAATAGGCCAAATTATATTAAATTTCATAAATATTTCCCTAAAATACAATAAACTCAATTTTCACACCTAAAAATAACTTTCCAAAGCCTAAAGTCAAAAGGTGATTTCTTAAAGTGTCTTTTTATCTTTCCTTCACTTTAATTTTAATAAATTAATGAATTAGAATTATAAAGATGATATAAAGCCTAAAACGAATTATATTATATTAATAAATGATATAATATGTCAAAAAACTACTATTACAATTCTAACTTTTGATATATTATTTTATTTAATATTTTATTCTAAAAACACATCCCTCTTCATGTATGAAAACCCCTCCCCTTCCCCTTGCCAAAACACACTTCTCAAGCTTCAATAATTGTAAAAAATCTGCCCAAGAATATTACCTATCCCCTCCCTCATGTCTTGGAGCTTCTGGTCTCACCAAAAGGCCAATTCTTGGTCCCTTAAGGAGGATCTCAAGATGAGGGTTGAAGAGGTAATTTCTCTTCCTCATTCCTTTAATTCCCTTTCAATTTCAAGTCCTTTTCTTATTCTCTCCCAACTTATCATTTTACTAATGGTATGGAAACTCCAGTATCATACATATAATGGAATCTTGTGATATAAATGGGATATTATATCATCCACCCCCATTCTCCTCTTCCTTTTATATTATAAAAGAAAACATTGTTCGTAAGGTACAAATCTATCACCTTCAAGAATGACATGTTTTATTTTTCCATTTGTACCTACATATCTGGTCATGAAACCATTTTTATGGTTGAACCATAATAGTATATATGTATTATGACCTATTTTATGTTCTGTAACTAACTTATGTATATATTAATAGATGTGTAAACAAAACAAGTTCGTTGTGGTCAAAAAACCGCCCAAATTAACCCAAATGATCATCATTAAATTCCTATCTAATGATTCTTACACATGGTATATAATTTAATTCATTATAAGATCATTTTAAATTATGTAATATCATTAATTAAATGTAATATATGTTTTGGATGTTTACCCATGTTGTACACAAACTTCAATTCATGAATACATGTGAAACTCTTAAGAAAACCACAAAAATGAACATTCCCGAACATTGTTTTTAAACTCTATAACTCATCAAAAGGCCCATAAAATAACATAATTAAAAAAATGACCCCTATTAATGTATAAAATGGTATTTAATTTATAATTAATGAATATAATGTCATTATAAAGGACATTAAAGTGAAGGAATCCTTCAGATACAATGTAAGGGGAAATTCTCGAACTCAATTTTCATACTTTGGGTTCTCCCTTTATCACTATTTTTTGATATGGTTACTCCTTATAAATATTTTGTTCATCATTGTCTTTAATTTTCTAGGATATACATGTTTTTAACTGGTTTTTATGAAAAACAAAATGTTTTCCAAAAGAACTATTCTTTAAAGAACACACCTTTTACTTCTCATTCAAGATTGATGATTCTTGTAACATATTTGTTATTCCCTCTTTCTTTTGGGAAACCAATGTTTATGAATGTTTTATTCTGAGATGAAAGACAATACTTTTCATGGGTTAGTTATGTTCAATTATGTTATATGTTCATTGTTTAAATCATGATAAATGATAATGTTATGATGTTACGGGTGCTGCCGGAATTATATAGCGCAATATGAATGTTTAAATGTTACAGGTGTGCACGAAATTATACCGCACTCTAATGAATTGGGTAATGTAATGAATCTCATGAGTAAATGTGAAATTATGTGTGAAAAATATGCTTTCTTTTTTCAGAATCTTTTTTTGTAGTTAACAATTAAGACATGATGTTTCATTTTTATGCATTTCCACATTTCAAGTCCCTTATCAATGCTTCCTCTCATGATTATTTGCCTTTGTTATGAATATGCTCCCCCATTCTATATTGTTATTATCAATACTCTTACTGGGCTTCTAGATCGCCCATTTTATTGTATATTTTCAGGTGGCTACATGTACTAAGGAGAGTTCAAGTGCCAATAAGAAGCTAGAGAAGAAGAAATGAACAAAAAAGTTTATGCTTGATGTTCTAATTGTTATGTATAGGCCACATTTTCCCAAGACACTATACAGCTAGATCCTCCATGTATAATACTATTAGTTGTTCATATTTAAAGTTATGTAATTGTAATGTATGAAATGGTTTGGTCGGTATACCTATGATATTTGACATTGGATATCATGTGTTCATTATGGCATCTCTTTATAATGGGAAGTAATGATCTTCTCATTTGAGTATGCATTCTCACCGATTTGTAAGGTATTTTGATGTGTTGGATCGCATTGGTTTTTTTTGTATCAGTTAGAACTACCCCTATATAGGAAATAGATCTATGGAATTTTATAAGTATCAGAGCATCATCACTACCTTCATGATAATAACTGTGTTATTAACTGTGTTTATTTTGATGTTGAATATGGTGAAACCATTATGGAATGTAGTATTTATATATAGGACGAATAGGATAAGGTGTTTCATGGGTATGATATCCCCTTGGTTAATGTATTTTCAACATCATAGTTTCCATAAAATTATACTTAAGAATGTGAGTCATGTATGCATTCTAAATATCTCAAGTTTTTGATTATTAATTTTATTGATAATATGCGTATGATATTTATGGATTTACGGGATGATCGATGATGTTGTGTGTTATGCATCATTTTTTCTCCGATTTATTGTCTCTTTTGTTGTTATATAATGATCCCCATTTGAGAGGTATCTCCAAGTGAAGTGTAGTGACTACCTCATGGAAGGTGAGAATTTGATTATTGAAAATGAAGGTGTTTATTATTGTCCATTCAATGATGAAAAAAGAAGAATTTGAACATATAAATTAGTAGTAAACCTTTCCAATCAAACCTATTTTATCAATACCATCCATAAGATTTTATAAATTCATATTTTTTAGATACTAATGTTAAACATGTTTCCAAAAGAATTCAACATCTTTTGAACAAATCCACAATCCATGAATAGGTGTTGTATGATCTCCTCAGCATGAAAGCATAAGTGGAATGCTGATGCAAGCTACTACCCTTCCATCTTCAGTTGATCTTGGTTTGAAATCCTATTTTTCATGATTTTCCAAATAATAATGATTCTACAAGGTTTTATTAAGTGTACCAAAAATTTCATCAACTATGGTGGTCGAATGAATGTGAAATCACATTCCATTCGGTAGTACTATACTGCTTTATACAATCCGTTTCTTTCTGGTTTCCATATATGTGTTTCTTAATCAAGGAAAGAATAACACTTTATTTCTATACCAACCATGTATGGAAAATTTTCATCACCTAAATTATTGATTCCCAATATCTCTTAAATTGTAAATTAGTTATTTTAATGCACCAATCATCTTTTCATGGAGTGTTCTGTCTAGCCATGATATCATCCAGCTAATATGACGAGACTACATATATACCAAACATTTTGAATTGATCATAATTTACTAATATGATTGTTTGATAGTGGCCCAAATATAATATTCAAGATAATGAAGTTAATTATCAAAAAATCTCATTTTGAACTTTCTTGGTATGGTTGTATTATTAGGAAAGGGTATGGATTTTTTACCTTAGTTGAGTTAATGTATTATTATAAATAAGGATGAGATTGAAAACACGGGTTGAGAGATGTGCTTTCAAAATTTCCAATTAGCTGTTTTGTTGTTGATGTTGGGATAATTGGTATTGGTTTATAGTTTTGATTTCATGTTTTCTTATTTTCTTTTCACTGTGTTTCATTTTACATGTTACAAATTTCTTGAATTGCATTGGGAATTATCTCCGCAAGATGGAGTTTGTCGAGTTTCAGAATACATTTGGGTAACAAACTGTATTTTCGAAAATGTATGAATCATTGTTTTTAATACGTTTCCTTTACTTAATATTGGTAATTTTTCAGCCTAATGAAGGTCCTTGGAGAGTCTGGGGATTGTTTGGAGCCTAGGGTTCCAAAAAATGGGAAAAAGGTTAGGTCACAAGGTTACCACATGGTTAGTGAAAACTATATGGGGTAACATTATGAGGTACCTTTGAAAACCACATGTTGTATACTTTTTCTACATTTATACAACCCAAGTAACACACCCATGCGAGCCATCTATATTTTTTTATAGGGTTTCATCACGGTCTGTGCATATTTATGGAAACTGTAATTCCTAAGCATGTAGTACCACTCTTTTTACAATAAAATGAGAAGTGCATATGCATAGTTTTTCCAAACCATGTGGCCAAACCGTGTACCCCCATTTTTTAGGGTGAAATGCCATTTTTTCATTTAATGAAACTTAAAATTTAATTCTTCATTTCTCCTCATATTTTTTGCATGTTTCCTTAGAATAATTTTCTTGTTCTAAATTTGTATACACACCTTGTTATACTCCAGATGATCATTATTATCTAAATATAGGATATCAACATCTATTAAGGACTCCCCTTAGGTATGATATCTTGAAATAATCATATTACATTTAATTGATTAATTGTCAAGAACACCTATTAATTGTACATATTGATTTATAATTGAAATTGGCCACTTCTAAGAATGTTTTTATAAAACAAAAACACATCCTAAGTGATTGTACTAATTCAAAAAATTAGTTTCCACCAGACAAGTGATTTCCCAATTGGCACCTTGTAAGTGCTTTATTGAACCTTGTAATTGAATATGAATTCCTTGCATAATTAAATGTATTGATTATATCAAATAGATTTATCAAGATGGATGATAATGGGTGGCATGACCACACCACTTAATGCATTCTCCTCATTAATGGATAAATTAATTTTGATACCCTTCATATATATTGGGTTTGATGATGATATTGATTATGAGGATATCCCTCAATTTATGTTATATAATAATAATTATTCCATAGATATTGGATGTAGAACAATGGATAATGAAATTATTGAGCATGAAGATTCACTATCTATTACATTGAGTATTGATCATGAAGTCTCACACCACTGACACTATTTGGAAATTTGTTATGATGCACCACATACCTTGATTTGGGTGTTTACATGATAAATCACCCACCATCTCGACTAACATGTACAAAATCTCACATTCACTATGATATGTAGGGAAGATACCCTCTAGTTGAGCTTGTTGGCACATTTAGGCTGGTTATGGATTACTAAGTTATGCCTAAGTCCATCCAAAACCTTATATCTAGGTATATGGTTACTTATGTACCCACGTACCCATTTCATATTTGGGGATATGATATATAATTATACTATGTATATGTTATTACTATATATATATGGTTGATCATCATCAAAACTCGAGCGGAAGAAGGTAGATCCTCCATGTGTCTTATAGGAACCTGAGAAGGCTATTGTTTTTTTATTTCCAGTATTTATTATTACATAGTTATACATGCACATTTTTTTATATTCAAACATAAAGGATCACTTCTGAACATAATTGGTGGTGATCTACTAATATTTTTTCTCAAACCCTACTTTGTATTCGTTTTGTACCTGGGTAGATTAATTTTATGAAGGTATGGTTAAAGGAAAGTGATCTTCTACAGATTTGTGATATGATTTTACTAAAGTTGGAGCATTGGAGAAGACAACTAAGCAAATGCTCGAGATGCTAGTGGATTAGTCTTTTGTCCTTTTTATCGTTTTGTGTAGCTGTTATATAGGCCTGTCTCAATTCCCCTTTTTGTATATCTATATTCCCAAACATCATATATATTAATCTTCCTAGAGGATTTTTATTATAATTCAATTGTTCATTTATTAATTCTTCAATGGTTTATTGTTATATTTGGTCTACGTATTTCCAATATGAAGGGTTATTGATCCTTTCATTTAGTGTCTATTTATATAATTCATATGGTATTGTATTCATGTTGTTGTTATCTTCTATGACCCCCTGATATAATAAAATAATCTCCCCACCATACCACCATTCCACCCTTTATTTTATTCAGAAGCCTCTGGTATTCAAGGATCCACTCTTGAGGCAATATGACCCCCCGGCTCGGGGTCCTAGTAAAGTAGACACCAGGCTGCGATGTTACACATGGATTGAGGAATGATTATGAAATAATTATTAATATTATAAGGGAACACAATTAATTGGTGTGTGTAAATGATAATAAAATGATATTTATTAAATAGAAACCATATACTTTTCTTGTTTCATTCTCATAGAGAATGGATGTGAAAATCAAAATTGATATATTGACTATAAGAGTTCCTATGATATTAATGGTTATAGAATAATTATATTAAAATATTATTGAAGGTTGAAGAGAATGGAATTTTTTAGATTAATAATTTAATGACTGAAAATGAATATAGAATCATGTTTTTATAGATATGTTTTAGCCTTTTAATCATTGTTATGGTATCCAAGATATATATGGGATGTCAGTTATAGTTTCAGTATATGGTAGAATAATTTACCCTAGAATAGTTGTGTGTTATATATATATATCATTATGATCTATGATATATTATGCTCCACCAACCGAGTCAGTTGGGGAATTCAATTCCAATTTTTGGTGTTAGGTTATAGGTGTTTCCCAATATATTGGTTGTTAAGGGAACATTTGACATTTTAATCCACTATCCCCACTCTCTCCTCTAGATTTGGACTGAGTATATGGACATGTTTGATCCATTATATCTTATGGTATAAAATTTGTACTCATACAGACTAAAATTACACTTAGTTTTTTCATACTTGTATGCACGTGATATGTTGGATTAATTTATGGCACATAATTGTATCACATGTGTAGTTATGCATGGGTTTTACTGTCTTGAGGTATATTTCATGTTTATATAGGGCTATGATGAATCATCATTTAGGAATGTGGGGATGTGACAATGATGTAGATATGATGATATTTCCATGTTGTAGTATGTGATGATGATGTGGATATGATATTCACACACATATGTTTAGTATGATTTATAGAGGGGATTATAGTACCATAACATGAGGCATTTGGGTTTAGGGTGACTAGTATAGTGGGAACATGGTTAAAAAAATGCCATTTTTATATATATGGTTCTTCATTATTTTACATATTAAATGTGTTACATGGTTAGTGCGACATACTTAGGTTGGAAATATAGATTACTGATTTGGGGGGAAAGTTAGCTTCTTTTTTTATTCACTAAGGCATTCGTATACATCTTCCAATTTTTCACGAGCGATTATTGTGAAAATCCTTTTGAGTATACTTTTATGATCACCCCGATATATAAATATCTATTTTTAGACCTCAGGGTTGACCTAGGGATTGATTTAGTTTTTTCTTGCTCATAGAGGTTATTCATGATTTCTTATAATTCATGGTCACTTCTATAGGAATGAATTGTGGTTTATTTTTATTTTCCATTTATTTCTCTATTGTATGACATTTCGGGTATTTGGATTAGGAATTTTTATTAAAGTTATGTTGTTTCTTGGTTGTAATTTATCATTCCTAAGAATAATGAGGGTTATTATCTCTATTTGTGTATGTTCTATACACTCAGTGCTAGTCTCCATCTATGAACAATTATAGGTAGTCTTCAAGGGTCATTCCAATCTTCACTACTAGCCTGAAAGGGGTACTAGTGGGGTCATGTAATGAAATAATGGTGGAATTTTTTTAAGGCTAACATGATTATAATATCTTCATGGAAAAATAAGTGAGTAAAATAAAATATTAAATTTGGGAAACACTATGAATCACCTCTCTCTTATGGTGTCTGGGGATATAACAACATGTTTAAAGAAAAAATGTTATGAATTTGTATTTAACCTATAAAATAGTTTTATATTAATTAAAAACTTGTATTCAATGATGGAACCACCACTTTTTTATAGTTCTAAAGTATATGGATGGAAAAAATAAGATTTATGGGTTTCCATATGTATGTGGTTAAGATATTGTGAAATATCTAAAATATAATTCCGACCTAAAAAGGGAAATAATGAACACTGTGATATATAATGATAAAAAATTATTTATATAGGTATATCCTTTGAGGTATATAATAAAACCATTCATTATGATAGTGTTTTTTATATTTCAAAATTGTATGGAGAGAAGAGAAAATAAATGATCAATAATTTTAAATATTTTCTTATGAAAAATGTTAATAATAAGAGGTTTAATAGGAAGAATCATGGGAAGATAGAAACAAAAAGTTATGTGAATTATTTTGATTTTATTAATAATATTGTTAATAATAAATGTTTTGAAAGATATTTCAAATAAAAAAATCATAGAATTCCCTAAAATTTTATGGAAGATTATATTTTGATGATGATATGGAAACCACATCAATTTTAAAATCCATATTTTTTCATTCATTAAGTAAGGTGAGATCCTATCCTTTCAATAGAATATGGATCAATGGAGAAATATGAATTAAGTGAACAATGAATTTATTAATGTTGTATCCATGGAAAATAAAAGATTAAGAAGAGTAGAGGTGTCCTTGAATATTGACCTAGAATATATTAGTGCGAGGACAAATGACTAAAGTGATTTTCATAAAGGAGTTTCACAGGAAGTATAAAAAAATGTCCACATAAATTGAGTCGAAAGAAAGTATTTTCACTCTGAAGACACTACATTAAGAAAGGAAAAAATATAGAATTTATATTTTCTCAAGAATAAAGGAAAATGTTTTATAGTTGAAGGAAAATTATGATATAGTCAAAGATATTGATGATAGGATGAAAACCTATTATGAAATGAAAAATATCCCCTCTATAATATCCACAAAATGTTAAAGGAATGAAATTTCAAATCTAGAATATGTAACTGAACAATAGTTCAATTCCAAAATCTATATGTAAAATATATCAAAGAAAAGAATCCATGAAATGATATTATTTTTGATAAGTTTGATAATTCATGATTGTGTGGGTTTATAATTATAAGGGTTAAAAGTAGGAAGGAAACCCAATGCAATAGTAACTCATCTAATAGGTGAAAACATGAGGGAGACAATTCATATCAAAGAAATACTACTGACAAGGAAAAAAGATTTACTTATTTGGAGGAAAAAATGGATCTCAATGAATGTTTCATAGAGAACAAATGATGGTACACTGAGAAAAACCGATGAGGAATAAAATAATTCTAGTTTGTATGATGAATAAATATGAGGAGGTTGTTTAAACTGGGACAAAGTAATGACTGAACATGAAGAGAGATTTTTCATGGAAACATAATTCATATGTGATTCTTAGTGAAAATATATATTGAGTACATGAGGCATGATATTGTATTTTTATATATAAAATCAAAATTCAAGAAGAAAATATTCATGGAAGATCCCTATTATAGTAGAGGAATCATGAAGAGAGATGTAATAATATTAAATCAAAAGGATAAACTTGCACAAATGGGTTAAATAACACAACAGAGGAGAATATGAAGTTAAATAAGCTTATTAATATGAATAACATTATAGTAAATATTTACAATGATGCTTTCAAAAGTAGTGTTACTCAGAGGAGCACCACAAAGAAGGTTTTTAAGAAAGATGAAAACACAGGCTTCTACCATCAAGACCAACCACACCCCTTTTATTTGATGATGTTGGATATACCACTCTCCCCATATATTTAAATATCTATAATATATATTATTAGTAGTTTAGGATTAAGGGGGATATATGATCGAAGGGGTGATTATTCTAAAAGGATACACATTGTTGAATTAAAAAAGTGAAAATGTTTTTAATTCCTGAATATAAATCAACAATTAGTGTCAATTAACCTCTTTGAGTACTAATAATGATCTTCAAATTGTGTGATAAAGGGATTGATCTAGAATTGGAATGGATTCAAATAATTATTTGATAGAGACAATGGTATCAAGATGAATATGTTGATCAACCAATGATATCAAGTCAATAATATTGTGGTATCATATCACTAAGAAGAAGAAGAAATATTAACAATTAAGCAGTACCATGACAAGAGTTCATGTCAATTCAATAATATAAAAAAATGGTATAATGTGTTTGTTTTTATAGTATAGTAATGAATTATGGAAAGAGATATCAAAACCCAAATATAGTTTCATTGAAATGAAAAATATCTCAAATTTGATACCAAAAATAGAAGTTATTTAGTGGGAGTTGTTGTTGAGAAATCAAAGGACATTTAACCTCATTTTGAAAAGATAATGGTTCATGAACATGAATAAAAGGTGAAATCACTAGATTATTATTAAAAAGTGGTATGAGTTGAAATATCATTAAATATGAGTCATATACCTATAATATTTATTGGATTTGTACTCTAGATTTTTGTGGGATTATAACTATTTTTAGGATGAATTGAAGATAAAAAACCTCAAGCTATATGCACTAATTAATGTAGGTAAGTGACAATTGAATATTTGGAATTATTGAATTAATAATTCATTTTCTACTCCAGGATATGTATTAGCAGTCTTTGAATATTTGTTAATAATTGAATCAACATGTCACTACAAAAAATTCGGGCATTACCGACTACCATTGGCAGTCGCTAATGGTCTTTAGAGACTGCCAATGGTGGTCACTGACCTGCTGCTTGGCCGACCTATAGCGACTGGCAATGGAGGTCGTTGTCCTGCTGCCCGACCAACCTATAGCAACCTCCAATGGCGGTCGCTATCCTGGGGAATTTTTTTTCCAAAAAAATTTCACAAATGGTTCGCAAATAGTAGAAACATGGTAAAAATCATAAAAAAGGAAAAAAATTCCAAATAGCATAAAAATCAGGATCCTCATAAACAATAAATGAAAGATGTGATTCATATTCAACAATCCAAATGGGTCCAATCCATTTCAGTCTTCTGCTTCAATAAACCTACAATAAGATACAAAAAAAACTAAACAAAAAAATCATAAATTAGAAATATTTATTCTGTTAGTATATATATATAATAAAATTAAGTCTGACATCAAATCATGGGTGCTATAATAATATAAATCCCCCAATTTAAGAAATGTTATCATTTAAAGAAATGTTATCATTTTAGAGCGCACAAAATTGTTAAAAACAACATATTCGGTCGTACCGCGCACACCGCACATCCAATTGACATGCCGTCTCCTCCTACATGTTAAAAATAGTATTTCAATTGTTTTTTGTGTTATTTCAAGTCATTTTGAGGATGTTTTCTTTGAATTTGACCATTACTGTCATTTTGGTGTTTTACGACTCCAGAAATGCATTTCTGGTCACCGTGGTCAAAAGAAACCTCTAATTGACGTACCTTCAACCTAAAAATTTCAAAATTAATACCATAGTTGTTGTTGTATGATTTCATGACTTTCTGAGGTCATTTGGCTGGTTTTGACCACCCAACACACCCTTTGAGAACACGCCAAACTGTAAAAAAAAATATTAGGTCGTACCAGGCATACCACACATCCGATTGATGTTCTATCTCATCCTAAATATAAAAAAAATAATTGTATTGTTTAAATGACATTTCAAGTCATTATGAATACGTTTGCTATGAATTTGACTGTTACACGTCATTTTGGTGTTTTATTACACCGGAAATGCATTTTCAGTCATCGTGGTCAAATGACACCTCTGATTGACATACCATCTGCCCGAACATTTCTAAATCCACAACATGGTTGTTTTCGTATGATTTCATGGCATTCCGAGGTTGTTCGACTGGTTTTGACCACCCAATGCACCCTTTTAGAACGCATTGAACTGTTAAAAACCACATATTCAGTCGTACCGCGCATACTGCACGTCCGATTGGTGTACCGTCTCCTCCAACATATCCCGAATAATATTTCTATTGTTTTAATTTGATTTCAAGTCATTATGAGAACTTTTTCTCGGAATTTTACCGTTACATGTCATTTTGGTGCTTTGTGACTCCAGAAATGCATTTCCGATCACCGCGGTCAAACGACACCTCCAATTGATGTACAGTTTGCCCGACCATTTCAAAATTCACACCACAGTTGTTGTCATATGATTTCATGACATTATAAGGTCGTTCGGCTGGTTTTGACCACCCAACACACCATTTTAGAGTGCACCAAATTGTTAAAAACTACATATTAGGTCGTACCGCACACACTGTAGGTCTGCTTGACATGACGTCTCCTCCTAAATGTTTAAAATAATATTTCTATTGTTTTTTTGTGATTTAAAGTCATTCTAAGGATGTTTTATCTGAATTTGACTGTTACACGTCATTTTGGTGTTTTATGACTCCGAAAATGTGTTTCTGGTCACCACAGTAAAATGACACCTCCGATTGATGTAATGTCTACTCGAAAATTTTACAATTCACACCACCATTTTTGTTATATGATTTCATGGAATTCCAAGTTCGTTCACCTAGTTTTGACCACCGAACAACACTTTTAGAGTGCACCAAACTATTAAAAACAACACATTTGATCATAAAATGTACACCACACGTTTAATTGATGTTCCATCTCCTTTTACATGTTACGAATAATATTTCTATTGTTTCATTGTGATTTCTAGTCATTCGGAGGATGTTATCCTTGATTTTGACTGTTACACATCATTTTGGTGTTTTATGACTTTAGAAATTCGTTTCAGGTAACCGTGGTCAAACAAAAACTCTGATTGATGTACCCTCTACCCGACCATTTCTCAATTCACATAAAAGTTGTTGTCCTATGATTTCATGACATTCAATGATCATTCACCTAGTTTTGACCCCTCAACGCACCCTTTTAGAGTGCGCCAAACTGTTAAACACAACATATTCGGTCGTACCGCGCACACCGCACGTACGATTGACATGAAATCTCCTCCTAAATTTCACAAATAATATTTATATTTTTCTCACGTGATTTAAAGTCATTCTAAGGACATTTTCTTTTAATTTGACCGTTACACATCGTTTTGGTGTTTTATGACTCCAGAAATGCGTTTCCGATCACCACGGTCAAATGACCCATCAGATTGACGTCCCTTCTACTCGACCATTTCAAAATTCATACCACTATTGTTTTCTTAGGATTTCAGGACATTTTGAGTTCACTCGGCGGGTTTTGACCACCCAACACACCCTTTTAGAGCGCGCCAAACTGTTGAAAACTACATATTCAGTCGTACCACACACACTGCACGTCCAATTGAAATTATTTTTACTCCTACTTGTCATGAATAATATTTATATTTTTTTCGTGTGATTTGAATTCATTCTGAGAACATTTGATCTAAATTTGACTGTTACATGTCAATTTGGTGTTTTATGACTCCGGAAATGTTTTTCCGGTCACCGTGGTCAAACGACACCTCTGATTGATGCACCGTCTGCCCGAATATTTCAGAATTCACACCACGGTTGTTGTCTCATGATTTTAGGGCATTCTGAGTTTGTTTAACTAGTTTTGACCGCCCAACACACCCTTTTAGAGGGCGTCAAAATGTTAAAACAACATATTCGGTCGTACCGCACACACCACATTTCTGATTGATATTTTTCTCCCCCTACTTGTCAAGAATAACATTTCTATTTTTTCATGTGATTTCATGTCATTATTAGAACATTTTTTATTTATTTTACTGTTACACATCGTTTTGGTGTTTTATGACTCTGGAAATGCGTTTCCGGTCACCACAGTCAAACGGCACCTCTGATTAATGCACCGTCTCCCTAACCATTTAAAAATCCATACCACTATTGTTTTCGTATGATTTCATGACATTCCGAGGTCATTTGGCTGGTTTTGACCACCCAACACACCCTTTTAGAGTGCACCAAACTATTAAAAACAACATATTTAGTTTTACCACACACAACGAACATCTGATTGACGTGTGGTCTCCTACTACATTTCACGAATAATATTTATATTATTTTCGTGTGATTTCAAGTCATATAGAGGACGTTTTCTATATATTTGACTGTTACATGTCGTTTGGGTGTTTTATGACTCCGGAAATGTGTTTCTGGTCACCGAGGTCAAACGACACCTCCGATTGACATACCTTTTGCCCGAATATTTCATAATTCACACCACAGTTGTTTTCGTATGATATCATGACATTATAATGTCATTAAACTAGTTTTGACCACCCAATGAATACATTTAGAGCGCGCCAAACTATTAAAAACAACATATTCCGTCGTTTGCGTATACCGCACGTCCGATTGATGTGTCGTATCCTCCTATATGAAACAAAAAAATTATCTATTGTTTTCCTGTGACTTAAAGTAATTATGGGAATTTTTTCTTGTGGATTTTCCTCTTACATGTCGTTTTTGTGTTTTATGACTCCATAAATGCGTTTCCGGTCACCGCGTTCAAACAACACCTCTGATTGACGTACCGTCTGCCCGAACATTTCACAATTCACACCACGGTTGTTTTTGAATGATTTCATGACATTCTGAGGTCTTTTTTCTTGTTTTGAGCACCCAACATACCCTTTTAGAGGCCACCAAACTATTAAAAACAACATATTCGGTCCCACCGCGCACACCTCACGTCTGATTGACGTGTCGTCTCCTCCTACATGTCATGAATAATATTTCTGTTGTTTTAGTGTGATTTAAAGTAATGATGAAAATTGTTTCTCTGAATTTGACCGTTACATGTCATTTTGGTGTTTTATGACTCCAGAAATGCATTTCTAGTCACCGCAGTCAAACGACACCTCTGATTGACGTATCGTCTGCCCGACAATTACAAATTTCACACCATAGTTGTTGTCGTATGATTTCATGATATTTCAAGGTCGTTCAGCTGGTTTTGACAACCCAACACAGGTGGGGGGGGGGGGTTAGTTACACATAATGAAAAGGATAAGAAACTTAATAAGATTTATTAGAGAGTTCATTACAACCGAAAATAAAAGAATCCGATGTACAAAAAATAAAAGAACTAGTGACTATAAACCTTCTTCCCCCCTCTAATCTTAGTTCCTATCCTTCTTCTTCTTATTTCCCCAATCACCCCTTGTTCTGGATCAGTCCCCAACGTCTTCCTGGTCCAAAAGGTCCTTTTCTAGTTGTCCAATAGAAGGTAGAAAAGGGAACCCTGGGTCAAGGCGTGGTTGAAAAGTGAAAAAGAAAAAAAAAAGGTTGTAGGGGTCCGCACAGTTTTCCTGGATGGGCCGCAAGGTTTGGACATGCCATGTGCCGACCGTGCGGAGGGTACTATCAAATGTATCTTCTCCCACAAGGTTTTCACATAGTTTGTATAACCGTTTGGTTTGCATTTGTCATTGAAATTACTAAATTCACTCATCCATCATGTCTAGTGCTTGATCTGAGTGACTCTATTCTTGCATAGTAGGGGAAAAGGGTCCATAAGCATCCAATTCCCTTATGAATCTTCAAAATTCATAGACTCTATGCTTTATCCTTTTCTGACCAAAAAGCAAAGAACAAGGTACATCAAAATTGTAAAATTCATTCAAAACCATCGACAAAAAACATTTTATTGATATTACACCTTGTGTATATGCCTTATGCCCATCAGTGCATCACCTAACATCCAATTGGACAATTGGCCAACTGGCCAATATCCATAATGTCCTAACAACCTAATGAACAATTTCCATAATGAACTAATGGTCAATTTTCCTAAGGAACTCCTATAAAAATGGATTAAGGATTTATTTTCCAACCGATCTAACAGTCTCTTAGACAATTACCCTAATTGATAAATATCCTAATGGATAAACATCCAATGACCTATTGGCCTATTGGAAAAATTTTCTAATAGCCCGATTAGCCAATTGTCCTAATGTAATAATGAAATAATGTCTAATTGGACAATATGTCTAATGGAATAATGGAAAATGACCTGATGTAAAATTAGCCTAATGGAATAATGGATAATTGTCCCAAAAAACTCCCACTAGATAACCCCTTCACAACCCCCTCTAACCGGACAACACAAATCCCCACCACCCAACCCCACCCCCACCACTCTCAACCCCCCCTAAACACACCCTCCCACCTCCCAGATAGCCGACTCCCCCCGGAAAAATGCCACCCTAAACAGCCTCCCTCCCAACCCACTCAGACATCTCAAAACCCCCACCCACCGAACAGCCCACTCCATACCCCCCCAGGCAGCTCCAAACCCCCCCACCCAGCGGAACAACCCAATCCACACCCCCCTGGACAGCTTCCAACACCCCCGGACAGAATTTCCATGAGTATCCTTTCTTATCCCGGCTCAAAATACATATTCAACTGCATCAATTAACTTGAAACTCATGAAAAGTGTGGACTTCCAAAAAACATTAAATTCTTTTTGATAGTCACCTAGAAAAATAAATTTACCTTTTGAAACATCAATAACAACCCCACCAATAATAAAATAAACACACCTCGTGAATATGATGCGTCATGCGTGGTCATGACTTCTACCTACATTCGGTGGGCTAGGGGAAAAAAATAATTATGATGATTTTCATAAAAAAATAATAGAAAGAAAATAAATAAATTTAGTATAAACATGATTCGTATAATCCATTTCACCATCACCTGGATGCACATATTCCCACAATATTCTAACCTTAATGATCAATTGTGCATTTACCAACTCGGAAGCACACATCTGTGCCTCGAAATCTGACAACTGTTGTGTCCTCTGAGCAACAACAGGACCGAAAACCGCAGTGCGTGATACTAAAAAATGATAAATCTCTATTCCATAGGTCAAACTATATCTATGCCCGTCCCAACCAATAATGTGATGGAATATCTCATCACTTCATATGCGAAGCTATCGTTGGTCCTCTAGAAGCTGTTCTAACTCAGCTCCAAATTGATCCCGTGCAATATTAAAATATATATACATATATATTATAATATACATATTTATATAAGTATTGGTAATGATTACAAGCACTTACTATCAATGTTGCAGCCTCTGTATCATTACGATCACGAGACCTCATCCACACTGACATTTTATCCGTCAGTGCACCTTGCTGCCACAACTGTATACGAATAGAATATAAACACAAAATGATATTAGTTAATAAATCAAAAAATTAATAATAAATACCTCATGTCGGATCTGTGACACATGAAGAGTCCCGAGCCTGTGAGGTGGTCCCTACAACGCTCGATTCTCAGAATGGCATGCTGACACCTCTTACATTCAATTAATTAAAATTTCACACTAATCACACATTCTAGAAAATATATATACCAAAATAAATATACAAACCATAACACCCTCAGTAGACAAATATGAAACTAAGTCATCCCACTGAGCTGGGAGAACACCACTTGGGACTTTTTCCAAAAATGTGCGGGGCACCCACATTTGGTACCAAGTGGTCCCTCTTGACATTTCCATTATAATCATTCCACATCTTACAATATTTTCTCATACAAATGGGCTGAAACTCATTGGGGGAATTCATTAATATTATTTTATTTAAAAAATATCACATATATTAGTATTGTGTATACATAGGGAAGAAATTAAAATGGTATTACGACCTAATCCTCCCTCCAAAGATGATCTAATGTGTCCTGAGGGATAAAAGCCCAGTCACGTGTGGTCAATGGAAATCGATGCGGGTCATGTATGATATGGCCCAACTGTTGAATAAATTTAGGGTAATTCAGTCACACAAGATAAAATATCTCATCAAAGGAAACATGAAATGGTGTGTCGGAATTCCATGATACATTGCCACGACCAGGGCCTCTCTTGAGGGAGGAAGAAGTAGTCAAGTAGGATCCTGTTGAAAAAAAATTATATATAATTTGATAGATGTTATAAATATATATATTTGTTTATCAATAACATATAAAATGAACACAATTACATTCAAACATACCTCTACCCTGAGACGTAGATGGCTTAGATGGATGATGCAGATCTGCTGCCTCTTCCCCTGACAAGCCTGAAGTCATAGAAAACATTAGTAAGGGGACTATCCAAAGTGTCCAACAGATAAATTGGATTGTATTTAAGAAAATAAAACATGAATAGTTGTTAATAAAACAAAAAGGGATTGAATAATTAGTTGTAAATAGATTTTAAAAATTCATAAAGTTAACAATATAGATATAAAATTTTGTATAAAATTAAGCAATGCATAACAAAATTTCACATTGAATTAAAAAACATTCAAGCATCACATGATCTAACTGAAGAATACCTAAATGGGATGGTACACCAATAATAACATGAAGATTTCAAAATACAAATCACCCTAAATATTTATAAAAGAATAAACATCCAAAAGTGAGGATAAAAACGTACATGGATTTATAAAATGGTTAGATAATTTATGATATCCTAGGACATTCAATAGTGAATAGTGGGAAAACAATTATACCTTTCATTAAACAAGAAAATCAGTCATTTCTCCTTCAACAACCGCTCTGACCCAATAAATATTTTCTTTATGTTGAACTACGGTATGTTGATAAAGGTATTGGGAAACAAAGGAAACAGTCTTGGGTTCATCTTGTTCAAAGAAAAACACTCCTCACTAGGACAATTTGACAACAAAATGACAACATGGATTTGAAGGCAAAGTAACTAAGAATACGTGTTCCTCTTGGGATGTAAAAATGAAAGCATCATTATCAACTCATTCATTTTTTATATCATATAGTTAAAATTAACCAATGGAAACTGATATTTATCGGCTTTACATCCATGCACTAGATCAACCCAATCACACTTTAACAATATGTACTTCAACTCGTGTGTGTATACAACTTCAATGATATCTATCAATTGACTATAGTAACAACCAGAATTGACGAATGGACAACCGATTCCACTATTTTGCGTTGATCATTTGTTGTCAACATCTATAATGTGAAATCAAAAAACCATTAGTATCTATAGATTTATAATGACAATCCGTTTTTGATGGAACCACGACCAGTTGGATAATTTTTTTAGTTAGTGTGGGGTCCACTAACTCCCTCATCTTATGAACCATCATAATTCATAGAATTATATAATTATTAATGAAGAAATAAATTAGTATAATTGTTCAGTCACAATGAAAATCAATTTATACATACAAAATCCTTTAATCAATCATGAAATGATGCATAATGAGATTATTGAATTTGATACTTAGTCGTACGATACAACTCTTATTTTATCTCAATAATGTGTTTCCTATAAATAATAACACAATGTTTAAATGATCCACTTATACAAAAAAACGTGTTAAAGATCAACAATAAAAGTGGTAAGACACATACTACATTAATGGTTGAACTGATGGAGTATTGAAAAAGATATATCGATGAACTTGTATCCACTCGATATTGTCCATATAAAATATGGTTCCTTCTCTAATTGGACCATCATGTATCTGAGAGGGATTATCTAATTTTTTTTGAACATCTATAAGAAATTATGCAAAAATTAGTTCACTCATCCATCAAATACCATTGGTTATTTATACATCCGGATGAGCTCTGTTGCATACAAATCTTTTCAATGTAATCAAATACCGCTCAATAGGATACATCCACCTAAATTACACTGGACCAGCAGCCATTACATAACCAGTTAGGTGCACTGTCATGTGAACCCTAACATTGAAAAATGAGGGGCAAAATAGTTTCTCAAAGTGACCAAGAGTCAGTACAATTTGGTTATACAAAAATTTAAAATCACTCATTCGTTGATGTCTTAAAAAAATATGTCCAAAAAATTAATCATCTCAATCAATGTATGAAAAACATTGGGCGATAAACAATCACAAATTGTGATTGGAATCAACAGCTGATGTAGTATGTGATTTCCATGAATTTTCAACCCTTGTAATGTCTTGCTCGCCAGATTTACACACTTTGAAATATTAGAAGAGTAACCACCAGGCCCCTTGAGAATATTTAAAAAGGATAAAAATGTCTCTTTCTCCTTTATAGTCATCGTATACTGTGCAATAGGAATATATTCCTTGTTTCCATCAGCTAACTATAAATAAAACGGTTTCCTTAAACCCATTTCTTCCAAATCACGACGTGCATTAACATGGTCCTTTGATTTTCCATTGACACCTAAAATATTCCACAATATATTTTCAAAAACAATTTTTTCAATGTGCATGACATCCAAATTATTCCTTAGCATGTTAGTCTTCCAATATGAAAGACTATAAAAAATAATTTTCTTTTTCCAATTGTGACTACGCTGCTTACCCGCACCACAAATATTATGTAATGGATGAGCCACCAAATCCTGAATTTCATATTCCGTGCAGATGTTTTCTTCCTAAATATGCAAAAATATTTCGACTCCGGTCATGATATTTTGTTCTGGGATGATCTCTCTAAAACCATCAAATGCCACTCTATCTTTTATGAACCTGTCCTGAGGGGGGAGAAAATGTCTGTGACCCATGTATGCCCATTTTTTTGAATGTTTAAGCCATATATATTTTTTTACTTTTATTGAAACAAGGGAAAGAAAATTCCCCTTTAATACTCCAGCTTGATAAATTTTCGTAATCTAGGATGTCATTGATTGTCCACAATAAAGAATCCTACAGTTTGAACATTTCACTCATTTCACAGTCATAATTCATCAGACCATTGCCCCAAAATTCATTCAACTCATCAATCAATGGCTGAAGGTAAACATCAATATTATCCCCCGTACATCTAGGTCCATCAATTAGAGTGCATGTAATATAATCTTTTTCTTCATAAAAATCCATAGAAGACGATTATATGGAACCAACACCACGATCCATGTGCTATGAGTTGTGCCAACCAGAGACATAAATAGATTGAAACCATTTGATGCCAACCCAAATCAGACATTATGAACATCTTTAGAAAAGTTGGGATGTCTCTAATAACAACACATCCATGCTTGAATGTCTGTCAGGTGGTTTAACATATCACTTTCATGAAATATTTCTGCATGCCATATCATTAAATTAAAAACATTAGATGACATAAAAAATCTTTTCATCCATGGTTTAAGGGGAAATTAATGCATTTGCATTACGACAGTCCGTTCCACATATATCGCAATCTGAATTTGATGAGTTTAATTTCCCCTATTCTCTTTCCACCTGGAATCCCAAAAAACTATACAAATATAAGAATGTGTAGTTTCCTTTCTAAATAACATAAATTTGTTTTCACATGAATTTATGTTCTCATATGTAAAAATTAAGTTCTCTATCAACTTACAAGCATGGTAATACGACTCGGGAATCATAGAGTCGACTAGAAGAACCTTTTTCAATATCACCAACATCATATCAAATGATGTCTCTGACCACTGATTCAAATTCTTCAAATGCAACAACTCCACAATAAATGAAAATTTATAGTAAGAAGTACGTCCATGAAATAATTCTGTTTTTGTATCATCAAGTGCTTCATAAAACCCCCTCGACTCACGATCTACACAATAGTGAAGATTTATCTCCTCGGTCTCAGGATTCTATATGTCAAAGACTTCAAAATCCAACCCACATACCATTTCAGAAAGCATTTCTTGCATTGGATCATTCATTCGTGCATCAACATCCATATGAAATGCATCCTTATTTTGAAAACAAACATATTATTCTCCATGACGAGGCCAACCCTTGTAAATTTTCAGAAATCTGTTAAAGAAGAGGTTCCCCATCATAGTATATCATGTGCATTGATATCTGTTAACACATTTTCTACATGGACAACTAATATAGTCACTTTCAAATCCTCCGGTGAACTCAATAAACTACATAATGCCATTCGAATATCCCCTAGATGTTTAATTTGACGATCAATCCAACTCTTATCCATAATAATATATGTATAACAAACATTTACACAAGACTTATTACATGCATTTTTCATATCAAATATTTTTAAAATAATTACTAATCAATTTCTTGTGGACCATTGATAAAATAATCAAATTATATCTATATATAATAAACAAGAGAATAGATAATGGAATATAAGTGAAATCCCATGTCATCATCGTCATTTGGTATGGTAAATCTATTGATGATTCTACATTCAAGAGTCCCTAATAATATTTTGATCAAATAGTTAATACTTCATGTAAGAATATGTATTGTCTTCTCAAACTCAGAGATATTGTAAATGTTTACAAATAATGTCTCACTGCATCTTGGATTTACACTACCTTTGTGCCATTAGAGGCAGTATAGAGTAACCCTCAATGATGAAAGTAAATATCTAATTTATGAAAAACTAACTAATCTATATCCAAGATGACATCAAATATATTCAATTGCAGAACAAAAAAATAACAATCTATCATGACTTATGTTGTCTCAGTACAATCATCATGGAATATACATCATCATATCACTCTCCCCTCAAGGGATACTGAGACACAATAAGTACACCAGTAACATTGGTACCATGAATAGAAAAACACAATATAAAATACATACAAAGTATGTCAAATTGAAACATGTTATATTATATAGAGGAAGAACATATAATATTAATAATAACATATAGTTTCGAAACACACATATGTCATCAAACTCAAACATGTGTCTTATGGGATATGAAAGCACACACATGTGGTCAAAATTCAAACATTTTCTCATGGGATACAGACACACAAAGACATGTGATAAAACTCAAGAATGGTATAAATAAAATAACAACACAACTTAATATTATTTCAGTCAACATATAAACAGACTCAAAAATTGTATGTAACTTCGAAGACTCAAGTAAAGTATGATGTCTCTCATACATACAATGCCAAGAAACATTGTTTCATATGCATAGAAACCTCTATACACATGAAAATCCATTTCTACAATTTTTATTCTCACAAAATATTCATATAATCTTCATGCATGCCAAATTTGAGCTGTAAATTGTCCAAAATCAAAACTCTTAAATAGAAATTAAGGCATACCTGATTGCGCTATAAATTTTAAAGGGAGGGGAGCCAACGGCGGTGATGTGAGGGAGAGGATAGGCAGCGGAGGGGATCCAGAGCCAGAGGCAGTGTGGTGAGGGAGGGGATGGGTGGCACCGATGGTGGTTATCTGGAGGAGGAGGCAGTGAGGTCTAGAAAGTACAGCATGTTTGGGATGACGAGGGAGGGGACAGAGGATAGTTGGGAGTCAGAGCGGATGGGAAGCAATATCGAGGGGACAAGAAGTGGTTGTGCGGGGAGTGGGGGGACCAGGCGAAGGCGTTGCGACATGGGTGGGGATGGTGAGGGAGGGGATGGACTGGGGCAGTGCGGCGAGGGAGGGAATGAAGAGGGAGGGGACGGGGGATGGAGGGGAGCCAAAGTGGAGGGCGGTGAGGGGATAAGGGGACATGCGGCGAGGGGTTGGAGGGCGGAGAGGGAATGGGGGATGAGGGACAGATGGAGGGCGGAGGGCAGTAGGGGAGGGGGGACGAGCGAGGGGGTGGAGGGTGGCGAGGGGACGGGGGATGAGGGACATGTGGAGGGTAGCGAGGGGATGGGTTACATGTGGTGTAAAGGGGATAGGGGTGGGTTGAGGAATCGGGGGAGGGGTTGGGGGGGGGGGCGATGGATGTTTTTCTTTTCAAAGGCGGTCACCTGTGTCAGGGGGATTCAAAGCCTATTTTCTCTTGTAGTGTGCATTAAATTCACTCACTAAATTATTAAGAAGAATTATTCTATAAATAAGAAGTTATTTAGAGAATTGATGAAAAAATTGAAGTTATTTTGACCAATAATTTGTACCACCGGTGAAAAAATAATCAAAGGATCAATTAACTAGTGTTTAAGAAATAAGCATATAACAGAAATTGGTAAATTTTGTAACTAGTTAAAGAGTTTATATTATTTTTTAAGTATTATCTAGTGATATTCAAAGAATATATAGTATTTGGGATAAGTCTAGGAATAATTATATTAAATTGGATAAAAATAATTATATGAAGAAGGAGGTGTAAATATTCAATAATCTAATAATTTATAAGATTCATATTTCACACAAAAATAAATATATATGGTGATCAAGAAATATTTTTACAATATTTTGTGTTTCTAAAGGGGAAATAATGTAGGGATACTCAACCCTATGTGGTTCAAAGGTACAGAGGGAAAGATCATGAATAAAAAAACAGAGAAACCTAAAAGGGAAAGGATACTGATAGAAAAATATAAATACTATTCCCCTTTCAATTTTATTAACAAAGTGAGAGAAAGTGTTTAATACACCCTAAATACATACATTGGTTTCATGATCAAAGAGTTATAAAGAGAATAGGGATTTATGGTGGTATTTTTTTAAAAATCCATAGGGGTCGAATGTTTTAAGGAAGAAGTAATTTGTTAGACTTTTTAAAAATAATTTTTGGAGTAGTGTTGAAAAAAATTAAATGTTATATTTATTCAAAATTTCATAACGATAAATAATTAAGGAGGAATATGGTTACTATAGACATGGAAACCATAGCTGGTAGTTATCGAGGAAGCATCATGACATATATGGATGCAAATTTTGAGATTGATTCAGTTATATTTGGTGATGTCATTGGTCTGAATTATAAAATTTCATTGATATCTTAGTTTATTAAGGATATGAAAAGTAATTTGAATCATTTTATAAGAGTATTTATTTTGGAGCCTGAAGAAGTTTATATGTTTTGAGGCTGGGGATATCTTAATCCACTCTAATAGAAGAAATCATGGAATTAAAATAAATAAATTACATAAAATATATATATATATATATTTATGGTTTTAATATATATTTTGTAAAATATATCAATTTTAGGAACATATAGAAGATAAATAATATATTTAACTATTATATAAGATATAATTTATTGAGGTCGTTGAAATTTTGAAAAAGAATAATCCTCAGTGTTTTGGGTAACATATTTTAAATGGATTTTAAGAAATTTAGTTTTTCTCAAAAATGGATAAGTAAAATCATCATTTTATAAGTAGGATCTTTCATATGGTTGTGTAAGAAAATGTGAAAAATGTAGAAACAGAAAAGTCATTAAGTATTGATGAATGTGAAAGATTTTTGTTGAATATGTGTTTGTTAATCAAAGGATGTAAAATTTTCAAATCACATGGAGTTCTCCTAGATATTTAATACCATCATGATATGATTAATATATTTGGAACTATCAAATTATTAATTATTATGAAGTCCCTAAATACATAATATGGTTGAAAGAAACAAATTTATAAAAGGCATGAGGCTAAATATGATATGTTCTAACCTTTAGGTGATAGATAATATGATTTATTATGAAGAAATGCGACGAAGGGAAAACCATCTCGGTATATATGACCTACTTGGAAAGATATGTAATATATTTATTTTAGTATATATAATGTAATAATGAAATGGTTACTAAATACATAAGCAGTTCAGTTTATACACAAGAATATGGTTAGTAGGTAATATTATGGTTGATAGGTATGAATATGGTTGATACATAAGATATTGTGGGAGCTTACGTAAGTTTTTTTACATTATATCTAAAATAATAGGGTATATTGTTAAACTATCATCTGATGCTTCTCAACACAACATATACATCCATGAAATGATAAATTCTGTAAATAATATTGATTTTAATGAACTATATCAATAGTAATTTATGATTGATAATTTGGATAGAAACATTTATATCATTCCATTATATATGAGAAGGTGTTGGGTTTAAAAGAGGATCATGTTGTGATATTTTTCGTAAATGAAAATGGAAAAATAACTATAATATAATGGCAAAACAATGACTCAGATTAAAATAAGGAAAGATGAATAAAGTATTCTAGTGTGTTCATATATAAAATATGAATGGAAACCCCACATGATTGTTCATTTGAATATATAATAAGATCAGTTTAAGAATAAGGAGGGATTGATTCTACTATTATATGATATGGCTATAAGTAGAAGGATGAGAGGGAGGTAGTTGGAATATATCAATACATTTGGTACAGAGAAATAATAATATTCAACTAATAATTCTACATTTGATTCGGAGGATATAAAAAGTGGATATTCTAGATATTTTCACTATAATATCATGTTCTTAAATAGATGTAGGTTCAAGAAAATCTAGTTAATTTTTACTATATATAGAAATGGAATATATATTTCAATAATTTAATTTCAGTGTAGAATTATACTTATCTGAATGAAGAAGTTATACTATTGTGTTTATTAAAAATAAATCATATTTACACTCACTTCGGGTAGTCTGAGTTATATTTAATGAGGAGGAGAAGAACAACTGAAGTGGATCTCAAAGGTGCATCAAATTTAGAAGAATGATTAAATCAGAACAACTTTTTGATCATGGAAAAACCCAAATTTCTATATACTATTGAATATATATATATAGTAGTGTTCAATGTATAAGAAAAATAATTTCACATTTGGTGAGGAGTGAATAAACCCTAAAACAATATATGGAGGTGATCCATGGTCTTGAGTGACCTAAACAGAACATGCATCCACTAAACAAGCACTGTAGTGGAATTTGGTACATTTAAAAAACATTGTGTGTATGATCCTTGGATTATCTCTGAATGTTGAACAAATTAAAATATTCTTTTCATATGAATGTTTTAGTTTTCTAAACATATTTTAATTTTTTTACAAGACTATATAAGGAGTGAATGGTTGAACATTATTCTTACTAACAAAATAAAAAGATCCTAAATAAATAAAAACGATTAAAATAAAAAAAAACAAATGGAAGAACACCATAATTCAATCCCATATATGCGTTTCACAGATTATAATAAACTCCCCTTCATGTATTTAAATTCATTTTATGTAGATAAAAATGTCATTTAAATAAGATCTTGGTATGAATAAATATTCAATTATAAATGAAAAATTTGAAATACCTTCATAAAAAACTTATTACAAGAAAATAAAATGTTCAAATTAATTTAAAATCTTATCTAGGGTACTATATATAATCATATTATCATTGGAAATAATTTTCAAAACACTCAATATTTTATTTACATATTTAATATATAAATTTCATATTAAAACTAACCTTAATCATAAGAAACATGTTTTCATCATTGATGGAATCATAAAAAAAGATAAATAAATAATATACAAACCCTGTACACCAAAAGCCCCAAAGTTGAAACAACCCAAAACCTAAATTTGACTCCCATTGATTTTAGGGTTCATAGAAGAAAATAAAATCATGGGGAAATGTAATAATAAATAAAAATTAAGTAAAAATTGTTACCAACCTTTCATTTATACTTTTAATCAATGAAAATAGGACTTAGAATCTTTGGGAAGGTTGATATGAGCTCCCTCAATCTCCCTCTTTAGTGGTTGATGAAAAATAATGGATTAGGAGGAAAAAAATGGGTTGTATTGAATAAGGATTGGAATTGAGTTTTACAATTAAATGAGTTTGAGAACCTCTCATGGTTTACCAAACCATTCACTAATCATGAAACCATAACTATAATCATGATACTCCCCTTAATATTGTTTCCCTACATGGATTCCAAAACCATGTATCACACTAGAGAAACAACTTATGAGAAAGTATTCTGTATGGTTCCTCTTAAATATAAGAGTCATATGTAGTGTTTAATCTTATTCTTATAGAGAAACTGTGCATCCTGAGAATGAACTAAGAACTTGATGTAAATGTAAATTATACAGATTCCCCTACCTATGTGATACACATAGGAGAAATATCCTAGTAAATTTCATTCTTAGGGTTAATCCTAAGTGTGTAGTGAATTTGTCACATATAAAAACATTATAATTTTCAAAATAAAAGTAAGAGACACAAAATGATTAAAAATAAACCTAAATTATACAAAATACTAGACAATAGTGACATAAGAGTGTCAAATTTCTACCAACCATATCAATTTTCTCCCCATAAAGTATATAGTAAACTTAGATTATAATTGAAAAGAAAACCTCAACACCACATTATAAAAGGTTGGTGGGCCAGTGAAAAAGTAGAGGAATCTCTAAATTTAAGGAATCAACAAACATAAAACAATCCCTCAAAACTAGTGTCAAAAATCATCTAATATAATCAAATAACCTCTAGAACCACTCTACCAACCATCAATAAGTACATTGCTTAATGGTCATGAAAAATTAAAAATAGGACTCCCCACCATTTATAATTTATCTAAAATGGATAAATGAAGGAAATAAGAATTTATACTAGAAATTTATCACCAGATAAAACATGATTCCTCAAATTAAAAAAATAAAACTATAAATATCAACCAAGAATAAAAAATTAATCATCTATGAAATCAATTCAAAACACCATAAAGGAAGAAAAACCTAAAAGGATACCCAAAATTCCATAATCAAGGTCATACTTGAAATTAAAATCTATTTTATAAGAATAAGATATACTCATAAATATAATACACAACACAACTTGGAATAACATGGAATCTAACCTTGGGATACTAAAAATAAAAGTACGGTAACTCAATACATATCCCAAAGAACATCACCCATGATGAACCCAAAAAATCCCAATCAAGGAATATTCTCAAATAGGTACTAGCTAGTTTATAATCTATGATGTGGTTTCACTCATCCTAGTTTCCAAAGAACAGAACCAAGACATCCCATGGTTATCTTTTCAAAATAAAATCTCATCACATGAGTACACTATTAAGTAAACCTTAGGAGGAAGTAAAAATCAATGATGAATGGGTATAACCATAATAATAAACCATCAATAAAATAATAATAGAGAAAATACCTAAGGAATATAACAATATATAATTTTTTTAAATATAAATCATATCTATACTCATCAAACATAAATTATTAAAACAATTATCACCTTAGTTACAACTATGATTGAGACATCCTCTGTAACCAGTAATTAAACACACTAAAATTTCCAATGACAAGTCAAACACCCAAATAAATTATATGTTTTCAAATCATTCAAGAAATTGGGATTAGAAATATTTGGGGATACATATTGGTGACACACTAGAGATATCCTCTTCTCTTGATATACAATATATCTATAAGAATAACTATCCTCACTAACCCGACATCCAAAATTGGGGCCAACTGGCCTTATCAAAATCAATTCCATTAACATTTCCCTCTAGATCATTTATTTCATAATTATAGAATAAATTAAAACATAAGTAATATAATATTAATACAAATATATATTCTAAATAACTAATCTCTTAAAAGTTTATTGGTGACCAACTCGGGGGACAATGACACTATGTTTAAGAAATACACTGGCACTAACTTTTATCTTCTAGTCATTATGAGTTTTCAGAGAAATGATGATATCCATAAATTATCTCTAATAATTCCATTACCTCACAAGTACCTTAATCACCATTAAAATAGGGAGTTTGGTGAACCAAATTTTAATGATTAGTGAAGGTTATGGTTCCGCCACTCCATTCAGAGTTTGATCAAAGTCAACAAAAAATCTAAAACAGAAGAGATGATGGGAATTACCCCAAGGATCATCTGTACATGTACAATTTCCACTTTTAATTGTGGTCCATCGGGGAGAAAATCAATAAACATCATAAAAAATTAATTCAATTAATACATATTTTACAACAAAATTAAATTGTCCCACTATAAACCAAGGTACAAATCTAAAATAACAAATTCACCCAACGAAAACCCAATGGTAAAAAATATTTTTAAAATAGAAATGAGAAGTTTGAAGACATGAATTATATACTTTTAAATTAATTCACACATTTAAAATGACAAACATAATTTATAAATCTATGGAAAATCCATTTCAAAACCACACCATAATTTAAAATAAAAATTACCCTATTAGGTAATTTCAAAACACTTAAAAAACATAGTTTCTATTGAAACAACTTCTACAAATATCATTAAGAAATAAAACACTACTAAAAACACTTCCTAAGGATAAAAATAGTTTATCAATCAATTCATAAAATCGGTTTTAAATTTATAAAAATTCTATGAAAATACTTTTTCACAGAAAACCAAGCTACAAAATATACATATAACAAATGAATAACCAAAAATATTATATATATTATACTAAAACACCATAAAAACATGGTCAAAATCATCTTCAATACATCTCCAACAAGATTAAACAAATTTAAATGTAATTTGAAATAAATATTGGTCTCTTTTTTTGAGGGGTGAATAATTGTATATTACATTGTTAAACCATTTACCAATCATGTAACGATGCCTGCGAAGAAAACTTTCTCATCTATATGGGATCTAAATGGTTTCCCAAACCATTTAATATAACCAAGAAACTCTATTTATTCCATATTTTAACCCCAAAACTCAATTAATACCCAAATTATATTATATTGATCAATGGTGTTCAAAATAGTATCATATCATATCAAAATCCATCGAAATTATCTAAATCAAAATTGAAAATCATGACTTAAATCTAAAATGGCCATTAGAAATCAAGGAAACCTACAATAAATAGATTACTAGATTATACATTCCCATAACTCAGGAATTTTAAACATTTATATACAGGATAACATGATGCACCTAAATTATAAGCAGGAAATAAGATGCTATTTTGTAATGATTTAACCCTGGTCGAACTAACTTGTCACTAATGAAAACCCTCGAAAAGGAGAGACACATGTTATCGATCACCCGGAGCTAAAAGTTGTTCTTGGGCATAAAAATGATACTAGTGATAATGGTTTCTACCCCATATAATTAAAAATAAGTAGAACAAAAACAACAGACTAGATTGAAGTGGTCATACATTGATATCCATGAAAATGAAATAAACTGTTTGAAATAAATGAACTAGAGAAAAGGGCATTATAAAGATAAAAATCCACCTTGACCTAACAAATATAAGTGAATATTGTCATAACATATTATTATAAATAATAAATAACCCATATGATTTTATGATAAATATGGAAAGCACCTACAAATGTGAATCTGTCTACAAAATACACCTGATTGAATTGGTTGATACCAAACATCCCAAAATAAATAAACAACTTGAGACAACGGTCTAATATTTATAGGTGAAAATTAGTCACTCACCATATCAACAAAATCTATTAATATACAACCCTAATGATATCCATATCGAGATCAATACATGATCACCTGTATTAATCATGAAGGCTATATACACATGTACAAGTATGTGAATAAGGTGGGGTCTAAACAAGACCACTAGAATTTGACCTATGAGTTTATGAAATTAATTATATAAAACATCGTTTAAATTCATGTTTCAAAATATTTTTAAATTATGTTTTCCAAATCGGATAATGTAATGAGAAAAAGTAGCAAGACTTTCCAATTATATGAAACATCCACCATTTACATTCAATGGGGGTGGAACAACCATTTAGTATATAAAAACATTAAAAAATAAAAATTGGTCCTTTGATTAATTTTAAACAAAAACATTATTTCATATTTTGAAAACCTTTTCCCACAAAATCACACAAAACCCATTAGGTAGAAATTATTTTTTAAATAAAAAACTCTTCATGATTATAAAATATGTTTTTAAAATCATACGAGTTAAAAAAAACATTTGAATTTTATTCTAAACATTCATTCAAAATTCACATTTTTGAAACCATTTATAATAGGAAAAATTATATCTATTTTTTTCTCATAGATCATAGGTTTTATGTCCTAATAGTAATGGATTCCACATTTTCCCATTCCCTTCCACACGTGTAAGAGGTACAATCTACACTCCCCTCTTCTTGTTCTAGGTATTTGGTCCATGTCATCAACCCTGACCCCCTATGGATTTACCTTTTTTGTAAATATATATGAATGTTCCATTATAGTGACAAAATTATTTTTAAACAAATTATTAATTGATTATTAACATAAATTTCCATTAATATAAAACAAGTAAAAAAAAGGCATAGTGTCTTTGAACGATTAGATACATATGACATCAACATGAAAAGAATATTTATTATAATCCCCATAATGAGATCCAAAATTTATTTTATCTTCTCAAACCGCATGTGATAACCTGGGTAATAAGTAGAAAAATTTTTCACAATAAAAATAATATTAATGGAAAAAACAAGATTAAGAAACATAAAAAGTGATTCAAAGGTATAACATGATATCGTAAAATAGAAGGCAAATGAGTAATCACATAGGAGTACAACAAAACGAACATCATATAACGAGATCATGGAACATTGAAAATATTTCAGAAACAAAGAAATACATACTCATAAGTTAATTCTAACTACCAAGAGAACATCACATGGTGGATAGAGTCCCTTAGTAGATCATGTTTACTTCTTAATCCCACACCTAACATCTCATAACATAAATGATTTACCCATTGGATTAGAATGTTTTGTGGGAACACCTATTATATCATATTGATGATTATTTTTTCAATAAAAAGGAAGTAAATAAATTAAATTAACATAATAATTACCAATTTGAAGGAAATATTTTGTTTAATATTTCCTCATATCACAAGAAGAAGTGATTTCTTAAAGGTTTCATTTGAGAATTGATTATAAGGAATGTATTACCCCCTCAAAGGAAAGTGAAATATGTTTTGTATATATTTTAGTGATATATAAACATATTTTTTAATAATTGGATAACATTTTAGATACATATATAGTGATCTAGAGAAAGAATTGTCTTAACTCAATGAAAAAGGGTGGTTTAGAGAAATCCATTACCTCGATCCCGAAACATCCTGTTTGTTACATAACATTATAAAGAAAACAATTATGGTAATTATATAATTTATTAATAATTGTTTTAAATTTTGATATTAATTTTATTTAATTGATTTCCATGAAACATTATATTAATTAATCAATTATTTTATTTTCCTATTTTTTGACAATATTTAACTCATACGTGCAAAATGACTTCGGTATGATGAGTACGGTCAATGAAGTATCTATTAAATTATATATAAAACAATAATTAAGAAATAAATATCATTTATAAATATTTATATATTATACTTTGAAAACAAATCATTAAAATTTACTATGAAAAATTAATTATGTTATGATCATGGAGATGGACGGCTGTACGTACAAATGAGTAACCTTTCAATTTTTCAATTATCATGATTTAAATATGGTGAGTATTATTTTTTATCTTTATAATGATATTTATATCATAAATATCATATTATTTCACTAAATTCACTTATATATACCACCCATGGGATGAGGTTATGAAAAATAAACCACATCGCTTTGTGGCGGTGGTGATCCACCCATTCACAAGAATGACATTATCAATTTTCAATGAATGTGAAGGTAAAAAAGTATATGATATATTAATTTTATTTAAAATAATATATTTCAGGAATATCATATATATATATATATATTAAATCAGTCATCATAAATATTCATTATATTCGATGATGGAAAACAAATTCACTTGTATGAAAGGTGGTAGTCTGCTATACACATGAACGATGGTTTTGTTTTCCATTTAATAGTTTATAAGATGGATGTAGGTTGTGATTTTAAAAAAGTAACAAATTAATATGAGATATAATGATTCTATTATATCATAATGGTGTAATATGATTTTATGGCGGTGAAAAAATATATAAAAAAATGAATTATTAAGAATTATACCACTTCTTCAGACAACCTCTTTAGGTTTATACCTAAAGCCTTCATATGATTTTATTATGAAGATAATAGGGAATATATTTAGTGATTAGGAATTTAGTTAAGGTATTTTGTCTTGTATCTTATAGTCCAATAGGGTCTTTAAATGTTTATAGGAGAGGAGACGAGGAGTCTGTTTATCAGTTGGGGGAGGAAAAATGAATTTTGGAGAACAATAAAATATATAAAAATACCAACCACAAAAATTGGTTCAAAATGGGAAATTAAAAATAATATATGATATAGCGTTGAAATATGTCCATAAAATATATATTATAATAGTTTTTAGGTCATTTAGACCCTTATATCTTTAGTTTAACCCCCGATGAACCTGTTTTAACCTTGACCGTTGTAATAAATTTTTATTTCTTTTACAATTCATTATAAAAAAATTACGATAAAAATATTAAATAATATTAATTACAACGAATAAAAATATTTATTCCATTTTATCAAATTTAATTAATTTAATTTCAATAATTTAATTTAAAATTAGACATGCAAATCCCAATGATAATGGTTTGTTTCAAAAAATAATTTTTTCATTCAATAGATGATATTATATTAACTATATGAACGAAAATAATCTCTATATGAATTTAATTTAATATAAATAATTATAATCTATGATTTAAATTTTAAATTTTCTTTATTATGGGTTATTTTAATTAATTATAATGGATTAACATTATGCACAAAAAATTATTTTTTCGAAAACTGTGTTTTCAAGAATTTAAATAAACACATACCAAAATTAGATATTAAGAATATTAAAATGTAATTAATTACATTATATATTAATAAATATTTATTAAAGTAATTTTAAATCATATTAATATTGTTGTGGAACATTAACGTTACTTTATTTAATTAAAACAAATCATAGTTTTACAAATATCGGTATTTATTCTATTCACTAAAAGATAAATGTTTTCAAAAAAATTACATAATTTCATCATGAAAAAAATTTAATATACCAATTTTAAGGATTATTTACTATTTATAAAAATATATTTCTAATGAATATTTAAAAAAATATTTTATTTTCTTTAATTTTTTTATGAAAATGAATCTTTGAAGCACAATTTTTTTACTGAGAATTGAGTGATTATTTTCTATGAATAAAAAAATAAATTTGTATTGAATATGGAATTTATATATATTTGATAAATTTTTTAATTCTATTCATACCCACAAATTTTATAGTTATGTTATATTTATAATACCTATATAATAATATTTGATGTTTCATTTAGGCTTGGTGTTACTCATTATACATGCTATAAAACATAGTTTTATTTTTAAAATATAATGATGTCACATTCTCCCCCCTGTACGAATTTTCACCCTAAAATTTCATATTACATAATAATGTGAAATAGGTGACTGAACATCTAATTCATTGCTTTTTCTTGTTCCTAGGTTACCTCTTTGTATTTATAGTTCTGCCTTAGTTCTTTGACTAGGCGAGTTTTGTTATTCCATATAAATTTATCTCTATAGTCCATGCTCTTCATTGGTTTCTCCTCATAAGAGAGATAATTTTTTGGATATAACACCTCTTAATTCATCTCATATGATGGTTCAAGTATATATTTCCTTAAGAGGGACATTGAATATGTCGTGTACTTGGGAAAGGGTTAGTGGGAGTGCTAGTCAAATATATACAACTCTAATGTGATCAAGAATCCCAAAGGGTATGATATATCTAGGGGCTCGATTTCACCTATTCAAAAATCCAATGACCCACTTCCATAGACATATAGGGAGAAGAAATTTATCCTTGAACTCAAAATCTAGGTCTCATTGGTGATTGTAAGAATGGATCTTCTATAAATATAAGATGCTCAGATCTATTTTGGAATGGTCCTGAACATTTCTACCATTTACTAAACAATTTCAAGCCCTAAAATATTTTGTTCACAGACTTACTCCAAAAAAATAGATGATCTATATCTATTCCCATAAATTAATTCATAAGTATTCATTTGGATTATTGAGTGAAATCTATTATTGCACAAGAACTCAATTAGATGAATATGTAGATACCATCCTCCTTTCATGTCCATCAAGCATTCCTTAAACCTGTCTTCTAGTTTCTAAATAGGAATCTCAGATTGTACATTAGTTTGGGGGTAATAATCCAAAATGAATTTCAACTCAATGTTTAGGTCATTTTTATGTATCATCTATAATATGGAGGAAAATATCATATCTTAGTAAGATACAATTGATTGTGGTGTTTCATTAAGCCCGATCACCTCTCTGATGTATATCCTTAGATGTATATTGAGTGAGATGTCCTCTCTAATTTAAATCAAGTGATATGTTTTTGTATGATTATTAACCATAATCTATATAGAATTATTTTCTCTTGATGTATTTGGAAGATAAATGACAATGTTCATGGTGATTTTTTTCCATTTCCATATTGGTATAAGTAATTGTTGCATCATCACCTTAGAATTTTTACTTTCACCCATTACATTATAACATACTAGTCCCCTTGATGTATGTTTCATGATCTATTTCATTAGATATTCATACCAATAATTATCATCGAGATCTCATTACAACTTCATACACCCAAAGTGGATCGAGTTTGTCAAACTTTGTGAATCATTCAACAAATTTTTCTTCATATTAGGATTTAATGGGACACATAGTCAGGAACCAAATCGTACAAATACTTCAACATAAATTTTTAATTATAAGGATAACACTTTTCTTAAATCTTCCACGGTGTTCTTAATTTTTACATAATCTCTTTGAGAATCCTTTGAAATCTCAAGAATGGATGGTTGTGAAATTATTTGAGAAAGGAATAATAATGTTCCTTCATTTATGGTTTTTTGTCCATTATTTTCATGTCTAAGAATATTAAACCATTAAAACATCACATAATTTATAATGTTTCCAGACCCTTTATACTTAGACTATATAGCACATTGTTTTCTTTAATAGGATGGTAATGAGTTGAGAGTCATATTTTGTGATCATCTCTAATCGTCTTAACTGGATCATATTAATCTTATTCTATGAGAATATATATTTGAAGCTCTTTTTATCCATATATATCTCACACTTCTTCCTATAGATATAATTTCACAATATTTTCAATGAAAATATCACTACAACCAACTCCAGATCATTTGGTGGATAATTATACTCTAGAACATTAATCTTCCTTGAGGCATAGGCAATCACTTTTTTATTTTTCATTAGCACACAACCCAGAACCTTCTTTGAGTCATCATTATATAACATGGAATGTTTCCAACTTGAGGGAAGTGTGAGGATTTGTGCGGGGATAAATATATTTTTCAACTCTATAAATCTCTCTTCACATTAACAATTCCAAAAAAACATTTCCCCCATTTATGTTAGTTTGTTTATCGGTTTTAATAATTTCAAGATTATTCTAAAAAATCATTGATAATATTTATCTAGTCCATGGAAAATATAAATCGATGATAAAAATGTAGGTTTGGGTCAGTCATTATTTTACATTTCCTTATAAGGATTCAAAAATATACCATTTATAGTGATCAGATAACCTAATAATGATACTTCCTTCATTTAGAAGACATATTTACTGTATTTTACATATAACTTATCTATTTCACAATATATTTGGGATAATATTAAATTTTTTCTCATGTCAGTCCTTGATTTTTAAGTATAATATCATAACATTAATAAATATAGCTATATTTTTTTTGAGGTTTTCTCTATGAAATCTATCCATTTATTCTGTGAATTTATTTTGAGAATTAGTGAGTCTAAAAGGCTTTACTATGAACTCGTAGTGGCCATACCATGTTCCAAAGGTAGTTTTGGGAATATATTAATTCATTACCTTCAATTTGTGATATCCTGACTGATGGTCAACATTTTAAATATACTGGGTCCCACATAGTTGATTGAACAAGTCATATATCTAATGTAGTGGATTTTTTTTCTTTATTATGATTTTTTTGAGATTATGATTATCAATGTGGAGCCACATTGAGCTATCCTTCTTTATGACAATGAGAACACACACACCCCAAATTGAAGAAATCATATGTATAAAACCCTAGATTCATTCATAACATAATTTAGCTATTATATCTAAATCATATAAATTCAACAAATATACCTGGATATGGTTAGATATCTAGGAATAAGTTTGATTGATATCTCCACTTCTGAGTTATGATGAAGACCACAAAGCTCTTCAGTGAATACATCATTATAATCCATCATAATGAGAATGTATTCCACTATGATTATCTGATATTTATTAATCATTTGGGATAGATATACTTTATCTTATGATAATAATATCCACTAATTAATAGATAATTATACGGTAGATTCATCCTCATCGTTACAGTTATTCAAAACTGATGGATGACTTGTGATGCAAAGAGTGATCTCCCTCTATCGATAGTTGATGTAAAATTTATATAAATACTAACAATGAATTCGTAATATAGCATTGTGCACCACTAAATTAGGTAAGATGATATTTTATAGAATATTTAGTCCAAATACATTTTCTGGGTAGGTGTCATATACTTAGCATGAAATAATTTCTAATTTTTCTTTTCTCACAGATATCTCAACCTCCATGATTTGTGGTGATATTTGAATAGTTCGACTAAACATAAATGATATGAAATAAATCCTAGAACATTAAAAAAATAATAAATTAATTATTATTCAATGAATAACTATCAAACTTGTCACCACATCAATTTTGGGATCCACCTCAATAGTAGCGATAACACATGACCATACATGTTTTATAGGAATTAGAGGTTATTGTTGTTGATTAATTCTAACATCCATTAACTTATGTAATTCCATCAAATAATTCCCATGATCTTTGTTGTTGAAACACAACACTAAAATATGAGTTCTCATCTAAAATTAAATTTATTATTACACATCAGTGGGTTTATTTATTTTACTTCAATAATTATTAGCAGCATGAATCTCTTTTCAACATTTGAAATATATTCTGGTTCCCTTAAGATAGTTTCCAATGTGATTATTCCCACACCATTTTCATGTTGGATATTGGGTTTTCTTTCCTCGATGAGATTTATCTTTTGATACTCCTGAATTAAAATCCATTGTTGTCTTCAGTCTTAAAATACCACTGAGTGTTACTAAATTCCATCTAAAATTTTAGGAAACAATAGAAAATACCCTCATAACGATAATATTCCCAAATAACTAAATTTTTTATATTATTACATTTAACCCACTAAATAAATGGTCCACCTTAATTTTAGTTTTGAATGAAAATTCAAAGGAATAACTTGAAATCCTTATGACGTTTTCCTCATACACTCAGATAGACTCATTTAACTTTTTCATCAGTCTGAGGAACCATGTCTCAATTTTAAGATAGGGTGTTTGTGGAAAATATTTATTGAAAAACATTTTCTCAAATTCCTCCCACTAAATGGAATAAATAGCATACTTGAACTTTTTTTCTAGATTAGTGTCTACCACTGATTGAATTCCCTCTCAATTCAATAAACAACCACCGTATCTTTCTCATTCTATGATCATTTGAGGTTATATAATATCATCTCAATATATTTAATCCATTTTTCGATGATGAGGGGATCAAAAGATTCACTAAAGAATTTAATAATTTTTCATAGAAAATAATCAACTATTACTTGATATTTCATAGGAGGAGGGTATTCCCCATGATTAATGTTTTTATTCCCATCTTTATCATTATAAGTGAGTACTACTATGGATTTTTCATCTACCACTCCCCTACGGTTAGGCATATCATTAGGGAAATCATCACAGTTCCAACCATAGTAGTTATCGGAACATATTATTATATTCCTTATCATTAAATAAAAATAGATGAAAATACTTTAACTAATAATTATAAGGAATTAAAAAATTAATAAAATAGAAAAATAACTAATAAAATATAATTATATCATAAAATATGAGTTTATAGGTTTCAATCTATGTATACATGGTAATTTCACTATTAGGTTTTATAACCTAACAATTTGGTTAATTCCTTCATAATGGTTTTAAAATTGTTTGTAAATTTCCAAATCATATCATCAAAGAGTGTATAACGAAGTTTATAGAATGGAATTTTTACCATGAACCAAGTGTCAATCGAGTCAAAGCCTAATACAACCATTACAGGGTTACTACCACTAGGTAAAAATATTCTAGATTTAAATCCAATTATATTATCCATACATGGATTTAAATACTCAGAAAACCACTCATTATATACATCAACAATATTCCAGGATATTTTCTTATACATAGACACATGCATAGTATTCTCACTATTGTATTCTAGAAAAAATCCAAAAAATAACTAAACCATCCAATGATACACACCATATCAACCAAATAATTTTTAAACATATTATTACATTTTTAACATAAATATCCTTTAATACAAAACAAGTATCAGAATGACCTAGTGTATTTGGAAGACTGGGTATGTAAAAAATCAATATAAAATGTGTATGTGTTTTAATCTCTATAATTAGATCCTAAATCCAATTGAACTACTAAAATTTTATGCGTGAACCTAGAGAATAAATATACAAAACTATTGAGATAAAAATCCCAATAATATATGAAACAAGGTATGGAAACATAACATGTGAGTCAAAGGTATAACATGAAAACATTGAAGAGAAGGATCATGAGTAATCTCAAGAGATAATAACATAAAGAACGTAGTATAAAAATATCATGGAATCCTAGGAAATGTGAAATCATTGAAAAATGATATTAGAATAAGACAAGGATTACTACCAAGACAAAAACACGTGGTGGATAGAGTACTATAGTGGATTAATTTTACTTCCTAATCTCATACATAATGTCTCATGAGAAAAAAGGTTAACACATTGTATTGGAATACTCTTTGGTGAAACCATCATAAATTTTTTATGATAATTTATTACAATAAAATTAAATCAATAATAATTCATAAATATAAGAATTACCCATGTAAAGGAAATTAGTGTCATACTCTTCCCTCCTACCATAATCAATAGGGATTTCTTAAGGGATTTGGGAATTGATCACATGGAATGTATTAAAAATAAAATGGAAGTAGAATAATATAGATATATGAGTGTGAAATACATATATAAGTAATTTAAAAGAATTATATAACATTAAATAGATATGAAAAGTGAGTTATTGAGAGAATGATTATAACCTCAGGAAACAATTTCTTTAGAAAAATCTCGTATCTTGTGACCGAATCGTCATGAGAATTACTTATCTTCATAAATAATAAACATATGTTAATTATTTAAATTATTTATAACCCAATTAATTCTTATTATTCAAATTTTATTTATTTATTATGATTTCATATTCAATTTCTAAATCAATTAATTTCATGTCATATGTTTTGATGATATACACCTCATATATCCTAAATGACTTCGGTAGATTGTATTTGATCAAAGAGATCATTATTACATCCAATAATGAATTATAATCATTATATTATTACCATTTATTAAATAAAAAATCTTTTTAAATCCAATTATTAATATTTTTTAATGAAAAATGAATTTTGTTAGGATCATAGAGACAATAGATCATACATACACATGAGTTATATTTTCATTTTTCAATGAACATGATAGGGAGAAGGAAATTATTATTTTTCATTCGAATAATGATCATTATATTAGAAATAGAATATTATTTCTTTAAATCCACTTATATATACATTGTATTTGATTCAGTAATGAAAAAAGAATCCAATCGCTTCATGAAAGAGGTAATACACTTGTACGCGCGAACACCAATATCATTTTCTTGAATAAGACAAAAAGAAAATATATTATATATTACATTTAAAAAATTATAAATATGTAACTAATATAATATATATACACAAATCCTTCTTCATAAATATCCATGATATGTGATTAGGGAAAATGAATTACAGAAGTTCGCAAGGCGATAATCTGCCGTACAAACGAACAGTGGTTTCATTTCACATTCGACGAAAGAGAAGATAGATGCACATTATGATAAAAAAAATAAAAGACAAATATATTTAATATAAATATTTTATTATATCATTCCATTATAACAATATTTTTAATATTTGGAACAATAAATATAACAAAAAAATCATGGTTAATAAATATACATTTTCTTTGGAAAACCTCTTTAATAATATACATAAATCCTTACCAGGATACATTTTTTATGAATCCAAGAAATATAGTTCATTTTATGGAATTTAATTATAGTATTTAATAATGTGTTGTATGGAACAATAGTATTTTAAATTGTGTATAGGAGATGACGGGAGGGATCATTTTATAAATGGGGAAGAGTACACAATATGAAGTTTTTTAATGAAAAAAATCTATAAATATATTATTCGTACCAATAGAACCAGGATAGAAAATTAATAAAATTATACAATAAAGGGTATAAATATGGATAAAAGTATAAATTAAAGAATTTTTTAGTTTATTTAATCCCTGATCCCTTTAGTTTAACCACTGGTAAACCTGTTTTAACCTAAACCATTATAAGAGATTTTAACTTTTCAACTAGTTATTTTGATAAAAAAGTAAGCAGATATTATTAAAAAATAGTAATAATGATAACTCATATTATGGTATCCATTTTATCAAATTAAGTTAATTTATTTGGTATAATTCATCATAAAATAAAACCCATCAATTTGGCATAAATAGATTTTTACAGAAAATATATTTTCAAAAAAATGACATTGTATTAACAATATGACTAGTCATAATAATTATATGATTTAAAATTATAAAAGATAAAAATATAATATATAAATAACACTTAGGTAAATATTTATTATGGGAGATTTTAATTAATTAAACTGGATAAACTCAATGCACATAAAGATAGTTTTTTAAAAACTACATTTTTAAGCATACATATAAACTTATACCAAAATACATTATAATGGTGATTAAAATGAAATTAATTAGATTATATATACTTAAATACATATTAGTTTACTTTTAAAATAAATTCAAATTAAAATAATAATTCTAAATTACATAATTTAATGAAAGGAAATTGATGTTTTACAAAAGATGGCATTTTCAGTTATCCACTGAAAATTCAATCTTATGAGAAACTTTTTAAAAATTTCACCAAATATAGTTTTGAAATGAATATTTAAAAAATTATTAATATTTTATAAATTTTTTTTTTAAAATTTAATGAAATTAATTATATTATTTTCTATAAAAAATTAATAAAAATCATTTTCTATGGAAAAAACTTTTGAAGAATAAAATTTTTAATAGAAAATATATAATTATTTAAAAAAAATTTCCAAATAAATTTATAATAAATATGGAATTTATATATATTATATAATTTTGTTAATTATTTTTATATCCTCCAACTTAAAGACTAGGTTATATTTATAATATTTAAATAAATAAATTTTACAATTCATTTAGGATCAATGTTGCATGTCGAATAAACTATTTCATATAGTTTTATTTTGAATATATTGGGGTGTTATATCTATGGTTTTATAATAGGGTTATATTTTTATCAATTTATATTATAGATTTTATAGAGACTTCGATGCTACATCATCAGTACCATGTGTCTGGATTCAAACAATGATGATTATTAGTTGATTCTTTTAACATTTTCATTAGCACCGTTTGGGTTTTGAATGAACAAACTATGGTAAGGTTACATGATTTGAGGCACCCAATGAATTATATCTTAGATAAGGAAAATATTTCTTAAGCCTAACCTAGGGGCATATAAATTATCAACATCACTCAGTTTTCCATCATTATATGGTCCAATTTGTTTCACAGGAACTGAGATCTATCGATAACGGTGACATGGGTTTGTTTTCCAATTTTACCCCTTCCTTTCTAAAAATAAGTTATTTCGAGAATTATTGAAAACATATTTTGTCATTTCAGGAGTTTTTATTATAGTATTGAGTTTTTTTTTCACCCCATCACATTTTTCATTTTCTATGAAGATGACATTTTAAAACCTCCAGTGAAATCATTATTAATCAGCGCTGCATAAAAGTTCTTGCGTCTTCAAGAGGATACTTTTGAGTCTTCTAGTGAGGTTTATGTTCATAAAATTATTTATGTGGCATTAATATATCTCTATGATGAGGTTATACATAGATGATTTAACGGGATGAACTCTATGTGGTCGTTTCTAGTAATGATACTTTTAGTGGAAATCTAGATTCTGGAATTTTATCTCAACTCTATTTTCCTGATTTAAAGGTTGTTGTGTTTTGATAAGGATTTGATTTATAGAATTATTTGATGATCATCACATTGAGTATGAATCTAGGTATTTTATAACCTCAATATACGTTTGAAAATGTTGTTCAACTTTTACATGCCCTTCTTTCATGTCCAAGGTTTAATGGAACAAATTTTATCTTTGGAATTGAGTCGCATCCATATACTAGTGTTTGAATTAGTGAAGATCAATCAATATCCAAGATTAATTAGGGGGGAAATTTAATATAAGATTATGGATCACATTATAAAATCAGGATTCCTATATTTTTACATGAGTAACACACTTATCCAAATTTAAAAATATGGTTATTTTATCCCAATGATTGAATCCATAAGGAGGGGAGAACTGGTGAAAATTCACCATATGCTAATCCAAAATGAAATAATAAAGATAATGAGTAATGGAAACTATATATAAATTTTAGTGTTTTATTGAATTTTTTTTGGATAATGGATATTGTGAAAAAAATGGAAATGTACATAAAAAAGATACATACATAGACTGTAGTCCCATTTGAAGATCTATAAGAGAGATTATTTACAATGGTCATGTGATATTATAGTCTAACCATAAATTATATTATGAAAATTCCCTAAAACTAAAACTAAATTTTTGAAATCATGACATCTGATATCTGTTTATCAATTAAAAATAATAATAATTATATGTAGAGATCATTCGATGTTGGACTCTACCGAGGGAGTACACTAAATAAATACAAAAGTCTTATGGACTATTAATATCTACCCAAACCCATATCAACACGATCAAGATTGATGTTTTTGAATTATATATATCTTGGGACTATTAGTACATAGTCAGGATAAGAATGAATGCAGGGTAATTCATCAGAATAAGGGGATTATATAGTTGATTTGGGGACCTCCATAAGAGAAAGATCTATTTCTGAGAAGATATGGTGCTAAAAGATAAAATAGAGGAGATAAAGAACACTACAATTAAATGAAATATATAATTAGCTATAAAGATATGGTGGAATATGAATTTTTAATCAAAGTTAGAGTGAAGGATTCTAACAGGATCCCATATCAAGTAAATTAAGGGCGTACTGCGATCTTGGAGGAAGAAGAGAGCCTCACTAATTCTATGGAATTACTATTTAATTCCAACGTGGTGCGTGTGTAAATTACATACTCTGCTAAGTCCTCAAATTAAGACTATTATAGAATGTTTTTATGTAATTTAAAAATAAAAACCAATAATGAATATGAAGAATGAATTGAAAATATCTTACTTTGTATGTTTAACGAGGGGATGATAGACATGGAAGAGTATATGAAAATATGGGATCATAAGGCCTCTTTTTTGAAGAACATATAAAAAAAGAGTAAGATTGAAACAACTATCCAATTTAATAACAACAACTAATGATATAATGTGTTAAAAAATTAAAATTTGTTCGGAATAGTTCAATTTTCTATTTTAATGTCAATGTTTGTTTGTTTCTTGACTATTGGGTTTGGAATCAACCCTTAAATGTCATTCCCACGTGACAAATAATTTCAATTTGAAAAAAAAATATTTAAAATTAAAATCAATCCATTAATAGAATAAAATATGGCTAAAAAGGTAGAACATTTTCAATGATACATAGAAAACATAAAACTAAGTACGGTAATAGTGACAAAACACAAAAAAGGTACAAGGGGATACAACCGGGTATGAAATGAGAATCCCCTATAATATTCAGTCATGAAACAAGAATATTGATAAACTAATTAGGTTTTAATATTAACATGACACTATAACACTATCAAGGTATATCTTAAATTTGACTGATTGGCCTATGGTTAACCTAACATAATAAAAAACCAAGGATTTTCCTATTGGCCTCTTCAGGTGACCTTCCTTACCTACTGTGAGAAAAATTAGAATAAATTTTCTAGATATTGAATAATCTAAGATTGTAAATAACTCAATTAGATCTTCTACATAGCTCCCTAGTACTATAATGACATAACTTAAACGGAGGTGAAATTAGATTAGTGATACAAATGATGAAAACAAGAATAAAAATTAAACTATATCATTTAAATCTCGACCCAACTTAAATAACCTCTAATGAAATAACCCCTTTCATATTTTTATACAGGTATAAAATAATAATAAATATCTCATATCCTGAAATTATTGTAAAATTATACATAAGGAATAACACAAAGGGTGTCAAAATACATTGATGCATTTATCATGAAAAATAATTTATAAGGGTTCAAAAATGACTTCAAAATGAATTGTGAAGTTTAAGAAATAAAAAAATTCATGTCACACACACAAAGGAAACATTCAACTAAGTTCCAATCAATCCTTTGACTCAAAAAGGAAAACTATTTCGTAAATGTAATTTAAAAACCAGCCATGAAATTTTTTAATAGAATAAATTATAAATGAACACACCCCTTTAAAAAAACAATCATGATTATTAAGTATCAAAATAGTTAAAAAGTTACAAACACACAAAACTATAAAAACTAATCCCTTTGAAAAAATAACTATTGTCAAGAACCTATTTCATATATTTATATTCATTTTAATAATCGACTCATGCATTCATATAAGAACCTGGAAATCATGAATATTCATTTAGAAATAAAACCTATAAATCCTTTAAAAAACCATTTATTCCAATTATAAATAATGATGGAAATAATTTTCAATATTATTATGGGTATTATAGATAATAATAACATCAAAAGAATTAATTTTAGAAAAACTCACACATTTATTGACATATTTCTTATAGGAATTGAACAATAAACCATCGAACATTCCTGACCTCATTTTTCCATCAAAGGTGGACACACAACTAATTATTAAGATGGTATTTACAAACCCTTGAGACTCTAATACACAAATTATAAGAACCCCAAACCTTATATTCTACAACCATGGTTGTTAGGGATTTTGGAAGAAAATAAAACCAATGGAAATGGAATAAGGATGAAGAAAAAATGAATAAAAGTCACTTACTCTCATTGTCTACTTGGAGTAGTTGAAAAATAGGGATTGGAGGTCAAGAGAAGGAGTAGGTGATATCCCTTGATTTCACTCTCAAGAGTCTAATGAAAAATGAAAAAAAGGCTAAAAAGGTGCCAAATTGAATGGGGGTAAAATTGGAATTTTTCATTTCAATGGAAATGGGTTACTCACATGATTTCTCCACATGTCTTACCAAACCATTTTTAAATCAATATGGATTCAATAGAATCAATATGTACTTCCCCTTATAGTTTTACCACATCTTTTTCCAAAAAATGTACAAATCACCTTCAAGCCACTGAAGAACACCCGTACATAATGGTAATATGCATGATTCTTGTTGAATGTAAGATCCATTAACACTGTTTACTCCAAACCATATAGACTAACCATGAAACCCAATAATGAACTAGGAACCTCATATAAAAGAAAATTCCATGATTTTCTCTTTTTGTGCACTATCCATGCGACACAAATAGAATAAAAATCACATGTAATGGTTATCAACTTAATTTCCCCAAATCATGAAATTACCATGTGGTGACTATGTGACATATGAAAACATTATAAATTTAAAAATAAATTGTAAAAACACATATAAATTAAAAATAATCCCAAATTATATAATATATTACACATCAATGAAAAGGGGCTATCATCGATGTGACAAACCAACAGTATCATATGACATTGAAATTAAAAACCACAAAATTTGATGTCTGGTTCAATTTTTAATGAATGTATGTCTTAGATATATTGAATTATAATGTGTAATTTCTTGAATTTTGATAGATCAAATGGATTTATTAATAGGAGGAAATTTTTTTTAAATGAAATTATATTATTACAATGTAAAAAAGGGTCACATGCATATGGCTGTGGAAAAACAATTTGGCTCGGGGTGACCTTCAATATAGTCCCAAACCCATTCTTAGTAAAACTTGTGATTTTTTTCCATACATAGTATAACTCAAAGGGGTAAATTATATTTATCCACCGAATAATAAATTTACTCGACATAATCCTATAGAAATGGTGATCTACATCTACCCAAGGATTATTTTGTCAAATGGAACACTCTTTCTAGATGAGGCTAACTACACAAACCTAGATAACAAAATGTATGATGATGGCATCCTCAACACCTCTTAGAAACCATACCAAAATAATCTTAGAGACCACGACAAATTAATCCACAATATAGGGGGCCATATACCACTATAAAAAATCATTTGTTTACCACCAATAAACAAAAATTAGTTCATGGGAACCACTAGACCACCACTATGACATCCCGTATCACTTAGGTGGGACCAACACATCAAAGTATAAAAACTACAATGAATACCAACCACGAATACTCCAATAAGATCACCTATAAAGTACCAAGGATAAATAAGTTAGTTTATTGAAAAATATAAAACATATAATGAGATTATGTTCAATATCACTAGGGAATAATCAATTGGAATAGGATGTTTCCAAAAAAAAAAGAAATATTCAAAAATAACTCAAAGACACCAAAAAAATATTAGTTAAATGAATAGCGTAGATCTCTATATCATGGAAAAATTATTTTAGGCTTTATATATTAAAGAAACCACAATGAACAAGGTCTAGGGTATATGTTTTATATTTCCACGAACAATAATACCTAGTATGAGAACCTGAAGAATACACTACCAAGATTGGGTGGATTAGTATGTCTATCACATGAGGTCTCGATATAAAAAATGACCTCTATGATTCGACATCATGAGAATTTAATTACCTACATCACATAGATTCTAACACCCATGTATGTATCTTATCATTTAATCCTAGAATGAATTCCATATCAACCTAGGGAGTAGAATTTAAATTATTTTAATGTGGGGAGAATAAATGAGGACAATGTTGTGTTTGGCTCTAGGGGATGAGAAAGGATGAGAAAGAAGATAGGTGGGGTGGAATGGTGAGGTATTTATTCATCACAACATGAGAAAAATTGATTTAATGGGCATAATATTATTATGGACAAACTTTTCCATGAGAAAAAACCTACACATACCCTAGGGTATCTATTTTTCTTATGATCTACGGGACCAGTTATGCATTGTGCACCATGGGGCTATGTTTTTAATATATATTATATGATAATGAAATGTTATGTGATAGATGAAAAAATTTATATTATTTTATTTATATTGTAGAGTATAGAATATTTATTTGGCATTATTTATAATTTTTAAGATATATTAACATTAAATAAATTAGGTAGTAATGAGTGTCATGGTGGCTTAGTAATCCCATAGTAACATTAATTTTTTAATTTCGAATGATATTTTTAAATGTAAAATAGTATTATTTAGCTGTATATTAGTATATATAATCACAATAAATTTAAAAATATTATCTTAGATAGTTGGTGATGTCGTTCACAGTAATTATACTAACTCTTCTAATGAGAAATTCATATATATGTGTACACCTTTTGTTTTGTGATGATAAGAAGGTAATGTGTCATTTAATCTATAGATAAGTCATGTGGTGCTAATTTGGTTTTTTCCTAATGATTGTAGTGTCAATATATTTTGGTTACTTTCTTCATTATCCAATTATTAACCCAAGTGAGATCCATTAAACTTCATTTTTATGAAATGTATGATTAACCATGGAAATTTTATATTTATGTTGGGCCTATTTTGTTATATCTTACTTTTCTTCTACCATGATTCCATTAGTTTTATAACTATTTATCTATATTGCTATTATTTATTAGTAATTATCGTCAATTGATTAATGTACTATATAGATGGTGAATTTATTAACAAGTATTACTAGTAAACCATTCACATTGGTATATAGCCTTTAGTGATCAAGAGGCTAAGATGAGGATATATGACATCCTAATTCAGTGTAAGAGTTTTAAATCATGGATGAGAAATTCTCAAATTTTATGGGAATTTTTTCCAAAATGTTCTATATATTTTTATTGAATTTATATTGATGGATAAGAGAGAGTACAAAAAAAATATGGGATGATTTTTGAACACACACACACACATAGATATATATATTTCATATTTGATGATGAATTTTAGTTTTCTAGAGTCGTATGAGAAAAAAAATTATTTATTTTTATACATTTTAGTTCTTTAGACTCTTTGTAAATGTATTACAATGGTATTTAAAGTGATTTTATAACAATTGATGGGGATATATCACATGCATTCATGGACTATGTTTTTCATATAAGATTACATGGTGATGGTCCTAATGGATCATATAGTAACTAAGAGGGGGATGGGTGAATCAATGTGAACCTTTTTATTGAATTATTCTCTCTCTTTTATTCCCCATTAATATCCAAGACATTGTATTTGTTAAAATGTATTTATTCATTTATACACACCCAAAATTCGCCACCATGTGAAAAGTAGTTAATTTAAAAATAAAACAATACACAAAATTTTTACAAATTCTAATCCCATATTTTATATATATTCTTTATATGTTTTGTTTGAGTCTGAGACATAGATTATGAATAGTGTAGGAAGGTGATTTCAAAAGGGTGGGGAAGGTATTAACCATAAATGAGAACCAGGAAAATTTATTTTTTTCACCAGAAGAAACATTAGGGCAGGGTAGACAGACACATCCCTAGGAAAATATCTATCTATTGATTGGGATTTTACACGAGATCTTATTGGTAATCATTATCCTGATTGATATCGATATTATAATACCAGATCACTCCATTATTTAATATTCATCCCCAAATAAATCTTAATAATGACTTTAATCTAATTTTGGATATCACTGTATCAAATGATGATATCTTATTCCTTAGAAATAGTTATTTGAATTCCAATATAATAATGACTAAAATAGTATGCATGTATGACTTGATTTCTCAGATCTATCTCAGAATGATCAATACATATAGATGGAAGGATAATCCATGTTTTACTATTTTTTCAATCATTTAATTCATTAAGAGACTCAAAACCCAAAACACGAACAATTATAATAGCTTCTTCCTACCACTTGTATTCTATTATTTATTCTAAATAATAATCTATTATATATGGAAGTTATCTCAAAGGACGTTTCTCTAGGTTCTCCTTATTTTTTTTATATTCCTCTTCATCCTTGAAAAAAATGATTTTCTCTTCAGAGTTTCGTTGGATTATCTCACTTTGATATGTAAATTTCTGTCACGCATCAGATCCTTTACACATTATAATTAATAGATACATAATGAATTTTTTAGAACAATACAATATTAGGTTCTTCTCATTACACACATATATTTTCATCATCATCTTCTAATCATTTTTGTTTTCTAAAATATATTTGAATGCTATTTACATATCGGAATATGGAAATCCCTTCAATTGTTCAATGTAACAATATCCACAATTATTGATAATCAAATATATAGTATTAAATTATGAATAAATCATTTTTTATATTCACTTGATTATTTCATAAATAATTTGAATTTTAATATTAAATAATGTAACTAGAATATAATTTAATAATGTTTGGATATCCCTATCTGAATAATAATATTTTTCACGATTCTAAAATTATTCACGGTCTCTTCTTCCAAATGAATTACACTAGAATTCAATATCCATATCTATATGATAACATGCAATGGCATTATTGTGGTGTGAATCACACTCAAAAAAACTCTCTTTCTCACACACTATAACATGGATATCTTCTTCACCATGAAACATCAATATCTTTTCTCACACATTCTTCATCAATAAAAAAATCTTCTTAAATAAGGATTATAACTATAATAATGTTATTTAAATCATTGATGAATATATCAAGAATAATCTGATATAACTTCATGATTTAACAATAAGAATATATTTGACTTATTAAACAAATATCACATATATAAGAAATTATAACTATTACATATCATAGTGAGAGTATATACATTTTCAATTTCTCCATAATGGAAACTCATACATATCAACCATAAGTTTCTCTTAAATATAACTACGATTCTTAATTATTTTCAAATTTCTCACTATATAAAAATTTTATGCATCAATTTCATATTACTCATGCATATAAAATAAGGGTTTTCCATTACCCATTACTTTTATTCAGCTGAAATTCACTCTTATGAAAGCACAAATTCACCATTACATATTAATATAAGTTTTATCTCATTATTATTTTGTTTCTAATGGGAAATACAAATTAATTATTCCAAATAACCCTTATATATGTTTTATTACTTTGATGAATTTAAAAGTATTCTTAAATTAATATTTTATGTATACTCTAGTGAATATTATATAACACAATGCATTCCAATAATTTTTCATATTTCAGTATTAACGTGAAATATCTTACACATTCATTCATGGTATTTTACGTATTCGCATTTTTAAAAAATATATATTTAGCAAGTAAAATATCACATATATTAATGTGTGATATTTTTGTTTTCACCATTTTCATTATAAAACACACATTTATTTTAATGTATTGGTCAAAATACAATTATAAAATTTTTCCTTTATAATTTCGACAACATGATATGTAAAATTCCATTCATACGAACTGAAAGATATTATGTATCAATGAAAAAACTTATGAACCATATAGAATATGTTACATATCATAGTATTAATTCACAATGACATTTATAATTATTTAATTCTACTCATATCTTCTTTAAATATTCCAAAAACTCTCAAATTAATTCTAAAAAACATCACGAGACATTAAAAAATATTAATAGAGTTTTTAAATCTTTTAAACATAATTAAAAAGTATTAAAATATGTGAGTATTGAAATTTGAGTAATTCAATGAAATTTCACTACCTAAAAACTTATTAACCTTCTAAAATCTTCATCTAATCAATATTATCCATTGATTACATTATTCATTAGAATTGCTAATATAAAGATGAATTCTCAACATATTCATCCACTGTATTCTATCAAGCTCTATTCTTCTCCAATCAGAGTCCCTTAATGTTTTCAATAGTTAGTTTTCAACATAGTAATGAAAATGTTGTAGAGAGTTCTTTCACCTTCTATCATCATTTTTCCATGATTCTCTTTGAGATCACATCTATAATAGTGAGGTGTAAAGGTCACTTCTATAACACCAAACTTCATTACATGTTATACATTGAAAAGGGAATAAATTCATTATCCTCATTACCAATATAAAAGTGGGTATTACTTAACATATCTAATGGAAGAAAGAATAAATATGAGTATTATATTGGAAATAAAAACTATATTTTAACCTCATCTCATTCATTTGTATCTTTCACCAACGTCCAACACAAATTCATAGTTATAATTCTCATTAAAAACAAATATAAGCATCAGAATCCATTAGGATATTCAATCTCTCCCTTTGGATTTATTATTTACACCATTAACTATTACACATAGATTACCATCAGTATAACTGTAGGAGTTATCCTTTTTTATAATCCTATTTAGAATAAATATAAAATGTAACGTGAATGGAAATTACAACTCCACTTATATCTATCTAATAATTAATATTTATTCTTATAATAAATATTCTCCCATAATAGAAATTATGTCTTCTCAAAATTTTTTATTTAAACCTTGATTATCTTTGGATAAGGGTAGAATAACATTTTTATATATAGTGATCCATCCATTAAAGAAATATAATTATAAAAAATATAACTTAGTATATAAAATAAGAGTGATTTACCTAGACATCAAAGCTATCGATATAATTTTTCAACCTGTCAAACAAAATCATTTTTATATCTACATGTTATCTTTATGAATTTTTACAAATAAAAACCTATAATAATCACAAATAAACACATTAAAAAAATCATGTGTAAGAGAAGATAAATTTATTTTTGAAATACACTCCACATTAAAATTATTATTTGATCTAGGTAGAAACAATTATGAGAAACTTGTGGTCATCAAAAAAACATTCTCTTTGTCTATAGATTCTAGAAAGACATGAAATAACATCATCAGAAGGTTTATCACCCAATATCACCCTCATTGGATGAAATAAATAATTACTTATCATGGTTTACCTTATTTAGAATATACCATGAGCATCCATTTTGATATATATTAGAGTATTTCTAGGAGAAAATAGTTATATGACTCTATGATGGGAATATATCATTTATTGTTTCTACTCATTATATAATATTAAGAAATTTATAGTTCTATCACTATATACATCACCTTCAATTCAATAGGAGTAAAAAAAATTTATATGGAGATAAGTTCACTCCTCATTTTATCCTTTATGAATGAAAAGGGGTTTAGATTTATTTCGTAACACCTAAATTTTTTCATTTTAACTATATCCTGGATTGATCTTTTCAAGCTTTCTCCTCTATTGAATATCTATACTAGATAATCCATGGGAAACATGATCTTTTTGTTTTTAACATCATTATTTTAATATGTAATTATATTATTAATATTTTATTGGAAAATAACTTACTCCTATGTTATTTGACAATATTCGGGACATATGGTTATGTATTCATGAAGAACACAATTAGGTTTTTTCATGGGTGAGGAAACCTTCATTATAGTAGCTCTCTTAGAACATTAATTCATTGTTTCATTATGTTTATTATTGAATAAATCCATCGATCCTAGTATCCTTGTTAGTGTTTTATTAGTTTGCTATATTGTCTTAATTCTCCATCCACATAATTCTCCATCCATTTTGAGTTACCATAATTTGGTAACTCTTCAATGTATTCTTCTATGAATTTATCCATTAAAGGAATTATTTTTATTTATCCCTTGGATTAATTCCCCTTGTTGTTATAAATATATTCTTTTATCATTCATATTCATAAATTTCTAACATTTAACAATGATGTGGTATTTTTATATACTATAATTATCTTATCTTAATTGTTACATTATTCACAAAATTATTCGTGACTAGTTTTTAGAACTTTTATTCACTTTATTACATGCCAAGAAAAACCTTCATTCACTTATTTATATTCTTCTCATACTGCGTGGTCATCATTATTCAGAATCATATATTCTATGATAGGTTTATGTGATCTAATACTCATCACCATAAGGAAAAATTCAATTACAATTTTCCAAAAAATTATCCAACCATTGATTTTTTAATCGATATATTTAGTACCATATTTTTTAATGTGATTTTATTCTACATAGCCTTGATCCACCCTGATGTATGAATTACATAATCTCCCTACATTTACAAATTATTCCAAAAATCTAAATAATATGTTTAGTTATGTGCCAAATTTCTAGAACAACAAAAATTGAAATCAAACTGTGATTTTATTCCCTGTAGACCAATTTGGAAAGATTAAAATTCTTGTTATTTTTTTATAAACAACAAAAATTTTGGTTCTTATTGGGAAGATACTACTGAGGCACATATCTAATTCACTATTGATGCTATGGTGGAGTTTATTTCATTTTACCAATATTCAATAAAATTTATAGTTGTAACCTATACTATCAGTTGAAACCACATTAGTATAATATATTTTCTAGACAATGGTTACCTCTTTACTTAATCTTATAGTTTCTAGATCATTAACTGGTCTCAAAATTTCCATTCCACTAATTTGAATCTTTTTTAAGAAATAATATTGTTATAATATTTCCTAGAAACTTTTAATATTTTATATATTTTGGAAGATTAAAAATTTGATGATTAAAAATTTAATTTATTAACCTGAAATTAAAAAAAAAATATTTTTTAGAGGAATATTCTCACCACTAATTTATTTCACGTTTTCCTCCCATTACATGTCATCTTATGAATCCAATCCTCTTTCATCCTGCTTCTATCATGTAAATTTAAATATACTTAAATATTTTGGATTTTATTTCTGATTGGGAACATAAGAAAACAATAATATTATGAAATGAATGGATTTATTCATCTAATATTCTATTAATCTCACCTTTCTCACCACTTTCACCCCATAATACATCTCCAAACTAGACTAATTTAGTTCACAAAGTATGAATATTGTTCCTTAGATTCAAAATGATAGGTGATATTTTTACCAATTTATAACTTTTAGAAAGATATTTATTCATAACATCTAAATACCCCAATTGATATGGTTTTGGATTATATAGTCCCTTGATAATCCCAAATGTAAATGTAAAAACTTTATTGGTAAAATTCTTCATGCATTATTTATCTTCATAATATATGTATTCAACTAATTTATTAGGTTCATTCTACTAATACTATTCACATTTTGAAATTGGTTATTCTAAAGGATCATTATAAATATTTTAAACAGGTTAACATTTACAATGATTATATTAAATTAGTGTTGAATCCTATCTCTCCTTTTGAATATTCCTCAATTTCATGGCCAGTCATTTCTTCTTGTTTTCCAATGATTCAAAAAAAATACATGTTTATATTAACATGATTGAAATTGTGTTATCCAATTTTTACAATTCTAAACCGTCAATAATATGAACATTATATATGTCTAAATAATAACAAGGGATGAAAATAAATTCAATAAGAGTAAAAGTGGATTATCTCTAATAACACTTGAAGTGACTAGTGGATCATGCAGTCACTATGGGAGGGTGGGTGTGTAAATTATTTTGATTATTTTTGTTTAATTATTATCACTCTCTTTAAGGACCTATTAATTTTCAAAATTCAATCTTGGTTATGTTATATTTTTGTGTCCCTATCTCCCAACACTCACAATCATATGAAAAGATATAAATGAACAAGAGTTAGAAACAAATGATATTCTTACAAGGATTTTTCCAAATATTGGTATCAACTCCATTATGTGTTAATAATGAGAGTGAGGAAAAAAAATTAGTTGTTTAGAAATTTTATTACAAATGGGGTTGAGGGAATCATCCTAAAAACCTAAAATATTTTTTTTTTACTTCAGATGAAAATTTTGGATAGGGTTAACATCTATATACCATGAAAAATATATATTTCATGATTGGAACATTATACCAGATCCCACTAGTCACAAGTATTTGAAATGGTGTAGATATTATTATACTAGATCGATATAATCTATGAACTCAAGAAGAAGTTCTCTAAATTACTCTTGGATTTCATTACCATATATCATGAGAACTTATTCCATAGTAAAAGGTAAATGATTTTCATTATATGATTATTTAAACCATCATTTCCATTGATTTTTTTTCTTCACCCAATATCAAAATTATTGACATATATTTATGGTTGGATATATCACATTGTCTTCTTCCTCAACCCTCAAGTTAATTATGATAATAAACACACATATCATGAACAACAGAAACCATTTCATTCTACATGAACTCTTCTAATATTTCATTAGAATCATCTTCAATGACATAAAGATACTGTAGGGTGAAAATTTTATATATATTATCATTATTGTTATTCTATTCTATTTCTTCCTTTGTGGATATGATTTTCTCTTCAAAGTTATACCGATTTCTTTCATTTTGATACATAAAGTTCTCTAAAGAATACAATATAGATTACTCTAATCATTATTTTTATTTGATACTAAAGATATTTAGTAGAATAATAATCTATTATATTCTTCTATAATCAAAGATTTATTTTCATTCTCTTAGTTTTTTATATTATATCTTCTCAAAATAATATGAATTTTATTTCCATTTCTGAATATTGAAATCCCTTAGACTGAAAAAATATGATATTCTCATTAACTATTTATCTTTAATTATCTAATATTAAATACAAATAAAACAATTTTTGACATTACCATGATTTATTACATGATAATTACCCATAAATATTCAATAATTGTTATAAAATATAAATAAAAAAATACTAGATATCCATATCTAACATCCACATTCCCCATGATTCCCATAATATTAATGACCAATATTTCTATATAAAATATTATAGAATTATACATCCATGTCTAGTTGATAACATGGATTATAACTATCATTATGTGAAGATTTCCCACACCACTCTGTTTAGTAGGAATTATGGTGTGGCTCTCTTCTTCACGATGCAACAATAATATTTGATATCATCAATTCTTCATCACCAAAAAGAGTTGTTTAAATAAATATTATAACTATAAAAATAATATTTAAATCACTTAATGAAAGTGTACATAAATTTATTTAACTTTAGAAATATCTTCAACTTCCAAAACTATTACCCCATATTTAATAAATTGTTTCTCTTTTGTATCACAATGAGAATTTTTACATCATCAATTTATTTGTTCTATAAACACATACATATAGGATTTATTTTAATCTTACATATAACTATGATTATATTTACTTTTATAATTTCATATATTATAAAAATATTGCATTTAACTCTAATGTTTATCTTAAATATCAATATAGGGTGTTTCCTATGTCGATTCTTCTAGTTTAGCTAATAGTTACTGTTATGTATTCTTAAAATTTCCCCATATGTATTGATGTAATACTTTTCCCTTTGTTAAAATTTTTTCTATTGATTAATCCTTACATATTATCCAAATAAAACCTTACACTGACTTTGTGACATATTAGGGTAACCATCAACAAATATATTAGGTATGCTCTAGTGTATTTTAGGTATCACAGTGCATTCCAAGATTTTTCTATGATTTTGATGAATATGAAAATATTATGTATTTGATTTGTGTTTTTTATTCTTTCACATTTATATGTAAATTATATTCTATATGAAAAATATATTATGTAACAAATAATTTATTTCTTTTGTTTCATTTTAATTATACATCTCAGAGATCATATTACATATTTGGAAGGGTACCCTTACATTTGGTTTTTAAAATTTCAATTTTCTTCAATACTCTTTTGAAAATATAAACCTTATGGACTAGGATATGTTATATTTTAATATAAAAATATGTTTAGGATATAAAATATTCTACACATCACCATAAATAATCCAAGGGAATTTTTAAATTATCAACATAAACTTTATACTTCTTCAAATCATCTTTATCCACTCAAATTTATTCCAAAAATAATCACTTGACTTTATAAATTTTATATCAATGTTTCTAATTATCTTTAACATAATTCTAAATAATTAAAACATACGAGTTTGAAAATTTTATTGGTTCATTGAAACTTCACCACGTAAATAGTTATAGAATTTAAAAATATTCATACAATATATATTCTCAATTAATTATAAGAATATTTAAAATTTAAAACATATCTATAGATTCTCACCATATTTAACCTTAGTCACACAACCAAATTTATTCTTCCACAATAACTGCTCCAAATGGTTTTCAATGGAATGATTTTCAACTTCATATGGAATATGTTTTAGATTGTGATTGCAAATTTGATCCACACTTTCCTATGATCGTACTTTATATCATGTATACAATCATAAGATGTATATGTTACTTTTACAACTCAAATCAACATTACTCTATTCTTAGGGACCAGGGAAAGATCTTTTCCATCCTCATTTCCATCATAAGAATAGATCTCACTTAGCATATCCAATGGAATGAAATGTAAATACAAGTGATCCATAATAACTTCAAGATGAATCTCAACCTCATTTAATTCATTTGCCTCTTCCTTTATCACAAAACACATATTGACAACCTACCTATACATTGAATGAATATATGACAGCCACAATCGATTATGATTTTCATGTGGAATAAGTGACAAATTATACTGTAAATCCAAATATATTTGACATATATATTCCAATATTATATGGTATCATATGGTTTTACCATAAGAGATGATATATGATAGGATTCTACTTCATATCTAATCATATTTTATGACCAAGTTATTCAATAATGTCATGATGTTTATTTTATGATAACCATGGAATTCCATGATTGAAAGGGAACCTGAAGTGTTAATGTTTGAATCATCTTCCCCATATGATATCATTGATTATATGTATTTTATATAATGGAATGAATGGGAATTGATCAAATGATGGTTAGAATAAGTTTTAACTATAATCTATTTTCTCATACATTATGGACATATGAGTAAATGAATTAATAGGCATGGGGAATATTCCTAAGGAATATATAAATGATGTAATAGCCATTTTAGTGGGGTTGAAATATTCTCCTATGTTTCCTATTGATTCTACCCTTATATAAAATTTCTGTTCACCCTCCTCCTTTCTCCAGTAAGAGGTACTAAAATACAATAGATGTGAAGGATAATTATGACTGAGTTTTTGGTAATTCATATTGAGCCATTGATACACTATATACGAATGAACATATTAGTTGAATCTTAAGGATATTCATCATTAAATAAAAGGGATGAGTGGAAACAAACATTGGTTGGAATTACATGTTACTCATTTCATATATACATGGATTTAGTTTACATGGAATGAATGCTCTTGGATTGAGGTTTACAATGTCATAAACATATTAAAATAGGTGTTTTTTACCATTAGAAACCATATTATTGTATTATAGCATTCCATGATTTTTAATTCATGAAATTATTTCTGAAAATGAATATCTTTTATGATATCATAATAACCATCAAAGATAAGATAAAGAAGTTTCACATTGGTTGGAATTATGATATATGATATCGTAATCCATAATATAGTTGTGCAATATGATTTTGGATATCATAGGCGATGAAACAATTGAATATTATAGATTTATAATATAAAAAATCACATGATATTTCATATATTATCATATGATGAAACCATTTTAATCTTTCACAAATCTCTTAAAAAACATTTCTTACCATAAATACAGTATAGATTATATTGTAACGTATGGACCCCCCAAAATTGATGTTTTTGTCATATTATAGGTTTAACTATCATAAAATATGATATATTATATGTACATGATAGAAATTATGATATAGTGTACATAATGGAATAAGATATACATAAGTTTGGTTTTTAAAATTTTAATAATGAATAGAATTTTATACCAATAAGATCAAGGGTTCAGGCATGCCGACCCTAAAATTATTGGATAAAAGTAAAATTACCAAGAGAATCATTACATGGGGAGTATAAATATTGTAGCACACAACTATACACATGATCTAATATACCATCTTTTGACAATAACCATGTGTCTGAAAGGACCACATGCTCTTCATTTCCCCAATGTCTACCTTGGATAATGTGTCTTCCACTTGGTTAGCTTCCTTGTAGACATGTGATACAGTATAATTGAGGTGTTGTGCATGACTAATGATTATAACCTAATGAGGGATGATTTTACATTGAACATGCCTTGTTATTTCTTTGAGATCATTAATATCATGTATAGATTTTGATTCAATAAGTAAATATTTCCTATTGTGGTAGACATCATTTATTATATCAGAGAAGATGACCCACAACTCAACTTAATTGATAATTACATTCCCAATAAGGTGAAGGAATACAAATTTAACAAAATCATATAGAGTACAGAAGAATAATCCTCAGTCTAAGGCCTTGTTATTCAATGGTGGTACTCCATCAACATTAACTTTTATGCATGAGGGAATTATGGGGATCCACCTAATGAACATCAGTACCAAAGGTTTTCCTGGAATGCCAGAACCTCCAAGTATTCAAAGTGTATTCAGATTTAATAATTTATTATTCATGGTAACTAGATATATGATAGAAGAAATATTACGGACCCTATGTATTCAACTGATTGATGCGTGATGGGATTCTAAATGGTTTTCTAACATGCACATGTTTCGAGCTTCCCATACTGAGTTGAGGTTAGCTGCAGTAGAAACCACCAACATGTTATGTGTTTCATCACTTATCCCAATCATTATTATGCATGTTAGTAAATAATATGGGTTCCAACATAAATATATAGCATTTAAAAATATATTTATAACATATTTATAAATATCATGATAAAATGATCAACCTAGAAACACATGTTTTATAGGATCCTCATCTTTCAAACAGATATAGAAATATAACACAATCTATTGGACGACCATCTTTAGTTGATCATGAGTTGGTAGGTGATAATTATATTTTATTTCAAGTTTAATTAACCTTGAGGGATGAATAAAGGGTACCCTAAATTATTTCATCCAGTTTGGGGTTCCAGTAGATACATCACACTGCATCATGTAATATTCTTTGACATTGAAATGCCAATTTAGATTAGGTATCTAGATCAAAGTGTCATCATCCATGAAGGTGTAACTATATTTTTGTAGTTAAAAATTATGGGGAATATTGTTATAAATATTATTAATGTAGGTCTAGACACCACAAATAGTCATATTAAGCGTGTTGGAGGGTTTAATGGTGATGTTGATAGGGATATTTAGTCAGGTAGTGTTCCAAAAATTAATATTGGAGTCCCTACTAACGATACACATTGAGTGGTTAATTATTACAGGGAATGAATTCTTGAAAGAAAGCCATATAGAGAAATTTAGATAATGTGAATATCTATTTAGTAAAATTATTTTGATCATGCATGCTAAAAAATAAATTGTGGGATCATTCAAGGTTAAAAGGTTCCAGGTAAATTTCATGACAAGGATATCATTTAATCTCTTGAGATCCTTAATCCCAAGGCCCCCATATTAGTCGGTTGGTAACTCCTTTGAGGAAACATTTTTTCAGCTTCCTTTCATGAACTAATGACATACATATGGAATTAATTATAAAGAAATTAAGTTCCTCTAAAATAATTATCAACCATGCATAAAAAGGGAAAGCCTACAAAAATTTGGAGGTGATGAAAAAGATGATGAGGAAAACCCTTCATGTTTTTGACATGGTTTTTCATTTCCATCTAACATGTTCCTTTCTAATTCCAGAACAAACACATCCAAGATATCAACTATAGACCTTTCCCTAGAATAATGGTACATTGTATTAGTTGAATGTGAGAGAGACCTTCCTCACTCCAAGAAATATTGAAATTCTATTTTTCTTTGAAATAGAAATTCCATTTCTAAATTTAATGAAGGTCTTGTTCTAAAATATGGATTGACCAGACACCTCCTTATAATTATAGAAAATGGTTTAATATAATAGATGGGGTTTCATAGAGGATTGTAAAAAAATGAGGCCTCCATCATCATAAAGTAGGTTAGATGGGATGCAGTTAACTCTACATACTTTAATTTTCTTATAGATACTAATTTGGGTGAGTTCATTAAAGAACCTACTCATATATTATTTAGAAATAGAAAACAAGATCCCTGAGAGTGGGTCGTACTATCTAAATAACATCATGCACAGAACATATCGTATAGGGTAGTTATTCACAAGGATGGACAACCCTACAGAGTAGAGAATGAGATATATTGACTTGATGAAAACATTATAAAATCCATGCCTTTTGAGAAAATCAAAAATGAAACTATACTAAATGGTGTTAAAATACATATAAATGTCAATCTTGAGGGAAAATAATAGCCCGTAAGGCCTCCAATGGTAATCCCATTCACTATTTTTTTCGTGGAAAATAATGGCCCATAGGCCCTCCAAAACCGTGTTTTTAGTCTACATACCCAAATTTTTCAACATTTTATGAAATTTCTACCTTATTTAAGGGAGAGTCTTTTCCTTTTTCAGTGGTGAATGAATTTATTCTGAGGGATTACATGCATATTGATATTATGGATTTGAAATTTTATTGTGTTTTTTAATTTAATATTATTTATAATCAAATATATAGAAATATATATATATATATATATATATTATACTCACACATAAAAAATTCAATTTTATAAGTAAATAAATAAAATATTTACATATAAATTATATTTCTCAATATATATTTCTTATCTAAAAAAACTAATATCCATTTTATTTAAATTGAAAATATATTAATATTTATATACTTATATAATGTGTGTGTATGGGTTTGTCTATATATATTTGTGTGTCTCTATATTGATAATTGATATATTTTAAAATGCGGATAATTATACAAATAAATAAATATAATTAAAGATATATAAACAAATAGATATAAATATATATTACTATATGAATATATATATTTATATATATAATTATTCCTGTGTATATATTTTTTAATATATGAATAAATAAATAAATATATCAATATAACTATATATATATATTAATATATATATATATATTAATATAAATATATAAATAAATAGATATATATAAAATGGATAGTAAAGAAATATATAGGAGTGGTAAAGGGTCTAGGAACAGAGTGGGAGGTCTCATGTTCGAATCCTTGGGGAGGTAGGGGCATGCACGGTGCTGAAGGGTTGTGATAGCATAGTAAGGGGGGTGATGTTACTGTTAAAGGGTTGAAGCATTGGATTGGGTCGTGTGGGGGATGGTATGGGTGCTTCATAGAACTATGTAAGGGGGGTCATGAAATTTTAAAACCCCCATCCAATCTATAGAATATTTTCAATTTTTTGTAATTTTTTTTAAAAAAATTAAACATTATTAGCACTTTTGAAAAAGTTCTGATAACAGTGGTCTTTTAACAGCTCTAAAAATAAGAACAAATAAAGGACCATTTTATCAGAACATAATTTAGCACTATTAAAAGGGATCTTTATCAGTGCTTTTTTAGCATTGATAAAAGGGAACCCCATTGTCTTCTTTGAGATAAACAAAGCCTTTTTTATCTCTGTAAATGGAATTCTCAAGAACTTTTAAAGGCCATATCTGAATTATTCCATTCACTAAAAATCTAATCTTAAAAGGTCCATTGATTTGTATGTGATCCAATATTTCCATAAGATTTTTATATTTTGGATGACTAACATTGGTTCATGTTTATTATTCATAAAGATATGAATTTATTGATTATGTTTTTAGCATTGCATAAAATATAGTGGGTTTGGGGCTGTTATAGAGCAGTACACACGGATCATTTTTAGATCCAGATTATAGTGAGGGCCTATTTACCCTATACAGTTTAAAAATTTCCATTCTAGATTATGGTTCTGTATTTCATCAGCTTTATACCATTTTATTATGACTAGTTATTCTGTGATTTTTAGAAGATGTCTCATGAATGTGTGAAATTAAGTTTAGTATACCACTTAAATATATCATGATTTCATTGGTGTTATTATTTCATAGGAGATGTGTGTATGTATTAGGTTACCATATGATAAGGCTTACCTTATGTGTTATAAGAATAATTAGTGCTAGTCATCAGCCCCAATCCAATTAAGGTGGTCATAGGTTGTCATTTCTGGTATTCCTTTTTTTTAGAAAAGTCACTGATAAGTCAAGACATGGTAGAGTGGTATCAAATGGGGTCTTTCCTATGGATGATAATTGGAGCTAGAATAACTATTCAGATTATATTAGGAACATAGGTAAATGATAATTTTACGGTCTCATGTTTTCTTAATAGAATATAGAAACCAATATAGGTGTGATGTCTGATGTATCCTTTCACCAAGAATTTGATATCCTTTTAGTGGACTCATACCCCTATGGAATCAAATTTTTGATAAGGATGTAATTCTATTCATAATATAGTACTTGATTATGATCATTATGTACATATTGTGTCATCTAATATAGATATCTTAAATTTTTTATGGGTGACGCCTACTAATTATAGTGTTCCACCCACTAATAACTTACTATTTATGAAGGTAGGGTTGTGACGAGATCATACCTATAGGTTAGCTTCTCAATACCTAACAATGAGTGGGGATATGTTGTTTCATGATACTTGGTTGAGAGGTTTTATTGATCTATAATAAAGGTAGAATAATATTCACTTTTCTTCTTGTTTTTCTTTCTCATAGAAAAGATAGAAGTTTCAACAAGGATTGATGAGACTACTAGTAGGCTGGATATGGTGTATGTGTTCAATGATTCAAGCATATAAAGTTTGTGAGATAAACCTGAACCGTGGGTTAAATGGGATCAGTTATATAATAATAATAACTTATTAATCAATTTTATAATTATATTAGTAGATGTCGTATCAAGTGGTAATCTTCATATATGATATTGCGATATGTAAAAGGATGATTTAAACCTATTACACGTGATGGGGAGACACTACTATAGAATGTGTTTATGATCTTCATTGGGTTGTAGTTCTCAATAGAGTATAATAAAACATTGAAAAAGCATCATGATCATATAAGGTAAATGTTAGATCACACAATTTTTATGAGGTGTTTTGTAGACTTGTTATGTGGTGTAGTTTTTTGATCTTGGTGATTGAGAAGGACTTTAAATGAAAAGTATTTGGTATGTGGTTGATATTTTTTATATTTCCACATATACATATGTCACACAAGTGATCATTAGAATACTATAAATCATGGAGGAAGTGAACCCTAGTTATAGGGGAGGGTAAATTTTTGATGTGAAAATGGCCAGAGTGGTACTATGGATAGTCAATCCACATCATGGATGACAAATTTGGGAATCTCATTATAATAATCCCAGATTTTTACAATGAAGTTAATAGTGGGGACCAATGTGGATCCCTGAAAAATTATTTTTTATATAGTGCATTCATTGGATGTCTATGATTGGTGGAAGACAAATGTGAATCAATGTATGAATTCTTCCCATTTACTCATTGTTATTCATGATTTTTTAGGCACACACTATTTATTTAGTACCATATATCAAGGAGTTGGGAATTACATTTGAAACATGAGCTAGATCTTGGTCATCCAGAAATATTTCACTAACAGTTATCATTATCTACTCATCCTATGGGTGGAGTGAGTTTACGATTGGATGAGGGGGATACCATTTCTAAAATTCCTTCATAACATGTTAGAGGGGTGAAGAAACTCACCAAATTGTGTTTGGGTTACCATTGTTGGTATTATGATGTGATCAACATTATCATGGATTGTTTAGGTTCTTCATGTTGTAATGAAGAATACTCCTCAGATATGGAAATAATATCTGACCATCAAGATATTAAATTATATAATCTTTATTTAGTGAGTGTAGAATTGTGTTCTATTAGTGTAGAAAATTAATTCCCTCTATGTGTATATTTGGAATGTTTGAATCCCTAATAGGTGCAACCTATGGTCGACCCTTAGTAAGAATATATTGTATACATTGGCCTACATAATAGAAATGATGAGTGTCTTTTTGGGGTTTTGATATAGTGAATAAAATTTCTTCTTATGATTATTCATGGTGGTTCCTATCATGATTTTTGATTCTTATGGTATAATAAAAGAATTCATGGATTGGCATGGGCCTTTTAAAACCATGTCCTTATAGGATGTAGGGATTATATTATCATGATGATTTTGTGTTGTTTGGTGCTTCCTAGTAAAGAATTTTTGTTTAATAAATGATGAAAACATGTGATCTCTGGATTTTATTTGATTAATACAATCCTAAAGGGGATACGTTTCTCGTATTCATTTAATAGTGTTTTCACAAACCTTCTATTGGGAAGAGGATTCTATGTGAATGATGTTGATAGAATGATTCATTTTGACTATCATTTCCTAGATCCCAAGTCGAAATTGTTTTCCTAAAAATTTTGGAAGTACACCATCTGCATTCTAAGGTGTTTAGGGTTTTTTTCATGGTGCACATAATTGATTTTGAGAGGAGAATTATAAATGAGGAATACATAATTAAAGTGTAGTCCTTAGTGTTTCTTTCCTGATGTTTGTGATTGGTAATACCAATCCTCGAAGAACCTGTAATATAGAGACGAATGTACGCATCTATAGCTTTGACAAATGTTTGATTAAAATCACTTCAGGATATATTTGACTAATGATGCGATTTAGGTAGAGATTTGGATGAGAAAGTGAAAAATATTAGGAATACTGGAGTCATGGATTGAGTAAAAAATCATGTTTCATCAAGGCTATGAGTTATAATGGATGGAGATTGTGCACATTCGTTAATTATGTTAAATGGTAATTATATGAAACCTTCAAGGCATGTGTCATTTTATTTTTCTCAATTTCATCATGATGAATTGGTTAAATGCTTGGCATGTTTATACAGTGTGGATGGGTGACACTTTATTGAGGCAATCTTGGATTATCCTTAAAAGGTAGGGAGAAAATATTTTACATCGATGTTTATAATGAATTTAATTATTATTTTAATGGTATTTATCTCATTCCATGAGTTGCGTTAGTAATTGAACGAAATGCCGAGGATTAGTAGATCATATCTTGGGAAAAACCATGCCTCTTTTTATTCTTGATTCAGGATTAGATTAGGCCAATATCATCACTAATGAATTAAGATTTCCATATTTATAAATGGATATTTTTTAAAATCTATTATATATCACATATCTGTGGTGATGGTAGTACATGTGATGGGGTAGTTTTCTCATGGGTTATGTCCGGAATATCCTTGTTTTTCAACCTCAGTTGTTTTGTTTTTAAAGAAAAAATGGTTTATAGTATTGAGAATACATTTTTTCTGATTTTATAATTGAGTGGGACTCTACCCAATCTTCATATTTGATTTCTGAGGGCCTTATAAGGTTTAAAATGTTCCCTTTAGTGTTTCTATTGACCCAAAAAAAATTACGAGGTTTTTGTTGGTTCCGAATTATGGGGTTTACCAATAGGATGAGCTAATGTGTAAATGTACATGTTGTGTGGCCTCATAAATAATTTAATAAAAAATTTATATTTTTTATTCAATTAATGATAATTTATGATAAATTGATTGCATCTCCCAAATGGGACCCTATATGAGAAAACTAGGACCACCATTTATTCTTTATTTAGTTGAGTACCCTTTATGTTCTATTATTTTGGTTGCCATTAGGTTCCATAGTTTTTCATATCCACTGATGATTTTGGTTGGCTAAGTGAATTAAATTAGTTGAATTTTTGGCATAGTGATCATTTACATAATCATAATTACATAGCCTCTCATGGGATAACCACATATTTCATTGAAAAATCCTAGAGAGAGGGGAATAGAGGATCATCGTGTTGGTGATGATGATGGATTGACGAGCGGTATCAGACTTTTTTTATGTCCTTGGATGGATGTTAGTGGTGACTATGAATGAATATATGGTTTTCACAACAGATCAAACATCAGAGTCTCACTATTGAGTTAGGGATTTTTTTTGGATTCATCACTGTTTTTTGGATCGATATGATTACAGATTTGTTCCCAAAAATAAAATTTGAAATCAATGATCACAAATCCCATATTTTTGTGGTTTATAAATAGATTTTTGAAGATGGTGATTGTTATTTTTGATCAATTATATAACAATTTTTTATATTTTTTCAATACCTTATAATTTATTTTCAGTTCATTTATGGCCAATGAGTTATTCAATTTGGTTTTTTGTGTCTTTGTCAAATTATTATAATACTGATCCTCATAGTTGTTTGTTTTTATTAGTGGTTTGACAAAATTTCATGGAAAAAATTCTATGTGTGATAGTTATTTGGCCATCCAAGTTATTGTTACCAGTTTTTCATATTGGATCATTTCATGATGGATGACCGATGGTGACCTAAGATATCGATGGAATAATCTAGGATGACTATTTTCATGAGTCGATGAACCAAGATAATGAAAATACCAAATAACGAGTTTATATTTGAATTATTCTAATGAATGATATATAAAATCAATCAATAACTAAGAATTTGATGAATTCAAATAGAATTGGAGGCATTTCATGTGTGATTGGTGGGGAGATCAATGGAAGGGCTAATGAAATCAGACAATGCATCGTACCAATGTAATTTCCAAAAATTAGAAACTAAACCAATCTAGTTTACAAGAAAACCTTTCTTATGTCTCATGATGCTTCTATTTGGGTCCGGATATGGTAAATATTCATCATTTATATAGTTTTTCCCACATTCCATGTGATGTTTGATGACTAGAATAACATTACATCAAATATACATTCATAGGAATCTGTGTTTACCCACACTATGTCTATATTGGGGAATAATCAGTATGCCATTTGCAGTATATGTACTAAGATGATGGGGTATATTCTAAGTACCTTCAATGACATGGCATGTTTTTTGGTCCATCTGTATGTTTTGTAGTTGTGTATGGACATGACATGTCAGAGGAAAGCATATAACCAAAACATGGACTGGGATTAACACATTGTACACCTTATAAGGCACACATATACTCCCACTTTTCATGGATTTGGTCCTTTGATCTATCTTATCAAAAATTAATTCCACAAAGTACCTAAGAATGGATTTAATTACATATATATTGTAGAGGGACAAGGTGGAGTGAGCATGATTAAACACTATTATTATAATATTAGGATTTGTTATGACAGCTACATAGTTAGGGGAAACCCACCCTTGTCAAGGAGTTTCATAGGTGGTGGTATCCTCTTTCCATCCCTAGGTTTGGTCAGTAGTCTCTCTAATTGGAATGGGCAGTAGGAACCTCTACCTATAGATACATATAGGTTAAATACCCCCACCATTACCTGGTGTGGGGTTCTCTATCAGTGTTGTTGAAATCCCCATGTAAGAGTGGTCTGATAGAGAATGGGGTCCTCTAATTGGCTCCATAACCCCCTCTATATTACAAGGGGTATAAGAACCCTAGTTACTGGTATATTTTTGTTATTTTGGTTGGAGGATAAAATGATTTTGAGATCTTTGGTAACATTAGTAATCCTTAGGATAAATTTGGAAATTAGGATCATACTATGGGACATGAGTACCCTCTATGAACATACCTAGGTTTATCAGTTTCCCATAGATAGAGAACACTACCTTGGTGAGTGAGCATGCTTCAGGGTTGAGTAGATTCACCTTCAAGGATTTTAGTAGCGATGGGGCTACTGAATGATTCTGTATTTTTGACTTCTTCAAGACTTGTGGTTTATTGGGTACCCTGGAGGTTTCCTTGGACTTGTGATACAATAGCTAGCTATTGAAATTAATCTTCATATACTCTCCAATGTTCTGAGTAACTCCATAAACCTATAAATAGTATATTTCGAGGATCTGATGTTGCTGAATAGAAATTTTGATCATCCTTAATGCCTCTAGTGTTTGAGTGCATTGGGAATTCTTCTTCATAATCCTTATTGTTGAAAATCATGAGTTGTCTTGGATTTATATTTTACATTATTAGAAATATCTTGTACACATCATGTTATCGATGTCATGATGATTATTATTTCATTATCTTTTTATGTTTTTCTAGTAATCCAACTGAGCATTTTCTTACCCACCCCTATATAGGCCTTGGGCCCACAAATGTTGTGTCAGTGTAGATGATGAATAGTTTAGGGAGAAACTTTTGATATTGGGGTCAATGTAATATGTTTATAGTTGAGGCATGGTATCCTTTGGGGATAAAATATTAGTATAGTTTTTCTAGTATTGGGAAAAAAGTGTATTAAGCGCTATTTTTGGAGTCATCTTTTATGGTTGAACTCTTCAGCATAAAAGGTTGATTGTTTTCATTTGTAGATATTGGGAATGTATTTTTACTCTTTTTATTTCATGTTATTCATTTGAGTTATCTTTAGGTTTCTTATAGATATTTCAAGCATGTGGTACATTCATGGTATTTTTTCCTTTGGAGATATGTATATGTTGTAGGTTAGTATAGTCTAAGGCCTCCCATGTTCATGTGGAACCTAGTATGTACAATTCACCATCCCCTATCCTATTAAAGGTAGGCATGGGGTGTTACTTCTAGTATACAAACATATCTATTGGGCCATTAGTTGGTCTAGAAAAGACACTAGAGGAGGATGTCAGTTTTCAAATAATCATGGATTAAATTTATATCAAATTTTACCATTAATTAATTTTATGACAACTTATTATATGTAATTATATTCAAGCCTCATCTTTTATTTCTCAAGAACATGAATATCGTATTTGTGTCCTCCATAATTTCTTCATTCCACCACCTTGATCTATTTAATCCCATAATAATTTTTAGAGGATCCAATGTTTCTCTCTATATGTCATGTAAATCTACATCACCTTTTAAAATTTTGAGATTGTTCTGAAATTTAAATTAATTTTCCATTTATATTTTAAGAACATTGATTATTTCACAATTTAAAACAATTTTAGTGGCTCTTTTAGAAGCAATTCCCATCATATTGTTATACTACACTAAGTTTTTAGTGAGATATTATTCTATCCTTTTAACCAAATTTCCTTGTTCATCACATTTACACTGACACTTAAGGGAATTATATTTCACATACGACTTCAATGTCATTAGTCTATTATCTAGAAATGTTTTTTTGTATTTTACAAATTATCGACGCCATCTATTTGTATCCTAGAGAGAACCCTGAATCTTTAGAACATTACCCTAATATTTATATTTTTGAACTTGTTTAATCATTTAGGTTTTCAATAAGGGATCCTTATACTAAGTTTTTCACAATTTATGACTAAATATTACAAATATTATGAAATATCCATGAGTCATTGAATGGAACATGTACCTTATATCATACCAAATTTTTAATAGCTTTTGTTCTCTATTTTGATTTTACTTAGTAATAAATTCCATATTCATTAATAATGAATTAAATTGACTCTTTTAATCATGGGAGAGTTTCCCACTTGAATCGTTCCCATACTCATTTGGAGATAGGTTCTTCCCAAATGTCCTCTTATCCAATTAATCTTGATTAAAATCAGTAGGTCCTATCAAATCTATTATATTTTTATTTCCCAAATTGGAATCACTCACAATTTTCTCATCCCATATATACTATTATATTTTATAGTTATAGTGATGTTTCATTTTATAAAACCTTTCTCCAGAAGAATTTTCTTTTCAATTAAAGAATATTTAGAATATTATTTTTAATATATATTTATTTCATCCATTATAGAATATTTTCTTCATAGAAACCAATATAAAGTTATATTTCTTTTTTTGTTGAATATAAATAATAGTTTATCTATAATAAATGTTAAAATGTTCTTTAGACTCTAATATACAAATAGTAAATTAACCTACCATTTATTTAAAATGTTTTGAATGCATATAATATTAAACATCATTTCAATATTTGAGTAATCTCATTATATACACATTATGTTCATTCCATATTTCATCAATGTCTAATTGATAAAAAACTAAAGTATATTTATTAAAATCTATATATTCATCAATTTTTATGGTAAATATACTTAGGAAATAGATAAATAATTGAGCCAAAACACACATCCTCTTATGAATAAAAATATTAGAATTATGTTTTTCATTTCCATTATCATTCTTGATGGATTTTTTTAAATCATATTGTGATACTTTTACATCATCTGTTAATTTATTCATCATATTTGATGACATTTTATATTTAAAAATCAAAATTTTTAGGACCATTACATCCATACTTCCATTATATTTGTCATATAATTTTTTGATATTGAACCTTAAAAATATTAATCAATTTTCTTGAAAAAAAAATCAACTGAAAAAATTGAACTAAAACCTCAAGATAACTTCTAAAATGGGGTTTTCAAAGAAGTAAGAACCTCTAGACTAATCCAAAAATAATTGAAACAACACTAAATAAAATTAAAAGATTGCATGAGATGGTATATCAAATCCTTATATGATTTAATATTTCAATTAAAACCAAATAACTATTTATAACTATATCTGTATTATGGTTATTATCACTTTCCTTTAAAAAGCTGTTAATCCTAATGATCATACCATGATCTATTTCCTTTCAAACAAAGAGGAAATCAGAATTTATATGAATTTTATTAATAAAAGTTCCTATAGAAATTTCCTTTCTTTAATTCTCTAATAACATGTATTAGAGGAGATCTTCTTCAACTGGGGGGGGGTTGTATTAGTTTTTAAAGAAAAAATTACATTTTATATATTTTACCATTTTTCAAAGAAATTTTCTTTCAATGATAAATAATACTACTATGTTTAATAAATTATTTGAATAATAATGTTGATGATGATAGATAAAAAATAATAATAATTCAAATTATAGATAAACAAGGGATTTAAATGTTAAAACACTCTTGTTAACATGTGGATACATACTTTATGTTTAGTGGTTAGGATCCCATGTAACAGGTTCATTTTCTAATATCAAAGAAAAACAAATGAGTTGGAATATGATGATATCCTATAAATTATACAAGTACCAATCATGAAATACTTTCGATTAATATCATATATTAGTTATCTAATTCTTTGATTATCCAATTTGACCGTTATTTCCCTAGAATAAATATTATATTTTTCTCTACTATTCATCTCTAAATCATGACTATAATTAAATGTAAATATCATGATTTTATCCAAAATTAGTATATTATAAAACATTTAATGATCTATTTATAAATAATTTTCATATTTTTATATATTAATAAATTATTTTGATGATTCATTCAATCCTAGATGGCATCACCTTGGTCTGTGTGGAATCCCCACATCATCCCAAATCAAAGTAAGGTATTAATAATCCAAAAGATTATTCTTAATATCCTAAATAATATAAAAATATAACTCTTTTTAAATTATAAATTTCATTTATATATGTAACACCAAAATGTGATGAAGACATAAAAATCATGGTTTCATTAGTTAAAGAGAGATTCAAATACCCTAGAAAAGTAAAAATTTCTAAAATGTCAGAAATTGATTATTCCATATGATGTTTTTTTCGAAAGAATGGTACCAGAACCTATCTTGTTGTAAACTATGTTATGTTTTCACCATATTTACTTCATCTTATTTTCTAGAAACATTATTATAATAATAATAATCATTTTATCTTTATATCACAATATAACATACAAATTATGAGTATTTTTTAAGATATAATTGTTAGTAACTTCATCATATAATTTCAATCTACCATGGAAATATTTCGCAAGAAATTATATTATAAACCATATTTTAATTATGTTAACCACAAAACATTTTTCATAATATAACTCTTGGTTTTTATAATTTTACTTTCAGACATTATAGAATATGCACATTATTTAACTGGACATTCACATGATAAAATGAACCATAATGTTTTTTAATCCTCATTATAACAAAATGACCAAGACCCTTAATGAAGTGCCTCTAAACATAGATGATGTCCCCAAGACCAAATTGGATGTAAATAAATGATAATGGATTGACCAAACATTAGGATACACTTTTCCCATACCTCGATAACAACATAAAAAAAAGAATCATCGTAACAAATAGATGTGATGAATGATATCAACCCTAATAAAAATAAAATGAAATACATAAACCAAAATGGTCATCAGAGTCACAGTAGTAAATAGACATCAATAACTAAATAAAAACCCAATGACTCAAAACACATGAAGGCTATGATGTGGCACCATGCCTGAATCTATAACAAACCATCCCTATTCTATTTATACCAAATGATGAGACTAAGAAATATAGCTACTCCTATAGAAAATTACGAGATAACCCCTTACCTATATAATGGTAAATAAATTATGCATGTGCACTAAGATTCAAATACACAGGGTGATTATATCAATTCAATAGAAAACACTGAAGGGATCGAACCCATTTTACATGGATATGAAAAAATTATCTAACATTTAATATAAAACAAGAGTGAAAATTATAAACTGATTATGATATATAATAATTTAAAAAAGAAGTGATAAATCTCACAACCTGATGGTATCCCTTTTCATGATCACATTCTAATTAAGCTCACAAACTATATAAACATCCAATCAAATTATGCCCATTTAAAAGTCCACACTTGTGAGAGGTACCCATCCCTTAGAACCCAAGACGTTTTGGGTGAAGAAATACATCGAGCAAAACATTTAACCACTGAAAAATTATATCATGATGAGTCCATTTCAATGTGTTTTTTTGAACTCACTAATCTATTTTTATTCCATGTTATAACACATAAAATATTCTTTAAAAAATTACTATTTCAAAAAAAGTCAAACTTTTTGCACTAGAAAACCACACACTTTTTTATAAAATATATAAAACATGGGAGATTTAAAAGACCTAATTTTTTCCAAAATACAATTCATATCACAATTTTGTTTTTGAAAACCCATTCCTTCTAGTTTTGTAATTTGTAAATTGATGGTGAATACACCTACCATAGATTGTTCATTTTCTAGAATCGCACCAAGAACTAGTAGATCTAAGAACTAATTTCCTTTCCTCTAATTAATCATAAGACAATATGGATTATAAATCATCATATCACATTGATACATTTTTACAATCCTTGTTCTAAGGTTCCTTCCAATTAATAATGAAGATATTACATAATAGAGGAGAAACATAACCAATTCCTTTGATCTAATTCGACCAATGCCCAATGATCCATTTCCATCAGCCTCCAAATTGAAGAAAGATCCCAAAATCAACTACCTGATCCTTGGATATATAAATCCTTTATAAAAAATTTTAATAATGGTTTCTAGGCTTAAGCTTGATTAATAATATAATTGTAATGTTTAATTAATTAATTCACACGGTTATCCAACAAGGTTCTCCAAATCGTGTTCTAACCATGTGGGTGATATTAAAATACACATGATGCAATACAATTTGCCTACATAAATTTGTAAACCATGTTCTAATCATAAAGATAATTATTTTACAAAAATATTGAAAATCAGAAAGATCATCCCATAGTATACCTGACCATTCTATAACATTCCACCTACCTTGTTTCCCATAAACCAACCGCATTGTTATATGGAATGTTCTACATGGTTTCTACTAATCATGTTATAACCATTAGACCTCCCAAAGACATCCAAAAAGTATAAATCTATTCATAACCATCCAATAATCCACTAAACCATTTTCTAACATAAAAGTGCATTATACAACAATAAATTTCATTGAAATAAGGGTGTCAAATTCTCCCCATCAGTGGGATTTATTTCCATAAAAATATTGTCAATATTAGTTCTTTAGAATAGATCCAAAAAATTATATAATATATTATACCTTCATTAATAGGTATTTTACTACATCCAATTATTTATCTATAAAACTCATAAAAATGATATGCATCAACCATGAAGGAAATTTTCATTCCATTTCTAAATAAATATCAAAGTGTGAAGAAACATTGTATTAGGATAAATAGTCACATTATCCCAACAAATCACATGATTTAGACTTGGATTGTACTTATTTAATTACATTACATGGGACAAAATCATTAAATAAAATAAATCTAAGTGGTATATATAACTGATAAGAAGCATCATTAATCCACTATATAATTTTAAAATGGCCAAGAAACAAAGGATAAAACTTCCCTTGAATACCGAAATAATGATTTACCAACCTTAGGGAAATGAATAAAAATATATGATTAACCACATAAAAAGATTGATGTCAATGACTATGATCTACATAGTATTTCTATGTGATTTGGGATATCACCATCCCTTTCTAGATTATATGTATATTTTAATTATTATCATTTACAAGGCTTGGTATGATTAGGGATGTTTCCCTTGTCAAAAAAAATATATAGTGACATGGATTACTATACAATACATTATATACTTATATATGTATCATGGCCTAAGAACTGTTGTTGGAGGAAAAATCCACAAAGTACTGATGATCGTCCAATAAACCACCAAAGTTCTCCATATAAGATATATGAAAATATTATAATGATAGATTCATATATTCTTATTATCTATATTTTCAGGGTTGATATGATATTCTCTTAGTCAACCTAGTTTAAATTTTTTTTGAATGGACTGTGCAAACTATTAGGTGATTCTAGGGTCTTAGTTAGAGATAATTGAAATTAGGACCCCATGTTATTTATCACTTCCCAAATATAGGTCTTTTACAATTAAATTAGCGTATTAACCTACCAAATTTAAATTAAATATTTTAAATTCATGATTAATTCCATAATCATCAAAATTGAACCACTCTTATGAAGTTTCTATAGTAGACCTATAAAAACGTCTATTATAATATTCTCCAATATAAATAGAGGCATTGGATGTGATTGGAAAATGTTGTATAGTTGTTGATACCCAACCTTCACATTCTCTCTAGTAAGAGAGGAATAATGAGACATATTTTACAACGTTCCTTTTCATACCCAACAGCTAAAAATTTTCATTAATTACTGTCTACAATTTTTGAGTATTCTGTTTTGAATTTATAATTCAAATGATGATTATCATGAAGGGGGATTTCATAGAAATATAAAGGAACTATAATATGGTATTTAATGTAAAAAATAAATTAGAATATTCTATTCAACCATTAATGTTCTCTCCACTACTAAGTTTTGACCCCCAACCAAATAATCAGGGTCTACTTATTGAGCCTCCACGACTAGATTATAATTGTTAGGAACAAAGATAACTCTAATGAAAAATAAAACCTCATACTATAAATCAAATTCTAAGGTAATATAAAAAATAAACACTATCAATATCAATTGGTCCTAAACATATTTAAAATTTCACTAAATATATAAAGATTCCAAGTTATGTGGGAATAAGAAACCATAAATAATTTTAGATTAGGTGTTGGAATTTTTTTTCTAATGTATCAAAAATTGTATAGGGCTATTTTATATGAAATTATATAACTTCATGAGAAAAAAATCAATCCAATTCTATATTTATCGAAAAATAAAACATATACCTCACATAGTATTAGAATAATAAGGACATGTTCCAATATATATATCATTAATTATTGATAAATATTTCTAACAGTTGTCACTCCAACAAAATAGGCTACCCTTTATTTCCAATGAATTAATGGGAGAAAAAAAATTAAAATCATGAAAAATTAATTGATAATATATTTCCAACTAATTTTTTTATATATTGATGTCATTTTTATGTGGTTCCTACGAAATAACGATCTCAATTTTACCTGGATTGACTAATAAATGTTTATATGAAATGAAATTCCCAAGGAATTAAATTTATTATATCAATAAGTAACAATTTGAGAAAATAAAATAAGTATTATTATCACATAATATATCTAGAATGATATCCTAGTTCCTTTCAGGATCATACTTCACCCAATAATTGTAACACCCAAAGCTTCCACAACACGGTTCTTCTTAATAATTCCATAGATTACGCTACACGCCACAATGAGATCGAGCACACCATGACCGATCATATTTGAAATTTAAAAAGAAGTTGTGAATATAATTAAGCACATTTTTAATATTATATATATACCATATAATTTTTTTCATTCATCTTATACATAATATAAGGACAAATTAAAATATTTAGATAAATGAAGTATTTTTTAAAAAATGCAGTTTTATAGCCATTTAATGGGGAACCCTTTATAAATCCATTATATAATACCAATATTTATTCAATTTCATTAAATAATATACTTATCTATAATCGTGACATAAAAATTAGGTTTGGATAAATTTTTTGGTGTTTTTTCATAACATTTTTATTTTAATAAATATTTAAAAATACTACATTTTAATTCAAAACATCTTTTATATCTTAAATATTTATATAGTTAGATTATATTTTTAATTGGGATCAATGTGTAATTGTAAAATTTATTTATCATTTAATTAAATTTTGATCATCGGAAGAAATTTCACATCTAAATAGGACAAAAAAACATGTCCATCTGTTGGTAGTTTTTATTTTTTAAAAACACTATTTCTAGTTTTGGCAATGAGAATTAATTTTTAAATTAATTCCTTACAATTATTTGAATTGAATTTTGAAAAATGGACACCATATATTGAATTAGAAGGTCAAAATTGTGTCAATAATAACATTTTATTTTTTGATATTATGAATAGTAACTTCAGTTATTATTTTTATCTTCCATGGTAAAGGGGTAAATCAGGTAAATAAGGGTAAAATCATAATATTATAAAAATATAAAACTACAAAAACACATGTCCTAATAATATTGGATGATTTTTGGATGACCATGAACTTACATATATTGATTTTAGGAACACATGGAGCCACATGGGTGTGAAAATGACATGTTATAGTAATTAATTTATACTAAAGGGAAATATAACATAAACATCAATCTTAATTCTAAAAAATATTTATTAGAGTTATATAAGTGACATATTCTTCTATAAATATTAAATAGAATAATAAATATATTTCTTACATAATGGTAATTTATTTTTAGTTTTTATATATTAAATAATGGCATTTATTTATGACACAATAATGATGAAGTGTATCCCCTATTAATGAAAGAATCAAATAAATGATATTATAAATGTTAAAATAAAGTTAATTGGAACGTCATTATACCATAATTATTTTGGTATGATTTTAAAATTTTATCTTTCATTTAATCTAATTTTTTCGAAGGAATGATGTTTTTATGACTATATTAAAAATAAATTACTAAATAGTGTCAAAATTGACAAAAATGAGTTTTTAAAACATATAAAATTTTATTAAATTACATAAAAATACTAAAAAAATATTTAGAAAATTTAAATAGATAATGTTAAAATTGTTATTAGTATCCACTCGAGTATCTCTTGGAATTTTATATTAACTATATTAAACATAGAGTATAAAATACTAGAAGACATAGTAAGATTTTACCTATTTAACTAATGGTTAAATCCAAAATATAAGGATATATTCATGACCTAAACTTGTCTAAAACCAATTTATTGTGATTATTTCATCCCATATACATCTTTTCCTTGAATTAAGTTACTTTTTATTCATTAGAAACAAAAAAATTATAACATATTAATATTTTAATACTTTCTTAAAGTGTGTCTCACCTCTCTTATAAATAGGAACACCACCTTCTCTTTTATTCACATCTCTAAAGACCTTTGGCTCGGCCAAAAACTGCCCAAACATCCTCCTAACATACCTCAATTAACTCATAGAGGCCACACTTTGGGTATAAATCCTACTTAAGGAGTCCTTTTGTGAAATCAATATGATACACAAAAAGTTGATGTAATCGTTTCAATAGGAGATATGTTGTTTTTGATTATGGGAAAAATCATATTCCTCTTTTCACCCATCATCTGAAAAACAATATCACTATACGTGAATACGTATGACTTACCATCTTTACGCCATGGTGTAAACTGTTTTTCGTCTATTAATTATTTAAAAAGGTAAAATATTCAATATAAATGATTTAAATAATTAATAAAACATGAAATTATTTCTATAAAATTCATATTCCATCTAATTCTATACCATTTGACCATTAATTAAATGATATGGTCGATCCTGTGTACATACAACTTACTATCTCCATGACGTGACAAGACTCATCTTCCATGTTCACCATCCAAAAACGATTATAAAAAAATATATATATATAATTAATAATTGTTAAATATATGACATAATAAGTCTACTTGAATAATACATATATGTACAAATATGACAACAAAATGGAAACAACATTAATACGTATGTAAAACATATCGTCTCCACGAACAGTGTAGTTCATTTCATATATAAATTTATTATATATAATTATATAACAAATACATATTATATATAAATAATATTATACATTCTCAAAGTTACTAAATCATGATCTAGGTAATATGATAAAGAATAACAATTCATAACACGTATGATAAACAAAACTATTTTTACCCAAAATGGTACATTAACCTAGAATTTTTAATAAACAAGTATCATAAATTCATAAAATAATCATAAATGATGTCATAAATTTTATATTTATTCACATATAATATAATAATATGTTTAAAAACATCATATAGGTGTTTCGAAAATTTACAGAGTGTATCCGACCTATGTTAAGGGTTAATTTCAAAATATCATTATTATCTGAGTTTGTTTGGGTGTAAGTATTTCCTTGGAAATATTTATCATTTATGTCCATGTTTCATAAATATATTTTCAAAATGAATATTCTTATGGTTTTATAAGTGGGTCATTATGTAAAAAATCATTTTAAATTTTTTAAAGATTTATTCTTATAAACCTTTCACATTAATGCCCATGTTTTCATAATGGTTTATTTATATGGACATGAATGTTTTTAAATGATAATTTGTATAAAAATATTCAATGTGGAATGTGATACATTGATTCAAAAATCACTTTTGAATGTATTCTTTTATAAATGGGTTGACATTTCCTGTTTTCAAATTAAAAATTGGATATTTCTCTCCAAGAGATTCAATGATTTTTTTAGATTACATTAATCAATGTCTACATCATTTATTAGATTTTATTCTTAATTGAGATTGATTTATTATGATACAATCTCCCATATTGTATTGGAGTTTTTATGATATATTAAATGTGGATTTTCTATTTTTTATACCATTAATGGTTTATTGTTAAGGTGTTAAGATTTATTATTCTAATTTTAATATGAATGTTTATATTATGTTTCACCTTTTTCATATGAGGAATGCATTGGACTTAGTAAGTGATTGGATGGGAATGTTATAGCCCCTAGTTATAATAGTTGGACTAATGAGGAAAACTAGGGTATTTCACAAGGCCTTGACATAATATTTGTGTATGGACTTCGCATGAGGCTTTGGTGTAGTGGTTATGATGTCTGGAATTATGCATTCCCTCATTATGAGATTAGTTTTTAATTTTTTAGTTGATTATTAGACTAGTCAAATATCCATGTGAATATTTAAATAGAATTATTTTATTTATTCATGTCATATAATGCTGAATATATTGCTTTAAAAGTCTTTTTTGTTAGTTTCGTTCCTTTGCATGATATTTTATTCTTATTTTTTATAGCATCTACTATATTGTTTATCCTTAAAGTGCATCTGAGATCACCCCTTATTATGTTTTATTTTCCTAGGATTACAAGAAGTGTTTAATGATTGATATGTATTGATAATTTAGGGGAATATTGATCTTCTCAAATGGTTTTCTAGGATAATTTTTTATGTTCTAAATTGTAATGTAATGTTCATGTATGTAATATATTTTCCAAGACTACTAAACAGATTGGTCCTTTGGGATTTAATTACTTTTAATAATTCCAATTTATTAAAATAATGCACATTCTCTACCTTCATGGGTTGGGGTGTTATAGTTGGTATCAGAGGAAGTTTATAAACACCCTTGTAAATAGATTTGGAAATCAAATATTAGGTATTATAACCATAAGATAGACATTGATGATAAGTATAAAATAACCCCTTATAATTTTTGGTAAACTAAAGATTATGTGTATATTCCAAGAAATATAACCCTGTCTAGATACTACAAGCAGATGTGGTTCAAGAACAGATGAACTTAGGGGTGAATACTCTGACACGATGTTTTGAGCTTAACTCAGGGTAATCGGGTACACAACAACGGGCCATACTGCGCATCAGGTTTGACACTCTTAATGGAAATTCTTAGGATAATTCATATATTTTTAAAAACCATTATGAAGTATTTATGAGTAAATATGTCATAAATGGAACCATATTTATTATTATGGATTAGATATACATAAATTAGTTAATTTATGTTAATTATTTTACTAGTTTGGAATTACACATAATTTTTCATAACCTAATATAGGGTTTGTAATTATTTATAAATGGCGACTAGTGAAAAAAAATGGAAACCATATCAGTGTACATAATCTATGAAGGGATTGACCTCCTATAAAAGATAATTATTGTGGAGTTATAGGTGCAACTGGTGCTAAACAACTTATAACCATACAAGGACATCTAACTCATGTTATGAATAAAAACCTTACATATATGGAGCAACCTGATCTACATCATTGAGGAAAAATGTTAGATCGATTCATGGGAAAAAACCTATTCCATTCAATTAGAATACAAATCTACTTGTAGCTGATAAATGAATTCACTCCATAGGGGAAACATTTCTTCCTTTGGGGTGTAACGAAATGGAAAATGTTTTCATGGAAGATTATTGTCTCTCCATAGATGCATATCAATGGTGTTCATAAAATCAAAAATCGAAGGAGGATGAAGATGTATAAAATATGGAAGGGAGAGTGTTTAAAAACATTTTCTAGATAAATAAATTCCTCATGAAAAGTGAGCTGATATGTAAAAGAAAATTTCTATGTCTGAGGTAAAATAAGAATGATAATGTTGCAATGTATGAGGATAAATTCAAAAGGATATCAAGGAATGATGTAGACTATATAATTAAACAAATAAGAAATACTGCTATTTTGTTTGATGGGTTAAAACCATTCCTCTAGTGAACTCAAGTCAAAAAATATTTAAAATCTTACAAAGATATAGTCTTATGTGGTATCAATACGAAAAAGGAATTTTCTATGTATTATGAAATTAATGTAAAGTAAGAGAAGGAGATAATGATTGAGCAAGATAAGGATAAAGGTAAAAAGGAAAGAATGGTTTCCTCTTATGTGATAATTGTGGTAAGAAACACCCTGGTACTTGCCTAAAAGGAATGGGAGTTTGTTACACATTTGGAGAAAAAGGTCACCAGGATCATCATTGTAATTTAATGTAAGAAGATATTCAATAATATAATTGTAAATACATGGGACATGATGAAAAGTAATGTCCAAAGAAGCAGGGAAATATGGATCAGAAGAACAAAATGGATTAAGGTGAATCTTATGCTTTTACAATGGTCAAAGTGGGATAATTAATGTATTTGTGTTTGGGGAATCAAGAATTATATTCTGGTTATAAGAATAATATAATATATAAAACTAATTAATGTAGTTATTTTTATTTCCATTAATGTATTAATAAGATAAATGTAATAATATATTCATCATTGGAAAATATGAGAAACATTACATTTTTTTGGAGAATATGATGTTATGATTGACTTTGTAATATTAGAGATCTTTTTAGAGATTTAAATTGGATATATGTATTTTGGAATGTATTATGGTAGGAATTATTTATGATTTACATTGGATAGTGTTTTTTAATGTGAAAACATTTCTTACGGTTATTTCTGGAATGTTAAAATAATATAGTTTTAGGAAAAGGACAACCCATAGGATGGGAGACAACCCATCGAGTTAAACAAGGAGGTATGAATCAAACCCACAACCAATGTGCGACAGAGCTCTATCTCCTCCACTAGCCTACATGAATCCCTTGGTAATAATAAATTTTTTTTATTTAAATTTAATGTGTTTATTTTTGGAACATTATACGATTAAGATAAATAGAATATTTTTGAGTTTTAATATCTTTTGAAGAGAAAGATGAGTTTGTGGTAGGAATTATATAAAGAAAGATATGCTACATGAAAATTAAGTATGATTCCATGTTTTCGTAAACTGTGATATGAATTAATTCTTCAAAAACAGGGAAAGGATCATTAAACAAAAAATGTTTTCCAATTAATTTATTTTACGATCAATCAAATGTTTCCTTGATCATCATAGATTTATATATTTTTGGTTGCAAATTTTCTCCTAATAATGTTCTAAATCACTCTCCATTAGAACTTGATGATTACATTTTCATTTATATCAATGTTTTCCTACATAGATCCCTTGTATGTATTGTCTCTAGTAACCTTCTTACTTCCCTTAGTTTATTTTAAAGTGTAAAAATTTTCAACCATTTTTCTGATGTGGGATTGTAATAAATGGATTTTGAATAATCAATATTTACTTAATGAACCCAAATTAGAAAATATCTTGGAAACAATTTATTGAAGGAGGAGATAATGTAACACCCCAAGATTTGAGAGAAGGCTTCTAAATAATTTAATAGCTTGTGCAACACAAAACACTGAGTTTGAGCAAACTATGACCTAACCAATTTGTTATTTAAAAATCTTTTATGAATATTATTTACTAAAATTTTATTTTTATATATATCCTATATTATTTTTAAATTCATCTTATACATAAGATAAGGTCAAATTCAATTTTTTAGAAAAAAGAAACATTAAAAAAGCAGTTTTTCTGACTTTTAATGGAGAACCCTATTAAATAATTTTTTTTACACTCTTATTTATTCAATTTTACAAAATAATTTTTTTTAGAATTGGTACATAGATATTTAATTTTAATAAATATTTTTTTTTTCTGATAACTTTAATATTTTAATGAATAATTAAAAAATAGAGCATTTTAATTCAAAACTATTTTTTCATATAACTTATTTATATATTTAGATTATCTTTATAATTGATTTTAAAGGGTAATTTTATTATATTTTTATCATTTAATACGATTATGATCATTATATGTAGTCTTACGTTTAAATTGGATTTAAACACATGTTAATCGTTTGAAAAATTTTACTTATTAAAAACCCGATTTCGGGTTTTTACAACATGAATTAATTTTAAATTAATTTATTCCAAATTTTTATTTTGAATTTTTAAATATGGATTATATATTTGAAATTTTTGAGGTCCAAATTATGTAAATGAGTACCTTATATTTTTGGGCATTATGAATAGTAACTTTAGTAAATTTTTTATTTAGCATGGTTAAAGGTTAAATCCGGTAAATAAGATAAAAAACAATATTATAATAAAATAAAACAACCATAAAATTTTCCATAATCATATTTTAGGATATATTTCTTACCAAGAGAATCCTTAGGTCGATTTTAGGACCCCATAGATCCATTTGGGTGTGAAAATGACAAGTTATAATAATTAATTTAAAGTAATGCAAAATATAACATAAACATATATCTTATTAAAAAATAATTCAAGTTAAATAAGTGATCACTTAAATTACAAATATAAATTATAAATCTATAAATATTACACTGATCAGGGTATTTTTGTTGTTGTAATTTTTAGATTTTAAATAATTAACTTTATTAATGACTCAACAATGATGTAGTGTTTTTCTTTTCAATGAAAGTATCAAATAAATGATATTATAAATATTAAAATAAATATAAATATAAAGTTTTTATTCTATAATAAAATTTTATGTATTAATATGATATGTTATATTTTAATTAATAGATTTTTTTGATAGAATAAAGTCTTTAATACTTTAACTAAAATGAATTACAAAATATTGTTAAAATTGGCATAACTGAGTTTTTTAAAATGGAAATTTTTTGATTAAATGATATAAAAATCCCTCAAATATAATATTCATACAAATTAATTATATAATGTTAAAATTTAAATAATGATCCACTTGATGTAATCTTGTTATTTTATTGTAATTATATTAACAATATAGTATAAAATACATGAAGGCATGTTAAGTGAGAACTTATTTAACTAAGGGTTAATTCCAAAAGATAAGGTTAAATTCCTGACCTAAACATGTCTAAAACCTATTGGATAAGATTATTTACACTAATAATCATATTATACTCGAAATAAATCACTTTTGAACCATTATAAACTGATAATAAATTACAAATAATTTATTATTTTAAGGCTTTCCTAAAGTCCCACTCACCTCTAATATAAAAGGAAACTTCTCCTTCACTTTTATTAACACCTCCAAAGCCCTTTTTCTATACATAAACCTATCGAAACCACTTCCTAACATCTCTAAATTAATTCTAGAGGCCACACTTTGGGAATAAAACGAACATTAGGAGTCATTTTGTGAATATCAAAATGGGACACCAGATGAAGAAGTAATCGTTTTATCCCTTCTTTCAATGTTATTTTCTTATTAAAATTCATCTTACTAAGTTGTTACCATACTAAATTTACAAATAAAAAATCTGAAATATTATATAATGCTATTATTATTATGTTAAAACAATATTTCTCATTTTTTCCTGTAACATCCCAGGTTAATAAAGAATAAAGCATCTTCATTGTTATTAATATTTATGAATTAAATAATAATTTTACTTTGAAGGGGTTGCTATGTTCGATAGCGTACCCGATACGCAACAAAGTGTTTCTTTGAAATCTTACGTTGCACACTAGTAATAAAATAATATTATTTTAAATGGTGGTTAACACGTAGCCATTGTATTGGCAGGAATGAATGGAAATAACTAAAATATGATTATATATGTTTGTTAAATGTTTTTACATTTATCCAATAAAGGATAAAGGGTTAAAATACGAAAATAATTCAATTTTAGGAATATATACTCTAACATTCACTAAAGGTCGACTTATTGCCTTTTGATGGAGAACCGTCTATCAATATAGTTTTGGTCACTCTTATACATTCTATTGGACCAAATAAAATTCTTCTTTAGAATAGGGACATCAAAATTTACTTTGTGTGAATTTTTTGTCTTTTTCCGATAAACTTCATATTTTTAATGAATAGTGAAAAATGTTGTATTTTAATTCAAAACCTATTTTTAATCTGATTTATTTATATGATTAGATTATATTTTTAACTTGTTTTAAAGTGAAATTAAAATATATTTTTACCATTTAATCCAATAGTGGTTGTTGGAATTAATTTCACTTTGAAATTGGATTTAAACTAGTGTCAATCTTTTGAAACTTATTGTTTCATAAAAACACGCTATTTGCTCTGACAATGGGAATTAATTATTAAATTAATTAATGTAACTTATATGTTTTTAATTTTTTTAAATAGACATCATTTTTGAATTTGGAATATCAAATATATCTTAGGGTGAAGTTTTGGTATTTTTCTGAAAAACTTCAATTTTTGATGAATAATGAAACCACTAAGTGGTACATAAAAACTGATTTTTCATTTAAATGAAATTTTACCACCTCTGTGTTTTGAATTACAAAAATACAACATACATGTTTGTCATTAAGAAGTAAAATGTGGTTGAATGGGATTAAAATAATTTTTTGGTGAATAATAACTTTTATGTTTTTTAATCGCGATAAGAGGTAATTAGTGCAATTTGAGGAAAAATTGATATTATAATAAAATTAAAATACCTAGACACATGTACTACCCCTATTGGATGTGTCATGGCCAACCAAGAAAACCCATGGGTCGATTTTCGGGACACCATGGAGCCACTTGGGTAAGATAAAGACATTAAATCCTTTTATTTAATGTTAAAGTAAAAATGACACAAACATGTAGTGTTTTCTAAAAAAAATTGCATGGGTTTATACAAGTCATATTTTTGACAATAAATAGTCATTGGAAAGATAAAAATATTTCATACTTCATGATATTTTTTTTCTAATTTTTAGACATTAAATAAATTAAATTATTTACGACACCATGAGAATGCAGCGATGACCTCATTATTTAATGATTTAAAAAAATTAAAATATAATGTAAAATATAAGACCTAAACTTGTCAAAAACCTATTTTATGGGTGGATTTAGAACCCTTATCTTCTTATCCTTGAAATTTATAATTTTGGGACCTTTTTTATCTGAAAATCATTTTGTAGCAAAGTATCTTTTCTTAACATTCCAAGAGTTCCCCTCCTCTCCTCTTATAAAAGGCCCACACCTCTACCACCTTACCCACACATAAAAAGCATGGCTCGGCCTAACCCTGCCCATTTTGTCTCTCCACATCCCTTTCTTACTCCCTGAAGCCTCACTTTGGGCAGATGTCTTCCCAAGGAAGCCTTTGATCTCAAATCAAAAAGAGTTACCCGATTTAAAGGTAGTGTATTCTCTTGTGTTCTTATGTTTTATTTTGATTATCCAACCCCATAAACTCTTTTTATTCATTTATTTTGTAACAAAACCAATATCTTTCATATACTAGTGTTTTGTTATAAGAAGGATTCGAGCTACACTTACACACACCTACATCTAATGTTTAAATAACATACTGTTTCCGTGGATGGCGAATTTCTTCCTCACAAAACGATGATTGTTCAATATTCTTTTAACACCTTCAAAGGTGGCCATTAAGATGACACTATATTTATATATGATATATAATATGTTTATGTTTTACTTAAGCTTATCTATTTTTAGTTTATGGCATCCCTATATGGTTTCCATTATTGGTAAACAAGATATCTTCATTTTAGGAAGCGTGGACTACCGTCCCCTCAAATTGATTTGATTCGTTAATGCCATATGTGAGTCATATAAAGGATGTAATTAATGATATTATATTTGATATTATAATGTAATTGTAATATACCTTTATATCATTGTGATTCCATTCCATAAAATACAAAATAGAAATGAAAGTAGCGTTCATGCGTACGTACGGCTTACCGTCTCCATTAACGGTGCATTTCATTTCTTATCCCCAAATGTAATGTACCATTACAAGTACATATATATAATGGATATATATGATTTATGTGACATATAAATGATGAATATGATTCTGGAATTAAAATATACATATCTCTCATTTAGTTTTAATTCCATTAATATGACATAGAAATGAAAGTAGCGTTCATGCATACGTACGACTTACCGTATCCATGAACGGTTCATTTCATTTCTTACCTATAAATGATTATGTAATATTATAAATGCATGCATATACTGGATATATATGATATATATGGCTTCTACATCATGAATATCATTCTTGAGATAATGGATATTTGACTACGTCAACAACTTGTAAATATAAGAAGTTCATTTTTGACTCAAGTACCAATGATCGTTAAAACGACCGTTATAAACTAAAATAATAACATAGTGTTCATGAAATCGTAATAAATGATATAAAAGGAATAATTAACTTGAAAAAGGTTCTTAATCAAGTAGAAATTAACTCATGTTTATTATTCAGGACATTAAAGAACGATCGAGTCAATTCCGACCTTAGGTATGGGACTTCGTCTCAATCTCTTTTCATTGAAGCATATTATGTTTTATACACAACTTTATTTTATACGATGTATAAACCCCTTTGAATTTTACGTTTATCCGAAATGAATCTTTTTTAAACAAAGCATTTTACTAAATGAAAAAAGGGAATGTTTTTGTCGTACGTATGCGGCAACAATGACCTCTCTGCTGCAATGAACATTATTTGAGTTTCAGCTTCCTCTACAAGCCATTAATTTTTTTAAATGAAATAAATAAATACAATGTTTTACTTTTATTTTATTTTCGTATTGAAAACAGTTTTCATTAGGTTTTTATATCTATGTGTTGTACTGATATCTTGTGATTGAAAAGTTGAAATGTTATGTTTCCTTTATGCATGTTTTATGTGATAAGATTATGTTTTGGTTCGTGGGCATTATTATGAAGACGGGTGGTTCTGTGATAAACAATGGGCGGGCGAGCCTGATATAGCTCTCTAATGCATTGGGTAACGTGAAGGAGTTAAACGTTAAGGTTTCTCCGAAGAGATTTAGGGAATATACTGTGATGGGTATTCCAAATGTATCCAAGATGGTTACTCCCTACATATAGAATGTTATGAATGCCTCAAGTTACCTTTATGTATTATGATTTCTATGATTTATTCATGATTTGATGAGGTATGTTAAAGTGATTATGTTTTATGGGTAAAGTATGATTTCATTCTTATGTATATATGTACTCATGTTTCCTTTCCATATTTTTATATCCTTTACTGAGATTTTTATGCTCATCCCATGTTTTTGAAATGTTATTCACAGGTCAAGGGAAGGGTACATGATATGATGATAGTGTCAAGAATGTGTCAAGAAAGAATCCATGATTTATTTTAAATATGTTTCCGTTTATGTGAAAAATCAATACTATCTTTTATATAACCACTTTGTTGAAATGTGGAATGCAATGAAAGTTTTATGATATAATTCTCTAAAACTCTAAACCTGAAAAGATACTCAATGTGAAATCTTGTAATAACTCAAGATTAAGTATGGTATAAGGTTGGGGCCTTATAGTTGGTATCAGAGGTTGGTTTAGATAACATTAGGAGGTAGAATTTTATTAAATGATTATCCAAAAATATTTTTTTATGGTCAAATTGAAATGATATAGCATTTAAAGATTACCATGTTGCTTCACCTAAGGTATTTATATGATAGGAATGGTTTTCCATAGAGGAAACAGAGCAGATTTTCTGGGATGGTATACAGAGGGAAATGACCTTTCAAATCAGTATCCTGAGATGGTTAGAATCAGAACTAAATAGTTTATTGCAGTGATGGCTCAGTTGACTCAGGTAAAAAATATTTGTTGTTATTTTTGATGATATTTTGGTGTTTTCTAAAAGTAAAGAGGAGCATGAAATCCATTTAAGCGTTATTTTGAAAACCTTTAAAGAAATGAAATTGTATGGGAAATTTAGCAAGTGTGAGTTTTGGTTGCAACAAATTTCATTCCTTGGTCTCATTGTTTCTAAAGATGGGTTAACCGTTGATCCTACAATAACAAATGTTGTTGATGAATGTCCATGACCCAAAATGTAACTGAGATTCGTAGCTTCCTTGGTTTGGCAGGCTATTACCGAAGGTTTGTTAGAAATTTTTCACGGTTATCTAGTCCAATGACTAAGCTAAATCGGAAGGGTCTTAAAATTATGTGGACAAAAGAATGTCATGATTGTTTTCAGGAACTGAAAAGAAGATTGGTGGATGATCCAGTTTTGGCACAACCATCCAGGAATGATGAGTTTGTTATCTACAGTGATGCTTCATTGAATGGACTTGGTTGCGTCCTAATGCAGAATGATTAGGTAATTGATTATGCTTCACGATGGTTGAAAACTCATGAGGTAAATTACCCTACACATGATTTAGAATTAGCTACTATAGTTTTCGCTCTAAAAATTTGGAGGCATAATTTATATGGAGTAAAGTGTGAAATATATACCGATCAAAAAAATTTAAAGTATATATTCGCCCAGAAATAATTGAATATGAGACAGAGGAGATGGCTATAATTAATCAAGGATTATGATTGTACAATTCATTACCATCCGAGAAAAGAAAATAAAGTGGTTGATGCTTTGAGTCGAAAAAGTAATGCTTCATTAACAATGTTGCGTTTTGAACATGATCCTTTGGTTATGGATTTGATAAACATTGACATAGAATTTTTTTGTGCATGAAGTCCTTATGTTTTGTTTCAGGTATTATTGAAATTTTCTCTATCAGGCAGAATTAAGAAAACAAAAAAGCAAGACAACGAGTTGTAGAAAAAGGGTAGAGCTGGTTCAGAAGGGTAAGTTGCCTAAATTCATCATTGATAATGATTGTGTTTTTAGATTTTGGAAGAGATTATGTGTGCCTTGTGATTCACAATTGAAGATAGAGTTGTTATGTGAAGCTCATAGTTCTCCGTTTTCAGTTCATCCTGGCAGTACTAAGATGTACAGAGATCTGCGGGAGTATTACTTGTGGGATGGAATGAAAAGTGATATTGCTGATTTTAATGTGAATTGCTTGACTTGTAAACAGGTTAATTCAAAGAGATAGTTACCGAAAGGGATGCTTCATCCTTTACTAGTACCAGAATGGAAATGGGAAAATATATGCATGGACCTCGTTGTAGGATTGCCGAAGACACCTCGAGGTAATAATGCAATCTGGGTTATTGTTGTTCACTTGACTAAATATGCTCATTTCCTTTCTATACATGATACTTTTTCCCTAGATCAACTTTCCCGTTTGTATCTTAAAGAGATTGTCAGGTTACATGGAGTTCCTCTCTCCATTGTATCTGGTCGTGATCCCAGGTTCACTTATAACTTATGGAAAGGCCTTTAGAAGTCGTTGGCTACTGAATCAAATTTTAGTACAGCTTTTCATCCTCAATCAGATGGGAAATCAGAACGAACAATTCAGACTTTTGAAGATATACTACGTGCTTGTTCGATGGATTATCAGGGAAGATGGGACCAACATCTTTCTTTGGTTGAGTTTTCATATAATAACAGTTTTCAATCCAGTATACAGATGGAACCATTTGAGGCGTTATATGGGAAGCGGTGTCAAACTCTAGCTTTCTGGGATGATGTGGGTGAAAGGAATCTGATGGGACCAGAATTGGTAGAAGAGTTGGCAGAAAAAGTTTAGCTGATATAAAAAAACATGAGAACAAATCAGAGCAGGCAGAAGCGTTATGCGGATAACCGGAGGAAGGATCTATCTTTCGAGGTAAGTGATCATGTTTTTCTCAAAGATTCACCGTGGAAAAGTGTTATGCGATTTGGTAAGAAAGGAATGCTGAGTACAAGGTTCATTGGACCATATGAAATTCTAGAGAGAGTTGGATCAGTTGCTTACAGAGTGGATTTACCTCCGAGATTATCTCAGGTACACAATGTTTTTCATGTTTCGATGTTGACAAAGTATATGCCAGATCCATCTCATGTTTTGAGATCAGAGGTAGTTCAGTTGGAAGAGAATTTATCTTATGAAGAAGAACCAGTCCAGATACATGACCATAGAGAGAAGGTGTTTTAGAATAAGGTAATTCACCAAGTAAAGTTTTTATGGAAAAACCATATGGTTGAAGAGGAAACATGGGAATCTGAAAATGCTATGAGGGATAAATACCCCCACTTATTTTGATAAGTGAATAAAATTGTGAGGATGCATTTCCCAAAACGGGGAAAGGATGTAACATCCCAGGTGAATAAATAATAATGCATCTTCATTTTTATTAATATTTATGAATTAAATATTAATTTTACTTTAAAGGGGTTTTTATGTTTGATAGCGTACCCGATACGCAACAAAGAGTTTCTTTGAAATCCTCGGTTGCACACTTGTAATAAAATAATATTATTTTAAATGGTAGTTAACACAGAGCCATTTTATTGGCGGGAATGAATGGAAATAACTAAAATATGATTATATATGTTTGTTAAATGTTTTTACACTTATCCAATAAAGGATAAAGGCTTAAAATATGAAAAGAATTCAATTTTAGGCATATATACTCTAACATTCACTAAAGGTCGACTTATCGACTTTTGATGGAGAACCATCTATAAATATAGTTTTGGCCACTCTTATACATTCTATTGGACCAAATAATATTCTTCTTTATAATAGGGACATCAAAATTTCCTTTGTGTGAATTTTTGGTATTTTTCCGATAAACTTCATTTTTTTAATGAATAGTGAAAAATGTTGTATTTTAATTCAAAGCCTCTTTTTAATCTAATTTATTTATATGATTATATTATCTTTTGAAATGGTTTTAAAGTTTAATTAGAATAAATTTTTACCATTTAATCCAATAGTGGACATTGGAATTAATTTCACTTTGAAATTGGACTTAAACTAGTGTCAATATTTTGATACTTATTGTTTCATAATAACACGCTATTTGCTCTGACAATGGTAATTAATTATTAAATTAAATAATGTAACTTATATGTTTTGAATTTTTTAAAATAGACATCATTTTTGAATTCGGAATATCAAATATAGATTAGCGTGATGTTTTGGTCTTTTTCTGAAAAACTTCAATATTTGATGAATAGTGAAACCACTAAGTTGTACTTAAAAACTGATTTTTTGTTTAAATGAAAATTTACCACCTCTGTGTTTTGAATTTCAAAAATCCTACATACATGGTTGTCATTAATAAGTAAAATGTGGTTCAGTGGGATTAAAATAATTTTTTTGGTGAATAGTAACTTTTATGTTTTTTAATCGCGATTAGAGGTAATTAGTAAAATTTAAGGAAAAAATGATATTATAATAAAATGAAAATACCTAGACACATGTCCTACCCTTATTGGATGTGTCATGGCCAACCAAGAAAACCCATGGGTCAATTTTTGGGACCCCATGGAGCCACTTGGGTAAGATAAAGACATCAATGCCTTTTATTTAATGTTAAAGTAAAAATGACACAAACATGTATTGTTTTATTAAAACAATTTTTACATGGGTTTATAAAAGTAAGATTTTTTACTATAAATAGTAATTGGAAATCTAAAAAGATTTCCAACATCATGATTTTTTTTTCTAATTTTTAGACATTAAATAAATTAAATTATTTATGACACCATGATGATGCAGCGATGACCTCATTATTTAATGATTTAAATAAAATGAAAATATAATGTAAAATCTAAGTCCTACACTTGTCAAAAACCAATTTGATGGGTGGATTTCGATCCCTTATCAACTTATCCCTGAAAGTTATAATTGGGGGACCTTTTTTATCCGAATATCATTTTATAGCAAAGTATCTTTTCTTACCTTTCCAAGAGTGCCCTCCTCTCCTCTTATAAAAGGCCCCCACCTCTACCACCTTACCCCCACTTCCAAAGCCTTTTTCTCGGATAAAACCTGCCCATTTTGTCTCTCCACATCCCTCTCTTACTCCTTGAAGCCTCACTTTGGGCAGAAGTCTTCCCAAGGAAGCCTTTGAGCTCAAATCAAAAAGAGTTGCCCGATTTAAAGGTAGTGTCTTCTCTTGTGTTCTTATGTTTTCTTTTGCTTCTCCAACCCCTTAAACTCTTTTTATTAATTTATTTTGTAACAGAACCTGTATCTTCCATATACTAGGATTTTTTTATAAGAAGGATTCTAGCTACACTTACACACACCTACATCTAATGGTTAAAGAACATACTGTTTCCGTGGATGGCGAATTTCTGCCTCACAAAATGATGATTGTTGAATATTCTTTTAACACCTTCAAAGGTGTCCATTAAGATGACACTATATTTATATATGATATATAATATGATTATGTTTTACTTAAGCTTCTGTATTTTTCATTTATGGCATACCTTTATGGTTTCCATTATGGGTAACGCGATATTTTCATTTTAGGAAGTGCGGACTACTGCCCCCTCAAAGTGATTTGATTCGTTAATGCCATATGTGATATATATAAAGGATGTAAATAATGATATTATATATGATATTATACTGGATTTATAATATACCTTTATATCATTATGATTCCATTCCATAAGATACGAAATATAAATGAAAGTAACGATCATGCGTATGTACGGCTTACCGTCTCCAGGAATGGTGCATTTCATTTCCTATCCCCAAATGTAATGTACTATTATAAGTACATATATATAATGGATATATATGATGTATGTTACATCTAAATGATGAATATAATTCTGGAATTATAATATACATATCTCCCATTAAGTTTTAATTCCATTAATATGACATAGAAATGAATGTAGTGTTCATGCGTACGTACGACTTACTGTGTACATGAACGGTGCAGTTCATTTCTTACCTCCAAATGATTATGTCATATTATAAATTCATGTATATACTGGATATATATGATATATATGGCATCTACATCATGAATATAATTCATGAGATAATGGATATTTGACTACCTGAACAACTTGTAAATATAAGAAGTTTATTTTTGACTCAAGTATCAATGATCGTTAAAACGACCATTATAAATTTAAATAATAACATAGTGTTCATGACATGGTAATAAATATAATAAAATTAATAATGAAATTGAGAAAGGTTCTTAAGAAATTAGAAATTAACTCAAGTTTATTATTCAGGACATTAAAGAACGATCGAGTCAAGTCGGACCTGAGGTATGGGACTTCGTCTCAATATCCTTTCATTGAGGCATATTATGTTTTATACACAACTTTATTTTATACGGTGTATACACCCCTTTTAATTTTACATTTATCTGAAATGAATCTTTTTTATACAAATCATTTTACTAAATGACAAAAGGGAATGTTTTTGTCGTACGTATGCGGTGACAACGACTTTTCCACCGTTGTGACCATTATTTGAGTTTCGTCTTCCTCTACAAGCCATACCTTTTTTTTAAAATGAAAAAAATAAATAGGATGTTTCACTTTTATTTTATTTTTGTATTGAAAATGGTTTTCATACTATTTTTATATCAATGTGTTGTATTGATATCTTGTGATTGAAAAGTGGAAATGTTATGTTTCCTTTATGCATGTTTTATGTGATACGATTATGTTATGGTTCTTGGGCATTATTATGAAGACGGGTGGTTCCGTGATAAACTAAGGGTGGTTGAGGCCGATATAGCTCTCCAATTCATTGGGTAATGCGAAGGAGTTAAATGTTAAGGTTTCTCCGAAGAAATTTAGGGAATATACTATGATGGGTATTCCAAACATAACCAAGAGGGTTACTCCCTACGTAAGAATGTTATGAATGCCTCAAGTTACCTTTATATCTTGTGATTTCTATAATTTATTCATGATTTGATGAGGTATTATAAATTGATGATGTTTTATGGGTAAATTATGATTTCATTCTTATGTATATATGTACTCATGTTTCCTTTCCATATTTTTATATCTCTTACTGAGCTTTTTATGCTCATCCCATGTTTTTGAAATGTTTTTCACAGGTCAAGGGAAGGGTACATGATATGATGATAGTGTTAAGGAAGTGTCAAGAATGAATCCATGATTTATTTTAAATATGTTTCCATTGATGGGGAAAATTAATACTATCTTTTATGTAACCACTTTGTTTAAATGTGGAATGTAATGCAAGTTTTATGATCTAATTCTCTAAAACTCTAAACCTGAAAAGATCCTCAATGTGTAATCTTGTAACAACTCAAGATTAAGTAAGGTATAATGTTGGGGCCTTATATTCCCAACCCATGAAAAACTATATCACTATGTGTGCGTAATTACGGTTTAGCATCTCCACACTATGGTGTATACTATTTTTCATTTATACTTTATTTTTATAGGTATCATGATGAATATAGTTGACTTGGATAATAAATATAACATGATATTATTTATGAAAAATTTATTTTCTATCCAATTCCATACCATTAAAAATTTATGGAAATTATATCATCACACGTGTGTACGTACAACTTACCGTCCCCATGACACGATAAGACATATCTTCCACGTTATCCATCCAAGAATGATTAAAAAAAATACATATATAATGAATAATTATAAAATATATGAAATAATAATGCTACTAGGAATATATATATATATATATGGGGGTGTCTGTCCGCACGGGTGTGTGTGTGTGCATATATGTCATTAACTTACTTCCATTCAATATGATAAGAAAGCGGAAACAACGTTCATGCGTACACACAACCTACCATCACCAAGAACAATGTATTTAATTTCATATATCAATCAATTATATATATAAATATTATGAATATATGTGATATATATATATATATATATATCATATTATACATTCTGGTGTTAATTAAATCATGAACTAAGTAATATGATCATGAATAATAAGTCAAAACATGTACGGTAAACAAAGATAATATTAACCAAAATGTTCCATTAACATGTAATTGTTAATAAAATATTAATATAAGTTCATAATATAATCATATATGATATGGTTAATATTATTTTTATTCTTACATATGTTAATAATATGTTTCAAAACATCATATATGAGTTTCAGGGACGTAAGGAGGGTATTAGACCTAAGGTAAGGGTTAATTTTGAAATCTCATTTATAACCATGATTGTTTGTACACAAGTATTTACTAGGACTTATTTTTCATTCATGTCAATATTTATTAAAAATATTTTTAAAAGGAATCTTTGTATGGTTTTATGTAAGGGAATGATTATCTAAAGCATCATTTAATTGTTTTATATATTTATTCTTCTAAAACTTTCTTATTAGTGTCCATGTTTTCAAAATGGTTTATCTATATGGACCGGATTGTTTTAAAATGATAAATCCATTAAAAAATTTCAATGTGGTATGGGAAATATAGATTATAATATATATTTTAAATGAATTATTTTATAAATTGTACAACATTTAAGGTTTTCAATGCAAAAGGGGATACTTCTCTCAAAGAGTTTCAACGATTTAATTAGATTATTTTCATCTTTGTCAACATACTTTAGAAGATTTCATGCTTAATTGATGTTTATTTATTATGATATAATATCCCATATTTTATTTATGGTTAAATGATATGTTGAATGTGGATGTGATATTTTTTATACCATTCAGATTTTATGTATAAGGTATTAACATTTCATATTCTAGTTTTAATACGAATGTCTATAATGTGTGTCACTCTTTTCATATGAGGTTTTCAATGGACTTAATATGTGATGGGAGAGGCCCGCTATAACCCCTTTATGAATCAGTAGGACTCATGAGACAAACTAGTGTTGCGAAACAATGTCTTGATAAAATATTTGTGTATTGTCCTGCCACGAGACCTTGACGTATTGGTTAAGATGTCTGACATTATGCATTCACTTGTTATACAATTAGTTATTGATTTCATATGTGATAATTTGTCTAATATAATATCCATTTAATTGTTTAAATGTAATTAAATAATTTAATCATGTTATATTATGATGAAGATATTGTTTTAATAAGGGGTTATTATGTTTTTACCACACATAAAAAGTTTATGCTTATTTTTTATTGCCTCCACTATATTGTTATCCTTAGTGAGAATATAAGATCACACCTTTTTTATTTTTTATTTTTCCAAGTTACCAAGAAGTGTTTTGTGATTGGTATTATGGGATATTCTAGGGGAATATTGGAATTGAAAAATGATATTTCTATGATGTGTTTTATGTTAGAAATTGTAATTTAATGTTCATGTATGTAATCTATTTTCCTAGACTGATAAACTGACAAGTAAATTGAGTTTTGATACATTATAATCATTCCAACGTATAAAAATAATGTACCATCTCATGACTATTGGGGTCAGGGAAATACAATAATACATTATGATTTAATTAATAAATATAACGATAAAAGAATTTAGGTATCTATTAAAGACACGATTAATAAATTCCATGAAGACTGCTAGTTAATTAGTAATAAAAAAGAGAATGAAAAAATATTTGTAGTTGGAAATATGGATTAAAGAATTATTCATCAGAATATCCTTTTTTTCTGACATGGTTTTGGTTATACTCCTTTTAAGGATCTAATTTGGATAAACACTAGTTTCCCTTCACCTAATAAAATAAATCTACAATTCAAAGAAGATGGAATCAATTAATAATCACAACTTGATTCATTTTATGATAAGAAACACTAATTATATGTGTAAAATCCACCATTTTAACAAATAGTTCTTAAATTAATCAAAGAAACATAATTGGTATTATAAAACCCTTTCATTACAACTCTTTCAATTATAATTTCAAATCTCAAAAATTTTGTTATTCCATTCTATATGGTTGTAGTGAACTAGGATTCATTACTAGGAGTTGTTAGATAGATAATTTCACATCCCTTTATGATAGAAAACTAGATATGTTGTCCATAAATGCATTGGGGTATCTATATATTATGCCATGAAAATCTATATTTCTAGCTATATAAACATACACCAAGGTGATCCCTACCAATTGATATGATATGGTTCTGAACACAATTAGTTATGGTCATTCATATCTTTAATTTAAATCCCATTATCCCATGAATATTCTGAAAAATCTTTTTGGATATGTAAAATTAACTTTCGGAGCGCAATAGTTAATGTGATTCATGAATGATACTAGAAAATCCATTCCCAATAATATATTGATGATGTTAATTTTAAATATAGTGGACTCCCACAATAATTAGACCAATCCAATGGTTTTGTAACATTCTAAACATTTAAATCCCCTAAACTCGTGTTGTCAGAGAGGTGTATTGCTACCATGAGGCATCATTTCATAAGAAATCATAGTTATTTTACCCTAAAAAAAGAAATAAAATAATGACAATTGTTAGTTTCAAAAAACTAGCACAATGGAAGAGTTATTGAGAATGTATCCTCACACCATCAAAGGACCTATGTCTTCATTTGGCATAATCTACTTATATCCAATGTTTTATCGATCACATCTCACTAATTAAGTCCCGATCCCCTACAAATGTAGTACTTATTAAGCTGAAATTATTTTTTTAGAATCACCCTCATTACAATGATTCAATTGGTTTGAATATCTATGATGATAGAATCTTATCTATGTATTACAATCTTGAGACATTGTAGAACCGTCACCACCTGTTGAATTTGGGAGACTTTTGCAACAACATTTGTGATTACCATTTTCACCATAATTATGATAGTGTCAAGTCAGTTCCATGAATTCCCTCTTCATATGTTATAATGAACTACATTAAAACCCATATTGGTTACTTGCATGTATAGGTAAATAAACTAATTCATTATACATGTTCTTAGGTTCCTAGTTACCCAAATAGAAATCGCCTTGTATACACTTATTCCTTGTATTGGAGTTACAACCTATGTTTGGGAGGATAATTATATTTCATCCATTGATGTTATTAATGATTTCATTCTATTATACTGGATATTGTCCCAACATGTCTTTTAGGTCTTTGATGTAGAACATCTCATCTCAAGAATGAATTTCTGATCCTAGACGCGATTCGAACATTTATGCCTTGAGAGACTCTCTTTCTACCACTTCTGCTAAAAACGCAAAATTTATGTAAACTAGTTAGTATATTACATAACCATGATATTTATTTACATCATCTTTTCAAATTCATTATCCGTGATGCTCAGAGGGAATATATATAAGATCATTTATTAAACAATTCCTAAAATCCATCCGAATTCTGTCTTTGGTTATCTTTTTCTTGAATAGATATGTCCCACCATTTTCATTCCACATCCTCAAGAATATAAAAAAGTATCCTTAATTTTATTTTAACTGGGGTCCCTAGGAAATATATGATCCTATTCATCATTCTAGGTAATGAATCCACCATCTCGGGGCTAAAGTCACCCTATAATATTAATGTGTTGTGGATTTCAAATTTAAGTGAGCGATTGTAACCTTGCTACCTAACCCATTAACATCTGCTAGTTTAGGGGTCTATTGACCCTAAGTGATGTGCCTATGAAACCAATTTATGAAAATAAGTGCCAATGTATTTCTATATTGTAGTACCCCCGGTTTTGGGTACATAACCCCTTTCCTCATGTTTTTTAAATGGTGTATCTTTGATTGGGTTTCAATAAAATTTAAATTTTCCATAAAATATAGAGTTTTCAAAAAATAGATAGATCCTATAAAATATATATTTTCCATAATATAGAGTGTTTCCATAAATTTGGGTTCTTCCACAATGTTGGTTGTTTCCATAAAGTGGGTTGCTTCCATAATGTGGGGTGTTTCCATAAAGTGGGTTGTTTCCATAAGTTGGGTTGTTTCTATAAAGTGGGATGCTTCTATTAAAAAATATTTTACCATAAAAATGGAAAATATTATGTATGGAAGTGTTTCGGGGTTTTATAAGTAGTGTTGGGACCAAAAGGAAGGTCGCACGATTCATACACGATTGGCCCTAACCGTGTGGTCAAACCTTGCGTAGCGGTCAAATCTAGATCCTAGTTTCGAAGAAATTACTCATTTTTTCTCTGCATATTTCTTTTTTTATTCAAAATTCCCCTATTTCGAGATTACTCTCCCACGATGGCTGGAGAACCCTCCCCAAATTAGTGGGAGACAACATAGAGCCTTCCCTTGGTGATTTTAAGCCTGATTCTTTGGGTAAGTGCTGATCTTTTTTGTTCTGTTCCATTTTCTCCAATCTCCCCATTCTCTCCTTGTTTTCTTATATCGAAACCTAATGTGTGAATATATATAAATTTTAACGTTATTTATGGATAAATATTATGTTGTTCATTATATAAGAAGATATCTAAGATACTTTCTTGGAATCTTGATCCGATTCTTTGAGGCTGATCACCATTCTTTCTGGATTTTTCACATTCTCTTAGATCTACTTAAATATACTTCTCCAATATTAATTATTATTCATAATTTAACCTATAGTGGGTATATATTTTTGTTTGGATTCCATATAATTCAATTTTGAGTCATGACCTTTCTAGGAAAAGAGAACTGAGGTTGTTCTTGGAGAATCGTCCCACCATCTTGTGTGTTCTTCAGCTATTGTCGAGTTTTATCAAAACCTTCGAGGTAGGTGGCTTGAATTTCTTCTCCTCTTTCTAGAATTTATTTTCATAGTTTTAAATTTTTTTAATGGTATTGATTGTGAAAAGCAAGGAATAACTCATCTTCAGTGACGATTTATAGTTTTAATGAAATTGTGAAATCTTGGTGAATTGTTGTGCAATGGGATTTAGCCTCTTGAATTTAAAATAATGATTTAAAATTGTTGATTTTTTAAATTGTTAAATGGTTTGATGAAAATTTTGGTTTTACGTAAAAAGGGTCTTTTAATTGAAAAAGTGTTTGGGCATGATCCTTGTGTATATTGGTGTGTGAGTTCATATTTTATTTTTGGGGCTTGGTTGAAATATGAACTTTTGCACAATGACAAAGGTTAAATGAAACATGAGATAAAAATTTCATACTGCATATATAGAGCATCGATTAAATATTACCTTGTGCTCAGTTCCAAAGGGTTAATGTCTCATGGGAAACAATTACCTTGTGACGACTTGGTAGATCGATGAGAAACCCCTCATGAGTGTGAAAGTTTCATAACATAGTACACATGGTTGGTTGCTTGGGTTTGTGGAATGTTTGGGTATGCCAAGAAAGGGAAATTTTGAAATGATTTTAATTATTTTTTAATTAATTCTCTTGAAAAATTTCACACTGGGAAAATTGTTTTCAATTTCACTTGTATGCTTTTGGTAATGAATGGTTTTGTAAACTTTTTTATATTTAGTTATAAACTATTTTTGAGAAATTGTTTTATATAAACTATTTTATATAATTTTTGATAACTCTTCTATCCTAGTGGAGTGTGTAGGGAATCCATTTGGGAAAACCTACTGACTTTTATACTCACCCCTTCCTTGGCACTTTGGTGCTTTTACAGATGTTATCTTCTGGGCCACGGGCCATGGGAATGTTTCACACGTGTTTAGAACTACCTCTTGATGTTTGGGCTATTCTAAGATTGTGGATCTTGTAGATTGTGGAGCATGGGGTCCTGAGGTCATTGGAGAGTCTTGTGTACTTTATCCACCGTGTACTTTGATACTTGATTATTCTTCCAATGCTGCTTACATTGATGTGGTTTTGAGATACATGATGTTGTTGAGTTGTCTTTCATTCATTCAGGGATCATACAGTGAATGATTGGTTATGGTTTGTTGGTTTATTTGTTTATTTTATAAAGGGTAAATAATCCCCCACTTTTATTTGAAACCCTCAGGAATTTATCCTTCTGCGTCTTGGGGATGTCTCTTAAGGCCTAGTGATGACTCGTTGTATTCTCAAGGCAATGTGAATTGGTGCCTCATTACAAATTGTATCAGCTTGTTCAGTCCTTGATTAAAAAGTAGTCATAAAAGTTCATAGTTTTGGAGATGAAATACCTTCTTTTCTATTCCTTGGGTGGGAATATTAGAAAGGAGTATGATTTTAGGAACATGAAATATATATCAAATAAGTGTGTAGCTAACACTTTTCTGCAGAACATCAAGTTACTAGGGAGTTTGGTAAATAAGTGTTTGGAGACAATTCTAGGATTTTGAAATCTCATTTCCATGGGTTTATCTAATGAGAGGAGAAATACATGTATTATATAGGAATGAATTCCCACTAGGAGTGAAAATATCATTTCGAGAAATGATTCATGTAGTGAAAAAATGTTACTTTTTTAAAAATTATTGAATTGGTTTTCAAATGATTGATTTTGAAAAATTAAATGTTTATTGTATTTTAAAAATGTTTTAAAAGAATGTGAAGTGTTTTAAAAAATGGTTGAACATGGGAAAAATATTGTTTTGGAAAACAATGTTGTGATAGTTGATGTGAATGAATTTGAAATGCTAAGCAAATAGTTTCTAGTGATTGAGATTAACAGAGTTTGTTTTTAGTTTTGAAAATGGTACCTGGTAGTCCTCGTCAAAACCAACCCAAAGAAGCAGATAGTAATGTGGTTTCACATGAAACATGTGTGAACTAGGAGTATATTCAAAGTATTGTACATGATTTTCAACATGTGGACACATAGAATTGGAGGAATGAGCCACGACATGTGGATCGTATCATTTTGTTCATGAAGTAGAATCCACCTAATTTCTGGGGTGATTCTGAACCCGAGAAGGCGGAGGTGTTGCTATGTAGGATGAATTGTATCTTCAAATTCATCAGCATACTAGTAGAGTTAAAAGTAAAAATGGAAATGTATATGCTCAAGGATCTGGCATGTCAGTGGTGGGATTTAGTGGAGATAGATAAATTGGATGAAGTCCTTACATTGGAGGATGTTGAGGAATTTTTCAACAAAAGATTCTATCCTCACACGTTCATGATCCAGAAAATGACAAACTTATTCATCCTGAAACAAGAGAGTCTTTCTGTCACAGAGTATGTGGCTAAGCTCATGAACATAGTACGCTTTTCACCAGGAGTTGTGGCAAGTGCCTCTTTGAAGGCACACATCATCAAATCAGAGCTACGACATGAGAATCGATCGAATATTGCAGTAATTTTTTATTACAGATTATACAAAGCTGGTGAACAAAGAGACTATGGATGAACCTGATATATATGGATCTATGAGAGGAGGTATGATGAAACCTATAAGAAACGTTGGTAAATCAACCACTGGGAACAAGCAGAAAAGGGAAACCAATTACCAAGGTGCAAGTGGAAATCAGAACCAGATGGTTGGATAAGAAAACTGTCACCCATGATCCCATATCAAAGAATGTTGTTTTCAATGTGGTTTTCTTGACAACATAATGGGAGATTGTACAAAAAACCTAGTGCATGTCATAATTGCATCAATATGAGACGTCTTCAGTGCTATGGTCACTATGCTCTAAGTTCAACTGCTCAAGACAATTCTCAGGTGTCTCCAACATCATATTGTTTGACTGGATGAGGACATCAGAATCAGTCTCATCAGCATATAGAAGCTTTCCATGGTTATTCTAGAAGTACCATGACCCCTCAACCTACGCACCCATAGCAAGGAAACAAGGAGAACAATGTAATGAAGAATCAATTGTACGGAGCTCAAAATATGATTTTTGATGATGAGGATATATCATCTACAATGAGAGTTATGATTATTTTGAATTCATCCTTTGTGAAAGTGTTTTTGGATACTAGTGTATCAAATTCCTTCATTGCTACTCGTTTTGTTGACATGCTATGTTTAAAACAAGAAATGATTCCTTATGTTTTGAAACTAAAAACATTTCTCAGTGAAAGGGAATGACAAGCCTTTATTTGTTGTGAATTTTATATAACTACTCATGGATATTAGCTAAAATGGGACTTCTCGATGTTGGATATGGATGTATATGATTTATTCCTTGGTATGGATTGGCTGACACTGTTCAAGACTCAAATCAACTATTATAGGAGAACAATTAGTTTAATGAATGAGGACGACATTGAGCATCTCTTTAGAGGAGAGAGGATTGTAAAGAAGGGTGAATACAGCTTGTTAGCACCAATGGTGTGAATGATCTCATTCCATTTGGAAGCATTGAATTTGGAATCAATGGAAGAGATCGAGGAAAATTGTTATCCATCTATTGTGGATCAATTTGTAGATGTATTTTCCAATAAATTCTCAGGGTATCCACCTTTAAAGGGAAGTGGAGTTTATGATTGATCTTCTTTCAAGGACTAGATCTATTTCCCTTCCATATTATTTAATGGCATGAAAAACGTTACAGAAATTGATAGTGCAGTTAGAGGAGCTGTAAAGTAATGGTTTCATTTGACCTAGTATGTCTCTATGGGAACCACCAGTTTTGCTCGTCAAGAAGGAAGATAGAACTCTTCAATATTGTGTTGATTATAAAATGGTTAACCAAGTTAATATAAATAATAGATATCCACTTCCACACATTGATGATCTGTTTTATAATTTAAGAGGATCTCATTGGTTCTCCAAGAATCAATTGCTATCAGGATGTTACCAATTGAGAGTACAGAAAGATGATATTCAAAAGACAACTTTCTAGAGTAGATATGGCCACTATGAATATGTAGTCATGCCTTTCGGTCAAATGATTTCACCAATGGTATTCATGGAATTGATGAATCAAATATTTTAAAAATATCTATATTCTATTAGTGTGATGTTTGTGGAAGAAATTTTGGTCAATTCAATGACAAGGGCTGGCCATGAGGTGCATGTAGAAACAGTGTTACAAAACATGGGAGTTCATCATTTGTATTCAAAATTATCAATGTTTGATTTTTTGATACAGGAAGTACATTTTCTTGGCCATGTGATATCTATGAATTGCGTTTCTATTGATCTTGAAAGATAGAATCTGTTATCTCTTGGAAACCACCAAAGAATGTTTTCGAGATACAATGTTTTCTTGGTCTAGACACTTACTAACGATTCTTTGTGTGTGATTTCTCATGACTAGCTTCACCAATGACATCTCTAACAGAGATGAATGATCCATTACAATAGATAAAGTAATTTCATAAGTCTTTCCAAGAACTGAATGTTCAGCTTTAATTGGAACCTATCTCGAGCTTGAAAGAATCATAACAGGGGTATGTGCTGTACTGTGATGCTTCAGGACAAGGGTTGGTTTTTTTTTGTCATGAAAAAAGATCATGTGGCTGCTTATGGTTTAGGGAAGTTGAGGTTTCAGGAGATGAATTACCCAACACATGATTTGGAGTCAGCTGCAGTCATCCATGATTTGAAAACATGGGACATTATATCATTGGTGATAAATTTACGATGTTTACGTGTCACAAAATCTTGAAACACATTTTCTCACAATGAGATTTGAAGTTGAGGAAAAGGAGAGGGTTGAAGTATCACTAAATGTTTGACATTGACTGGATGTACACACTAGTGAAATGATATTTGGTGGAGGATTCATTGAGTAGAAAGAGAAATGTTGAGTTGGCGAAAGAATCTTCAGATGAATAGATGTTGATGTCGGTCTTAGTCGACATGCATGTGGAATATGAAGATTGAGGTGATCTTCCGGTTTTCTTTTCAGATTTTCATATTCATGATTTTGTAAAAATGATCAAAAAGGAACAAAAATATGATGCAGAATGTATGGTTGTATGTTTAAAACTCAATGGTGGGGAAACCATTGAGGGTTGGAAACTTGATGGGGGTTCATTTTTTAGTTTCAAAGATCAGATGGTAGTACCTTTGGTTTGTCAAGAACAACTCATTCATGCTTAACACAATTCAAGAAGGGCTATACATCCATGTACACAGAAGATGTATTAGGAATTATAGGTGCAGTTCTGGTGGAGCGGCATGAAAAGAAATGTGGTTGAGTTCTTCTCGCGGTGCTTAACGTATCATCAGATTAAAGAAGAGCATTAGAGACCATCTAGTATGTTACAATCTGTTCCCATCCTAGTGTAGAAATGGGATCAGAAAGAAATAGATTTTGTTACAAGTCTTCCAAGAATGGTCGAGGAACATTAGGTCCTTTAGTTTATAGTGGATCATCTATCAAAGTAAACCCATTTCATCCCTATTCATGAATCTCATATGGTGGAGGATCTTTCAAAAATATATATATGAGAAGTCGTAAAGAGGCATTGTGTACTAGTGTATATAGTCTTAGATAGAGATATGAGGTTCACGTCTCATTTCTGGAAATCCTTATATCAAGCCCTTGGGACTCAGTTGGCTATTAGAACAACGTATCATCTTCATAAGGATGGAAAATCCGAGCGGATGATACAAATGTAGGAAGACATGTTGTGGACATGTGTAGTGGATTTTGGTGGCTCATGGGAGGCGCATATAACAATAATGAAATTCTCATACAATAATAGCTATCAAGCCTCGATACACATGGCTCTGTTTGAAGCATTGTATGGGTGTCATTTTCTTTCTCCACTATGCTGGTTGTAAATGGGAGAAACATCACTAGTCGGGCCAAGACTTGTCCATGAAACAATGGAGAAGATCTGGTTGATTAGAAAGAGGATGGAGACTGCACAAAGTCGTCAGAAATATAATGCAGATCACTATTGAAGACCACTGTTGTTTTCTGTGGGTGATCATGTCTTCTTGAGGATATCTGCAAGGCATGGAAATCGTCATTTCGGGAATCATGGAATGTTATCACCTAGATACATTGGACCTTTTATATACTGTAACGTGTTGTAGAGGTGGTATATAGATTGGCATTACCACCACAGTTTAGCTTAGTGCACAATTTGTTCCTTGTATCCCAGTTGAAAATGAATCACCTTGATACTGTCCATGTGATCAGATGGGATCATGTTGACCTAGAACCAGAATAATCATTGGTACATATCTATGTGTGGGTCATGGATAGACAAAAGAATGTCTTGCTTGGTAAAAGCATCAACCTAGTGCTGGTTTTATGGAAACATGGTCAGATTCTAGAAGAGATATGGGAACGTGAGAATGAAATGAAAGAGTAGTGAAAGGAACTCTTTTTACCTAGTGAGGGTTTTATACTTTCTAAGGAAAGAATGACCAATGATGGGGAGAATATAGTACCCCCAATTCTGGGTACATAACCCCTTTACTCATGTTTTTTAAATGCTGTTTCTTTGATTGGGATTCCATAAAATAGAGAGTTTCTATATAATATAGACTTTCAATAAAATATAGTGTTTCCAAAAAATAATTATTTTCTATAATATATAGAGTTTCCAAAAATTTGGGTGCTTCCATAATGTTGGTTGTTTCAAACAAGTGGTTGTTTCCATAAAGTGGGGTGTCTCCATAAAGTGGGATGTTTCCATAAAAAATGTGTTCCCATAAAAAGGGTAAAGGTGAAGAATGGTAGAGTTTGGAGGTTTTATAAGGAGTGTTGGAACAAAAAGGAAGGTCACACGATCCATACACGGTTGGCCCAAACCGTGTGGTTAAACCTTGCGAAGAGGTCAAATAAAGATCCTATTTTCTAGGAGCTTAGTAATTTTTTCTCTATATATATTTTTTTCTTCAAAACGCCCCTATTTTAATATTAAACTCCCTAAAATTCTGGAGAATCCTACCCACATGAGTTGGATCCAACATAGAGACTTCCCTTAGAGATTTAAAGCCTGATTCTTGGGTTAAGTGCCGATATTCTTGGTTCTTTTTCGTTTTTTACAAACTCCTCTTTCTCTCCTTATAATTTTCCTTGATCTACACCTATTGTGGGTATATATATGTTTTTAACGTCTTTTATGGATAAATATGGTTTTTTTCATGTTAGAGGAAGATATCTAAGCTGTTTTCTGGGAATCTTGATCCGATTCATGAGGCATGTCACCCTTTTTCCCGATTTGTCATGTTTTCGTAGATATGCTTTGATCTACTTCTCTAATATCCATTCTTTCCCAGATATGAACCTATAGTGGGTATAAATAATTTTTTTTGACGCCAAATAATTCAATGTTGACTTGTGATCTTTTTAGAATAAGAAATCTAAGGTTGTTCTTGGAGAATCGACCCCCCTTCTAGTGCGTTCTTCGTTTGTTGTTGAGTTTTGTCAAAACCATTGAGGTAGGTGGCTTCACTCTCAGATCAAATTGCTATAATTTATTTTCCAAGTTTCAATTTTTTTAATGGTATTGATTTTTAAAATCATGGAATAAATCTTATTCAGTGAAAATTTATGGTTTTAGTGAAATTGTGAAATCTGGGTGAACAATAGTGCAATGTGATTTATCCTCTTGAATTTAAAATGATGATTTTATATTATTGATTTTATGGAATTGTAAACTAGTTTGATGAAAATTTTATATTCAATTAAAAAAGTTTTTTTTATTGAAAATGTTTTTTTTTCATGATCCTTGTGCATATTGGTGTGTGAGTTCATATTGCATTTATGGGGCTTGGTTGAAATATGACCTTTTTCTCAGTGCCAAAGGTGATATGAAACATGAGATATAAAATTAAAATCTCATATATGGGGAATGGTTTAATTATGACCTTTTACTAGGTAATAAAGTGTTAATGCTACATTTGAAACAATTACCTTGTGATTACTTTGTAGATCGATGAGAAACTGCTCATGAGTGTGGAACTATCATAACGTAGCATGCATGGTTGGTTGAATGGATTTTTTGAATGGTTGGTATTCCATGAAAGGGATACTGTGAAATGATTTTAAAGATTGTTTAGTTATTTTTTTTAGAAAAATATCTCTTTGGGAAAATTGGTTTCAATTGCACTAGTATGCTTTTGGTAATGAATGGTTTTGGAAACATGCTTATATTTTGTTATAAACTATTTTGAGAAATTGTTTTCTATAATCTATTATATATAATTGTTTCTAAGTCTTATATCCTAATGGCTTGAGTAATGAAGTAATTGGGGAAAACATGCTGAGTTTTATACTCACCCCTAATTTGGAACTTTGGTGCTTTTGTTGATGTTATCTTCCAGGAGAAGGGAAACAATATTGTTTCACACGTGTTTAACACTACCTCGTAATGTTTGGGCTATTTAGGGATTGTGGATCTTGGAGTTGTAGAGCAAGGAGTCTTGAGGTGGTTGGAGAGTATTATTTAGTTTATCTAATATGTTCTTTGATACTTGGTTATTCTTTCGTTGTTGTATACATTGATGTGGTTTTGAGATTCAATAAGTTGCTGAGTTTTCATTCATCCATTCATTCATGATATAATGATTTTTTGGTTACGGTTGGTTGGTTTAATGGTTTATTTATTAAATGATAAATCATCTCCACTTTTATTTGAAACACTTTTGCATTTATTTCCAGCCATTAGCATCTTGAGGATGTCACTTATGCCTAGTGATGACTCATTTTACTATCAATCTAACGAGAATTGGAAGGTCATTATATATATCATAGGGGGATAATATTCTTAGAGATGAGAATAACCAGATGAAGACGAAACATAGGAAAAAATGACATATAATGGATGCAATGTAAAATAGTAAAACTCAAATTAGAAAGAAATATTAGAGTAGAATACTCAAATAAACCACAGATCAATGACAAAATAAAGGAATATAGAACTCATTGACACCAAATTAACATCACCCTAAACAAGATTACATATCCCAATCCATGTCCCAATCCAACTGAATCATGATATATCCCTACAGATTTACAACACCATTCTATTAGCTACCTCTATGTACACAACATCTGAAAATGAATCATAGTTAACAAGGAAGAGGATACTATAAAACTCAGTTGTAAATTCCCAAAAAAATACACAACACATAAACCTATAAACAATAAAAATTCAGATTACATTTATATTTATAATAAATTACATGTAGATGGTGTTCTAGATATTTAAAAAATATAATAATTAATCATGCTTCCAAAACCATAACCACTCGGAATTATCATTATAAAACTCACACACCGATGAATGACCATTTAATGTCCAAATAAACATGAGTAGTGACTCCTCCTATCACCAAGTATTCTACTGAAGAAATCAATCATGAGAAACATTATCACCATCCCCAAGTCCGAACCAACAAAGTTCCACAATGCTGTTACATGAATTCATTCTAACCACACATTCCATGTTCTAAACAAAACCATTTCATTTTAAAACTACTTGTTTTAAATAATTTTATGAAACCCCTTATGTGTATCATTTTTCATAAAAATATTGAGGCACAACAACCATTAATGATTCCCAAAAAATTAAAGAGAATGTGATTTAAACCTAAAACCATTATGATATAGAAAAAGTAGTGTGGGAGAGAATACACCTATCTCATAATCGTTTAAGGAAAAAGAAGAATGAAAATGAAACATATATGTATGGACATGAAACTTTTTATCTTTAGTATATCCCAACAAGATCTCATTAAAATAAACATCATTGGAAATATATCAATAAATAATAGATTAGATTAATGGATACATGAGAGAGAATATTATGATATCATTATTGAATTAGAAATAAAGAATTTACATTGATTTTATAGATCCACACCACCTTGATTCATCAAATCTATATTGTGGATCAATATATACCTTCAGGTGTTCTTATATAAGAGAGGTGTTCAAGATCTCCAGAGAGGAGAAGAAAAACGAGTGGTTTGGGTTAAAAATACGAGTTAAACTCAAATGATAAAATCATTAAATTCATTTATCATGGTATGCCACATGGTTTTTTCAAGAATGATCATGTTACTATCACCAAACCACCCCCTTACATGTCATGGGTGTGGTTTGAAAAACCATTCACCATTCGTTATTTTACACTGTAATTCACTCACACAATTATTCCCAGGAATATACACAGTTTGGCCAAACCACGCACTGACCCTGCACCTTCCCAATGCTTCCAAGATTCTCTAGCACGATTTCATAGAGAACTTTTATAGTTACTTCTATCCATTCATAGACCATACACCCTTATAAACCCTTCCATTACACTCCAAAACTATCTAGAAAATTCTAATTACCAGTCTATGATTTATATAACATAAAAAATAAACAATAAAATGGTAATGTTCCGAAAACCACCGGTGTTATAATTATCCAAAATATTTTTTTTCCATAAATCAATTTAATCTTTTGTCATTTTGGTATGTATACAAATTGATTTTGACCATTTTTTGAATTAATTAAGTTTTTTCATGTGGAACCTAATTCTTAGAAATTCGTCTTGATGAATTATAAATATCAAAACTAGTGTAATTTTCCTATAGTAATATAAAAAATTCCACTCATTCAAAACCAATAAATTTAATCCCATAATAATTATAATATATCAAAGCGTAAAAAAAGACCATAAAATATCATATGAATGAAGAAATCCTAGTCGAAATTCATTTACTAATTCCTAATACTCGACTCTCATACTCTAAAACCATGATTATGAGGTAGTGACAACCTATAATTTATTCACACTAATTTTTATACCCAAACCACCATGGTATCATGAAGTTTAATTTAAGGAGGTTATAAACACTATTTTATTTATAGATTTTATGTTTTAAATTGTCCTTGATCTATAACTACCATCCCAACTGATAAAATTGACCAAAATGATACCACTTGTAACACCTAGACCTGGCCCATTGACTTCAAATGGACAATACTACCATTAGAATATGGTGAAATCTCTAGAAAACCAAAGGATGATAACAAATGTAAATGGATTGGCCAATACATGGGGGTGATTTTCTATTATAAAGATAACAACATGCAATAAGGAACAAAACATAAAAAAACAAGATGTATAACATAAAAACCAATAAAATAATTAAAATAGAAAAATAATCAGAGTGAAAATAGTTAATAGACACAAAAAATTATATTCCAACGCATAAAAGAAAAAGATAAAATGGCACTAATATTGATATATGATTAGATCCACTACCAGACATGTCAAAGATCTAACTCCCAATTGATGATTCTGCACCGTCATGGTGATCTTCTATAAATTTATGTGACCATCCCCTTAACTAAATCATGATAAAAAACAACTTAATATGAACCAACATGTATATATATGGGGGTGAGTATATTAACTAAGTAGGAAATCATCAAGGCTTCCCACACACACCACAAGGATAACAAAAAGGTATCTAACACTTAATATAAAACTATAATACAAAATATGAACAATATGTAAAATATATACATATACAAAATTAGTGATAAAACATACACCATGATGGTATCCCAAAATATGAACACATACCCATGAAATCCACAATCCCAAATGAAAGTCCTATCAAAACATGCCCCAAGAACAATCCATACATGCGAGCAGTACCCGTCCTTCTAGATCCATGTAATAGCTGGAGGTAAAATCTGTTGAGTCTAAATTTGACCTCGTGACCAAGTCAAAATCAAAGATTCCATTTCACTTGAAATTCATGAAATAATGTACCAATATCCATGTAAAATTATAACAACAAAACATTTCTTGAAAAACAATATCATTTTTGTGATTATAAAAACACATTGTGGGTGATTCCACAATAAATATTATCAAATATATACAAAATCCAGATTTCCAAAATCCAAATTTTTGAAAAATTCACTTCACAAATAAATTATTTTATTTTAAAAAATAAAAGACATTTAATTCTAGAGAGTGTAGAGTGGGGGAGAAACAACCTACCTCAAAACATTCATCTTTTCAAATTTCACCATAATATAATAGATTTGAGAAATTCTTGGATTTCATTTAATGAATCACAAAAATATATAGACTACCAACCATCCAAGATAATATATCTGGGTGTAGAATCCTTGTTATAGGGTTATTTACAAAATAGGATGAGGATATCACAAAAGAGAGTTGAAACAGTACCCTTACAATTGACGTCTTTGGTCCAACGCCCGATATTCTATCACCGTCTTCCCATGGAGTGATAAAAAACCCCCAAAATTAACTCAATAAAACCAGGAAGTCAAGATCCCAAATATTATGAGTTAGGAAGATAGTATATGGATTAATGAAAATTAAAATATTTTTTTATATCTAATTAATTATATCACACTATTAGTCTATATGGTTTTGAAAAATGTCTGGCATCCATGTTGGGGATACTAAACAACCCACGAGGTTGCACGGTTTGGAAAATCGAGAGCCAACAATTAAAATCGCCACTGTCCATAAATTTCCAGCATCATATATTTTGATGCACTATTTAACCACCAAACATTCACCAAACATGTTCCTACCAAGTTTCCTTTGAACTCTCACACATTTTTATACTAACTGTGTGATTCCCAATGACATCTATAACATCCCAAAACTCCCAATAACCTCTCAAGACAACACTAAACCATTTTATAACATGAAAGTATAGAATAAAATATTAAATTACCACATCTTTTTCATTTTACATTCATGGTAGTAAATTTTTATTACATTATTTGTCCTTGAAAATTGAAATTTTCTTAGGAATCCATTATAATATTTTATTTCTCTCTAAAAAACCATGACAACCATTTCTAAACACCGTTAATTAATAGGGACTAAATTTAATTTTTTTATGAACTAAACTATGAGTCAATATACATTCTATTTTAGTATTGAAAATCCATATTATGTTTTGTTATCCTTAATAATTTCACTAAACCAAATCATATTCATATTACGATATCGATAAATATTCTACATCCTCTTTTCATTATCATTGAATTCATATATCAATCACCAGGTTAATACAATAAATTTCCTATCCTATATTACTACATGACATAACTAGAATACATATGTAAATTATTATATCATTTTATTATAACCTTATAAAAGTAGATATAATTTATATCCAATACTATTTAATTTTTCATATATCTACACCATTAGTTTGGATAGTGTTTGTGAGTGATCTTTAACACTTGGTGGACCAGAAATCCTGCAATGATTAGAAACTCCCATGGCCATCATAGGTATTGAAAAAAAAAGTATTAATGTCTATTTTATACGTGAAATCACAACCAAAATATTTTTATTATCCATGAAATATCATATTATATGACCTTCATTTATATCATTAAAAAACAAATCATAATTTATATGGGTATTCATGATTTATCCTTCATAATAGATGTTGGACCTATTTTTTAGGCTTTAATGTAATATATAAATTCCATAATGAATTTATCAACAAAATAACCAATATAAATTAAATAAATTCAACACATTATGCACAGATACATTAATCTATCTTGAGAATAATCCTTCTTAATGTATTAATATATTTGATGGTATATTAATATAAAATTTTAGATATCAATTAATAAATGTATGATTATCTATCTTTATAAAATGAGTGGTCTACTATATAGGACATTTAATGACAACCTGTGTCACTTTAGCCTTTCAAATAACGTGTAAACCTGTTATTATAGGGGATATTTTTCGACATGCAAGATTGACTGGATTAAATAGATCCATCACACTTATAAGAATTTTAATCCCATGATAACCAAAATATTAAGTTGGAAAATAATTTTATTAAGAGACCAAAAAAATTCTATTGGGATGTATTAGAATAATATAGGAAGGATATTAGAGTGGCTTGTGATGGATTTCAGGATTTGTTCAAAGAGTTTTTATATACCGAGTTATTGAAAATAGATATTTGTTAGCAGTATCTAGTGATATTGCTTATTGATATGATGGGGATGAATTATGAAGAATGATTTATAAATATGTTTCACTTTCATTGTTGAAACTTTGAGACAATGCTATACAAGATCAATATTTTATGATTAGTTTAGGACTAATGTATTGAAATCATGTGTGAATAGTCTTCATATATATATATAGTGGTAATTAAAATAGATATTCTTTCTGATATAGGTCAATGAAAATGTCATTGTAATGTTATGATATATTTAATACAACTCAACCTGATGGAACATAGGTCCACATATCACAACCATCCTGAAGACACGTGGGCCACAATCACCGGGTAGAGGGTGTAGGGAAGGGCGAGTGGCCATCCATCCAACCTTCAACCAGTACGTTTGGGAAATACACACTCCCATGTGACTTTGTGGGCGTCGAAACATAGATCTCAATGAGGGTTGGGTACATATAAAAATCACATGACCATAAAGTGTATATACATATAGGGTTACATAAAAGAAGCCTATCCTAGGAGATTATTATTAGAAATAATCATCTCACAGAATCCAAAAAATCACTACCACCTCTAAAATCATAAAATCAAACAAAATAAACACAATCCAAAATTCATATTTTAGTCTTTAGGGCGTTTTTCAGAGTCTCTGTTTTTCTAATAAATTCCACTTTATAAAACACATTGATTTCTGTAATAAAAAATAGTTTGAAAACCCATTTCAATTTGAAAAACACCTTATTTCATATCTCCAACACATTAGTTTATATATAAACATTAATTATATAAAAACACAACCCATCATCAATTTTATCATTTAACATGCCCATTTGAAATTATTAACATATAGTATTAATTCAATTAGTACTTGCGATGTTATAACAGAACCAACCACACTACATAAGCACAAAACCACAACCCAATTTCCACATCCTCATCACATCACATCTAAATGTAGTTTCAAATCCCCACTTCATAACCATACATCACCCATCACACCCCACTGTACAACCACCTGTCATTCACCTCCCCCCACACATAACAATATATATTATTCACATTACATTTTTCCCACACAAACAATCCTGAACAATTCCACATATCACGTCATATATCACAGCACAACTAATTTAGTATTAGGAATGGGTTCTCTAAATAAAATTCACTTCTTTATTTAATGGAGTTATCATAAAATCCTTATGATCCCAAGGCGTATATTTTATTAACTGAGTACATTTGGTTAATCATTAATTTATTTTTTATGATACCATTCAATAAAAAAACAGAGGGTTTTGAAAAGATCTTTCTAAATCATAATTGTTCCATAAATAGAAATAGTATTTTATCAAGGCATTACACCCATAAAATAATATTATAAAATCAGAAGAAATCAATTAAGAAAGGATGTAACAACATTATTCAGATTCCCACACCCCGTTAAACTTAACTTAGGTTGATTCATTATATTTATTAATCCATTTGAAAACATTTTTATAAGAGTAAAAAATAATATACCAATATATTATGATATAAATAGAGTGAAAAAAGGAAAACTAATGTATAAGAAAGAACACATTTTTGAAGACTTGTTGCACAAAAACATTGGGTGCGTATACGGGGAAAATGCATTAGGGGGGGACTCGATCCAACTGTAAGACATCATTTTAGGACTCCTACATGAAGATGGATTTGGTACGTCCCATATCAAGATAAATCATAACCAAAAGAGAGTAGTATGTGTGATCAATTTAGAAATAAGAGTTTTTGAAATTTTGATATTAAATAGTGTTTTGAATTTCCAATAATGGGGCATCCCAACAAACTATGTGGTTTGAAAATTTAATATCTTCTAGACATTGAATAAATTTAAGATAACATCTATTGAACTTGAATAATACTCAAATCTTCTTAAATATTCCATTAAACCAATTTCATGTTAAATGGACATAAAAAGGGAAAAATGAGAAAATTGAAAAAATCTAGAGAAAATGATTTTTTTGAAATGAGTCACCACCACTACTAGATGAGTCACCACCAGGGATTCATCGCCAGATGAGACCCTACAAATGAGTCACTAGGAGCCACCTCTAGGGAGCCACAACTAGGGATCCACTACCAGGGATCCACTAATTTGGATCTACCACCCTGTTGTGTCACTAATGGATAGCTATAAATTTTAATAACTGTTGAAATGATCCATATTGGAAATTACTCACATGTGTAAAGAACACCTCAGACAACCCATTCAAACCTCAAACATCATATTTTTGGAACAGTAATAGGCTGAAAGGTCTGGTATATTACAATTATTATTTTAATATAACATATTTATTATTTATTTATATTAAATCCAATTAATTATATTTGTATCAAATTTATGATGTATTTTATTATATGATTATTTTTGGGATTAAAAACAAGTTTTTCTGATTACCATATTAAATTTCATAAAGTTTCAACATTTTAATTAATTATAAAAATACTTAATGAGGATATTTATAAATGAAATTTATATATTTTATATCAAAATAATTTTTAACTTATCTTCATAAGTTATTGTTTTTAAACATTGGGTTAATATAAAATCATCTTATCCTTGACAAATGCAGTTCTTGAAAACCCTTTTATCATCACATCTGTAGGTTTTGTTTTAAATTAATTTTCAAACATTTGAAAATTTAATTAAGTATAATGGGTTAAATATTTGGGAAATAATAATTTATATTATTTTACATGTAAAAAATAAATTTCGATGATAATTAATAGTTAAAACCATGAACATTATTTACCACGGTTAAAGTAGAAATGGGTTTACTAGGGGTTAAACTAAAAATATATGGGTTAAAAATGACCAAAAACATGTATGAAATATATTTTATGGTCATATTTACACATTATAAGCCCTAATTTTTGATAATTATCTATTTTATATCCTTATTTCCTATGAAAAACATTGGTCAACCATTTTCTTTCCAAAATTTACAAGTGTTTCACTCCCCTCAATTATAAATCTCCAATCATTATCGTCTACTCATAAAAATTTCAAAAACATTTTTTTCCTAATATATGCCAATATATCTTATTTAATTCCATTATATAATTCTATAATCCTTTTCTTTTGGTCAACAATAAAACCTTAGAATGATTTTTGTGCAAACCATAGTAGGATACTCATAGAAGAGGTACCTTTCTTCAATGATCATTTTTAGTTTATTTTCTTCTCAATGTCATTAAATTATTATTAAACCACACTAAATTAATTAAAAAATAATATTAAATATACTAATATGATATTATATTACTTTTAGGACCTCTAAATATCTCATATTCCTCCAAAGAGGAATGGAAAATTCCGAACATGTGTATATCAGACTACCACAATATGAAATGATGTAGTTTGTTTTCCATCACCATTTATCATGGATTTCTGTTATGATAGATTTAATTTTTACATATTTATTATATTTATAAGATAATTATACTTATGGAATAATGTTATCTCACATAACATTTTTACTTTCAATTCTGGAAGGGATAAGATAACGTTACTCATGTTTATGGAGGACTACCACCACATGAAAAGACGTGATTTGTTCGTCACATACACTTTATGTGTAAGGTAATAAGGTTAAATTTAATTATTATATATTATATTTATTAAAATACCATTATTTTAGAAATTTTCTTGTACATCTAACATCTTACCTTCTAACCCATCAGAAAACAATAATGTCGCACGTGTGTACGACGGACTACCGCCTCGCAAAACGATGTGATGTGTTTTTCATTTCTGTTTTACTTAGAAGGTAAAAAGAATTGATAAAATAAATATTATTTATCAATATTATTTATGATATATATTACATTATAATGATTTTTATGGGTCATATATTATTTACCTTTTTTATGTTCTCTCTGTCGACGAAATGAAAATAACTTTCATGAGTACGACCTATATTCTCAATGAACCGTGTAATTAATTTTCTATATATAACTCTATTTTATTACTATAAATAAATATATAATTAATATATATGTTATTTATAACATTATAAAAATACAGTAAATGATAGAACCTTGATAAAAAATGGAACCAAAACACCAACCCAAAATAATCGAAACATAACATTAATAAAAAACTATTAATAAACTGGTAATAAATGGGTGTAAGTATATCAAATATGGTATGATATTTATGAATATTATTATTTAATATATTTATAAAAAAATTATATATATATATTATAGGAGGTTTGAACGTGTAAGAATGAATTTCATACTCAACGTATGAGTTTTTTGTCTCACATTTTACATTTATGACCCACATTCCATATTCACCCCTATTTATTTATATATAGTTTATATTAAAAAATATTTTATTTTATTATTTTTTTAATTATGACTAATGGTATTTACACATCCATTTTAGCATCTCTTTTTCTTGGGGTTTACGGTCCAAAATTTTCTAAATCAGTAAAGGAGTTTTTTCTTAATTTTTCTACACTGAGATATATGTTATGTTACAAACCTATATTATTTTATGAGGTATATATACAACCCATTTATATGTGATATAATTAATTAATTTATTCTCATGATACTATATGTTCCATTTAATGTTATTATTTAATGGGGCATATGATTCAAGGTTACCAATGTGTTAATGGATTTATGTTACAATCTCATTGTTTATCTGGATTGTGTATGACTATAATTACAATGATGAATTATAATGATCTATATATCATGAAAATATTTTTCACTTATCCAATGGTTATTTTAGGATAATAATTTTTCCCTTGATTTCCCCCTGTTTATGTATTCAATAGTTTAAAATAATGTGTTTGAGAGAAATCGTCTTTATTTATCTCTTCGGTCGAAATACCACTTTCATCTAAAAAAGGTTTTATAAAAGTGTATTAGAAAATTTATTTTTACATTATTAAAATGATATATAAATGAAATTTTTATACATGTTCTAATTTTTAATTTTTTTTAAATTAATCTTTATTTTGTTATCCATGAAATGCATGTTTGTCTTTTTCAAAAAATGAGAATGTAAAATTATTTTAATGTGTATTGTATGAAATGAATTCTCAACCATAATGACATAAAATTTATTTTACACTAAATTTATAATATGCGATGTTTATTTTCAAATAAAAGGAATTTAAAAATGATTTATGTTTTAAAAATTGTTTTTTTTAATTGAAAGTATATTTCCATCAAGAAATTTCATAAATGAATTTTAAATATTCATTATACGGTTGATGGGTTATATTCAATGAAAATGATTCCCAAAATATATTATAATTTAATTTTTTTAAAAAGATATTTTAAAATAAAAGTGATTTTCCTCAAGAAATGTTCTAATTTATATTTAAAAACAATTTTCAATCTACAATGACACATTTGATGAGAACTATGGTTTACTAAGGATATAATCCAAGGGTAAATTTTTTAATCTTTTCTTAAATAGTTTATTTTTTTGATGATAACATTCTTATGAATCATATTTATATTTTATGTGTTATACCATGATAAAATAATTATTAAATTGTCTTCTTTTCAAGATTTATGCTATTATTAAATGATGAAATCATTATGAAACCTGTATATTTTCCACATGTTTTGATATCATTAAATGTTTATAAAACTCTTATCATTTTTTGGGTAATGATACAATGAATTTTTAGGGTGTTTTTTTAAAATATATGTATTATTATTTATTATGTGATTTTTGGGAACAATATATCTACCCAATTCATTGGGTAATGATTTTTATGTCATGAAATAGACAAGATAGTAATGGGTAGTGAACCTAGATATGCAAGGGACTTTGTCAACTATGATGGTGTTGTGAGTGAATGTTTAATACTATGATAGTTTTGGGAGTTAACCCATTCTACAATTATATCATTGTATGTGAGACTTGTGTATTATCAACATTATTTTCAAGGCTGATGTGTACCCCATAATTTTATGTCTTATACCAATTTTATGATCACATGGATCATATTATTTGATTCCTTGATAATTAATGTCTTATGAACTTCAATTTTTATTGAAACATCTCATGATTATGATCTATTATATACATGGTATTGTTTTCAAATTTTGAGCTGATGTTCTCATGAACATATGCTCGTTCAATTCTAATGTTATCATTGATATAAAACATTCTTAACCTTACTGAGCATCTAAGGTTTCCATTTATTATATTTCATTTTCCCATGATATGGAGGTAGGTTTTAAGTAGGGTATGTTTGTGAACATTAGTAAAGGTGAATGTCATTAGTGGAGAAGTTGATGATATTTCACCAAATTAGAATATTGTGTACCTTGTCCCCAATGAAACTAATTTATTATGGTCCTCATGTTTTTGTTTGTTTAATGTATTGAATATTCAACTACAAATATGTAATATATATTTAGGAAAATATTGGATTATTTTAATTAATATAACCTAGAATATCCTTAATCGTGTTAAATTCCCACCACAAAAAATATAAAAAGGGATATCTATTCCAATAAATAAATAACCAACCTTATAATTATCATTCAATAGAAATTGATGCTTATGCCATATCCTTATGTAATATCATACGTTTCTATTAGTTATATTCCCCGATTCATTATAATGTTTAATAGATAATGTATGAATTAAACCATGAATACTACTTAGGAGTTTCAATCTACGTTCATTGTAAGGGAAAACTTACCAATCCTAAGGGTGATGGTCTTGAAAAACTAATCCAACCCTTTTAGGGTTATTACCCCTAGATGCACCTATTGAAAAAAAACTCAAACCACATGATGTATCCATAAATGGATGTATTTATACTAAAATAACAAAATCTCTACCTTTACTAAACATTATGTTGTTATAAAATACCTAGAATTATCCTCAAACAAAGTCATCAGGTTATGTAACCTAACCATTATTTTCATAAATATAGTTCCCTTGATTTTTAAAAGACATACTCTAATACAAATTATAATATCCCATCCCTGTCATCCCATAGTTAGTTGTTCGTTTCATACATTGTAACTAGACACAAGGAATCACATAATGATAATCCTAATAGTTCATTAGTCATGGTAAAGGATATATATACTTAGATGTCACATTATATTTGTAAGAATAAAATAAAAAAATATTAAAAGTAAATACTATACATCCATAAAATATTTAAAACATTCCATCTTCATAACTTGAGGAATAGAAATAAAATACGGGTATTGATCAAGCTATCAGTAAGGTTTATGTAAAATAGAAACAATAAAGAGTAAATACTGCATAATCAAAATGGAATAAAAGATAATTAAAACACATTCTATTTTGTCAATAAATTGAGTTTAACAAATAATATGATATGAATAAATGATGATAAAATAATTCAAGATAAATAATCACATGAAATTTAAACTTATCCACGGTAACAATAACTATTCAAATAATCACATGGAAATAAAAAACTATTCTCATAATGATAGAATCCATAATGCAGAACAACATAAACATGACGTCAATTTCCTATTCTAGGACATCTTTCATAAATATGTAATGACTCTACTGAATATCCAAAATATTTTGTCTCATGAGACCTACCTATGAATCAGGGGGAAATAGTGGGATATTTCTATCACTTACTAAGTCAAATAAATTCGTTATATAGAATAGGAGAATAAAAATTTAATGTGTAATCAACAAAAAACACTCATATTGATAAACTTGTATACAAAAGGTTAATATTTCCATAGTAAAACTAATAATAAAGCATAGAATGAAAAAATATATATGGTATCAGTAAAATATATCCCTACTGGTGTATAAATAATATATTGGACTATTGTCATTGATGAATAAAAATACTATAAAATTTCCCTAAAATATTTTTTTAGGAAAATTCCCCTTTCACTTTGAAAATGAATTTTAAAATAATGTTTTTTCAAAATATTAGGAAATTGTTTTATTTAAAAATAATCCTAGTTAATTTTATCGGAATATTAAAATTAATCATTTATTATGATGTAAAGATATTCCATTGATGCTGAGTACATTAAATATGTATTCCGTTCACATTTTCAGTAAAAAGTAGGAAATTTCATTGTTTAGAAAACAAAAAGAATATTACTTTTAAAAAATGTCACTAAAAATTAAAACATGATTAAAAAAATATTTAATAAATCATTGGTGTATATTGAAAATATTCATTGAAATATTTAAATGAAATATGGAAATAAAGGTAATTGATTCTTGAACGAGTGGGAAAATGTCAGTTTTCCTTATAAAAATATTTTTAGTATCATGAGTATTTAATGAGTAAAAAATTAAATTAAAAAATATAATTTATAGAAATATCCAATGAATAATAATATAGTTTGGGTATAAGATAAAAATATCCAATAATTACAATGTTAGAGTCTTCAACTAAATAATCATGAATAATGATGAGATTTTGTAATAATCCCTTACAACTCTAGTACCTATAGTTCCATAATCACCGTGAAAGAAATAAACATAAATAAATCAATAAATACCATTAATAGAAAGATATAAATTATATAACATGTAAAATTGGCACTAGATATACCTCATAAAAAATATAGGTGTAAAACATGACATATGTCATTGTGAAGACAATTTGAGATGAAGATCCCTTACAATGATATTATTATTGAAGTGATAATTAATCAATGAAATGATAATGTGTGAAAAATATATATCCATACGAAATATGTTTAAATAAAACATAATAAAATAATTTTTAATTTCAAACATAATCACGGAATAACATAGTTAATGAAGTATAATGATAATCAAATGAAAGGAAATTTAGTTAAGAAACCCCTTATAACATGGTAACTTTCACATAAATTCCCAAGGTTAAATAATTTGAAGTGAAAATTACAATACCATTAATTATAAATAAATCATGACATAAAATTTAAAAGGGTATTATATGCACCATATACTTGAAAAATGTGAATAACATTATGATTTTCATCAATTTAATGAAATTGAGACAAAATCCCTTACCTTATGTATACGTCATCATTTAATTTCACATTTAAAATAGTATGAAACCATTTAATTCAAATATAAAAAAGATATTTTTTTTATCCACAAAATTGTAGTTACATAATAATTCATTCATACTATATAACTTTAATCATTTTTAAAATATTTAATTTTAGTTTTCTATTAATTAAATATATTATGTGTTAGTGTTTTGTATGAATTTATAAAAATTATATAACAATTCTAATATTTAAATAGATTACTAATATGAAAATATATTAACAATTTTGAAAATAATAATTAATATTTTTCATTCCTTGATTTTTCCCCATGTGAAAAGAGAAGTGAAATTTAATAGTATGATCATGATATTTTTATTTATATTTATTTAAAATATTATATTTTTCATTTTCATGGAAATTATCCCATAAAAAATTAAATATCAATAATAAGGTGATATGGTTTGAAATTCCATAATCTAATAATATTGAAGTTGAAAAATTCTTCCCTTATAACATATTTTTATCCTAGCATAACCCAATTTAAAAGTTTACCACGACGATTAATTTTTATAATCTTTACTATTCGGTGTGCTCAAAAATTAATATGGACATATTAAATATTAATAATTTATTTGATTCCTAATATGGAATATTATTTACCAAAATTAAATATATATATATATATAAGTGGTAAAAATATATTTTATATGTATCTTGTAAAGGGAAATGGAAAATGGTTTTTATAAAAAATGCCTCTGTATGTCTAAATATATTTTTATATCTAGATCACATACAATGTTTATTAATTGGTAATTGATTATATTATTTTAAAATAAATAGACTTATAATAATTTTGGATAAAATTCACTATACTAGGTTACTTTTTATATAGAAATAAATGATAATTTTAAAAAAATTGTTATTCTTCACTATTCATTGAGAAATTAATATTTTGAGAAAAAATCCCCAAAATTTATAATAAATAAAATTTTACAATCTGATATCACAAATTGAGTTCATTTTTTCAATTCAATTTCTAATATTAGAAGAAATTAATTATATTTTTTTCTCATAAAAATCAAAAAAATACTTTTTTGACAAAAAAATATATTCTTAAAGCATATAATGACTTTACTAAAAAATGACTACTTATTTACCAATATATTAGTATATAAATAATTTGTATACATTATTTTTATGAAAGGGGATATTCTTATTCATGCATACAATTTTAATGGAGGTGTTACAATAATCACTTTTGAATATTTTAATAGTATATCATGGTTCGTTTAAACTCATCATTTAATGTATCATACTTTATCTAAGAAATTAAATTAAATTTAAATAAAATATATTGAAAAATATCTAGGTGATAAAATCTATACTAGATATCCCTAAATTGAATTGTGTTTTTAATAGTTAGGACTCAAAATTTGAATGATTTAAAGTAAATTGAAATATAATTACAAACTCTACATGAAGAAGGTGTACTGTGTTTTTATAAATTAGAGATGATGAGATATTTGAAATTCAATATTCCTTAATGTGTGATTATATTATTAACCAAATTGAATCTATGTAAAGATGTGGTCTACGATTTAATCTCATATTACTAAATAACTATTTTTATATTATCAATTACCATTATTAACTAAATAATTAGTAGATTAAAAACAATATTTTATAACAAAATACTCAAAATTTATCCATTATCCAGAAATAATTTTTTAAAATGGATCAATCAAGAAACAACATGTTTTCAATTGATAATCCTTGATCATGATTATAGATGGATGGAAATATATAAAATAATAGATGAATGCATAAAACCCATAAGAAACACTATAAAATAATTAATAATTCAATAAGAAATATAAAAAAGTAATATGTTCAATCATCCTTTTTTCAGATGGATGAATGAATTGATCCATATTTTACATTGGAGAGGATCCTAAAATTCATATATAAAATAAACTAATGAATTTAAAATTTTATCTTTCTTCCATGACTAGAGAATGTGATCATCTAAAATCTAATTAATTCCTTCCATGTTATGAAACCAATATATATACACTATCGATCCATGTTACTCTTTATATATCACCCCAAGACTTTACAATATATTTATTTTTAACAAATTTTAACCTCTTCCTTAGCTTGCTATATTAGAAATCCGAAGTCTAAATGAACATTAATATAATACAATATTATAAACATTCCGTTAAATTTGAGAGAATTAATAAGACAAAATAAATTTTAATAATTATATGGTTTAAAAATTCATAAAAAATAATTTTTTATCAATTAGTATGAAATAAAATTAAAAATCATTTTATTGTAAAAGGAATGGTTTTTCTGAAAAACTATTTTGATGCACACATTATATTTTTATCATTATTAAAATTTTCACCTATCATGAATGATTATAATGAAATATATATATAATTTATTCAATTAAAAAAATTCACATTCATCTAAAAGTTGTTAATACATGGAGAAGAATAAATAAATTTCTATGCAGAAAAATGAATTTTTTCTAAACATTACTTTCGTCGTTCTTTACACAATTATTTTTAAAAATAATATTTTTCACTTTTATAAAATATATTTTAAAAAATTAACATAATGTTTTAAATAAACATTTCATATCTATCTAATATATAATTTTTTATAATTTTATGAAAAGTTTAATTCTGACGAATAGTGAAAATAATAATTTTTATTGAAAAATGAATATTTTTTAAAATATATAAAAAGTAAAATACATTGTGAAATTGAACTAAATGTAAAATTAATTCAGTTATGTTGTTATTAATCCAAATTATTTCATTTTAATCAATTTTAGATTGAATTTTTAGGAAAAGCATAATGTATTTTTGAAAAACATTTCATTAGAAAATTACATTTTCACTGTGATTTTAGGTTTAATTTAAAATTAATCGTTTCAAAATATGAAAATATAAATTAGAAAAATGTGTTCCAAATTTATAATTATAATAATTTATATTATTTTTTATGTTCAATTTAGTTTTTTGGTCATAATGATCAATTAAAATATTAAAAATAAATTTCCGTGGTTAAGGTTAATACAAGTTTTCTAGGCAGTTAAAGAAATTGATAATGGTAATTTAACCAGTTTAACTTGTCAAAATAATATTTTATGGGAATATATCATCATTCTACTGTCGAAAACATGAATATATGTCCATTTTGAATCATTTTTATATAGAATTACATTATAGTTTTATATTCTTTTTGAAAACTTCAAAGTAGGGACCCTCCCCCACTAATAAAAGGAAACACCCTATAATCTCATTTTAAAAATTCAAGAAACATTTTGTTTATAGAATAATTAACGAAATACATTAAATAAATACATTCACATGATATATTGTCACTAGTATTTTAGGAAACTATATTAAGGAGGCTTTAGGTATAAATTTAAAGAGGTTCTCAGAAAAAGAATTATAGTTCTTAACCACGTGTCTTCATTTTCTTTCATCCCATTATCCATTTAAATATTATAAATCATTGATAAAATAAAAAAAGTATCAAATTTTATATAACTATATGTTATTATATTAAATCAAAAACCTATATCATCCATTTAAATAGAAACGAAACAATGGATTGTGGGGAAAACAGACCATCGCCTCACGAACCGATGTAATTATTTTTCCATCACCACCACAAATGGGTAGATTAGATGATTAATTGAATATATATATACATTATATTTGTGATATAATTATTCTAATTTAAATATAATATAAAATATCCCTTCATACATTCCAATATTTTGGATAATGATAACGTCGCTCATGTGTCTGTGTAAACTTCCACTTTCACCCAGAGGCGTGATATTTTTTTCTATAAACATTTAAATTTATGGTAATATATATTTATTAAATAAATATATAAGATATATATAATATTATAATCATTCTATAATGGTTAATTATTTTTTACCTTTATTTCGTTCCTTCTGCAAGAAAATGGAAACATTGTTCATGCGAACGTATGGCATACCGTCTCCATAAACAATATAGTTATCCTATCCATATAAAAATATTATGGATGAATAAAAATATATTTATAATTTATATATATGATATTTAAAGAATTATAAATATTCTTGAGATGATGGAAGTATGGTCAATGTAGATGGACCAAAACTACCATACCAAAACATACATGAATAACGAAGATATTATAACCTAAAATACATATTTTATTTAATAACTGTAAATAAATTGGAAATAAAAGGGTGTAAATATATAATATTGGTATCATATATATTATATTGTTTCTATAATATTTATAATAATATTCTATTTATTATACAATAGTTTTAGGAACATACAAAGGAAGTCGAACCAGAGGCAATAGTTTATTTCTAAATCTAATTAGTATTAATTATTACTTCTATTAAAGAGTCCACTAATGGAATTATATGATATTTCTATATGAAAAAATATTTATTATTCTATACTCTGGTTATTTATGTAAATTAAAAAATTTCATTCATTTCCCACTATTTTAGTACTCAAGGTACTGAAACATTTCTTTTAAGTAAAATCAACTTTATTTCTCTACTCAGTAAGGAATATTTATCATCCATATTCATACTTTCCTTAATTTTTTTTAAAATATTGTTATTATTACTGAATTATTTATTAAATACATTTATACCCATGTTTTTAAAAAATGGGTTAAATTGTATTTTCCATTAATTTTTAGAATGAGGTACCTTTTATCTTTTTATTAAAACTAAGAAGGGAATATTTATTTTAACTACTTGTAATGAATGAAACTTCCCATTACAATGACCAGTAATTAATTTTATGTTTTCATGATTCTTTTAAATGATTTTTTTCAAATAATTTGGAAATGTTTTAGTTTTTAAATGTTATTTTCAATGCCAAAATAGTAATTTCCTCATGAATGTTTTAATAAAATTTTTATGCTATTTCTATTCATAAAAGACCCATTATTTTAAATATGATCCACTAAGGATGTGTTATAATGATAAAAAAATTATCATATCCCTCGATGGTTTTTGACCAGTTTGACTAAGGATGTCCCATTTTGATACCATTCATCATATTACTCTATATTGTTTATGATTATGTGTATTTGTTGAGAACATTGGTAATAGTTGAAATTATAGTTTTTTATATGAATGCTTATTTTTATTAAGTATCACCCATTTTATTTGAGGAATCTATTTAACTTAGTAATTGATGGCTGGTACCCACTAAATTCCCTCGATACATTAATAGGTATCATGAGACAAACTAGCTTGGATATGTCTATGTATATGATAACATCAAAAAAATTGGTAAGGTATATATTATGTGCATTTACTCGAAACACATCGCTTTTTAGATGATAAAATTGGATGTGGCTTGGACATAGTTTTACCTAATGTTAATAACTCGTCAATGGGTGCATTGAGATTTGACTCAATCATCACACAGTACATGAGAAAAGGCCCAACTACCCATCTAGTTTAACACTCCCAGGGGATCTTCATGGGTCAATCCACATTTTACTTAAAAATAAATATGAATGATTCGAAAATATTTTTATTATTTGAAAAATATGTCAAAGAAACTATGTCTATGAATATAAATTTAGCTATGCCTAATTTTTTTAATTTATGACTAGTTTTTCACTTGTTTTAGAAAAATAAATTATGTTTCATAATACCCTAATCTAATCAAGTGTACTCCATTATTTAAAAATTTATCACAGAGGAACGAACGTGAACCATACTAATTCACATAATCCATGTTGGGATTGATGTACAGGGAATGATAATGAATCTAGAGCTAGAGATGCAGCTGGTACTGAACAAAATATAACTATATTTGGCCAGCTAAATCAGGTAAGGACCAACAACCTTGTCCATATGGAGCAGCCTGCTAATCCATAACACTGTTTAATAATATTTGACTACTTATTTTTCCATAACATATATCATTTAATGGGAAAAAATAAAATTTTAAATGAGATATAGATACGTTACATAGAAAATATATTTTTCACTCTTTGAAGAAATGAAAGGGAAAATATTATAATCACTGTTTATCTTCTCTCATGAGATGTGGATCAATGGTTGTGATTGATTGAAAATCCTAAGGATGAGGATTAAATAGTGATCATGGTATGTAAGTAATTTAATTTACTCATATTTGGATAATATTTACCTCATGAACAAAGATTAAATATGGAGAGAAAATTCTTGAGTCTAGGAAAATAGGAAGGTGATTTTTTTAATTAACAATACTACTTTATAAGGTTAGCAAGGCATGTTACAGAATACATTAGTAATCCAAATAGAATGATTAAAATTTCATTGATTGGATAAACTGAGCCATTTGAAGGGAAATTGTTTCCACACAAAAATTATCATATGAGTACATATTAACCTCTGCTATAAAGACAAAGAAATAATTCTACAAGTCTTACGACTTCAATGGAAAGCATTATATGAAAATGGATGCTAATAACTAGAGAAAAAGAAATTTGAAAAAGGTAAGAATGGAAGGTTGGAATGTTTGAATGTTAATAAATATGTAAGGAAACACTATGGAACACACATGATGGGAATATGAGTTATCTATAATCCTAGAGAGAAATTCCACCATTATTGTCATTTTATAAGAAATAAAGATGTTTTTCATGTGTAATGATTCAACTATAAGGAGATAGGGAACTATAAAAATGATTATCCTAGGAGTCAAAGGAGTTTCCCCCAGAAATATATGAGTTATAAAGGGCAATATTATGTGATCACAATATTTATGGTTTAATTTTTTAAAGATGCAATATAAAGTACATTAATTATGTAATTAAATTTAGATAAATATTTCTTTTATTTTGGATATTCTCACACTTTTATATCTTCCACATTTTCAATGAAAATTAAATACTTCTCTAGTATGTTAAAAAATGATTTATTAGTAAAGAAAACTTACATATATCTTAGTACAACAAACATGTATGATTTAGTTGTAATTATCACACATAAACGTCCCCTATTTGTTAGCCTTATAATAATTAAAATGGTCAGTTTTTATATAATCTGTGATATGGAAGGACATTAAAAATATTGTGAAAAATTGTAATACAAATAGAAGGAAATTATGATTCATGTTGACGACATGGGACTCATTATATTTAGAGGGGATAATTCATCATATGAGTCATGTGTCGATCCACATGAATTATCTCTCGTAAATGTGAATAATGGGGAATTAGAGTAGACACAATCTATGAAAAAAGTAATCTTTAAATTGGGAATTTACTTAATATATCATATTACATTTATATATTTACTATGTAATTACCTGAAAATCTACTAGATCATGAATTTGAGTCTTCCATTGCATTAATAAATGTTTTATGGCCTATATCAAAGACTCCTTGTACAATGGGAATTGAGGAATGTGTGGAATTGAGGAAACAACTATTGGAATTGTGTAATTATGGATTTCTACACCCTAGATTCTTACCTTCAAGATCCCCGATTATTATATTTCTGACTAAATATGGATCTATAAGGATTTTTATTTATTTATCGGTAAATAAATTCTATTATAATATGAAAACAATATCCTTGACCACACATTCATGACTTATTCGATAAAATTCACACAACCCAATATTTTTCAGAGATTGAACATCATATTGGGAATCATAAATGGTGGGAAATGATTTATGAAATTCTAAATAAAACATTTCAAAAGTGGTTTTGAATCTATAAATTCAAAAAATTACATTTGGATTGACTAATATACAAACTTTTTATGGATCTATTGAACATAGTATTCAATAATTATCTTAATGAATTTTATGGTATTTATTAATGATATATTTCTATATATTAAAACCTACGTTTACCATGATAATCACTTACGGATCATTCTTCCAGATCAAAAAATAAAATATTTACATGGAAAATTATGAATATTATAATCATAGCTACATAAATTTTTATTTCTTTACCATATTATCAATAAGGATGGAATCATGTTTGATCCTGTAAATAAAAAGGATTTCTAACATATTCCTATAATATTGAACACAACTGAGGTACATAGTCTTATTGGTTTTTAGGTTAATATAGTTGATTGGACAAAAACCATTCTTTATTGGAAAACCAGTTAACCAAGATTACTCACAAAGGTGTTTTATTCATATGGATATAGGAATGTAATGAATTTCATGAAGAATTTAATATATGATGAGTTTATGATCCATTTTTACTACACCACTTTGAAATGTGGTATTTTTGTTATATAGTGATGCATTTAGGAAGAGACATGATTGTGTCCTTAATAAAAATGGAAAATTCATTTCCTATGAATTAAGGAAGTAAAATATTAACGAATAAAACTATCAAACCCATTATTATTAGTTCGAATCTATAATAATTTTATTAAAAATATGGATACCATATATATATATATAGTTAATGATATGAGATATATATTGATAAAAATAATTTGAAATATATATTTTCATAGAAATTTCTCAATAAGAGGTAATGATGATGGCTTAAGATATTAAAGATTATGATTTCTCAATACAGTACCACCAAGGGAATGAAAATAACGTAGAAGATGCCATGATAATGGAAGATCAAAATATACTAACCAAAATGATTATTTATAAGGATATTTTATTTAGGGATCTAGTAATGATGTATATGATAATTATTAAGGAATTTAATTAATCTATCTATTTTCAATAGATATCTAAACAATCATTATTGGAAATGATAGGTATTTTAAAATTTTTTGATTATAATTTTGAAAAGAAAATTAATGTTGTGAATGATGGAAAATTATAATTCATTGTTTGTAAGGATGGAGTTGATATATTTGGAATGAGACTATGTGTTCCATAAATAATTATGATGATGAGATAATTTATTTATGCTGATAATAACTTTATTTTTTCTATACACCATGGTAGAACGTAGATATATAAATATTTGAAGGAATAATTTAGGTGGGATAAAACACAGAAAAAAATTGATTATTATGTGTCCTGATGCTTGGATTTAACACAAGTGTCAGCTGATAGAATACATCCTAGAGGATTCATGTAACCACTACCAATTACAATGTGGAAATGGGGTGACATTACTATATAATTTTAATTGCATTACTAAAAAATCCAAGAAAGAATGATGAAATATGGGTTATTATTGAATAGCTCACCAAATCTAGAAATTTCCTCATTGTAAGAGAACATTTATCCATTTATCTCCCTGAATATATTTATATTAATGAATTTTTAAGACTTCATGGAACACCACATTCAATTTTTTATTATTGTGATCCTATATATTCATTGAAATTCTACAAATTTCTATAGAATGATTTTGATAATACGATTTTTTTAGAACCATGTATCACCCTTAGGCTGCTGTATAATCAAAATGGACTATTTCAACATTATGAGTCCTGATTTTGTTATTTTATATTTCATTTCATGGTATTTTGGTTTAATATTTACCTTTGGTAGAGAAATAATATAAAACCAGATTATATATAGGTGTTTATAATGATCTGTATGAGGATTTATAAGGAATGAGATTTCATACATAAATATATTTAGATGAAATTAGTGAAATGAAAATTTTAGGCCGAAATCATGTGAAATAGACATTAGAAAATGTAAATACTATTTAGACCCATATTGAAGGAGCTCAAAATTGGAAAAAACAGTTCTGATAATTGAAGGAAAGATTTATAATTTCATGTGTTAGATCATATTTTATTGAAATTATATCTATATGATGGTTTTATAATGTTTAGTGATAAATTTTAATTTATCCAAAGGTGAATCCAGTCTTTTAAAATTCAATAAATAATTGGAGTTGTGGCTTACCATTCTGTAATGTTACCAAATATATCTGAAGTAAAAGATGTGTCCCATATGTTATTGTTAATAAATTACATGATGAAAACATTCAAGTTTATCACTTAATAAGAAATATAATTTTAACTTTATTTATATTACTATGAATATCCTATTGAGATTTTAGATACTCAATTAAAAGTGTTGAATTATCATATGACTCAGCTACAAAAGGTATATTGGAGAAATCAAATGATAAAAGAAGTGATGCGGGAACCTAAGGAAATTTTGATGAAGGACTACCCAAATCCATTCAAAAGGATGCATTTGTTAAATTTTAATGAATTTTTTGAACGATGGAATAATGTATCACCCTAAGCCTTTAAAATATATATTTTTTAAATAAACAAATTTTCTTCAATAGCATGTGATATGTGAAACTTCGAGGCTAAATGATCTGTAATATAGTATAGCATTATAACCAAGATATTAAATTGGTGGGAATGAATAAAAATAAAAACTTTATGAAATATATAAATTATTCACACATTTATAAATAAATTCATCAGTTATCAAATGATTAGTAACAAAAGTAAATGTTTTTTGAATGAAAAAATGATTTTATATCTTACGGAGATCAATTTTTATGCAAAAAATATATTTTTATATTAATTAAATTATTCAGTATTGGTGAATGTTTCAAATAAGTTTAAATATTATGTTTTCAAAAAAATTGATCATTCATGTACTATTTTTTAGTCAGGATAATATAATAAATCTTGTTTTATGCTTAAAAATGTATTTTTTTAATATTATTCTCATCAGGGTTTTCAAATTTATTTTCAAAAGTGTTTGTTTTCTTTTGGAAAATAGTTTTTAAAATATTAAAAGAATTTTTTAAATAAACATGTAAACATTTTCTTATTTTAATTTTATGGGAATTTTTATAAAGGATGAATTTTTCCAGGAATATCCAAAATTGGTATTTTCTATTGTAAAATGTGTTTACATTTAAAGAACATAAAAATTAATATTCTATTTATTATGTTTTTAAAAATATAATTAATTCAAATATATTATAATTAATACAATTTTGGGTATTTTATTTTATTTTATTTTTTGATTTTTTATTAAAAAATATATTTTATTTGAGAAAACATTTCTTTGTGAAACTGAAATTTCATCGTGCATATGGTTTTGTCTTTAAAATAAATTCAATCTTCTATATGAATTGAATTTGATAAAATGGATTACATATTTACAATAATAATAATTATTATTATTATATGATATGGTGAAATTAATTTTTGTTCATAACGAATAGTCAAAATCATAAAAATTAATTATAGTTGTTAATGATAAAAACAACATTAAAGTGGTTTAATCTAGATGATATGGGTGATTTTTCCAACCTATCATGCCAAAGTACTTTTTATTGAAATATTTATATCTTATGCTATCACAATTAAAAATATATTTCATTTTGGAATATATTTTCTTGGGAATAAATTTATCATTTTGTATTACATTATGAAAATTCCAAGTAGGCACAACACAACACATATAAAAATACACCACTCTACTCTCCAATACGCACTTTCTGAGAACAATGGTTTCGAAAATTAATTCTAAAATACCATATTCAAATCCATCCACACTACATAGAGTTCATAATTTTTTTACAAAACCATACTCATAATGTTTTTTTGTATAGACATAAATAGGTTATCAAAAGAAGAGGTATAGTTCTTTACACCATGCCTTCATTTTATTTAATCCTATACTCCCAAAAAACCCTCATAGACTATGATAAAACAATAAATAAAATATATTTACTATACTGATATATTTTATGATTATGGAGTAACATATATCCATCCACTATTCTATTAAATGTGAAATAAAATCTCCGATCATGTGTACGACCTACTACCGACTCCTGAACCAATGAAATTCATTTTCCATCACTGCCTCCCACGAATGGATATAATGATGAATTTAATGTATGTGTGTCTATATATATATATGTGATATTAATGAAATAATTTAAAATCATTATTTATAATATCTTATAAACTTTTTTCCCATCCAATCTGTTGGAAAATGATTATGTTTCTCATGTGTATGTTTGGAATACCTCCTCCATGTAGCGATGCGATACATTTTCATTTTATTTTGAAATGGTTGTTAGTAAAGGAAGAATTAATAAATATATTTTATATATATTACAAAATATTTATCATGTAAACACTATTTATTATTTAAAATCATTTCATCATATCCGTTAAAAAAAGGAATCATCATTCATCCATACATACGACCAACTGTATCCATAAACATTAGAACTCATTTTTCATTATTTAATTTTTTTGGATGAATCAAAAATATTTTTATAATTCATATATATGATATTTGAATAATAAATATTGTTTTATATATTATATAACAACAATAAAATTACAAGGAATGAAACTAATGGACGAAAACATATATTAAGAACAAACTAGTTATAACGCAAAATAGGGATTTTATAAAGAATTGTTAATAAAATGGTGATAAAATGTTGTAAGTAAATAATATATGGAATGATATATATGATTATGGATATGTAATATATATATGTAATATATCTATATTTACCATAATATATAGTTATACACAAACGAAGGAATTCAAACATTAGGTAATAGTTTATTTAATAATGTCACTATTATAAGAGATTTTTATGATAAAGTATCTGCTAGGTCAACTATTTGGTATATCTATCTTTAATGAAATATATTTTTATGTAATATGGTTATTTATGTAAATAACATGTTTCCTTCATTTTCAACTCTTTTGGTACTAAATATTCTAAAACCGTTATTTTAAGTAAAACAAAATTTATTTTTGTACTCTTCCAAGGAATAATTTTATTCAATGTATATATTTTTAATAAAGTGATTACAATTTTTTACTATTATATAATGATTTTCTAAATACATTTCTACCCATGTTTTTTTAAATAGGTTATAATTAATCTTCATATTGTTTTATAAATTAGGTACAGTTTGACTTTATACAAAAAAAAAGTTATCATTATTTTGACACACTAAGCATGAACATAAATTACATAAATCATTAATGACCATTGATTTTAATCTTACATTATAAGATTCTGTGAAAATTTTAGAATATAAATTATTTTATAATATTCTATAATTTTTTAGTATTTAAAATTTATTTTTTAAGCTAAAAGCATTTATTCCTCAATATTTTTTTAATGAAAATTTAATGGTATTTATGTTCATCAATGAAAAAATCATTATTTTACATATGATACATTAAGTATGTATTGTAATGATACTGTACTTATAATTTCACTTGATTTTTTATGTTCTATTTGACTTTGGATGTACAATTTTGGTACAATTTTCTATATTACTCTGGATGGTTTATGATTATGTTTATTGATTGGGGAAAATATTAACATTTCATGTGATAGTTTTTAAATAATTTTTTTACATTGATTTTTATTCACCCATTTCATACAAGGATGGAATTGGAATTTCTAATTGATGGGCAGGGCCCACTATAGCCCCTCGGTTCATTAGTAGATCTCATGAGACAATCTTACTAGGGTATTTGGCTGAAGCATTAAACATTTATATAAGATGTATTGGAGTGAGGAATTGATGGAATATTTATGTTATCCTACATTATTAATTCCATAATCATGAGATTAGTTATTGTTTTCCATGTGATTATTTGATTATTTTTGGTACCCATGTAATAGTTTTAAGATCATTTGATTATTTATATGGATTATTTGATCATAATTTATTCCTGCCATATTATATTTTATGATCACATTATTGATTTAATTAAATATATTTTTGGACATTTACCCTTCCATATTGATTGTTCCATATTTATTCATGATATATTCCATTGTATTAATTCCCTTTCATAGTATCTGATATCACCCATTTTTTATATTTTCATAGAATTCCTTCCCCTTTTAAAACGTTCTCCCCCATAGTTACACATTCTTCCATATTTTAAAAAATACTCCTCCTTTGTGATTTACAAAAAAGTAGGGGGAAGATATTATAATGCCTAAAAATGGATTAGAGAGAAAAATATTGTATAGAGATATAAATTATTTGATTTTCTAAAAGGTTTTAATGAAGTCTTTTATATGAAATAAAAATTTCAATCAAATTGATGAAAATATCCATGGAGTTTTTTTAAAACGTGATACAACAAGAGTTAAAAAAATAATTTCTTGTGCTTGTAATTCTACATGTATTTCTTCGTATGATCAAAGACAACCATGATCATCTTCATGAAATATTTTCAATAATCCATAAGCTTTTTCATAGATTTCGTATGAGAGTGAATAATTTGTTCTTGGACATTAAAAAACTGATCCAGATTCCGAATTGATTTTTCTGGAGAAAAAAGAGTCTCTTATAAGGATAAAATTTGAGATTCCGGATCCAAAATAATTTCTTCCTAAGGAAAATAATTTTATTCGTGAGATGTTAATATGTATTATTGAGCATGCCATATTTCATTAATATTTTATTCTTGAACCTAATACATTTCATATTTTACACTAGTTACATTTTCTTTAACTTCAATTTTTTTTGGCCCGAAATAAATTTTCATTATTTACAACTGATAATTTAATCATGAATTATTTAAACTATTATATTTGAGTATCGTTGAAAATATGGGAATTTCAAAAAATAGTACTTTATAATTTTTTTCACTAACCAAATTGTTAAAGTCTACTGAGAGTTTATTTACCAGACTCATTATATCTTCAATCTTATCATTAGGATGCTTGACATTCCCATCAATATTATATGACCAATGTAAAACATTATGTCAAAACTTACTATGTTCATCAGAAAATTCTTAAAAACACATTGAATTCAGCTTCGAGTTTCAGAAATATCTCACTCAAAACATTGATTGTGTCCATTATTTCATTACGGGTATTATAAAAAATATCAATAATTACATCCAACTTTGGACAATAAGGAATGATGTTTTGAGTCTTATTTAATGCATGTTCAATGTATTAAACTCTTTTGATTGTAATAGTTCGATTATAATAAGTTTTACCCTAGAAATCAAGAAGATCACCATAGTGAGTTCCTAATATCACAACCTCAATGTTTTGATTATCATTTTTTTGGAATCTTATTTATTTGAACATCCAAGCATGAATAAATTTATTGGATTCTATTTTATAATCAACATTCAATGATTATTGTATTCCTTGGGAAATAAATTTACTTGAATTTTCTTCTGAGTAGTTAATTGGAATTGTATCGGTGAGAGATTTTTGAATTTCATGAGATCCCTTTTCTTTTGGATTATATTTTTTCTTCCTCTGTACTCTTATATTAAATTTCTTGTTCTTCATCAATGAAGTTATCTATGTGGATAATATCAGAATCCTCTTATTCATGAGGTGTAAATTCTTCTAAAAACTTTTATTTCTCCTTCTCTTTTATCCAAAAAAGATGGTATTACTGATTTAATAGGATCTGGATTCCTAGTAGATATACCAGCACTGCATTTCTCTATAGTATTTAACATATTGTTAATATCAAAAAAAATTTATATTATCTTTTTTTCTCATATTATTTTTCTTAATGATAGGTTGTTTCTTCCATCTGATTCTTTTTATCAAGGGCATTTGCTAGATTGAGACTAAATTTTGGATCTCTTTATTTATTCTAATCATGTTCTCTGCAACACTATTCATCAATTCCGCCTCCATAGACACTTTTATTATTTGATTTTGGAATGATATTATACTTTTCTTTCTATTGATTTTCTGAAATAGTCCAGGCATGAGTTTCAGAAGCTTCGACTTTAGGGACTTATCCTTCAGCATTCTTAACAAACATCTTATAACCAGAATCAAAATTGATTTTCATCCTTCTTAGTCTCTCATCACTGATCCAAAAAATTATCAAATTTATCTGTATTGAATCAATTTGGATGTTTAATACATTAGGATTTCATGAATAAACTTTCATTGAATGGTTGGGAACAATATGAACCGTGACTTAATAGCTCTTGATTTGATATTTTTTAAAGTTATGAAGATGTAACCAATAATATTTATCATACTCATATTAAAAATATTATAAGGGTTGACGATATCTGATAACTTTAATGTTTTTTTCTCTTCTTCAGGTAATTAAAAATCCATCCATCCATTAAGTGATTAGCATATTATCTACTGAATGATGATTTACCTATCTTTTTTATTAGTACACCTCAAACATGTATTTTTTGGATTTTTCTCTTTATAAAGAACCTATGGTAATTAGAAATTTTTATAAGAGAAAAAATTATCTCCCTCATATAGATTCTTGCGAAAAAACTGCTACTTATTTTACTGAAATATTGATTTTATGGTCATACACTTGAAAAGCTACCTCCAGGTTTTCTTAAACAACCTCCAATGTTTTGTACAATTGAATTCATTTATAAGGAATTATTAGATCCTAAAAATTCGGTTTCTCTACCCATAAATATTCCCATCCTCATAATTTAATAATTCTTTTTAGAGTAGAATAATATTTCCCATAGAAATCCATTTTAAGAATCCTTGCTCAAAATAAATTCATCTTTGAACAATACTTCATTCCCATGTGTTTTGGAGATGTTTCTGAGGAAAAAGACATGAATACATAAGAAGACTCTTGGTACAAGTAATATTTGTCTTAGTTATTTGATAAGGGGGGGGGGAGATTCGACATATAATATGGAAATTATGATGTGGGATAGGGATGGGGGTCCCAATTTATTGGCGTAGTGAAGTGAACCTTAGAATTCTACAATCCAGATAAGATCAAGATGATATAACAGTTGAAAACATTTGAACTCTTAAGGTTTAAAAAAATTGTAATTCATGATGAATCTGATAATGTTTTCAAACAAAGTGAAATATTTGAAATACAAACAATTTGAAATGTAATATAAAGTGTTTGGTTCAAAAATTGTACATGTTGTAGTTTCATGATAGGTGTATGTTGAGTCAATAAGGTTTTTCTTATGACTTTTCCATTCCGTCTTGTTTTTATAATCACAAACACCTTATCTTAAGGCAAATCTTATTTTACCCTATATTTTACTTCTATAAGGAAAATTTCCTTAACCAACAAAATATACCCTTACCTAGACTTCATTGTTCTTATCCATATTTTTCATAAGTATAAAAATTGGATACGTATACAAAACCTCTGCATCATATAATACGTAGATATGAATCATTTTGTCAAAGACTCCAAATTATGTATACGAAATCTCATGAAGTTCAACTCCGAATTCAGGATATAAACTCTCATGTAGTTCAACTCCGAATTCTGGATAAGAACTCTCATGTTGCTCAACTCCATATTATGGATACGAACTCTTATGTAGTTCAACTATGAATTCTAGATATGAACTCTCATGTAGTTCAACTCCGAATTCTGGATACGAGCTCTTGTAATGTTCAGCTCTAGATCCTGTATACGAACTCTCATGAAGTTCAACTCCGAATTCAGAATACCAACTCTTATGAAGTTCAAATCTGAATTCTGGTTACAAACTTTAGAGTTCTGACTCCGAATTATGAATCAGAATTATGATTACAAACTTTCTGAGTTCTGACTTCGAATTCTGAATTTGAATTCAGGATACAAACTTTTCTTCATTCTGACTCCGAGTTCTCTGAATAACATACTCCAAACTCCTATGAGTTCTGACTCAGAATTCTCATGAACTCTGAATCTGAACATTGCAAGTTTAGGTAATGAATTCTAAGGAATTCAGATTCTAAATTTCCAAGAAATTCAGACTTCGTAACTCTATAGAATTCAGGTTTCGAATTCCTACAAAACAAAATCTGAATATTCCTGTATTGTAGACTTTGAATGCATTTAATTACATTTAGAACATTCATATTTTCTTACATTCCGAATATCAATTTTTGGTTATGCTTTCCCTTATTCTATTATAAAACGACGTCGTGCCTTCAGTTTTCAACTAACCATTGTTTTAGTTACACGTGTACATGTCCCTCCTAAATTCAATGAAAAATAAGACCATTGGAGGAGGGAGCCGACCGTTGGAGTTGTGCCTATAAATAATAGCTCATTTGAAAAGAGCTCGACCCACTTGGATACACTTGAACCTTACTTTTGACTATTGTGCTTACATGATGTTGAAGTGATTTCAAGATAGAGAGGCTCTTATAAACTCTCAAGCTTCATGAAGATAGTTTGAACGGCTTGTTCAAACATTTCTTCATGCAGACTTGCTTCGTGTGACTCCAATTGTTGTTGTGTACAATCGAGGGCTTCCGGGGATAGGAAGACAGAGGTGTCCACTACCTGATAGTTAAGGGCTTGCGGAGATAACAAGACAGACTCCAATCTTCATATCTACGGATTACCCTAGTGTGGGTAAAACAGACTTTCTTGAAATTATAAATCAAGGGACCTTTATCCAAGGTTGTTGGATACCATTATCTTTGGGTTAAATGATTTACTACTTGTTACTAGTTTTGTTTCAAGTTTTCCACTGCATTTTGTATTGTTGAGTAATGTATAACTTTCTTATACTTCCTCACACTTGTATTCTGATTTAGTTAGATTCTATACGCTTTAAGGTGGAGTTTTAGTTGTTGTATACTTTTTTTAAGTTTCATTTCCGGAATCACTTTTTCGGAATCAAGCAAGTTATTAGAACTTAGAGGTCTTGTGAATTATCTTGTTTAACCTTGTTAAAAATAACCATCTTTAAAAGTTCCAAAGGAATTTTTAAAAGTAAAATTCACCCCCTCTTGTATTTGAGCATCTCATGTTTACATATTCTATCCTACATTTGGTATTATAGAGTATATCATACTCACATACCATCTCACAATGTATTGATTTCAATATATTTTTCAATTGAAAGGTATGAAATCAAAACAATAATGTAAAATTATGATACGATTCCAATTTCAAGTACTATAATATAAATCTCAAATACAATTGATATTTTATTGGTACGAGAGTGTAACTGATAAGATAGAGATCTAATAAAACATGAAATTGATTCAAAAAATTAATCCCATTAAAAAGTTGAAACTGATTAAAAATATGAAACCGATTAAAAAATAATTCTTTTAAATACATGATAATGATAAAAAAACAACAAACTGATTAAAAACATGAAACTGATTAAAAACATGAAACCTATTAAAAACATGTATCCAATTTAAAACATGAAACGATACATATGTTCTCCCCCATTAGAAAAGAGTATATTAATGTAAGGAGATGATTAAAAAAAATAATTGGATATAAATGATTACATGAAAGTAATCATTCCAAGATTCAATTTAATTTATTCAAATTCATTGGAATGTATGGTTTTTGTAAAAATATCAACAAGTTGTTCTTGTGATCCGATGATTTGCAAAATGATATATCTTTTATATGTGTAATCCCTAATAAATTGATGCCTAATATATATGTGATTTTTATGAGATTTATGTGAATTGTTTTTCATAATTCAATGACAATAGTGGTTTTACATAGTCTTTGAGTTTTAGTAAAACTCTTTCCATAGTCAGTGAGTGCGTGTTGCATCCATAACACTTGATCATCTGAAATTCTAGATGTAACATATTCATCTTCAGCAGTGGAAAGTGCTACTGAGTGTTATTTCCTACAGGACCATGAAACTAATGAATATTTTAATAAATAAATGGTTCCAAATTTATTTTTCCTATCCATTCCACAATCACAAAATACAGCGTCTAAAAAAACTAAAACAGAAAAATTTCCAGATTTTAAAAAATGTCCCAAATCTGTAGTTCCCATTAAATTTAAAAAAAATTGTCACTAAATTTAAATGAGATTCATGGTAATTTTCTTAGAATATTACAAATAAGAATACTGAAAACATTGAGTCTGTTCGACTAGATATTAAGTATTGCAGACTTCCTATAATACCTCTAAATGTATTTTGATGCACTGGTTGTCCAGTTTCAGGAGGAACAAGGGCATTCGATGTAGCGATTATAATAACTATACTTTAGGTGTTTTTATATCAATAATTTTTAAGAAAATATTTATTATAATTATGTTGATATATATAGATTCTTTCTGATTTTTGGGATATTTGAAATCCCAGGAAAAATGTTAACTCACCCATCATACTCATTTCAAAATCAGATTTCATAAGATCAATAAATGATTATGTTAAGGATTGATATGTTGATCTGAATATATTTCCATTTATATAAATTTGAACAATCAAAATATTTTCATTATATTTCATTTTAAAATGAGTTGGATCATCTGGTCCCTTAACATTATTTTTTTGTTTCAAAAATCATGTAATTCTATCATATCGGGATCTAGGGGATTTTTTAAGGCCATATAATGGTTTGAATGTTTATGAACATGTTCATAATGTTATGTGCCTAAAAAATAGAGAGTTATTTAAAAAACCGTCATCTTGATCATATCCATTAAGGAAAGAGCACTTCAAATCCATTTGAAAATGTTTGAAATTAAAGAATACTAAAAAGGAAAATAGAAATTGAATTGATTTAAGTCTAGATACTGGAGCATAGGATTATTCATAGTCTAGTCCATCTTGTTGAATGTAGTGTTTTGAAACTAATTTATCTTCTATTTCTAACTATGAATCAATTTTTATCACATTTATTTTTAACGATCCATTTTATGCCATTAACAATGGTTTCGTTAGGTCTTTCAACCATGTTCCAAACATTGTTTCTTTCAAATTCATTTATCTCATCGTACATAGTCTTTATCAAATTTTCATAACCTAAAGCCTCTTTATGAAATTTTTGGTCCATATTGAGTATAAAATTAAAGATGATCTACTTAGTTTCATAAATAACTTCTAGTCCTTATGGGTTGATTGACATCACCAATAATATTATTGCTAGGATGATTCCAAAGAAGCGAATGATTTAGAATTTATAAAATCTATTCAACCACACAATGTAGAAAGTCTCAAGCGGTAAATATTTCAGAAATAATTTGATGAGAATTTTTCTTATTAGAAGAGTCCACTATCGAAGGTTGATAATCAATTTTGGAAAAAACATAAAAATATGTAGGTTTGGGTAGATTAAAAACAAGATTATTAGATTCGTGAAATATTTCATGTTCTTTTTTTTCAACAGTAGAATAATTTTTGTTGAAGTTTATAAGGCTTAAAGGAAGTGGAAAAGACTAAGAAAACACCTTAATCAAATTGGGATCCAAATTTATGTAAATTATATTCTGTATTCAAAATGAATAATTTCCATACAAAATATCTAATGTTTGTGACTTTTTGTATTCAGGATGTCCATGACTCATATGGTTTTTATAATCAAATGGCCTGATTAAAAATTGATTTATATTATAACAAGAAGTACTCAAAGATTCATCAAAAAATAGTTTTGAAATATAGAATTCAGTCTTCATGATTCTTGTTATCTATTGATGAATTCAGTTCCTTCATTCAACAACACCTTTTTTATATAGAATATTTTATGTTGAGAAGTGAAAAGTAATACCTTTCTTACTAAAAAATGTTTTTAATTTCGAATTTTCAAATTCTCCACCACGATCACTATGAATAACTATCAGTGGATGTTTGTTTCTCAATATTGAATTTGGTCGTAAATGATTTAATATATAAAAGGCTTCATATTTCATTTCTAGAAAAAATTCCCATGAAAATATTATGCAATCATCCACTAAAAACAATACAAAGTATTTTCCTCTAATGAAAATATTTTGTGTTGGACCAATGAGATCCATGTGTACTAAGTGTACTACATTAGTAGTTGAGATCTCATTAGTCTATTTAATTCTTGACATATGTTGCTTTCCATATTGACAAGGGTCACCGACTTTTGGAGAACCAAAATCTAAGATCATGTGTAATGTCCTGGACCCTCCTGGTCCATTACATTACCAATTTCTAGTGTTTGTGACACCCTTGACCCCATATGTAAGTCCGGATCCGAAGGGTGGTGTATCATGGCTGGATGTCACTATGGTGTCACCCATCGGTGACACCGATCGACGTGTCACATATCATTTTGTCACCGATCAGTTCAACGAAGGGCTTGTGAGGCTTTCTTTTCCCAGTTTCCTGTGATGACACTTTTGAGTCTTTTAATTTTCTTAATGTGGTTTAAAGCTATTTTTATCCCCATAAACATTGTTTTAAATCCCCTAAGGGTAGGTGACCCTCAAGAAACCCATTTTACTCTATTTAAATGATAATTTTAACACACACCTATCATGGACATCTCTTCGATGAGAATTAATAAATAAAAAATGTATTCAATCGTGTATAACCTTCCAACCACGTGATGAAACTGCGATCCGCCTTTAAAGCTATCCAATATTTTCATATCACGTAACTCCAAGATATCGCTTTTTTATCACACATGAATTGTTCTTATTCGGGGCTGATCTCTTTTCCTTCTTTCCGTGTTGAGTTTGGTGACCCCATAGTTCCTCCTTTGCACGTCGTGAATCCCTAGTTCTTAGTGCATGGAGGGAAACTTCGATCATTGATCCTCCATGTAACACCCCGAGATTTTATGAAAAATATTCTTTTTAATTTCATTAATGTCTTGTGTTGTACGCTACACCAAAAGGAGTTTGCACAACACATATCCTTGACTTGCCTTTCATTACATGCAATCGCGACCTTCCTTGATAGCGTGTGTAGTACGCAATACCGAGTTTCACTAAACAACGATATGCTATTAAAATATTATTAAAACTAGCCGTTATGAATAGTAATAACCACTTTTTGAAATTTTGTAAATTTTATTTTTTAAAATGGACTTCATTTTTGGATTCGGAATCTCGAAATTAGCTTAGGGTGAAATTTTGGTAATTTTCGGATAACTTTCATATTTTGATGAATAGAGAAAATTACTAAATTTTAATTAAAAACAACATTTTCAATCGAAATAATTAATAGTGATAAATTATTAATTTGAGTGGTTTTAAAGTATATTTAGAAAATATTTTTACAATTTAATACAATGTTGGTCATTGGATGTAATTTCACATTTAAACCAGTTATAAACAAGTGTCAATCTTTTGATAGTTATTATCTTTTTAAAACATGCCTTTTGTTTTGACGACGGAAATTAATTTTTAAATTAATTAATGCAATTGATATGTTTTGAATTTGGTAAAATAGAAATAATTTTTGAGTTCATAATATCAAATATAGCTTAGGCCTAATTTTTGGTATTTTTCTGAAAACTTTCAATTTTTGATGAATAGTGAAACCACTAAGTGGTAGTTAAAAAAAACTGATTTTTTCATAAAACATAATTTTACCGCTTCTGTGAGTGGAATTTCAAAAATCCGAGAGACAAAGTTGATGTCAGTAAGTAAAATGTGGTTCAATGAGATGAAAATAATTTTTGGTGAATAGTAAATTTTTACTTTTATTTACCACTGTTAAAAGTAAATAGGGTAATTAAGGGTAAAAATGATATTATTATTACCCTAACACATGTCCAACTTTTATTGGATAAGTTTAATTCGACCAAAAAAAAGCTTACGAATAAAATATGACCATTTAGGCCCACTTGGATTAGATTAGGACATTTATTATTATTTAATTCAACGAAGAGTTAAAAGAGTTAAAATCAAAGGTTATTTACTAAAACATTTTTAATATAGGATTATACATAAGATAAATTCGATTGTAAATATTCATTAGAAATCTAAAAATATTTCCTACATAATGTTATTTTATTTGTAATTTTTAGACATCAAATAAGGTAATTTATTTATGACACAAAGATGATGCAGTAATTATCTTAATAATGAAATATTGACATAATTGATGTTATAAATACCAAACTAAATGTAATTTAAGACATTTTATGAATTAAAAAAAATTTCTAGGTTAATATGACATTTTAGTATTGATTTAATTAACTTTTTTCTAACTTATCATTCTGTTATGATTTTCAAAAAAATCAATTACTAAATAGTGTCAAAATTGACATAAAATAATTTTTAAAACAAATATTATATTATTAATTGTTATTTTATTTCTAAAAATATAAGGTTCGGCCAAATGACTTAGATAAGTTTAAATATATTAATAATAAAAAATTTGGGGTTCTTTTGGCTTCTTATAGTAAGTTTATTAACCTTATAGTGTAAGAACACAAGAAGACATAGTAAAAGTAAAATTATTTAACTTAATGTTAAATCTAAATGATAAGGTTAAAATAGGAATCTAAACTTGTCTAAATTCTATTGGATGAAATGATTTCGACCCAGCCCCACTTTAGCATCGAAATAAATCAATTTGGAGCTATTTAGAACCGAACTTGACTTTATAATAAAATAATATTTTTAGTTTCTCCAAAGGATCCCCTCTCCTCCCTTATAAAAGGGAACCTCCTCCCTCTCTTCCTCACACAACTTTGAGCCTTCAAGCTCGGCCAACCCCTGCCAAATTCTCTTCTCCACTTCCCTAGAAACATCCTAGAGGTTCTGGTCTTCCTCAAAGATCAATGTTAGTACCCTAAGAGGAGGTCTCAAAGAGGCGCTTCAAAGAAGAGGTAATTTTCGTTACCGATTATTTCACCTTTATTTCTTCTTCCACTCCTTCTTCTTAGGTTGTTTCATTATGAAGTAAAAACATCAGTATCACTCATATACTGCTATGTTATTATAATTATGAAACAAGCCTATTTCACCATCTATCCATCCTACAGAAAACGAAATCACCGCACGTGCGTACGTACGGAATACTGTCTCCACGCCATGGTGAAATCTATTTTCCACCACCACCTTACATGGATGGGTATAATGGTGTAAAGAATAACTATAAATAGTTATTAGAACATCATATTTATTCTGATATATTGTATCATCCACTCCAATTCAATTCAATAATTATGGAAACGATATCATCGCTCGTGCGTACGTACGGACTACCGTCTCCACGACGCGATGAGATTCATTCTCCATGTGAACCATTTAAGAGTGATTATAAAGTATATATATAAGAAATAATAATGAAATATATGACATTATAATGCTACTGTAATTATTTATATATGTATGTCATCTAGTTAATTCCATTCAACTCAATAAGGAAACGAAAACAACGTTCATGCGTACGTACGGCCTACCGTCTCCATGAACGGTGTGTTTCATTTCATTTATCTATCTATTATATATATATATATATATACTAAATATATATGATATATAAATCATGTTTTATATTCTGGGAGTATGTAAATCATGATATAAGTAATAATAATGTCAAGAACAACAAGTCCAAACACCTACGATAAATGAAACGATTTTACCCAAAACGCTTCTTTAACATGGAATTTACAAAAGAACAGGTAATATAAAGTCATAAGTGAACCATATATGATATCATAACAATGAATATGATTCTTTAATATGTTAATGACATTATTTAAATCATTATATAGGAGGTTCGGACACTTACGAAGCAAATCAGACTTAAGGTAAGGGAAATATCACAGTCTCATTTTTATTCGAGATTGTTTATACTTTAGTATTTACTGGGGTATATTTTATCATCCACATCCATGTGTCCTCAATATGTAATATATATATCCTTATACAATAGTTTATATCCAATTTTACCCTTCGGTGAGTTTTTAGTAAATGATATTAAAGGAATCTTTTGTCGTTTTTCATACGATGTACTTTTTTTACTTTTCTGACAGAAGTACGAGAAGAATGTTTTTTTAACTTATACGGCATGAATGGATTTTTGAAACATTATTTCCAAGAAGCTTACTTTAAAAGTTTTCAAGCTTATTTTTAATCAACTTCTTTTAGATTAAAATTGTATGACATGTTAAGAAAGGAAAAAAAAATTTGAAGTTGAAAGGATATTTTCCTCAAGAATGAAGTTCAAGTGTTTTATCAAAATTATTTCCCATATAAGATAATAAAGGGTTCTGTTTCTATCCCTATTTTTACATTGATTTGACTATGTTGTGATGGAATTATGTTTATGAATTCCTTTATCTTATATGAATTGTTTTATGATGTCACGATGTTTAAGATTCCCATTTTTATTACATGGTTTATGCTACGATGTATGGTTTATGATTTTGTGGCACACATAAGAATGGTATCATTATAAGATGGGTGGAACCTATATCTCCCTCCAATGAATTGGGTAAAGATTTTATATCTCATGAGATAGACATGGCTGGAATGGTAGGTTATACTGGTTCAGTGAAACAGGACTGAAACGAGGGTGACTCGGTTCAGAAAGGGACTTTTTCCACTAAGATAGTCTTGGAAATGAGTCTCGACTAACAAGAAATGATTCTCTATGATTATGTGTGTATGCCAAAAAGTTTCATGTTTTAAGTTATGATTATTGGGATTTCATTTCACTACTATGATTTATCCCATGCTATGAAATTATGCTCTCTTTTGCAGGTTAAGATTTCCAAAATGTTATGTTCTTATGAATATGATGTGATTGATATTTATTTTGTTTACCCTTACTGAGAATTTGAGCTCACCCTTTTATGTTTTTTTCCCCAGGATATAAAGAAAGGTTTTAGGTATAAAAAAAGGAAGATCTTTATGGGAGATGTTGAAGATCTTTCACCATGATTAGAAGATTACGTTCTGAGTTTCCAAAGACACTAAACTATTACGATCCTTGTGTGTGTGTTTTTGTTATGTTCTAAGTATTCCGAAAAAGTAATGTAATGTCCATGTACGTCAGGCTTCGGGTATCTACAGTTGGTATCAGAGGAAAGGTTTATTCAACCTTTGGAAACTAGGATGCATGAACATTAGTGAGATCCCTAGAGATATTTATAAGGTATGTCTAGGGATGTCCCTACAGATAAGTGTACGTATAGGATATAGTCCTAGAACTATGGTAACGATATTAGATAAACCAAAGATGTTAGATATTGAAGTTACTCCTCCTTTATTATGAATTTTTTCCTCTCACACTATTCTTTTTGGGTTTTAGAAAATGGCTGGAAACAAGATGATTCACGATAATGGAATATATGATGGAAAATGGAATGATATTCTTCATGAGCAACCAAATGAAATGGGATTTGGAAGTCCAAAAATCATTATTATGCCGAATCAGCAATCTCATAATATGATCAATAAAGTAAATTTTGGTAAGCTTTCTGACTCGGCTAATAAGAGAAAGATGGAGATTTGTGATGATCATAGAGGAATGAAAGTTCAATTTCCCCTATGCAAATCATGTGGGAAGAGGCATCAAGGAGACTGTTTCAAAGGAACTGGAAGATGCTTTGGGTGTGGAAAATAAGGACACAAATCCAGTAAGTGCAATGGAAAAGGATCAGTTAACACCAGGGATGAGGATAATGGTAGTGCTACGACATCAACAATGTTTAAATGTTTTAAATGTGGAATGTACGGGAATTATGAAAACCAATTCCCTAAGGGAAAGTCTCATGAAGACAATTAGTATGGTCGTATCGGTAGTATTTATGTTGTTGATGATGATGAGGCTACAAATGATATGTGAGATGAAAGAATTGTTGAAGCTCGATCAACAATTTAATAATGTAGTGGAATGATTACATGTTTATCATGTGTAATGTTGTATAAGTAATCTCATGGTACTATGGAATAAAGAGACATCTAAGGATTGTTACAATGTTGTCTTCCCTTGAGTTTTGAAAGTGTATGATTAATGGTACCAGTATCCATGAAAGGTTATTCAAATATTTTTGGAATGTAGATGATATGCGCATAATGAAGGGATAAGGAGAAAATTAAATGTTTGATAGTATTCATGAACTCATGACTGATATAAGGAGAAGGTCATGTCATGGTTTGAGTATATAGAATTTTTGGATTTTGGTATGTGGAAATAGTTAACTTTTGACTGCATTCATGTTTTCACTAAGGTTCAATGGGTATTCATTTTTCAAGAGAATACATGATTAAGGTATTCACATGTTTGTAATTTGACCAACAAGATATATCTTATGATATATGGGGGATAAATGATGGAATTCACGTGATTGTTATGTGACATTTCAAGTAATCATTTCTATACTATGAGCTTGGACCGAAGTATTTTGGATAAGCCTAAAGATTGGGATGGATTATGTTGGACATAAGTTAGTATTGTTTAAGGAAAGAAGTTTTTTTTCGATATTATTGATGGGATGTTATAGTAATATAGTTTTCGAAAAAGGACAACCTGTAGGATGGGTGACAGCCCATCGCGTCGGACAAGGCTGTGGGAATCGAACCCACAACCGAAGTGCGACTGGCCTTTATCGCCTACCACTGGCCTACAGGAATTCCCTGGTTAGTAGAAACTAGTTTTATTTTATTAAGCGGTATGATATATGAAGTATAAGTTCATTTTTTGGAACCATATACGATTAACCATAAGATGGACTTATAACTTTTGATAACCTTTTGTTTGAAAGAGATGGAATGAACCATCATTCTATCACATGATCTGCTAACACTTCAGGAATGACAAATTCAACTTCATTTCTTTAAGAGATGAAGTGGAAATTGTCCAAAGAACTAAAAACGGTGAAACTATACCAAAATCACGAAAGTATTTCTTCTAATTCCAATTTCATCAACTTTAGGGAAATGATCTTGAAAACCAAAAATGTTGTCTTAGTGGTCTTATATCTGATGAATCAGATGGTACGTTAGATCATCACAAATTTATGGCTTTGTGATTGCTAGTTTTTCCATATCCATGTTATATACCACTCTCCATCAGAACATGATGGTTAGATTTTCTCTTCCATATCCATATTTTCACCTATGTGGAAACCCAATGATTAGTTTATTTGGGTAACCGTTAAGTTTCATAATTTTGTTTTTAAAGATTGGTTTTGGTATTCCTTTTTACGATGTGGGTTTCGAATAAAGAAACTTTCGAATAGTAAACCATTTATAACCCCGACGAATTTCGAGGGCGAAATTCATTTTAAGGGGGGTAGAATGTAACACCCCGAGATTTTATGAAAATATTCTTTTTAATTTCATTAATGTCTTGTGTTGTACGCTACACCAAAAGGAGCTTGCACAACACATATCCTTGACTTTCCTTTCATTACACTCAATCGCGACCTTCCTTAATAGCGTGTGTAGTACGCAATACCAAGTTTCACAAAACAACGATATGCTATTAAAATATTATTAAAACTAGTCGTTATGAATAGTAATAACCACTTTTTGAAATTTTGTAAATTTTATTTTTCAAAATGGACTTCATTTTTCAATTCGGAATATCGAAATTTGATTAGGGTAAAATTTTGGTAATTTTCGGATAACTATCATATTCTGATGAATAGTGAAAATTACTATATTTTAATTAAAAACAACTTTTTCAATCGAAATAATTAATAGTGATAAATTATTAATTTGAGTGGTTTTAAAGTATATTTAGAATATATTTTTACAATTTAATACAATGTTGGTCATTGGATGTAATTTCACATTTAAACCAGTTATAAACAACTGTCAATCTTTTGATAGTTATTATCTCTTAAAAACACGCCTTTTGTTTTGAAGACGGGAATTAATTTTTAAATTAATTAATGCAACTGATATGTTTTGAATTTGGTAAAATAGAAATCATTTTTGAGTTCATAATATCAAATATAGCTTAGGCCTAATTTTTGGTATTTTTCTGAAAACTTTCAATTTTTGATAAATAGTGAAACCACTAAGTGGTAGTTAAAAAAACTGATTTTTTCATAAAACTTAATTTTACCGCTTCTATGAGTGGAATTTAAAAACTCCTAGAGACACGGTTGATTTCATTAAGTAAAATGTGGTTCAATGAGATGAAAATAATTTTTGGTGAATAGTAACTTTTTACTTTTATTTACCACGGTTAAAAGTAAATAGGGTAATTAAGGGTAAAAATCATATTATTATTACCCGAAAACATGTCCAAATTCTATTGGATAAGTGTAATTCGACCAAAAACAAGCTTAGGAATAAAATATGACCATTTAGGCCCACTTGGATTAGATTAGGACATTTATTATTATTTAATTCAAAGAAGAGTTAAAAGAGTTAAAATCAATGTTTATTTACTAAAACATTTTTAATATAGGGATATACATAAGATAAATTCGATTTTAAATTTTCATTAGAAAGCTAAAAAGATTTACTACATAATTATATTTTATTTGTAATTTTTAGACATCAAATAATTTAATTTATTTATGACACAAAGATGATGAAGTAATTATCTTATTAATGAAATATTGACATAATTAATGTTATAAATACAACAATAAATGTAATTTAAGCCTTTTTATTAATTCCACTAATTTTATAGGTTAATATGACATGTTAGTACTGATTTAAGTAACTTTTTTCGAACTTATCATTCTGGTATGATTTTCACAAAAATCAATTACTAAATAGTGTCAAAATTGACATAAAATAGTTTTTTTAAAAAAATATTATATTATTAATTGTTATTTTATTCCTAAAAATCTAAGGTTCGTCCAAATAACTTAGCTAAAGTTATATATATTAATAATAAACAATTTGGGGTTCTTTTGGCTTCTTATAGTATGTTTATTAACCTTATAGTGTAATCACAGAAGAAGACACGGTAAAAGTAAAATTATTTAACTTAATGTTAAATCTAAATGATAAAGATAAAATAAGAACCTAAACTTGTCTAAATTCTATTGGATGAAAGGAATTCGACCCATCCCCACTTTATCATCGAAATAAATCAATTTTTATATATTTAAAACCGAACTTGACTTTATAATAAAATAATATTTTTAGTTTCTCCAAAGGATCCCCTCTCCTCCCTTATAAAGGGGAACCTCATCCCTCTCTTCCTCACACAACTTTGAGCCTTAAAGCTCGGCCAACCCCTGCCAAATTCTCTTCTACACTTCCCTAGAAACATCCTAGAGGTTCTGGTATTCCTCAAAGATCAATGTTAGTACCCTAAGACGAGGTCTCAAAGAGGCGCTTCAAAGAAGAGGTAATTTTCGTTACCGATTCTTTCACCTTTATTTCTTCTTCCACTCCTTCTTCTTAGGTTGTTTCATTATGAAGTAAAAACATAAGTATCACTCATATACTGATATGTTATTATAATTATGAAACAAACCTATTTCACCATCTATCCATCCTACAGAAAATGAAATCACCGCGCGTGCGTACGTACGGAATACTATCTCCACGCCGTGGTGAAATCTATTTTCCACCACCACCTTACATGGATGGGTATAATGGTGTACAGAATAGCTATAAATAGTTATTAGAACATCATATTTATTCTGATATATTGTATCATCCACTCCAATTCAATTCAATAATTATGGAAACGATATCATCGCTCGTGCGTACGTACGGACTACCGTCTCCACGACACGATGAGATTCATTCTCCATGTTAACCATTTAAGAGTGATTATAAAGTATATATAAGAAATAATAATGAAATATATGTAATTATAAAGCTACTGGATTTATGTATATATGTATGTCATCTACTTAATTCCATTCAACTCAATAAGGAAACGAAAACAGCGTTCATGCGTACGTACGACCTACCGTCTCCATGAACGGTGTGTTTCATTTCATTTATCTATCTATTATATATATATATATATACTGAATATATATGATATATAAATCATGTTTTATATTCTGTAAGTATGTAAATCATGATATAAGTAATAATAATGTCAAGAACAACAAGTCCAAACACCTACGATAAATGAAACGATTTTACCCAAAACGCTTCTTTAACATGGAATTTACAAAAGAAAAGGTAATATAAAGTCATAAGTGAACCATATATGATATCATAACAATGAATAAGATTCTGTAATATGTTAGTGACATTATTTAAATCATTATACAGGAGGTTCAGACACTTACGAAGCAAATCGGACTTAAGGTAAGGGAAATATCACAATCTCATTTTTATCCGAGATTTTTTATACTTTAATATTTACTGGGGTATATTTTATCATCCACAACCATGTTTCCTCAATATGTAATATTTATATCCTTCTACAATAGTTTATCTTCAATTTTACCCTTTAGTGTGTTTTTAGTAAAATATATGAAATGAATCTTTTGTCGTTTTTCATACGATGTACTTTTTTTACTTTTCCGACAAAAGTACGAGAAGAATATTTTTTTAACTTATACAGCATTAATGGATTTTTAAAACATTATTTCCAAGAATATTCCTTTAAAAGTTTTCAAGCTTATTTTTAATCAATTTCTTTTAGATTAAAATTGTATGACATGTTAATAAAGGAAAAATATTATTGAATTAGAAAGGATATTTTCCTCAAGAATGAAGTTCAAGTATTTTATCAAAATTATTTTCCATCTAAGATAATAAAGGGTTCTGTTTCTATCCCTATTTTTACATTGATTTGACTATGTTGTGATGGAATTATGTTTATGAATTCCTTTATATTATATGAATTGTTTTATGATGTCACGATGTTTAAGATTCCCATTTTTATTACACGGGTTATGCTACGATGTATGGTTTATGATTTTGGGGCACACATAAGAATGGTATCATTATAAGATGGTTGGGACCTATATCTCCCTCCAATTCATTGGGTAAAGATTTTATATCTCATGAGATAGACATGGCTGGAACGGTAGGTTATATAGGTTCAGTGAAACAGGACTGAAACGAGGGTGACTCGGTTCAGAAAGGGATTTTGTCCTCTAAGATAGTCTTGTCAATGAGTCTCGACTAACAAGAAATAATTCTCTATTATTATGTGTTTATGCAAAAAAGTTTCATGTTTTAGGTTATCATTATTGGGATTTCATTTCACTACTATCATTTATCCCATGCTAAGAACTTATGCTCTCTTTTGCAGGTTAAGATTTCCAAAATGTTATGTTCTTATGAATATGATGTGATTGATATTTATTTTGTTTACCCTTACTGAGCATTTGAGCTCACCCTTTAATGTTTTTTCCCCAGGATATAAAGAAAGGTTTTAGGTATAAAAAATTGAAGATCTTTGTGGGAGATGTTGAAGATCTTTCACCATGATTAGAAGATTACGTTCCGAGTTTCCAAAGACACTAAACTATTACGATCCTTGTGTGTGTGTTTTTGTTATGTACTAAGTATTCCGCAAAAGTAATGTAATTTCCATGTACTTCAGGATTCGGGTCTCTACACTCCATGTAGGGTTCCTCCTTATTCTCTCTTTACTGTATCATGTCGGGTGGGTATGCTATTGTTTTTATGGGAATGGACGAAACCAAACCATAATGAAGATAATAAACATACTTTCAAATAAAGAATGGTTGAGTTGAAGTTTCTTCTATACTTATAACATCCCAAGTAATTAATTACTAATAGATATTTTTATCTATGTATATTAATGAATTAGACAGTGTTTTAGAGGCATAAAATGAGAATAAATCCAATCTTAAGCATGGAATACACTAATATTTTTAATAGATTGTTTTACTGCCTTTTGATGGAAAACCATTTTTAAATCAAAATTTTGACAATTTTATAATCTCTATTTTTAAAAATAAAGATATTATTTATTATTGGGACATTGAAATTTACATTGAATAAAGTTTTGGTATTTTTCTGACAATGTTCATTTTTTTTATGAATAGTGAAAAATACTGCATTTTACATCAAAACTGCTTTTTCATCTAATTTAATTATATGGTAAAATTATCTTATTAATTGGTTTTAAAGTGTAAATAGAATAAATTTTTACCATTTAATCCAATGGTGTTCATTAGGATTAATTTCGCTTTGGAATTGGGCATAAACTAATGCCAAACTTTTCATTGATATTGTTTCAAAAAAACCTGCTATTTGTTTTGACAACGAGAATTATTTTTAAATTAATTATTTCAATTTAGGTGTTTGGAATTTGGTAAAATGTATTACATATTTGGAATCAGAATGTCCAAATTATGTAACCATGACATTTTTTTTGACATTATGAATAGTAACGACCGTAATTATCTTTAATTATCTTGATTAATGAGTAATCGGGTAGTTAAGGATAATAAAATAATATCATAATAATACAAAATGACACCAACATGTGTCCTAATGCTACTGGTTGTCTCATGGACGACCATGGTATGCCTTGTGCAAATCTTGGGGACCCCATGGAATCACTTTTGTGTGAAAGTGACTTTTTATCTTTTTATTTTTTAATGAAAGTAAATATAACAAAGAATGTATCACCCGAGTAAATTTTTTTAAATTTTTTATAAATAGATTATATTTTTGACTATAAATATTCATTAAAAATTTAAAAATATTTCCTACATCATAGTATTTTTTTCATAATTTTTAGACATTAAATAAAGTAAATTATTTATGACATCATGATGATGCAGCAATTACTTCATTATTTAACGATTTAAATAAAATAAAAAGATAATGTAAAATCTAAGACCTACACATTTCAAAGGCCTATTATATGAGTATATTTCGAACCCTTATCACCTTATCCTCGAAATTTATAATTGTGGGACCTTTTTTATCTGAAAATCATTTTATAACAAAGTATCTTTTCTTAACTTTCCAAGAGTGCCCCTCCTCTCCTCTTATAAAAGGCCCCCACCTCTACCACATTACCAACACTTCCAAAGACATTGGCTCGGCCAACCTCTACCCATTTTGTCTCTCCACATACCTCTATAACTCTTAGAAGCCTAAATTTGGATAGAAGTCTTCCCAAGGAAGCCTTTGATCTCAAATAAAAAAGAGTCACCCGTTTTAAGGGTGGAGTTTTCTCTTGTGTTCTTATGTTTTATTTTGATTTTCCAACCCTCTAAACTCGTTTTATTCATTTCATTTGTAACAACACCAGTATATTCCATATACTAGGTTGTTTTTATAAGAAGTATTCGAGCTACACTTACACACACCTACATCTAATTGTTAAAGAACATATTGTTTCCGTTTATGGCGAATTTCTGCCTCACGAAACGATGATTGTTCAGTATTCTTTAACACCTTCATAGGTGGCCATTAAGATGAAACTATTTTATATATGATATATAATATGCTTATTCTTTAATTAAGATTCTGTATTTTTCATTTATGGCATACCTTTATGGTTTCCATTATGGGTAAAGGTGATATCTTCATTTTAGGAAGTGCAGACTACCGCCCCCTCAAAGTGATTTGATACGTTAATGCCATATGTGGGATGTATAAATAATGTAATTAATGATTTTATATATGATATTATACTGTAATTATAATATACCTTTATATCATTATGATTCCATTCCGTAAAATATGAAATAGAAATGAAAGTAGCGTTAATGCGTATGTACGGCTTACCGTCTCCATAAACGGTGCATTTATTTCTTACCTCTAAACGTTATGTAATATTATCAATGCATGTATATACTGGATATATATGATATATATGATATCTACATCATGATTATAACTCTGGATATAATGGATACATGAACAACTTGTAATTATAATGAGTTTATTTTTGACTCAAGTACCAATGATCGTTAAAACGACCGTTATTAACTTAAATAATTACATAGTGTTCATGACATGGTAATAAGTGAAATAAAAGGAATAATGAACTTGAAAAAGGTTCTTAAGCAAGTAGAAATTAACTCAATTTTATTATTCAGGAGGTTAAAGAACTATCGAGTCAAGTCGGACCCGAGGTATGGGACTTCGTCTCAATCTCCTTTCATTGAGGCATATCCTGTTTTATACACAACCTTATTTTATATGGTGTATAAACACCTTTTAGATTTATGTTTATCCAAAAGGAATCTTTTTTATATGAAGAATTTTACTAAATCACAAAATGGAATGTTTTTGTCGTACGTATGCGGCGACAACGACTTCTCCGCTACCGTGACCATTATTTGAGATTCAACTTCGTCTACAAGCCATAACTTTTTTAAAGAAAAATAAAAATCATGTTTTACTTTTCTTTTATTTTGGTATTGAAAATGGTTTTCATAATGTTTTTATATAAATTTGTTGTATTGATATCTTGTGATTGAAAAGTTGAAATGTTATGTTTCCATTATGCATGTATTATGTGATACAATTATGTTATGGTTCTTGGGCATAATTATGAAGAATGGTGGTTCCGTGATAAACTAAGGGTGGGTGAGCCCGATATAGCTCTCCAATTCATTGGGTAATGCGAAGGGCTTAAATGTTGAGGTTTCTATGAAGATATTTAGGTAATATATTGTGATGGGTATTCCAAACGTAACCAAGAGGGTTACTCCCTATGTAAGAATGTTATGAATGCCTCAAGTTACCTTTATGTATTATGATTTCTATGATTTATTCATGATTTGATGAGGTATGTTAAAGTGATTATGTTTTATGAGTAAAGTATGATTTCATTGATTCTTGTGTATACATGTACTCATGTTTCCTTTCCATATTTTTATATCCCTTACTGAGCTTTTTATGCTCATCCCAAGTTTTTGAAATGTTTTTCACAGGTCAAGGGAAGGGTACATGATATGATGATAGTGTCAAGGAATTTTCAAGAAATAATCCATGTTTTATTTTAAATATGTTTCCTTTGATGGGAAAAATGAATACTATCTTTTATGTAACAACTTTTCTTAATTGTGGAATGTGATGCAAGTTTTATGATCTAATTCTCTAAAACTCTAAACCTAAAAAGATCCTCAATGTGTAATCTTGTAATAACTCAAGATTAAGTAAGGTTTAAGGCTGGGTCCTTATAGTTGGTATCAGAGGTCGATTTAGATAACTTTAGGAGTTATAATTCTATTAAATGATTATCCGAAAATATTTTATTTTATGGTCAAATTGAAATGATATAGAATTTAAAGATTACCATGTTGCTTCATCTAAGACATGTTTGTTCAGAATGGTTTTCCACAGAGGAAACATGGAAGTAGTGCTAGGAAGGTATATAGAAGGAAATAACCTTTCGAATCAGCATCTTGAGATGGTCGGAATTGGAAATGAACAATTTTTTGCAGTAATGGCACAATTGACTCAAGCGATAAATGGTGGCAGTATCCATGCACGAGATCTGCCAGATCAACTGCAGAGGAACATATCAGTGGTGGAACATTTCATGAGGCAACATCCCCCATCATTCAGAGGATCATCTGACCCTGTGTTAGATGAAGGGTGGATTAAAGAACTGGAGAAGATTTTTGATGTCATGGGGTGTTCAGACAATCAAAAGGTTAGTCTTGCTATTTACCGTTTGGAGGGTGAAGCAGATCAGTGGTGTTCTATGGTTAAAAATATCAGGGATGCTGATGAGATTGATGCTCTCGACTGGGATGAATTCAACAGTATGTTTCTTCAGACGAATTTTCCTAAGGATGTTCGACTTAGGATGGAAAAACAATTCTTGGAATTGAGGCAAGAGGAAGACTACATGGATTCTTTTGAATAGAGGTTCACGCAATTGGCAAGGTATGCTCCAAACATTATCCGAGACCTTGATAGTAAAATCAATCATTTTTTCTCAGGATTAAAGCCAAAATATCGAAGGTCATTGGCTTCTAGTGAGTTCAAAAGTTATGAAAAGCTTGTTCGATGTGCTGAGAAGGTGGAAATGGAGTTTTCTGATGATCAAGTGTTCTATAACAACCAGTAGAAGAAGAGACCGAGGTGGCAGGAGAGGGGAAAAGAATTATTCAAAAAGTTCTGACGGTAAGAAAACTAAGTTTCCAGTTTGTGATAAATGTTTTAAAAGTCATGCTGGGGAATGTATTCTGAATTCTGGAAAGTGCTACCGATGTGGTAAGATGGGACATAAGGATCGTGATTGCATTGAAAAAGATCAAGGTGATGGTAAGTCCAAATTTTATTTACAATTAGTGAAATGTTTTAAGTGCAATGAGATGGGTCACTATGCAAACGAGTGTCCGAAAAAGATCTCGAGTGACGGGATGTAGTTAGACTACAAGCAGAAAGGGGTGGTGAAATCCTTTGCAACTACTTCAGTAGATGTCGGGCCATCAATTGAAGTGGTATCAAGTACTTTTTTTGTTTTTTCAGATTATGTCAGTGCGTTGTTTGATTTGGGGTCTACACATTTTTTCACCTCTAAAAACTTTTATAATAAAATAGGAATACCATCTCAGGAAATGACTCCTGAACTTTTGGTAAAAATACCTGGGGGAAATGTTGAGGCAAAATGAATTTATAAGAATCTTCCTATCCTTATCTGTGGAAAGAACCTACTTGAAAACCTTATTGTTTTACCTCTAGTAGAGTTTGATGTTATCCTGGGTATGGATTGGCTCTCTATTCACCATGCTAAGATAGACTGTAGAGATAAAGAAGTTTCTTTTCCGAAATACTTTCAGTTTGTGTACAATAATGAACCCTTACTGTTGACAGCATATCAATAGGCTGAAAACTTGTAAAAGATGGAAATAAATGTTACCTTGCACATATTGTTGAAAACAAGGGAACTGTTCAGATTAATGATGTTCCAGTGGTAAATGAGTATCCTGATTTGTTTCCTGATGAGTTTCCTGGAAAAATACCAGATCGAGATGTTGAGTTTACTTTAGACTTAGTTCCTGATGCTAAGACAATTTCAAAACCCCCTTATTGAATGGCTCAAATTGAAATTTTAGAGTTGAAGGAGCAATTGCAAGATTTATTAGAGAAAGGTTTCATTCGACCTAGCACATCACCATGGGGTGCTCTTGTTTTATTTGTTAAATAGAAAGATGGTTTTGTGAGACCTTGCATTGATTATAGATCATTGAATAACATCACTGTTAAGAACAAATATCCTTTTCCTCATATCGATGATTTTTTTGATCAGCTCAAGGGAGCTCAGTATTTTTCAAATATTGTCCTGAGATCGGGGTACCATCAGTTGAAGGTAAAGGAAGCAGATATTCCGAAGACCGCGATTCATACAAGATACAACCATTATGAATTTGTATTAATGCCTTTTGGGCTAACCAATGCACCTGCTGTATTCAGGGAATTAATGAATAGAATTTTCCATGAGTTATTGGATAAGATTGTGGTGGTTTTCATTGAAGATATTTTGGTGTTTTCTAAAAGTAAAGAGGAGAATGAAAGACATTTAAGGGTTTTTTTGAAAACCATAAAAGAAAACAAAATTGTATGGGAAATTCAGCAAGTGTGAGTTTTGGTTGAAACAAATTTCTTTCCTTGGTCACATTGTTTCTAAAGATGGGATAACCGTTGATCCTGCAAAAACAAAGGTTCTTGAAGAATGGCCAAGACCCACAAATATAACAGAGATTAATAGTTTCCATGGTTTGGAAGGCTATTATCGAAGGTTTGTTAGAAATTTTTCATGGTTATCTAGTCTATTGACTAAGCTAACTCGGAAGGGTGTTATGTTTATCTTGTCAAAAGAATGTCATGATTGTTTTCAGGAATTCAAAAGAAGATTGGTGAATGCTCTTGTTTTTGCACTACCTTCCAGAAATGGTGAGTTCATTATCTACAGTGATGCTACATTGAAAGGACATGGTTGTGTCCTAATGCCGAATGACCAAGTAATTGATTATGCTTCACGACAGTTGAAAACTCATGATGTAAATTACCCTACACATGATTTGGAATTAGCTGCTGTTGTTTTCACTTTAAAAATTTGGAGGCATCATTTGTATGGAGTAAAGTGTGAAATATATACCGATCACAAAAGTTTAAAGTATATATTCAACCAGAAAGAATTGAACCAGAGACAGAGGAGATGGCTAGAATTAATCAAGGACTGCGATTGTATAATTCATTACCATCCGGGAGAAGCAAATAAAGTGGCTGATGCTTTGAGTCGAAAAAGTAATGCTTCATTAACAATGATGTGTTTGGAACGTGATCCTCTTGTTAAGGATTTGATGAACTTTGGAAAAGAAGTTTTTGGTGTAGGAAGTTCTTCTGTTTTGTTTCAGGTATCAGTGAGATCATCTCTATCAGACAGAATCAAGCAAGCACAGAAGCAAGATAGTGAGTTGCAAAAAAAGGTAGAGCTGGTTCAGAAGGGTAAGTTGCCTGATTTCAACATTGATAATGATTGTGTTTTGAGATTTGGGAAGAGATTGTGTTGCCTTGTGATTCACAGTTGAAGAAAGAGTTGTTATGTGAAGCTCATAGTTCTCTGTTTTCAGTTCATCCAGGTAGTACTAAGATGTACAGAGATCTGTGAGAGTATTACTGGTGGGATGTAATTAAATGAGATATTTTTGATTTTACTGTGAAGTGTTTGACATGTCAACAGGTTAAAGTAGAGCGGCATTTACCGAAAGGGATGCTCCAGCCTTTACCAGTGCCAGAGTGGAAATGGGAAAATATATCAATGGACTTCGTTGTGGGTTTTCCGAAGACATCTCGAGGTAATAATGCAATCTGGGTTATTGTTGATAACTTGACTAAATCTTCTCATTTCCTTGCTATACGAGATACTTTTTCCCTAGATCAACTTTTTTGAATGTATCTTAAAGAGATAGTCAGGTTGCACGGAGTTCCCCTATCCATTGTATCTGATCGTGATCCCAGGTTTACATCTAACTTTTGGAAAGGCCTTTAGAAGTCATTGGGTACTGAATTAAATTTTAGTATAGATTTTCATCCCAAATCAGATGGGCAGTCAGAACGAACAATTCAGACTTTGGAAGATATTCTACGTGCTTGTTCGATGTATTATCAGGGAAGTTGGGACCAACATCTTTCTTTGGTTGAGATTTCTTATAATAACAGTTTTCATTCTAGTATACAGATGGCACCATTTGAGGCATTATATGGGAAGCGGTTTCGAACTCCAGCTTTCTGGGATGAAGTGGGTGAAAGGAAGTTGATGGGACCAGAATTGGTAGAAGAGTTGGCAGAAAAAGTTCAGTTGATACAGAAACACATGAGAACGGCTCAGAGTAGGCAGAAGAGTTATGCGGACAACAGGAGGAAGGATCTCTATTTTGAGGTAGGTGATCATGTTTTTCTCAAAGTATCACCATGGAAAAGTCTGATGCGATTTGGTAAGAAAGGGAATATGAGCCCAAGGTTCATTATACCATATGTTATTCTGGAGAGATTTGGATCAGTTGCTTGCTGAGTGGCTTTACCTCCGATTTTATCTCAGATACACAATGTTTTTCATGTTTCATTGTCAAAGAAGTACATGCCAGATCCATCACATGTTATGAGTCTAGAGGTAGTTCAGCTGGAAGAGAACATATCTTATGAGGAACAACCGGTCTGGATTATTGACCACAGGGAGTAGGTGTTACAGAATAAGACGATTCATCAGGTAAAGTTTTTGTGGAAAAACCACATGATTGAAGAGGCAACATGGGAATCTGAAAATTCAATGAGGGCTAAATACCTCCACTTATTCGATAAGTAAATAAATTGTGGGGACGCAATTTTATAAAGGGGGAAGGATGTAACATCCCAAGTAAGTAATGAATAATAGATATTTTTATATATATCTATTAATGAATTAGATAGTGTTTTAGAGGCTTAAAATGAGAATTAATCCAATCATAAGCATGGAATACACTAATATTTTTAAAAGATTGTTTTACTGCCTTTTGATGGTAAACCATTTTTAAATCAAAATTTTGAAGATTTTATAATATATATTTTCAAAATAAAGATATTCTTTATGATTGGTACATTGAAATTTACATTAGATAAATTTTTGGTATTTTTATGACAATGTTCAATTTTTTATGAATAGTGAAAAATACTACATTTTACATCAAAACTACTTTTTCATATAATTTAATTTTATGGTTAGATTATCTTTTTAATTTGTTTTAAACTGTAAATAGAATATATTTTTACCATTTAATACAATGGTGTTCAATAGGATTAATTTCACTTTGGAATTGGGCATAAACTAATGCCAAAGTTTTCATAGATATTGTTTCAAAAAAACCCGCTAGTTGTTTTGACAACGGGAATTATTTTTAAATTAAATATTACAATTTCTGTGTTTGGAATTTGGTAAAATGGATTACATATTTGGAATCCTAAGGTCCAAATTATGTAATCAAGACTCTTTTGTTTTTGGACATTATGAATAGTAACGACTGTAATTATCTTTATTTATCTTGATTAATGAGTAATCAGGTAGTTAAGGATAATAAAATAATATCATAATAATAAAAAATGATAGCAAAATTTTTCCTAATGCAACTGGTTGTCTCATGGACGACCATGGGATTCCTTGTGCCAATCTTGGGGACCCCATGGAATCACTTTTGTGTGAAAGTGACTTATTATCTTTTTATTTTTTAAAGAAAGTAAATATAACAAAGAATGTATCACCTGAGTAAAACATTTTTTATTTTGTCTACATAGATGATATTTTGGACTATAAATATTCATTGGAAATATAAAACGATTTCCTACATAATAGTATTTTTTTTCCTAATTTTTATACAGTAAATAAATTAAATTATATATGATATCATGATGATGCAGCGATTACCTCATTATTTAACGATTTAAATAAAATAAAATGATAATGTAACATCTAATACCTACACTTGTCAAAGACCTATTGGATGAGTATATTTCAAACCCTTATCACCTTATCCTCGAAATTTAAAATTGTGGGACCTTTTTTATACGAAAATCATTTTATAACAAAGTAACTTTTCTTAACTTTCCAAGAGTGCCCCTCCTCTCCTCTTATAAAAGGCCCCCACCTCTACCACCTTACCCACACTTAAAAAGCCTTTGGCTCGGCCAAAAACAGCCTATTTTGTATCTCCACATCCCTCTCTAACTCTTATCAGCCTCACTTTGGGCAGAAGTCTTCCCAAGGAAGCCTTTGATCTCAAATCAAAAAGAGTTACCCGTTTTAATGGTAGTGTTTTCTCTTGGGTTCTAATGTTTTATTTTGCCTCTCCAACCCTCTAAACTATTTTTATTCATTTAATTTGTAACAAAACCAGTATCTTCCATATAATAGTATGTTTTTATAAGAATTATTCGAGCTACACTTATACACACCTACATCTAATGGTTAAAGAACATACTGTTTCCGTGGATGGTGAATTTATGCCTCACGAAACGATGATTGTTCTATATTCTTTTAACACCTTCAAAGGTGGCCATTAAGATGACAATATATTTATATATGATATATAATATGTTTATGTTTTACTTAAGCTTCTGTAATTTTCATTTATGGCATACCTTTATGGTTTCCATTATGTGTGAACACGATATCTTCATTTTAGGAAGTGCGGACTACCGCCCCCTCAAAGTGATTTGATACGTTAATGCCATATGTGGTATGTATAAAGGATGTAATTAATGATTTTATATATGATACTATACTGGAATTATAATATACCTTTATATCATTATGATTCCATTCCATAAAATACGAAATAGAAATGAAAGTAGTGTTCATGCGTACGTAGGGCTTACCGTCTCCATGAACGGTGCATATCAATTCATACCTCTAAAAGTTATCTAATATTATAAATGAATGTATATACTGGATATATATGATATATATGATATCTATATCATGATTATAACTCTGGATATAATGGATACATGAACAACTTATAATTATAAATAGTTTATTTTTGACTCAAGTACCAATGATCGTTAAAACGACCGCTATTAACTTAAATAACTACATAGTGTTCATGACATGGTAATACGTGATATAAAAGGAATAATTAACATGAAATAGGTTCTTAAGAAAGTATAAATTAACTAAAGTTTATTATTCAGGAGGTTAAAAAACGATCGAGTCAAGTCAGACCGGAGGTATGGGACTTCGTCTAAATCTCCTTTTATTGAGGCATATCTTGTTTTATACACAACCTTCTTTTATATGGTGTATAAACCACTGTGACTTTTAAGTTTATCCAAACAGAATATTTTTTATACGAATCATTTTACTAAATGACAAAAGGGAATGTTTTTGTCATACGTATGTGGCGACAACGACTTCTCCAACGTCGTGACCATTATTTGAGCTTCGGCATCCTCTACAAGCCATACCTTTTTTAAAGAAAAATAAATACCATGTTTTAATTTTCTTTTATTTTGGTATTGAAAATGGTTTTCATAATGTTTTTATATAAATGTGTTGTATTGATATCTTTTGATTGAAAAGAGGAAATGTTATGTTTCCTTTATGCATGTTTTATGTGATACAATTATGTTATGGCACTTGGGCATTATTATGAAGATGGGTGGTTCTGTGATAAACTAAGGGCATGTGATCCCGATATATCTCTCCAATTCATTTAGTAACGCGAAGGGGTTAAACTTTGAGGTTTCTCCGAAGATATTTAGGGAATATACTGTGATGGTTATTCCAAATGTAACCAAGAGGGTTACTCCCTACGTAAGAATGTTATGAATGCCTCAAGTTACCTTTATGTCTTATGATTTCTATGATTTATTCATGATTTGATGAGGTATGTTAAAGTGCTTATGTTTTATGAGTAGAGTATGATTTCATTGATTCTTGTGTATACATGTACTCATGTTTCCTTTCCATATTTTTATATCACTTACTGAGATTTTTATGCTCATCCAAAGTTTTTGAAAGGTTTTTCATAGGTCAAGGGAAGGGTACATGATATAATGATAGTGTCAAGGATGTTTCAAGAAATAATCCATGTTTTATTTTAAATATGTTTCCGTTGATGGGAAAAATGAATACTATCTTTTATGTAACCACTTTTCTTAAATGTGGAATATGATGCATGTTTTATGATCTAATTCTCTAATAATCTAAACCTGAAAAGATACTCAATGTGTAATCTTGTAATAACTCAAGATTAAGTAAGGTTTAAGGATGGGTCCTTATAATACTATTATATCCTTGATTATATGCTGTGGATTTTATTAGATTATGTGCATGGAAAATCATGGTTGTTGGTTGTTCTTCCTTGTGCATTAATGATCCTCTGTGTTTCTGGTTAATTCTATGATTGAATAGATATAACATGGAAATTATTTAATCAAGTAAACCATGTTGATTAAATGGATGTCTAATAAACAAGAATCCCTGTGTGAACAGCTCGGTTAACCAAACAAAAAGATGAACACTAAATGAATGGTGTGATAGAATCCAGAAACTTTATTACTCTTTCTTGGAAATATGTGTGGTTGCTCTACTTGATTCTTATTGGGTGACTTGAATGGGGATGTGATCCATTATTGTGGTTCATATGTTGGTTTATAGATCTAAGGCTGAGTGGGGCCGTATGGTGGGGCTTGGTTTGGTTCTAGTACATTGGGAGATCTCACAGATCCCTTTTGTTGCTGTTACATATAAGGGAACTTGGTGTGAAAGCTTAAATTGCTACTTTTCTATGTTTTTCCTTCCTTGGCTTGTGTCTATGCCAGTTAGTTTCCCAGTAGTGAATAATTATTATAAAATAGAACCACTCGAATGTGATAACAAGAATGTGTTCAATGTGAATTTTTTTTCTGGGATGAGTTGTGACTTGGCTGTGGGTGGTGTTCCCTTTATGAATGAATAGTAATGAGGGTGTTTTTGTATAGGCTAGTTTTGGAACCCCATGGATGGGATGAGTTCTTTTTTACCTATATTTATAAATTATCATTTATGTTTCTGATAGGATCCCCAACCATGTTCCGCACTTCGTGCCGAACACCCCCCACTTAAATGGGGGAGGGTGTTTTTTCCAACACACCAACGAGTGGCTGGTTATTAGCTCATTTTATTATCCCTTTCTCGAGTAGCCCAAGACTCTTCAGGTATGCTGTGATGGCCTGAGGTTCATTATATCATAATATTCTTCATGCAGGGAATGTTTTGGTTGTTAGCCCAAGTGTTTGTAGGCATGTTGTGTCTGAAAAATATTTGGGACGAGGCCTATGTGTCTTTGGGCATGGTAGTAGTTGATCAGGACCATGTGTCTTCAAGCATGGTGATAGTTGTTCTAGACTAGGTTTCTTTGGGTGTGGTTGCGTGTGGTGGTGGCCCAGGTGTTTGCGGGAAGGGTGAGTGGTTCTGGTATACAGGGTGTGTGTGGGCGGGGTGTGGCATTGGGAATATGGTAAAAATGGTGGGGAAGGTATGAGGCGTAGGATGTCTTCAATAATGAGGGAGAAAGTGGTGTGGGGTACCCAAACATCAATGAGTTTTTTACTATTATTTTACTTGGATTGGGTTATTTGGGGAGTGTGCCTCTATGTGGTTTTGGTGAATAGTTTCCCTTTTAGGAGAATTGGTTATCTACTTTTCTCACAAGGCATTTGAATGCATCCCCACTTATGCCTGAGAGATTTGGTTTTCCATAATGAGTATACCTATATACTCTCCCAATGTATATAGAATTGTTTTCAGGTTTCTAGGAGGACCTCGAGGACTGTGTGGGACTGTAATAGTTCAGAAGTTTGGACAGTTGTTGTTGTTTTCCTCCTTTACATGATATTTACCATTATAATCTTTATGTATTGTATCACATGGTATTTGAAACATGCATATGGGAAAGAGATGGTTTTGGCATTTCTATTATTTCCATCTTCTCTGTTTTTTTGGATTTATTATCTTATCTCCGGATCCTACTAAATACAAAGGGTAATTCCTTTTATATTACATGTGATTCTATACCCTTGATGCTAGTCTCCACTCTGGTCCTATTGAAGGTAGGTCTTAGGGGTCATTATCTCTCCTTCAACTTGAGGAGGGAAGGGTTTGGCAATCTGTTATCCCTTCCCTCATCTTGGTGAAGGCGAGTCATGACATAATGTATATCCATAACAAACACCTTAATTAATAGTTTACATAAGTTCATAAGGTTGCAATGCCATATCCTTATATTACATATACACGATTTATCATCCATTGCACTAAGGAAAGGTATCTCTTGGATTCTATGGCCTTGTATCTTATGTATATAAACATTCTCATGCTGATGGGTAGAAATAATAAATTCATCCTTGTAATTGTGTACTATGAATTAATCACTGTAAAAAATAACAAAGTAACCTTTATCACATAATTTTTTTATTCCTTTCATAGTTCTTTTGTTAAAAAATTGATTATTGAATTTTCCTTACCAAGTTTATTTTTGAATTTATTATTTTCATTTTCATGAAACATGGAAAACCTAGATAAATCTTTAAAAGTATGTAAGGAATTATCTTCTTTTGAGTTCGATTATTTATCTAAAGATTCAGAATTTTCTATATCTATATAATTATCTCTTAAAGATTTGTTAGGTAGGGATTTATAAGGGTATAACATAACTCTGAACCATTTATTTTCAATATGTATTATGGAAATAATAACAATTTTATTCTGTCTAGAAGATTCATTTTAAGAATATTCATCAAGTGAGGCCTTACCTCTTGCACTCCATGAATCATTTTCCTTGAAGACATTATATCCCTTAGACATATAATATCATCTATTATTTATTTCATAATACATTTCATTCATGTCCATTCATTTCATCTTAAGACAATAAGGTCTGATATGTACAACATTCTTTCATACATAACATGTGACTTTAGAGTACTTTTTATCAAATTTATCATTTTTCTTATATCTGTGTTAGAAATACTTCTTCCCAAAAATCATGTGGATTGTTTGAGAAATATAGGAAAACTCATTCTCTAATTTTTAAGATTCACTAGAGTCTGATTGAACTTCAACTTTCTTCCTTGTCGACATAACATATTTCTTAGGAGTCTTGGATTCCATTTGATTTGATGTTGTAGTAAAAGAAACACTCCAATCATTCTTCTTTAAAATTTATATATCTCTCTTTAATTTGTTCTCATGATTAAAGAGAGTTACAAATAAATCATCTAGGGTTACAGTTTTGACATTCCTTGACTCATCAATTGTAGTTATCATGTATTCTCATTTATTATGCCTGATATCTATAATCATATCTATAAGAATCTCATCATATAATACTTTATCTCCAATTGATTTTAGGATATTTACAATATTCATGAATCTCTTTTGAACATTAGTTAATGGTTCTTCATATTGAAAAACATAACCCAGATAATATGCCCTAAACATGGATATTCTAGATTTAAAAACTCTAGAAGTAAAAAAAAGTTTAATATCTAACTTCTTCCATATACTATTGGCTACATCACAAGATGATATATGGATATATATATTCTTGTTCATTGAAAAAAGTTAAGTATTATGTACCTTGTAGTTAGGTTGATATTATAACATTTCTTTGATAGTAAAAGTTCTAAATTCCATGTCATGTATCATATGTCCTCCGGTAATCATTAAACAATTATATACACATGCATTGATAAAAAATCGATTCATTTTATCTCTATAATATTGATAATCATTACCATAAAAAATAGGTGGTCTTATAGGATTCGAATTGTCAAGGGATACGACATTGATTCCTTCCATCATTCAAAAGAAAATCATTTCCACACCACATGCTAGTGTAGTATGTATTTATAAACTAAGAGATTATAAGAGAAATATAAATAAATTTTAAAATTAAAGTAATAAAATATATGAGAAGTGGAATCCGTCTCTCATACCAAATTTTGGATGAATATATGAATGTAGATGGAATAATAAATAAAGGTGGTGGTGGGTGAGTTGTAAGTTTAAAGAAAATTTGTTTTTATCCCTTAAATAAATTTATGTTTAAAATGAAGCAAACTAAAACAATTCACAAGACCAGTAATTGTATTATAAAATAATAATAATAGCCCTGGGTCTGATAAATATTGTTATCATATTGATTATGATAACCAATTTCATATAATGTAATTGAAACTAATCGTATTCATAGATGAAACGATTTGATCTGTGTGAGAATTTATTAAATCATAATCAAATTGGTAGTGATGATTAAAAAAATACAACTGATTATATCACTAAGAATACCGAATTTTATTTGGTAATATAATTATTGTGAATTTTGTATTAAAAATAAATTTTAATGATTGTATTATAGAGTTCTCATAAGCAGAATGGTTACAATAAAAAAAATTTAAAGATGAATAATTAAAAAAATTCACTTTCTATTACAATGCACCAAAAATGTAAAAGAATACTATTCATTTAACCCAATGATAAGGATATCCTTTCACCTATTATAGAGGTCCATTGATTTATACTTTCAAGAATGTATGTCATACCCACTCCCGGGTAATTCCACGATATGAGGATTAGCTTCAGTCTGTTGGCCTATCTCCAATATCCCTCGATTAAGTAGGTAATCAGAACCTCTATATTTTTAAACCCAGAAGTCCTAGATTTGAAAATTATTGGCACCTATATTTATGAATATCAGTGGTATCCCTAGATCATATTCACAATTGGTCAGTATCCATAAAAAAACAAAACTCTTCCAAGATACAATTATTAGGAACATGATGTTCCTGACATGTATACTTCAGAGTTTTCACATAAAGCAGTATTTTGAAAGAGCTATTGCAGCGTGTCTCTAGTTATTTATAATGTTCTAAAATCATCCAAATGACTAGGAATTTATATCTTTCATCCCAATAGTCTTATTTTGACTCAAACGATCATGTTTCTTCCGAAAATCATAGAGGGAGTAGGACATCTTGAACTCCAATGGTCATGTTGTAACTAAAACAACAACATCGTTTCAGAACACATATAGAAATTGAATTCATGATTTTTTTTTGGATTCAATGGTTTTACGTTCAATATAATACTTATTATTTGAATACCATAGAGTGTGAAAGAAAATAATATGGAATATCTGATAAAACCAAAAATTTAACAGTTAATCAATATGATGGATTTAATTTGACACATAGAGTACGATTTATCCGGTTAATGTGATTTTATCCTTGATTACAATTTATAATTTAATTAGTGAGATAAATAAAAATAGTAATCATATTGTATTTTTCTATTTTAACTATGATTTTATATAGGATAATCATATAGAATAATCATTTCTATAAAACAAGAGATATTATTACTATTGTATCCATATGAGAAAAATATAGTTAGAACTGAAAACAGTTAGTCTTAAAGACAACATATGTATTTAAAAAAGTGAGTTTATTATTTCCAAAACCAAAAAAATATAGAAGTCAAAATAGGAATTTTGACATAACAAATAAATAAATTATAAATAAAATCAAATGTGGATAGGAATTTTTAAATTTGATCTATCAGTGATCTATTAGATAAAATATTATTGATGAAATTTTCAGAACTTATATTATAGAGGATCTTGTATAACATTAAATTTCTTATACCCCTCTCCACAATAGGGTATACTAAATAAACCACACTACCAATTGTATTTTTTTTCCATAATTCATATTTTTATTTCTTGAAAATCTTATTTACTCAATTGGAAGGGAGAAAATTGAATATGGGGATATATAATCATTTTAAAAGTTAAAATTTAATGAATTTGTTTTTCCATAACCTTTGTTTCATAATGTAAGTGACATGAACTATAAAAAAATAGAGTATCAACCCTATGGGTGAGAAATTATGAATGACTATAGAAATTATTCATAATTGATATTCACTATTTAAATTGAATTTAAGATTAATTTTATAATATTTTTATTTATGATCATTGATTTTTGGGTCTCAAGATAGTATGATAATATATTATTTCAAATTAAGATAAAGGATAGCATAAATTTAATAATATATTAATATTTTTATTAATCGGGGAAATGAAATTATGAGGATGTGTTCTAAATTTTTTTAAGGAAAATATATAATGGAATATTATTTTGGAGTTATGGGATATTTTATATATATAGTTTTTTCATCCTTAACAGAAAGTTGATAAAAAATTTAACTGATGAATATTATAAATTTTTTACAAAAAAAAACGATTTATATTTATGGAATTAAACATGATATAGACTGTAAATTTTTAGTTAACATGAAAAGATATAATACAGACATCATAACACACATGACATTGATTAATATATGCTTGATATTGACAAGGATTAATATGATGTACAAAAATTCCTTCAATAACGGTATTAGTAATGTATAATGTAAAAAATATTTAGGAGATAAATTAGAACAGGCATGAGAATGAACTTGATGAAAATGTTTATGTTATGAATTTTATATTACTAAAATTTCATTCATGAGATAACATTAAATGTTTCAGATTTTATTCAATTAAAAAACTTGAGTGTTCAATGATCATAAATAAAGATGAAATTTTAAATTAATATTGACAAATGATAGTACATTAATTATTTAATTATTCCTTACAACCATGTAGAAAATGTATTAAATATTTTTAAAAGTTTTCTAATGGGTTTTGGTAAATAAAATGACAAATTAAGATAATGATAGACTGTAAACATAACATTGTCCAAATAATATCTAATTATTATAGATTTATTTTTATTTGCAATCTAACAATTGAGTAATTAATAGATAAATCATGAATGAAACCATGAGATGTTTTAAAATATATATGGATGGATGGATACCCCTTAATGTGTTGGAAGACTGTAATATAAAAATTTATCTAGAAAAATAAATTCAGTATATAAAATATAAGATATAATAAATGGGAAACACAAAATGTCACCGACTTTATTTTTTTGAATATCTACATATGTGAGAACATGGATAAATATTTAATTATAACATAAAGCCAAAAATATACACCGCTATTGATTTTTAATTTTAGATTACATCCTTACCAACATTATATAGATGTATTGAGTAAATTAAATTCAAGATTACGTGTATGTTGTTCTTGGTATTAAACGAATTCAAAATACAATCACAAAAAATTATATTTATAAATTTTAATACACCAATAAATAGTGAAGAGTATTTTCTTAGTATGAATCCAATTGTGTGATCCATGTAAACTCTCTATCTTATTTTTATTTATTTTATATACTTTGTTTTTTTATAATCTTTATCTACATAATAGTTTTTATACACCATATAACATCATTGGGAAACTCGAAATCAGACCCTGTTAATGAATTAAAGTATATAACCTTATTAAATACTAAAAAGATGTTTTATAACTTGGAAAAAACATATATAATTTATTTAATCATATATAGGGATTTGACATTTTTTGGATAATATAGTTTCTTAATTATAATAAAAAAATTTTGTTTTATCTAGGTAGATTTTTATATATTTTCAAGGAGTGTAATTTATAAGAAAGTAGAGAAGACCTTGATAGAGATTCATGGTAGCCACTTCAACTAATACAACCATTTTTTATTTTAGATTTATTTTATGGGATAGAGAGGAATGAAATTTATATTTTTCTTTACTATCATTCAAATTTTTTTCTTTTGAATTAGTAATGTTAAACTATAAAATAGATGATGGAGTTTAATAATGAATTGGAATCATGTGCTAATATAATGTTGATTTCTCTATATTTTATATCTCTAGTTGAGATAATAGAGTTCAATGTCCATTTTATGAACCTCAAGGAAAATTGGTTTATTAGATAGTTCATTTAAACGTGGGATGCTCTTCCGTTACCCTATACCAATGGAAACATGGGTATTGGATAAAGTGAATGTTGAACATGGTGATAATCAAGAAAACATATCCAAAACATTGAATACATAACATGTTTTATCAATTAATGATATCCAAGTGGATTTTCATGTTTAATTTTTTATAAATATAACATTTAATTAGGGTGTCATAGTGTCCATTTTGAGTAGCTACAAGTTATATTAGTGCTTAGTGATTTTGATCAAGATAATGAATAGAATAATTAGGTTTACTAAAATTATAAATATAACATTCCACCCATTTCATTATTTTTTGGTTTTTTATTGATCAAAATCATTTATATTTTCATTATAAAAAGTATATTGAAATATAAAATGTATTTTATTAGATACAGAATAACAACATTAGTCATATGGAATGATATTATAGTTTCACTTAATGATCCATGAAGTGATGTTACTATACAATGTTGTGTATGAGGAATCCATCTCACTATACCTTTAATAGGATGATATTGTTATATATTAGGTTAAACCCTAGAAGGTGACTATTATCCCGTTTTTAGAGTGATTAGTTATTAAATAGAATTTATGAAAATTTTTCTACTTTAAAAATGCATATTATCACTATAAATTAGAAGTGAATAAACTTTTTTGGGATGGATTGGTTGATTTATATTTTATACAGATGAATATAAGGGTTATAATAACTCCCATTTTGACTTTATCTTAGTCATGCATGTCATATGAGGTATATTGATAAGCCAAAGGCATATAAGTATCCTATAATTTTATGTAGGGAGATCCAATAACGAATAATAAGTCTATATAATTATACTTGATATCCACTACCTATTTCATGATCATGTGTCTACAATTTTTATTCATGATATTGGGTCAGTTCAACATTCACTTCGGTGAGATATTATAGGATCATAATGATTATATGATATTTGGGTATGTCATTTATATATATTTTTAATATATTTTATGAGTAGTAGTTTGAGTTTCTAAAATCAGTCAACATCAGTATTGTATAATTTTAATTTTCCTCACATGGTGGTGCATAATTTATGTTCAATATAAATTTTTTTTTTCATGAAGTAAAGGAATGATTGCAATTGATATTCAATATATATAAAATTCACTTGGACGATACATGTAAAATTGGATTATATAAATTTTATGAAATTAATTATCGAATTAAATCTAGTGTAATGGGCACAAGATTACCATTTCAATTACTATTTTGTATGTTGTTTCATGATTGAATTAATGGTTACGGAGATGGTTAGATTAGAAGTCAAATTTTTACTCTTACAAACATGGATTTAGATTGGTATTGGTTCTTACTAATGTGATTTAGTAGGTAATGTAAGTGATTTAATCATTGTGATAATGATAGATCATAGATTTAGTGTTTGTGATTCATTAGATATATAATTGGTTTTGTTTCATTGGTGCTCACTTGTTAGAAGGGGAAAGAAATTCTTCATAGGCCAAATCATATTTAAAATGTTTTTACCATTCCTATATAGATGTGGTATAGGGTAATTTATATTTCATAACTAGAGTAAAAAAATTGATAGGCCCACATATATAGTGTGATAAATTATTGACTAATTATTGATGGAATATCACTTCATTACTATATAAAAAAACCCAATACATTATGATTCGGATATTTTGTATTTATAAGAATAGTTTAAATGTCATAAATTACGAATGAGGTTCTTATTTGTATAGTATATAATATTTTCATCTTGATTCTATCATGGAAATCATGTAGACTTGTGTAGTCAAGGGATGCTGAATATAGAAAATCACCCTATGAAAAAAGGTGAGTTTTGATGAACTATCCAAGTATTAAATTATTTTATATGTACATGAATTATGGATTCAAATAGTGCATTATTTGTTCATCTGACTTTAGTGGTGTTTTATTTTAATAATAGTTATGAATCCTTGATTCAAATTATTTTTTATAAGGAACTCTATGGAAAGATATGATGGTATCCAAAATGTTGCATGAAGGATATTAAATCATCCTTACTTAGGTCAATCCTTATATAAGATATAATATATTTATTAAAACATTACGTGAAACCATTTTTATGGACTAGATATGGAAAAAATATAATGAATAGATATATTTACTAATATTTTTTCATATGGGTGAATATGTGCTTCAATGAATGTCAATATTAATGTGGAATTATATGGGAAATAAAAAAATTGTTATGTTGTCCATTTTAGATTCATGGACATATTGCAAAACTGACATATGGATTAATACATTTTCTAAATTATTTTATGATGTAGTTGATGAATTCTTTAGTGTAACTATTGATATAAGAGAAAGACTATTAATATTTTATGATGGATGAATGTAATGATTTCATGAAGATTTATCATTTATTTATCATCTCATTTTCACTCTACATCATTTTGGTCATAAATAACAACGAAAGAGGATATCACAAGTAAATATATTTTTATATCATTAGTAGGTATTGGAGAAGTCATAGGAGTTCGAAACCAACATGGGTTCTTATTTTCTAGAATTATTCATCATTAAATATTGATATCATTTTATAGGGATATAATGAAAACGGAAGTTGTTTATAAACATTTGAATTTTATATGTTCATTAATTAATTTTATATGAAAATGAGTGTCACGACCCATTCCACGGGGCCCATGTCGTGATAACCCCAAGCCCCCTTCTATAGGCCAGGGGGTGGAGACTAGCACCGAAAGGTGTATTCCCCAAAACCTAGAAGGAATTGCCTTCATATCCTCTAAACACACACAACCAAGAACACCACAATATACGAACACAAGAAAATTGTATAGCAAAAAGAGTAATGAAAGTAAGAGGGGACAGAATACATGCCAAATAGTAAAGGTACAACTACAACTGAAATAAAATACAACTGAAGAAAGAGTAAGACAGCTACTGGGTCGTCCTCCGAGGATCCTACCTGAAGGGTTGGTATAGATAACCTCCTCTGCACTACACATCCGCCCGTCTCCTCTGTGTACCGACATGTTGTATGGTCCACCTTTTGAACCATCCAGTCCTGGTACCCTCAGCCTCTATCACCGATGTCTGTCGTCTGCATCAAATACAACAAGGTGCAGGCATAGCCCGTGCATGGGTGAGTATAATGATACTCATTAGGGACCCTGATTCCCTCATGGTCACACAAAATCCACAAAGAATAAACCAAAAAGAATGAAATCTTTTAACAACCCTACTTAGGTATATGCCCGTACATATACCTAAGTTATCAAGTATACACATCTCAATCATGAGGAAACACAAGGTCCAACCCAAAAGCCCAAATCTCAATTGTTCCACAAGGAAGAAATTCCACAAAGGTAAGTACCAGACAGGTACGCCACACAGAAGAATGTCAAAACGGTATTACCACGAAGGAAAGTACCACACAGGTACGAACTCAGCTCACATGAGGAATAACTTAGGTAAAATAGTAGATATGATTATATGTAACTACTGAATCATCATACTCTGTTAAGAGGAAGATCCATGAAAGATCCCTAATTGCAGACCCACCGAGGATCCTAGTACACCGTTACACCCACACAAGATCATAGATCAATGTTAGTACATTGTCAGACCCACATTGGATCTTAGTACATCATCAGTACATCATGAGAGACACACATGATTCTAGTACATCTTTAGTGCAACATCAGACCCACACTGGATCCTAGTACATCTTCAGTACATCGTTTGACCCACACAGGATCCCGGTACATCTTTAGTACACCGTCAGACCCACACAAGATCCTAGTACATCGTCAGTACATCGTCATACCCACACAGGATCCTAGTACATCATCAGTTCGTCATCATACCGACACAGGATCCTAGTACATCATCAATACATTTTCATAACCACACAGGATCCTAGTACATCATCAGTACATTGTTAGACCCACACAGGATCCTAGTACATCATCAGTACATATTTAGACTCACACATGATCCTAGTACATCGTCAGTACATCTTCAGACCCACACAGGATCCTAGTACATCCTCAGAGCCAGCTACAGGGTACCCACACTAATCTTGTTCATCTCCAGGAGAGTTCATTTCGGGTGGTCACACTCTTGGGTGGCTCCCAAGAATGTACCACCTCAATCTTCGCTGGATAAACCACAACTCCAGCCTCCGAGGTGACATGTCGCTAAAAGTGAACTTCTCGTATCCAGAACTGGAATTTCGAGAGCTTACTAGAATGTTGGTGCCCTCAGAGTCTGTCCAGTACTATATGGAAACGATAGGAATTCTCCTCCTCAGTAGTCGAGTAGATCAGAATGTCATAAATGAAGACTACTACAAAGCGATCAAGGTATGGCAGAAAGATCCTGGTCTTGAGTACCATGAACACTGCTGGAGCGTTGGTCACGCTGAATGGTATAACCAAGAACTCATACTCGCCGAACCGACATTTGAAATCTTCCTTCTACACATCCACTTCTCACACTCTGAGCTAGTGATAGCATGATCTGAGGTATATGATTGATAACCACCATGATCCCTTCAACTGATCAAAGAGTTCATCAATCATCAGGAGTGGGAACTTGTTCTTCACGGTAACCTGGTTCTGGCACCGATAGTCGACACAATGTCTCAAACTCCCACCTTCCTTCTTGGAAAACAAAATTGTGGCTTCCCAAGGAGAAACACTGGGCCAGATGAACCCCTTTCCATGTAAGTCTTCTATCCACACCTGCAGCTCACGATGCTCAGCAGGATCCATCCGATATGCTGGTGTGGATATTGGTGTCATCACAGGGTACAATTCAATGTAAAATTCCACCTCTCTAAGAGGAGGTAGACCTGGAACATCATCAGGGAAGACATCTGTGTACTGGTCCACCACTATAGGATAATTTGGACTCTCTACATCAATTTCTCCAAGGGTAAGGCTAGCCAACTGATTAGTGATCGGCTACACTCTCATCCTCATAAGTCCATCCTATACTGCAAAGGCTCCCTTCTCACCAGTGATTGTAAACCTGGTCCCAGCCATGCAAACACACCACACTTTGCATCCAATACAATAGATCTGGGCATAGACTCTCGACAACCATTCCATACCCAAGATGACGTCGTAAGGCCTCAACACTGCTACTAGGAGATCCCTGCCAAAGCTCTCACCTCTTAGAGTAAGCTCACACTACCATCACTAGTGCGTAATCTTCAAATCCGCTCCCGTAGGAATATATAGTCGTAAGGATCGAGGCAAATGCTCCATTAAAATCTCCAAGATCTGAACGAGGGAAGTGGAAATAAAAGAATGACTAGAACTTGTGTTTATATGTACTGCAACTAAGGTGGAGTAGACACAGATCGTACCCGATATCATCTCCAGAGCGCCATGATTGTAGGCCTCAGCTGCCTATAGCTGAGATTACCCTTGTCCACCTACTCCCTAGGGTCGGGGAGGACCACCTAGTGGTGGTGGATGTAACATCTCGAATCAGCACCCAACGCCAGCTTCACGGATAGCTCCTATGCTACGCCTGCCTGCTCCCTAGGGACCTGCTCGTTCGAACCTTTGTCTCTGGCTGGGTGGTCCTTCGACCATTTGTTGATCATCTGTATGGTTGGTCGGGCAGTCATGAGCCATGTGACCCTACCCACCGCATATGAAACACAGCATGTTCCTCGAATGACTGGCTCTGTCTCTGGTACCCGGAACAACCGATACTGAGTCATGCAGTCGTCCACCTGTTGGTATGTTCCTCTTGGACCTCTGTGACATCTGTCTGCTGCCAACTGCAGAATACACCACTACGTGACGATTGGTGGTGGTTCTGGCTACTGGTGACTACTCAACAAATAAAAATACCCACTAATAGTGTTGTCTCTAACACCCCCGTCAGAATCAGGATGCTGAGTGAGATCATTTAAGCCCTGATCTCCTACTTGAGTCTGTACTCGAAGGTATGAGCCCTGAAGAATGGGTCCCATACCATATTACTGGAGTATCATTAGAGGTCAATGATCCATGCTGAGTACAGAGGCACAGTCATGCTGCCCTTCTGCAGATGAAGAAGCTCATATATTTGCACTATGCGAAAAGTCGTTGTTACAAACTCTACCTGAAACAAGCTCTCAAAGTATTCCTAGTGGAGCGTCACCTTGTCGTGAACGTGGAGAATCACGCTCCATCATCTACATGCTGTTTGCAGTAGAATACTGGAATAATGGATCACCATGAGATCAGCTGGTGTCCCTACCTGTCGGAAGACTCTCAACACGGCCTCCATCCAATCCTTAGTCGCATGTGGGTCCATCTATCCCCTGAACCTGGGTGGCCTCTGGCACTGGAACTCATCAAATGTTCTCAAGCGGTGTGCACCATATTCTGCTAGAGTTGGTGGAATCAGTGGACCAATGGGTAATGGTACCACTGGTGCCTCTATTGGAAGAGGGACCTACACTGAGGCATCATTGCTCGGTGGGCTGTCAATGTGTACTATACCCAGGACCCTAGCTGGCTGTCTGCGTGGAGTCATCCTAAAAAAATATCTGTGAAACGTTCAATACGTTATACCTTGTGAGATGACTCAAAAAGATAACAATGAATCTTGAAAACATACACACAATCAGGGATTTAATGCACTGAGTCGAAAATCAGAAGTTAGAGTCCTACTGTATGGTTACATCAGCCACCGCGCCAACACTGGATTTCCTAAACTGTTAACCACACTCAATAAACTTAACACTATTTCCATTAAAAGTAATATTAGAGTCCAATGTTATATGATAGAACCAAATCCTCTGATACCAATTTTTCATGACCCGTCCCCCGGGGCCCATGTTGTGACTACCCCAAGCCTGCCTTCCATAGGCAAGGGGCTGGAGACTAGCACCGAAAGGCGTATTCCCAAAACTGGGAAGGAATTTCCTCTATATCCTATAAACACATGCAACCAAGCACACAACATGATACAAACACAAGAAAACTGTATTGAAAAAGAGTGCTGAATGTAAGAGGGGATGAAATAGAAGACCAACAATAAAGGTACAAGTTCAACTGAAATAAAATACAACCGGATAAAGAGTAAGAAAGCTACTCGATTGTCCTTCTAGGTTCCTACCTAAAGGGTAGGTACAAATTGCTTCCTCAGAACTCCACGTCCGCCCATATCCTCTACATACCAACACGCTGTATGGTCCACCTATGGCACCATCCAGTACTGTTACCCTTAGCCTCCATCAGCTCTATCCATAGTCTGCATCAAACAAAATAATGTGCGGGCATAGCCTATGCACAAGTGAGTATAACGATACTCAATGGGACCCCGAGACCCTCATGGTCTCACAAAATTCCCAAAGGATAAACCATAAAGCATGAAATCATCTGAAAACCCTACATAGGTAAATTCCCATTCATATACCTAAGTTATCATGTATACCTATCTCAATCATGAGGAAACCGAGGGTCCTACCCATAATCCCAAAGCTAAAATCTTCCACAAGGAAGGAATACCACAAATGTAAGTACCACACAGGTATGCCACATAGAAGAATACCACCAAGGTATTACCATGAAAGAAAGTACCATACAGGTACAAACTCAGCTCACACCAGGTATAACTTAGGTACAGTTGTAGAGATGATTAGATGTAACTACTGAATCATCTTACTCCATTAAGAGGCATACCCACAAAGGATCCCAAATTTTAGACCCACAAAGGATCCTAGTACACCATCAACCCACACAGGATCCTAGTACATCGTCAGAACCATAGAGGATCCTTGTAAATTTTTAGTACATCGTCATACCCAAAAAAGATCCTAGTACATCGTCAGTACATCGTTAGACCCACACAGTATCCTAGTACATCGTTAGTACATCATCAGACCCACACAGGATCTAAGTACATCATCAATACATCGTCAGAACAACACAGGATCCGAGTACATCATCAGTACATCGTCAAAACCACACAGGATTTTAGTACATCGTTAGTACATTGTCAAACCCACACAGGATCCTAGTACATCATTAGTATATCGTCAGACCCTCAATTGATCATATTATATAGTGTCAGCTAGCTATATGAAACCCTCACTAAGCTTGATCATCTCTAGAAGAGTCCACTCCTCAAGCTACAGTTCAATACTCCAACTACCATGAAATCCCACGAAGAATTATTCCAATGTACCGCCATGTAAAAGGGGGTCTCAATGTAATAGACTGTGCGTCAATCAGACGCTGGGTCTGTAAGTTATTAGCCTTTTAGTCCTGAGGGCCCAGTTGGATTCATTCTTGATCCAACCCAACTGTATCCATACGTTATCCAAATCTCATGTGGGATATACCAAAAGGAATTTCTTGCTTCAAGGTTTCAGGCACTGGTGAAGGTTTTTCAAACGGACACCTGATGCCAAATTTATGGTCAAAAGTATGGGATGGGTCGAAAATGGTCTGGGTCTGGTCTGACCTGGTCGGCTCAGCCCGCACTTAGCGGTCCATCCTATGTTGGGTGGCCCGGCCTGGGTGGGGTGGCCGCGGTGCGGTGGGGCGGTCACGGTGCGGCGGGGCGCAGTGGTGTGGCGGGGCGCCGGGGTGTGACTGTATAGCGACGCTGCCTTTTCTTACATCACTATTACATCATTTTAAAGATAAAAAACATAATATTATTACACATAGATGGTAAAAAGGTTTAGTGTCTTTGGAAAACTAAAACCATACATAACAATTACAACATCATGGATGAACATTTATTTAATTTCTTCTTCTCTAGATTCGTATTGGCACTTGTCCTCTCCTTAGCACATGTATCCACATGAGGATATACATCAAAAGGGGGTGAGCTAGATGCCCTGTAAGTGGATAGATAACAACAACATATCAATGGGTGAGCCTAATCAAAACATGGGAAAAACATCATGAACATGAAAAGAAACATAAATATAAGACTTGAAATGTGGCAATGCATAAAAAATGAATCATCATGTCTTACTGGTTAACTACCACACATACTTGTGAACCATGATAGAATCTTGTTCACACATCCTTTCAAATTTACTCATGAGATTCATCACTTTACCCAATGCAGTGGAGCGTGGTATAATTCCGGGTGCACCCATCACATTGAAACATTCATATTACACTAAATAATTCCGGGCCGACCCGTCAAATCATAACATCATCATTATCATGATTTCCAAATGGAACATATATTGAATGTGAAGATTACTAACCCATGGAAAGGAATGGGTTACATATCAAAAGAACACATTCATAAACATTGGGTTCCCAATAGAACGAGGAAACAACATACATGTAACAAGAACCGTCCACTTTTAGTGAGAGGTAAATGGTGCATTCTTAAAGGAAGAGTTCTTTTAAAAAACATTTTGTTTGACATAAAAACCAGGGAAAATATTTATATCATAGAAAAAGAAATAAAATGATGAATAAATTATCTTTAAGGGGTAACCATATCACAAATGGACTGAGAGAGGGAGAACCTGATGAATGAATGTTGGGTTCGAGAATTTCTCTTTACCTTGTATCTGAATGTTTTCTTCTATTTAATGTCATGTATAATAAAATTATATTCATTACTTATAAATATAGAAACTTGTGTACATTAATATCATTCATTATTGTTTCCTTAAGTTATTTTATGTGCCTTTTTATGATTTATATATTTTAAAAACATTTTCCGGGAATGTTTGTTTTAATGGTTTTCTTGAGTGGTTCACTTGTATTCTTAAATTAATGTTTGAGTTGAACATGGGTAAACAACCAGAACTGATATTACAAGTTATTAATTATATTATAGGAGTTTTAATGATATTATAATGTAAAATATTTGATCCATGTGGATGAATCATTAGATAAGAGTTGAATGATGATTGTTTGGGTTAATTTGAATGATTTTTTGATGATAATGAACTTGTTTTATTTTATCACTAGTAATATGGCCATAAGTTAGTTCTAGAACATTAAATAGGAAATAATACATATAAAATATTCTGGTTCAACCATAAAAATGGTTTCATTACCAGATCTGGAGGTTGAAATGGAATAATAAAGCATGTTGTTCTTTAAGGTGATAAATTAACACCTCGTGAACAACGTTCTCTTTAATAAAATTAAAGGAAGAAAAAAAGGGGGTTGGATGATATATTATACCATTAGCATCATAAAATTACAGTATATGTATAATATTGGAGTTACAATACCATTTGGTTGAATATAGGTGGGGAGAGATCATGAAATGAACTTGAAATTGAAAGGAAATTAATGCAGAAGAGGGTGAGAAATTACCTCTTAAATCATCCTCTTGAGATCCTCCTTAAGAAAGCAAGGCCTGGTCTTTTGATGAGACCATCACCTCTTGGACGTGCTAGAGGGGCTAGGGAAGCTTTTTTGCCAGATTTTAGAGACGTCTTGGAGCTTGAGAGGTGTGAGGAAATGAGGGTGGGAATGGTGGTTTTTATTGTTGAGGGGAGAGGGGTTTCATTAATATATAAATTATTAGTTTATTAATTTACCCTAAGACATGGAATAGTGAGTCTTGAAGGACCATGAATAGTAATTTTATCATGTTATATTGAAACAAGTTGTCTTACATCAGCAGAACATCACACATGACTCCATAATTAGCTTATTTATCTTATTTGTGTAAATTACGGTATTTCACTATTCATAAAAAATTCTAGTATTTCAGAAAAATACCAAACATTTACGCCAATCATTTTTCGATGTGTAGAATCAAAAAATGAATTCCATTTTTCAAAAATAATTTTTTACATATGATTAATTTAATATTTAATTAAAATCTTGGTTTATTACTAAAAACTGTTTTAAAACATTTATTTAATTATTCTAAAATATAGGTACATCATACTTTCACTTGAATTGTATTTTTATACTATCATAGATAAGGTTACTATTAATTAGGGTATATCACTATTCATAAGGGTATGTTATTATTCATAAGGGTATGTAACTATTCACAAAAAATTATTATTTTTGATTAGACTCCAAAAGTCATCTTGTACACAACCGTGTATGTCAGATTTTCAAAATTCCAAACATAGAAGTTACAAACTTATTTTCAAAGGTCACTTATCACTTAATAGTTCATTATGTTGTTTTTTCATGTTATTTTATGACATAATTATAAGAATTTAATTTCCATTGAAAAACAACAGGTTGTTACATTCTTCCCCCGTTAAGAAATTGCACCCCCAAAATTTCACATTACAGAAATAGGTGAGGGTGTTTCTCTTTCATTTCCTCTTCTGGTTCCCCAATTTCTTCCTCAATCTTATGGTTCCTCCACAACACTTTTACATGATGGGTTGTCTTATTGCGTAGAACCTTATCTCTCCGATCTAGAATCATTATAGCCTGCTCTTCATAGGAGAGATCATCTTCTTACTGCACCACCTCTGAGTTTAGTACATGTGAGGGATCGAGTATGTACTTCCTCAATAGTGATATGTGAAAAACATCATGAACTCGATCCATATCCGGTGTATGTACAAGCTGATAGGCCATGGCTCTTATGCGGTCAAGGATCTCAAAGGGGACAATGTACCTTGGGATTAGCTTCCCTTTCATCCTGAATCACATCACTCTCTTCCATTGAGTTATTTGAAGGAAGACTTTATCTCCAACGTCAAACTCCATGTCCCTTCAACAGTTGTCTTCATAGATATTTTGCCGACTTTGAACATCATTGATGTGTTTCTGGATGACTTGAACCTTCTCTATCATCTCTTGAACAACATCAGGTCCAAGTAGCTATCTTTCACCCACTTCATCCCAAAAGGTTGGAGTTCTACATCGCTTTCCATACAGAGCTTCATATGGAGCCATATGAATACTCAAGTGGCAGCTATTGTTGTATGAGAACTCAACCAATGGGAGATGATGATCCCAACCACCTTTGAATTCAAGAGAGCAAGATCCGAGCATATCTTCAAGTGTCTGAATAGTCTTTTCAGACTGGACATCAGTTTGGGGGTGATAGGCCATGCTGAAATTTAATTTAGTACTCAAAGAATATTGAATGATCCTCCAGAATTTAGATGTGAAACTTGGATCATGGTCATAGACAATTGAGAGTGGAACACCATCCAGTATCACCACATTCTTCACATATATCTTTTCAAGTTGTTCAAGAGATAGATCTTCCCGAATATCAATAAAATGGGCAGTCTTGGTGAGTCGGTCAACCATGACCCATTTCACATTATTTCCCTTCGACATATTTGGGAGACCTGTGACAAATTCCATAGTAACATTTTCCCATTTTCACATGGGTATAGGCAATGGCTTCATCATACATTTCTACTTTTGTCGCTCATATTTAACATGCTGACATACGAAGCACCTTGATATATATTTCACAATCTCTTTCTTCATGATATCACACCAGAAGTGTTCTTGGAGATCACTGTACATCTTGGTACTCCCAGGATGGATAGATAATGTTGAGCTGCACACATTATCCAATAACTTCTTCTTTATCCCAGGTGATGAAGGCACACAAAGCTGCGTTCTAAACCGAATCACACCATGATCATCGATATGGAACTCTTGCAGCTTCCCTTCCTTTACTGCATTCAACCTCTTTTTTATCTCCACATAATCCCTTTGTGCTTCCTTAATCATCTCCTCGATGGATGGTGCACAAACATTTGGAAAGGTTAGGATGTATCTCTTGTCCTTAATATTTCCGAATCTATTCTTCGCTTATCTAATAAGATAGGGTCTTTCTAAATCCATAACATGGATAGAGTATTGGGTTCATTTCTGCTTAGAGCATTAGCAACATTGTTCGACTTTCAAGGATGGTAGTGCTTAGAGAAATCGTAATCCTGGATTAGATCTAACCATCTCTTTTGATGCATGTTCAGCTCCTTTTTTATGAATATATACTTTAGGCTCTTGTGGTCAGTGTATATATCAGACTTCTCACCATAATGGTAGTTCCTCCAGATTTTCAAGGCATAAATCACAGCTTCCAGCTTCAGATCAGGTGTCGGGTCATTCCTCTCATGGATCTTCAACTGTCGTGAGGCATAGGCTCTCACATTATCATTTTTCATGAGTACGCAACCAAATCATTTCATTGAAGCATTACTGTATATCACAAAAAATTCTCCACTTTTCGGTAGTGTGAGTACTGGTACAGTGATCAGCCTTCTCTTTAGCTCCTTGAAGCTTTCCTCATGTTCTCTCATCCAGACATACTTTACCCCTTTCCTTGTTAACTTATTTAGCGGGATTGAAAATCGTGAGAAGTTTCTCACAAAACATTGATAGTACCCATCTAATCCAAGAAAAATATGGATTTCTATGACACTGGAGGGACTGGACCATTCCTAAATTGCCTCTGTTTTTGAAGGATCCATAGAAATTCCCTCACCTGTGATCACATGTCCCAAGAACATGACATTATTCATTCAAAAGTCACACTTGGTGAACTTGGCATACAAATTATCCTTTCTTAATGTCACCAACACTAGTCTTATATGTTCTTCATATCCCTCCTTGCTTATGGAGTAGATGAGAATATTATCAATAAACACTACCATAAATTTTTCTATCTAATGTCTAAATACTCTATTCATCAAATCCATGAAGATTGCAGGGGAATTAGTAAGTCCTAAGGGCATCACCAAAAACACATATTGCCCATACAATGTACATAAGGCAGTCTTCTGAATATCTTCCTTCTTCTCCTTTACCTAATGATATCCAGAACGAAGATCCACCTTTGAGAAGTATTGAGAACCTCGTAACTGATTGAACAAGTCGTCAATCCTTGGAAGTGGATACTTTTTCATTATGGTGATCTTGTTGAGTTCCCGATAATGGATACACAGCAGCATTGTTCCATCCTTCTTCATCACAAAGAGCACTGGTGCACCCCAAGGTGATGCACTAGGGCGTATGAACCCTTTGTCCTGATGCTTTTGTAGATGCATCTTTAACTCCTCTAGTTTGATAAAATCCATCCTATAGTGACACTTAAAGATAGAAGACACTCCAGGTAGGAGTTCAATTGAGAACTCTACCTTAGGATCCGGGGGAATTCTGGGTAACTCTTCGGGAAATACATCACTATATTCTATCACGAGGGAAATTTCATCAATGTTGGCACTTTCCTTCAACTCAACCATTTGGGTGAGGTATGCTTATTCATAGGAAATCAACACCCACACCATTGAATGATTTTTCAAAGGAGATTCATGATCTTCCTTGAATTTTTATAGAAGCATGGGATTGTTTGGAATATAAAAAGATATTTCCTTTCCCCAATAGTTGATATCTTCCGTATATAACAAGAGCTTATCCATTCCAATTATATCGTCGAATTCCAAAAAAGGAAGTATTACAAGATTTTCCAGAAGAATCTTCCCACATACGCCAATAGGAGAAGAGTCAAACACATGGTTTGCAATGATTTCACCAATTGGGGTTTTTACAGATATCTATACATCAAGGTTTCAGTGCTTTAATTCTATAGTTCTTGAAAAGTTTCAAGATATAGAGGAATTCATAGAACCAAAATGAAATAATACTTTTTCCATTATTGATTTAATAGGATGTGTACCTTGTACGACATAATTATCATTCTCCACCTCCACATTTGTGATGGCATAAGCCTTCCCTTGTTCCTTTGTCTTTGGTGGTTTCTCACATTGATTACCCTCAAGAACTCAAGGTTTAGTGCACTGACTTGCATAGTTCCCTAACTCCATAAAGTTGTAGCATTGAAACATGAGTGGTTCTATCCTTTCTTCAGCTACATTCTCATTCCTTTTCATGTCTTTTCGACACTCTTGAGCATGTTTCCCTTCTATCCCACACTTGAAGCACTTACCCTTCCATTTGAGGCAATCCACATAGTTCAACATCCCACATTTTTGGCATGTTGGTCATTGAGTTTTCTTCCCCCCTTTGTCGTTAGATCTTCTAGCTTGAAACTTCAATTTCGTTTCTTATCACCATAGTCATGGGACCATTTTCCAAACTCCGTCTCCACTTTGAGAGCACATCGAACAACTTCTTCATAACTCCCAATGTCTCAAATTGCAAGATCCTTTCGTAGGTGTTGTTTTAATCCACTAAATAACCTAGCAATTTTGTTATCATTATTGATAAAAAAACCCGAAGCGTACCTTGAAAACCTTGTGAAATTCACTTCATAGGTTGTGACAGATCCTCCTTCTTTTTTCTTGATCTCTATGAATTCCCTCTCCATATTCGTACGAATAGTTCATGGGAAATACTTATTAATAAACATTATCTTAAAGTCTTCCTATTCCATTTCTTTTATTTCCTCCCTTGGCTTTGTGTTCTTAATCAAATCCCACCATTGATCGGCCTCTCCATCTAGATGATAAAAATTTAGTGTCACCTTGTCTGTCTCAAAATAGTGAAGCACAGAAATGATTTTCTCCATGGAGTTGAACCATTGTTCCCCAACTTGTGGATCAGAAGATCCACTAAACGCTGGTGGTCGTTGCTGCATAAAACATTCGATAGATAGGTACTCCCTCTTTGGTGAAGGAGGACGTTCCCCATTATTATGGGGATTGTTCATAACCTAAGATAATTGTGTAAGCATCACCATGATGTTTTGAACTCCATATCCCAAATCACTAGGGATGTTGTTCGGGAAATCGTTGCATTGGCCCGCGCACGAGTAGTTGGCCTGATTTCTCCTGGTTCACACCATTTTCTAAAATAGAAAAGGGTATACCAAAACATAAGTAAACAATTCATGAATAAATTATTCATTTAAACAATTTATACTAAAAACATCACATATGGGATCCCTATGTAAATATTTGTGTGTGCATATTTTTACTTAGTCTCAGGCTAGTGGTTTTCTCTAGGGTTCACTAATCCTAATTCCCTAATTAACTATACCTTTCCTCTAATACCAACTATAGCGACCCTGCCTATTCATACATTACTATTAAAAAATTTTCATGTTAAACAACATAATTGTATTACAAATAGAAGATCAAAAGGTTTAGTGTCTTGGGAAAACTAGAACCGTACATAACAATTACAACATCATGTAAAAAGATTTATTTAATTTCTTCTTCTCCAGCTTCTTAATGGCACATTTCCTCTCCTTAGTACATGTAGCCACCTAAGGATACACATAAAAATGGGGTGATATAGTAGCCCAGTAAGTGGATATCTAAGAAAAATATATCTTGGGGTGAGCATAATCATAACATGGGAAAAAGTTCATGAACATGAGAGGAAGCATAAAAATAATACTTGAAAGGTGGTAATGCATAAAAAATGAAACAGCATGTCTTAGTGGTTAAATACCACACATACTTTTGAACCGATATAGCATATTTATTACACATAATATCAAATTTAATCATGAGATTCATCACTTTACCCAATGCATTGGAGCTCTGTATAATTCCGGGCACACCCATCACTTTGAAACATTCATAATGTGCTATATAATTACGGGCGCACACATCACATCATAACATTATCATTGTCATGATTGCCACAAGGAACATATATCAAAAGTGAGTATTACTAACCCATGGAAAGGAATGGGTTAAATCTCATAAGAACAAATTCATAATCTTTGGGTTCACAAAAGAAAGAGGTAATAACAAACATGTTACAAGAACTTTCCACTTTGAGTGAGAGGTAAAAGGTGTGTTCTTACAAGAAGAGTTCTTTTGGAAACCATTTTTATTAACATAAAAACCAGGGAAAACATGTATATCCCCAAAAAGTAATGAAAATTATGAATAAATTATATTTAAGGAGTTACCATATCACAAATGGAGTGAAATAGGGAGAACCCAAGGATGAATGTTGGGTTCGATAATTTCCCCTTAACTTGTATCTGAATGCTTCCTTCACTTTAATGTCTAGTATAATGACTTTATATTAATTAATTTGAAATCCAGAAACCTCTTTACAATAATATGGTTCATTATGGTTTCATTATGCTATTTTATGTGCCTTTGGATGAGTTATAGGGTCTAAAAACATTATTCGGGAATGTTTATTTTTATGGTTTTCTTTTGTGGTTCACTTGTATTCATAAACCAAAGATTGGGTAGAACATGGGTAAACATCCAGAACTGATATTACATGTTATTGATGATATTTCAGGAGTATTAATGATATTATAATGAATCATATTAGATTCATGTGGATTAATCATTAGATAAGAGTTAAATGATGATTGTTAGGGTTAATTTGAACGATTTTTTGATCATAATGAACTAGTTTTATTTTATCACAAGTAATACGGTCATAAGTTAGTTCCATAAATTTAAATAGGAAATAATACATATTAAATATTCTTTATCAACCATAAAATTATTTTCATGACCAGATCTGAAGGCGGAAATGGAATAAGAAAGCATATTTTTCTTGAAGGTGATAAATTAACACCTCACGAACAACGTTTTCTTTAATAAAATAAAAGGAAGAGGGAAAGGGTGTTGGGTGATATAATATCCCATTAGCATCAGAATATTATAGTATATTTATAATAATGGAGTTAAAATACCATTTGGATGAATATAGGTGGTCATAGATCAAGAAATGAACTTAAACTTTGAAGGAAATAAAAGGAGAAGAGGGAGATAAATTACCTCTTAAATCCTCCTCTTGAGATCCTCCTTAAGGTAGCTAGGCTTGGATATTTGATGAGACCAGAAGCTCTTGGACGTCGGAGAGGGGATAAGAAATATATTTTGGGATAGTTTAGAGAAGGCATGTAGCTTTAGAGGTGTGAAGAAATGAGGGTGTGAAGGATGGTTTTAATAGGAGAGGGGAAGGGGTTTCCTTAATATAAAATTCATTAGTTTATTAATTTACCCAAAGACTAGGAATATTGAGTCTTGAATGAACAATAATAGTGATTTTATCACATGATCCACAAAAAAGTAGGATTACATCAGAAGAACATCACACATGAGTCTATAATTAGCTTATTTATCTTATTTTTGTAAATTACAGTATTTCACTATTCATAAAAAAGTCAAGTATTTCAGAGAAATCCCAAAAATTTAACCCAAAATTTTTTCGACGTATAGAATCCAAAAAATGAAGTCCATTTTTAAAAAATAGTTTTCTAAATATGATTATTTTACTATTAAATTAAAATCATTGTTTATTACAAAAAAACACTTTTAAAACATTCATTTACTTATTCTAAAATAGAGGTACATCATACTTTCACTTGAATATTATTTTTATACTATCATAGGTAAGGTTACTATTAATTAGGGTATATCACTATTAATAAGGATGTGTTATTATTCATAAGGTTAGATTACAATTCACCGAAAATTATTTTTGTTTTATTAGACTCCAAAAATAATCTTGTACACAACCGTGTATGTCAGATTTTCAAAATTCCAAACACAGAAGTGGAAAAATTATGTTTGAAGGTCACTTATCACTTAGTAGTTTAGTATGTTTTGTTTTCATGTTATTTTATGACATAATTATATGAAGGTAATTTCTATTGATAAAATATGGCTCGTTACATTATCCCCCCTTAAGAAATTTCACCCCCGAAATATCACTTTACACAAACAGGTGAGGATTTTTCTCCTCCATTACCTCTTCCGATTCCAAAGTTGCTTCCACGAACTTATCGTTCCTCCACAACACTTTAACAAGATTGGTTGTCATGTTGTGTAGAACCTTATCTCGCCAATCCAGAATCTTTACTGGCTGCTCTTTATAGGATAGATCATCTTCCAGCTGCACCACCTATGAGTTTAGTACATTTGTGGGATCAGGTATGTACTTCCTCAAGAGTGATACAAGAAAAACATCATGAACATGAGCCATATTTGGTGGAAGTGAAAGTCGATAGGCCATGGATCCTATGTGGTCAAGGATCTTAAAGGGGCCAATGTACATTGGGCTTAGCTTCCCTTTCTTCCTGAATAACATGACTCTCTTCCAAGGAGATATTCAAAGGAAGACATTATCTCCAACGTTGAACTCCAAGTCCCTTAGATGGATGTCAACCTAGATCTTTGTCAAACATTGAACAGATTTGATGTGTTTATGGAGGACTTGATCCTTCTCTATCATCTCTTGAACAATATTAGTTCCAATTATATTTCTTTCTCCAACTTCATCCCAACAGGTTGGAGTTCTACATCGCTTTCCATACAGAGCTTCATATGGAGCCATCTGAATACTCGAGTGGAAGCTATTGTTGTATTAGAACTCAACCAATGGAAGATTATGATCCCATACACCTTTGAATTCAAGAGAGCAGGCTCTTAGAATATCGTCATGTGTATGAATAGTTCTCTGAGACTGGCTATCAGTTTGGGGGTGATAGGCCATGATGAAATTTAATTCAGTACTCAAAGAATGTTGAAGGCTCCTCCAGAATTTAGATGTGAACCTTGGATCATGGTCAAAGATAATTGATAGTGGAACACTGTTCAGTCTCACCACTTCATTAAAATATATCATTGCATGTTGTTTAAGTGAGAGATCATCCCGAATAGCGATAAAATGTGAAGTCTTGGTGAGTCGGTCAACCACAACCCATATCGCATTATTTAAATTCAATGTCTTTGGGAGACCCGTGACAATGTACATAGTAACATTTTCCCATTTCCACATGGGTATAGGCTATGGATACATCATACCTTTGGACTTTTGTTGTTCAACATTAACATTCTGACATACCATGCACCATGATATATATTCTGCAATCTTCTTCTTCATGTTATCCCACCAGAAGTGTTCTTGGAGATCATGGTAGATCTTGGTACTCCCATGATGGATAGAGAATGTTGAGCTATGTTCATTATCCAATAGCTTCTTATTTATCCCAGGTGATGAATACACACAAATCCTCTTTCCAAACCGATTCACACCATCATTGTCAATATGGAACTCTTGCAGATTCCCTTCCTTTACTGCATTCACCCCATTTTGTATCTCCACATCATCCATTTGTTCTTCCTTAATCTTATCCTGGATGGATGGTTGCACAATCATTTGGGAAAGATAGGATGTATCCCCTTCCATTATGATATCCAAATCCATTCTTCGCATATCTAAGAAGATAGGGTTTTTCTCAATCCGTAACATGGATAGATTAGAGGGTTCTTTTCTGCTAAGAGCATCAGCTAATTTTTTTGCCTTTCCAAGAAGGTAGTGAATAGATAAATCACAATCCTTGAATAGATCTAACTATCTCATTTGACACATGTTCAACTCCTTTTGTGTGAATATATACTTTAGGTTCTTATGTTCGGTGTATATGTCACACTTCTCACCATAAAGGTTGTGCCACTTTATTTTCAAGGCAAAAATCATGGATTCCAGATCTAGATCATTTGTCAGGTAGTTTTACTCAAGGATATCCAACTTTCGTGAGGCGTAGGCTATCACATTAACATTTTTCATGAGTACGCAACCCAAGACATTCTTTGAAGCATCACTGTATATCACAAAACATTCTCCACTTTTCAGTAGTTTGAGTACAGGTGTAGTGATCAGCCTTCTCTTTAGCTCCATGAAGCTTCCCTCAGATTCTTCCTTCCAAACATACTTTACCCCTTTCCTTGTCAACTTAGTTACCGGTCTTGGCAATCATGAGAATTTTCTCAAAAAACATTTATATTACCCAGCTAATCCAAGAAATCTATAGATTTCTCTGACACTAGAGGGCATGGGCTATTCCTCAATCACCTTCGTTTTTGAAGGATCCATAGAAATTCCTTCACTTGTGATCACATGTCGCAAGAATGTGACTTGATTCATCCAAAAGCCACACTTGCTGAACTTGGCATACAACTTCTCCTTTTTTAATGTCTCCAATACAAGTCTTAGATGTTCTTCATGTTCCTCCTTGCTCATGGAGTAAATGATAATATCATCAATAAACACTACCAAAAATTTGTCTAGGTAATTTCTAAAGACAATATTAATCAAATCCATGAAGATTGTAGGGTCATTAGCAAGTCTGAAGGGAATCATCAAAAACTGATAGTGTCTATACCTTGTACGGAAGGCAGTTTTATGAATATCTTCCTTCTTTACCTTTGTCTAATGATAACCAGAATGAAGATCCTCCTTTAAGAAGTGTTGAGAACCTCTTAACTGATCGAAAAAGTCCTAAATCCTTGGAAGAGGATACTTGTTCTCTATGGTGATCATGTTGAGTTCCTGATAATCGATATAAAACCACATTGTTCCATACTTATTCTTCACAAAGAGCACTGGTGCACCCCAAGGAGATGCACAAGGGCGTATGAACCCTTTGTCCAGATGCTCTTGCAGCTGCATCATTAACTCCTCCAGTTCGACTGGATCTATCCTATAGGGACACTTCAAGATAAGAGTATCTACATGTAAGATTTAAATTGGGAACTCTACCCCACAATCCAGGGGAATTCCGGGTAACTATTTGGGAAATACTTCACTGTATTACCTCACGATTGGAATTTCCTCAATGTTGGCACTTTCCTTTGAATCAAACATTTGCGCGAGGTATGCTTCTATATAGGGAATCAAAACCCGCACCATTTAAGGATTTTTCAAAGGAGATTCATGATCTTCCTTGAATTTTTAGAGAAGCATGGTATGGTTTGGAATATGAAAAGATATTTCCTTTTCTTGATAGTAGATATGTGCTCTATATAACGAGCTCCAATCTATTCCCATTATAGCATCAAATACAACCAAAGGATGTATTACAATATGCACCGGAAGAATCTTCCCACATACATCAACAGGAGAAGAGTCAAACACTTGGCTTGAAATGATTGCACCACTAAGTGTTTTTACAGATATATCTACTTCAAGGTTTTGGGGCTTTGATTCTATAGTTCTAGAAAACAAGCAACATATAAAGGAATGCGTAGTACCAGAATCAAATAAGTATTTTCCGTTCATGATTGAAAAGGAAGTGTACCTTGTATGACTTCATTATCATGCTCCACCTCCACAGTAGTGATGGCATAATCCTTCCCTTGTTCCTCTGGGTTTGGTGGTTGCTAACGTTGATTACCCTCAAGAACTCGAGGTTTTGTGCACTGACTTGCATAATGTCCAAGCTCCAAACAGTTGTAGCATTGAACCAGGAGTGTTTATATCCTTTTTTCGGATACATTATCCTTCCTTTTTGTGTCTTATAGACACTCTTGATCATGGTTCCCTTCTTTCCCAAACTTTAAACACTTCCTCATCCATTTGAGGCAGTTCCCATGGTGCAACTTCCCACATTTTTGGCATGTGGGTCGTTGAGTTTTCTTCCCATCTTTTTCATTAGATCCTCCAGCTTGAAACTCTATCTTTTATTTTTTATCACCATATCCATGGGACCATTCTCCAAACTCCATATCCACTTTGAGATCTCATCTAAAAAATTCTTCATAACTCCAAAAGTCTAGAATTTCAAGATCCTTTCGAAGGTGTGGTTTTAATCCACTAAAGAATCTATAAATTTTTCTATCATTGTTGATATAAAACCTGAATCATAACTTGCAAGCCTTTTAAAATTCGATTCATAAGTTGTGACAGATTCTCCTTCTTTTTACATGAGATCTATTAATTCTCTCTCCATCTTCGTACGAAGAGTTCATGGGAATTACTTATTATGAAACATTTTCTTAAAGTCTTCCCATTCAATTTCTTCATTTTCTTCCCTTGGCTGGGTGTTCTTAATCAAAGCCCACCATTGATCGGACTCTCCATCTAGATGATAAATGTCTATAGACACCTACTCCATCTCAAAATATTGAAGCATATAAAAGATCTCTTCCATGGATTGGACCCACTATTCCAAAAAATGTGGATCAGAAGATCCACAAAACATCGGTGGTCTTTGTGGCATTAAACATTTGATATCCTGTTGCTCCCTCTTTAGTGAAAGAGGAAGTTCCCCATTATTATGGTTATTATTCTTAACCTAAGATAATTGGGTTAGAATCTCCATGAAGTTTTGGACTCGACATCAAAAAATCATTGGGGATGTTGTTCGGGCAATCGTTGCATTGGCCCTCGCACGAGTTGTTGGCCTGATTTCTCCAGGTTCCCCACATTTTCTCAAATAGAAAAGGATAGAAAAAACATAAGTAAACAAGTCATGAATGACTTATTCATTTAAAAGATTTATACCAAAAACATAAAATATGGGATCCCTATGTAAATATTCTTGTGTGCATATTTTTACAGTGTCTCATGCTAGTGGTTTTCTCTAGGGTTCACTAATCCAAATTCCCAAATTAACAAAACCTTTCCTCTGATACCAATTATAGCGACCCTGACTTTTATTACATCGCTATTACATCATTTTAAAGATAAAAAATATAATAGTATTACACATAGAGGATCCAAAGGTTTAGTGTCTTGGAAAAACTAGGACCATACATAACAGTTACAATATGAAGAATAAACATTTATTTAATTTATTCTTCTCTAGCCTCATATTGGCACTTGTACTCTCCTTAGTACATGTTGCCACCTGAGGATATATCTCAAAATGGGGTGATATAGAAGCCCAGTTAGTGGATATATAAGAACAATATAGCATTAGGTGAGCATAATCATAACATTGGAAAAAATCATGAATATGAGAGGAAGCATAAATATAAGACTTGAAATGTGGCAATGCATAAAAAATGAAACATCATATATTAGTGGTTAACTACCACACATACTTGTGAACCAAGCTAAAATCATGTTCAAACATCATTTCACATTTACTCATGAGATTCATCACTTTACCCGATGCATTAGAGCGTTTTATAATTCCGGGAGCACTAGTCACTTTGAAACATTCATATTGCGCTATATAATTCCGAGCACACCCGTCACATCATAACATTATCATTATCATGCTTGCCACATGGAACATATATCAAAATTGAACGTAACTAAACCATGAAATGTAATGGGTTACATATCATAATAATAGATTCATAATCATTGGGTTCCCAAAAGAAATAGGGAATAACATACATATTACAAGAACCGTCCACTTTGAGAGGGAGGTAAAAGGTGCATTCTTAAAAGAAGAGTTCTTTTGGAAAACACTTTTTTTGACATAAAAACTAGGGAAAAACATGTATATACCAAAAAAATAAAGAAAATTATGAATAAATGATCTTTAAGGAGTAACCATATCCAAAGTAGAGTGAAAGAGTGAGAACCCGAAGGATGAAAGTTGGGTTCGATAATTTCCCCTTACCTTGTATCTGAATGCATCCTTATCTTTAATGTCCTGTATAATGACATTATATTAATTAATTATAAATCCATAACCTTTTTTACATTAATATTGTTAATTATTGTATCATTAAGAGATTTTATGTGCCTTTGGATGAGTTATAGAGTTTAAAAACATTATTCGGGAATGTTTGTTTTTATGGTTTTCTTTAGTGGTTCACTTGTATTCTTAAATTGAAGTTTGGGTAGAACATGGGTAAACATACAGAACTAATATTACAGGTTATTAATGATATTGTAGCATTTTTAATTATCTTATAATGAATGATATTATATCCATGTGGATGAATCATTAAATAAGTGTTATATGATGATTATTTTGGTTAATCTGAACGGTTTTTTGATCATAATTATATTGTTTTATTTTATCACCACTAATATGGTAATAAGTTAGTTCAAGAACTTTAAATAGGACATAATACATATAAAATATTCTGGTTCAACCATAAAAATGGTTTCATGACCAAATCTGCAGGTAGAAATGGAAGAAGAAAGCATGTCGTTCTTGAAGGTGATAAATTAACACCTCACGAACAACGTTCTCTTTAATAACATAAAAGGAAGAGGGAAAGTGGGTTGGATGATATAATATCCCATTATAGTCATAAAATTATAGTATATGTAAAATAATAGATTTAAAATACCTTTTGGATGAAGATAGGTGGGGAGAGATCAAGAAATGAACATGAACTTGAAAAGAAATTATAGGAGAAGAGGGAGAGAAATTAACTCTTAAATCCTCCTCTTGAGATCCACCTTAAGGAAGATTGGATTGGTCTTTTGATGAGACCAGAAGCTCTAGGACGTGGGAGAGGGGATAGGGAATATTTTTTGGAAGATTTTAGAGAAGTCATGGAGCTTTAGAGGTGTGAGTAAGTGAGGGTGTGAAGGGTGGGTTTTATAGTGGATGGGAGAGGGGTTTCCTTAATAAAAAATTCAATAGTTTATTAATTTACCCTATGACAAGGAATATTGAGTATTGAATGACCAAAAATAATAATTTTATCATGTGATCCCAAACCATGTGGGCTTACATCATCATAACATCACACAAGACTCTATAATTAGCTTATTTCTCTTATTTTTGTAAATTACGATATTTCACTATTCATGAAAAATTCAATTATTTCAGAAAAATACCAAAAATTTACCCCAACCATTTTTTGACGTGAATAATCCAAAAATGAGTTCCATTTTTCAAAAATAATTTTCAAAATATGATTAATTTAATATTTAATTAAAATCAGTCTTTTTTACTAAAAAACAGTTTAAAAACATTCATTTACTTATTCTAAAATATAGGTACATCATACGTTCACTTGAATCTTATTTTTATAATATCATAGATAAGGTTACTATTAATTAGGGTATATATCTATTCATAAGGGTATGTTAATATTCTTTAAGGGTAGGTTACAATTCACCAAAAATTATTTTTGTTTTATTAGACTCCAAAAATCATCTTGTACACAACCGTGTATGTCGGATTTTCAAAATTCTAAACACAGAAGTGAAAAACTTATGTTTAACTGTCAATGATCACTTATTAGTTCATTATCATGTGTTTTCATGATATTTTATGACATAATTATAAGAAGGGAATTTCCATTGAAAAACTTTGGGTCGTTATAGGCAGGGTGGCCGCGGTGCGGCGGGGCGGCCGAAGGGTGGCATGGGCCGCGGTGTAGTGGGGGTCCGCGGTGCTGTAGGGCGTCACGCTGAGGCGGGATGGATGTAGGGAAGCGCGGGGGGGGGGGGAGGCTGGGTGGCTGGGTGGTCGTGGATCGGTGGGGCGCCGTGGTCCGGCGGGGCCACTACGGTGCGGTCGCCGATCGTCGGTCCCCCACTGCTGGCCGGATGGCCAGTGATCCTCCCCGCGCGGTGCGGTCATGTGCAGTGCCTGCGCCCGCGGCCGGCTCGGGTGCTGTCTTCACAGCCATCCTCTCTGTGTAGCGTGGTTGTGCTTCATGCCTTTTCTGGTGGCAGGCTCGGTCGATGTCTTCCTATGTCATAAATATTTCATCAAAACCCACAAAGGGATAGCGGAGTGGTCGGGCCATGTTCATTTTGGACCGCACCCTCCGCATTAGATATATTGCAACCGGTTCACTACTTTTGAATCACAAAGAAAATAAAGAATGGTTAATTAATTTATTTTAAACATCAAACCCTATGTCGAAGGTTTATTTGGAGAGCGCTTGTGATTGAAGGCGGATCGATGTTTGTTGATCCCAATGTAAGACCCCCCCCCCAATGAGGCCTCTTGTTTAACAAACCTCCATTCATGTTCCCCATTAGAGATGGAATGTTCTTCGTTGGAGATAGCAGGTTCTTTATTGGATATGAGTTTCTCCATGTTCTCCCATGCTTCCACCATTGCCAACTGTTTCTCCCATCAAAAACAATTGTGGAGCCAACACCAAATGAAATTAAGTCAGTCAATTTAATTTTGTTGGAACAATTAATTGGAATCATTAATTAAAGGTAGGTGGCACAATTAAGGTAGAGGGTATTCAAGATACTTCTCCACATTAAAGAGAGTGTTTTTTGTTCAGGTGGTCCCCACCATTTGAATTCAAAATGGGGGGTCTTAGTTTGGGTGGTCCTCACCTCCATAACCCATGTAGAGATTTTTCAATAATAAAAATAAAATGATAAATAATTTTACTATACTTTTTCAAGGAAAAAGTGAAAAACTATCTTTCACCCTCAACCTCGGTAGTCGAGGTGAAGGTATCCTTTAGCAAATATCGGCGCTGCAAGTTCAACGGTGCCCTTAGATTTCAATTCGAAGCACCAGTTTAAATGTTACAAAATCCATCTCAAAAAATTATTGAATGTACCCAAAAAAAGTTCAGAAATTCATTTCGGGCACACCGGGCCTCAAAATCATGCACCGCCAATTTTCTCGGACTCATAAAATTCTCACATAATTAATGAATATTTTACATGGAAATTACAGGACTTTAAATTCTCCCCACCACAGGGATTTTCATCCTCGGAAGACACATCACAAAACTAGGAAAACAAGTGGGGGTACTGATCACAAATATGAGCCTCCTGCTCTAGTGTGATCTTCTGAAGGTTCTCATGCTTCCAGTGAATGCGAACCCGAGGTATTGATTGCCCATGAAGGACTCGATCCAGTCAATCCTCAATCTCAACTAAAACCTTAGTAAATGTCTCCCCCTCATCGATGTCTAGGTCGCCATGGTTGATGATGTGAAAAGGTTCATGGATGTATATCCTCAACTGGGATACGTGGAAGACCTCATGCACCCGGTGCCACTGAGGGGGAAGTGCTTGGCAGTAAGCCACCACACCAACTCTGCGGAGGACCGTAAAGGGTCCAATAAACCTTGGAGATAACTTACCGCCACAACCAAATCATCACCATCCTTATCGAGGTGAAACCACTAGAATTACGTGGTCTCCATCCTCGAACTCCAGAGGTCTCCATATCTTGTCGGAATAAGTCTTTTTTGCTTCTCTATGTAGTCTTAATCCCCTCCTGGGTGATCTTCACTTTCTCTATGGTAGCCCCTACCAGCTCTTGTCCCATGAGTGTTGACTCCCCTAGGTCAGTTCAGCACAAAGGTGATTAGAATGGACCCCCATACAACGCCTAAAAAGGTGCCATCCCTACGGTGGAGTGTTAGATTTTGTTGTATGAAAACTCCTCCAAGTGCAATTGATCCTCCCAGCTGTGTTCGAAGTCAAGAACGCAAGAATGTAGCATATCCTCGAGGGTCTGAATGGTCTGCTCAGTCTGAAATTTCATCTGAGGATGGAAGGCGGTGCTCAAACAATGCTACGTCCCGGAATCCTTCAGCAACCCCTTCCATAGCTGAGAAGTGAATCATGTATCACGATTGGAGAAAATCATCGAGGGTAATCAATGGATCCACACAATCTCTTGCACATAGAGCCATCCCAAGCCATCTACTAAACCCTTCTCTCCGATCGGAAGGAAGTGTGCTGACTTGTTCAGTCAGTTGATAATCACCCAGATAGAATCATAACCCTTGAATGTACATGGAAGTCCTGTCACGAAGTCTATGGATATCATGTCCCACTTCCACTCAAGTACCTCTAATGGATGAACTAAGCATGCTGGTACCTGATGCTCTGCATTCTCTTGCTGAAAAGTGAATCACCAAGAGACAAACTCTGCTACTACTCTCTTCCTTCCCGGCCACCAGTGCTGTCATCGGAGATCCTTGTACATCTTCACTACTCCTAGATGTACCACTAGAGGGGAAATTTGTAACTCCCTCAACAATTCCTCCTGAAGAGACACTAGTACCATGGTACGTCCTCTGAAAAGGATGACGTGTGCCCGAACTTCAGAAAATCCATCAGGTGCACGTCTTGTAGATATTTGAGCACATCGTGCCTCACAGTCAGTGTCCTCGTGCTGCACCTCCCTGACTTGGTAAAGAATTATGGGAGTGACTGTAAGAGACTGAAGAAAAGCTGCTCCATCTCAATCTACAAAGGATATCTACAAAGTGACCATCTGCTCCATCGACTCACCTAACAATTGTATACCAGATCTACCACTGAGTGCATCTACTACAACGTTCCCCTTCCCAAGAGTATAGACTATCTCGAAGTCATAGTCCTGGTGTAACTCATGCCTACATCGTTGTCTCAGGTCCATGTCCTTCTATGTGAAGATATACCTGAGCCTCTTTTGATCCAAGTAGACTATAATATCTTGTCCTATCAAGTAATGTCACCACATCTTCAAGGTGAAGACCACTACTTCTAACTCCATGTCCTGGGTAGCGTAGTTCTGTTCATGTTGTCTCAGCTGTCAAGAACCATATGCGATCACTACTCACCCCTGAAACAGGACACATCCAAGCCTGGTCCTTGATGTGTCGCAGTAGACTACGTACCCTAAACCCTCCACTAGAAGTCTCAAGATAGGGGGAACTAGTTAGCCTCTACCTCAGCTGCTGAAAACTCTGCTGACATTTTTCCGACCACACGAAGGGTTTCCCCTTCTTCGTCAACACTGATAAACATGTGCAACTCAGGAGAAATATGGCACAAACCTTTGGTAGTATCCAGCTAAAAATATGAGACTTCGTACCACCGTCACACTCCTGGGTGGATCCCAAGAAAGTACTGACTCAATCTTCACTGGATGCACCAAAACTCCAGCCTCCGAGATGACATGTCCCAGAAAATGAACTTCTCGGATCCAGAACTGGCACTTCGAGAGATTACCATAAACCTGGTGATCTCGAAGTGTGTATAGAACTATCTGCAAATGATATGCATGATCCTCCTTAGTAGTCGAGTAGATCATATTGTCATTAATGAAGGATACCACAAAACGATCAAGGTATGGATGAAAGATCCTGTTCTTGAGTCCCATGAACACTGCTGGTGTGTTGGTCACAAAGAATGGCATATCCAAGAACTCGTAGTGGCCATACTGACATCTGAAAGCTAACTTTGAGAACCATTGTGCTCCCTTCAACTGATCAAATAGGTCATTAATCCTCGGGAGTTGGTACTTGTTCTTTAGGGTCACCTGGTTCAGGCGCCGATAGTGGAAACAATGTCTCAAGCTCCCATCCCCCTTTTTGGCGAACAAAATCGGGGCTAGCTAGGTAAAAACCTTGGGCCAGATGAACCCTTTTCCTTGTAAGTCTGCTAGCTGTACCTGTAGCTCACAAATCTCCGTGGGAGCCATACGATACACTGGTGTGGATATTGGTGTCGTACTAGGGTACAAGTGAATGGAAAAGTCCACCTCTCTAGAAGGAGGTTGAATGAGAACATCATTAGGGAAGACATGTGCGTACTGGTCCACCACTACAGCATAAGTCAGACTCTCCACATCAACTTCTCTGAGGGAAAGGATAGCCAACTAATGAGTGATCAGCCGCACTCTCCTCTGGGTCTGTCCATCATGTGCTGCAATGGCTCATTTCGCATCAGTGAAGGTTAAACTGGTCCCATCAGTTTAGAAACACCACACTTTGCACCCAATATAGTCGATATGGGAATGGACTGTAGATAACTAGTCTATACCCAAGATGACGTTATAAGGCCTCAACGCTGCTACATGAAGATCCCAGTCGAAGCTATCACCTCCTAGAGCAAGCTCACACTACCTGCACCAGTGCGTAATCATCGAATCTGCTCCCGTAAGAATCTCTAGCCGTATGGATCAAGCCAATGGATTTTTCAGAATCTATGTGCTCCGAAAGAGAGCAGTGGAAATAAAAGAATGACATTCACCTCTGTCTATAAGTAATGAAACTAAGGTAGAGTAGACACAGATGAAACCTCGTATCATCTCTGAAGCACCATGATCATTGGCCTCAACTTCCTAGAGATAATATCACCCCTGTCCACCAACTCGCTGTGGACGGGGTGAACCACCTAGTGGTGGTGGTGGTAACATGTCAAATCGTCTCCCACAACCAGCCGCACGCCCATCTCCTCTTCCACGTCTTCCTAGCCCCATGCGGACCTCATCGGTCAAACTTTTATCTCTGCCTCAGTGGTCCCTCGACTATCTTTTGATCATCCGTACAATGGGTTGGGAAGTCATGAACCAGGAGACCCTACATGCTGCATGTGAGACACTACCTATTCATCGCCTGATTGGCTCTTTCTCTGGTACCCCGCACAAATGATCCTGAGTCAGGCGGTCATCCACCTATTGGTCTTGTCCTCTTGGACCTCTATGCATTCTGTCTTCTGCCACCTGTATTTGATCCTTCTATGTGATGATTGAAGCAGGGTCTCGTTGCTGGTGACTGCTTAGCAAGAAAACTCTCCACTAAGAGGGCTCGCCTGGACAACCCTGCCTACGTCGAGATGTTGAGTGAGATCATCGAAGCATTGATCTCCTGCCTTTGTCCCTGCTTGATGGTCCGAGCCCTGAAGAATGGGTCTCGTACCATATCAATGGAGTAGCATGAGAGTTTGGTGAACCTTCCTGAGTAATGAGCCACAATCATGTTTCCCCCCTACAAATGAAGAAGCTCCTGTATGCGAACTGTGCAAAGAGTCATTGGGAAAATCATTCCCCAAAACCGGATGTCGAAGTCTTCCCCAGAGAATCATCACCTAGTCATGAACCTAGAGCATCAAGCTCCACCATCTACCTACTGCTGCCTGTAGAATATTGGCAGCAAGGATCACCATGAGTTCAGCTGGTGTCCCTACCAGTCAGAAGACTCTCACCACGACCTCCAGCAGTTACTCAACATCTTGTGGGTCCGTCTCTCCCTTGAACATGGGTGGCCTCTATCACTGTAAATCGTGAAAATCGCTCAAGCGGCGTGCACCCTATACTGCTAGAGCTGGTGGCATCGGTGGCACAATGGGTAATGGTACCACTGGTTCCTCTGATAGTGCCTCTATTAGAAGAGGGCCATGCACTGAGGCCTCGTCACTCGGTGGCCTATCAGTGCATACTATACCCGGGACCCTAGCTGGATGTCTGTGTGGAGGAATATTGAAAAGAAACAGGTGTTACACGGTCAATAAGTTATAACTAGTGAGCTGACTCAATGAGATAACAAAGAAAAGTCTTGAAAACACACATGCAATCAGGTTTTTCATGCACTAAGTTAGAAATCAGAAGTCAGAGTCCTGGTGTATGGATACATCGGCCACCACACCAACACTGGATTCCCTAAACTGATAACCACACTCACTACACATAACCATATTGTCATTAAAAAGAAGATCGGAGTCCAATGTTCCACGGTAGAACCGACTCCTATGATACCAATTTTTCATGAACCTTCCCTCGGGGCTAGTGACATGACTACCCCAAGCCCGCCTTCCATAGGCCAGGGGTTGGCGACTAGCACTGAAAGGCATATTCCCCATGACCAGGAAGGAATTGCCTTTATATCCTGTAAACACATGCAACAATGCACACAACAAGATATGAACACAAGAAAACTGTATAACAAAAAGAGTTTTGAATGTAAGAGGGGCCGAAATACAAGCCCCGCTGTAAAGGTACAAGTACAAATGAAATACAATAAAATAGAAGAAAGAGTTTGATAGCTACTGGGTCATCCTCTGAGGTTCCTACCTAAAGGGTTGGTACAGATTGACTCCTCATCACTCCATGTCCTCCTATCTCCTCTGCGTACCAACAAGCCATATGGTCCACTTCTAGCATAGTCTTGTCCTGGTACCCTCAGCCTCAATTAGTGTTGTTCATCATCTGCATCAAACAAAACAATGTGCAGGCATAGCCTGTGCGGAGGAGAGTATAATGATACTCAGTAGGGACCTCGAGACCCTCAAGGTCTCACAAAATCCATAAAGGATAAACAACAAAGCATAAAATCATCTGACAACCCTACTTATGTATATTACCATACATATACCTTTGTTTTCAGGTATACTCATCTCAATCATGAGGAAACACAGGGTCCAACCAAAAAATCCCAAAGATCAACTGTTCCACACGGAAGGAATACCACAAAGGTAAGTACCACATAGGTACGCCACACAAAAGAATACCACCAAGGTATTACCATGAAGGAATGTACCACATAGGTACGAAGTAAGCTCACACCAGGTATAATTTTGGTACAGCAGTAGAGATGATTAGATGTAACAATTGAGTCATCTTACACTATTAAGAGGCAGAGCCACGAAGGATCCCAAATTGCAAACCCACACAGGATCCTAGTACACTGTCAGACCCACACTGGATCCTAGGTCAAAGTTATTACATCGTCAGACCCACAGAGGATCCTAGTACATCGTCAGAACATCGTCAGACCCACATAGGATCCTAGTACGTTATCAGTACATCGTCAGACCCACACAGGGTCTTAGTACATCGTTATTACATCGGTAGACCCACAAAGGTTCCTAGTACATTGTTAGTACATCGTTAGATCCACACATGATCCTAGTACATCGTAAGTACATCGTCATACCCACACAGGATCTGAGTACATCATCCAACCAACACAAGATCCCAGTACATTGTCAGTACATCGTTAGACCCATACAGGATCCTAGTACATCGTTAGTACACTATCAGACCCACACAAAATTCTAGTATATCCTCAGATCCAACTACAAGGTATGCGCACTAAGATTTCTATTCTCTGGGAGATTCTGCATTTCAAGCTACTAGCCAATACTCCAACTACCATGATGTCTCACAAAGAAGTATCCCAATAGACCACCGTGTAATAGGGGTCTCAACACTATAGACGTTGCGTCAATCGAACCCTCGGTTTGTAAGTTATTATCCTTTTAGTTCTGATGGCCTGGTTGGACTCATGCTCGATCCAACCCAACCAAACCAAAAAAATTTCCAAATATCATGTGGGGTATACCGAAAAGACTATCTCTCTCCACGGATTTTGACACTACTAATGGTTCACCAAACTGACGCCCGGTGCCAATGTTATGGCCAAAAGTGTTTGATGGGTCGAAACTGGTCTGGGTACGGTTCGAACCGGTCGGACCGTCCCGGCCCAACCCGCTGGGTCCGGCCCGCGCTGGGCGTCCCGGCATGGAGGGGGTGGCCTTAATGCGTGGGGGGGGGGGGGTGTGGTCCACGCGGTACGGTCGCGGGCCACGCCGTCGCCGGCAGCCGGCTCAGTTTCAATCTTCACATTCTTCCTCTCTGCACGAAGCGGCCGCGCGCCGCGCCTTCACCGGCATTAGACATGGTTGTCATCGTCCACTGTCGCAAATATTTCATGAAAACCCACAATGGGGTTGTAGAGTTTTCGGGCCATATTCATTTGGATCTCACCCTCTGCTTTAGAGTGGTAGCAAGTGACTCACAACTTTGGAATCACAAAGAACATCAATAATGGGTAAGGGAGTTATTTAAATCAATACACTCAACCTCCGAGGTTCCATTGGAGATTGATCACCCACGGTTGAAGGCAGATCGGCGTTTTTCAATCCTGAAGCATGCCTCCTCTCACAACGCACCTTGTTTGACGATCCTCCATTCTTGTTCCTCATTGGAGATGGTGCATTATTCCTTGGAGATAGCATGTTCTTCATTGGATATGAGTTTTTCTATGTTCTTGAAATCTTCAACCTTTTCTAATGGGTTATCCCATCAAAACAATTGTGGATCCCACACCAAATTAAATTAAGTCCATCATTTTACTTTTTTTGGCACAATTAATTGGCATCATTAATTAAAGGTGGGTTGCACAATTAAGGTAGAGGTAGTTCAAGAGACTTCTCCACATTAATGAGGGAGTTTTTAGTTTGGGTGGTCCCCACCATTTGAATTCAAAATTGGGGGTTTCAGTTCGGGTGGTCCCCACCTCCATATCCAATGTATAAAAGTTTCTTTAATAAAAATAAAATATTAAATAATTTTTTTTTATTTTTACACAAAAAAGTGAAAAACTAACTTTCACCCTCGACCTATTGCGGTCGAGGGGAAGGTAAAATTTATAGAATACCGGCACTGCGAGTTCAACGGTTCCCTCAGATTTCAATTTTGTGTAACGATTTAAAAGTAACAAAAACCAACTTTCCCGTTTACTAAGCATACCCAAAAAAAAGTTCAGAAATTCATTCTGGGCACACCGGGCCTCAGAATCACGCGCCGTCAATTTTCGTGGACTCGTAAAATTTCCATATAATTTAAAAATACATGGAAATTCCAAGTCTTTACAATGGGTTTACAAAAATTATAGATTACAACGAATGATTATTCATTTGTTAAATATACCAAGAATATATATAATTGAAAGTGTTTATAATCATGGTTGATTTCTAATCACATTTTGAATTCAATTGATTTATTATGATTGCAATGTTTAAATATTAATAGATAAGCGTAATTTTCATAGTATCACTATATTTAAAATAAATTATAGATCTCACACCATTCTAGCTCATTTCATGTGCATATACAACCGCAATTTATTTGTTGTTTAGGAAATAGGAAGGGTCATTTGTTTGATGAATGGGGTAGGTGACATTAAAAGTTGATTCCATAGATTACTATAGTATCCAAATTTTGTGTTATTTATGGGATTTCATTTATTTTATGATCATCATTAAAGTGAACACTTTTAATAACATTCATATCATATGGGTTATAAGATAAAAAATATTTATATAAATTTTAAAACTAAATTATTTTGTTTTTGTTCACTTTATAATTAAATTCTACAATTACTCTCATTAAATTTCAATTATAAACTTATTATTTAAGATTATCTTCTTTATATTGTTACATTATATCAAGATTAAATCACTCCCCATCACATACTATTATACATTTGGTGTTAGTCACAAATATTTAGTTATCAAGGTTCTTGCTTCAATTCATTCAGTAATATTTTTTGGTTAAGTATGGATCATGATAAGATGACATGTTTCAATGTAAGGAATAACGTTGTTCTTAAATAAAAATGTATGTAATATTTTTCATTGAACTTGTGTCTGTCATGCTTGGATGTGGATATAATTTTTACTAGGGTATTCAATGTTGATATATTTTTATTACTGAATAAAATAATATTTTCATTTTAAGTAATCGACTATATATTACCTTTTAATATAATCTATTATCCATTCAAAACTGAATGTAATGAATATTTTACAAAAATAATATTTTTACATGGGTTTCTTCCAATGTGATCTACTAAACCTATATAGTGATTAGTATCATTTTATTCATATATTTTTTGATTCATATTAAATGTAATATTAAAAGATAATATAAGAAATAATATCTCCTTGCCGATATAAATTGAATCCCAATATATTTTAGGTCTCTTGCTAGATTATAAAAATAATTTGTGATTCATTAGTTTGAATGTGTTCATATATTTGTAGAGAACCACCTACATGAATAAATATAGACCAATATCAAAAAAGTAATTTTTTTATTTATTGAATTTTTTGTTAATTCAATCTTAATAAAAATGACTAACCTTATTATTTTCATTATGTTTTTATGGTATAATATAGAAAAATAAATTTGTCTTGAGCTTGAGTACAATATTCATCCAACTCATTTACTTTGGATTGATTCTTCTCCTTTTAATCTATTCACTTGACTTTTATATGTTCAATTTTGATTAGTCACACTTCCTTACATACTTATTATTATTCCATAATTGTTTTATCCCATATAATTCATAAAAATATAAATGAATATGAATCCTAACATCATAAAAAACCTCATTTGATTTTAATCTACTGAAGATTAAACACTGCTTTAATATCAAACTACAATATCATGATCAGAACATAAAAGATATTTAATTTAAATATATTCATTTAATCTATATAACAGTAATATAAGATTTATGTTTTACTTTTTCATTGAATATTCAATCTATATATAAAATTTGAATAAAATCATAAACATTAGAACATAATTTTTGTAGAAAATTTGACATTATTATTTTATTGTTATTAGATTTTCATTATATGATTAAAACGTTAAATAGAAACAAAGAATTTTATTTTATGGTTAGTAGACATTCATATTTTATTTTGTACATTTGCTATGATGATTTTAGTAGAAAATAAATATTCCTAAATTTAAATCTAGTATTGGAGAATGATTGACTTCCATTATAATAGAAAATTGGCGTTGTGTTGTGTAATAATAATATTTTATTCATAATAAATAATTTAACATGAGAAAATTCATAAATATATCCCACATAAATTTTTATATAGAGAAAATGCTTAAGCTATATCTCACATAATAATTTTTATTTTATGAAACCCCTTTAGATATCTCATAAAAATAATACAGGTTGAGTATGTTTCTCTAAATTTTACCATTTATTGCTATATATGTTGATTAAAATTAAATTATTATCCTACACATACCTTCAATGAAAAATTATTTTTTAATATAAGTTCAATACATCTCTTTATTTTTTAAATAAAGTTTTAGTTTTAAATAATTAAATCACTTGTTTATTAAAAAAATCTCAAAAAATAAGAATAATAAATGATATATTTAAGAAAATATTCAAATTTTATTCAAGAAATTATTTTTTTTGTGATTATATCCATATAGTAATTCACAAGAATTATGTATTAATCATTTCATTTAATAATTCTCTCACACATACATCATAAATAAAAAATGTATCTATTTTTTTGAAAAGTTTTCATTACACAATTTGGTAGAATAACATTTCTTATATAAATTATTTCATCAAATGATTGTAAAATAATTATAAATTTTTAATAATTTATTTTGTAAGATAAATAGAATAATTCTCCTGACAGTAAATTTTACTCATTTTCATTTTAATCAATGGCATACCATTTTTAATGATATAAATCAAACCTGTTAATAAATATCAACTCTAGGTATTAGTCGTTTATTAAATTGTTCCGAATACTAATAATAAATTAAATGAAATTATATTCTAGTAATTTACTACCCTATTTTAAAAAAAGACATTAAATTCATAAAATATATATAACATACCCATCTCTAAAATAAACAGTGAAACTTTGTTTTTGGAAATAAGTTATATTATTCAATATTTCAATGGATTATATTAAAATTCCATACTCATAATATGATATGTTTTTTTTCATCAAGAACTCCCACTAAATTTTAAATCCAAAATTTATTTTTTCCTTCTAATAATTTATAAAAATATATTAGAGTATATAATAAAGACAATGAAAACATGGAGTCAAACATTTGTTTACCAAAAATTCTTTTTTTAATAAAACTCTTATCAAATTGGGTTTGTTATATTCATCAAATCCCCTACTATTATAATAATATTGATGATAAATATTTCTAGGATAAATAAGGGTATTGTTTAGTTTTCTCTCAATAATATGGGAAGTGGATAAGATTTTTTGACATATTGTTTATTTCTCATTATCTTCAAATTTTATCTTCTTCATCATTGTTTTAATTTATCTCTCATTTATTTTAATATTTATTTTAATATTAACTCTTGAAAAAAAAGAATGATTTTTCCTAATAGGTTATTGTATCCATTCCTCATTGTGTAACTCCTATGGAAAAATATACCGAGAGAAAATTCTTGACTTTTTTGTTGATATTATTTTATAATACTTTTTATTTATTTAATATTAAAATAATTATTATAGAGAAATTTTAAATAATAATTGAAGCCTAATGAAATATTTATTTTAAGAAATTTTATTTACTTGTTTAATTTGTCTTCAAAAAAATCTTATAGATTCCATGAAATAAACAACAATGTATCTGGATCAGACCCATAAGTAACACATTATAATAAATTTTCTCTGTATAAGTAATTTTATATATTCAATGAAAATTTTAAATTATTTTATGGTGTTTTATTTTTCATATTATTCAAAACATATCATAGAAAAATTAATTATTATATCACGATTTCACTCATGAACTATTGGTTAAAACAATTTACATTATTCCATAAATTATTGAATATATTTTAAATATATTTTCATATGATTTTTTCTTATCATATATAGATAAATTTACAAGACCATGATTTAACATAAAATAAAACATTTTATTACATGTTTATTCATCAATATCATTGTTTTGACAACAATTTTAGTAGTAGATTTTCAAAATTCATTATTAAATCCATTTAAAATGTAATATATTTTTAATTTTTTGAAATAATATTGAAAATATATAATGTTTTATTGAATGTATAAAATCAATAATAAAATAAAAGAAGAAATTATTTTGATTTCATTTTCAATTTTCACATGATCAACTTCTTGAACAATGGAAATCAATATTTCATCAACACATTTATCTTATTTTTCAAGAAAATTATTTTTAAATTTTTATAATACTTATATTTCACCATGAATTTTTTTATTTCTTTATAATATTGGATTTTATTCCCAGTTCCTCATTCTAACTCAAATTTTTTTTAAATATAACTCTTTAAAAAAATATTCATGTGTGGATTAAATTTTATAATCTCTAGTTCATGAATCATATCATATTATATAAATATGAGATTAAAACAAATGTTTCTTCAAATTAAGTGTGGAAACCAATGTATTAATATAAATACACAAATATTATGATTTATATGTATTCATTTTATGGATTCATAATCATCATAGTTTTGTAAATAATTTTAAAAAAAATTCATTTGAAAAAAGAATAGTGTTATTTAACTAAATTGTTTTTCTATGAACTAGAAGTTTTTATTAAGAAGATAAATTTATAAATTTTAGAAATTATATTTTATGAAATTAACTAAATTTTAAATATCATCATATAAATTATTTCTTATATTAAATTTTTTATATTTTTAAAAAATGATTGTTTTTTTGGAAAATAGTGTAAATACAGATTTTTCAAAATATAGACACATTTATGACATTATCATGATTAAAGAAAAACACAATAAATTTAAAAAAAATTTAATTAAACAAAATATAATATAATGGTATTAAATAATATATTATAATAAATTATTTTTAATTTGGGATCCCAAGATTGACGTTGTTTAATATAACATATCTTTTATTTAGATGAAAACCCCATTTGGGTATTTTCATTCAATGGTTTGGTTGTATGGAGTAAATTAGTTTTTTATTGATACATATGTATAAAAAACGTAATTTATATTTTATTTACTAAAAAATCAGTGTAAATAAACCTTTTTCTTTATTTCAATTTGAAATGATTAGTACGCTTAAATCAGGTATTTTCTTAAAAAATATTTTTCATATGTTTGGTGTTATTATAATAATTTTAATTTATTAAACCTATAGAATATGAATTTGATAAAAGGATTCCATATTTTTATTTATAATGTCCAAATTTTTTTATAATTCTACTTTTCTTTTTGGTCACATAAATTAGTTATAATGGAAAAAAGTTATGTTATAATGATTGCGGTTAAATTGGGTTTAACGGATGTTTACTAAGACCTACGGAATAAAATGACACAAAGATCTGTATAAATATTATTGGAATAATACTTATAATCTCTATAACATCTTATATATTAATTTTTGGTTCAATGGATTCACTTGACATTGAATGAGTGCATTTAATATTTTAAAACTATGGATAATTACAAGAGTTCCACTCCCCTCGCGTAATAATGGAATGAAATTATTCATTGATAATTACTAATATTGAGCCACTTATATTGAAAATTAAATTAAAAAATACTTTAAAAACATTACATATCACAATATGTGTGTTTTTTTCATAAAATTACCAACCTATAAGTATTAAGGAGAAATATAAAGGTGGTATTCTTAAGAAGAGGTACATCACCTAACCACGTTTTTTAAATTTATTTCTTTTCATACCTCCTTAAAATATTCACTAATCATTATACTTTAATAACATAATTATAATTAATATATTTAAATATTATTATTATGAATTCAGAACAATTTTTCATCACCTTTTCCATCTCAAGGGAAATGAATACATCATTCATGTGTACCATTGGAGTACCACCACCACAGAGCGATGTGTTTTGTTTTTAATCAATGGATATTATGGATAGTAAAAATAATGGATTAAATAAGTTTATATATTATAATTATTATTTAATTAATATTATTTCAATATATCATCACTACCACAAAAAGGGGCAAGGCCACCGCCACCCTTTATCAGCACTTTTTTTAGTAGCGCTGATAAAGGGGGGTTTTTATCAGTTCTTTTTTTAAATGCGCTGATAAAGGGTCTACATCCCAAAAAAATAATTAAAAAAATATATTAATATTTAAATATATACGTATACTTATATTGATATAAATATAATATATATTTTTTAAATATAATTTTAAATATATTTTAGGTATGTATAAATATACAGTTACACTTAATATATAAGATATTTAGGGATAATGGCTTATAAAAAAATTAAAATAAATATTTTTCACTAATAATTTGCTAATTATTATAGAGTAATAGTCATTTAAAAACAATTTGAAGACTAAATAAATAAAAAAATTAAAAAAAGATCCAAAATATGTAAAAAACGCAACTCGAACTTCAAACATCCATAACATTTGTTCCCGGTGTCCGTTTGAGCTCTACCACATATCAAATCAAAGCCTGCGACGAGCTCTACACCCTTTTGACCCAAGAAGAACTCTAGTAAAAGTTTATTAGAGGCCAAAAGAGGCCTAGAAGGCTTCTAAATCTATGTTTTTAGTCGGGATACCCCGATTTTTTAACATTTTGTGGATTTTTAGCCTCGTTTATGGGGGTATTATTGGATTTTTTGGTGGGGATTGAATTTATTCTAATGTATTAAATTCATATTGATATTATGTTTTTGAAATTTTATAGTTTTTTATAATGCACTTCTATTGATAATAAAATATATAACAATATATACATATTTTTTATATATTAGAAAATAAAAATTTAATTATAAATATAAATAATAAAATATATTTACATATAAAATATATTAGATTTATATAAATAATAATTAATATCCACTTTATTTAAAATACCAATATATAAATATTTATATACCTTTATATTAATCTAACTATATATATATTTATATAACTATAAATATATATATTAATATCACTATAAATATATATATTAATATAACTATATATATATTAATATAAATATATATTACTATAAGAAGAAATATAAATATATATATATATATATATATATATATCATTAAATGGACAAAAAATCAAAATAATGGAGTGGTAAGTGCTTAGGCGCGCAGGGGGGAGGTCTCGAGTTCAAAACTCGGTGGAGGCAGGGGCGCACGTGCATGGATGAATATGGGAGCTAGCGCTGATAAATGGGTGGGGGATAGTGCTGATAAATGGCGGAGGGGGTGCGTGGGGGAGGTGAAGGGGCGGTAAGGCGTTGGTAAAGGTGGGGATCAAGCGCTGTAAAAATCCCCCCCGAGATTGCCAGGATTTTTAAAAAAAATTATTTTTTTTAAACTTTTATAAGCTCTAAAAACAAGCGCTCATAGAAGGGGTCTTTTATCAGTGCTAAAAAGAAAGAGCTGATAAAGGACCCTTTTATCAGTGCTTTATTTTAGTGCTGTTAAAAGACCCCTTTTATCAGCAATTTGTTTGGCATTGATAAAAGGGGTCTTTATCAGCGTTTTTTGGACCGCTGATAAAGGGGAACCCCCCTTTATCTACGGCGGCTTTAACATCACTTTTTCAAACTCTGTTAAAGTAAATTTTTAGCACTGATAAAAGCGGTATTTGTAGTAATGCGTATTTATTTTCAACATACCCTTTCTATCAATTAGAAATTGAAAATGTTGCTCATGCATTTGGGAGTAAACTAACACCGCAATGCGATGTGATTTATTTTTCATTCATGAATCACATAAAAGGATATAAATTTATAAATAATTAATATGTTTTAATTTTATAACATATTTATGACTATATAAAAGTAAAATATTATATAATTTATTCAATTTTCACCCAGTAGAAAAATAAAAATGTTGTACATTTGTATATATAGACTACCATTTGAATGAAAAAAAAGTGGTTATATTTTTGTGAATAAATTAATTGTTTGGTTTAGAAAGTGTTCATAATGTATAAAAATGATTTTTATAAAATGTTTAATTTTATTTATTTATTTAATCTATAACTCAGTTGACTGTAGTTAATGAAAAAAAATATTATTCTAATGTTATAAACTAGATGACCCAAAGGAATCCAAAGTGAACATGACCATTTTAATGACTAAATGAAACATGGTGAAAAAAATGAAGAATAATTTTATAATTTAATTAAAATGGAATGGGTTTTAAGAATGTATACAAATAAAATTATTTTATTATTATGTAGTAAGAGAATGTAACACCTCGGGATTTTATGATATACATTTTTTTAATTTCATTGATGTATTGTGTTGTATGCTACACCAATATTATATAGCACTATATAAAACACAGAATTAGATTTCAGTACACACAACACTCTTCTTGACTTAAGTTATACACAAGATCATCCTACCTCCATAGTATACGTTTTATGCAATAATTAGTTTCACTAAACAATGAAATTTTATTAAAATATTATTATTTAATTGGTTATAAAATAGACTTCATGAATAGTATTAACCATATTTTTAAATTAATATAATATTAAATTAATCTTATTTATTTTCTAGAGAATGATAAAAGAACGCATTCATTTTTTCAGATAAAAGAAGTATTTTTTAAAAAATGCAGTTTTTCCGCCTTTTAATTGCAGACAAATTTTTAATCTGGTTTTTAATAATTTGATGTATTTTATTTGACAAAATAAAGTTCTTATTTAGAATCGTGACATTATAATTAACATTTGTTGAATTTTCTGAATTTTTCTAATAAAAATCGTATTTTAATGAATAGTGAGAAATTTTTCATTTTAATTCAAAACTGCCTCTTCATCTAATTTATTTATGTAGTTAAATTATATTTTTAATTTTATTAAATCTTAATTGGATAATTTTTTTAACATATAATCCAATTTTGGTCATTTTATGTAATTTAACTTTTAAATTGGACATAGACACATGTCAGTCTTTTGATAGTTTTTACTTTATAAAAACCCACTTTCTGGTTTTCATAATGGGATATAAATTTAAATTAATTAATTAAATATTTGTTTATTGAATTTTTAAAAATAAAATAAATAATTGGAATCAATGGGTCTAAAATAAGTTAATATGTTTTTTTATATATATTATTAATATTAACTACAGTAAATATTTTATTTTCCACCGCTAAAGGTAAATAGGATAAATTAGGGTAACAAACAGTATGATAATGATAATAAAATTACCCTAACATATGAAGAAAATACTATTTTATGAATTAATGTAAAAAATTTCACCTAGGGGTCGTAATTGATTCATTTAATGGATTTGTTCCATTAAAGTGATATAATTATAAATAAAACAAAAGATGGTAACAACATGACACTCTCATATATCATAAAAGTATAATAATTTAAATATTGTGATAAACATGATAAAACATTTAATATAAATATTATCTAGAATCCTAATTAAATTATTTACATCATGTGAATTTATTTAGAATTTTTAGGGATTAAATAATTACCTTTATTGATGACACAATGGTGATGTAGATGTTATTTTATTGACTGAAATATCAATTAAATGGAATTAAAAATCTTAAATTAAATATCATATGAACTAATTAAAATTCTCTACAAATTTCATTGGTTACTATTACATGATAAGAGTGTATCAAATATTTTGGTTCGAATTTATCTTTTTTGTGGATTTTATTTGATGTCCAATTAATGAATAGTTTTAAAATTAATACTATAGATATTTTATAAACATAAAATATTATTAAATAATTTAATCACAAATATATTTAAAAAATAATAATTGATAATTATATAGTCTAAAATTTCATAAATTATACAATTATTTTGAATTTACAACACATAACTAAATATTTATAACCATTTAATATTTAGAATAATAATACCACCAATAAAATAAAATAGATTAAATAAGGATAAATCAAAATGATATGGTTTAAAAAAATCATAACATATATAAATTTTATTTTTTGAGATTATTTAGACACATAAACATCTAATACTCTACATAAATGGGTTTTGGATCATTATAAATGTAAAATAAATTTATAATAATTTATTATTTCAAGACTTTCCGGAGGTGCCCCTCCCCTCTCTTATTAAATAGAACATCTCCTTCTCTTTTAATCAGAACTCCAAATTCCTTTGGATCGGCCAAAAAATGCACAAATATCCTCCCAAAATAATTCATTTCATCTTATAGGCCACCATTTGTGTAGAAACTCATCCTAGGAAGAAATTTTGTGCAAATAAAAAGGAGATACTCGAAAAAAAGATAATTGTTTTATCACCTATTACAAAAACAAATCTTTTAATACTTCCTCTTTTTATGTTTCTATATTATAATGTAATAAATAAAGTACCTTATATATACTTAGATGTTATTTTAATTATGGGAAAACCTTAAACCTCCTTTTATCATTCCAATGAATAACAATGTCACCATTCATACGTACGTATGACTTACCGTATCCTCGCCGTGGTGTAATTTTTTATTCAACAATACCTAATTTAGATGGGTATAATGATTAGAATAAAGGATGTAAATAATGAAAATAATATGATAATTATTATCTATAGTTAATATACCATCCAATTCTATATCCTTGAACCATTAAGGGAATGATATCATCACTCGTTTGTACGTACGACCTACCCTCTCCACGACACAATGAGATTCATTCTCTACATTAACAATTCATGAATTATTATAAAGTATATAAAATAAATAATCATGAAATATATAAAATAATAATTCTACTGTATATATATATATATCTGTGTGTGTGTGTGCATGTGTGTGTCATTTACTTTCTTCTATTCAATTAAATAAGGAAACAGAAACAACATTCAAACGCACGAATGACGTACCGTCTCCATTATTGGTGTATTCCATTTCATTTATCTATTTGTTAAATATATTAATAAACTGAATATATATAATATATAAAACATTTTTTACATTATGTAGGTATTTAAATCACTATATATGTAAAAATATCAAAAATAACAATTCAGGACAAGTACGATACATAAAATAATTATTACCCAAAACGTTGCTTTCAAATGGAATTGATAAATAAACAGGTAATATAAATTAATTAGTGAATCATATATGATATCATAAATTTTATGAAGGTTCTATTAATATTAAATAATAGGTTTAAATCCACCATATAGTAGTTTCAAATACATACAATTCATATCGGACCTAAGGTAATGGATAATTTTACAATATCATTCTTTTCCATGATTGTTTATATGTATGTATTTATTGGGGTTATATTTATCATCCATATCTATGAATTATAAAAATGTTTTCATAATTTTTTTAAAAATATTATACATATTTATACAGGCATTATTACTAATTTCATTCTTTTACTACATTTTTTGGATGGAATCATTATTTCATTTACCATATGAAGTATTTTTTGGCTTCTCTGGAAAAATTAATGAAGATAATGTATTTTTAAATTATACGGAATTAATATATTTTTATGGTTTTATGATTCATTATTTTAGGGAAGCATCCACTACATTATTAAAAGGTAATTTTCACATAAAATGATTTCTTCTAAAATTGTGAATCGTTTTGAACATGGAAAAGGATTTTGAAGAAAAAAAGGATATCTCCTCATGAATTCCTCTCAAGTGTTTTATGAAAATTATTTTCCATCTATAATGACATAGGATTATGTTTATATACTTATTATTACTTTTATTTGACTGTGTTTATTAGGGTATTATTTTGATGAAATTGATATATCTTATATGGATTATGTTATAATAGAATGATATCTAAGAAAGACATTTTTCTTGTTCCTTGGGTTTTGATATGGTGAATGGTTTATGTTTTGTGGAATATGTAATACTTATTTAATTATGAGATGAGTGGTACCGATATCTCCTTCTAATTCACTAGGAAATGATTTATATCTCAAGATATAGACATTATAGGAATAGAAAGTAAATCTTGTTCAGTAATGCAGGGCTAGGATGGAAAGTAGATTTGGTGCAATAATACATGGCTAGAACTTCATGTAACCCTAGTTCACTAATGGACTTCAACCACTATGATGGGTTGGAAACAATACCTTGGATACTATAGAAATCATATTACATGCTTATTTTTTTTCACAGTTCCTTGTTTTAATACAATTCTATTTCATCATGGTTGATGTACCTTGATGATATATTCTTTACATACTACCAAGATTTATTTCAGGACTCAAGATTTTGATATTTAAACTTTATGATCATTTTTTTACATTCTTATGTTTATGGGTTGTTTTATGTTCTTCATGTTTACCCTTACCGAGCATTTGAGATCAGCCTTTTTATGTTATATTTTCCCTAGGATATAAGGAAACGTTTTTTGTAGGAAACGAAAAGGGGTTGATCTTAATGGGAGATGTCGAAGATCTTTCACCAAGTGATAAGATTATGTTCCAAGTTTACAAATACACTAAACTAATACGGTTATTGGACATATAATTTTTTAATGTATCATATATTCCTCAAAAAAAATGTAATTTCTATTAATGTCAATCTTGGGTCATTAGACTTGGTGTTCGAGCGAATGATGAGTTAAACATTGGAAACTAGGATTTGAAATCATTAGTGACATACCTAGAGATATTTATATGGTATGTCTAAGGATGTCCCTTAGGATATGTCTAACTATAGGTTATAATCATATAATTATGGTAATAATCCTGAAGAACCAAGGGATAAACCTAATATTTTAGCGATTGAATCTAATCCCCTTTTATTATTCTATTTTCCTACTATGATTTTTTTTCATTTCACAATATTATTTTTGGGTTTTATATAATGGATGGAACCCAAAATAATTGCGTTAATGATGAATTCACTGGGTAATGCAATAATTGTCCTCCAGAACTACCAAACGATATGGTATGTGGAATGAAAATTCTTATTACCATACTTACATAATGTACGAATCATTTCGGAATTCCTAATGAGCAGAGAAGGGAACAACATTCTGTTGAGTCCATCATGAGGAAACATCCACCTTATTTCTATGGGTCTTTTGATCGATTTATTGATGAACAATGGTTTAATACCATTGAAATGATATTTTCCATCATTCATTTTTAAGAACATGAAAACATCATTTTGGGTATTTATCATTTAGAATGTAAAGAAGACGAGTGGAGGGATCTAATGAAGAATATAAGGATGGAAGATGAAATTGAATCCCGGGAATGAGATGTGTTAACGAACTTGATTTTAAATAATTAAATCTATTTTATACCTTTAATAATGATAGAAAATGAGTTCCTTGAGCTTATAAAAAAGGATGATGAACCTGTTGGTTCATACGTGGTGAATTTTACAAGACATTCAAGGTATGATTCTGGTTTTATCATCCAACCAAGATGTAGAGTAGATCAATTCTTCAATGGCCTAAAACCAAGTCTTCGAAGAAATTATATAAAATATATTTTATTAGATATGAAGAGATTGTTCATTTTGATATCTTGTATGAAATGGAATTTTGTTTTACAAAATAATCTCATTGTTTTGACAATAAACAAATGATAGAGTTCAAAGGAAAATATCAGAACAATTGTGAAAAGAAGATGAATGTTTCCTTATACTCAATGTGTGGAAATGAGCATGATGGATATTGCCAAAAAGGGATTATAAAATATTTTTTATTGTGGAAAATAAGGCCATCAAATAGTTAAGTGCCAATGTAATAGAAAAAAAGTTTCTAATTATGTGAACAGATAAAAGACTACAGAGAATGCACCACCCACACATCAATGTCATATGTGAAAGGAAATGGGGCATAATGGTAACCAATTTCCAAATCCAAGGGTTAATGATTATGATATACAACCGAAACCTCTTAAAGAAATAGAAAATGAAAAATCAAATGTGATCACTATTGGTGATGTTGAGTATGGAAAAAATTGGTGGAATGGTGAAGTTTTTATGAAATCAGATTCCAAAATAGTGTTGTTAAAACTCTTTTATAGTGTTATAGAATATTGGAATATATATGTTTTGCTCCGTTGTGGTTTTCCATAAATATATTATACTGGTAACCAAGAAAATTTATTGATATTTTTGGAAGGAACATGATATGTTAATAATTATGGGATAATGAGATAATGAGATGTTTGATAATATTAATGACCTCATGAGTGATATATGTACAATGTGATTTGATGGTTCAAGTATATTTATTTTTTTGTATTTTGTGTGTGTTAAGATGTTAATTTTGACAAAATTAATTCTTTTACTATGTTTCTAGGGTAATTCTTGTTATAATCATGTTTCACAGGAATTCATGATTAAGGAATTCACATGTTTGGAATGTGACAACAAAGAATTTACTTATCAGATATGGGCATTAAATGTTAAGTCAATTTTGTTCACCACTTTATAATGTTCTATATTTTCAATTTTTTGGAAGGATTTTAATGTTATCCATTTAGGGATAGTATAAGTTATACTATGGTGGAATTTTTTTAGATTAATGTATTATCTCACTATAGGTGGACTTATGCATAATTGATTACATATTCTAACCTTTTCATGAGATAGATGGAATGAACAATCATTCGTTCGCATGATCTGATTACACTTCAAGAATGGATAATTCAACAAAATTTCATTTAATAAGAGATGAAGTGAAAATGGTTCAAAGAAAAAACAACGATGAGATTGTACCAATATCAGGTCTGTATTTATTTTCATGATAAATTATTCAATGAAATTGAAAACCAAAAATGTTATCTAACTACCTTCTTATATGATAAATCTGATGGTCCATCAAATCATTACAGATTTATGGATTTCTAGTTGTTAAATTTCTCCAATATTTATTCTTCATCACTTTATATAAAAACAAGATGGTTATATTTTTCTTGCACATCTATATTTTCACTTCCATCCTATGTTCTCCTATGTGGAAACCCAATAATGATTTACTTTTGGTAATGGTTATACTTCTAACATTCTTTATTAAAATGAATTTTAGTATTTCTTTTTATGATGAGGGTTTATATGAATGAAACATTCATGTACTAAACCATTTATAACCCCAATAAATTTAGAGGGAGAAAATCATTTTAAGGGGGCTAAAATTTGACAACGCTAGATTTTTTTTGATAGATTCATTTTAATTTCTTTGATATTTTGTGTTGTATGCTACACCAAAATCCTCTTGCACTATACGCAGCACCGTATTAGCTTTGTTTATATGCAACACTATTCTTGGATTTTGTTACAAACAAGAGAGACATTCCTTGATATTTTGCATTGTACACAATACTGAGTTTCACTAAATAATGATATATTATTATAATATTATTATTTAATGGGTTATAAAATAGCTGTTATGAATACTATCAACCAAAATTTGAATATTATATGACATAAAAATTATATTATTTACTTTATAGAATAGAATATAATAAAAAAATCAATTTTTTTGAGAAAAGATGTATTTTTCAAAAAAAAAAACAGTTTTGCCACCCTTTCATGGTGCACAAATTTTAATTTTAGTTTTTACACTATGATTTATTATATTGGACAAAATAAAAGTATTCTTCGTAAGAGGGACATAAAAATTTATTTTGAATGATTTTTTGGTATTTTTTTGATAAATTTCATATATTAATGAATTGTGTAAAATACTGTATTCTAATTTAAAACTACATCTTCTTCTAATTTATTTATTTAATTAGAAAATATTTTTCATTTTTTTAAAGTGAAATTGGATTATGTTTTTATCATTTAATCCAATATTTTTCATTGAATGTAATTTCACATTTAAATTTGACATAAACACTTGTCAATCTCTTGATAGTTATTACTTCGTAAAAACTCGCTTTCTGGTTTTGACAATAGTAATAAATATTAAATCAATTAATGTGAATTCTGTTTTTGGAATTTTGAAAAAAAATAACAGATTCCATATTTGGAATCATTGGGTCCAAAATATGTTAATAGGTTACATAAATTTTTATATTTTGGATATTATGAAGAGTAACTACAATAATTTTTATTTTGAAGAGTTTATGGTAAATCAAGTAATTTAGGGTAACAAACAATATGATAATGATAATAAAATTACGCAAACACCGATCAAAATAAAATTGGATGAATTAATGTCATCATAAATTACCTAGGGGTCTGAATTGATTCATTTAATGTGTTTTCCATAAATGTGATGTAATTAAAATTAAAACAAATCTAGGGGGAATCATGTGACTCTTATATATCGTATATGTATGATAATTTTAATATTGTGATAATCATGATAAAACATCACACATAAATAGTATACAGAAGTATAAGGAAATTATCTACATAATGTGAATTTATTGACAATTTTTAAATATTAAATAATTACAGTTAATGATGACCAAATAGTGATGTAGAAATTATTTTATTAATAGAAATATCAAATAAATGGACTCAAAAATATTAAAATATATATCATTTGAACTAATTAATGCTCTACAAAATGTTTCTAGTTGACTATGACATGGTAGAAGTGTATTAAATATTTGTTTTCGAATTTATCTTCAATTATGATTTTTTTAAAGTTAAATAAATAAATAGTGTCAAAATTGACACAATTGATATTTTTTAAAAATAAGATATTATTGAATTATTTTAAAATCACAAAAATATTAAAATACTAAAATGTTAAAAATTTGTGGTCGAAAATTCCATAAAGTACCAAATTTTGGAAAATTTACCCACATATGTAAAGATCTAAAACCGTTTAAAATTTAATATATTAATACACGAAATAAAATAAAAAAGTTATATATTTGTAATTCAAAATGATATGGTTTTAAAAAATAAAAACATGACTAAATTTTATTTTTTGATATTAATTACACCCATAATCATAATATATTTGATTTAAATGAGTTTGATTTCATTATAAACCTAAAATAAATTTATAACAAATTAATATTTAAAGCCTTTCCAAAGGTGCCCCTCCCTTCTATTATAAAAGGGCATCTCTCCTTATATTTTAATAGAACATCCAAAGCCCTTTGGATCAGACCACCCCTGGATGAATATCCTCCCAAATTCCCTCACATAATCTTAGAGGACACCCTTTTGGAGGAAATAGATCCTAGGGAGACCTTTTGAAAAAAATGAAAAGGTGATACTCGAAAAAGAGGCAATTATTTTACCACCTATTTCAAAAACATATTTCTTCTTCTAATTCATATTCGTAAGTTGTTATCATACATATATAATAAATACCGTATTTTATACATGTTGAGATGTTATTATAATTATGGGATGACTTTATATCTCTTTTTATCCATCATAATTATAACATTTTCACCAGGTGTGTGTACGTACAACTTACCATCTCCATGCCATGGTGTAATTTGTTATTCAACCATAATTAATTTGGAAGGGTATAATGATAAGTATATTTAATTTAAATAGTGAATATAATATGGTAATTATTTTCTTATAATTAATATTTCTTCCTATTCCATACCATTAAACCATTATTGAATGATATCGTTGCTCGTGTGTACGTACGACCTACCGTATCCACGACACGATGTGATTCATTTTCCACCTTAACCTTTCCAGAATGATTACAATGTATAAATAATAAATAAGCATGAATTATATGACATAATAATGCTACTAGATTTATTTATTTATATATTTATGTAATTTTATATCATCAATTCAATTCAATAAGGAAACTGAAACAATGTTCATACGTACGTACGACCTACCGTCTCCATGAATGGTGTATTCTCTTTTATTTATCTATCTATTATATATATTTATATATGGAATATATTTTATATAAAAATAATGTTTTAAATTATGGAAGTAATTAAATGATGATCTATGTAATAATATCATAAATTACAAGTAAAAATATGTATGATAAATACAATGATTATTACCCAAAACGTTGTGTTAACATGGAATTGATAAATGAATGGGTAATATAAATTCATAAGTGAATAATATATGAAATAATAAATATTATTATGTATCTTTTACAAGTTAATAATATGTATAAATAGACTACAAAAGAGTATCAAATACAAACAAATCATATCAGACATAATGTAAGGGATGATTTTTCATCCCATTTTTTATCCAATATTGTTTATACGTAAGTATTTACTGGGGGAATAATTATAATCCAATTACATAATTTATAATTTTCTTTTTCATAAAATGATTAATTTTAATCTATCAATGACTAATTTCATTTCTTCCGACTTTATAACTTTTCTTCATGGTTTGGAAAGAATCTTTCATCCGTTTACCATATAAGGTACTTTTGACTTTTCCAGAAAAAGTACTATGAGAATGTTATTTTAACTTATATATAATGAATTTATTTTTACGGTTTCAAGAAGCCTTATTTCCATAATTCATCATCTATAATATTGAATGGTTTTTTCACATAAAATTATTTCTTCAAAAATTGTGTGACATTTTGAGGAAGGATATCATTTTTGATGAAGAAAGGATATTTTCCTTAGGAATTTAGCTCAAGTGTCTTATCAAAATTATTTTCCATCTAAGATGACCTAGGTTGTGTTTCATTATCTATAATTAATTTTATTTTATTTTTCATATGATTGTATTGGTTTTATGAAATATATATATCTTATACGGATTATGTTATGATGGAATGGCGTTTGAGAAACCCGTTTTTTGTTCACTGGGTTGTGGTATAGTGAAGGGTTTATGTTTTGTGGAACATATAAGAATGATTTCATTCTAATATGGTTGGGACCTTCATCTACCTCCAATTAATTGGGTAGATATTTATATCTCATGATATAGATATGAATGGAATGGAAAAAAAATTCATTTCAGTAATGCAGGGCTGGAATGACTAAAATATCTGGTTCAGTAATACATGGCTGTAATAGCTAGAAAAAAATTTTTAGTAATAGACTTCATCCACTATGATTGTCTTGGATGTAATTCCATGGATACTATGGAAATCATATTATATGTTTACTTTTTCCACAATTCCATGTTTTATGCCAATGCTATTTTATCATGGTTAATGTTCCATTATGATCTATGCCTTTCATACTATAAATATTTATTTAGTAACTCATGATTTTAATATTTAAACATTATGTTCATGTTTTTACATTCTTATGTTTATAATTTTTTTTTCTCCATTTATACCCTTACTGAGAATTTGATCTCACTGTTTTAATGTTTTCTTTTCCCCAGGATATAATGAAATGTTTTAGGTAGGAAAACAAAAGGGGAAGATCGTTATCAGAGATGTCGAATATCATTCACCAAGATAGAATATTATGTTCCAAGATTCCAAATCCACTAAAAAATATGGTCGATCATTGGGTTTATATTTTTGAAATGTATTATGTATTCCACAAAATAAATGTAATGTCCATTTACATCAAGAATGGGTCATTAGAGAGAATGTACGAAGCTCTACCAGACATTATTAAAGGTAAGGTTTCTAACTCATAATCTTATATATCCATGTTTTATTAAATGTCTCAAGAACATTATTAATTATTATTTAATGGTTTATAAACATAATTTTATACAATTATTGACTTTTTATTTTAAAAAAGAAAATCATTCAAATTTATTCACGCATGGTTTGTTAACAATTTTTTTAGAAAAAACATCAAGAGTCGTCTTTTTTTACAAACTATGATTTAATGAATTTTCCACTATAATATAAATTACATTTTTTTAATATTACATTAATGATTCCATGGGTTTTTAAAAAAGAAATATTTATCTAAATATTCTTTATTTTTTTAGTTTTAAAAAGTATTCAGATGAAACAATTTTATTTCATGATTATGAGATAACTGAAAGACTTTTTATTTTATTATAGAATGAGTTTTAAAGGGTTTAATAATGACCAAGTGAAATATTAACTATTTTTATCATTATGTGGTACTTAAGAAGCATAAATGATTAATTATGAGCTTGAAATAAATTATTATAGTGGGTGAGCAAGATATATCTCTATAATGTATTGGGTAATGAATTATCTTTGAATGTGAAAATCAAGGGAGATAACAAGGTATGTTACTTCTATAAAATTAATAATAATTGAGTTATTCTGAAACATGATAAAAATGAGTAAATGTGTGTAATGAATATTATTCTCAAAGAAACACATACTATTATTTCATGAAAATTGTTATATGGAAATATATTTATTTCTTGAGGTAAAGAATGATTAAAGGTAATCGGTTTGTTTTTTAGGGGACTTTTTCATGAGTTCCAACAAGATTCAGGATACATTCATGCTTTTTTCCTATTGGTTATAATGGGAATAAAATGTTTTAATTGAGAAAATATAGGTATTTAAATATAAAATTTAATTATTTAGTTTTTGAAAGTTTTATTGTGAAAAATGTAAACATCATGATGTTTTTTTATGTTTTTACTAGACGAATAAAATTATTATATTATTTATATCTGTTAATAGTATTTTTATTTCTCAAAACATGTTTTAAAATATATTTTTGTTGGATGTATAGATGGGACATGATTATTTATGGTGTATATTTATGATATGGTGACTCATCTAAAACAAAGCTAAAATATTTTGAATATAACAAGGGTATAAATTAATCCACTGTTTTTATGGTAAAAATGTACACTGTGTGGGAGTGTCCACTTTGTTTTTTTCTAATTCTATAAAACCATATACCTAAAATATCGTATTATTATAAATTTTTTAATTAATTTTTATTAAAGATATATTTATGGGTTGGTAATATCATGAGTCGTTATATTAATCTCACATTTATTTTCATATTCAACTTTGTAAAATCTAAAACTAATTAAAAAATCATTATAATATTTTTTTCGGTAAAGAAAATGATTGTATTCATGTACATTAAATTCTTACTAATATTTTTTCATAATACAAGTTTATCTTTATCAAACTATAGATGTTTTGAATAAAATTTTTATAATTTTTGTTTTTTATCTTTAAATTATATAAATCCACAGAACAAATATCTTTCCCCTTATAGAAATAGTATAAAATAAATTATCATTTAATAGATCATATAAAATAAAAATCATATTAAAGAATATCCATGGTTATTTCTTCAGGATATTTATATTTTTTGATTAAAAATTTCCAACAAAATATTCATGTAGTATTCTAAATATCTTTTATGATGTATTAAAATATTTAATCATTACATTAAATAATATATTTCCACCTATACTTTTTTATGTCTTGAAATAATATTTATTAATATATGTGGTATATTAGAAAATAATCTATAAAACACCACAAAATTATTATGAAAATGTTTCACTACATTTAGATGTGGTTTTCTTAAAATTTCACTAAACAATCAAAAGAATTATTTTCTATTACTAATTAGAAATGTTTGTTAAGAATGATTGATATATTTAAAAAAAAATTACCAAATGAAATTTTTTTATTAGTGTTCACTCCCACCAGATTAACACTACCATTATACTATCCATTGGAACAAAAAAAACTACATGTCACCACTATCCAATCCCCACCAACTTACCACATCCCTGATACCCCATTTTCATCAACCAACTCAAACACTACTTCTCATCACTATGAAATGATAGTTCCTCTTCCCCTATTCCCATGATGATATAAGACCACTAACATAATATAATTCACTCTATTATTATACTTATATTTTATATTTAAATTATTATTATGACTATGATGATTGAAATAAAATAATAAGAATAATGAATGCATGGATTGAATATCTCCTATAGTTGTGTTTATTATGCCCTTATACATTTTAGGTGTATCTACTGATTTATTTAAATTTGAATAAGGGACTAACATGGTTAGTTTTTCTTCTATTTTCAATGTAGGATCATTTCACACCATTATTTTCTATCTATACCCATCTTGAGTGGACCACTTTTGGAAGAATGTCCATATTTTATATTTATTCCACAAATAGCCAAAGGGTACCCCTTAAAAACATTGTTCAAATAAAATTATATGAATTATTAATGAGTTCTTAATATAGATAAAGGAAAATTATTTAGATTTATGTTCTTAGAATAAAGAGATGATTTTAATTAATCTTAGTTCCGTTATTTTTTTGGTTATTTAACATGTGATAAAGTATATAAAATAATAATTTATGGATATATTTTAATATGATTGTCAATTATGTATTTACAGAGGAACATTTTTGGTTTGAATATATATTTATACATATTATATATCTATGAATGATTATATATGGAAATTCATTGTCTTTGACACTTATATATTCCTTTTTATATATGAATGCATTAACAAAGGAGGTATTTTAGGAAGCCTTATTTTGTTGTATGTTGTCAACTTACATATAGAATTTATAATTTAGGTATCCATTTATATTTTTTAGTATGTTGGGATATTATTTTTATGATTAATTTTGTTATGTTATTTTAAAATGAATTATTGGGGATTAGTCTATTGTGTATATTTTAGTCCAAAATTTATATTTTATTTTGTTATGCACACTAAATATGGTTTCAAATTGTAATAATTTAATGGGGTTAATTTAATCATTAATTTACGGTGTATTTATTAAATAAATTTTAATTATAAATTTTTTTAAAGAACAATTTATAATGATTTTATAATTCATAATAACAAATTTATTACATAAATTATTTAAATATATTTTTCCATTTAAAGAAAAATAATACTCATAAATTTTAAAATTCTTCTTATTAATACATTATTAATATAAATTTATTTGTATCACAATGTATAGGAAATTAGTTATGTATGGATAAAATATTGATTACATTATGTCAGAACGCACCTTAATTTGTTAAGGGTATGTAGATGGTTTTCAAATTTACACTTACTAATTGATCTATGCATTGATGAATAAAATTTCCATCTAATAATTAGAATTTTGGAAAATAGTTGAAGAGACATAAAATTTTTGACATCCTGAAATTGAAATTTTTTCCTACTTAATATGTGTTGTGAATGTGGAATGGGTATTTAAACATTATATAAATTTTATTCACTTATTCCTACCAACAAACTTCTCCCACCTAGATAATATAATGAAATATAGAATTTATAAATTTATTCTTTAAGCATCATATGGATGCATCATTAGAATAAATAAACTTCAAAATATCATGCTGTAGATATTGAAGATAAAAAATTGATAAATTATATTTTAAAATACAAGTAAAAACCAATGGAGATTTTTTATAATTATTGGAATATATTATAGATAAAAATATTATGGAAAAATTTTTTTTGTTGAAAAAATACATTTTTTAAATTAGTAAAATGTAGAAATCCATAATTGTATAGTGGATGCTCCTAGAATTCAAATTTAACCAATAAAATAAATTTTTACAATATCATGTGTCAATGTGGAATTACATATATAGTAATGTCAATGGTATTAAAAATTTTGAATGATACTCTTACTTATGATGAAATCAAAGAATCTTTTAATTATATTAGGAATGTAATTAACAAGATTGAACTGATTTACAAGATGATACATGAATGTATTGATGATTATATGCTATATTGGAGAGGATATTCAAAAATATAAGTTTGAAAATGATTTTGTTCATATAGAATATGATCTATAAAAAATGAGGAACACATGTATCCATGTACATTAATTAAGATGAGAGAAACATAATCCATTTTGATGATTATTAATTAGATTTCTTAAAACAATTATTTTTAATTATTAATTTTTCCTATAAAACTGCGGATTATATGATGTGTGATTACATAGATAAGGAAAATTATGGGTTCATTTTACTTTAAAGTGATTCAAAATCATGGAATATATTCAATTAATATCATTAATATTTCTCTCTGGATATTAAAAATGTGCAACAATGATAAGAAAATAGTAGATTCGACAATTTTGTGACATTAATATGTAATTATATAATATGTATGGTAATTATAATTCCATACAATATTCTCACATAGATATTTATACATCAAAATTCATTAATCATATCCACGATTATTCATGTATGGTAAATTTATGGAAGTGAAAATAATGTCTTCCTTTATACTCCTACCATAGAGTAAGATGAGTTTTGTAATGATAGTGTAGAAATTTATTATTCTTTTACAAAGTTTTTTTTTATTTTTTGATACCATAATTTCGATTATTAGTGAAATTATAGGACTACAAAACTTGTTTCATTGGAAACCTCTCTATGTTAATCATAATTATGTTTTTATTTTTTGTTCTGAGACCCATTCAATAAATTGTTTTAAAAAATTATGTTTCATGTTTCATCATTTATTTCATGATAAATATACACCATTAAAAATATGAAATTATTCATTGAAGAAATATATTTAACACCTCCACTAATATTATTATTTAAATCATAGATATTAAAAAAATTATAAAATATCAATATAGATTTTCGAAAATATTTTTTGTGAAATATCAGTTTTAATAGATTTCATACATCATAAGATCAAATTATTACATAAAAATGTATAAAAAATGTTATATATTTTGAACTTATATAAATTGAATTTAATTAATCACGTTATGGTTCTTTTTTTCAACTAAATTGATAAGAATGTGTTTGATAATGTGTGTTTTACATTTATGAATGAGAATGCTAATTGCAATGATTATCTAAATGATTATAACTAATTAGAATAAATGAATATTAATATGATATATGGGAAATTTATAATTAAAAGCATCATGGAATAGTTTTTTTACTTTAAAGATCTCGGAAAATGTTGTTTTCATAATATTTGAATATCATTATTCTTCATTGATATTCAAGTAACACAACCATATGTGAGCACATAAAAAATTAAATTTATTTAAAAGTCAAGAATCACAATATTGATAGATATTTTTCTACCTTTTTAAAATCCTTATTTACTACCAATATAGATAACTATAGTTTAAATTGAATTTTATACATTCATAAGACAACATTTTGGGTTGTCCTTATACTCTATTGATCTTAAAAAATGATTAGAATTGATTTTATGGATTATTTTACATTTATTGATGCTATATATATCATTATTTTTATATAGTTATGTTTTATTTGACAATAAATATGCTGGCGGAATCTAATAATTGAAGACCAGTTCATTTCCAGTTGTTGGATATCATAGTGTGTTTTTTTATTTTTTTCATTCATAATTTAATATTTTCCACGTAATATTTTAAAGGAAATCCATGTCTATTAATTACCATTCACTAGTAGTTACCAAGGTAAAATTAATCCTTTTATTAAAAATAATTATCAAATAAAAGAGTATATTGTTATTGGTTAAGAATATGAATAATGCTAAAATTTTTATTTAAGTTATTTATAATTGATAGAGATATGATATAACACCCTAAAACTTAATCAACCCATAATTAGATGATTTATTAACACGGTTGAACATAATTAAATTTTAATGAACCATTAGTTTTAGATTTTATAGATGTAAGTGAAGCTATTGAATATCAAACCCATTTATTTTAAAGGAGTGACTTTAACCAAAATCCATTTGTTCCATAAAACATGATTCTTAAATTTAAAATCTAGTTTCATTCAAAACATGTTCACATCATTCAATAAGGATCCACATATTGGAATGTAATATTTTGATTTAGTTCATATTAATCCCTAGCTGTTGTAAAATTTATTTGAAAACTTTAGATGAGAAAAAAATAATCATACTGACTAAAAACATAAATAAACCTTTAATTTTATTTTTAAAATAAAAAAATCTAAAAATTAAATTTTATATTTTAGATAATAAAATTTGAGATAAATTATTTATTTTCTTACACATTAAATATGCTTCATTGCCTAAAGATGTTTATAAAACACTTTATAAGAAATAGTAAGGGTAAAATCATAATCAGGAGGGATTCATGTGAAAAATGGGTACTGATGAAACCATTTTCTTGAAAAATAATCTTTTCATTCTTAAAATGTGAATAATGTTTCCTTTAAACATAATTTTATTATATTTCATTACGAAATCAAATTATTTTCATGAAAAATAATTTTAAAACATTTAGGAGTCATACAGGTACCTTGGGACTTAATCCTCATATAAATATTACAATCACTCTTATAAGAACTATATCAAATTTAGTAACTTATTCTTTTAGTTCTAATATATTTACCAAGAGAAAAAAATCATTACCTCATTCCTTAGAAATAATATTGGGCTCACCCATCATTTTGAAATATTTCTAGGGACTATAACATAAATAAAACCGATAAGAAATTTCATTTGAATCATAAATGTAACATACCTAGAAATTTAATTACAAATAATTTTCATGTCTTATAAATATTCATTTGATTGGTTTAATAGAGTTATATTCATCATAATAAAATACATAGATTTTTCAATTAAAAGGGAAAATATATTGTTTCAAACTAAACTTGATTATAGAATATTATATGGTTCTATTTAAAATATATATCAATTTAATTATAAAAAATTACCTTAAAATTTTAACTCATAATTTAAAATTTATCTTACAATTATTTTTTTATTTTATTATGAAAAAATTGTTTTTTCAGTGAATAGTGTTAAATAATAATTCTTATTGAAAACTGTATTTTATTTTAAATGTATTGGAAATGTAACATTATATTTTGGAAGATTTTTAAAATGAAATTATATATTTTCTATTTAAAATAATATAATTATTAATTTAAAAAAATTTGATCCTTTAATTTAGTATAAAAAGCATATTTACATTAAAAGGGCATATTTATGAAAACCAAATTCATCCAATTTTTCTGGATTAATTTAAAATTAATTTTTTTTAATTATATCAATTTAATCATTAAAAATGGATTATATATTTAGAATCATTGATTAAAAATTTTAGAAATCAGTTATAATTATTTTTGGTCAATATAAATAGGAACCATTGTCATCCTTTCAAGTATGGTAATTGGTAAATTAGGAAATGAATGTAAAAAATAAAATGATAAGGTCTAAATAAGAACCCTTAGAATAGAATTATATTTAATGGAATATTTTATCTTCTATATAATCATATGAAATTTGATTATATGACATTTTTTCCATTTGGACATTATTTTGACCATCATAATATTTACGTGAATATAAGGCCAAAAATGTCACACCATTATGTTTACTGAATATAATATTTTTAACATGTTAATAAAAAACAAATATGATAATTTAATAATAATATATATTAAAATAAATAATTTATCTTCATCATGGTAATTTTTTAAAATTTTTAGAGAGTAAACAATTAACACATATTTTTACAGAACTTTGTAACGGTAATTAGTCAATTAATGGAAAAATAAACAGAAAGATATTAATAAAATTAAAAGTGCTATAATTAAAAATAATTAATGTGAAAAAAATTTAGACATCCATAAAAATACATATATGTGTGAAAATATGTTCTTTGAAAATAATTTTGTTCCTGATGTTATAAATGTAAATGGATATTAATAGTTCTAATATTTACATTATTAATTTTTTATGAAAATAATGTTTTATTAAATGATATAAAAGTCCTAGAAACCCAATATTTTGACAGGTTATCAGGATATGGTTTACAATATAAACCATTTTCTTTTCATGTTTTGTGTTTATATTTATGGTAATTTTCATGACCCTTAAGGTGTAAAAAACCTTGCCATCACCGTAAGTGTGACAAATGTTAACAATGGGTTAAAAAAATATGTGAAATGATGTGATCCAAACGTTTCGAAATAATATTTTATATGTTTTTTAGTTTAATAATAATATTATATTATAATATCATCATGTTTGAGAAATTTAGACATCAAAATGAATTTTGATTAATTTAATATTTTATGAAATTCAAAGAGTGACCCTCCCCTCTCTAATAATAGGGAATAACATCTTCAATTTTCATAAAACTAAACAAAAAATTTCATCTTCCAATCCCAAAAAATCCATTAATCAAATTCCTAATCACATCAAATATTATTTTTGTGATCAGATAACCAACCTAGAAAATATTTTTTCTATAAACATTTAGAGATTATTTGAAGAAGGGGTATCATTCTTAACCGAGTGATTTTGTATAATTTTTTTCTTCGACATCATTAAAATAATAATTATCCATGGTAAAATAATTAAACCAATATATTACTTATAATTAGGAATCTATATTATAATGGACCAACCTATATACATATTGTCTTCTACCAAATGGGAATGAAAACCATTGTTAGTGTTTGTAGTGAACTGTCACCCTATAAACCAATGTGATTCATTTTCAATCATGACATCTCACGATTGGTTATAATGATATACTTAATGAATACATATTATATTAATGAAAATTTTATCATTATTAAAAGATAATATATCATTTAAATTTATAATTTTCCATTCATTGAAAAAAGATAACGTCACATGGGCATATGTGTGAACTACCACCTCTTCGATGTGATATAGTTAATTTTTTATCCCCACATAACATGGATGATATATATGAATTTTTCAATAAATAAAATGATATTTATATATAATGATAAATTTTTAATTTTTAAACACAACATAATTTATTTTTGTAATGATCTTGGAAAAATGGAATCATGACTCATGTGTATGTCCGACCTAGCATCGCCATTTTTGTAATGTTGTTAATTTTTCATTATAATATTTTATGATTTGTTTTAAAAGTATAATTAATATATAAAAAACATTAATTATTCCATTACTATATGATATAGATTATTTAATAATGATATATTTGACCATAGTCATCCTACTAAAGGTTTTCTAGACTAATAAATTAAATTCCACCATGACATACAATAAATAAAATTGATTATGTAATTTTATATGAGTGGATATTAAATAAAATAAAATGAATAATGATCTTCAAAAAAATTCTTAATTATGTAAATAAATTAACGTAATTTTTTTATTTTGGTTGGAAAAGAACATACATGAAAAATTAGACATGAGGTACGAGACGCTTTAACTTAAAACCACATCTTAAATAAAATAATTATTTATTATGAAAATATTTTTTTCCGTGTCTATGTTTTTAAATTTATTTTATGTATGTATTTAAATGGGCATAAAAAATTTTAAATGTCAATTTCTTATTATTTCTTTTACTTTTTTTCAAAAATGAATCCTTTTATGGGATGTTGAATTTCATTACAAAATAAAAAAGGAGTGGTTTATTTTTAATGTATATATTGAAAATAAATTTTCCCTCCATTATAATAATTATTTCAAGTTTTGAATACTTTATAATATTTCATTTTTTCTTCATAAAAAAATAATATTTTCTTTTTTTTTCTTTGTATTTTGGTAATAAAAAGGGTATTTTAAGAGAAGAGGTTATTATGATTTACAAAAGTGTTTTCCACATTGGTTTAAAAAGGGTTTTGAGGTATTTTATTCATTATATGGTCCTTTAAAATTGTAAATAATGTGATAAGAACCATTATATTTCAGGAGTGAGCTCGATACGTCTTATATTATATTGTTTCCCTATTTTAGATCATGGGTGATCCAGATATAGGTGATATGATGGGTTTACCATAATAGTACTCTATTTCATTGGGTAATGATTATGTTCTCTGGTGGATTATTTTTTGATTTAGACAGTATGATTCTTCCAATTCGTAGGGTTCATTAAATGGTTTATGGTGCAGATGTCCAAAGTCACCTAACATACTTTTGATTTTAGAAAATTGAGAATTCATGGAATTTAAATCATTTGAAAAGGTAAAATAGTGATATATTTTTTTAAAAGGCAAGGCCCTTTAATAGTGAACATGTACGTTTTGTTAAAATAATTTAATTTTTTTTTCATTGGGATAAAATTATTATTTTTATTCCCATTACTATGATTTTTGTACTAATCCCATGTTTTTAATTTTTAACAGGAATTATTGATGGTTAAGTTAAGAGAAGAAGTCATGTTGAATGTTTTGAATATTATTCTTGAAAAAAAGCATGTTTTATGTTAAATATTTTTTATTTCTGAAAAAATGGATATTGTGTATATTTTTTCGCTTTATAATTGACAAATTTATTATGTAGGAATTATGACCTAAATCTATAAAACTAAAAAGCCTAAATATATCCTAAATAATTCATGTTTTTGAACTATAGTCTGAAGACACCAAAACGTGTAATGTCTAAGGCCATGTTGTTATAGTTCATACCATAGTTAGGATTAAATTACTTTTTGGGTTAGGATAATCTTTATAGAATACATTTAAAAATATGTTTATTTATAGTTATGAAGAAATAATTTATAATTTAAATAATACTTTGTTTCTTTTACTAAACTATGTCTCCTTATAATGGGTTTATATAGATGAATCAATGATGATAAAGTAGAAAGGAATCATGGAATTGATATCCATACAAATTAGCAACCCATATTTTTTCGAATTTGAACTATGCAATTTGTTACAATGATAGGTTAGTTGACACAGTCTATAAATGGTGGTGGTGTCATTGTTGGAGAGATGCCAGATATATCATAGTGGAACATGGAGATAGTAATGAATTTTATGAAACAACTTCATATAACACTTATTTGATCTTTTCAACCAAAGGAAGAAGTAGTATGGATCAATGCATTATAAAATATATTTGTAGTCATGGGTTGATTCAAACATCAAAAGATAACAATAACATCTCATTACCTTAATTCAATTTCTTATTGATACATGTCTTGATTTTATATTGTTAGGGGATTATATCAAATTGTTTTTCATGAATATTAAAATATTTTCGATGTTAATGGGGATGTTCATGGTTGGTTCTCATTTTTTGGAAACTGAAATTCTAGGAAAAACAAACTGTGCAACATATTGAGAGGGTTTGGAGAGTGAAACATTGTATTTCCAAAAGATTTGTTCACCCCTTCAAATTGTTTACACCTAGATAATGGGGTGTTATATGGTTGGAACATGGTTAGTTTATATATTTAGCCAGACCATGAACCCCATACAGAAGTCGTGTATGGGAGCACAGTTAGCGAACACAGTTACTACTAACCCTATGGCCCTTCATAGTAAACCCAACATGCTAGTTTTTCACATAATTCAAATATTAATTAAATATCCTTAGACACTCATTTAAGATAATTTACAACCATATAAAACAATAATCACTTTATATTTATTGTTAATGATATCTAGAGGATTAGGTGGCTCTCCAAACCTCTCTTCTTGTGAATCAATGGGATGGTGGAAGATCCAATTAATTTCTAGTAAGTTGATCTCCTATCATTATGTTTCTAATGGTCTTATATTTTAACCTTCACTAAGAGTAATATATCATCATGTTATTGATGGATCTAATAATAATTTTGACAGATCACGATTCTAAGATTAATTTAATGACCTCCAACACATCCGTTATTTATTTGTTAATCCCATTATTAATGTTATGTTGGGTTTTTTATCTAGATTAAATGTAGATGGTCACTTAATGATTTATCCTATAATTGATACCCTATATTATTTGTTTTATTAGAAATGAATTTTTAAATTATTTTAAAAAATAAATTTTATAGGATTTGTTGTTTAATTTCTAAAGGGAATGCAAAATATGAAAACAACCAATTTCAATGGAATTGAAATAGTTGGACGATTTTGAGAAAATAATGGGATGATTTGGATACTTATATGATTAATGAATTTGTTAGGTCCACAAGGCTGAATACCCTGAGATGGGGGTGAATTAGGGTATGACTAATTTAAAATTAATTCCAGATCTGATCTTGTTTCGTTGTTAAGAACAAACACATTTCTCTCTCTTTCCTATTGCATAATGTAAACAGAAAGTAAAGCATCCACAGGACACAACGGTTTTTACTTGGTTCACCAACACTGGGATACGTCCAAGGAGCATACGCCGAAAATTTTCCTGTCATACCAAATTATACTAAACTTCACTAGCATTGGATTACAAGGTTCGGGTAGAGTCATTGTCCCAAGCTCACTGCCTTTACAAGATTTAGGGTCAGCTCACTGCTTTCCCAAGGGTCACTCTCTGTTTCTCTCTCTCTGGCTCACTGCCAATGGAGAGGATCTCCTTATTCCTCTTCCTTCGCTCACTTCTTTGGAAAGGATCCACTCATATTTTATAGACCTGTAGGTCTCTTCATTTTCATGATGTAATTCATCTTCCACTGTATGTAGATTCTATGTTGAAGTCCAACATTCACCCATAGATGAATATCTCTTTGCACCAAATGTATCGGGCAAACTTCCATCTTCCACACACCCCGAAAATCACTACCAGAAATAAACCATACTTGGCTCGCAAGTCAATCTTGCCGTGCAAGTATCGGCGTGCAATTCACAACTGGCATGAAAGTATCCCTCAACCACTTGTGCAACTCAAGCTTCTGAAACTCCAAACCTACGCGACTCACTTCCTTCCTCGCCTAAACCACCTCAGGCGCAAAACTAACCCTTGGTGCGAAACTTCCAACACTGGCGCACAAGTCCCACTTGCGCGACACACCACCACTTGAGAGACCACCACACCTGCACAATGGGAGCTCTGAATCTTCAAAGTGTTGAACTCTGGTGACAAATGAGGAGGGGTGGTCCAGTATTTATAGGCAAATTTACCACCCTACGCGATGGCGCGCAAGTCAACCCTCGGCGCGCAAGTCTCGGCATGCAGGTCTCTTCCCCTGCCAGTCACTTGCGTGACTCACTTCAAACTTGCGCGAACCACTTTCCTTTTCCATATATTGATCTTATGATCTTGAAAAACCATAGGTGCGCAAGTTCTCAAGCTTTCAAGGCATCGACACACAAGTCTCTTTCACAACGCGCAAGTCACTTGCGCGACACTCCCAATACTTGCGCGACACTTATCCCTTTGACATATTTTGATGATCTGATCTTGAAAAACATTTGGAGTGCATGTTTCAATTCCTTCTAGTACACGGCGCGCAGGTCCCTTTGCCAAAAATCACTTTTCTTCATTTGACAATTTTCAAGCCCAAAAATTTGGCAATCACTAGAAAACAGTACCACCTTGTATCTGTTCTTTTTGTACCTCCTATAGATCATCCATTCATTTGTTGAAGTTCTTGAATCAAACATTTATCATTTAACCACAGCTCTAAAACTCAACATTCCACCATGAAATCCCCTTTTTCAACAAGTTTGTATGACATGGTTTGCTTTGTCAACAATCACAGCACAGTTGTCCACTTTTTCAACAAACACAATCATCTCAAAAATGATTCAATGATACCTTGAGGGATTGTTTCCCAACAATATCCCCCTTTGGGTTTGTTGAAAACTCTACCATAAAAAGATACATCGTTTATTTATCAGCCACCATTCGCCTCATTGCGATTCTGATAGACATCAAGGATTTACTCAACACATACTCAAAGCCCACATGAGCAATGCTCGGCGTGAGAAACAAGAGTAAATGAAATGTTCATCAATGAATAACTTCATCTCTTACACCCATTGTTGACACCAAACTGATACCAATTTTTGGAAACATTCTTCCAACACCACTCATCCACTTTTATCATGATCCTCAGCTATCGTGATATTTATTCTTTGATCGAACACTTCTAGCATCATCAGATTTAATACTCCCCCTTCTTGTCAACGTCAAAACCTTTTTAGCCCTGTTTCCTGTGTTTTCCATGCTAAGATCTAGCTAAGCACGTTCAAATAGCTTCAACTCCCCCTATATGGATACTCCACCTGTCAGATTCTCCCCTTATCTGTCAATATTTCACAAATAGCCACATTGTCTCCCCCTTGAACAATCACTATTTTCTCCCCCTTTGTCAACGAACCCAAAGATTAATCCTTTGCAGTCTGTAACATAGTAAAGAACACATATCAGCACATTAAGGAAAAACACATCATACCTCGGGGAGAGGGGGGAGGGGGTTCCACATCAACACTATTTCAAGTACGGGTAGTTGACTGAACTCCCAGAGCCAGTCGATGCCTCTCAAAAGCTTCCTTGGGTAAGGCCTTTGTCAGAATATCTGTAACCTATAGCTCTGTGGGAACATACTCCAACTTCACAATTCCCTGCTCAACCTTCTCCTTGATAAAATGATACTTTATATCAATGTGCTATGTCCTTGAGTGATGGATGAGATTTTTGATAAGATTTATAGCACTTGAGTTATCACACTGGATTCTGACAGGAGACTACACTTCAACTCCTATAATGTCAAGATGCTGCTTCATCCACAACAAATGTGTGCATGCTTGAGTGGCCACAATATAATCAGCTTTCGCAGTGCTCAATGAAATGAAACCTTTCTTCTTGCTAAGCCATGAAATACAAAATTCACCAAAATATAATGCACCACCTGACATTGATTTTTTATCATCCACTGAACAGTCCCAGTCTGTATCAGTATATCCCAATAACTCTGTCTGATATTTGTCAGTATATGTCAAGCCAAAATCTATTGTGCCCTAGATATAACGAAGTATTCTTTTCACTGCAAGCATATGAATTTACTTGGGATTACTCTGATATCTCGCTTCTTTGAAAGTGGCGAAAACAATATCAGGCCTTGTCGCGGACAAGTACAATAAACTTCAAATAATTTTCCAATATTCTGTGATATTAACTGGCTTGCCATCCTCATCTTTTGATAGTTTCATCCAGGTAGCAACTATAGTCTTCATCTCCTTGGAATTCTCCATTCCATACCTTCTCAAAACCACCTTGGCATATTTGGATTGAGAAATTAAAGTTCCATTACTTCCTTGTGTCACCTATAAGCCAAGGAAAAATGATAGCTCTCTAATCATTGATATTTCAAACTCATTTTTCATGAATTCAGATAACTCTCTACACTGAGCTTCATCTGATCCACCGAAAATTATGTCATCGACATACACTAGCACCATCATCCTTTGATTACTTTCATTGCTGAAATAGAGATTGTAATCGACTCCTCCACGCTGGAAACCAAGTTTCGTCATGTACTGATCAAGTAGTGACTACCTTGACCTTGGTGCTTGTTTCAGCCCATACAATGCCTTCTTTAGCCTGAAAACATTTCTCTCATCATCATGAATGAGAAAAGCATATGGTTGTTCAATATACACCTCCAATTACAAAACTCCATTCAAGAATTCAGATTTGACGTCCATCTGAAACACTTTGAACATTATTTGCACTGCTATGGCAAAAAATAATCTGATTGTCTCCAGCCTTGCTACAGGTGCAAATGTCTCATCAATAACAATACCCTCTATTTGGGAGTACCCCTTGCACACTAGCTATGCTTTGTTCTGAAACACTGCACCATCCTCATTCATCTTGTTACAAAAGACCCATTTAGTCCTAATGAAATTCTTATCTGCTTGCCTCGAAACAATCTCCCAGGTCCGATTTTCTCAATCTGGTCTAATTCTTCATTCATATCATGTACCCACTACTCATCTTCAACTGCATCAGAAAAACAGTTCGGCTCCACCTGAGACAAAAATGATGTTTTCCCTGATGATTTAATTCTTCGAGTCTGGACTGGAGCTGTCTGATCACCAATGATATTTTCCCTATCAATTTCAACTCAAATCTTTGGCTTCTTAGCAGATTCAGATTTTGTTTCCTCTTTCTCATCATCAGTATCTTCTTTTGAGTCATCCTCGGCCACTTCTACTCCCCATGTGCTACTTACCTCATCATCACTTTCATCTATAAATTGTTCAATATGTCATTGATTATTCTGTTCATTTTTTACTATAGTGACAACATTGCCCTCAACAATTTTTTCCAGCCTATTGTTGCAGCATTTATATGCTTTTCATTTCCCTGAATATCCAAGAAATATCCCCTCATCTCATCGTGCCTAAAACATCCTGCGATTTTCTTTGTTGAGAATGAAACACTTACTTCCAAATAATAGAAAGTATTTCAAAATTGTCTTCTTTCCATACCACAGTTCATACATAGTCTTCCCTTTCTTCGGACACAACATAGACATGTTCAAAACATAGAACGATGACAAAAATGCTTCCTTCCAAAATTTCTCTGGTAGGTCTTTATCAATAACCATCGTTCTGGCCAAGTTGTTGATGTTCCAATTTCTCCTTTAAACTACTCCATTCTGTTGGGGTGTTCTTACTGATGAGACTTTATTTCTTATCCCATGTTTCTCAAGATAGTTTTCAACTTGATTGTTTTTGAATTTTGTACCGTTATCAATACGAAACTTCAGAATTTTCTACCCAAGCATCTTTTTTGATTCCATCTTATACTACATTATGAAACTGAACACCCTTCTATTATGGGTAATGATGAATACCCAGTCCATTCTGCTATAATCATCAATGAAAAGGATATAGTTCCTTTTCCCATTTATAGCTCGTGGTGAAATAGGTCCACAGACATCAGCATGTACCAATTCGAGCACTCTGAATGATTTCGGTTCCTTTGGACTGTATGTTTTTCTGATGATGTTCCCATGTTGACAAGCATCACATATATGATTATGATCACGTGATAGTTTGGGAAGATCTCTAACAGCATCACGCTTTACCAGATCTTCCATAGATGGTTGGCATGGATGACCATGTGGCTTATGCCACTGCTCGTTTTCTTCCTCTCTGGATAAAAGAAATATATCTTCTTCCCCACTTACAGGGTAATGATTTCACTTTGTCCTTTTTCCATGTAGAACAACTACTCCATATATTCCCGTGACAGTACAGGTCTTCTTGGTAAACCATATAGAATGTCCTGAGTCACACAATTGACTAACACTGAGCAAATTATGACTGAGACCTTCTACAACCAAGACATCAGCACGTCTGATTTCTTTGCCCCCAAACCTAGCCTTTATTGATCCAATTATCTTCAGGACTTCATCATTTCCAAACTTGAAAACTCCTTCTTTGTCATATTTTATGGCTGTAACCAGATCCTTGTTGCCTGTCATGTGAGACGTACAACTGCTATCAAGAATCCACACACCAGAACAATCTGATACTTTAAGGGAAATTTCAGAAACTACTGGCTTCACTACTCTCTTCTTCTTGGTCCATATTTTTTTCAATACTCGGTATATATTGAGACTCTTGATCATTCTCAGAGTACGATGGACCAGCTTCATCTTGCAGAGCTGCAAATCTGTTCTGAACTTTAAACTCACTCATCAGTTTATTGAACAACTGCTTGCAGACATTTTTATTCTGCTTTGGCACATTTCTATGAATGGTCTAAGTGCATTACCTAGCCATGTTCCCAAATCCTCCGCACCAAAAACATTGTCCTTCAAAATATGTTCTGGAAATCCTTTCTCTGTTTGGCTATCACCTCTGTTCTTGTTCCTTTTGGTATCTTTTGGCTATGGAACACACATACTGTGAATGTCCCACCTTACCACAACAATAACACCTGATATAAGGTGCATTCCATCGTGTTACATCAGCACTACGAGTTTCCCCTTGGGATTTATGAATATTTTGATTCTGCATTTTTCCCAAATCAACTTTCAATCTCGGGATGGGTGCTTATGGTCTGACTTCAATTACTACAGAATTTTGCTTCTGATCATGCCCTGAATTAGCCTTAATGTTTGAGCTCAATTGCTGCTTCTTTCATGCTGAACTAATAGGTTCTACTTTTATCTTTTCAGTATTCATAATGACCTCCGTTCCCAAGAATGTATTGGGAATCAAGGGTTTTTCCCTGTCTTTAACTTTTCTCCGTAGACCGACAACTTCTTCTTCAAGCTCTTCAATAGGCTTGATATGATCTTTTTCCTTTTTGTTCAAGTCATCAATCTCCATTTTCTATTCTTCAGTCTTGAGCTTATACTCACTAACTAATTCTGAGTTCTCTGGTGGTTATAACTTGATATTTTAAATTTCTTCCATCAACTCAGACTTCTCTTTTTCATGTTGTTGCATGTAGAGTTTGGCATCATGTACCACCTTGTTGGATTTCATTGTTTTTTCTCTCCAAACAACTATCTCTTCTAGAGCTGCTTCTAATTCAGCTTCCATGTCAACTCTCCCTTCAATTTCTTCTTCTTATTTAGCATCATCTTCTTCCTTTTTCTGAGAACTACCAACAATTTCCACCATGGAATTTACCCCACGATCTCTGCAATTTTATATCTCCTCAACCTCTTCATCCACAGACTCATCTGAACTATCAAATTCTTGTGAATGAAGATTCTTCTTCTTGAAGAAAGTTCTCTTGAATTGTTTCTTCCCATTCACAAACGCTGAGGTGTTCTTATTGGGAGTTTCAACTTCATCATCATCATTATCGTTATCATGAAACTTCTTGGGGAATCTTGCTGCAAGATGACCAACCATTCTACATCAAAAGCATGATAGTGGAAGTTTCCCTTTAAACTTTCCTCTTCCTCTTTGCAGATTTGAAGAAAGGAATGACATCACCTCATCTGTCACTTCCTCTTCTTGAGAATCTTCAATGGTGAGATTCTTTGTGGCCTTGAATGCAACTTCTTTGGATTTCCCCATTTCCACAACATCATTATCATCATTTCTCATTTCATATGCAACAAGAGTGTTATGCAAGTTATCCAATGTCAGTTCTTTTGGGTCTTTATCTTCCAAAACAGAAACTTTCGGATTGAACCGAGGTGGAAGTTTTCTCAATATGCGCTTCACAATTTTTATATCTTCGATAATTTCACCAAGACCTCGCATGTCTACTACCACAACATTTACCCTATCAAAGAATGCATCAACAAACTCATTCGGGTTCATTCTCAGATCTTCATACTTGTTCCACAACACTTGCAGCTTTGCCTCTCTCACCTTTGTATCCCCTTCATATATATTCAATAATTTTTCCCACATGGCATGTGAAATTTTTCAAGACATCACCATTGTATATATTGGATTGGATAGGGCTCCCACTAAGGCATTGATTGCTTTGGCATCAGCATCCAACTCTCTACGTTCAGCTTCTGATAATGTACCATTGTTGATATCAGCTGTTATACCATGCATTGCTATTGTGTACACATCCATTCCTAAAGATCGGATGTAGTGTTCCATCCGATTCGTCCATAGATGAAAATTGTTTCCATCGAAGATCATAATCCCTTTATGATTAGTGACCTCCATTGAGAGAAGAAAAACTGTCAACCATTCCCTCTAATACCAATTGTTAGTTCCACAAGGCTGAATACCCTGAGAGGTGGGGTGAATTAGGGTATGACTAATTTAAAATTAACACCCGTTCTGATCTTATTTCGATGTTGAGCAAAACACTCTTCTCTCTCTTTCCTGTTGCACAATGTAAACATAAGTTAAAGCATGCACAGGACACAACAGTTTTTACTTAGTTCACCTGCACTGGGCTATGTCCAAGGAGCATACGCCATCATGCTTCCGGTGATACCAAATTCCACTAAACATCACTAGCTCTGGATTACAAGGTTTGTGTATAGTCACTCTATCCCCGGCTTACTTCCTTTACAAGATTTAGGGTCAGCTCACTGCTTTCCCAAGGGTCACTGCCTGTTTCTCTCTCTTTCTGGCTCACTGCCAGTGGAGAGGATCACCTTCTTCCTCTTCCTTCTCTCACTACTCTAGAAAGGATCCAATCACAATTTATAGACCTGTAGGTCTCTTCATTTGAATGACGTAATGCATCTTCCTTTGTATGAAGATGGTCTATTGAAGTCCAAATTTCACCCGTAGATGAATATCTCTTTGCACTGAAAGTATCGGGCAAACATCCAGCTTCCATGCAGCCCGAAAATCACTGCTAGAAATAAACCTTACTTGGAACGCAAGTCAATCTCGATGCGCAAGTATCGGTGCGCATGTCACAACTGGTGCGTAAGTCTCCCCCATCCACTTGTGCGACACAATCTTCTGCAACACCAAACCTGCGCGACTCACTTCCTTCCTTGCCTAAACCACCATAGGCGCACAACTAACACTTGGTGCGCAATTTCCAACACTGGCGCACATGTCCCACTTGCGCGACACACCACCACTTGCACGACCACCACACCTGTGTGACAGGAGCTCTGAATCTTCAAAGTGTTGAACTCCAGTGAGAAATGAGGAGGGGTGGTCCATTATTTATAGGCAAATTGACCACCCTACACGATGGCGTGCAAGTCAACCCTCGGCGCGCAAGTCTCGGCGCGTAGGTCTCTTCCTCTGCCAGTCACTTGCACGAACCACTTGAAAACATGAACGAACCTATTTCCTTTTCCATATATTGATCTTCTGATCTTGAGAAACCATAGGCGCGCAAGTTCTCAAGCTTCCAAGGCATCGGCGTGCAAGTCTCGGCGCGCAGGTCCCTTCCCCTGCTAGTCACTTGCACCACCCACTTCCAAACGTGCGCGAACCTCTTTCCTTTGACATATATTGATCTTATGATCTTGAAAAACCATAGGCGCGTAAGTTCTCAAGATTCCAAGGCATCGACGCGCAAGACTCTTTCACATCACGCAAGGAACTTTCGCGACACCACCAATACTTGCATGACACTTATCCCTTTGCCATATATTGATGATTTGATCTTGAAAAACATATGGCACACAAGTTTCAAAGCCTCCCAGTACACAGTTCAAAGTTCCCTTTTCCAAAACCACTTTTCTTCATTTGATGATTGTCAGGCCCAAAAATTTGGCAAACACTGGAAAACGGCGCCACCTTGTATCTGTTCTTTTTGTACCACCTCTAGATCATCCTTTCATTTGTCGAAGTTCTTGAATCAAATTTTCATCATTTAACCACAACTCTTGAACTCGACATTCCACCATGAAATCCCCTTTTTCAAAAATTTTGTATGAAATGGTTTTCTTTGTAAACAATCACAACACAGTTGTCCACTTTGTCAACAAACACAATCATCTCAAAAAATTTCAATGATACCTTGAGGAATGTTTTCCCAACAGTATTGGAAGATGATTTGTGAGATAATATTATTAAATTGAATATTGATTTTAAATGGCATGAATGTGATGAAAACCTATGATTTGGTTTTGAAACAAAAAGGTATACTAGATAATAATATTTTTGAATTTGATCTATGGATGATGAAATTCTTTGAAATGATTGATTTTAACATGATTGATTTTTTTATTTATTCGAGATCATGTTATTCATGAAAATTAGTGTTAATTGGGGAAGTCAAACTAGGAATATGACTCCCTAGCAATGGATTGATGATAACAACACTAACTAAACCATTTTCATCTATATTTCCCACAATGGGATCCCTTAACAGGGTTTATATTGGCTAACCATAATAGGATACCCTAAAAGGGTAATTTTTTGTGTGTTTGTATATCTATCTTAAGTCGTAATGTGGATTTTGATGGGTGAGGTTCCTATTTTCAAAAACTAAAATTATGTAGGCCATATTAAAAGGTGTTACTATATTTTTTTATTTTTTTATTACATTATATAATTTATAATCTATTTTAGTCATGCCAACTATTTTATATATAATTTTATTTAATTTTTTTGATATGTCTGCCATCTTTTTTATGAAAAGCATGTTATTTAAAATATGAATTTTTTTTCCATGTCTTGTTTTTTTATGATAAAATAATGAATGATTTAATGTTATATAAATTTTAATGGAATATTACTTGGTATACTTCTAGGAAATTATTTTCACACCCAACCCTTTCCATCAGAAATTTGCAGATTATCATATGTTATGTCCAAAAAATAGAATACGCAACTTCGAGGTTGTAATTGTAATTGATTCATGGGACTAGGAGTGATGGAAGTGACCGATAGAGATGTGATCCATTTTCTATATAGGATATTCTATGACATTATATATTAGATGTTTCATCGTTTTATGTCATTCTTTTTGGGTTTTATTTTACAATTTTTTAATGTTACATTCTCATTGAATAGTATTGATATACCAACTTTTATCATTTATCTTCCTCTACATTACAGAAAAATTAATTGACTTTTGAGATTTAAATGATTCATGGTGTTATCCAACAAGCCATGGGGATCAAGAATTCTCTTAGATCTATGAGAAAACCATATCATGTATCTATGTTCTAGGGTATCTGATTTGGATCTTGAAAACCTTGTATAAAAGGTCTATATTGTGCATACTTCCTTCAAGTCATTATGCGGATGGGTTTCCTTAATTGATATGAGGCATGATTTTTGGGATATAGTATGTAGTTGGGAGAATATTCCTATAAAACTCTCATCGTAATGATCATTAATTCAATATTGGTGTTTCAGAAATGTTTCCTCCACACTAGTTTTATTCAATTATAGCATTACCTCAGTGGATATGATTTCTTTTAAATCATTGTATCTCTTGATTTTGTTATTAATATGTGTATCCTTTTTAATTGATTTTGTGGTGTTTGTGGTGTTGTGTAATATCATACCTTGAGAATAAGATTTAATAGTCCATAATTGAAAGCTTCTAGTGAACCATAAAATGTGAATCATCTAATGGACCAAAATAATTATATGATAGAAGTGCATGTTTTCCAAGATCCAGGATATGCACCTATATCCATTATTTTTTGTCATTCGGTAATACATCTCAAATGTATGAATCTCCAAAACATGATCAAAAGTTTATTCTATAGAAACCACAAAATTTAAAAGTCTCTAATGATCTTCAAGAGGCGGAGGATTCATTGAAAAATAGAAATTATTTTTAACTTATTAGAAACACATGATTAGATAAGTGTAAAGTGTGATAACATTATGCTAGAAGGACATAGAGAGAGATGGTGGGATTCAATGGCGATGTATAATAAAAATTAGGGACATGAGTGGAATGACATTAGAGTTATTTTCATGGATTTGTTATATCATGAATCTATGGTTCTGGAGAAATACATGGATTCTCTTAGCCTCATGCATGGTTAAAGGGCTGTGACATAGTATACAAACAACATTTATAAGCATGTTTAGTCTTATCCCAAGGATGTGATGAATAATACAATAAATGATAAATGAATTATAATGGGATTTAGATGAAATATATGATCTTAATTAATTATTCTAGTTCTCATTTCTTGTTCCAACTTACTCGATTATGATGATTGTCAAGATTGATCTGGTATGTATGTTAGGGTGGATGTGAGTTCATTTTTGTCCAAATGGATGTTCTATAAGTTCCTTTAAACAAAAGAGAATGTGTGATAAGTCTTGCGGTGGGTATAAAAATATATAATCAACCAAAATAATGGTAGTTCTTAATAGAGGCCCTATGGATTTATTTTAGTGTGGTAAGGTAAGGGCATTCCAAATGGGTTTAAATTGATCCTACCAAGATTTGTAGTTAATATGGACACTAAGGTCAGATGAAAAAATTTATCTTGTATTTTCTATCGAATGTGGTGGAAATTGAACATCATTACCTAAAATCACTATTGGGAAATCCTATTTTTCAATAACTTAGTTCTTCTTACAATAAGAATCCAGAATGAGGATTCCTCATGTATTTTAAGTGTCTATGGAGGATGATGATATAGGTATAATTACCATGAGAGGTACTATAAAAACAAATTCATCTTTATTGACTTATATATTTAATATTAGTGAAATCCATTTATTTATCTCAACTAATATTTTTATCATGTTAAACCATATTACGAAGATATTCTCTTATGTGATGGATAATATTTAAACCCTTAGAATTATGAGTAAACAAGTCCATTGATATCCTTAATGTGGGTTTTATTAATCATATATTAATTTAACATGGTATTTAATAGTTCCTTAAATAAAGTATATTCAATTAAATTTTCAGATAGATTTTTGGATTTATCATAATTCTCTAATTGAATATTATCTTTAGTGGGTGTCCTTCACTATGCCTGATCGGTAGTGACATGTTTTCCTTGGAGAATGGGACCTGAGACTGAGTAGAGAAAGGACACCATTTTTAGAGACATGAATGATAATAAAAATGTTTTATTTGGTCATCAAGAATAAATATATTAGTAGAGATATACCGCTTATGTTCATCATGTTTCCTAACATGTTTTCATTAGATCTATCTGGTTTTCCACTGGTAAGAGATTTTCTACCCGATACTCAGTCAGTATCCATTCCTTCTTACCATATGATAAAATCTAAATTGATGTAGTTTAAGTCCCATCATGATGATTTGTTAGAATAAGGATTTTTATTCATGATTTTTTCACCTTGGGTGACACCATTATTTTTCCAAAGAAATGTAATGAGTAACTTTATCTTTTTGATGATTAGGATAATATCAATTGAGTTAAGGTATAGAAAATTCATATTTTTTCATGGATTGGTGATTTAATTAATCATACGAAAGCAGTGAAGTGGTTATTTAACATTGACTTATGATATCATTATCACGAGTGGAGAATTAATGTAGCTAATATTCATAAAACCTCCTTTAATAATAGTTATATCAATTTTTAGTATCATATTAGAATATTTGGGTAGACCAATTCTACTACAGTGTTCATGGAATTGGTGAACATCATATTCCATTATTACCATGAATGATTCATTTTAGTATTTTTAGATGTATTTTTTGGCCCTATTTAAAAACTCTAGATTGGGGTGAATTGAGTATCAATGATTTTTTTGTTTAATAAGAATGTGAAACGTGAAACATAAAATTTTAAATAAAATAAACTAGTTAAAAAATAATATAAATATATAATTTTTTCTTAAATTAATATTATCAAAATATCAATCATAACATTGTTTAAACGCTTCTAAAAATAAATTTTTTTTTGGAACTAATAAACTTTTATCAAACACAGTATATAAAACACTAAAATAAGATAAATATCCATGATAATTTTTTTAATTAAATATATATAGGACCATATTTTAATTAAATTTATGAAAAGATAAATGAAAATGGAATTTTTATCAAGGGGTTTTTTATCACGTCCATATTTCGTCCCCTCCACTTGGAAATAAACTATTTAAAAGAATTTCTTTATAAAATAAAATGATCAAAAAAATGTTATGGGTTTTAGAAACAACAACATACAAGACTATCCAAGAATAGAGGTTGTTCTATAGTACATTGTGGGATAAAATTATCATAGGACCAGCATGACCTCTTATATAGTGTTTCGAGGTAATAAAAGTGATGAAAATAGAGAGTGTCTGTGTGTTTGTCAAACACTCTCTAGTTTAGCACATGAGTCCATGATTTAAAAATATATTCAGTAAAAAAAAATATAGCTTCAATGTAAATCATATATATAAAGTGTAAGATTTTATAGATTATGAAATGTAGTGATATTCAATTCGAATAGCTAATGTTTTTCTGAAGACGTTGGATTTGTATAATGAAGGAGATTGAAAAAGATTCATAGAATTTTTAGAATGACATGAGGCCAAAGAAGTATAGAAATTTCTTCTATATATATTTTTTATTAGTAAAATATTCTTCAACCCACAATTAATCTTATTCATCTTATTCCAATGTGATAGATTCAATTATTGGATGTTCAAACATGTTCCACTTCATTTTTCCCATGTGCACAAGGATGGTTATTATGAATTTATAATTCTCTAGGTACATTTATCTATAGAATGATAATATTAGAATAATTAGGATCCTCATACTGGTCAATTTTTTTGGAAAATATAGAGTAATTATTTAATACAAAAATGGAGTTGTTTAAAAATAATCATTCTTAAATTCACATTCTACTGTCCAACATTAAATTCTTAAACCGTCTATTAGGTAATTGATTTTGAAAATAATTTGTGACAGTACTGATATCACTCTTGTGGTCATATCATTCTTCATATATCTTAAATGTATGTAGATTATTATAGTAGTATTTATTGATATATGGTATATCCATATAACAAAATATATTTAAAATGGTAACATCACTCTGGCGGTAGAATCATTGAAGTGATGATAGCATCGAGAAACAATACACCTATTGGTGGTATAAGGTGTTGATGGTAGCACCATGTGATTTTCATCGTAGTAGACTGGTGGGAGATCAATCTAATGGTGGATAAGATTGAATGAAGAACCATGTGATGAAAATATTTCTCGATGTTATCTTGGTTGAAACATTGGTAAGATAGATATATTGGCCGTAGAAACAAGATAATGTTAATGATTTATCCACTATTATAGAAGCACAACCTGATGGTATATCATTATAACTAGGGAAGGATCAATACATTATAAAATCGTTTCATGACCCAAAACATTAAACTCCTTAGAAACATAGCATATATGATTTTTATCATTAAAGAAGTCAGTGCTTAAAATTTTTCCCCTTTTTGATAATAAAATCATGTGACATTTATATAAAAAATTTAAATATAAATATAATTGATAACAAGTATATTCTTCTAATTATTTAATGACATATGTGCGGCATAATTTTATACATTAAATCAATAAAAATAGTTTTGTTGATATGTCAATTAATTATAAATGTAAGATTCCATTCATGTATACAATCCCTTTTGGGAATATAAAAGGAATTGGAAATGAAATAAAATTAGATATATAAAGAAATATTATAGATATTTCTCATTATATAAATTAATATCAACATGTTACATCATAAAAATGGATTAAAAGTAATAAAATTCCATATCAGAAAAAAAATATAATGACTCATTTTTAGCTTGACTAGATTCTGGATCAATTGGGTCCTTGCATTTTCCAGTAATAGGAGGAGTGGGGAAAAGAGGATCTAGAGGTGTAGGAGGCCAAAATAAAATGGTAAATGCTAATATCCTAAGATTCCTCTCTCATTAAATAAGAGTGAGAGGAAATGGAACAACAACAATATATGTAGTTTGTAATGTCGAATAAAGGGGAGACAAAATAGATCAAGTTTGATCAATTAATGTTTTAGGTGTTATGGGATCCATCACGGATGTCCTGGTGGTGTAAAAAACTAGTTCCATTAACATTATAAACTAAGTGATCAATCTACCACCATACCTCCTAGATTTGAAGAAACCAACATTCTCTTCCAAGAAAATCGTGATTTTAGGGGACATGGTATTCAATTGTTTCACTTTATCCATAAAGGACTTTTTCATTGGCGGAATCCTTAAATTTTCATCCAAGAATTTGAATTGGTAATTTATCTCATTCTTAGTAAAAATTAATGAACCATAACAATTAATATATTTAGTTATATTATTTTTATCAATCCTTTACATTTTTAAAAATTCTCATTAAATCTTATAAATATTATCACCAAGAGATATAATCTTTAAAATCTCATCCTGGTGAGAAGTATAAATATCATCCATCACAATGACAATTATCCCTCTAGATATATATCTGATAAAATTTGTATCCACTCATGTAGGAGCAGGAGGAGGTGGAGATCTGAAATTAGATTCTCCATGTATAAAGAAACTCTCTAGATTCTATATAATTGATATATCCCTTATTGAAATGATGGAACTCATGTCCCCCATAGTTCTCTTGATGGAATCCATTTCCATTAATAAAATTGTATTCTTAATGTCAATATGTTCCACTGTCAAGAAAATCCCAAGCTGTATATGAGAAAAAATAAAGGTTACTATCATCTATGTGTCCTCTTTACTGAGCATATTTTCAATAAATAAATATGATCAAATTATACAAAACACATATACCAATAATATGGAATTAATAGAATCCAAATAATATAATGTAATATTTGTGGACTAGGGATGAGAAGTTTGAGGAAGTGTCCTCTCGTGGCTCGAAAATTAAATCCTCCAATCAAGTATCCAAAGTAGGTACCTTTGATACCAAAGGTTACAACATCCATTTTATAACTATCCACTCTAAAATGGTCCCTTATGACCGCATTACTGAATAGAAATGGTGGGTAACTCATTGTCTCATGTACTTACCAGATGATCATAATTTCTATCTGATGACTCTGAATATTCCAAACCATGTTGAGCAGATCCTCTAGATTTCTCCCCCTTAGTAGGAGATCCATCCTCATCACTATTAGAAGTAGTTAGATCAACATTACATACAGAATCCTACGCATCTAGATCACCTATACCCATGTTTTCCATGCTAGTTATAGGGGATGGAGCTACTCCCTTTCACTCACCACTGGTTGATCTAATAGTTTTAGTAATAGAATGATAAATGTGTGACTTCTCATTCTAATATCTACTATCAACATTATACTCAGTTTCATCTAAGAGCACTAAAAAATCCATAAATATCTCCTAAAAAGATCTATTAACCTTATCTTCATTAGATTCTTCTATATTGTTTGACTCATAAATTTCTCTCAACATGATTTATTGATTATGAACAGAGAGAGGAGGTATAAATACACCAAAATATAGAACATGGATTTTAGAAACATCTCGGTCACTTTCCACATCCACATAAATAGACACTAATATTTTTTCATTATCTCTCAATTCTTATTCTTCTTCTTCCACTTCTTCATCAACATCCTCCTTATAAGAATACACTACATCCTCATCTGGAACTTTGGAAAGGATAGCTGTTGACTCTCAGAAAGGTTGGATTCTACACTGGGTTAATCTTCTCAATGAGATTATCATTTTCATCAACCCACTTTATTAACAAAATATCCCAATTAATCCTCATCCTCTTTCATGTTACCAGACTCAATTATATACTAGCACATTTAGCCTATATTTCTTTACCTTCATTAACTAAACATAGAGATTCTGACATATCCAAAATCAACTTATGGTAGCCGAAAGAGTTTGACCATGAATATTTCTTTCTCAACTCAATTATATGAATCACCAAATATCATAGGTTTTTAGTTTCTATTTTCATAATAAATAAAATATTACATCTTGATACTTAATAATTCAAAATTACCCTACCTATGAATGAGTATGTGCTATAAAAACATGATGATTATACTACATTACCAATAATGATCTAAATATACAGGCCTTCATAATGTATATTTCCATCTAAATCCAATAATTTATCCTAAAAAATTTTCCCACTTAATACGAATAGATCTTTCATAGTATTCAAAAAATAATTTATGATGAAATCCAAAACATTTTTACCACTTATTAAAAAAAAGTGATATCATTCTGATCAATCCTAGTCGTAATTACGTCCTTCATTTCGTTTAAATTATACTCTATAAACCGATGAAACTTATGAAACAAACTAGGGTAGAATGTGATATCATTCTTTAAGAACTATTCAAACAAAACCAAAACATGGATTACCGTACATACATATTAATTTATAGAAACTATCAACAATTAATATATCAATTTATCAGGGATGGAAGCATGAGACACAAGTTGAGGGTTCTTCATTTCTGCAATAGACTAATTTGATTGACGTAAATATTTTTTTTTGAGCGTTATGATTCTTAAAAATATGATACCTCAAGATTCTTGAATGTTTCCAATTTCAAAATTGTTTAAGAGATAAGGGTATATGTAGGTAAAAGGTTATGGGTTGATTTAAAAATGAGAAGGTAATTCTAAAATGATGAATGTGGGAGAGATTTCTCAAATTCATATTTATAACTTGATTTTATCATTTAGGGATTCAAATTCGAAAATTCAGTATAATATGATTAATAAGAATAAATAAAACAAAAAAAATTTATATAAAGAAAATATTAACAACAATTCATGGAATGAAAGATCTTTCGGTAGGTTCTTAAAGGTATACATGAACGGTACTATGTGATAGCATTTGGAAAATGGGTTGACAACTTTACTATGAATCAATAGATCACCAATGTTGCCTGAGTAATGGTCCATCATTATGGTCAATCATACCAGTAAATTCTAGTGGCGGCTCACTAATAGTAGATCTCCGTCTAATGGTTGATCACATAGTAATAGTCGATATCAATGGTAGATTGTCTTGTCTTATTATTTTTCTACAAGAACCAGAAATAATTAATGAATGTAAGGAAATCCAAAACACACAAATCCATGTTAATGTATGATATAATATAATATCTAAAAATTCAAAGTCTTTGTGAATATGATTGTAAACTATTGTTCAATACCTATGAACTCAAGTATCATATCATCAATTTGAAATAGATATCTCAAAAAGTGATGTATTATATCAATGTGTTTGGTTCTTGAATGAGACCTTAGATTCATGGAAATATTAATAACAATTTTATTATCACAATTTTTAAAGACATTCTAAAATCAATATCCATAGTATAGTAAAGATTGTTTTATCAAACGAATCAATACACAACAACTAGCTATAGATAAATATTCAGCTTTATAAATGAAAAATTCTACAGAGTTATATTTCTAACTACACCATGAAACTAAATATGTTACAAAAAATTAACATGTTTTAGATTTCATTATTCTATCTAAATTACAACTACCAATGTATTTATCTGGATAAAATACTATTTAAAATGCTTTCCCTCTAGAATAAAACCATATTTAATTGGTTATTCTTTTGAGGTATTTAATTTTTTTTTTTGAAACATAAAAAATGAGATTCTATTAGATTTTCATGAAATGAAAACACATACACAAAGTAAGGATTATATAAAGATAGCAAGAAGTAAATTATAGTAAGATTCTATTCACTCATTAGAAAGTGGATTGATCAAATAGTTTCCAACTGTAATTAAGATCCAATTTATATCTAGTAATCATAGGAGTTTCACCTCCTTTGGTACTATCCATTACAAAATGTAGTAAAATAAATTTCATATATGTGGTTTCATTTAAAATAATTCCATCTATATTTTTAAAAATTATAAAACCAAGAAATAATTTAATTTCACTCATCAAACTCATTTAAAAAATCACTTTACATTTCTTATTTAAAATAAGTACATAAACAATATCTTAAGAATCTAAAAACAATATCATATACATAAATTTGGACAAAAAGAAACAAAATTTAAAATTATATAAACAATAATGTATGTTTAGTTATTCCCTTAAAAATCCATTGGAAATTAAAAATAATATATGAATATCCTAAAAAGATCAAGAGGCTCATTTTAAATAATATAAATCTTTTCTAAATTTTAAAATATTGTTTATAATGTGGGGTTTATTATATATACGGATTTTATCTACAAAAACATCCTAAATTATATATCCTTTTATAAAATCAACCATTCAATCAATTTGATATAGTTTTAATTCCATGTGGGTTGTATAGTAATGAAAAAATATGATTGATTTGATTCTAGCTCAAGTGTAATGGTTTAATCATTATTAATAACTTTTTGTTGACTTTATCCTTGTGTAACCAATATTTCATTATTTATAACTTTTTTCCTAACTAATACTCCTTATTTGTAAATACCCATTTACTGAAAATAGTTAGGTAGGCATTGGTTCCTTCAACTATTTCCAAAAAATTATTTTTTTTCAAAATTATTATGTTTTTTATGTATTTACATTACCCAAAATTCATCAATAATTGAATAATTTATGTTCTTATGTTGAAGTTGTCAAAAGAAAGCAATATTTTAAACATGATTTCTATAAGAGGACTTTGTCTGAGTCCCTTTTTCTAGGTTTTCTACAAAGGAATATAAGGAATTATATATATGAGTCATATATATACTAGGAATATAAGTTTTCCCCCCTCATGTTTATTTACTAGTTTAGGTTCAATAATTGTATCAGAACAGGGTGATGTTTTTATTGGATTCACATAATTTTTTCTATGTTTAGAATTGATTTACAGATTAGAAATATCTACCTATATATTTTAGAAATTTTTCTTTGGATCATGTGAATATATCTCACAAATTTTTACATTCACATATTCTTCCTCAAAATTAGTTGTTTTTATTAAATACCCTGTATGATAATCTTATAGTAGTATATCACTCAAAAACTCCATCAATTTTTTTTGATTCAATCATGTCAAAAAATTACAATGAGTAAAAAGATGTAAAATCCCAAAAATCTAAAGTCACTAGAATGAATTATTATTCTATTAAATATTCCCTATATGGTATTATTTAATATTGGATGAATTGAAACTCTATTAATAATATAGAAACTTTTTTACACACCTTTTAAAAATAATAAATTGGTAAATCATACTCATTGATAAAGGTCTTGGTAATTTCAAGATGTTTCGATTTATTTTATTCACTACATTATTTAGATGAGGGGTTCTAGGAGAATAAAAGTTATTATTATAGCCAATTTATGAGCATAATGATTTAAAATCATGATTTTAAAACAAACATCCATGGTCAAGTATTTGGATTTTAATTATAATTCAACAATGATTTTCTATAGATTTATCACATTTATAAAAATATAAAAGATCATCACTTTTATAAGAAAGAGAAAACAGTAATGTGATTTTTGAATAGTAATACACTATAACATAGTCATAATTTTGTCTGGCTAAAATAAAAACTCTCTAGACCCTAAAAAAATTCAAGTGAACTAAATCTAAAGGTTGTGAAATTGAATCAACCTTCTTTGTTTTTAATGTGATTTTTTGTTACATTACCTTTTTATAGGGATTAAAAATTTGGTCTATTGAGCTTTCATGTATGGGTATATCATTGACTTAAAATTTCATATATATATATATATATGATATTATATATTGAAATTTAATAGTATCCTATATAAAATAAAATATTTTTCTTCAAAGGAACATAAACATAAAACATTCGAGGAAAACAAAGAATTTATATCTATAGCATAAACATTATCATTTCACAAGGAAGTAAATAGTAAACAATATTCTAAATTAAATACATTTAATGAATTGTTTAAAAAATTAACATGGTAACCATTATCCTAAAATTGAGAAATTAAATTTTGATTATATTTTAATCCATCATACTATAATACTTTAGAAATTTTAATTGTACTAGAGTTAATGATTTGAATGATTCCTATTATACATCCTTTGGATTGTTCACCCAATATTATATGTACGTCGTCCACATTTTTTCAGTTTTTGAATCTTGAGTATTCCCCATTCATAGGTATAGATCATCCACTGTCCAAAAATCATAATTAAATAGTATAACATTTCAATCAGATTACCTATGAAATTTATTTAGACTAAAAATTAATTTTGTACCCATATTTTCATCGGTATAGATATTCTAGAAATAAATTATTTTGGAATCCATAACTATTTCATTGGTTTCATAAAAGTATACCTTAAAATATAAAATATGATGAATTTTTCGATCGAATAGAATAAGAATTTTTTGATGAACTACTAGAACTAGACTGGTTATAAATATGTTCTTCATATTGTTCCTATATCTAGGTTTATATTCAGTTATAGTAGTATATTTATTAGTAGTTTGTTTACGAAAAACATGAGTTATGATTTCTTCTTACATAGGTAAATCACCCCAAATATATCTGTTGCTTCTCTTTATATTGTTTTATTTAATTATTTTCATTTATTTTATAAATATTTTTTTCTTTTTTTATAGTAAGATTAGTTTCAAAGTGAGTAGACATAGTATTCTAATTCATTAAAATTAATCATTTCCATTTTAATTGATTAAAAATTTCTTCTATCATGTTACAATATTTCAATAACTCTTTAGTAGTCATATTTTTATCAGTATTTTTTGTTTCGGAATGGTTTGAAACATGAGGTGGATATTTAGGAATATCTTTCAATACCATAGATGTGATTCTCAGGAAATACATATTAGGTTCATCATTTTTCTATTCTATTAATGAGTCTAAATCAATAGAACTATCCTTATAGGAAAACTAAGTGGACATCATATAATTTTTATATATATGACTTTTATCCTCATACTTATACTTATATTTCAACTTGGGACAATATTTTTTGATGTATCCTTTCATTTTCACTCCAAATAGGTTACATCATTTACTAAATAATCTATTTTACATTATTTTCCATAATTTCATCTATTATCATATTTGTCATTATATTTTGATTTCATGAAATAAAATATTTTTCTATATAACTTCTGATAATTTCTATCCATTTGTTACATTTATTCATCACTCCCAGAAAAAGATTCCCCGTCACTCAAAATTTAACCTTTGTTCTTCTATTTTTTTAGTGATTCAGAATTATTAAAGGATACTGCATTTATTTTCAGTTTATAATATTATTAGTTATTCACTTTTTATTTTTATTTTGATGACCTGATCTTTCCAATTGTCTCATTTATAGGTTACTTTCTAATGTCACCTAATTCTTATAAGGAAATAGAGGTTCTGATTAATCTCATAGATAGGAATCTCAAAAATTCTCATGACTTGATCTTTTCAGATAATAGTCTTTCCATGTGCGCGTATTGTGTTAACTATTTCATTGATCCTAATATATATTTCATAACTAGATTCATGAGGACTCATATTTAAAAAATAGTATTTAATAGTATGGGTATTTAATCACATTTATTTAACAATGGATATTCCTTCATTAGAAATAGTTATTGTTTCCAGTATTTCCATAGAAATTGAACAAGATAATATTATATTAAACTAATATTTTTCTATAATTCTTTATAAATAATTCATAGGTTTACAGTTACATTCATAATATTTTTTATTAGCACCACTCAAATATTACTTGGGAGATTTAGGTATTACTTATTTATCATCAATAGAGGAACAGATATTGAATCCCATGCATTATATTTGAATTTCAATTTTAATCATCCATTTAAAAGAGTTTTTTCTATTAAAATTAGGAAGGTTATTGGTGGATGTTCCCTCAATATTTTTGTTATTCATAATGATATAAATTTATATAAAATAAAAATTCATGATCTTTAGGTAAAACTATATCACATTAAATGTTATTTTATATATTATCTAAACTAAATTATAATCCCAATGGAAAAATAAAGAGTGGGGTGATATATGTTTATAATGAATTTGTTTTTATAACAATTAATAAATTATTTCTGAAAATTTTAAATAATCTCACCTTGTAAAATCATTATAAATATTTAATTGGATATTTTAAAAATAATCTAAAAATCCTGATAAGAAATTAGTTAAAATACATTTGAAATTTATATACTCACATAAAGCACTGTATTTTAAATACTACTATATGTTAAATAACACATTCATGTTTTTATAATTGACTAAAAAAAGTAAAATGACTATATTAAATATAATGAAATCAGAACAGAAAAAGAACAATTTTATTTTTAACAAGGGGTTCAATATTAAGTTGAAACGTAATCCCCTCATCTTGGATATAAACACTACCATGCAGTTTATTATAAAATAAACTGATCTATAACCTGGATCAATTTTTATAAAAAATATCATGCAAGGCTATCCAAGTATAGTGCCCCTTTCACAATTCGTCATGGGGTATAACATGAACAATTCACAAATTACCTCTTTCAAAGTTTTTTATGGGAATACCAATGAAAAAATAGAGGGAGAGTAATAAAAAAATCCATTTTAGCACACAATACTCTGTTTTTCAAATATAAAAGGTAAAAAAATATATCTAATTTTAATAATAAAAATAATATGAATTATTTTAGAGATGATTTAATGTAGTGACACTTAATTTGAATAGATACTATTGTTCTCAAGTCCTTGGGTTTGTTTTTTGGAAGGAGTGCGAACATGTTTCCTGGAAAGTTTTGACAAACAAGGGGACATGTATGTATGGATATGTCTTCAATATTATTATATAATAGTATTGGGTACCTTAATTCATAGTTTTCCTTATCCCTTTTGTTCCATCATGAGAGAGTGAGAGATTCAGTGTTCAAAAATGAACCTCTCAATTACTCACATACACATGCGGAAAATTATTCTAAAATTTTTATACTATATGTATTTCTGTCTATTGAAGGATATTATTTGAATAATTTGGATTCTCATACTGATAAATAGATTTGGAAAATAATGACTTATTATTTAATAAATCCATAGATATATTTACAAAAAATAATTCTTAAATCTACATTCTTTTTTCTATCAGTAAATGTGTGAAATAAATATTGGATAATTAATTTTGATATTGGGAATGGATAGTTATAGTCACACTCTAGTTGTATTTTAACTATCATTAGATATTTAATAGTTGTAGATTACTCTTCTTTTATCACTTCATCAGTGGTAGATACATTTAATTATAGATCATATAAATAATAACTTCATTCTGAATGAATAACTATTTATCTAGTAGTAGCACCATGAAATGATTCCATCTCTTGGTGGTATGATCATATGAATATAGAAGCATCTAATAGTCGTAGTTGCAGACTGATGGTAGATCAATATGATGGTATATTAGTTAGGAAGTTGAAAAATGTTATAGTATTAGTTCTCGTTGGTAGCTCCATTTTACTATCACTATCTTATATGATCTAATAGTATCATTAAAAACTTGTGATTGTACCTCCATAATGATGGTTTCACAACATGACGATTAATCATTATAAATAGTAGAATATCTGCAATTCAGTTAATGGATTACTATCATAAAACATTAAACTCATTAGAAACATAAAGAACATTATTTTTTATCATTAAAAAATGGATTTTCTCAATATAAATCTTTCTTTACACTAATATCTAGGTGGATAATATGAATAAATTTTTAGTAGTTCTATAAAACATGATAGATCACTTAATTTTCATTAAAAATTTTAAATGGTATTTCTATATTGGGGAAGTGATGTTCTTGAAAAATTTGGTTATGAAATTTGGTATATTAGTTGAACCTATGAGGGTGAAATATTTCACAGAATGAGAAAAAATGAAAAAATGTTTTGAGATACAATGTTTTTGGGATTGGATGGGTATTACTAAAGCTTGTTTAAATATTTCTTAATGTTATCTTTTTAGGAGACCTATAAAATTTAAAAGGAAGTAATGTTAAATTGGGATGTGAAATTCTAGAGTTCATTAAATGTTTTGTAATGAATTTGGAATTTTTTTTCAATGTTGATAGTTCTATAGGGTTTGTAGATAAATATACAATTTTATTAAAGATATGGTCTAGGATGGGGCTACGTCCTTATCAAGGTGATCATGTAGCAACCTGTTGTCAAAAAAAGCAAATGCCACATAAGAATATTTATTCAAATCATGAACTTGAAATCATAGTCATGATGAATGATATTATGAGTTGGATTAATTATATTTTTTGGAGAAAATCTTATGTTTAATTTGGACCACATAATCATGAGATATATCATCTTGCAAAATAAGTGATCCTTTAGTAGAAGTGTTGGATATAATACATAAAGTATTTAAATTTATAAATATACTACATCCCTTGAAAGTGGAATTTCATTACGGATGTCTTGAGTATGAATCTTTTAAACACAATTATAAAGGAATCATATGAAGAGTGGAATATGAGAAATCACTTTTCAATGTTGCATTTCGTTGCATGGGAGGATGTTAAAAATGTTGTGTTGATAGGAATTAAATTAACCACCTCCCATATGAAGATGATTCATCATGAGAAACATATTAATTATGAATTCCATGTCACAAGAGACTCTATTTATTTTTTTTGATACTATTTGTGTGTGGTAGTTCTCTTCAAAGTGTACCCCTTGTTATCAGAACTAGTACGTTGTACATATAGAAATGAGAAATTTTTTGATAGGGGATTACTAATAATTCATAGTGGACAGTGCACCCAAAAATTGAAAATTTGTTTAATGAAATGTAGTGATGATTCTAGTGGCTTGGAATATGATGAGACATCTCTAACATTATTTCTTATTGTTACACATACCAACAGGTTAATGATGAGAACTAAAAACCAATGGGTTTTCTTCATGCACATTCATTGTCTTCGTTGAAGTGAGATGATATTTTTATGGTTTTTTATTTCTTTTCCATGTACCCCTAGTTTAAATAATTTTTTTAATGTTTGGATCAATATGATATCCAAATAACCTATGTTTATTCGAATTCAAGATATAAATCGATTTGTGTATTTTTTGGAAATAACTATGTGGTATTTATTACCCAGTTACTAGGAGTAAATTTTGATATAGTCTCAGATAGGAAACCCCATTTTATATCTAATTTTCGGAGAGACCTCCACGATGCATTAGGATCCCAGGTTAAATTGATCATGACCTAGCATCTAAAAAAGGATGGCCAATGGAATATTCTATACAGATTATTCATGATATGATTCATCCTTTTTTTCTTTACTGTAGTTGATATTGGGATGTATATTTGGGATTAGTTGAGTTTTATTAAAAACAATAGTTATCATTCTTCTCTCAGAATGGATCCTTTTGAGACCTTGTTGATTTTTTTGGATGGAAAGAGATTGTTGAAGCTTAGTTGGTTTGAAAATGTTTGGTCGAAGAGATGACGATGAAGATTCAGTTGATTCATTTGAGAATTGTGAGGAAATAATGAATATACAAATCATATGTTGATAATATTCAGTGGAAATTGGATTTTTGATTTGGAGACTTGATTCTCGTTATATTTTCAACTCATTTGAGTCATCCATATCATGGGAAATAGGGAATTATTATAATGAATATTTTGGGTTTTCTTATATTGTTAAGAATATGGGGAATATGGATTAACATTGGTACATCCACAACTATTGACATAAATCCAAAATATTTTTCATTGTTTATTTCTCAAGATGTATCTTTATGACCCTTCTCATAAACTAAGATACAATGATCTTTATATTGAACTCTATTTATTAGTGATTGAGCATGCAGTCATGTTTTATCATTCAGAGACAATCGGTTTTCCTGGGAATATGATACCTTTGGATTATGTGTATTGGAATTATGGTTCTATTTCACTTGAGAAATGGGAGCATGGTGTATTGATGAGAGAGTAGTGGTCTTATCTCTTTGATATGAAATCATATTGGTAGGTTTATTAGGGAAGTAAAGTGATTATGTTGGATGGTTTTAACATCTTGTAACCTTCTTTCAAGTACTGTTTACCCTATTTGATTGTACCTTTATATGGTCATGTCTCGGTTTTGTGGAAATGTTTTAAAAAGTTTGTATTTCCATGTGGATTTTTACTATTAGCTGACAGTTATTGAAGACAATATAGTTTGTACTAATAAACCAAGATCCCTATTGAGAGGGTTTGGAGGGAGTCACATGGATGGTGCATGGTTTTTCCAAACCATGTGGACAACCATCCAAATTGTTCACCCATGGAAAGTGGGGGCTCTTATGGTTTGTTAATGATTAGTTTAAATATGTGGCCAGACTACTTACTCCCTTAAAAATCACATTAGGGGTGCATGGTTAGGGAACATTATTACTACTAACCATGCCAACCTAACTAGAAAACTAGGCCTTCATATTTGTAACCTCCCAAAAAATTAATTATGAATCATATGAGCCCATTTATAATCCCAAACACCCTTAGTCAATACAAATAGGTTTTTATTTTATTTGTTTTGTCTCTTTAAAGGATTCCATGGCACTCAAAAAATATTATCATGTAAATAAAAGTGATGTTGGAATATATTATCCCCTTCTAGTTTGTGGATATCCTCTCATTCATTTTTCTATACTATTATCTTTTTTACGTATAAGAATGTGATAAATCATCATGTAATTGATGAATATAATAATTATTTTTAGTTATATTGATTCATGGCTTGATTCAATGATATATAATGCCTTAATTATTTATTAGAAGATACCATTGAAGGTTTTATGTTGGTTTTATCATGTGATTAAAGGTAGGTGGTTCCATAAAGATTTAACCTATAGTTGAAACATGATATTTCATGATTTGTTTAAATTTATTTAAAAACATAAATTTTTTATGGTTTGATATTTTATTTAAAAACCAAATTGAAATTGTTACAAACATACAATTTTAATGGTAATATAATTTTTAATGATTTTATGAGAATTATGGATCTATTTGAATCATGATTTTTTGAAAATCAAATTTACATTCTTGAAAAAAACATAATAATTAAAAATTTTATTTTAAATGGCAAGAATTTGATGAAAAACTAAAATTTATTTGAATACAAAAGGCAAGATGAAAAATGAAATTTTGGCATTTGAACAATGAAATATGAAATATTTGAAATTATTTATTTTCCTCTAATTTATTAATTTATTGATGAATACTTGATCCATGGTAGTAAGTAGAAATTGGTACAATAACACTAGAAATCTGACTTCCGAGAAATGGATTGATTATTCCCAAAATAACAAAATTTAGATTGGAATAATTGACCATGATGGTATCCCTTAATGGTGTGTATATTTGTTTCCCATAATGTTATCTCCTATAGTTGAATTTATAGAAGTGTGTATACTAATCTTAATCCATGATGATGATTGAGATGGGTGAGGTTCCTATTGTAGAATCTGACATACCACATGGTTTATTACATAGTGAAATGATATGTTTCTATTTGCTGATTAGATGATATTGATTATTAACAATTTTATTATGTTCAAATATTGTGTTAAAATATTTTATATAAATAGTTCATTATTCATATTTTGATATGTCATTGATATTTTTTATTAAAATATGATTTTTTTTAAAATATGTAAATGAAATACAATGTATTTTTTATTTAAATATAAATGAAAAAGGTTTATTATTATGTAATTATATATAATTTATTATGGTATCATAAAAGGATATGTTTTTCATAGCCTACATTTTCATTCAGGTATTTTTATATTATCATAAATAATGTACCAGAAAAACGGAAATATTCACATGGAGGGGGAAGATGTAATTGATTTTGGGGAATTGGATTGATAGAGGGAACTAGTGGAACTATGATCCACCTATTACATGGTATATTTTGAGCCTTGAATTTTCATATGCTACATCATTTAGTGATTTTTTATTTGGGTTTTGTTTTAACTATTTGATTTAGGTACTTTCTCTTTATGAAGTGCTGAAATTCCTACTTGTATAAATTATATTCTACTTTTTTGAAGGAAAAACCATTAACCCTTAATTTTGGTATAATTCAAGGACCTAGTTTCTAACCCCTTAGAATTGGGAACACCCATTGGGTTATGTTATGAATGGATTGGGTATCAGTGTAATAGGGAATCCATAATTTTTAAGGATAGTAAACCTTTCCATTCGTCATTTTGAATGTGGATCTGATTGATGGTGGTCATTGGTTAAGAATACTAAAGAAATAGATACTATTGATACCATGGAATGAGAGACATTTAGTAATATTTTTATTGATAAATATCTCCTTAAAGATGTTTGAATTACGATAGAGAAGCACTTGTTAGTGTTAATTCGAAAAGATAAAGATTTAGTAGAAGTATGTGAAGATAATTTACCAAAATGGTCTTTTATATTTCAGATTTTATCAGGATATTGATAGTAAAATAAATAGATTTCACTCACAATTTAAACCATGTTTACAATGATATTTTCCACAGTATAATTTAAAATTTATGATAATTTCAATCATTATGCTTAGAAATTTGAGATGGAGGTTTCATAAATTTGTGCTCCTTAAGATGAAAAATATGAAACGTTTGATGTGGAAAGAAAAAGAGAAGTATCCAACTAATAATTCTTTATGTAAGACCCCAAATTGTTCTTATTGTGTTAAAATACATTTCATGTATTCTTTTTATAGAATCTAAAAATTGTTACTAGTGTGTTACGTTTCATCATAGTGTTCACAACAATAATGAAAAAAGTCTGAGATAATCCAAGAGCGGGGTAATTGTAATCCAACCAGCGGGGATTTCTTTTAATTGTAAACATGTGTCCAATGTGAGTTTCATAAGATAAAATCATAATGAGAAAAAAGTTTTTCAATGTATTTTTCTATTACTATAGTTGATGGATATCAATTTAATGAAGCAGTGATGTGAATATTAGTTGTTTATTTGAATTATAAAAATACCTTGTTACACTCTAGATTGTCACATTCATTCCTCGCTAAGATTTTTTTTGACAATACATGGAATATTACATCATTAATATAAGATAGAAATTGTAACACCCCGAGATTTTATGAAAAATATTTTTTTTAATTTCATTAATGTCTTGTGTAGTACGCTACACCAAAAGGAGCTTGCAAAACACGCATCATTGATTTGCCTTGCATTACACGCAATCACGACCTTCCTCGATAGCGTGTGTAGTACGCAATAACGAGTTTCACTAAACAACAACATGCTATTAAAATATTATTAAAACTAGCCGTTATGAATAGTAATAACCACCTTTTGAAATTTTGTAATTTTATTTTTTATAATGGAATTTATTTTTGGATTCTTAATATCGAAATTAGCTTAGGGTGAAATTTTGGTGATTTTCGGATAACTTTCATATTTTGATGAATAGTGAAAATTACTAAATTTTAATTAAAAACAAATTTTTCAATCGAAATAATTAATAGTGATAAATTATTAATTTGAGTGGGTTTAAATTATATTTAGAATATAATTTTTCAATTTAATACAATATTGGTCATTGGATGTAATTTCACATTTAAACCAGACATAAACAAATGTCAATCTTTTGATATTTATTATCTCTTAAGAACACGCTATTTGTTTTGACGACGGGAATTAATTTTTAAATTAATTAATGCAACTGATATGTTTTTAATTTGGTAAAATATAAATCATTTTTGAGTTCATAATATCAAATATATCTTAGGCCTAATTTTTGGTATTTTTCTGAAAACTTTCAATTTTTGATGAATAGTAAAACCACTAAGTGGTAGTCAAAAAAACTGAATTTTTCATAAAACATAATTTTCCCGCTTCTGTGAGTGGAATCTGAAAAATCCGAGACACACAGTTGATGTCAGTAAGTAAAATGTGGTTCAATGAGATGAAAATAATTTTTGGTGAATAGTAACTTTTTACTTTTAATTACCACGGTTAAAAGTAAATAGGGTAATTAAGGGTAGAAATTATATTATTATTACCCTAACACATGTCCTAATTCTATTGGACAAGTGTAATTCGACCAAAAACAAACTTAGGAATAAAATATGACCATTTAGGCCCACTTGGATTAGATTAGGACATTTATTATTAATTTATTTAAAGAAGGGTTAAAAGAGTTAAAATAAAAGATTATTTACTAAAACATTTTTAATATAGGGTTATATATAAGATAAATTCTATTTTAAATATTCATTAGAAAGATAAAACGATTTCCTACATAATGGTATTTTATTTGTAATTTTTAGACATCAAATAATTTTATTTATTTTTGACACAAAGATGATGCAGTAATTATCTTTTTAATGAAATATTGACATAATTGATGTTATAAATAACAAAATAAATGTAATTTAAGACTTTTTATGAATTACACTAATTTTATTGGTTAATATGACATGTTAGTATTGATTTAGTTAACTTTGTTCGAACTTATCATTCTGTTATGATTTTCACAAAAATAAATTACTAAATAGTTTCAAAATTGACATAATATGGTTTTTAAAACAAATATTATATTATTAATTGTTATTTTATTCCTAAAAATCTAAGGTTCGGCGAAATGACTTAGATAAGGTTATATATATTAATATTAAACAATTTGGGGTTCGTTTGGCTTCTTATAGTAAGTTTATTAGCCTTATAGTATAAGAACACAAGAAGACACGGTAAAAGTAAAATTATTTAACTTAATGTTAAATCTAAATGATAAGGTCAAAATAGGATCCTAATCTTGTCTAAATTCTATTGGATGAGAGCATTTCGACCCATCCCTACCTTAGCATAGAAATAAATCAATTTAGAGCTATTTAAAACCGAACTTGTCTTTATAATAAAATAATATTTTTTGTTATTCCAAAGGTGCCCCTCTCCTCCCTTATAAAAGGGCACCTCCTCCCTCTCTTCCTCACACAACTTTGAGCCTTCAAGCTCAGACAACCCCTGTCAAATTCTCCTCCCCACTTCCCTAGAAACATCCTAGAGGTACTGGTCTTCCTCGAAGACCAATTTTGGTACCCTAAGAGGATGTCTCAAAGAGGCGCTTGAAAGAAGAGGTAATTTCCGTTACCAATTATTTCACCTTTATATCTTCTTCCACTTCTTCTTCTAAGGTTGTTTCATTATGAAGTAATAACATCAGTATCACTAATATAATGATATGTTATTATAAATATGAAACAACTCTAATTAACCTTCAATCCATCCTATGGAAAAAGTAAATCACCGCGCGTGCGTACATACGGAATACCGTCTCCACGTCGTGGTGTAATCTACTTTTCCACCAACACCATACATGGATGGGTATTATGGTGTAAAAAATAACTATACGTAGTTATTATAACATAATAATGATTCTTATATATTTTATCATCCACTCCAATTCAATTCAATAATTATGGAAATGATATCATCGCTCGTGCGTACGTACGGACTACCGTCTCCACGACGCGATGAGATTCATTCTCCATGTTAACCATTTAAGAATGATTATAAATTATATATAAGCAATAATAATGAAATATATGACATTATAAAGATACTGGATTTATGTGTATATATATGTATGTCATCTGCGTAATTCCATTCAACTAAATAAGGAAACGAAAACAACGTTCATGCGTACGAACGGTCTACCGTCTCCATGAACGATGTATTTCTTTCCATTTACTGATTTATTTTATATATGTATGTACTGAATATATATATATAAATCATGTTTTATATTCTGGAATTACATAATCATGATCTAAGTAATCATATGAATAATTACAAGTCAAAACACGAACGACAAATGAAACAATTTTACCCAAAACGCTCTTTAACATGGAATTTACAAAAGAACGGGTAATATAAAGTCATAAGTGAACCATATATGATATCATAACAATGAATATGATTCTGTAATAAGTCAATAACATTATTTAAATCATTATACAGGAGGTTCGGACACTTACAAAGCAAGTCGGACCTAAGGTAAGGGAATATATCACAATCTCATTTTATCCGATATTGTTTATACTTTGGTATTTACTAGGGTGTATTTTATCATCCACATCCATGTTTCCTCAATATGTAATATTATTTCCATCCACGTACAATTGTTTAAATCCAATTTTACCCTTCGGTGAGTTTTTAGTAAAATACATGAAAGGAATCTTTTGTCGTTTTTCGTACGAGGTACTTTTTGACTTTTCCGACAAAAGTACAAGAAGAATGTTTTTTTAAACTTATACGGCATGAATGGATTTTTAAAACATTATGTCCAAGATTCTTCCTTTACAAGTTTTCAAGTTTATTTTTAATCAACTTCTTTTAGATTAAAATTGTATGACATGTTAAGAAAGGAAAAGTATTTTTGAAGTAGAAAGGATATTTTCCTCAAGAATGGAGTTCAAATGTTTTATCAAAATTTTTTCCCATATAAGATAATATAGGGTTCTGTTTTTATCCCTATTATTACATTGATTTGATTATGTTTTGAGGAAATTATTTTTATGAAGTCATTTACCTTATATGATTTGTTTTATGATGTCATGATGTTTCAAGAATTCCATTTTTGGTACATGTGTTATGCGATGATGTATGATTTATGATTATGTGGCACACATAAGAAAGGATTCATTATAAGATGGGTGGGACCTATATCTCCCTCTAATGCATTGGGTAATGATTTTATATCTCATGAGATAGACATGGCTGGAATGGTAGGTTATACCGGTTAAGTGAAACAGGACTGAAATGAGGATGACCCGGTTCAGAAAGGGACTTTGTCCACTAAGATAGTTTTTGCAATGAGTCTTGACTAACAAGAAATGATTCTCTATGATTATGTGTGTATGCCACAAAGTTTCATGTTTTACGTTATTATTATTATGATTACATTCCACTACCATGATTTATCCCATGTTATGAAATTATGATCTCTTTTGCAGGTTAAGATATCCAAAGTTAGGTGCTTGTGTATACAATGTGATTGATATTTCTTTTGTTTACCCTTACTGAGCATTTAATCTCACCCTTTTATGTTTACTTTTCCCCAGGATATAAAGAAAGGTTTTAGGTATAAAAAAATGAGAGGAAGATCTTAATGGGAGATGTTGAAGATCTTTCACCAGGATTAGAAGATTATATTCCGAGTTTCCAAAGACACTAAACTATTACGATCCTTGTGTGTGTGTCTTTGTTATGTACTATGTATTCCACAAATGTAATGTAATGTCAATGTACGTCAAGCTTCGGGTCTCTACATTTGGTATTAGGGGAAAGGTTTAGTCAACCTTTGGAAACTAGGATGCGAAAACGTTAGTGAGATCCCTAGAGATATTTCTAAGGTATGTCTAGGGATGTCCCTAAGGTTAGGTATACGTATAGGTTATAGTACTAGAATTATGCTAAAGATCATAGAATTAAACCTATGATGCTAGATATGGAAGGTACTCCCCCTTTATTATGTTGTTTTCCCAATCATTATTTTCGCCTCTCACACTATTCTTTTTCGGTTTTAGACGATGGATGAAACCCGAATGAACCGTGTTGATCAATGCAATGGACAATTCAATGATTTACCTCCTGAACAAACAAATGTTATGGGAGATGGAGTGCAAAATCTTATTGCTATACTTACACAAGCTATGAATCATTCTGGATTTCCAAATGAGCAGAGAAGGGAACAATATTCTATTGAGTCCTTCATGAGGCAACGCCCACCTTCTTTTAGTGGGTCTTCTGATCCACTTGTTGCTGAACAATGGATCAATACTACTGAAAAGATATTTTCAGTTCTTCAATGTTCTGAACATGATAAAGTCATCTTAGTAGTATATCGTTTTGAAGGTGAAGCTGATCAATGGTGGAATCTTATCAAGAATACGAGGCCAAGAGTTGAAATTGAGTCCATGGAATGGGACGAGTTCAAGAACTTGTTTTTCAGTAAGTACTTCCCTCGTATTCTTCGAACAAAGATGGAAAAGGAGTTTCTTGAGCTGTAGCAGAAGGATGATGAATCTGTTGGTATATACGAAGCGAATTTTACAAGACTTGCAAGGTATGAATCTGGCATTATCATCCAACCTGAAAGTAAAGTTGATCGATTTTTCAGTGGCTTAAAACCAAGTCTTCGAAGGGCATTAGCTATAAGACACTTCAGTAGCTATGAATACATTGTGCGTTGTGCTATCAAGGTAGAAATGGAAGTTGGTGTTACATATCCATCTCATGGTTTTGACAAGAAATGAAATATGGAGTTCAAGGAGAAATCTCAAAATAATGGTGAAAAGAAGATGAATGTTTCCTTATGCACAAAGTGTGGAAAGAAGCATGGTGGAGATTGTCTTAAAGGGACTAGAAAATGTTTTAAGTGTGGAAAAGAAGGTCATCGAGCAGCTGAGTGTCGACGTAATGGAAAAAGGGTTTTCAATGATGTGAATAAAGAAAACACTACAGAGAACACACCACCAACACTTCAATGCTTCATGTGCAAGGAAATGGGGCATTATGCTAATAAATGCCCTAATCCAAGGGTTAGTGATGATCGACATGAGCAACCGCTTAAGGAAAAGGACAAAGGGAAGTCACATGTGATCACTATTGGCGATGTTGAATATGACAACTATGTGGTGGAATGATTAAGTGTTTATGTAATGGGATTCCAAAATAACGTTGTATCATGGAGTATTGAAATATTTATGTATTGGTCTAATGTGCTATTCAATGTGATTGAGATATTTTTAGAAAAAGATGATATGCGCATAATGAAGGGAAAACAAGAAAATGAAATGTTTAACAATATTCATGAGCTCATGATTGATATAAGGACTAAGTGATATCATGGTTTGAGTATATAGAATTTTGAGGATTTTGGTATGTGGAAGGTGTTATCTTTTAACTGCATTCATGTTTTCACTAAGGTTCAATGGGTATTCAAGAGAATACATGATTAAGGACTTTGAATGTTTGGAATGTGACAAACAAGACATGTCTTATGATATATGGGGATCAACGATGGTATTAAATCTCTGGTAATCGTTTTCACTATGTTATGAGAGTGGACTGTAGTATTTTAGATAAGCCTAAAGATTAGAATGGATTATGTTGGACATAAGTTAGGATAAAACGTTTTTCGATATTATTGATGGGATGTTATAGTAATATAGCTTTAGAAAAAGGACAACCTGCAGGACATGCGACAACCCATCGCGTCGGACAAGGCTATGGGAATCGAACCCACAAACGAAGTGCGACTCGCCTTTATCACCTACCACTGGCCTACAAAAAGTCCTTGTTTAGTAGAAACTGGTTTTCTTATATTAAGAAGTATGGTATATGAAGTATAAGTCCATTTTAGGAACCATATATGATTAATCTCACTATAGAATGACTTATGTATATTTAATAACTTTTGCTAACCTTGTGTTTGAGACAGATGGAATGACCCATCATTCTATCACATGATCTGCTAACACTTCATGAATAACAAATTCAACTTAATTTATTTAAGAAATGAAGTGGAAATTGTTCAAGGCACGAACAACAGTGAGATTATACCAAAATAAAGTAAGTATTTATTCTAATTCAAATTCTTCAACTTTAGGGAAATGATCTTGAAAACCAAAAATGTTGTCCTAGTACTCTTATATCTGATTAATCGGATGGTACCTTAGATCGTCACAAATTTATGGATTTGTGATTGTTGGATTTTCCATAGCCATGTTCTCTACCACTCTCCATCAGAACATGATGGTTAGATTTTTCTTCCATATCCATATTTTCACCTATGTGGAAACCTAGTGACTAGTTTATTTGGGTAACCGTTACGTTTCATACTTTCGTTTTTAAAGATTGGTTTTGGTATTCCTTTTTACGATGTGGGTTTCTATTAAAGAAACTTTCGAATAGTAAACCATTTATAACCCCGACGAATTTCGAGGGTGAAATTCATTTTAAGGGGGGTAGAATATAACACCCCGAGATTTTATGAAAAATATTCTTTTTAATTTCATTAATGTCTTGTGTTGTACGCTACACCAAAAGGAGCTTTCACAACACACATCCTTGATTTTCCTTGCATTACATGCAATCACGACCTTCCTCGATAGCGTGTTTAGTACGCAATAACGAGTTTCACTAAACAACAATATGCTATTAAAATATTATTAAAACTAGCCGTTATGAATTGTAATAACCACCTTTTGAAATTTTGTAAATTTATTTTTCAAAATGGAATTCATTTTTGTGTTCTTAATATCGAAATTAGCTTAGGGTGAAATTTTGGTGATTTTCGGATAACTTTCATATTTTGATGAATAGTGAAATTTAATAAATTTTAATTAAAAACAACTTTTTCAATCGAAATAATTAATAGTGATAAATTATTAATTTGAGTAGTTTTAATGTATATTTAGAATATATTTTTACACTTTAATACAATGTTGGTCATTGGATGTAATTTCCCATTTAAACCAGACATAAAAAAATGTCAATCTTTTGATAGTTATTATCTCTTAAGAACACGCTATTTGTTTTGACGATGGGAATTTATTTTTAAATTAATTAATGCAACTGATATGTTTTGAATTTGGTAAAATAGAAATCATTTTTGAGTTCATAATATCAAATATACCTTAGTCCTAATTTTTGGTATTTTTCTGAAAACATTCAATTTTTGATGAATAGTGAAACCACTAAGTGGTAGTTAAAAAAACTGAATTTTTCATAAAACATAATTTTACCGCTTCTGTGAGTGGAATTTCAAAAATCCGAGAGACACAGTTGATGTCAGTAAGTAAAATGTGGTTCAATGAGATGAAAATAATTTTTGGTGAATAGTAACTTTTTACTTTTATTTACCACGGTTAAAAGTAAATAGGGTAATTAAGGGTAGAAATGATATTATTATTACCCTAACACATGTCCTAATTCTATTGGACAATTGTAATTCGACCAAAAACAAACTTAGGAATAAAATATGACCATTTAGGCCCACTTGGATTAGATTAGGACATTTATTATTAATTTATTTAAAGAAGGGCTAAAAGAGTTAAAATCAATGTTTATTTACTAAAACATTTTTAATATTGGGTTATACATAAGATAAATTCAATTGTAAATATTAATTAGAAAGATAACAAGATTTCATACATAATGGTATTTTATTTGTAATTTTTAGACATCATATAATTTAATTTATTTATGTCACAAAGATGATCCAGTAATTATCTTATTAATGAAATATTGACATAATTGATGTTATAAATACCAATATAAATGTAATTTAAGACTTTTTATGAATTACACTAATTTTATAGGTCAATATGACATGTTATTATTGACTTAACTAACATTTTTCAAACGTATCATTCTGTTATGATTTTCACAAAAGTCAATTACTAAATAGTGTCAAAATTGACATAAAATAGTTTTTAAAACAAATATTATATTATTAATTGTTATTTTATTCCAAAAAATCTAAGGTTCGGCCAAATGACTTAGATAAGGTTATATATATTAATAATAAACAATTTGGGGTTCGTTTGGGTTCATATAGTAAGTTTATTAACCTTATAGTATAAGAACACAAGAAGACACGGTAAAAGTAAAATTATTTAACTTAATGTTAAATCTAAATGATATGGTTCAAATAGGAACCTAAACTTGTCTAAATTCTCTTGGATGAGAGCATTTCGACCCATCCCCACCTTAGCATATAAATAAATCAATTTGGAGCTATTTAAAACCGAACATGACTTTATAATATAATAATATTTTTAGTTATTTCAAAGGTGCCCCTCTCCTCCCTTATAAAAGGGCACCTCCTCCCTCTCTTCCTCACACAACTTTGATCCTTCAAGCTCGGCCAACCCCGGTAAAATTCTCCTCTCCACTTCTCTAGAAACATCCTAGAGGTTCTGGTCTTCCTCAAAGACCAATTTTGGTACCCTAAGAGGAGGTCTCAAAGAGGCGCTTCAAAGAAGAGGTAATTTCCGTTACCAATTCTTTCACCTTTATTTCTTCTTCCACTTCTTCTTCTAAGGATGTTTTATTATGAAGTAAAAACATCAGTATCACTCATATAATGATATGTTATTATAAATATGAAACAACTCTAATTAACCTTCTACCATCCTACGGAAAAAGGAAATCACCGCGCGTGCTTACGTACGGAATACCGTCTCCACGCCGTGGTGTAATCTGCTTTTCCACCAACACCTTACATGGATGGGTATTATGGTGTAAAAAATAACTATACATAGTTATTATAACATAATAATGATGCTGATATATTGTATCATCCACTCCAATTCAATTAAATAATTATGGAAATGATATCATCGCTCGTGCGTACGTACGGACTACCGTCTCCACGACGCGATGAGATTCATTCTCCATGTTAACCATTTAAGAATGATTATAATGTATATATAAGCAATAATAATGAAATATATGACATTATAAAGCTACTGGATTTATGTGTATATATATTTATGTCATCTACTTAATTCCATTCAACTTAATAAGGAAACGAAAACAACGTTCATGCGTATGAACGGTCTACAGTCTCCATGAATGGTGTATTTCTTTCCATTTACTGATTTATTATATATATATTTATATTCTAAATATATATATATATATCATGTTTTATATTCTGGAATTAAGTAATCATGATCTAAGTAATCATAAGAATAATTACAAGTCAAAACACGGACGACAAATGAAACAATTTTACCCAAACCGCTCTTTAACACGGAATTTACAAAAGACTGGGTAATATAAAGTCTTAAGTGAACCATATATGATATCATAACAATGAATATGATTCTAGAATAAGTCAATAACATTATTTAAATCAATATACAGGAGGTTCGGACACATACAAAGCAAGTCGGACCTAAGGTAAGGGAATATATAACAATCTCATTTTATCCGAGATTGTTTATACTTTGGTATTTACTGGGGTGTATTTTATCATCCACATCCATGTTTCCTCAATATGTAATATTATTTCCATCCAAGTACAATTGTTTAAATCCAATTTTACCCTTCGGTGAGTTTTTAGTAAAATACATGAATGGAATCTTTTGTCGTTTTTCGTACGAGGTACTTTTTTACTTTTCCGACAAAAGTACAAGAAGAATGTTTTTTAACTTATACGGCATGAATGGATTTTTAAAAAATTATTTACAAGAAGCATCCTTTACAAGTTTTCATGTTTATTTTTAATCAACTTCTTTTAGTTTAAAATTTTATGACATGTTAAGAAAGGAAAAGTATTTTTGAAGTAGAAAGGATATTTTCCTCAAGAATGGAGTTCAAATGTTTTATCAAAATTATTTCCCATCCAAGATAATATAGGGTTCTGTTTTTATCCCTATTATTAAATTGATTTGATTATGTTTTGAGGAAATTATTTTTATGAAGTCATTTACCTTATATGATTTGTTTTATGATGTCATGATGTTTCAAGAATTCCATTTTTGGTACATGTGTTATGCGATGATGTATGATTTATGATTATGTGGCACACATAAGAAAAGATTCATTATAGGATGGGTGGGACCTATATCTCCCTCCAATGCATTGGGTAAAGATTTTATATCTCATGAGATAGACATGGCTAGATTGGTAGGTTATACCGGTTCAGTGAAATAGGACTGAAACGAGGGTGACTCGGTTCAGAAAGTGACTTTGTCCACTAAGATAGTCTTGGCAATGAGTCTTGACTAACAAGAAATGATTCTCTATGATTATGTGTGTATGCCACAAAGTTTCATGTTTTATGTTATGATTATTGTGATTACATTCCACTGCCATGATTTATCCCATGTTATGAAATTATGATCTCTTTTGCAGGTTAAGATTTCCAAATGTTATGTTCTTGTGTATACGATGTGATTGATATTTCTTTTGTTTACCCTTACTGAGCATTTGAGCTCACCATTTTATGGTTACTTTTCCCCAGGATATAAAGAATGTTTTTAGGTATATAAAAAAAGGGTAAGATCTTTATGGGAGATGTGGAAGATGTTTCACCAGGATTAGAAGATTATATTCCAAGTTTCCAAAGACACTAAACTATTACGATCCTTGTGTGTGTGTTTTTGTTATGTAATAAGTATTCCGCAAATGTAATGTAATGTCAATGTACGTCAAGCATCGGGTCTCTACAGAAATTTTGTTGAAAACACTGGGTGGATGTATTAAAGAAACCATGCTTTATAAGAATCCAATAATTTTTATTAATGGGGTAACCATTCTTGTAAATCTTTTAGAACAACCCATAAAAGGGTTTGATATTATTTTTTACGAATTAAATTTCATGTTATCAGGATATGTTATATTTTCATGATAAAATTTATCTATTTAATGATTTCTTACTTTTGATAATTGACCAATATGCTGATAATTTTTTAGAGATGGCAATAACATTACTTATAAAATGTTACTAAAAAGAAAAAAACTATTTATATTAGTGAGATACATGTATTAAATGAATATGTGGAAGTCTTTCATAATGATTTACATGATTTTTTTTCTATTTAAGACATTAAATTTACTATTGACTCTATCCCCCATGTTAATCTGATTACAAAACCCCCGTACTGAATGGGTAAAGTAGAACATTCATAATTGAAAAAGAAATTGTAATATTTTCAAGATAAAAGTTTCATTTTGTCCATGTACATAACCATGAGGTTCAATATTTTTTTTATAAAATTAATTATGATTCTATAATGATTGGAACTGATTATAAATCATTGATTAAATTCACTATTATGAAAAAATACCCTTTACCCTGTATCAATGATTTGTTTGATCATTTCTTGCGAGAGTATTATTTTTTGAATATTTATCTCGGGTCTACATAAAAATACATGAAGATGGTGGAGTAAGGTATTCTAATGTCTTTGTTTTAGAATAGGTATGGGAATTCCGAGTTTGCAGTTATTCCCTTTGGTTTTTCAAATACACAATCATTATTTGTGGTTTTTATGAATAGAATTTTTGATGGCTATTTTGAATTATTTTGTTTTTCATATTGATGAAATATTTTCATATTATAAAATTCACGAGGAATATGAAATAAACATTAGGGTTGTTTGGAAAACCTTAAATTTAAAAAATATTTAATTTTTAGTGATTTTTTATTTTTTTGAAATAATTTTTTTCCATGGAGAATTTATTTCTATAGATTAAATAACTATTAGCCTTAAAACACTATTTTTTAAAGAGTACTCAATTCCAACCAATTTCATAATGATTTCTATTTTTCATGGAATAATGGGATACTACTATAGGATTGATGAATACAATTCTTAGCTATCTATCAAATTTATATGTTAACTTGTAATGGATCATTATTCATCTAAATAAATGAGTGTGATGATTATATTTAGGAAATAAACTGAATATTTGTGAATTCACTAGTTGTGTCCTCTACCATTATAAATAGTTACATTTTCATCAATAATGATATCTTTTTTATGGGAGTTGGTTATTTCGTATTGTACAATTATTTGTTAATTTATTATGACTCATGTTAAGTAATGTTTCATGAGTTAAATTCTCTTATAAATGATGTAGAATTAGTTACTGTGAGTTTTTTGTTAAAAATTTAGAGGAATAATTTATATGGATCAATGTGTAAAATATATACTAATCGTAAATGTTTAATGTATATATTCACATAGAAAGTGTTAAAAATTATATATAGATAATGATTTCAACAGATCAAGGATTTTGATGGTATGATTCATTATCATACATAAAAAAATTACTTGATTTATTGTATTAGAAATATAATACCGCATTAACCATGTTACATTTAGAACATGAAAATTTTCTAAGCAGTTTAGTGAATTAAGACCTATAATTTCAGGATGTATGAAGTTACAATATTTTGTTTGTAGTGTCAATACAATCATCACAATTGAAAATAATTATAAAATATCACAAGGAAGACCATGAGTTATAGGAAAATGGTTAATTGGTTAAAATGGGTATGTTTCATAAATTCAATACAGATAGATAATGTCTTATCATATTTAGAATGATATTACATGTTCTTTATGATTCTATATTGAAGAGACATTTTTTTAGTGAACTTCATAGTACCTCATTTTATTTTTAATCATGGAAACAAAAAGATAGATAAATTCCTATAAGATGGTGGTTAATGGGAATGGTTGAAAAAATATATTTTTGAGTTTATCATATTTTTTTAAATTATTAAGATGTTGAATAAAAATACTAATTACCTAAATGGATATTTCAATCTCTTACAAGGACAATGTAGAAATTGGAAAATATATCTAGGGATTTGATAGTGTGAATTAAAAATACTTCTTGAGGTAATAATTCAATTTGGTGTATTATTGATCGATTAATTAAATCTAGGAATTTTCTTTCCATTCTAGATACAACATACTTAGATCAAGTATGACTAATATATCTCAATGAGATAGTAAAATTGCACGGAGTTACTCACTCCATTATATCTGATCGTAACATCAAGTTTACTTCTAATTTTATTATAATACTTCAAATTTCGTTGGGTACTGAATTAAGTTATAGTACACCAATCAAACTTAATAAGATGTATAGTGCGAGTGAACAATTTAGACCTTGGAAGATATGATTTGTTTATTTTAAATTGATTATAATGGAAGTTGGGATCAACATATTTTCTTATTTTAGATTTCTTATAAAAGTTATTTTCATTAGAGTATATAGATGTTATTTTTTGAGTAAATATATTGAACGTGGTGTCAGACATCTATTTTATCAGATGAAATTAGGGAAAGTTATCTGATGAGACCAAGGTTGGAAAACCAAATGGGTGAGAAGGTGAAGATGATTAATCAATACATGAGGATGGATCAAGGTTGCTAAGACAATTATTCAGATATTATGAGAAATGATATTTCATCAAAGGTATGTGATCTTGTTTTTCTTAATGTATATCAATGGAAATGTTTTAAGTATTTTGGTAAAAATGGTATGTTAATTCCATGTTTTATTGGATAATATAAATTCTTAGAGAATGTTGGATCAGTTTCATAATGAGTGGACATTCCTAGGATTTTATCCTAGGTAGAAAACATTTTTCATATTTTGATGTTAATAAAATATTTCCCAGACTCATCTCTTATTTTTATCCCAGAAGTAGCTTAGATTGAAGATAAAATTTCTCATGAGGAAGATGATATTTATAATCTTTTAAATGGGTTGAATGTGTAATATAATAATTTGATCCACCGCGATAAGGGTTTTTCTTAGAAAAATCATACGGTTATAGATGCAACATGGGAGTCTGAAAATTATATGAGGGAAATATATCCCTACTAATTTGAAAATCAAATCAAATAGTGGGGACTCAATTTATAAAAGGGGAAAGAATGTGAAAACCTAGGTAATTTCAAGGTAAATAATTTTCATGTACTATTTATTTTAATTTTTTATATTTTATAGAGTTATATTCATTATATGACTATTCGATGATTTTAGAGTCAAAAGAAAATAATTATTTCCTACCAAATTATATTTTCATGCATTATATTGGGTATTTAAAATAATTATTTTCAAAATTATATGAACTAAATTTTATAAAATTAACTTCATTTTTTAATTAATAATTTAAAAATTATCTTATAATTAAATTGTGATTATTTTTTGAAAAAAATTAAATTTCAACAAATAGAAAAAATACCACCTATTATTGAAAATTATATTTTATTACAAATTATTTACAGTCTAAACTTCACTTTTGATGATTTGAAAAATTTTATTAATTAATTTTTACTTAATAAATCCAATTATGGTTTTTCAATTAATTTTATACATGAATTTATTATAAATACATTTTTACCTAAAAAAGGTCACTTTTCAGAAAACTCTTTTTCTTCACATTTTTTCTGTTTAATTTCGAATTTAATTATAACAATTATTTTTATTTAATATTGAAAATTGAATACTATATTTTTAAATTGTGGGTGAAAATTTATTATATATTTTTTTTCTATTTTTGGTAAATATGAATAGGAAGATTAGTAATTATCATCACCATGGTAAAGTGTAAATCGAGTAATTAAAGTAAAAAAATGAAATAAAATAGACTAAATAATCAACATAAAACGTGGATTAACTTTAATTTATAAAAATAAATCGTCAATAATCATCCAAACGTATAATATATGTCGTCATTTTGAAATTTTATCATGATTTTTAGCTTTATAATATTTATGTGAATATATTGCCAAAAATTTCATTTTCATGTTTTAAATAAATAGAATATTTTGAAAATGGGGATAAATAGATAATATGTTTAGTTGAAAATATTAATATTAAAGATCAATTATTTATCTTCGTCTTGATAATTTATTTTTAAATTTTAGTGAAGAAATAGTTACCTTAAATTCTTACACAATACCAATATAATAATTATTCAATTAACTGAAATATAACAAAACTGGTGTTAATAATATTAAAATAAGTATAATTTGAAAAACGTTAAATGAATCAATAATTTTATAGATAAATTTTTTGGTATTTTATTAAAATATTTGTATATAATTTTATTTATTTTATTAGTTTTATAAAGGTCAAAGTAAATTAATAGTTAATGTTTTTACATTATTTATATGTTATGAAAATAAATTAAATGATATAAAAATATTAAAAATACTATAATGATGAAATTTACTATGATATGGATTCATATTTCATTAATGGACCATTTATGAGGTGTTTTTTCATTTATGATAATTATTGATGTGGCCAATTTTTATCATAGTTTTCCACATCATTTTTATTAATTTTTTTATGATTTTATTAATTATTTTAAAACATTTTATCTAATAAATGCACTTTTGTATTTTTATAATTAAATTTTTCAAATATTCATTTTTTATAACAATTTATGTAATTATGGACCCTTAAATAATTAATTTATTCTGTATTTGTTTTTTATATAACTAATTTATCGCTTTCCAGACTACCGGTAGCTTAGCTACCGATAACAGGGTTACATTTTCTCTACCAGTAGCCAGGTTACAGGTACTGTCTATTGGTGACCTTCTATATTTTTTCTTAACAGTAGCCTGTTTTAGATGTATCGGTGACCTTTTTCACCGTTACTCTTTCCTACCGGTAGCTCATCTTTTTAAATTTAATGCCTTCAATTTCTACCGGTGAGCCCTTTAATTTTATCAATAGAAATGAGTATTTAATCTACATAATCCTTTTTAATTAAAATAGAATTTGTTTTAATAATTAATCTTTTAACTTAGTTACTTTAGAATAGGTTAACTTTATTATTTAATTAGTTCAGTCGTCCTGCCAAGAGCTTGAGTATATAATATGTCTTTTAAATTAAATAAAATGGTTCGCCCTTAATTTTAATTAATTAAATTATTTAATTAATTAATTATGATTTTTTAGAATTTAATTATATTATTTTATTTATGCAGATTGATTTTTAGTTCATTTCATAATTGTTTTAGTCTACCAGTGAGGTAATTAAGAACTTGCGGTGATTTATTTGGGTGAATAATTTTTTTTTTATTTTCTGCTATGTTGTAATTTGCATGTTTAGTTATTTTAATTTTAGTATTATTAAGTTAGTTTAAAAAAAATTAGTTTACAATTTTAGTGTTGTTAATTAATAACTTTAATGATTCGAAGGTTAATTAAAAAAACTATTTTAATTTTATGATGTTTAGTTTCTTATAATTAATTATTTTCAATATTTGTTTCAATTAACTTGAAGTTTTAATTTTATGTTTAATTTTTGTGTTTATTTTGAGATTGTCACTGTTAATATCACTGACTATCTCAGTGTTTGCAGCTTATCGGTAAGATCTTTAATTTTTTATTTTATATCGGTAGCTCTTGCACCGCTTCTTCTCTTTATTTTTTTTATTATTCTATCGGTAGCTTCTACCCCTGCCTATATGGGGTTCTCTTTCTCTCTTCCTAGCTCACTGTTAAAGACTTTCCTCACCAATAGACTATTCTTTTTTCTTTTTAACAGTTACACCTACTGATATCTCTTCCTCACTGATATATTTCCATCACCGATATCTATTTCCCATTTTCCTCACTAATAGACACCTTCTGGCCCCATCCTCACCATTCATCACCGATAGACCATCAATTTGCCGCAATCCCTCAATCATACTTCCCTGTTGCGCCACCTGTTGAAGAGTCGTGCTGCTACTGTTTTATCCTTCCTCACAGCCACTGTTTCCCATTTCTCACAGATAGCATCTATCATCACCACGTTGCTTCATTCCTTTGTCACCAGTACTACCCTCATCCTCTTACCGATGCCATTCCTTTGCACCGTTACAAATCAGTGTTCATTCCATAATTTCCTCCACCATTCCACATTCACATCGAATAAATTTTCCATCAAATTGATACCAGTTCTCTCTAAAATATAAATCACCAGGAATTTACCAACATGCTGCTATTATGAGATTGAAGAATCCACCACTATTAGTGGTAGTCTGTGCCACGCACTGGAGGAGTCCACCACTGCTGTGGGTTAAGGCCGAGCCGGTGTCAACAGAGGTCGAGTTGAAGTCGCCGCATGGAAGAGCTCGAGCTGATGAAGTATTCTCCACCAGAGGGATAACAAGGAGGTTGGCCAGCTGTTCCGTGCGATTGGAGTGGCGCTGCATCCCGGCTGAAGAAGAAGCTGTTGCAGTGTCGAGAAGAAGATGCTGGAAACCCTCCCCCACCCCTGGTGTGTGCCGAATTTGTGGGAGGAGGAAGATTAAAAAAAACGTAACATAAACTAAATTAAAACATAAAAATAAATTAATAAAATTAAAGTCAAAAGAAAAAAAAGAAAAGCAAAAGCTACAGTAATGTAAAGTTAAAGTAAAGTTAACTTTTCATAAAGTTAACTTCACTAAGTCAAATAAATATAAATAATTTGTAAAATTAATTAAAACAATTATAATTTTAATAAATAGATAAATTAAATCTAAAAAACTAAATTAATAATAAAAGTAAATAATAAATTAATTTACTATTTATTGTATAAATTATTTAATAATAATTATAAATAAATTATAAAATATACTTATTAATTTAAAAATAATTAAAACTTAGGTAATAAATTTAATTACATAATTAATATTAACTAAATAATAGATTAATCAAGAATATTAATTTATTTAATAGTAATAATTAAATTATTAATATAATCTTAAATATTAACTTAATTATTTATTTATTTATATTGTATTTTTTTAATAACAATATTAAAAATAATAAAAATAATAATTTCATAATTAATTTATGTAATTAGTTAAATTAATTACTTTTTAATAACTTCTGTTTTACCATAGTTTTATTAAGTAATTATCAATTAACTAAAGTTGATTTATAACGAGTAATATAACAATTAACTTTTAAAATAATTATTTTTCTTTGCATCTAATGTATTTATTTTTTTATTATATTTTATTTTGAAGGTTTATTCAAGGGACTTAGACACATCCAGGTTCATCCAACTAACTTAGTGGGAGTTAGTTAGGAGGGAAAAATTAGTGTGATGTGCTTGTTGCGAAAAAACGCACATTTTTCAGTGCGTGGGTGAAGAACACTTGATGTCCGTGGAAGTTGTGGCAGTGACATGCAGCAGTTGATAGTTGATATATAAGTAGAGCAAGAAGCATAATTTTGGGAGGGGGGCATTCATTCAAAGGGAAATCTCATTCTGATTCCACGAACACATCTATCCAAGAGCAGACTCTAAGGAACAGTACTAGAGTCAAGCTGGAGACTAAGGAGCCCGAAGGTAGAGCAACACTTGGGGAGTTATTTCTTCCCCTTTCCCTAATTATTGTACTCTTCTTTCAGATGTTTTCAATGCTATATTTCATTATGATTATAGGATGAATTTTTTACCTCAGTAATTTTATACTTTGTGGGTTTATCATTTAAAATTCTTCACTTAATTCTATTATGACATAAGAATTGATTGGAAAGATCAATTTTAATGATCATGTAAATTGATCACACCGTGAATTATTTTAAAAATTCATAGTTTCATGTTCAATTGGAGATATTGAACTTGATCATCAATTTGTTGAAACATTAATGTCATTATAGTTGGAGTTTTATGGCGATTTTAGCTTCAACTGTATTCTTTTTAAAAAATTTAACATTCTATGATCTTAAGAGTGGAAAACTCTAAAATTCATACCTCTGTTTGATGTGTATTCTTGTGAGGAAGATATATCAATATAGTCATAGGATGTGGTTCAATAAATTTTAGTGGAGAATCATCTTTTTAACCAACATGTTTAGAATTCATCAGTGTTATTTCTGGATCGTTGTTCCCTATCTTGCTGCTTAGAATTAGTATACTGTAATTTCTCTTGTTTTTCAGTACATAGTGTATGTTTAGTTTCTTTGTAAAAACTCTCGTTTCGCCATCCTATGTCCATTTCATCAATGAAATAAAAAAATATAAAAAGGAAGAATATTTTTACTCCACTACTAACTACAGTGGGGGTTTAAAATTCAAAAACCTTATAATTCACTCATCTGCCTTTTCTGTGGATCGACCCTACACCATTGTGCTAGTGTAGGTTAATAAATGTAATTTTGAGGGCCGTGACGACCTACAGCCTCTTCAAATTTTGGCATCGTTTCCGGGGAAGGCACGCACTCAGAGTCTACGGTTAAAAAAAATTAAAAAAATAATAAAAAAAGACTAAAAAATCATTTAAAAATCTGTTTAAAAAACAGTTTTGAACAGGAACCTACTATTTGTGTTGATTTTGAGAATTCTGCTTCACAGTGATCTTTTGTGTGTTTAATCTCACCTGGTTTTGTTGAAATATGGATGTTCTTGAAAACGGTAATCAACAGGGGCCACATTGTGTGTGTTCTGGCTATTATGGGCACACTGCCTGGCAGTGTGTCTATAATAAGCCTCAAAAGGATGTTTATACAGAAAAAATTTAACATTTTGAATCTAATCTTGAATTCCTAGATAAACTAGTATTAATAGAAACCAAACTAGATACTAGGGAGAATAATTGGAACAATTGGTTAACCAAAACCCATGAAATACAACTTAGAGATTCTCAAGTGCGAGAAAAAAGACTGAAAAGATTGGAAAACATGCTCTTGGAAATTCAACAAAGGGTTAAAGAATAAGAATAATTAGAAGATAATGAAAAACAAAATTTTTATAAAAGGTTTGATAATCATGTTCAAGAAGAGAGTGACAGTGAAACTGGACAACAAAACATTCACTTTGAAGAATATGAAACTATTGAACCAAATTTAGAAATAACCAACTCATTAAATATAGAACACATCATTGAAAATCCAATAAGGAGTTTTAATGGAGTTGAGTTGGTAAATTTTGAAACTGAATTAAAAAATATTGAAAAAGATAGTTTAGTTCTTTTCATAATTCCTACATTGGAGAAAAATCACTCTTTAAAGAGTTTTGAAAAAGAAGTCACTCGGTTAGAAGAGAAACATGAAACTGAAAACTTGAATGTAAAAAAATCTTCACCCAATTTTTCTGATTTTGTGAACATTGATCTAGAACATGATATTGGGAACATTTTTGAAGAGAAACTTAAGCAGGATAACATAGAATATGAAATTTTTGAACCAGAATAGAAAACTTCTCTTTCATACTTTGAAACTCCAAACCGAATAATTTCTGAAATTTTGTTGGATGTTGATGTTGAGGGGGTGATATTTGAAGAAAAATTAACTGATGAGTTTTCATTTCCCTCTTCTCATATTGATAATTTTTCTGAGACTTTGTGCACTAAAATGGAAAGTAGTGTTGTCTTTTCTAGGGAAAACAGTTTGAATTTGATCAATCTTGATCATGAATTTATTGAAGCTGAACTGGTCATTTATTCCCCTGAATTGAACTTTTTAGTACACACTATAGACATTGTTTTGGAAAGTGAGTTTTTTGAACATGAAGTTAACGTAGAGGTTGAACACACACTTGAATTAGGCAGAAATGATTTGATAGAAGCAGTAGATGTTTAGTGTGATTTAATAGATGAGGATATTTCGGAAGAGATTTACAATATTGTTAGACCTGAATTTGTTGGTGATAAAATAAATTCTCTTCCCTGCCTATCACTTCCCTCCGCAACTGTGAAGGGTGCTGAGCCTTTTTGGGATGTTGATTGTAGTTTATAATTGGATGTATGCTTGAGTTCCATTGTACATGATTCTATTCGGAACATTATTGAATCCCCTTTTGAACCTAATATTCATAATTTACACATTTGCACCCTTAAATGTGAATCTGTTAGTGTAGAAGATGAAGGAAATGGCTCTAAGGTTAATGATACACCCTTTGAAGCACCTAGATCTATGTTGTCCCTTCATGACTATTCAAATCTTGAAATGTATGAACTTATTCTATAAGTGGACAACAATATGCTCACAACTATTAAAGGGTGCTACATATGGGTTAATTTAGGATATGAGAATTTAATTTTTGTCTGCTTAAGTTTTGGGGCCCATAAATTTCATCTTTTTGTTAAAAATATTTGGGCCAAACATATGTGGTGGTTCATATTAAGGAAACCACATCCACCTAGTGACTACAGTTAGTTGCTAGGTGAGTCCGGATGGGGACTTAAAATCTAGCACTACATGGGAGGCATCCCATGGTTTTTATTTTGTTTTCAATGAAAAATTGTAATTAAATAAAGTCTAAATGAAGAATTTAAATTCAATTCTTCATGGGAGTCATCCCATGATCTTTCATTGATTTCATTTTTATACTCTTTATTGTTGAATAAAGTTATTCTTTGTTTTCTCCTAGATGAAATATATCTTTGCTGGATTTGTGTTCCTTGTTTTCATGATTTGTGTTTCTAAGATGCTGCTGCTGACATCTAATGAGTGGAATTCCCTTGATGGAGGTGTAATGACATCATATATTGGGGTAAGTACTCAACTAATAATTTTTGCATTAATTTTTCTGCTTCTATTGACTTTAGGGATAGAATCTACTGCTTATTTTTGTTTAAAAAATCGGCTATATGTCTATGATGTAAAAAAAAAATCTGCATGTGCCTGTTGCTGTGAACTGTAATTCATTGATTTATTAAAACCTCTCACTGCTTGAACATAAGTGTGGGGGTGTACATGCAGACTGAAAAAATATTGTTTTGAATCTGATTATATCATTGAGGCGTTTAACATGATATTTGTCTACTGTATTGAACATATTATTGAACTCGATATGTTAAAATTCCTACACCCAGTACATAGTGCACTTACACGTTGCATGTTATTTTTGAGCTAAATTGAAAAATATTCCCTAGACATAAATATTAAAGCATGTATTTGTAAATGAACCTGGTGTTTGTTTATTCATGGAGGCAAAAAATATTTTTAAACTTCATTAAGACCCTTTATACATGTCATAAATATACTTAATTGTAAATCTATTTTGATCCTTAATTGATTAATTATTCTTCTACATATTTAGAAGTAAACTTTTGGGACAAAGTTGGGTTTTAAGTGTGGGGGAGTGGGTCAATTATTGACTGTGCTAAACCGTGTTTTAATGCAAGCCCATAAATTCCCACTGCAACTTCAAATTTATTATAAAAAATGGTTAATTTTGTTTTCAAAATTCTTGGATAATTTTAGGCTTTACATTTTTCTCTATTGGTTATTGCCTTAGGATAAGTTTCTTGCTGATAGTTAAGGACTTCTTAGAACATGAAATTGAGGATAATGGATGATTGCTGAGTGAAATTTCTTGGTGATTTTTTGGAAATTCAGTTTAGAAACTACTTCTGGAAGTGATATGGGTTACATTTTTATGGAGTTATGTTCATAACCCTTGGAATTGGATGTTTGATTCTGATTCTAGGGGCCACATTCATTTTCTTTTAATTATTAAAATAATTGCTTTAATGAGACAATGTAAATGAATTTTATATAAATCCTTTGAAACTGGAGTTATTTGGGCATCAGGGATGCCACAGTGAGTCTATGAGACCCTAGATGTTGGGTTCATTTCTGTTAACTATATGCCCTCTCTTCACTTTGAATAAGTGCATTGCACAGTGCTCAGCACAATGATACATGGCTTCGAAAAAATAAATTAAGTGTCTAGGTTCAAAAATGAGCTCATTAAGGTGAGGGGAATGATGAAAGCCAAATGAATAATGGATCAACTAGTTTATATGGAAATCATTTAGTTTGTATCATTGAGGTGATTCACAAAAAAAATTATTTATTTTTGGAACCTAGGTGAAAAAGAAAAAGTACAAAGACCCTTAGTTAAGGTCATAATTTCATTGATATTTTACCTCCTGTCATTCTTGAATTTAGAACCTGATATTGGATTGAAGTGAGTCACTAAGTTGTGTCACATATCTGGCATTAAATCTTCTTTAATGGATGGTCTTTTTGTTCTTAATTACGTTTGAGTATTTTTTATAGGCAAGATTCACAAGAGTAATCCATTTTCTTAAAGCCTGCTGTTATGAATTGTCTTCTGTTCTGAGTGCTGCACATGTTACATTTGGAACAAAATCAAAAATAAAATTCATTGTTTCTCAAATAAAATAAAGCAAGGGATTTTTTGATGGAAAACAATGCTTAAGTGTGGTGGAATTTGATGTAGCCGTATTTTCGCATAGTTTGCCACAACCTTTTTATTAAATTTTTATGATTTTATTAATTATTTTTACACTTTTTGTCTAATAAATGAACTTTTTTATATTTATAATTAAATTTGTTAGATATTCATTTTTTATAACAATTTATGTAATTATGGACCCTTAAATAATTAATTTATTATTTATTTGTTTTCTATATAACTAATTTACCGTTTTCCAGACTACATGTAGCTTAGCTACCGATTGCCGGGTTGCATTTTCTCTACAGGCAGCTAGGTTACTGGTACTGTCTATTGGTGACCTGCATTCTTTTTGCTTATTGGTAGCCTGTTTTTAGATGTATCGGTGACCTTTGTCACCGTTACTCTTTCCTACCAGTATCTCATCTTTTTAACTATAACGCCTATAATTTCTACCAGCGATCCCTTTAATTTTATCAGTAGCAGTGAGTATATAATCTACATAATCCTTTTTAATTAATCTAGACTTTATTTTAATAATTAATCTTTTAACTTAGTTACTTTAGAATAGGTTACATTTATTATTTAATTATTTCAGTCATCCTTCCAAGCACTTAAGTATATAATATGTGTTTAAAATTAAATAAAATGGTTTTCCCTTAATTTTAATTAATTCAATTAGTAAATTAAGATTTTTTAGAAATTAATTATATTATTTTACGTATTCAGATTGATTTTTATTTCATTTTATAATTGTCTTAGACTACCAGTGAGGTAATTAAGAACATGCAGTATTTTATTTGGGTGATCAATGTTTTTTTATTGGCTGCTACATTTTAATTTGCATGTTAAGTTATTTTAATTTAAGTATTATTATGTTAGTTTAAAAATTATTCAGTTTATAATTTTAGTGTTGTTAATTAATAACATTAATGATTTAATGGTTAATTAAAAAAACCTATTTTAATTTTATGATGTTTAGTTTCTTATAATTAATTATTTTCAATCTTTGTTTTAATTAACTTGAAGTTTTAATTTGATGTTTATTTTTTGTGTTTATTTTGAGATTGTCACTATTAATATCGGTGACTATCTCACTGTTTGCTGCTTATCGGTAAGCTCTTTAAATTTTTATTTTATATCGGTATCTCTTGCACCACTGCTTCTATTTATTTTTTTATTTTTCTATCGGTAGCTGCTACACCTGCCTCTATCGGTAGCTCTTTCTCTCTTCCCTACTCACTGTTACAGCCATTCCTCATCGATAGATTATTCTTTTTTCTTTTTCAATGTTACAACTACCGATATCTCTTCCTCACCGATATATTTCCCTCACCGATATCTGGTTCCCCTTATCCTAACTGATAGACACCTTATGGCCCCAAACTCACCGTTCCTCACAAATAGAACATCCATTTTCCACAAACCCTCAATCCTACTTCCCTGTTGCACCTCCTCTTCATGAGTCGTGCTGCTGTTGTTTTATCCTTCCACGTAGCCACCGTTTTCCATTTCTCACCGATACCATCTATCCTCACTGCCTTGATTCATTCCTTTGTCACTAGTACTACCCTCTTCCTCTAACCGGCGCCATACCTTCACACCATTAAAAATCAGTGGTCCTTCCAGCATTTCCTCCTCCGTTTCACATTCACATCGAAGAATTTTTGCATCAAATTAATACAAGTTCTCTCTAGAATACAAATCACCAGGATTTTACCAACACGCTGGTGTTAGGATATTGAAGAATCTGCTGCTGTTTGTGGTAGTCTGCGCCACGCACTGGAGGAGTCTGCCACTGTTGTGGGTTAAGGCCGAGCAGGTGTCAATGGAGGTCCACTACAAAAAAATAGTACATTAGAGGGGGTTATTTAGAGGGGGTTATGCACAACCCCCTCTAAATTCATTTTAGGTAACATTAGATGGGGTTCTGCACAACCCCTTCTAATCATCAAATTTAGAGGGTGTCCACAACCCCCTCTAAATTTTGTAGCAATTTTTTTAAAATGTTGTTGGATTTTAGAGACAGTTTCTTTTAAAATTGTCGCTACATTAATAATTGGTGGCGTTGTATATTTAGTCAATGGCACTATATATTCGGTTATAGGCGCTTTATATACATACATCTATACATACATGCATACATACATACATACATACATACATACATACATACATACATACATAAATATATATATATTCAATTGGATTTTAGATGTGTTGTGTGTGTGTATGTGTGTTATACAAAATTTATTTTTTTATGAAAATAGTAGGGGTTCACAACACCATCTAATGTAATACATTAGTGGGGGTTCAAAACCCCCCTCTAATGTAAGACATTAGTGGGGGTTCAAAATGCCATCTTGAACCCCCACTAATGTCTTACATTAAAGGGGGGTTTGGAACCCCCACTAATGTCTTACATTAGAGGGGCGTTTTGAACCCCCACTAATGTCTTACATTAGAGGGGGTTGTGAACCCCAACTATTTTCTTAAAAAAAATCATAATATATATATGGTATATATTATATATATATATATATGAATATGTTTATAAAATGTATAATATATTATATTCATATAAATATGTAATATATATATATATATACATATTAATTCTTTTTGTATAAATATAATATGTATATATATATGCATAATAAATTTGGGTAATATATGTATATATATATATAATATACATGTATTCAAATAAATATAAGCAATTAAAAATAAATATATAAATACACATTTGTGTTTGTGAGTGTTTGATAATAATGTATTTATAAATATATACATACAAATTTTTATTTAAATATATGTAAATATAAAATTTATAGCAGTGTAGAGAAAATATTTATATACATATATAATAATATTTATATAAATATATATAAATGTTACTTATTTAATTTATTTTAATATATTATGCAAATAATGTTTATCTTAATACACATATTAATATATATAAATACAATAATATATAAATTATATGTGTAAATTTGTTTAATATATATATATATATTTATTAATATATATGATTATTTTAATAAAATTATTATACGTATTTAAATATATTATTTTAATAACGTTTATTTTAATAAACTTATTAATTTATATATAAATACAATAATATATAAAATATATATTTAAATTTGTCAATATATATATGTTTATTATTATAGATACATATTTACATAAACATATTATATATATTTTAATATATTATGTAAATAATTTATATTTTAATAAACTTATCAATATATATAAATAGAATAATATATGAAACAATTGAACAAAAAGAACATTGCGGTAGCGGTTTACGTGCTACAGGTGCTTCAGGAACCGGGGTTCGAATCTCTCCAATGCATATATTTTCGAAGCCACTTCGAATTCTGCTGGACTGAGAGAAGACAGAACGGGAGCTGGACCGCGACACTCAGAAGAGAACCGGGGGGAGGGGCTGGACACCGGGACATGCACTCGCAGACTAGGGGACAATCGTGGGCGCACACATGGAGTGACCGGTGGAAAAACAGGGAGACATAGACTATGGAGAGAGGACTGGTTTACACATAGGACATGCACAACAGACACAATGGAAACACACATGAGACACGGGCACAACGAGAATAGGGATTTTTTTATTAAAAAAATAGAAACATTAGGGGAGGTTGTGTAATACCGCCCCTAATGTAATTACATTTAGGGGCGGTTTGAACCACCCCTAATCCCTAGGCGGTTGGGGTTATAACCGCCGCTAATGACAAACATTTTTGATAAATATTGAACAACATTAGAGGGGGTTTAAACCCCCTCTAACGTAACCACCGCTACATGCATTACGAATTTATCAGCGCTTCTGCAAAAACGCTTATAATAACAGTAGGCGGGAACATTAGCGGCGGTTCTCCATAACCGCCGATAATGTCTTTAGAATGAGTTATAACCCCTTCGAGTTGAGGTCACCGCAAGGAGGAGCTCGATCTACTAAAGTATGCACCACCGGAGGGATAAGAGGCTGGCCAGTTGTTCCGTGCGATTGTAGTGGCGCCGTATCCCGGCTGAAGAGGAAGCTGCTATGGTGTGGAGAAGAAGATGCTGGAAACCCTCCCCCACCCCTGCTGTGCGATGAATTTGGGGGAGTAGGAAGATTTTAAAAAAAACTAACTTAAACTAAATTAAAACATAAAAATAAAATAATAAAAGTAAAGTCAAAATAAAAAAAGAAAAGCTAAAGAAAAAGTAAAGTAAAGATAAATTAAAGTTAACTTTTCATAAAGTTAACATCACTAAGTCAACTAAATAAAAATAATTTGTAAAAATAATTCAAATGATTATAATTTAAATAAATTGATAAATTAAATCTAAAAAAACTAAATTAATAATAAAAATAAATAGTAAATTAATTTACTATTAATTGTATAAATTATTTATGAATAATTATAAATAAATTATAAAATATACTTTTTAATTTACAAATATTTAAAACAATAGTAATAATTTTAATTACATAATTAAAATTAACTAAATAATATATTAATCTAAAATATTAATTTATTTAATAGTAATAATTAAATTATTAATATAATATTAAATATTAACTTAATTTTTTATTTATTTATATTGTATTTTTTTAATAACTTTGTCAAAAATAATAAAATTAATAATTTAGTAATTATTTTATTAACTTAGTTAAATTAATATCTTTTTAATAACTTATGTTTTACCATAGTTTTATTAAGTAAGTAACTATCAATTAACTAAAGTTGATTTGTAACAAGTAATATAACAATTTACTTTTAAAATAATTATTTTTCTTTGCATCTCATTTATTTATTTTTCTATTCTATTTTATTTTTCAGGTTCATTAAAGGGTCGTAGATGCGTCCAGGTTCATCCAACTAATCTAGCGGGAGTTTTTTAGGATGGAAAAATTAGTCTGACGTTCTTGTCGCGAAAAAACGCACATTTTGAAGTGTGTGGGTGAAGAACTATTAAAGTCGGTGGAAGTTGTGGCAGTGACATGTAGTAGTTGACAGTTGACATATAAGTAGATCATGCAACATAATTTTGGGTGGGGGGAATTATTTCAAAGGGGACTCTCATTCTGATTCCACGAACACATCCATCCGAGAGCAGACTCTGTGGAGTAGTACTAGAGTCAAGCTGAAGACTAAGGAGCCTGAAGGCAGAGCAGCACTTGGGGAGTTCTTTCTTCCCCTTTCATTAATTCTTGTACTCTACTTTTAGATTTTTTCAACAATTGATTTCATTATGATCATAGGCTGAATTGTTTAACTCGGGAATTTTATACTTTTTTGGTTTACCATTTAAAATTCTTCACTTAATTCTTTTCTGACATTAGAATTGATTGGCGAGATCAATTTAAATGATCATGTAAATTTATCACACCATTCATCCTTTTAAAAATTCATAGTTTAAAGTTCAATTGGCGAGATTGAACTTGATCATCACTTTCTTGAAGCATTAATGTCATTACAGTTGGAGTTTTACGGTGAGTTTAACTTCAACTGTATTCTTTTTCAAATTTTTAACAGACTATGATCTTTAGAGTGGTGAACTCTAAAAGTAATACCTTTATTTGATGTGTATTCTGGCAAGGAAGATATATCAATCTAGTATTAATATGTGGTTCAATAAATTTTAGTGTAGAATTATCTTTTTAACCAACATGTTTAGAATTGATGAGTGTTATTTCTGGATCGTTGTTCCTTGTCTTGTTGCCTAGTATTAGTATACTGTAATTTCTCTAGTTTTTCACTACTTAGTGTATGTTTAGTTTCTTTTTAAAAACTCTCGTTTCACCATCTTCCTTCCATTTCCTCAATAAAATAAAAAAAATTATAAAAAGTATGAAGATGTTTACCCCACTTCTTATAATAGTGGGGGTTTAAAATTCAAAAACCATAGAATTCCCTCATCTGCTTTCTCTGTGGATCGATCTTGCACCACTTTGAAATTGTAGGTTAATAAATGTATTTTTGAGGACCGTGACGACCTCCCAACTCTTCAAAATTAAGCACTGTTACCGGGGAAGGCACGCACTAAGATTATAGGGTTTAAAAAAAATAAAAAAAAAGACAATAAAAAAAGGCTAAAAAATTATTTAAAAATTCAGTTAAAAAACAGTCTTGAATTGGAACCTACTCTTTGTGTTGATTTTGAGAAATTTAGTTCACAGTGAACTGTTTTGTGTTTAATCTCACCTGGTTTTTGTTAAAAAAATGGATGTTCTTGAAAATAGGAATCAACAGGGGCCACATTGTGTGTGTTGTGTCTATTATGGGCACACTGCCTGGCAGTGTGTCTATAACCAGCCCCAACATGATGTTTATATTGAAAAATATGAAAATTTTGAATCTAATCCCGAATTCATAGATAAAATAGAATTAATAGAAACCAAAATAGATGATAGAGAGAATAATTGGAATAATTGGTTAACCAAAACCCATGATATACAACTTAGAGATTCTCAAGAGCGAGATCAAATACTGAAAATATTAGAAAACATGCTCTTGGAAAAACAAAAAATGGTTAAAGAACAAGAAGAATTAGAAGAAAATGAAAAATAAAATATTTATAAATGGTTTGAAAATTACGTTGAAGAGGATATTGACTGTGAAACTGGACAACAAAACATTCACTTTGAGGAATATGAAACAGTTGAACCAAATTTAGAAATAACCAACTCATTAAATAAATAACACATCATTGAAAATCAAATAAGTATTTTTAATGAAGTTGAGTTATTCAATATTGAAACTGAATTAAAACAGATTGAAAAAGATAGCCCAGTTCTTTTCATAATTCCTACATTGGAGAAAAATCACTGTTTAAGGAGTTTTGAAAAAGAAGTCACTCGGGTAGAAGAGGAACTTGAAACTGAAAACTTGAATGTTAAAAACACTTCACCCAATTTTATTGACTTTGTGGTCATTGAGCCAGAACATGATATTGGGAACATTTTGGAAGAGATCCTTAAGCGGGATAACATGGAATCTGAAATTTTTTAACCATAATTGAGAAATTATCTTCCATGATTTGTAACTCCAACCCCAATAATTTCTGAAATGTTGTTGGTTGATGAGGATGAGGAGAAGATATTTGAAGAAAAATTAACTGATGAGTTTGCATTTCCATATTCTCATAGTGATCAATTTTCCAAGACTTTGTGTACTGAAATGGAATGTAGTGTTGTCATTCCTTGGAAAAACTGATTGAATTTGATCATTCTTGAACATGACTTTATTGAAGCAGAACTGAACATTTCTTCCCCTGAATTGAACATTCTAGTACACACTACAGACACTATTTTGGAAAGAGTGTCTTTTTAACATGAACTTAATGTAGAGTTTGAACACACACATGAATTAGGAAGAACTGATTTGATAGAAGCAGTAGATGTTCAGTGTGATTTATCAGATGAGGATATTTTGGAAGAAATTGACAATATTGTTAGACCTAAATCGGTTGGTTATAAAATAAATCCTCTTCCCTACCTATCACTTCCATCCTCACCTGTGATGGGTGCTGAGCCTTTTTGTGATGTTGATAGTAGATTATATGTGGATTAATGCTTGAGTTCCTTTGTACATGATTTTGTTCAGAACATTGTTGAATCCCCTTTTGAACCTACTATTTAGAATTTACCCATTTGCACCCTTAAATATGAATCTGTTAGTGTAGAAGTTGAAGGAAATGGATCTGAGGTTAATGATACACCCTTTGAAGCACATTGATCTATGTTTTCCCTTCATGACTATACAAATATTGAAATGTATGAAATTTTTCTGGATGTGGACAGCACTATGCTCACAACTGTTAAAGTGTTCCACATAGGGGTTAATTTAGGATATGAGAATTTAGTTTTTGTCTTCTTAAGTTTTGGTTCCCTAAAATTTCATCTTTTTGTTAAAAATATTTGAGCCAAACATATGTGGTGGTTCTTATGAAGGAAAGCACATCCACCTAGTGACTACGGTTAGTTTCTTGGTGAGTCCTGCTTGGGACTTTAAATCTAGCACTGTATGGGAGGCAACCCATGGTTTTTCCTTTGTTTTCAATGAGAAATTGTAATTAAATAATTTCTAACTAAAGACATTAAATTCAGTGCTTCATGGGAGTCAACCCATGCTCTTTCATTGATTTCATTTTTATACTCTTTAGTATTGAATAAAGTGCTTCTTTTTTGTCTCCTAGATGAAATATATCTTTGCTGGATTTTTTTTCCTGGTTTTTATGATTTGTGTTTCTAGGATGATGCTGCTATCATCTAAGGATTGTAATTCCCATGATGGAGGTGTAAAGGCCTCATATATTGAGGGAAGTACTCAACTCATAATTGTGGCATTTATGTTTCTGCTCCTATTGAATTTAAGTATAGAATTTACTGCTTGTTATCTTTTAAAAATTCTTCTATATGTCACTATGATGTACAAAAAAAATCTACATGTGCCTATTTCTGTGAACTCCAATTCATTGATTTATTAAAACCCCTCGCTTCTTAAACATAAGTGTGTGTGTGTGTGGGGGGGGGGGTACATAGAGACTAAAAAAATATTATTTTTAATCTGATTGTATCATTTAGATGTGTAGCATGAAATTTGTCTACTGTATTGAACATATTATTGAACTCAATCTGTTAAAATTCCTTCACCTAGTACATAGTGCACTTTCACGTTGCATGTTATTTTTGAGCTATATTGAAAAATATTTACTAGACACAAATTTTATTGCATGTATTTGTAAATGAACCTGCTATTTGTTTATTCATTGTGGAAAACAATATTTTTGAACTTCATTGAGACCCCTTATACATGTCATAATTCTAATTAATTTTAAATCTATTTTGAACCTTAATTGATTAATTGTTCTTCTCCATATTTAAAAGTCAACATTGGGGACAAAGTTGGGTTTTAAGTGTGGGGGAGGGGGTCAATTCGTGACTGTTCCAAACTGTTATTTAATGCAAGCCCATCAATTCCCATTGCAACATTAAATTTATTGTAAAAAATGGTTAATTTTATTCAGAATTTGTGCATAATTTTTGGCTTTACATTTTTCTCTATTGGGTCTTTCCTTAGGAAAAGTTTCTTGCTAATAGTTAAGGACTACTTGGAACCTGAAATTGAGGGTAATAGATGATTTCTGAGTGATCTTTCTTGGTGATTTGATGGAAATTCAGTTTAGGAACTACTTCTGGAAGTGATATGGGTTACATGTTTATGGAGTTATGTTCATAACCCTTGTAACTGGAAGTTTGATTCTAATTCTAGGGGACACATTCATTTTCTTTTAATTATTAAAATTAATTTCTTTAATGAGCCAATGTAATAGAAATTTTATATAAATCCTTTGAAACTGGACTAATTTGGGAATCTGGGATCCCACAGTGAGTCTCTGAGACCCTAGATAATGGGTGTATTTCTGTTAACTATAAGGCCTCTGTTCACTTTGAATAAGTGCATTGCAGAGTGCTCAGCACAATGATACATTGCTTTAGAAAAATAAATTAAGTGTTTAGGGTCAAAAATGAGCTCATTAAGGTGATGGGAATGATGAACGACAAATGAGGAAGGGATCAATTGGTTTATATGGAAATCATTTAGGTTATATCATTGAGGTGATTCACAATAAAATTATTTATTTTTGGAACCTAGATAAAAATTCAAAGTACAATGTTCCTTAGTTAAGGTCATAATTCCATTAATATTTTACCTCCTGTCATTCTTGGATGAGATTGGATTGAAGTGAGTCACTAAGTTGTGTCACATATGAGGCATGAAATCTTCTTTAATGGATGGTCTTTCTGTTCTTATTTACCTTTGAGTATTTGTTATAGGCAAGATTCACAAGAGTAATCTATTTTCTTAAAGCCTACTATTATGAATTGTCCTCTGTTCTGAGTGCTATACATGTTACATTTTAAACAAAATCATAAATAAACTTCATTGTTTCTCTAAGAAAATAAAACATGGGATTGTTTGAGGACAAAAAATTCTTAAGTGTGGGGGAATTTTATGTGGCCATATTTTTTCATAGTTTCCCACATCCTTTTTAATAATTTTTTATGATTTTATTAATTATTTTTAATCTTTTTATCTAATAAATGCACTTTTGTATTTTTATAATTAAAATTTTCAAATATTCATTTTTTATAACAATTTATGTAATTATGGACCCTTAAATAATTAATTTATTCTTTATTTGTTTTTTATATAACTAATTTACCACTTTCCAGACTACCGGTAGCTTAGCTACCGATAGCAGGGTTACATTTTCTCTACTGGTAGCTAGGTTACCAGTACTGTCTATTGGTGACCGACATTCTTTTTTCTTACCGGTAGCCTGTTTTTAGATGTATCGGTGACCTTTGTCCCCATTACTCTTTCCTACAGGTAGCTCATCTTTTTAACTATAATGCCTTTAATTTCTACCGGTGAGCCCATTAATTTTATCAGTAACGATGAGTATTTAATCTACATAATCCATTTTAATTAACTTAGACTTTGTTTTAATAATTAATCTTTTAACATAGTTACTTTAGAATAGGTTTACATTATTATTTAATTAGTTCAGTCGTCCTGCCTAGCACTTAAGTATATAATATGTGTTTTAAATTATATAAAATGGTTCATCCTTAATTATAATTAATTCAATTAGTTAATTAATTAATTAATATTTTTTAGACATAAATTATATTATTTTATGTATGAAGATTAATTTTTATTTCATTTTATAATTTTCTTAGTCTACTGGTGAGGTAATTAAGAACTTGTGATGATTTATTTGGGTGACCAATGTTTTTTTTATTTGATGCTACGTTGTAATTTTCATGTTTAGTTATTTTAATTTAAGTATTATTATTTTAGTTTAAAAATTATTCACTTTATAATTTTAGTGTTGTTAATTGATAACTTTAATGATTTAAAGGTTAATTAAAAAAACCAGTTTTAATTTTATAATGTTTAGTTACTTATAATTAATTATTTTCAGTCATTGTTTTAATTAATATGAATTTTTAATTTTATGTTTAATTTTTGTGTTTATTTTGAGATTGTCACTGTTAATATCGATGACTATTTCATTATTTGCAGCTTATCGGTAAGATCATTAGTTTTTTATTTTATATCTGTAGATCTTGCTCCGTTGCTTCTCTTTATATTTTTTTAATTATTCTATCTATAGCTGCTACCCCTACCTCTATCGGTAGCTCTTTAACTCTTCCCTCCTCACCGTTACAGCCTTTCCCCACCGATTGATTATTCTTTTTTCTTTTTCACCATTACACCTACAGATACCTCTTCCTCACCAATATATTTTCCTCACCAATATCTGCTTCCCCTTATCCTCACTGATAGACACCTTCTGGCCCCAACCTCGCCATTCCTCACCGATAAACCATCCATTTGCCGCAAACCTTCTATCATACTTCCCTGTTGCGCCTCCTGTTCAAGAGTCATGCTGCTGCTGTTTTATGCTTCCTCTCAGCCACCGTTTTCCATTTCTCACCGATAGCATCTATCCTCAATGCCTTGCTTCATTCCTTTATCACTAGTAATACCCTCCTCCTCTTACCAGCACCATACCTTCGCACCGTTAAAAAATTAGTGATCTTTTCAACATTTCCTCAACCATTGAACATTCACATCGAAAAATTTTTGCATCAAATTGATACCTGTTCTCTCCAGAATACAAATCACCAGGATTTTACCAACATGATGGTGTTAGGAGATTGCAGAATCCGCCGCTATTTGTGGTTGTATGCTCCATGCACTGGAGGAGTATGGCGTTGCTGTGGGTTAAGGACGAGCTGGTGTCAATAGAGGTCGATTTGATGTCGCCACAAGGAGGAGCTCGATCTGCTGAAGTATGCGCCACCGGAGGGATAAGGAGGAGGCTGGCCAGCCCTTCCGTGCGATTGGAGTGGCGCCACATCCCGGCTGAAGAGGAAGTTGAGGTGGCGTGGAGAAGAAGATGCTAGAAATCGTCCCCCACCCCTCATGTGCACCGAATTCGGGGGAGGACGAAGATTAAAAAAACATAACATAAACTAAATTAAAACATAAAAATAAAATAACAAAAGTAAATTCAAAAGAAAAAAAGAAAAGAAAAAGCTTAAGTAATGTAAAGTTAAATTAAAGTTAACTTTTTATAAAGCTAACTTCACTAAGTCCAATAAATATAAATACTTTGTAAAATTAATTAAAAAAATTATAATTTTAATAAATAGATATATTAAATAAAAAACTAAATTAATAATAAAAGTAAATATTAAATTAATTTACTATTAATTGTATAAATTATTTTAGAATAATTATAAATAAATTATAAAATATACTTAATAATTTAAAAATATTTAAAACATATGTAATTAATTTAATTACTTTTTAAAAATTAACTAAATAATATATTAATCTAGTATCTTAATTCCTTTAATAGTGATAATTAAATTATTAATATAATATTAAATATTATCTTCTTTATTTATTTATTTGTATTGTATTTTCTAATAACCTAGTTAAAAATAATAAAATTAATAATTTAGTAATTATTTTATTAACTTAGTCAAATTAATAACTTTTTAATTACTTATGTTTTACCATAGTTTTATTATGTAAGTAATTATAAATTAACTAATGTTGATTTGTAAAGAGTAATATAACAATTTACTTTTAAAATAATTATTTTTCTTTGCATCTCATTTATTTATTTTTCTATTCTATTTTATTTTATAGGTTCATTCAAGTGACTTAGACATGTCCAGGTTCATTCAACTAACTCAGTGGGAGTTAGTTAGGAGGGAAAAATTAGCGCGATGTGGTTGTCGCGAAAAAACGCACATTTTGCAGTGCGTGGGTGAAGAACTCTTGATGTCGATGGGAGTTGTGGCAGTGACATGCAGCAGTTGACAGTTTATATATAAGCAGAGAAAGCAGCAGAATTTTGGGAGGGGGGAATTCTTTCAAAGGGGACTCTCATTCGGATTCCACGAACACATCCATCTGAGAGCAGACTCCGAGGAGCAGTACTAGATTCAAGCTGGATACTAAGGAGCCCAAAGGCAGAGTAGCACTTGGGAAGTTCGTTCTTCCCCATTCTTTAATTCTTGTACTCTGCTTTCGGATGTTTTCAACCCTAGATTTCATTATGATCATAGCTAAATTGTTTAACTCAGGAATTTTATACTTTGTTGGTTTATCCTTTAAAATTATTCACTTAATTCTTTTCTGGTATTAGAATTGATTGGCGAGATCAATTTTAATGATCAAGTAAATTAATCACACCTAGAATTATTTTAAAAATTCATAGTTTCATGTCCAATTGGGGAGACTGAACTTGATCATCAATTTTGTTGAAGCATTAATGTCATTACAGTTGGAGCATTACAGTGAGTTTAACTTCAACTGTATTCTTTTTCAAAATTTTAACAGACCATGATCTTTAGTGTGGCGAACTCTAAATGTCATACCTCTGTTTGACGTGTATTCTGGTGAAGAAGATATATAAATCTAGTATTAAGATGTGGTTCAACAAATTTTAGTTGAGAATTATCTTTTTAACCAACATGTTTAGAATTACATATTGTTACTTCTGGATCGTTGTTCCTTGTCTTTCTACTTAGTATTAGTATACTGTAATTTCTCTATTTTTTCAGTACTTAGTGTATGTTTAGTTTCTTTGTAAAAAATATTATTCCCCATCCTGTTTCTATTTCATCAGTCAAATAAAAAAATATAAAAAGTAAGAAGATGTTTACCCCACTGCTAATAACAGTGGGGGTTTAAAATTCAAAAACCATAGAATTCACTAATCTCCCTTCTCTGTGGATCGACCCTACACTACTGTGCTAGTGTAGGTTAATAAATGTAATTTTGAGGGCCGTGACGACCTCCGACCTCATCAAAATTTGGCGCTATTTCTAGGGAAGGCATGAACTGAGAGTCTAGGGTTTAAAAAAAATAAAAAAAACAATAAAAAAAGACTAAAAAATCATTTTAAAAAATCTTTTTTAAAAAAACTATTTTGAACTAGAACCTACTGTTTGTGTTGATTTTGAGAAATCTACTTCATAGTGAACTGTTGTGTGTTTAATCTCACTTGGGTTTTGTTAAAAAATGGAAGTTCTTGAAAACTAGAATCAATAGGGGCCACAGTGTGTGTGTTGTGGCTTTTATGGGCAGAATTCCTAGCAGTGTGTCTATAACCAGCCACAACAGGATGTTTGTTTTGAAAAAAATAAACATTTTTAATCTAATACTTAATTCATAGCTAAACTAGAATTAATAGAAACCAAACTGGATGCTAGAGAGAATAATTGGGACAATTGGTTAAAAAAACCCTTTAAATACAACTTAGAGATTCTCAAGAGTGAGATAAAAGACTGAAAATATTTGAAAACATGCTCTTGAAAATACAACAAAGGGTTAAAGCACAAGAAAAATTAGATGAAAATGAAAAATAAAATTTTCGTAAAAGGTATGAAAATCATGTTCAAGATAAGAGTGACTGTGAAACTGGACAACAAAACATTCACATTGAAGAATCTGAAACTTTTGAACCAAATTTAGAAATAACCATCTCATTAAATAAAGAACACATCATTGAAAATTCAATAATGAGTTTTAATAGAGTTTAGTTGGAAAATTTTAAAACTGAATTAAAACAGATTGAAAAAGATATCCTAGTTCTTTTCATAATTTATACATTGGAGAAAATCACTGTTTAAAGAGTTTTGAAAAAGATGTCACTCGGTTAGAATAGAAACTTGAAACTGAAAACTTGAATGTTAAAAACTCTTCACCCAATTTTTATGACTTTATGAACATTGAGCTAGAACATGATATTGGGAAAATTTTGGAAGAGAACCTTAAGCTGGATAACATGGAATCTAAATTTTTTGAACAATAACTGAAAATATATCATTCATGTTTTGAAGCTCCAAACCCAATAATTTTTGAAATGTTGTTGGATGATAAGGATGAGGGGATGATATTTGACGAAAAATTAACTGATGAGTTTCTATTTACCTATTCTCATAGTGATCATTTTTTTGAGACATTGTGTACTGAAATGGAAAGTAGTGTTGTCATTCCTAGGGAAAACTGTTTGAATTTGATCAATCTTGAACATGACTTTATTGAAGCTGAACTGAAAATTTCATCCCCTGAATTGAACATTCTGGTACACACTATAGACTGTGTTTTGGAAAGTGTGTTTTTTGAACATGAACTTAAAGTATAGGTTGAACACACACGTGAATTAGGAAGAACTGATTTGATAGAAGTAGTAGATGTTCATTGTGATTTAACAGATGGGGATCTTTTGGAAGAGATTTACAATATTGTTAGACCTGCATCTGTTGGTGATAAAATAAATTCCCTTCCTTGCCTATCACTTCCATCCTCACCTATGAAGGGTACTAAGCCTTTTGTGATGTTGATAGTTTTTTAGAAGTGGATGTATGCTTGAGTTCCATTGTACATGATTCTGTTTAGAACTTTATTGAATCCCCTTTTGAACCTAATATTCATAATTTAACCATCTGCACCCTTAAATGTGAATCTGTTAGTGTATAAGTTGAAGGAAATAGCTCTGAAGTTAATGATACACCCTTTGAATCACCTAGATCTATGTTGTCCCTTAATGACTATTCAAATAATGAAATGTCTAAACTTATTTTAGAAGTGTACAACACAATGATCACAACTGTTAAAGGGTGCTACATTGGGGTTAATTTAGGATATGAGAATTTAGTTTTTGTCTCCTTATGTTTTGGTGCCCAAAAATTTCATCTTTTTGTTAAAAATATTTGGTCCAAACAAATGTGGTGGTTCCTATTAAGGAATCCACATCCGCCTAGTGAATACGGTTAGTTTCTAGGTGAGTCCGGCTGGGGACTTTATATCTAGCTCTGCATGGGAGGCAGCCCATGGTTTTTCCTTTGTTTTAAATGAAAAATTTTAATTAAATAAAGTTAAAATGAAGAAATTTAATTCAGTGCTTCATGGGATTCAACCCATACTCTTTCATTGATTGAATTTTTATACTCTTTAGTATTGAATAAAGTTCTTCTTTGTAGTCTCCTAAATAAAATATCTCTTTGCTGGATTTTTGTTCCTAGTTTTCATGATTTGTGTTTCTAGGAAGTTGCTGCTGTCATCTAAGGAGTGTAATTCACATGCTGGAGGTGTAAAGGCATCATATATTGAGGGAAGTACTCAACTCATAATTGTTGAATTTATTTTTCTTCTCCTATTGAAATTAAGGATAGAATCTACTACTTGTTTTATTTTAAAAATTCTGCAATATGTCACTATGATGTACAAAAAATATATGAAAGTGCATGTTGCTATGAACTAAAATTCATTGATTTATTAAAACCTCTCGCTACTTGAACTTAAGTGTGTGTGGGGGGGGTGTACATGCAGACTGAAAAAATATTGCTTTGAATCTGATTGTATCTTTGAGGGGTTTACCATGAAATTTGACGACAGTATTGAACATATTATTGAACTCAATCTGTTAAAATGCCTGCACCCAGTACATAGTGCACTTACATGTTGCATGTTATTTTTGAGTTATATTGAAAAATATTCACTGGACATAAATATCAGTGCATGTATTTGTAAATGAACCTGCTGTTTGTTTATTCATTGTGGCGAACAATATTTTTGAACTTCATTGAGACCCTTTATACATGTCATAAATCTACTTAATTGTAAATCTATTTTTAACCTTAATTGATTAATTTTTCTTCTCCATATTTAGAAGTAAACATTGGGGACAATGTTGGGTTTTGAGTGTGGGGGAGGGGTCAATTATTGACTGTACTAAACTGTGCTTTAATGTAATCCCATAAATTCCCACTGAAACATCAAATTTCTTATAGAAAAGTGTTAATTTTTTTCAAAATTCATGCATAATTTTAGGCTTTACATTTTTATATATTGGGTCTTTCCTTAGGAAAAGTTTCTTGCTGATAGTTAAGGAATGCTTAGAACCTGAAATTGAGGATAATGGATGATTTCTAAGTGATCTTGGTTGGTTATTTGATGGAAATTAAGTTTAGGAACTACTTCTGAAAGTTATATGGGTTACATGTTTATGGAGTTATGTTCATAACCCTTGGAACTGGAAGTTTGATACTGATTCTAGGGGCCACATTAATTTTCTTTTAATTACTAAAAGTAATTACTTTAATGATCCAATGTAAATGAATTTTATATAAATCCTTTGAAACTAGAGTAATTTGGGAATCTGGGATCCCACGGTGAGTCTCTGAGACCATAGATGCTGGGTGCGTTTCTGTTAACTATAAGCCCTCTGTTCACTTTGAATATGTGCATTTCAAAGTACTCACCACAATGATACATGGCTTCGGAAAAATAAATTAAGTGTCTAGGGTCAAAAATGAGCTCATTAAGGTGAAGGGAATGATGAACTCCAAAGGAAAAAAATGATCAATTGGTTTATGTGGAAAACATTTAGGTTGTATCATTGTGGTGATTCACAAAAGAATTATTTATTTTTGGAACCATGGTGAAAAATTCAATGTACAATGTTCCTTAGTTAAGGTCATAATTCCATTGATATTTTACCTATTGTCATTCTTGGATTTAGAACCTGAGATTGGATTGAAGTGAGTCACTATGTTGTGTCACATATGAGGCATGAAAACTTCTTTAATGGATGGACTTTGTGTTCTTAATTACCTTTGAGTATTTGTTATAGGAAAGATTCACAACAGTAATCCATTTTTTTAAAGCCTACTATTAGGAATTTTCCTCTGTTCTGAGAGCTGGACATGTTACATTTGGAACAAAATCATAAATAAACATCATTGTTTCTCAAAGAAAATAGAACATGGGATTGTTTGAGGACAAACAATGCTTAAGTGTGGCGGAATTTGATGTGTCTATATTTTTGCATAGTTTTGCACATCCTTTATTATTATTATTTTTTATAATTTTATTAATTATTTTTACACTTTTTATCTAATAAATGCACTTCTGTATATTTATAATTAAATTTGTGAAATATTCATTTTTTGTAATAATTTATGTAATTATGGACCCTTTAATAATTAATTTATTTTTTGTTTGTTTTTTGTATAACTAATTTAATGCTTGCGAGTCTACCGGTAGCTTAGCTACCGATAATAGGGTTACATTTGCTCTACCGGTAGCCAGGTTACTGGTACTCTCTATTGGTGACCTGCATTATTTTTGCATATCGGTATCCTATTTTTAGATGTATCGGTGACCTTTTTCACCGTTACAATTTCCTAATGGTAGCTCATCTTTTTAACTATTATGCCTTTAATTTCTACTGGCGAGCCCTTTAATTTTATCATTAGCGGTGAGTATTTAATCTACATAATCCTTTTTAATTAACTTAGACTTTGTTTTAATAATTAATCTTTTAACTTAGTTACTTTAAAATAGGTCAACTTTATTATTTAATTAGTTCAATCGTCCTGCCTAGCACTTAAGTATATAATATGTTTTTTAAATTAAATAAAATGGTTTGACCTTAATTTTAATTAATTCAATTAGTTAATTAATTAATTAATATTTTTTAGACATTAATTATATTATTTTATGTATGCATATTGATTTTTATTCCATTTTATAATTGTCTTAGTCTACCGATGAGGTAATTAAGTACTTGCGGTGATTTATTTCGGTGACCATTTTATTTATTTGCTGCTATGTTGTAATTTTCATGTTTAGTTGTTTTAATTTAAGTATTATTAATTTAGTTTAAAAATTATTCAGTTTATAATTTTAGTGTTGTTAATTAATAACTTCAATGATTTAAAGGTTAATTAAAAAACCTGATTTATTTTTATGATGTTTAGTTTCTTATAATTAATTATTTACAATAATTGTTATAATTAACTTGATGTTTTAATTTTATGTTTAATTTTTCTGTTTATTTTGAGATTGTCACTGTTAATATCGGTGACTATCTCATTGTTTGCATCTTATCAGTAAGCTCTTTAATTTTTTATTTTATATCGGTAGCTCTTCCACCACTGCTTCTCTTTTTTTTTATCGGTAGCTGCTACCCCTTCCTATATCTTTATCTCTTTCTCTCATCACTACTCACCATTACAGCATTTCCTCACTGATATACTACTATTTTTTCTTTTTCACCGTTACACCTACCGATATGTCTTCCTCACTGATATATTTCCCTCACCAATATTTGCTTCCCCTTATCCTCACTGATAGAATCTTTCTGGCCCCAACCTCACCATTCCTCACTGATAGACCATCCATTTGCTGCAAACCCTCTATCCTTCTTCCCTGTTGCGCCACCTATTCAAGAGTCATGATGCTGCTGTTTTAACCTTCCTCACAGCCATTGTTTTCCATTTCTCACCGATAGCATCTATCCTCACTGCCTTGCTTCGTTCCTTTGTAACCATTACTACCCTCTTCCTCTTACCGGTGCCATACCTTCATACCGTTACAAATCAGTGGTCTTTCTAGCATTTCCTCCACCATTGCACGTTCACATAGAAGAATTTTTGCGTAAAATTGATACCAGTTCTCTCTAGAATACAAATCACCAGGATTTTACCAACATGTGGTGTTAGGAGATTGAAGAATATGTCGCTGTTTGTAGTAGTCTGTGCCATGCACTGGAGGTGTCCATCGCTGCTGTGGGTTAAGGCCGAGCCGGTGTCAATGGAGGTCTAGTTGAAGTCGCCCCAAGGTGGAGCTCGATCTCCTGAAGTATGCGCCACCAGAGGGATAAGAAGGAGGCTAGCTAGCTGTTCCATGTGATGGGCGTGGCACCGCATCCCGACTGAAGAGGAAGCTACTGCGGCATGGAGAAAAAGATGCTGGAATCCCTCCCCCACCCCTGTTGTGCGCCGAATTTGGGGGAGGTGGAATATTTAAAAAAAATTAACTTAAACTAAATTAAAACTTAAAAATAAAATAATAAAAGTAATGTTAAAAGAAAAAAATATAAGTAAAAGCTAAAGTAAAGTATAGTTAAATTAAAGTTAACTTTTCATAAATTTTACATCACTAAGTCAAATAAATATAAATATTATGTAAAATTAATTAAAAAAATTATAATTTTAATAAATATATAAATTAAATCAAAAAATATTAAATTAATAATAATATTAAATAGTAAATTAATTTACTATTAATTGTATAAATTATTTAATAATAATTATAAATAAATTATAAAATATTCTTATTAATTTAAAAATATTTAAAACTTAAGTAATAATTTTAATTACTTTATTAAAATTAACTAAATAATAGATTAATCTAGAATCTTAATTTCTTTAATAGTAATAATTAAATTATTAATATAATCATAAATATTAATTAATTAATTTATTTATTTATATTGTATTTTTTAATAACTTAGTCATAAATAATAAAATTAATAATTTAGTAATTATTTTATTAACATATTTAAATTAATAAATTTTTAATAACTTATGTATTACCATAGTTTTATTAAGTAATTATCAATTAACTAAAGTTTATTTGTAACGAGTAATATAACAATTTACTTTTAAAATAAATATTTTTCTTTGAATATCATTTATTTATTTTCCTATTCTATTTTATTTTTCAAGTTCATTCAAGGGACTTAGACGCATTCAGATTCATCCAACTAACTTAGCGGGAGTTAGTTAGGAGGGAAAAATTAGAGCGACGTACTTGTCACGAAAAAACGCACATGTTGCAGTGTATGGGTGAATAACTCTTGAAGTCGGTGGAAGTTGTGGCAGTGACATGGAGCAGTTGACAGTTGATATATAAGCATAGAAAGAAGCCAAATTTTGGGAGGGGGCATTCTTTCAAAGGGGACTCTCATTATGATTCCACGAACACGTCCATCCAAGAGAAGACTCTGAGGAGCAGTACTAGAGTCAAGCTAGAGACTAAGGAGCCCGAAGGTAGAGCGACACTTGGGGAGTTCTTTCTTCCCCTTTCTTTAATTATTGTACTTTTCTTTCATATGTTTTCAACGCTAGATTACAATATGATCAGAGGCTGAATTGTTTAACTCAATAATTTTACACTTTGTTGGTTTATCCTTTTAAATTCTTCACTTAATTATTTTATGACATTAGAATTGATTGGAGAGATCAATTTTAATGATCATGCAAATTGATCACACCTTGCATTCTTTTAAAAATTCATAGTTTCAAGTTCAATTGGTGATATTGAACATGATCATCAATTTGTTGAAGCACTAATGACATTACATTAGGAGTTTTATGACGAGTTAAAGTTAAACTGTATTCATATTGAAAATTTTAACAAACTATGATCTTAAGAGTGGAGAACTCTAAAAGTCATACCTATGTTTGATGTGTATTCTAGCGAGGAAGATATATCAAGCTCGTATTAATATGTGGTTCAATAAATTTTAGTGGAGAATTTTCATTTTGACCAACATGTTTAGAATTCATGAGTGTTATTTCTAGATCATTGTTCCTTGTCTTGCTACTTATTATTAGTATACTGTAATTTCTCTAGTTTTTCAGTACTTAGTGTATGTTTAGTTTCTATGTAAAAACTCTCATTTCCCCATCATGTTTCCATTTCTTCAATAAAATAAAAAAATATAAAAAATAAGAATATGTTTACCCCACTGCTTACAACAGTGAGGGTTTAAAATTCAAAAACCACAGAATTCACTCATCTGCCTTCTCTTTGGATCGACCATGCACCATTGTGCTAGTTTTGGTTAATAAATGTAATTTTGAGGGTCGTGACGACCTCCGTCCTCTTCAAATATCTTGACCCTCAAGGTGTAATAATCCTTGTTATCGTGGTAGTTGTGAAAAGGGTTAATGAAAGTTTCAAAACCAAAAATATGACTGTAAAAATATGATCCAAACATATATATATTTTACTATATTATAGAATTAGGTTAATCCTCATATTATCTTATAATAGTATCAATTTGGATCAATTTGAATAGAAAATTTAATTTCAATTTAATTAATATTTTGCAAAAACCTAAAGGTGCCCATCCTCTCTCTTATAAAAGGGAATATATTATTTTATTTTCTTCACACATAAAAATAATTTTTTCATGAAATACATACTCAAATCCCATAAATAAATCTCACCTCACATTTTTTAGCCTTTTCTTTTATCTTAAAACCAATATAGAAACTCTTTTATTGTAAACCATAATTGTTTTTTCCAAAAATATGTATTGTTATTAACTGAGTGATTTTATTTTATTTTTTTGTATACCTCCATAAAAACTTAATTAACTTTGATTAAATAATAAAAACTATATATTACTAATAATTAGGGTTTTTTACCCTAATTTCAACCCCCATATCCACCTATTAATCCATAAAATTTGAAATAAATCCATCATTCCTGTCTTCGACACACTTCCGCCACATGAATTGATGTCATTAGATTTCCATAACCATCTCTCAAGGATAATTAGAGTGATGTAACTAATATATATATATACACACAATATATTCAATATATATTTATAATTCTGAAAATATTATATATCATTTAACTTAATACCATTCCATTCACTGAAAAATTGTAAGTCCGTTCATGCATACGTGTGGACTACCACCTCCAAAAAGTGTTGTGACTTATTTTTCATCACCACAAAACATGGATAATATATATACATATTTATAAAGAAATAATATGGTATTTATTATATATTCATAATTATGTAAATAAAAAATAATACTTACCTTTTTTCATAATTATCGTTAAAGAACATATATGTTACACATGCATACATACAACATAATGTCTCCATGATTGTATCATAGTACCTTTTTCATAACTACAACTCAGGATTGGTTTTTAAAGTATTATTTTTATATAATAATTATATTTATTTCATTATTATTATTCAATTTATTATGAAATAATTACCTTCTTGACTATAATGAACCCACTATGTTCATTTTGATCTTATGAACAAAATTTTCTAAAAACATCCATCATAAAAAAATTGGTATTTCAATTATATGTGAAATAAAATAAAATAAAATAAAATAAAATAAAATAATTAATTAAATAGAAAATTGTTCCAAATTATATAAACTAATTAACATGATTTTGTTATCCAGGATGAAAAAGAACATACCTAATGAGTAGTACTTGAGGTATGGTATATTTTAACTTAAAACATCATTTTAAATGTTCTAATGATTTATTTCCAAAATATTTCCCTTCCATGTCCACTTTTTTAAAATAATTTTTTTATTTTATTTAAATATTCATTTAATATCAACAAAAGTAATTTTATTCTTATTTTATTAAAAGGATTTGAAATAGAATATTATTATTGAATGTTTTACATTCTTTATAAAAGAAAAATGGAATATTCTATTATAACCTATTGAATGAAAAACATTTCCCACCACCAAAACCATAATTTTATATTAGGATTCCATTATTATAATTCTTTTTGTTTTTAAATAAAAACCACATTCCACAATTCATGTATATTATGTTATTAAAAAAAATTACAGAAAATTGTATTTTGATATCCAGAATTGTTTTTCCCATCGTTTTAAAATATATTTTCAAGGATTTTATTATTGATATGTTCATATGGATTTTTTTTATGATGGATTGAGCCCCATTATAGCTCATAGGTGATCCCTATATAGCATATACAAAGGGTTAATCCCTATTATAGCTCATGATTGATCTCTATATAACTTATTTGATGAGTGGTCCCAAATAGCGCTCTAATACATCACATAATGATTATGTCATATAGAGAATAATTTTGGATAATGGTTGTATGGTTATTCAAATTATACGAGTTAAATAAGGGTTTGAGGATGATTATGTCTCAAGTCACCTAAATTAATTTTAAATTCATTTCATTGAATTTTCATGGAAATAAATTTATTTCAAAAGGTAATATAATTATCATTAAAAAAAATATGATTACATTTCTAGGTAAAAAGGTATGTTTTTTAGAAAACTATTTTTGGGGGTTTCATTTTTTTCACTCGACAAAAAAATATGTTCTTATTATGTCCCATACTAAACTTTTTCGGCTCAATCAGAGTTTCAATGTTTTATTCACAGGGTTTTTGGATGGATTAATGTATTAATGATTACATGTTAAAATCCATGAATATTTTTCATCAAAATAAAACAAGTTTTCTTAGAAATGTATTAATTTTTCTGGAAAATTGATATTAGGTAGAGACCTCCCCTTAATGATATAATTTATTTTTATCAAAGAGTTATAAAAAATTACCTAAAACTCAAAACCTAAAAACATTCATAGTAATGAAATTACATGGATAAAGGTTTTAGTGAAGAGAGTGGCACACTTATAATTGACGAGAGTGGCACACGTATAATTATTATAAACTTCTGAATATTTTAAATGTATTAATAGTGATCAATTGGATAAAAATAAATCAAATTTAAAATATTATGTGATATGGGACGAAATAACATCATAAAATAAGAATTAATAATATATTTTGAGGCTTTAGCACTTAATATTTATCTTAATTAATTCTTCCCTTTACCATGTTAGTACATTTTTTTCTGTGGTTACTATTCATAATGACCAAAACTGAAATTTAACAAATTAATAAATTTTAAACCCCAAATTCAAATAATGTAATTCATCTTTTGAGATTAAATTTCAAGATTTTTTGGAAATTTATTTTAATACAAGTGCGTAAAACATAATGATTTTTTAATTCTTTTTATGCATAAAAATGAACTGATATGAAAATATAATATAATATTGATTCATATGGAATTATTAATATTATTTTTTATAAAATATATATTATATTGATTTAAAAAAAAATAAAAATAAAAATTTATTATTTTAATTACTTTATTTAATTAAATGAAGTTACAATTTTGAACAATTTAGCATTTTTATTAATCATTGAAAATGAAATGTTTTCAGAAAAATATCAGAAATTTTTTCTAGTATATATTTGATATGATGATAGGAAAAATAAGTCCATTTTTTCAAATTGAACTAGAAAAATAAAAAAATTTACCTTCTAAATAAGTCTGTCTAATTCTAGAAAAAATGTTAGTTTTACCTTTTAAATAAGTTGATGCTATTTTTGGAAAAACAATATATTTTATGAAATTGACTGATTATTTATATTTATTTATAAGTATTTAATGAAAATTAATACACATTATTAATAAATATAATTAGTTTGACTAATTTAGTTTTAGTATTACAATGGTTGTCTAATTCTACCCCTTAAGTAATATATAAAGGTAATTTTATTCACTTAATAAAAAAGTGACGGTATTTTTCTCTAATATGTTTTTTCCCATGCTTCTTCTTTAGTAATATAAAACATCCATCAAACCATTACATAGTGAATAAAAATATTCCAATGATCCTATTTTTTGTGATGCTAAATGTTAACTGATCTTTATTTTTAAAAAATATTGAATTCCAACCATACTACTTCTGGTCTCAAAACATGATACGAATCAGGTACATATTTTTCTTATTAATGAAACATGAATCACATCAGGTATAAGAGATAAAATTTTATGTAAAGCTACCATATAATAAAATGATCCAATATTTTATAAAATTTAATATGGATGAGTAAACCAAGGACTCAACTTTATATTTATTCTAAAATGAATAATACTTTACAATTGAGAATCATTATGGAAAACCAGATCTATTATCTCATGAAAATGGTTGTTGCTTTTAGGATATAAATATCTATTCCTTCATCCCTGATTTGTCGTCATGTACAACTGAATCATATTTATCTTCTCTCTAACTTTATTTACTATTTTGGTTCTAACAAATTTTTTCATAGACTTCTTCCAAGTAATACATAGTTCAACACTAATTTCTATGTTATACCTCAAAAGGTTACATCTGTATAATAAAAATAATACCGTTAATAGATGAAATTATACTAATGGAAGATGTTAATCCCAAATTACATGGTAATCAAAAAATAATTCTTGAAGAATGTACTCCAAAGGTTGAATTGTTCTCTTTGATTTTTGAGACTCTCTTCTTTCATTGATTGACTTTAAAATATATTAACAAATATATTTAGACATAGCTGATAAGATGATGCATGATTTTGAGGCCAGATGATCCCAAAATTAATTTTATAAAAATATTGAAAATATTTTATATCACACAACTTTTTTTGGAAATAATATAATATCTATTAAATGGAGTCTCAAATAAAAAAACATGAGACCACAGTTGAATTCAGATCATGAGATTCACCCTATGCATGACCTTAATATGGTCATCACTAGATGTTTGAACAAGTAATCAATTGAGAGTTACATTACGTAAATTATTTAATTTAATAATTTAATAAATTCATTTAATACACAAGACCGAACATCCCATTTTTGTATGCGTGTATAGAGGATCTTCAGGGATAACGGTATAATCCAACATTCATTAAGAAGAGCATCCACTATTCTTCATTGGATGATTCATACTAGGTGATGACTAATGACTGTATCAAGTTGTATTGATAGAAAATGACCATAGAAGATCTTCCTCATCATTTTTGAACATTATCATCCCAAAAAATGGGCAAATATTATGTTAGGTAATGTGATTTTTTGGATTTATACTATTTTAACTCAATCAAGAATGAATTAAATTATTTGGTTCAATTTTTATGGTTTTCAAAACCATCACATGAGCCAGTGTAATGAAAAATATTATTCATTTGATTTATTTTTCTATGATCACTCGATTTTTTCCACACAAAAATCCTTGGCCGAGAATTATTGGTCAATTATTTTCAATATTTTTGTTCATGTCATCATCATTGAGTAATTATATTAATAGAGGGGGGGGAGACAAAAGAGCTGAGAAAAATCACCATGAAAGGAACTAAGGGGGTCTCAAATAGTGAAGACCTAGATAATCACCTTCAATAAAATCCACCCCAATAGGGTTTAATACGGCCATCCATGTGCAAGAATACCTCCCCTTTTCTAGGGAACTCCACTGAGGCCAGGTAGTCCGCAACCTTATTCCCCTCCCGACATGTATGGAGAACACAAATTTTATTGTTCGGAATAATTTTTCATTTACTTAAATCATAGAAGAACAGCTATGGAGAAGCATCACTACCTTTTAAGGAATAATGACTAATTAAAGAGTCAATTTCTACATCAGAGGACTCAAACCCCTTTTGTCTACAGACTCTGAGGCGTGTGAGCAATTCCATGGCCTTCACTTCTTGGGAAGAGCCATGGTCCAGCTTGGTCGAATAGTATTTGTACATTGAACCATTGGTATTCTGAAGTACACATCATCCACGCATGTTCTCTTGGACACAAGTCTTTCCTGTGTTGAGTATCAAGCCACCCAAAGGAGGTCACCAGCTGACCCAGTTGATTATCCTCTTGCTTGGAGAAGACCTCACCCTAGCTCTTTCCTGAAAATGTTGGAGAGATGGATATTTCATTAATAGGCACACCACCTTGTTAATGTCGTGTAACAAGTATTTTTTCCTAAACGATAATGATATGATCCATCACATCTCCTCCCTCATGCTTCGACTTGTTCCACGCCTGCCAGAGACTCTAGCATTATGTATGCAAGACAACAAATTAGGCCACTCTCTTGAGTCCTCTCCCCTCAGAGCCATGGAACAATTTGTCTAGAATGAAGGGGATATCCTCATTTGGAGGAAGACCTGCATAGAATTCCCCCTAGTCCTTCCACACCACACTCACGCAATATCTACTAAAGAACAGATGAGTTATGCTCTCCGCCTTATGCAACATCCAACACACACACCTAGATGCAAGGAGAATACTATATCTACAGACATTATCATCATAAGGGAGGGCTCTATTTTGGATCCTCCAAGTGAGAATGTTTTACTTACTGGGGATATTTTTCACCCAAAAGATCTTATCACATCCCCCCAACTGCGTTTGATCATGAAACACACTCCAGAACTCCTTCGAAGAGAATAATTCGGAGAAGGATGCATTGAAAACACATTTATACTCCTATACATTATGCTTGATGAGGTGAAATGACTCCAGCTAATTCCTATCCAAAATAGCATTTATGAACTTTGGGTAGAGTCTTTCATACATGAACTAGATGAAAGTGGCTGGGAAACTGGGATACCCCAGCATGCTTTCACCCCAATACTAATAACAGAAGTAACAATCCAATTTCCCAACCATCCATCGAGATAAGGGGAGAATAACATCGAAAATGGGACCAATCATCTTCTAGTGGGAAGAGAGACACCCCTCCACAGAGCCTTGAAGACACTGTACTGTCTCATGCATGGTGTTTCCCCAAAGCGTACGACGTTCCAGCATGCCCCATGAAAGACATGTGTTCATGTAATAGATGGTATCCTCTAGGTTGTTCACATTTATACATCCTTCCCCCACTAACCTTGCCATTTTGTTCCAAGCCACCCAATGTTTCTTTCCTTCCAAAGTAGGATCCCAAATGAAGTCGGAGATAATTCTATCAATAGAATTGATAAAACCCTTTGGTACCTTGATAAAGGATAGGCCATGGATCGGGGAGGCCCCTAAAACACTATTCAACAGAGCGATCCTTCTGTCGAAAGAAACGAAAAAAAAATTATATTTCAACACTCTGTCAGTAATCCTATTGAGAATAACATCAATGTCCCAGATATGAATCCTACCTATCATGATGGGAGCACCGAGGTACACCATAGTGAACTCCCCACTCTAGATGACTCGAATAATGATTATATTCACCACCCTATCAGCAGAAAACCTGTTGGAAATAAAGAAGCCACTCATACCTTTGTTAAAACTCTGACCACTCCATCGACAATACCCTTCCAACACTCTATTTAAGCTACAAAGGGATCTACTCTTAGTAGTAAAAATCAAAATGGTTTCATCACCAAACATTATGTTATAGATCGCAGGAGCCTTTACCCGAAGAGGATATGGGAGGATTCACCCATTATTTTTGATTCTATAAATTAGATGACATAAAACATCCAGAATGTGAATAAACAGAGTCAGTCATATTGTGTACTCTTACCTATGGCCACAAGTAGACTAGAAGAAATCATATTATTTTTCCATAAAATTCACTGATAACCACAAAGAACTGAAGCTAAAAAAAGTAATAATGCAGATGTTGGAGAGAAAACACATAACTAAAAGAAATCATTCCATGAATCTCCATTCAACCAAGTCATAGGATTTTTTTATTGAGTTTAACCATATTGGAACCTTGATATTTGATATTGATTTCAATGATCATCTCTTGCGCTAGAGTGATGGATTCAAGAATTAAGTGCCCCTTGAAGAATCTGTTTTGTTCTGGGGATATCCACGACATTATATGAGCAGCCAATCGGGTGTAAATGATGATAGCTAGAATCTTATAAGGAACATTGCACATACTCACTATTCGGTACTGAGAGGTCAATGATAGGCTCTTGATCTTTGGTATGAGAACCAAGGTGGTTTCACTAGAAACTTAGGGCATGCTAACCCCTCTAAATAAATCCTATACAATGTCGATCACATCCCTCTTCACCATATCCCAGGTGCACCTGTAAAAAGAATTTGAGAACCCATCTGTACCCACGACACTATCCATGTTAAGGTGCATGAGCGCACCCTTGATCTCCTTCTCATCAAACGCCACTCCCTGACTGTGATTAAAATGATTAGACATGATACTAGGGATCACATAAAATATGACTGTAGGCTTTAATGGATACCCATTGGGAAGGTTTTCATTTGGACTGGATAAGATAGTCTGAAAAAAAGAGTTATCCATGCCTCCCACAATGTCTCTATCGTCAGTGAAGGAGCCATCCTCCTACAAGATATTCAGTTTTACCAACCATATCCTCCCCTTGATGCAAGCATGAAAGAAGAATGACTTCCTATATCCATCCTTAATTCATTTAATCATATCTCTTTCATTGGCCAACCGTTCCTGTTTGAGGATCATGTCCTGCATGATCCCATTATTCCAGTAAAGATCCTCATAAACCCTTTAATCCCACTCTTCTACCCGACTATTCTCAAGCTGGTCGACCTCCTTCATAACTACAATTAATGGTTCCTTTGTGGGAATGAGATCATAGAACCACAAAAGCGTCTTAAGTTTAAGCCTCCTCATTGTAACATGATGTGTGGACCACTTGTTACCTTCAGAAGGGATATCCCACAGTTAGCTAACCAGGTCATGATATCCAATACTTTTCACCTAGAATTGTGAAAACCTGAATGAATCCTACAACATCTGCAATGAACTCAAGGAAAAAAGTATTGGGGAATGGTCCTAGATTCCCCTAACCATATGGGTAACTTTAATTCTAGATAAGATAGAAAAATCATGCATGTTGTCTTGGAAAAGATCTAGTCAACTCCACAATCTACAAAACCCCCTCTGGATGTTACACCACATATATTGATCTCCCAAAATCCCCAGGACAGAGAGACCCTTAACTGACATGAATTATGTAAAAGCCATGTTATACCTCCTAGGAAATGGGCCTCTACCCTTACTTTCATCTGGATAAGCCACCACTTTAGGGTCCCCCCATGATCCAATGTTCTGATCTAGGGTCAATGTTTCCTAACTCCTTTCATACAGACTCGTGGATGTAATATCCCAGGTCCCTTAGACAAAAGTGGAAAAATAAGGAAACTGAACCCTGAGTTATCTTGATAGTGAGAAATTATTCCTCCGCATGGACTAGATCCCTAGTGAACTTCTAATTCCAAAAAACCCAAATATTCTTATTTACCGAGTCTACCTGCATGCTGCCAAGCAACATCAACTTTCTGGAAAACTCTTCGATTCTAGAGGATTGTTGTTTTTTCTCAATAATAGACACCACGACCACCATATTAAAAGAGATGATAGAGGCCATGAAGTAAGACATATCCCTGGTTCCAAACCCCCCAGGCATTCTAGATTAACATAGGAATCATTTAAAGGAGATCGCCTTGGGAATTACTCCAGATCCCTTAACCGCCAAGAAGTGAGAAGAGAACTCCCCTTCAATCAACATGCATTTGATCTTGTACACACCCTTGAATTCGTAACCAACTCCCTTGTAGGATACATTGGACTGCATAACATGCACGAGATTTGTTTCCTTCTAGGGCAAGCTGTGGACCGAGACCCACTCTCTCTATATCCCGTGGGGCTTGGGAAAGAGCCCTTAGAGGGATGCTGTTAGAGATTGGGTGAATCCACCATCGCATGAGGTAAAAAACCTCTGGTCGACTCACCTGAGACTTCAGATACCACCAACAAGGCCCCCTGATACACATTTATACCTCTACCCGAAGAGGATGCATCGAGAGGGGCCGACAGTAGAGGCCCCAAGAGATTCGAACAAGAGGGACCACATACTACAGAGACCTACAAAATACTGACTGGACCCACTGAAGAGGAAGACAACCGGCATGCGACACTCCTTGGGATAAAGGGTACTAGCACCAAGGTATCTTCCGAAGAGACCCGTGCCCTAGACACTGGAGATACCACATGGGTGTCCTCAGAGAGAGGAAGGGGCCCTGGAAGATTTTGATCCACAACCGAGACCTTCTCAGATGAACTCGACGAAAGAGACTGATCAGTACCATCACCCCTCACTGCCACTAGATATCCTTACACCCCTTGTTCCTATAACAAAAACAGATTTTGAGAGAGTGGCCATACAAGAGGAAATGTGAGCAGAACCTGGAATACACAGGGTATAACAAATACTAATCCCTAGAGAAGGAATCCTCAACACAAATGAAAATATTCTTCGACATAGTACAAGAGATGTAGAGTTCAACACAAATGAGAGCCTCCGTGGCTAGGAGGCCTCTCCTAGCGATGTCATTGGAGAACAAAATTTTACCAATAGTGTCACCGATCATCTTCAAGAAACCATCGTTCTGGAATAGAAGTGGCAGCACTGGGAGGCAAATCCATTCAACTGAAAGAGAGTATGAACAGAGCCACATGGGTCCACTTGAGACTGGACTTATCTTCCATGAAAGCCAAGGCCGTAATGATTTGCTTAACCCTACAACCTTTGAAAGAAGACTATACCAACAACACTGATATTTTGAGGAAGAAAGTAGGATCTTGAGCTGAGCTGCAGAAGACCTCCCTAATGGAATCCCCGACCCCGGACGGATGAGGAGAAATGGGAGAGTGAGGAGCCAAGGTAGCATGAGATCATGGAGCAGTGGCCGATGGGGATACACCAGTGTGGGTTCAAGCATAACCGAACCCCCAAAACCTATGGAAAATCGATCGGCCAAGAAAGGAAGGAAAAAATGAATGATGTGAGAAGAGGGGGAATGCTTGCAACGAATTCTGCACTCCAAGGAAGAAATGCTTGAGAAAGACTTATGACCCAATGTATCAGAAGAGGAACTCAAGAGGATTTATGAATGAAGGTTGCAATTTTATGCTACAAAGGAGCAAGAAGTCTGGATAGATAAGTAAGATAGAATTCCGGCCCGAGGCTTTAACCAAAGAAAAATCAACTCAGAGGAATTTATTCATACAATTGAAAGGATGATCGCCAATATTAAAGAGATCATCAGAGAAGATCCAGGTATCTTGGTTAGTTTCTTGCATTGGGAGCTTTATAGAATAGCTAGGTCAAGTAACATTAGTCTTGTGTATAAATACTTTGTGTTCTCTTTCAGCACGTAGTGGTACTCTTTGTGAACTCTGGTTTCCCATTTTTCCTAAAAATGGTTTTAATAATAAATTAAACTTGGATGGGACGTGGTTCATGATTTATATAGATCTAGGATCCAAGATCAATTGGAAGACTACCGAAGATGATGAGAGGCTCAAGAGGCAGTATTAACTTCATGTGGAGATTTGGAAGTCATATTCTTGGCCACCGGAGGGCACGAATCAATGAATAAAGGAGTGTTCAACCATTTTCCTATTGTCAATATGTGGAATTTTTTTTGAAAAGGAAGATCCTGAAATCACATGAGGATTCCATGGGTTATGAGAAAACCCAAAATAAACACCATGTATTTTGATGAAAAAACACTGTGTATTCCACTAGATGCAGTGAATAGAATTTTTTGTTGAGTGAAATGTCAAATAGAATATGGGATCCCGAAACATAGTTTGATCTAGAGTTGGTGGCCTGATGTTTACTCTGAGAGTACATGGAAATTGACATAGATATGAAGATGTCGTGTATTTGCACAAGGACAATGTACATGGTCAGGACTTGGAGAGATTGTGTAGGACCTACATGGTCGAAACACACATTTTTGTACCCAATATGACATATATTACTACATGGTCATCGATCCATGTACATGTGAGGACACGAATAGACATAGGAGAGGACCACACACTATGTGGACACCCTAATGTTCTGTACTATTCTAGACAATATTATAACTCCAGTATGACCTTCATTTTGACTCATATTTTGTCCCATGATTATCCTATCTAGAGAGTTTTTCCATATATAAAACAAGGGTAGCGTTCATAGTGGCCTTTGATAAATGATGCAAGATGTTTTGAGCATGGAGATTCTTTAGGTGACACTTGATGATGATATTGATCAAGAATGGACATCAGAGAGAGGATAAGGTTGGAAATATCTCTTTTGTTCCAAGGTATGGGACCCCCAAAAAACTCTGTCGACTGATTGGTACCCCATTCTGGACTAGTGTTAGGGTCCTCTATATACTGATTAGTACCCCCTAAAGACTAATGAACAAGTCCATTATCTACTAAGTGGTACCCCTGGTGGACTATGCAGTTAGTCCTCTATCTACTAACTAGTCCCCCCTAATCTACTAGGGTGAGGGTACTCTATCTAGTTAGTGTTACCCCCTAATAGACTAGGATGCAGTTCCATTATCTACTGAGTGGTAACCCTATAATAGACTAGTGAGTGTGTCCTATATCTATTGAGTGGTTCCCCCTAATGGAATAGGGTGAGGGTTCTCTATATGTTGAGTTAAATCCCCTAATCGTACTAGGGTGAAGATCCTACTCCCACCAAGTGAAACCACCCATAGGAACTAGGGCATATGTACCTATATATTGATCCCCCTATACTATGAAACATAGTGGAGAGGTGTTGGTGATCAACTCAAATACTAATTCAGACACACATGGCATAATGGGTATCGAGGATATACCTCTTGGAACTATAGGTAGACTAATCATCCTAGGATGGGATATGATATGAATATCCCATTTCCCTCTCATATGAGTTTCATTAAGAAAACACACACACACATATATATATATTGGAGTTCATTTTCCCTCTTACATTTGGGTTGATCAAGTTACTTCTATCGCATTTCCTATTGCTCCCCCTCCCATTCTTAGGACATCATAATGGGTATGTGTATAGTCATACCTATATAGTATTTTACAACATGATCCATGTCTTATTGAGATGAAAATCCATTCAAGGGTTATTTTAGAGGAGCATAGTCATACATGGGTGTTGTTGACTGGTTATAGTGGTCCGGGCATCGAGATTGGGAGATAGTCCATTTTATCACGTCTCTTGCTGTTATTATCACGCTAGGACATATGTGCTGGTTGGGAATGAATTTTTCCATTTCCATTTTGGATTTCACTATCACACTATTTTTATTCCCTTGAGGTTATTAAATTCATGATATTTACTCTAGATTTTTCTTTCTTTTATGATTGTTACTCTACAATTCTACATGGATGTGGTTGGGTTTTTGTACAGGTACATTAGGAAAATGCATCCATTATTAGTTATTTTTTTAGTGCTTTTCACCAGCCCTTGGCCTATCGGGGAAGGCTTTTTGAAGTTTTGGAATGGATTTCTTATGATTATTATTGATCCAGAATCCCTTCTCAAGAAGTTAATGATAGTCCTGATACTATGGTTTTCTTATTTCCCAGAGATAAAACCCATCTTGATGGTGTTTCTTGAATTGATACCTCTCTGAGATGATTATGGATGTTAGTAGAGCCCTATGATGGAGCCGTTAAGCATGGTTTGAGACAAGAAATGAATAGGTAATCATTCCCCACTATGTCACATTCTGGTGACATGGTTTAAAGCTATGTGGTTGAGTATGTGCAACCCAATGCTGTTGGTGTCAGGGTATGGTAGATATGTTCCTTTGATCAGTTTGTTAAAAGAATATTGCTTTGATGAGGTGTTAGATATGGACCTAATTGAGGAGATAAGGTTGTGAAGGGAAATTATGAGCTTCCCGTAGAGGTGGTTTTCTATCCTAGAGTCTAGATTGTGGTTAAGTTAGGACCTATATCTCCCCCCACCAGCTATTGTTTTTATAAAAGAGACAAAAGCCACATTTCACTGGACATAGCCCTTATTTGAGACATAGAGACTCTAGAGGAGGAATTTATTTAATGCATTTTGTTGGAGGGTCATGTAGATAAGAAAGGTGAACATACATTTCGGCAGACAAGGTGAGCTTACTCTATATTTATAGAGACACTCACATGATATATTTCCACCGCGGTAGTGGGACCCTATGAAATCTTTCTCAGAATGGACTAGTCTTCTGTCATCTATTCTTATATGATTATTTATAGTGAGTGTGATAGTGATTCTAGTTTGTGGGATTTATTTTTCATCCATGATAAGGAGTGATCACCTTGTAGAGAAGTATTAGCTCATTCATACAAGGTTAAAATTATTAGTTTGGTAATATTACCATTTGTGTAGTGGATGTAATGATCTCTCAATATCAAACCATGATGATGGGGTTATGATAATTTCATTCCTGAGGACTTCGTAGAATTCCCTTCCACACTTTGAGATAGACCTCTATATATAATTTCAATAGGGATGAAAAGATGTTTGTGCTATCATTTACGATGACCACATTGTGTTATGAGATAATGTGTTATAGTTGGAGGGTCTACAGAGGTTGGGAATCATAATACCAAGTGTGTTTACATGCAAAGACCTATGTTGTTCACCCAGGAGGGGGAAAAGATCTTGAGGGGAAGTGTGGAAGGGCGTTTCTTAGACTAAGTGACTATTACGAAGTAGTATCATCCCATGAGAATATATTATATTTTTCACAAGTGGATAGTGTAAAAGTAGTCCTCGGAGAATGAACTCTTGATGAGTTATCACTAGTTACTATTTAGAGAGGATACTATACCAAAAATTTATTTATAAAATAATTATAGTCACATTGAGTTTATGGTGATACCATTTCGTACAATAGATTCCCTAGAAATGTTGAAAGACTTATAAACTGGGTCATTAAAACACTTTCTGGATTCGTTCATAACAATCATCTTCCTTGTAACCCTACTGTTCTCTATGACTATATAGGATCATGTTAGACACTTGAGGATGGATTATTAACATGATTTGATAGTACCAGTACCATAAGGAACTTTCATATAGTCTTTTATGGATTTAGTATGTCCTAAGAAGTCTTATTAAATATTGTATCCCCTTTTACATCCCTCACGCAAAATGAGAATCCATTTATGAGGAATGAATAATGCTACAGATCCTTTGTGATGATAAGGCATAAGCTTATGGGTGGTCCTATTTGGAGCCTAACAGAGGTGGTCATGTAGTACATAGTATGTTATGATCACTCTAGATCTAGGGTTGAATGTATGATAATTAAAAGGTATGATGTGATCACATATATTATGAGGTAGTTTATAACCAATGATCAGAACTATGTGAAACATGGACTAGAGTTGATAGTGGTAGTCTTCTCTATGAGGATGTGGATGAAAAATCCTATGGAAGATCATTTTATGGTAAACTCATACGATCATAGTCTATAATATATATTCATGTAGAGAGATATGAAAATAAGAGAGAGGAACCAGTTCATGTTCATGAAAGACTATGACTTTGAGATAGTCTATATTCATAGGATTGAAAATGTGGTGGTGAGTTCCCTTAGTAGGTATTCCTGATATTTCAAAGTGGAGGAGGTTTATGAGTAGTTGAATTCCTTGTAGCTGTCCCTGGAAGAGGAGGACCGTTAAACCATTATTCAGTTGATGGTGTTGAATCCTTATATTCTCCATCATCCAAGGGATTCTTGGTTGGGATAAATCATCTATCAGGTCAAATGTGATCATAATACCTCAAAATTTTCACCATATTGATTATAGGATGAAGGAAACATGTCATCATTTTCTTGGGACAGAAGGTGGTTCTGATCAAGAAGAATGTGGAGGTGATGATGGAATTCAATAGTTTCTACATTGGATGTATATCATGGTTCAAGAATATTTCACATGGGCCTTTGGCGGTATTTTTTTAGGAATTTCATGAAGTGGATTGTGGTAGATTTTATATGTCAATATCTCAAATGTTAGTAGGTGAACTTTGGGAACCAGGTTTTGGTATGTTTGTTATAGCCTCTTGATATCCCGATGTGGAAATAGGGTGGCATATCGATGTAATTCTTGATAGTACATCCTCGGATAGTGAGTGGCCACAATTCCAAATGGGTGATTGTTTAAAAAATTATGAAGTTGAAAAACTTCGATTATATTATGTATAATAGGTAAATGGAGTGTTTTTAAAGGTTGTACACATGGGAGATTGTATGATTTCATGGGGTTCACTAGATGATTTTATTTGATCGTGATATTTGTTTGACGTCATTATTGTAGAGAGGCTTGCATGAGGCATTCAAGAACCAAATGAGGATGAGTATTTCATTTCACCTCTAGACGGATTGGTATACCAAGCGCACTATCCAGGTGATGGAGGATATGTTATGGGATTTTATGTTAGAATTAAGAAAGAGGAATAAGAATCACTTATCGTTGGTAGAGTTTTCATAAAAAATATACCTCACTCCATTATTGGCATGAAATTTTTTTTGGCCGTGTATAATATAAAATTGAATTCCACCCTTATGCTAGAATGAGATCAGTGATGATTATATTTTTGGACAATTTATAGTGCATGCGATATCACAGACGGTCTAGGTGATCCTTGTGAGGATGCGGACAACAGGGAGAAGGTATAAATGTAAGGAAAATTGATGTCATTGTCCCTTGGAGTTAAATAAGGGAGGAACCCTATTCCTGAGAGTATCCCAATCATATAGATTGTGGGGATTTTTTTGAGGAGGAATGTTATTCGTGAGGTTAATTTTTCATTTCTAGATCTTATAGTTGGTGGGTGAGGATGCTTACCGCCACGCCTTACCCCCGTAGTTAGAGAGGGGTCATGACGTCTCCCAAATGTTGTAGATGAAGAAAGACTATTAGACCCATGATTCTCCTGGGAATAGACCATATACCCTGTAACACACTGACTTGTGGGCATCACGCTCTAGGCCCTAACTTGCATTGGGTATCTGGATATCCCACATAGCCAGCTGGGGATTTATTTCACCTCTGTAGAGATTCAAACCAGGGATGACTTTCATAATAACCACCAAATCTCATCCTCTACTACCACTAGTCATGTAGTGGTACTTTTTATGCTCCCTAGTGGATGTTAAGATGGATATACTAGGTTTTAATCATGGGGAGGCATATTAAATCCCAATCGGGCTTGAGGATAGTTCATTCCACGTGGTGGCATAACTCCCAATTTTCATAGTCTGAGAGTTAGTGTGTGCGGAGAATGGAAAAACTAAAGACCAGTTAGTGGCATAGGTGTGTTAAAAAAGAACCTTTTTTTGGACCTATGATGATCCTGACTATGTACCATATACTCCATATCCCACTCACTCGTGAGCTCTACGCTCTGGGCCCTAACATGGTCTGGGTATCTATATGTCTATCATAGATAGTTGGGGATTTATTTTTACTCCATGGAGATTGAAATCTTGGATGAATAGAATAATAACAACTGGGGAGCATCCTCTGCTACCACTATGACATATGGTGTAGTGGTAGAGGATGATTCTCCATGGTGGTTATTATGCTAGTAATCCCTGGGTTCGAATATCCTAAGAGTCAAAATGAATCCCCTACTTGCATTGGGATATATCTAGATACACATACCAATTTTGGGCCTAGAGTGTGGAGCCTGTGCATTAGTGGGTTGTGGTGTATACAACCAAATTTTTAGATTATCAAGGGTCCAAAAAATATATGAATAATCCTACACATGTTACTAACTAGGTGATATGAACATCTAATATGGACCCACCTACATAGAGTGACTGGTAGTGAACATTGTTTAGTAAGATAAGAGACTATGTGGATCGACCATTCCCCTAGTTTGTGTGCAGTGGTAGTATCAGAGCATGAAAGTGAGATTTTGGGAGGAGTGGGAGAAAGATGTGGGATTAATGTCCCCAACAATTTTCATAGTTTTTTCTTTTATGGGATGGAAACAAGGATGGATATGGTATTGCATATACTCTATTTATTCTCTTATAATACTTTCAAATATATAATGAAATATTTTTTAGAGCGCGGTGCTGAGAAGGCTCTTGATTTTGAGGCTCGATGAACCCAAAATTAATTTTATGAAAATATTAAAAATATAATATATAAAAAACACACAATTTTTCATAAATTGTTTAAGATCATCAAAATGGAGTCTCAGATAAAAAAACTATGACCATAGTTGAATCATGAAGGTGAGATTCACCCTAGGAGTGACATAATGTTGGTTGGCTCCCATTGTTGGGATGAGGAAGATGTTGGCAGTTATGTTAATTAAAGGAATTAATAAAATTATTTAATTTATTCATTTAATACCCAATATTTAATATAACCTATAGGTATGTAGTTATGGAAAATATCCAGGGTTATCATCATAACACTGAGATCATTGAGATGATCATCCACCATTATTTATTGGTATATTGAGATTCGGAGATGACCAACAACCAGATAAAGGTGGATTGGAATAAAACAACCATTAAAGCTATTACTCATTTTTCACAAAATGAATTCTACCTCATTGAATGATCCAATATCGTGGTAGGGAATGTTATTTATTGTATTACCACAAAGTCAAATTAATTATGAATGGATTAAATAATATGTTTCGATTTATAGTGTTTTCAAATCCTTTGCAAGAGCCCTTGTATCAAAATAAAATATTCTTTTGATTTATTATACCATGTTCTAAAACTGGTTTTACCACCTAAAAATAAATTGATGAGAATGATTGTCCAACAATGTTCATGAATTTATTTATTGAGCTTTAACCCAAAGGTTCTTGAATATCTTCTTATATGTATAAATAGGTGACAGTACGATTTTTTAGGGTGGGTTCGAGTAGGATTAAACCACCAGATTCATGGCCGTTATAAGAATGATGTTAGGGATGATAATTTTTGGGTGGATCTTGATTCATATTGAAATGTGGGTAATTGTTCTGATCGATCTTGGATATGAGATATAATAGTAGACTATAAGGTATGGTTAGAGGCCTACAAGGTAGTGGAAACATCCAGAAGAGAGACAAACCATTTATTTCTGACCAAAAATGGACGAAATTGATTTATAGAGCATTGATCCACTGATTTGTGGTTGTAAAATGGGATTATTTTTGGCTGGGAATCTAGATTTGAAAATTACACGAGGTTTCCACTGTTACTATAAAAAACCCAACAACACACCGTGTAGTTTGAGGAACACACACTATGTAATCCCATAGTAGTACCAGATAGGGTTTTCATGTGAGTTAAATATCAGTACTATGTGGGATTCCCACATTACATGATACCTAGTGCTGGAATCCCAACATGTATTGCTTGGGTTCATAGATATAGATATATCTAGGCATATTTCGTGTAATGGAAGATTCACAGTGTACAAGGGAATGACTGGGAGGGCATGGGTAGGGCATGGGTGGTCGAGACATGACATGTAGTACCCTTACACATCATATAGTACTATATGGATAGTGATTCATATACTAGAGAAGACATGACTATGTATAGGTGCAGGGAAACACATCGTGTGGACACCCTTACAATCTATATACTTATTGATTATCTTCACCCTCTAATATCTTTTTCAATTTGACTCAGATTTTAGACCACGAGAAGCCTATCCTAAGTGATTTACCACCTAGAACATGATGGTATCCTTTATAGTGGAATTTGAGAAATGAATTGAGATGTTATCTGAGTGACGCTTCTTTAGGTTGTGCTAAATTATGGTAGTGATCAGGTAAGATCTCCAAAGAGAGGCTGAAGTTGGAAATACACTTTTCATAATAGGGAGTGGGTTCCCTAAAAACCTATATCTGCTAAGTGGTACCCAGTGATAGACTAGGTGGTGTGTCCTCAATATAGTTAGTGGTACCCACTAACATAATAGGTCATATGTTCTATATCTATTGAGTAGTACCCCCTAATGGACCAGGGTATGAGTCCTCCATCTACTGAGTGGTACCACATGGTGTAATTTGGCGTGGGTTCTCTATTAGTTGATTGATACCCCTTGAATGACTATGTTATTAATTGTCTATATAATGAGTATTTCCACCATAACTAACTAGGACATAGATCCTCTATAAACTAAGTGAAAACACAAAATGGACTAGGGTAGATGTCCTCTATATGATGAGTGTAACACATCTATCTTACGAGGAAATAGATGTTCTACGGAGTAAGTGGAACCCTTTGGAAACAATAGGTCACATGTCCTCTAATTTTATATTATTCTTACTAAACTATTAAACATTGTTGAGAGGGGATTTTTTCTACACAGATACATTTTCATACAAACACAAGTTGATGGGAATCAAAGATGGACCTCTTAGAACTATAAGAAGACTTATCATCCTAGATTGGGCTATATGATATCAGTGCCCATTATCTCTCATTTGGGTTTGTTAATCACAACATATATACCTTTTGTTCTTTGGATTCATTTGACCACTTTTTTGGGGTTAACTTGACTATATCTATCGTGTCTCCTATTTATCCCCTCTAGTTTTTCAGGCATCGTACTAGGTATGTATATAGTCTCCCCTGCATGGAAATTTACAACATGTGTTGTGACTTATGACTATGATAGACATTTCAGATATGATTTAAGAAAATATTAGAGATACTCAGATGCATTTGATCGCATATGGTGGTCTTGTCTTGGATATATAAATAAATTATTTCCCCATTTTCTTTTCGTGTTGTTTATTGGTGGGGGCATTTCTTCTTATTGAGTGTTTATTTTTTCCCATTTAATATTTATATTTTATTATCTCACCCTATTTATTCACTATAATATATTACATGCATATGTTTTTCTCTAAATGTTACATTATTTTATTATTATTTCTTTACACGTCGTCATGGATATGGTTAGGCTTGTGCATATAGGTACACTTGGAAAATTCCTCTCATAATATTTATTCATTTTGGAACTTTTCTCCATCCCATTACATAGGATGGAGAGCTTGGGGTTGTTTTGTATCAGACATCCACTGGCCATGCGGGCCCTGTTGGGTTAGGTCATTACATCAACTATCAATCAGATTATGTTTTATAGGCTATGGTAAAATTCAATTTAGTATCCAATGACTATTGAAGTCAATTAAAAAAATGTAATGTAAATCTAGGAATATTATTAGTTACAATAGAGGGAGATAACCTATAATATCTTTCTATCACATTGAGATACATTCTAGAAATCCAATCCAAAGGCATAACATCTTGAATTGAAAAAATGATGAAATTTAGTCCAAAAATCAATAGTTACCAAAATAGAAACATAACCTAGAGATTTATTTTTTTTGTAACACCAAAAAATAAATGGATACATTCTATCATTTCTACTCGGGCACAAAAAAAGTCTGAAGAATCCCCATCGATTTTTTTCATATAGAATTAAACTCTTTATGAGAAAGAAATTTCATAATAAACCCATAAATATAGTTCTTTAAACCATACAACCAATAATATTCCCAATGGTACCTATATGTATTATTATTATCAAGATGAATAGAAAAAGAAGATTTGTGAGCTTCAATTAACAATTACTACATTAACGGAGAATTACTCAGAGAATATTACACCTTTTCGAATCTGATATGTACTTCTTTATCAATAGTAATCATAGGAAATTTTCACTTATTTGCTGATGATAAACTTTCATTGAAACTGTAATCTTCCTTCCGAGACTCATTAATATTTTATAATAATTACCAAGGTACTGATACTAGATAAAAAATATAAGGGGTTTCTAAAAACCCACGTTCTGGGACAACAACCATTAAATCATTAACTAAATGGTTATGTTACCAACACATCATGGTTCATGATTCTATATCTTTTTGAATTAAGGAACCATCTAAATTTTTAATTTACATGAATTATTGCTAATCATACAAACATTTTCCCTTTTATTTTATAACTATATTGTTAATCTCATCTTCAACATTTTTTGAGTGAATATATAAATTAATTTTTTTATCAACATTCATTTCACATATTACACCATATAAATGATGCCTCTAAATTTTGAATGAAAAATTCACTATTTCAAGATCATGATCAAGTATAGAGTAATTCTTATAATGTAGTTTTAATTGAACATATTCATATTCATATAAGTAGTAATATATTATCAAGACACAACCAAGTACATTCAATGAAACATTATTTTAAAAAATAAATTCACTATTTATTATTTGCAAGGATAACACTAGGGAATTATCCAATCTTATTTTCAATTTTCAGAAGCTTTTATCACATTCATTTTTATATATGAATTTAACTCATTGTTGTGTTGACATAATTTGTGGGATAGATACCCATGAAAGCTTCTCAATGTACAGTTAGTAGTAACCTAATAATCCATGAAAATATTGAATATTAGTGAAATTTTTGGGTTATAAACATTATTTCAATACATTGTTTTTAGAGGATAAAATATTATTCCATATTTAGATGCAATATTCCTAGGAAAATAAATCTATTTTTTCAAAAGTTCAAATTCCTAAAATATTCCATAAAATATATATTTTTATGTTTTACACAAAATTCCTTAGATGTTTCTCATGTTCCTTATAAATCTGATAATTAATAAAATTTCATCAATGAAACCTATAATTAATTTGTATAAATAATCGTGAAATACTCTATTCATAATATCCATAAGTATTTCAATCATATATTTTTTACTTCAATGACATAAACCCAAACTCATAATGACCAAAAAAATTTAGACATTCCATATTGGGAATTTATTTCTGCTTCCCCATCACATTAATGTTACAAAACAATAGTTCAAATTTTAAAAATAATATATCTCCCTGGATATGATAAAAAAATAATCAATATGTGGTTAAAAAAATACATGTTCTTAATAGTGATGTTATTGAGTTCTCTATAATCAATGAAAATTCTCATTGAAACATCATTTTTTTAAAACATAACATGTCTATTCGAAGGAGATGTATTGGGTGGATGAAACCCTTATCAAGAAATGCATGAGACATAATTTTAAATTATAACAACTCATATGAATCTATTTGATAAGGTGGTTTTGATTTTGTAATAGAATCAAGAACTAACTAAATTATTAAATTAACAAATAAATCTAGTATAACACTAAGAAAATAATCTGAAATAATATATATATATATATATATATATTAATTTACTACACACACACACCTAATTTAAAAAACCTGAATATTTTCATTAATTTGATCAAGAAAAATTTCACTACCATATTTAATCATTTTATAATATTTCTTGTATATTACTAATTGTATGAACTCATTATAAATAAAAACTCACACTGTATGGTCCGATATTTTCTTAATTTGTGTTTTGTTTATGGTTTGACTTGGGCTTCCCCTTTATGTCAAGATAAGAGTTTCTCAAGTACTTGAGATGTCTCAAGGGTGTTCTGAGGGTGTGGGACATGAAGAAGGAGGGGGTAAGGGGATCTCTGGTAAATATGCACAATATGCACATGGTTTCGAAAACAGTGTGAGGGGAGACCATGGAAGCAGTCAAAATCTGCATAGTTTACACACAATCTAAAAATGGTGCGAAATTCCCAGAAAAATATGCAAAGGGGATGTTTTTTGGGAAGTAGATCCCACACGGATTGCATAAGGTTTGGAAAACAATTCTAGTAAACCAAAAAAGTTGGAAAAATATACATATTTACAAAATGTCCCTAATGGGTTTTTTATTCCCAACTCAGTATTTCTTCAATTTATTCATCCTTCAAACCGAGTGATGATTCCTGCTTCCAATATCTTCGAATAGGTTGATTTCCCTGGTTGCTAGGCCATTTTGGACACTGTTGGTTTCATATCGAAGATTTAGGTATGTTTTATCCTCACATACCTTCCTATTTTCGTATTAGAGATTGTGGTTTCTTCCATCTCCTTGTGAATATCTAAAACCCTCATTTTTGTGTGAGTTTTAGGATGGTACTTGAAGGTGTGTTTGAATATGGATCCAAGTCTATCATTAAGAGTGTGTTCAACATCAGATTCTAGGTAGGTGGTCTAAAGGATATATCCCATTGTTTTGATATAGATTTTTGCATTTGTGTTTGGATTTAGACTGTCTCTTATTGTCTGTTGGTTTCATTGAGTATCATTGGGAAAATCTGGAGTCTAAATGATTCACATGAAACCCTCAAAATCCTTTTCGGATGCGTAGGGGATGAGATGACCATTTTATGACCACCCATGGGTTGCGCCCGCATTTCCATACCAAGAGAGTCGTAAGGGTTTTGTGAATGATTGCCGAATAATAATTTTGAACCCATGTCAAACATGTTTTAATGGTAGATTAAGTTGAAAATGTAATGATGATAAATATGCCTATGGAGAAAATACCATAAGATGTTATTTAAATAAAATGATAATGGGTGATTATGTTGAAAGAGATTATGTCAATGGATTCATGAATTTCCATTTGATATGCCTAAGTGGATTAGGGAATAGTAAATGTTGAACTGGTAATTTGATGATGGAATTTGAAATGGGGAGTACATTATTGGGTTTTAGTAAGTAAATGGACGAATGTGTTGAATGGGTTAATACATGGGAATTGTGTAACACATAATGGTTGAAATTAATTAGTGGTTTGGTAATGAGACATGAGAATTATACCTGAAATGCATAAGTGGGTAAAATCTTGTGAACTAATATATGGGATACATGGGTTAATGAATTTTCATTGATGAATTTGGATAAGGCATAGGGGTTGTTAAATAAACATAATGTGTTAAGGAATGAGAATGGGAATTTGGATAGATGTATATGAAATATAATTGGTAAATGTGTTAACGGGTTATGGAATGATATAAATTCCCATGTTGTTGTCATGTATTGTAAATTCTAATGTCAATGAATATGGTGGTTCTATTATGGTAAAATTGTGGTGACTTGATTAATAAGGATGTGCACATGGAATGGTAGAGTTGGGTATTTACATGAGGTTCTAGACCCACGGGTCATGTTAGACTGAGGATCTCAAGTCCACCGCAAAATGCATGGGTTAGGGAAGGGGATAGAAGATCTATTCCCCTAATGATTGCATTCTACCAGGACCAAAGATTTGAGGTGAGGATAATGTGGTGATGAGATATGTGGATCTATATTGAGATAGAGACCTGATTAATTTGCCCAATTCATTGTGATTTATTTCCTAAGACCATTGTGTATATTAAATTTATTCTTCAACTAGGGAACATATGATTAAATTGATTGAATAAATAAGGTGTTATAAGAAATGAAAATAGTATAAATGCTACTCATGAAACAAATGAACCTTGTTATCAAATGGTACCCTAGTTAACCTTATTTAGATACCATTTATTATGTACTTGTATGCACTATCTATTAGAATGGATATTTTAGAGACACCATTAGTGGTGGCCTACTCAGTTTTGTACTCACACCCTACTCGGACCACTATTGGGTACCCGTGTAGATCTATTGGATATATGTCTAAAAATGTAAGAGGACCTACATGGAGAAGTTTTGGTTTGGCTCGTGTTGTTCATGAGGAAGGATCATGAATTAATTTCTGGACATATTTGGAGATTATTTGTTTATCTTACATTTTGGTTTCATTCACTTTTCACTACTGGAATGACATTACATTATTGTATTTGGTTTTTGGTTTGTAGCCCTTTTTGGGAAATGCTAGGTTATTCATTTTTTTTGGTTATTAATATTTTTTATTCTATTTATATTGTATTCTTCTGTGGCATGTACTGATAAATAGGGTATAGTCTCCCCACGTAGCTTATTGGACCCTCACAGTTATTCGACAACCTTTATCATACAGGGAGGCACATTGGAGGGTATCTAACAACCTTGCTCGGAGCACTAGTTCAGTGGATTCCCAATCAGGGCTGTTAAAACGTGGTATTAAAGGAGTTATTTTCACTTTTTAACCATTTCGGGATGTAAGAAAGGATATTAGGATGTTTCATGCCTTGGTAATGAGCATGTGATTTGGAGTAGCTAACCAATCTACGAGGGAGAACACAAGTCACCCTGGGTGGGAATTGTTGTTCTTGATGTGTGTTGTTACAGTTGAATGATATTTCACCATTGGATGATGCACATGCTATGTGATTTTATTGATTTATGATTATAGGAACCCAGACGAGATGAGTGTATGGGGCGTAGAGAGTAGATTGTTTTATACTTAAATGACTAATATGAGTAAAATTATGCTTCATACTGTTAATGAAAGTGGTTGAATGTAAAAATTCAAATGAATAGTTAACTAATATTCTGTGTAATAAATTTTTTTGACCAGGTTAATGTTTTGTGTTGTGATAAATTGGAAAGCCTTTTTTTGTGTCTAAAAGAAAATGGGTTGCACGATGATGGTTAAATTTTTACCGAATTTTTCCTAAATAATGGTCTAAATGAATAAAATTTTTGTTTATAGAAAGTTTTGAAATGAGAAATTTTCAAAGAGGGGATGATTAATGTTATAAAAGAAGAATTGTGTCGAAGATGTTTTGGAAAAAGACTTGTGATTAAGTGAATTGGTTAACCCATGTAGACCATGACTACGGTAGGTATGGTAGAGGGATATCTTCTATGTGTGATGATGACCATTGGGATAGATCATGAAGAATGGTTTGATTAATGTTGATAGATTGAGACCATTTACATCTATGGTTAATTATGATTGGTCATTCTTCATAGCGTCGGGTGAACGATAAGTTAAAAAATGGGGATTATTTAGTTCAATGATACGTAGACTTTTTGTGGTCAGTTAACCATTTTTCATGTAGTTTGAGGCAGTGAGTGTGCCATCATTTGAGAATTTGGATTTGGAGTGTGAGGACTTGGCGATTGTGATATGTCATAAGGGGGTGTGTTTAGGGACCTCTTGGTAGGGTTGTTGCCTTGGTCTTGAGAGGAGTTGTTCAGTAATGTGGTCAGGTGAACTATAATGGTTTATGATTGCACAGAGTACATGTGGGACCCAAAGGATGGTTCCTAGTTCATATTGACCTTGTGAGTAGAGACCTTGCGGGTTGTGTCAGGAATCTTTGATAGGTTGTTTTTCTCGTTGTGCTGATGAATGTGTACACCTTTGGTGTGGAAAATATAGTAGATGGTTGTTTGGTGTGCTATACATAATGTGCATCAGAATGGGTGTGATAGTTCCATTCATGAGCATTTCTTTCTCTGTATCATGATATGTGTGGTTTGGAGATGGGAATAATAGCTTATCCAAGTTGTGACTCGAGTCTAGGGAGTTGGTATCATTCATCCTTAATGGTGACCCATGAGAGAGGTTGGAAAAGGATTATAGTGTTTTTGGGTTTGTGTTGCACATGTAGATGTTTTGGACATTGACAGTGGGATTTAGAGTGCCCCATGGTGCAGGATTGGACTCGAAGACATAGTGGGATTGTTGATGGTTGGTTGTGGATCTCGAGTTTGGGTTATGCGATGATAGTTTCAGAAAATAAAAGGTACCTAATGGGAGGTTAGACTATAAGATAAAGTCCCTTTGAATATGAAGGAGGAGAGTTGCATCCGAGGTGGTGTCAATGAAATCTAAGTACCACCATGTTTTGGTAAATTATATTGTGGTGTCTGGTTCTTGCCTAGGGGAAATACAATGTTTCTGATATGAGGTGAGGTATGTTTCGAAGTGTTTTATAGTATGGATTCTTGATTCACCTATGTGGATGATGTTTGATGGAGGTCTAAAAGTTTATTTAGAGTATAAAATAAAGGGTGGTGAAGTGCAGTTATATACTTTCGCTCGATGGTGACACCCGAGGTGAGGCTGCTCACATGGATGAAAATGTTTGTATGAATGGTTCAATTGTTGGGTGAGATGCAGATTTCACCATAGGGAAGATGAGACTGACTAACCAAGATATATGTTTTTTTATTTTAATGAGTGATAGGATATACACATGTCAAGGTTGATTTCTGAGATACTATTCATTTGATTGGTGTGGTATACTGTTGTGCTTTTGTTGTTAGCCATCAGGGACACATCAGGAGAACTCGAGTGGTGTGGTGGATTTTGTGCTACAAAAAGGCCAGTTTACAGTTTCTTTGTTATTTTTTCATGGATTTATGGTTAAACATGGAAAGAAATACCTCCAGAGTGGTGGTGGTTAAGTATTGATTAAATGCGTTCGACATGGAGGCCAAAAATCCATGGCAAGTCATGGTGTCCCACAGTTCGACATTATAGATGGATTAGTTGGAGGTGATGTTCTTTGATTACTTATTACCATACCTCATCTTGTGACGGGAATTCCCAATATGTTGACATCATCCCAGGTACGTTGAGATGCTCTAGCTCATGCCAAGATACATGAATGTGTTTGGTTGGATGAGGGACATTTTGCTGTGTACGCTAATAGAATTGGTCTATTTTGAGCTTTATGGTGGAATGTACACCCCCACTGGCTTAGGGTGTGGTCCTCGGGATGGAATGAATGATGTAAAATTTCATTGTTTCCTTTCACGGAAGATGATAATTGGCATTGGGTGACATTTGTTTTCATTTTTTTCGGAAAAACGTGATATCAATGTCTACATTTTGGCGTTTGGCTTCTATTTGAGATTAAGAAATGGTGGTTGGAATCCCTCTTAATAGATGTGGTAATAACAATACTGAGGTGTGGAGTGATAAGTCAGTCCTAGATGTGGAGAAGAGGGAATCAAGTCAACACATTGGAACCAGGGTTCTAATGAGGAACTAGTGAGGTTCATGTCAGGTTATTTAGAGAAGAATGTGGGCTTTGGACATGGTTCTTGAAAAGACAAGTGTTGGATTGAGCTCAGGGTGCTTCCATGTGAGGCTTATGATGTCTATGCTGAGTCGTAGAAGGGTGTGTTTGGATAGGACAACAGGTTGTGGAATGAGAATTCCCGAACCTATAACTCCAACAAAGATTAAGGTTAGACTCATGTAATTTTCCCTTGTGTGGTTTTGAAACATTGTGAAGTTGAGGGTAATGTGGCCATGTTATGTGGTGTCGTGACAAGGGTGTAGCCCGATAATGTTCTGTAGGACGGTAATGTAGTGTTGATGTAATTATATCAGAATTCAGAAAATGACCTTAGTGGGTGTGGTGATAGTGACCCACCTCAGGGTTCATGTTTAGCATAAATTGATATTGAAACAAAGTTGTACCTGTGTGAGGTCATGTTGATCATTTCCCATAGATGGATGGTGCATGAATGTCCTCTTGAATGGTTTCGATAGTGTGGATGGCTGTCAATTTTGCGTAATTCCCTATGGATTCTTTGGCCTGGTGACTTGGTACATGTTTGGTGGTGGAAATGTTGGATTTATTTCAGGTGGTTCTTCATTGATGGAGGAGGTTCCATGTAACTGGGAATGTTGGAGAGAACCATATCAGATAAATAGTTAGTTGATGATGTGATTAGAGTTTTGAGTTGGAAGGACTCGAGTGGTCACCATTCATGTGAGTAGGCCCTGGTAGAGAGCTTTTTCACTAGTTTAGTTAGTTGAGTACCTGAGAGTTTAGCAAGTAATTTTGTTGTATTGTCGTGGAATGAAATGTTCAGGAAACGTCATTGGATGGACCGTGTGTTTTCCTCCGAGTGATATCGGGTGTGTCACCGTTAGATTATGGAAAATTGAGGAAAACGGATGCCAAACATTTTGGGTCATGAGTTATAAAGATAATCGGGCCAATGATGTGTCGATTGGTTTTTCCTTTATGATGTGATTCTATGTGTAAAGTTTCCATGTTTTGTGAGTAAGGTTTAGGTGCCTATGATTTTCCCTTGAAGTTCTCATGGTGGGAATGGTTTAAGTGGATGCATCCTTCAAGAGTTTTTTGCACGTGTTGTGGTTGTAGTGAGGACGGTTTGAGGGGATAATCTGTTACATTGTTTCATGTTCAATGGGATTTGTGATGAGAAATCAGAAACATGAAAAGAGGAAATGTATGGGAAAGCCTAGTGTAATGGCCTTTAGTTATGGTGGCTTTATGATTCCTAAAAGAGTGGATCGAGGATGAGCCTTTATCAGGTGGGGAGGTTGTAAGGTCTTGGATTGTCTTAAAGTGTGTACTATTAAAGTTTTAGCTTGTTTCTCCCCTATGTGCCTAGATAAGTGTTTCTCGTGTCCTTGTAAAGGCACATGGGTCTTCCACGGGTGTGGGACATGAAAAAGTGGGGCAATGGGGGTTCTCAAATAAAGATGCATAGTTTGCGCATGGTTTGAATAATCAAATGAGGATAGACTTTTTAGGAAATAGGAATCTGAATAGTTTTCACCCATTCTGTAAAATCATGCGAAGCGTGTGTTTTTTGGGATGTATCTCCCTCATAGTTTTCACACTGTTTGTCTAATCGTGCAGGTAAACCATGTGGTCTGGAAGTTTGAGAAAATTAAAAAATTACCATGATTGGATTTTTATTCCCAACTCGGGATTTCCCCCTTATTCCTCCTACAACACTAGTGACTATCCAATCATCCAAGATATTTATATGAGTCATTCTAACTCATTTCTAGAACATTTTGGATGTTAATGGTTGTGGATCGATCCTCCGGGTATGTCTAATCCTCTCATCTCTTTTCTTATTTGGATTACGATTTGTGGTTTCTTACATTTCCTTCTGATGCTCTAAAAGACTTTTTTTGGGTGAGTATTAGGTTAGTCATTCAAGGGATGTTTGAATCAGGATCCAAGTCTACAATTAAGTGTGAGTTCATCGTCATATTCCAGGTAGGTGGTCAACATGTTATATCCCAAATTTTTTTATTGATATGTGCATGTGTGATGGGATTTAACCTATTTTTTTTTGTGTTTTGGTTTCCATGAGTATGATTGGGTATATCAGGTGTCTTAATGATTCTGTGGAAACCCTCAAGATCCCAGTTGGATGCGTAAGGGAGTACTTGACCATTTTACTAGCACCCATGGGGTGCACCGACATTTTCATACATATAGAGTGGTAAGGGTTAAGTGAATGATTGCCGAATAATAATGTGGTATCTATGTCGAACATGTTTTAATTGATGATTATTCTATAAATGGAATTACGATAAATATTCCTAGGTAGATAAGGGCATAAGATGTTTTTGGAATGACATGAAAATGGGTAATATAGTTGACTAAAATTATGTGCATTGTTTCATGAATTTTGTTTAGAAATTCCTAACAGGATTAGGGCACAGTAAGTGGTGAACTGTTTATGTGATGATGTAATGGGAAATGGGGAGTTTGTCAATTATATGTAATAACGAAGTGGATGAATGTGTTGAATGGGTTAATACATGGTAATGGTGGCACACATAATGGTTGAATGTAATTATTGGTAGGGTTAGGAAATATGAGAATTGTACTTGAAATACATCAGTGGTTAAATTCTAATTAAATGAAAAATCAGATAAATGGGTTAATGAATGGTCATTGTGGAATTTGGATAAGGCATTAGGGTTATTGAATACACCTAATGGGTTAAAATTTGGGAATGGGAATTTTGATAGATGGTTATGAATTATAATTGGTAAATGTGTTAATGTGTTATGGTATAATATTAATTCTTGTGTTTTTATCAAGTATTTTGAATTCTAGTGGCATTGAATATGCTGGTTGTTTTATGGTATGTTTGTGGTGACTTGAAAAATAAGAATGTGCACCTGACTTGGTAGAGTCGGTTATTGACTCATGGTTATAAACCCACAGGTTGAGTTAGACCATGGATCTAAACTCCACCCCAAAATGCACAGATTAAAGATGGGGACAAAGGCTTTATTCCCCTAACAGTTTCATTCCCCCCAGACTGAGGTATCGAGGTAAAGATAATGTGTTGATGTGATACATGGATCCCTAGTGAGACATGTACTTGAATTATTTCCCCTATTCATTGTGAATAATTTCGATAGACCCCTGTGTAGATGATATTATTGCCTATCCCAGGGAATATTTGATCAAAGGGATGGAGTAATGAAGGCGGAATAAAAAATGGAACTTCGATAAATCCTAGTCATGATTTAAATGAACCTATTTAACTAATGGAACTCGAGTTGTCCTTGTGTACATAGCCTTTATTTCTTATAATAATTCACTTTCGATTAGACTGGATATTTTGTAGACACCATTGGTGGTGGCCTACAGATTTTTTTACTCACATCCTACTTGGGTTGTCATTGGGCACCCAAGGAGATCTCTTGGTTGCAAGTCAAGATAAGGGAAGTGGCCCTACATGAAGAAGTTGATTTGGGCTCGGGATGTCATGGGGAAGGATACAGACATACAGTCATGACCTATTTAGAGTTTAGTAGTTTTCTTTCTTCTGTGATTCATTAACATTGTAGTACTAGTATGAGATGACATTATTGTATTTGATTTCTGGTTTGTACCCCTTTTTGGGGAATTATTGGTTATTAATTATTATTGGTTATTCATATTGTTTCAATTATTTATATTGTGTTCTATTATGGATTGCACTGATAAAGAGGAAATATTCTCCCTTCTTGACTTATTGGACACTCACTACTAGATGGAAACCTATTGCGTATGGGGAGTTGAGATTGAGGTCATGTATCGACCAAACTCAGAGCACTGGTTTAGTGGCATCCGGGTTGGGGATTTTACAAAGTGGTATTAGATGAGTTCTTTTCTAATTCGTACTATTTGGGGATGGCTGAAAAGTGATAGGGATGTGTCGGGCCTTAGTAATGAGAATGTTCATGGGAGTATATAACCTATGTACGATGGAGGACCCAAGTCACCCTAGTTGGGAATTATTTTTCTTGATGTGTTTTGTTACAGTTGAATAATATTACAACATTGGTTGATGCACATTCTTTTTTATTTTATTTTTGAATTATGATATTTCTCTCATTTCCAGGATGGCATTAGGTTGTGCATTCATACATCATTTTAGGAACATAAGGATATACATGGAATGAATCGTTATAGGCACACACACGGGATGGGTGTTCGTTGAGTAGAGAGTTGAATTCATTTTATATCCTTGGTAAATATGAGGAAAATGATTCTTAAAATTGGTAATTAATGATTGTGAATGAAAAGAGTGAAAATGAATATTTAATTAATATCATGTATAAAGAAATTATGTGACCAGGATAATGTTTTCAGATGTGATAAATTATAAAGGTTGTTTTAGTGTCTAAAAGAAAAAGGGTCACCTGATGATGGTAAAACTATTAATGATTTTTTCCTTAATAAAGGGGTAAATGAATCAAAATGATGACTGTAATATGTTTTTAAATGATAAATGTTCTAAGAGGTAAGGAATTGTGTTTTAAAATAATAATTGGGTCGTGGGGTGCTGATGAAAGATATTTGATTAAGTTAATTGGTTACCCCATGTTGACCATGACTATGATAGGTTTGGTAGAGTGTTGTGTTCTATGTGTAGTGATTACTGTTGGGATAGAGTGTGAAGAATGGTTCGTTTAAGTTTGATAACATGGGACCTTTTCCATATATGGTTAAATCTTGTTGGTCATTCTTCAAAGCGTCGACGGAATGATAAGTAAAAAAATGGGGATGATTGAGTTCAAATGTGGGTATCCTTTTTGTTGTTAGTTTATCTTTTTTCGTATAGTTTTGGGTAGTAAGAGTTCCCTAGTTTCAAGCATTGGATTTGGATTGTGAGGCATTTTTAGTTGTGATATGGACTTGGTGGTGTGTTTAGGGAACCCTTGGTAGGTTTGTGGCCTTAGGGTTGTGATGTGTTGTTCGATATTGTGGTGAGGGAAATATCATGGTTAATGACCACACAATGTATGTGTGGGAACCTAAGGCTGTTGTCAAGGTCTTGGTGACCTTGTGTGTAGAGACCTTTCGATTTGCGTCTGGAATATGGGAGAGTTTTTTTCTCTTGGTGTGGATGAATTAGTACACCTTTCGTGTGGACGCTCGAGAAGATGGATGTTTTGTGTGATAGTAATAATGTGCATCGAAATTGGTGTATGAGTTCCATTCACGGTCATTTAGTTATTCATATCACGATTAGTATGGTTTAGATAGAGGACCAATGGCTTCTCCTAGTTGTGATTCTAGTCTAGGGAGTTGGTATCATTCAACCTTCAAGGCGAACTATGAGAGAGGTCAGATAGGGTTTCTCGTGTTTTTGGTTGTGTGCCTCACATGTAGATCTTTTGGACTTTTATTAGCGGGCCTCAGAGTGCTCCATGGTACAGGATTGGCCTTGCGGGGTAAGTGGGAAGGTTGGTGGATGGTTGGGCCTCTAGAGTTGTGGTTATATGATGATAGTTTCAGAAAATCAAGGGAATCTTGTGGGTGTATTGAAAACTGGTGCTAGTTCCATGGAATATGAAGCATGAGAGATGCTTTAGAGGTGATGTCAATGAATGCTAAGAACTAACATGTTTTGGGAAATTGAATAGTTCTTCCTAGTTCTTTCTTAAGGGAACCCTAGTGTATTTGATAGAAGGTAAGGTATGTTTTGATGGGTGGTATAGTATGGATGCCTAATTCCCCTATTTGGATGACAATTACTAGAGGTCTCAATGTTTATTTGGAGTAGAAATGAAAGGGTGGATGGAGTGCAGTTATATTCTTTCGCTTTATGGTGACACCCGAGTTGAGGGTGATCACGGGGATGAACTTGTTTATATGAAGGGATTTTTTGTTGGGTAAGATGAAGAATCCACCATAGTGATTATGTGGTTTACTAACCATGATACACATTTAGTAATGTGAATGGGTGATGGGATATACACAAGTTAAGGTTGATTTGTGAGAGATTGTGGGTTTGATTTCTGTGGTAGACTATTGTGATTTAGTTGTTAGTCGTTACAAATTCATCAGAATAACTCAAGTGATGTGGTAGAATTAGTGCTACCAAAAACATTGTTTTATGGCTTCTTGGTGATTTTTTCATGGAGCGATGGTTAAACATGGTTAGAAATATCACCTAAGTGGTGGTGCTTAAGTGTCGATGAAATGTGTTTTACATGGAGGCCTGAAATCATTGGCAGGTCCGGGTGTCCCATAGTTTGACATGAGAGATGAGTTAGTAGGTGATGGTTTTATACAAATAATTCATATCATACCTCATCCAGTCACGAGCAATCAAAACATCGTAACATCATTCCGGGTACATTGAAAAGATCTGGATCATGCGAAGATACATGATGGTGTTTGGTTAGATGAGGGAAATTATGATGTTTACACTCATGGAAGCGGGAAATTTTGAACTTGATGGTGGGATGTACACCACTTATGGCTTGGTTTGAGGTCCTCAGGATAGACCTAATGATGAAAATTTCATGGGTTCCTTTCATGGAAGCCGATAATGGGCACTGTGTTACATTCGTTTTCACGTCTTTTGAAAAATCTTGACAGCCATATCTATGTTTTGGGGTTCGGTTTGTGTTTGTGTGTTTTAAATTGTGCTTGGAATCCCTCTTAAGTGTAGTGGTAACAAAACACTTGAGTTGGGGAGTGATAAGTCCGTCCTAGATGTTGAGAAGAGAACATCGAGTCAACGTAGTGGCATTGGTGTGCTAATGAAGAACCTATGAGGAGCATGTTACGTTCCTCAGATAGGCTTGTGGGCCTTGGATGTGGTCTCTGAAGAACCAACTATCTTCTTGAGCCTAAGGTGTTATTTGGAATTATTTTTATGTCTATGATGAGTCATAGAAGGGTTTTGTTGGATATGACAATAGGATATGGAAAGAGAAGTTAAGGTCCTATAAATCCAATGAATATTGGGATTTGACTCAGGTAATTTTCCCTTTTGTTGTTTTCAAATGTCATGAAGTTGTGTGTACCTTGGACAAGTGATGTGGTGTCATGCCATGGGTGAAGCCTGATGACGGTCTAAAGGGAGGTAATTCCATGATGAAGGAATTCTACCAGAATTCAAGAAATGACCTCAATTGGTGTGGTGAGAGTGACCCACCTCTGAATTCATGGAGTAGCATAAAGTAAATTTGAAACAAATTCGTAGATGAGTGATGTCAATTTGCTATTAGTCATTGGATTGATAGTTTTGGAATTTCCTTCCGAGTAGTTTTGTCATCGTGGATGGGGTCCAATTAGGGAAATTCCCTATAGATGCTTAGGCATGGTGGGTTGGTATGTGTTAGGCGATGGGAGTATCTGGTTGTGTTTTGGTGGTCCTTAGTTGATGGAGGAGGTTCCTAGAAACTGGGAATGGTAGAGATAACCATACCAGATAAATGGTTTGTTTATTAAATGATCATAGTTTTGGGTTGGAAGGACCCGATTGGTCACCGTTCGAGTGATTTGGTGGAGTTTGAGAGCTTTGGAAGTTGATTAGCTGGTTGAGTACTTGGGAGTTTTGTGAGGCATTTTGTTGCATTGTTGCAGAATGAAATCTTCAAGAAACTTCATTGGAAGGCTTAGTTTTTTTCCTCCGAGTGATACTGGGTTTGTCAACATTAATGTTTTGAAAATAGAGGAACTGTGTAGCAAAGTGATTTGGGTCATGAGTTATATAGAGAATCAGGCTGATGTGGTGGCGATTGGTTCCCCCCATGATGTGGTGACATTGTGTGTTAAGTTTCCATTTTTTGTGAGATAGGTTTAGTCACTAATTTTTTCCCCTTGATGTTAAGATGGTGGGTATGGGTGAATTAGATGAATCCATGAAGAGTTTTTAGCTCGTGTTGTTGTTTTAGTGAGGAATGGTTGAGGGGCATGTCCATGCCTTTGTTTAATGTTCTAAGTTCATTGTGATGTGAAATCAGAGACATGGAAAAGGAAAATGTATAGAAAATCCTATTGGAATAGCCATTAGTTATATAGGAATAGTGGTACTTGGAATAGATGCTCGAGGATGAGCTGTTATAAGGTGGGGAGGTTGTAAGGTCTCAGATTCCCTTAAAGTGTGTTTTGTTTATGTTTTGGATTTGGATTCCCCATTGTGGATATATAAGCGTTTCCCAAGTCATTGATATGGCTTGGGTGTGTTTTGGGGGTGTAGGGAATGAAAAATGGGGGGGGGGAGGCGCTCCTTGGGAAATCCATAAGGTTTGCCCATGGTTTTCAAAATCATGTATGGGGAGACCGTGCGAGAAGTAGCAATCTTCACAGTTTGCATAGGGTATATAAAACTATGAAAAAATACTATAAAATAGGGTGAAGTGAGTGTTTTATGGGAAGTATCTCCGGCACGGTATGTAAATGGTTTGGAAAACCAGGTGGGTAAACTCTACAGCCAGGAAACATTGTGAAAATTACAATATTTCTATAACAATATTCTTATTCCCAACTCAGGATTTCTCCCCCTTCTCCCTCTTTCAACAATATTGACAAGAAAAGCTTACAAGATTTTAGGAGTGGTAGATATACCTATTTTCTAGGCCGTTTTGGATTTCGTTGGTTTTGGATCAATGCTCAGGATAATTCTAATCCTCTCCTCCCATCCCTTTTTTGGATTAGGGTAGGTGGTATCTTCCATACCATTATAAATCTATAAAACACTCTATTTCTTGTAAGTTTTATGTGGGGACTTCAAGTGGTGTTTCAATCTGGATCTAAGTCTATGATTAAGAGTGCGTTCATCTTTAGATTTGAGGTAGTTGGTCTACAAGTTACATTCCATATTTCTGTTATGGAGTTCTTCATGTGTGTTGGGGTTTACCCTATCTCTTATTGTGTGTTGGTTTCTTTGAGTATGATTGGGTAAATTTGGTGTCTAAATGATCCCCTTGAATCCCTCACAATCCCTGAGGGATGCATAGGGGATGATTCGACCATTTTACGGCCACCCATGGGTTGCACAAACATTTCCGAACCTAGAGAGTGGTAAGTGTTAAGTGAATGATTGCCGAATCATAATGTGGAACCCAGGTCAAACATGTTTTAAGGTTTATTAAGTGGTAAATGGAATGATGGTATGTTTTTATATGAAGATAAGGGCATAAGATGTTGTTCTACTGAAATAAAAATGGGAAATTAGGATGAAGGATATTATGTCAATTTTTACTTCAATTTTGGTTATAAATCTCTAAGGGGATTAGGACATAGTAAATAGTGAACTTGTAATTAGATTATGGAATGTGAAATTGGATGTATGTTAATGGTTTGTAATAAGTAAATGGATGAATGTGTTGAATGGGTTATTACATGGGAGTTGTGGTAAGCCTAATGGTTGAATGTAATTAGTGGTTGGGTTAGGTGATATGAGAATTGTACTTGAAATTAATAAGAGGGTAAACACTTATGAACTGATAAATGGGCTAAGTTGGTTAATGAATGGTCAATGATGAATTTGTCAACGGCATAAGTGTTGTTAAATACACTAAATGGGTTAAGGCACCAGAATGTTAATTTGGATAGATGGCTATGAATTATAATTGGAAAATGTGTCAATGGGTTATGGAATGATATTAATTCCCATGTAGTTCTCATGTATTGTGAATTCCAATAGCAATGAATATGATGGTTGTGTTATGGTATGGTTTTGGTGACTTGATAAATAGGCATGTGCACATGGCTTGGTAGAGTTGGGTATTGTCTTGAGGTTCTACACCCATGGGTCGAGTTATACCGAGGCTCTAAACTCCACCCCAAAATGCATAGGTTAGGGATGGGGAGAGAGGCTTTATTCCCCTAACAGTTTCATTCTTCCCAAACTGAGGCTTCGAGGTGAGGATAATGTGTTGATGTGGTATGTGGATCCCTAGTGAGATAAGGACATGATTTATTTCTGCAATTCATTATGATTGATTGACATATACCCTTGTGTATAAGATAATTAGGCCTAACCTCGGGTACATGGGACAAAATGGATTGAGTAATAAAGGTAGTATAAGAAATGGAATTGGGATAAATGCTATTCGTTAAATAAATGAACCTTATTAAGTAATGGCAGCCATGTTTTCCTTGTTTAGATGCCATTTATTCTGTAGATGCATGAACTATATATTCGAATGGATATTTTGTAGACACAGTTGTCAGTGGCATAGTGTTATTTGTACTCACACCCTTCTCGGGCCACCGTTGGGCTCCTGAGAAGATCACTTGGTTGCATGTTAGGATAAGGGTAGAGATCCTACATGATGAATTTGAGTTGGGATTGGGATGTTTCTGGGGAAGGATCTAGACTAACAGTCGAGACCCGTTTGGAGTTTAGTTGTTTATCATACTTTTGGGTTTCAATGATTTTTCACTACTAGTATAACATGACATTATTTATTTGATTTTTGGTTTGTACCCCACTTTGGGAAATGCAGGGTTATGCATGTTTATTAGTTATTCCTAGTGTTTTGGACATTTATATTGTTTCCTGTTGAGTATTTCATTGATAAAGATGGTATAGTCTCAACATATGACTTATTAGACCCTCACATCTATTCGGCAACCGCTGCCATATGGAAAGGCACACTTGAGGTCATTTAATGACCCGACTTAGAGCACTGAATTAGTGGCTTCCGAGTTGAGGACAATACAAAGTGGTATCAGTAGAGTTCTTTTCTCTTTCGTACTATTTTGGGATGGTAGATAAGATATTAGGATGTGTCGAGCCTTGGTAATGAGCCTATGATTTGGATTATCTAACCCATGTACATGGGATAACCCATGTCACCCTAGGTGGGAAATGTGGTTTTGGATGTGTTCTGTTATAGTTGAATGATATTTCACCATTCGGTGATGCACATGTTGTGTGATTTGATTGATTTATTATATTTCTATCATTTCCATAATGGCATGAGGATGGGCATTCATGTTTCATTTTAGGCAACAAAATATATAGCTTCCTTGAATCGTCATAGACACACACATGAGATAGGTGTTTGAGGATCAGAGAGTAGAATACATTTTTCATACTATATATGTATGAATAAATTGATGCTTAATAATGGTAATGAATGTTGGTGAGTGAAAAAAATTCAAATGACTAGTTACGGAATGTCTTGTATAAATAAATGTTGGGACTAGGTTTATGTTTTGAGTTGTGAAAAATCCTATAGGTTGTTTTTTTGTCTAAAAGAAAAAAGGTTGCATGATGACGGTAAAATTGTTAATGAATTTTTCTAGGTTATGTGTAAATGAATTAAAATGATGATCATAACATGTTGTGAAATTGAAAATACACCAAGGGGGAAGGAATCGTGTTGTAAAAAAAGAATTGGGTTGAAGAGTTGTTGAGGAATGACTTGTAATTAATTGAATTGGTTACCCCATGTTGACCATGACAGTAGTAGGTATGGTAAAGGGTAGTGTTCTTTGTGTGATGATGGCATTTGGGATAGAGAATGAAATATTGTGATACATTTTACATCTATTTATAAATCTTGTATGCCATTCGTCAATGCGTTGGGTGAACGAAAATTTAAAAAAGTGGGGATTATTGAGTTGAAATGTTGGTATCCTTTGTGTTTTCAGTTGACCATTTTCATGTAGGTTGGGGTAGAGAGAGTGACCTAGTCTGAGACTATGGATTTGGATACTGATGCCTTGCTAGTTGTGATATGGCCTAGGTGGTGTATTTAGGGATTCGTTGTTAGGGTTGTTGAATTGGGGTTGCAAGGAGTTGTTTGATAATTTGGGTTAGGGAAATCTCATAGTTCAAGACCATATGGATAACGTGTGGGACCCTAAGGATACTTCCAAGGTCTTGGTGACCTTGTGAGTAGACACCTTGTGAGTTGCAACTAGATTCATGGAGAGGGTGTTTGGCTAGTATTACTGATGACTATTCACACCTTTGGTGTGGAACCTAGATTAAATTGTTGTTCTGTTCACTAGGCATAGTGTTCATTAGAATGGGAGTGAGAGTTCCATCGAGGAGAATTTCATTATTCATATCATGATTATTATGGTTTGAAGAGATGTCCAATGGTTTCTATGGGTTGTGACTGTAACACCCAAGACTTTTATGAGAAATATTTTGTTTTTATGTTAGATAAATCATTAAAGTAATCTTTCACTACACACAACACTAGCATGGCTTGCTTTACACGCAACCACGTCCTTCCTCGATAGCTTGCATCGTACGCAATACCGAGTTTCAGTAAACAACGGTATGCTATTAAAATATTATTAAAACTAGCCATTATGAATAGTATTAACTAAATTTTTAATTTTATAACATTTTAATTCAACTTATACATTTTCTAGAATGAGGTATAAAAGCAAAATCAGTTTTTTTGGATAATAGATGTATTTTTCAAAAAATGCAGTTTTGCCACATTTTGATGGCGCACCCACATTAAATATAGTTTTTGACATGTTTATAAGTTCAATTGGACAAAATAAAATTCTTATTTTGAATCAGGGTATAAAAATTTACTTTGGATAAATTTTTGATATTTTTCTGATAACATTTATATTTTGATGAATAGTAAAAATATGCTAATTTTTAATTAAAAACAAATTTTTTCATCAAGATTATTTATATGGATAAATTATAATATTGAATGGTTTTAAAGTATAAATAAAATATATTTTTACCATTTAATATAATTTATGTCATTAGCATTAATTTCACATTAAATTCATAGGTAAAAACATTTAAATCTTTGGCAATGTTTGAACTTCTAAAACCTGTTTTCTAAACAACGGGATTTATTTTAAATTAATTACTACAACTTATATGTTTTGAATTTTGAAAAATGGATTCCATATTCAGAATCAGTGGGTCCAAATTTTGTTAATAGGCTACTTTTTATTTTTGGGCATTATGAATAGTAACTAAGGTAAATTTTATTTACCACAGTTAAAGGTAAATCGGGTAAATAAGGGTAAATATAAGATTATAAAATTACCCTAACACCTGCCAAAATCCTATTGGATGACTAAAAATCGACCCATATCACCTAATGGTCGGATTAGATTCATTTAATGGACTTTTGTCTATGAAAATAATTTAATTATTATAAAAACCAAAGAATGTGACAACATGTCACTTTCTTAAATCTTTTAGGTAGACTAATTTTAATTTAGTGATAAACTTAATGAAACTTCGAAAATGAATAGTATTCAGAAATATAATACAATTATCTACATCATAGGAATTTATTTAGAATTTTTTGGGATTAAATAATTATCATTAATTATGACACAATAGGGATGTTCAAATAATTTTATTAATTAAAATATCAAATAAATGGTTTTAAAAATATTAAAATAAATATCATATGAACAATTTAATGTTCTCCACTAATTTTCTAGATACATATGACATTTTGTGGAACTATTAAATCTTTTATTTCGAACATATCTTATGCATATATTTTATTTAAATTCAAATAATTGAATAGTGTCAAAATTGACACTATTGTTATTTTATAAAAATAACATATTAAAAAATTGTTTAAAAATAACAAATATTTTTAAAAATTATAAATTAAAATTTATATGTTCGAAAATGTCATAAAGTGTCAAATTATGAAAAATTCACAACACATATGTAATTATTTATAATAATTTAAAATTTATAATATTATTACCACAAATAAAATCAAATTGATAAAAAAGGATAAATCAAGTTGATAATGTTTAAAATAAATTCATAACATGGATAAATTTTATTGGTTGCTGTGATTACAACCCTATCTCATCTAATCTTCGGATATGAGTCATTTTGGATGTTTTTAAGTGGGGTTGGGATTTAATGTAAACTAATATTTCTTATATTTCCAAAGGTGCCCCTCTCTTCCCTTATAAAAGAGAACCTCCTCCCTCTCCTCCTCACACCAATTTGAGCATTCAAGATCGACCAATACCTGGCCATTTCACTTCCCCACTTCCCTAGAAACATCCTAGAGGTCCTGGTCTTTTTCAAAGACCAGTTTTAATTCCCTAAGAGGAGGTCTCAAAGAGGCGCTTCAAAGAAGAGGTAATGCTCGTCACCGATTCTATCATCTTTATTTCTTCTTCCACTTATTCTTCTTTAGTTGTTTCATTATAAAGTAATAACATCAGTATCACTCATATACTGATATGTTATTATAAGTATGAAACAACCTTATTTCACCATCTATTCATCCCATGTAAAACGAAATCACCGCGCAAGCGTACGTACGAAATACCGTCTCCATGCCGTGGTGTAATCTATTTCCCCCCACCACCTTACTTGGATGGGTATAATGGTGTAAATAATTACGATATATGATTATTTTAAAGTGATATTTATTCTGAAATAGTATATATAAACTCCAATACCATTCCACGATCATGGGAACGATATCATCGCTCGTGTGTACGTATGGAATATCGTCTCCACGATGTGATGTGACTCATTCTACATGATATTCATTGCATAATGATTATATAAATGAATTAAATGATTTAATATGATATATATTACACTAATACCATTCTGTAAATGAGGTATATATAACCTAAAGAGAAGAATAAGAATTTATTTGACAAAACACACATAAGAACAAAAAGTAATAAACACCCGAATAACAAGTAGTAATGAAATATTACTAATAAGAAGCTAAGAATATGTCTATATATGATATCATAACAATAAGTATTATTATGGAATAAGTCAATAACATTATTTAAATCATTATACAGGAGGTTCAGACACTTATGAAGCAAATCAGACCTAAGGTAAGGGAAAATATCAGAATCTCAATTTTATCTGAGATTGTTTATACTTTGGTATTTACTGAGATGTATTTTATCATCCACATCCATGTTTCCTCAATATGTAATATTATTTCTATCCACCTACAATTTTTTAAATCCAATTTTACCCTTCGGTGAATTTTTATTAAATGATATGAAAGGAATCTTTTGTCGTTTTTCGTACGAGGTACTTTTTGACTTTTCTGACAAAAGTACGAGAAGAATGTTTTTTTAACTTATACAGAATGAATGGATTTTTAAAACATTATTTTCAAGAAGCATCCTTTACAAGTTTTCAACATTATTTTTAATCAACTTCTTTTAGTTTATAATTGTATGACATGTTAAGAAAGGAAAAGTGTTTTTGAAGTAGAAAGGATATTTTCCTCAAGAATGGAGATCAAGTGTTTTATCAAAATTATTTTCCATCTAAGTTAATAAAAGTTTCTGTTTTTACCCCTATTATTACATTGATTTTATTATGTTGTGAAGGAATTATTTTTATGAATTCCTTTATCTTATATGAATTTGTTTATGATGTCACGATGTTTAAGAATCCCATTTTTATTACATGGGTTATGCTATGATGTACGGTTTATGATTTTGTGGCACACATAAGAATGGTATCATTATGAGATGGGTGGGACCTATATCTCCCTCCAATTCATTGGGTAAAGATTTTATATCTCATGAGATAGACATGGCTGGAACGACAGGTTGAACCGGGTCAGTGAAACATGACTGAAACGAGGAGTGAACTCGGTTCAGAAATGGACTTTGTCAACTAAGATAGTCTTGGAAATGAGTCTTGACTAATAGGAAATGATTCTCTATGATTATGTGTATATTCCAAAATGTTTCATGTTTTATGTTATGATTATTGGGATTACATTTCACTACTATGATTTATCCCATGTTATGAAATTATGATCTATTTTTCAGGTTTAGATTTCCAAAAGCTATGTTCTTATGAATATGATGTGATTGATATTTTTTTTGTTTACCCTTACTGATCATTTGAGCTCACCCTTTTGTATGTTTTCTTTCCCCAGGTCAGGAAGAAGTTTATTAAGTAAGATATGCAAAAAGGGACTATAGATATGATGAAATAAATGGGAGACAGTGTAGACGCTTTATAAACCAGTTGTTTATGTTTCCCAGTATCTAGAGACACTATACCTATACGGTCCTTTCTTGGTTTTCTTATATGTTGTAATAAGTGTGCTTCAATTTTGAATTAATAACAATGTATGTAAAGTATGGGTCGTTATAGTTGGTATCAGAGGAAAGGTATAGTCAACCTTTGGAAACTAGGATGTGAAAGCTTTAGTAAGAACCCTAAGGATAATTCTAAGCATAGAACACAATCTTAGTGTTTTATAAATGACCATGAATAACCTATGATAAGACCTTAAGTGTGAAATTTTATTCATGATTATGTGGTTTTCCTATTATAATTATTGTTTCTCACACTATTCTTCTTGGTTTTTGTCAATGGATGGATCCCGAAGAAACCGTGTTAATGCAGAATGCGACAGGAAATGCCATGATTGTCCCCCTGAGCAACCAAATGTTATGGGAGCTGGAATGAAAAATCTTGTAGCCATGCTCACACAACTTTCTCAAGCTATGAATCATGCATGACTTCCAAACGAGCAAAGGAAGGAGCAAAATTATGTTGAATCCTTCATGAGGCAGCATCCAACTTCATTCAACAGGTCTACTGATCCATTAGTTGCTGAACAATGGTTTAGTACTACTGAAAAGATATTTTTAGTTCTTCAATGTTCTGAACATGACAAAGTCATCTTAGGAGTGTATCGTTTAGAAGGTGATGTTGATCAATGGTGGAATATTATCAAGAATATGAGGAAACGAAATGAAATTGAGTCCATGGAATGGGACGAGTTCAAGAACTTATTTTTCAATAAGTATTTCCCTCGTAATCTTCGAACAATGATGGAGAAGGAGTTTCTTGAACTGAAGCAAATGGATGATGAATCCGTTGGTACCTACGAAGAAAATTTTACAAAACATGCAAGGTACGCTTCTAGTATTATTATCCAACCTGAGAGTAAGATCGATTGATTCTTTAGTGGCTTAAAACCAAGTCTTCGAAGGGCCTTATCCATATGGGACATCAATAGCTACGAGGAAATCGTTCGATGTTCTCTCAAAGTTGAGATGGAGATTGGAGTAACCCATCAGTCATATGGGTTTGATAAGAAGAAGAAAATGGAATTCAAAGTAAAATATAAAGATCACACTGAAACGAAGATGGGCTTTCCCTTATGCTCAAAGTGTGGAAAGAAACATGGAGGGAGTTGTCTTAAAGGGACATTTAAATGTTTCAAATGTGGAGAGGAAGGTCATCGGGCATTTGAATGTCGCAATGATGGGTAGAAGATGTCTAATGATGCAATCAAAGAAAGGGATACACAGAATGAACCTAATACACTTCAATGTTTCAAGTGCAATGAGATGGGGAATTATGCCAATAAATGCCCTAATCCAAGGGTTGTTGATGATGATTGACATCAACAAGATCATAAGACTAAAGACAAAGTAAATTCACATGCAATTTATATCAGTGATGTGGAGTACGATAACGATGTGGCGAAAGGTACACTTACCATCCACTATTAAGTAGAAAATGTTTTATTTGATTCTGGATCCACCCACTCTTTTATTTCTGAATATTTTTATAATAGTATCACCGAATTACCTCAACAATTAGATGTTGAGTTATCTGTGACAACACCTAATGGCACAACAACCGTATCAAATGTTTATAATTCTTCCCCGAGTAAAGTTTGTGGGAAAGTGCTTCCTAAAAATCATGTGATCCTTCCTATAGTGGAATCTGATGTGATTCTTGGCATGGATTGGCTTTCTTTATATGGAGCTCATATCAATTGCCAATGAAGGGAAGTCACATTTCATATTCCAGATCAATCTATGATCATCTATCGATGCAAGGATGAACATAACCTTCGAGTGGAAATTTCTTCCATCTTATGGGTCTTGATTCCACTAAAAGAAGGTTATTTATCTCAAATGGTTGGTGAGAAAATCAAAATTAAGAATATTCCCATTGTACGAAAGTTAGATGATGTCTTTCCGGAGGAATTTTCGGGTCTTTTATCAAATCGTGAAGTTGAGTTTTCAATAGAACTCGTACCGGGTGCTTTGCCTATTTCAAAGACACCTTATATAATGGACCCAATTGAGTTGCAGGAATTGAAGAAGCAACTCCAACAGAATCTTGATAAGGGGTTCATACGCCCTAGTGCGTCACCTTGGGGAGAACCTGTTCTGTTTGTTAAAAAGAAAGATGGATCAATAAGACTCTGCATTGATTATCGAGAACATAACAAGATCACAATCAAGAACAAATATCCTCCCCCATGCATTGATGACTTATTTGACCAACTACGTGGAGCTCAATACTTTTCCAAGATTGATCTTTGTTTAGGGTATCATCAATTAAGGGTCAAAAGGGAGGATATACCAATGACGGCTTTCCGTACAAGGTATGGAAACTATAAATTTATATTGGTGCCATTTGGTCTTACTAATGCCCCTGCTATCTTCATGGATCTGATAAATAGAGTCTTTATAGTCTATCTTGATCAATTTGTGGTAGTCTTTATAGACGATATTCTTGTCTATTCAAAGAGAAAGGAAGAACATGAAGATCACTTCAGAATTATATTGAAGGCCCTGTGAAATGAGAAACTTTATGCCAAATTCACCAAGTGTGAATTTTGGCTTCAAAAATTTTCATTTTTGGGTCACATAATCTCAAAAGAGGGGATATCTGTGGATCCAGCAAAAACAGAGGTTATCGAAAGATGGTCGAGACCAACAACAATAACTGAGATCCGATGTTTTCTTGGTTTGGCTGGATATTATCGACGTTTTGTGAAATATTTTTCATGATTATCTAATCCACTCACCAAGTTGACTCGGAAAGGAGTTAAGTTTGTCTAGATGGAGGAATGTGAAGAGAATTTCAAGGAGTTAAAAAGAAGGTTATCCAGTGCACCTGTGCTCACACTGTCTTGTAGTGGAGAAAGGTTTGTGATCTATAGTGATGCATCCATGAAGGGACTGGGATGTGTTCTCATGCAAAATGATATGGTGGTAGCTTATGACTCACGACAGCTGAAAATCCATGAGAAAAATTACCCAACTCATGATTTGGAGTTAGCTGCAGTAATCTTTGCATTAAAGATTTGGAGGCATTATCTTTATGGATAAAGGCGTGACATTTATATTGATCATAAAAGTTTAAAGTATATTTTCACACAAAAGGAGCTGAATATGCTCCAAAGAAGATGGTTAGAGCTGATTAAGGATTACGACTGCTCAATCCATTACCACCCTGGGAAAGCAAACAAGGTGGCAGATGCATTACGTCGACAAGACCATGCCAGTTTATCCATGATGAGGATCACAAATGATCCAATATTTATGGATTTACAAAGGACGGATCTTGGAATTATAATGGAAGGGGAAAAATATTATCTTTCTAAAATGAATGTTCATCCATCTTTACATGTGAAGATTAAAGAGGCACAGAAAGAAGATGTCGAGTTACAAAAGAAGGTGATAAATGTACCTGAATTCAACCTTGATTGTGATGGGATAATAATGTTCAGGAATGAAGTTTGTGTTCTTCCCATCCTAGAATTAAAGAAGGAGCTTCTGGATGAGACTCATTGTTCTTCATTATCTATTCATCCTGGAAGCACGAAGATGTATAGGGACCTGAAATAGTACTTCTGGTGGGATGGCATGAAAATAAATGTAGTTGAATATGTCTCTTGATGCTTGGTTTTTCAGAATGTTAAAGTTGAGAGACCGAAGTCTAAGGGGATGTTACAACCATTACCCATACCAGAATGGAAATAGGAAAACATCACTATGGACTTTGTCACAAGACTTCCTAAAACATCCAAAGGCAATAATGTTATATGGGTCATAGTTGATCATCTTACAATGTCTTCACACTTCATTGCTATTAGAGAGAATTTCTCTCTAGATCAGCTTTCCAGGATATATGTAAAGGAAGTGGTAAGATTGAATGGAGTACCACTTTCTATTATATCTGATCAGGATCCAAGATTTACCTCGAAGTTCTGGCGAAGTATTCAGCATACTCTGGATATAGAGTTGAGTTTCAGCACTGCTTATCATCCTCAGACAGGTGGTCAGTCTGAGAGAACAATTAAAACTCTAGAAGATATGTTGAGAGCTTTCTCTATGGATTTCAAAGGTGGTTGGGACAAACACCTAACTTTGGTGGAATTTTATTATAATAATATCTTTCACTCCAGTATTCAGATGGCTCCTTATGAAGCTATCTATGGAAAGAAATGCAGGACTCCAACTTGCTGGGATGAAGTTGGGGAAAGAAAGATATTAAGACCTGATCTTGTTGATGAGATGGAAGAGAAGGTCCAATCTATTAAAAAACACATAAGATCAGCTCAGAGTCGATAGAAAAGTTAGTCCGAAAAACGAAGAAAAGACCTAGAGTTTGAAGTGGGTGATAAAGTGTTCTTACGAATATCTCTCTGGAAGAGGGTCATGATATTTGGAATGAAGGGGATGTTGAGCCCCAGATATATCGGTCCTTTCGAAATACTGGATCATGTTGGGAAGGTAGATTACTGATTGGCGCTTCTATTGAATCTCTCTCAAGTTCACGATGTGTTCCATGTATCTCTCCTGAGAAAGTACATACCTGATCCTTCACATGTACTCAGCTCAGAAGTTGTACCGCTGGATCAAGATCTTTCTTATGAAAAACAGCCAATAGAGATTCTGGATCGTAGCAAAAAAGTCCTACGAAACAATACCACTCGCTTGGTGAATGTTTTATGGAGGAACAACCAATTATAAGAAGCTACATGGGAGCTTGAAAATATGATGAGGGAGAGGTATCCTCATCTGTTTGTTACAAAGTGACGAATTTCGAGGGAGAAATTCATTTTAAGGGGGGTATAATGTAACACCTAAGACTTTTATGAGAAATATTTTTTTTATGTTATATAAATCATCAATGGAATCTTTCACTACCCACAACACTAGCATGGCTTGCTTTACACGCAACTACGACCTTCCTTGATAGCTTGTGTCGTACGCAATACCGAGTTTCACTAAACAATGGTATGCTATTTAAATATTATTAAAACAATCCATTATGAATATTATTAACTGAATTTTGAATTTTATAAAATTTTAATTAAACTTATACATTTTCTAGAATGATGTATAAAAGAAAAATCAGTTTTTTTATAAAAGAAGTATTTTTAAGAAAATGCAGTTTTGCCACCTTTTGATGGCGCACCCACATTAAATCTAGTTTTTGAAATTTTTATAAGTTCAATTTGAATAAATAAAATTCTTCTTTTAAATTAGGGTATAAAAATTTACTTTGGATAAATTTCTGATATTTTTCTGATAACTTTTATATTTGGATGAATAGTAAAAATACGCTAATTTTTAATTAAAAACAACTTTTTTCATCAAGATAATTTATATGGATAAATTATAATATTTAATGGTTTTAAATTATAAATAGAATATATTTTTACCATTTAATATAATTAATGTCATTAGCCTTCATTTCACATTGAATTCATAGGTAAAAAAATTTCAATCTTTGGCAATGTTTTAACTTCTAAAACCTGTTTTCATAACAACAAGATTTATTTTAAATTAATTACTGGAACTTATATGTTTTGAATTTTGAAAAATGGATTCCATATTCAGAATCCGTGGGTCCAAATTATGTTAATAGAATACTTTTTATTTTTGGGCATTATGAATAGTAACTACGGTAAATTTTATTTACCATAGTTAAAGGTAAATCGGGTAATTAAGGGTAAATATAAGATTACAAGATTACCCTAACACCTGCCAAAATCCTATTGGATTAATAAAAGTCCACCCATATCACCTAAGAGTTAGATTAGATTCATTTAATGCACTTTTTTTCCATTAAAACAATTTAATTATTATTAAAACCAAAGAATGTGACAACATGTCACCTTCTTAAATCTTATAAGTATACTAATTCTAATTTAGTGATAAACTTCATGCAAATTCGAACCTAAATAGTCTGCGGAAAGCTAGTACAATTATCTACATCATAGGAATTTATTTATAATTTTTAGGGATTAAATAATTATCATTAAATGTTACACAATAGTGATGTTGAAATTATGTTATTAATTAAAATATCAAATAAATGGTTTTAAAAATATTAAAATAAATATCATATGAACTATTTAATGTGCTCCACTAATTTTATAGAAACTTATGAAATTTTATGGATCTATTAAAGCTTTTATTTCAAACATATCTTCTGTATATATTTTATTTAAATTCAAATAAATGAATAGTGTCAAAATTGACACTATTGTTATTTTATAAAAATAACATATTATAAAATTGTTTAAAAATAAAAAAAATATCTAAAAATTATAAATTAAAATTTATATGATCGACAATGTCATAAAGTGTCAAATTATGGAAAATTCACAACATATATGTAATTATTTATAATAATTTAAAATTTATAATATTATTACGTCAAATAAAATTAAATTGATAAATAAGGATGAATCAAGTTGATAATGTTTAAAATAAATTTCTCACATGTATAAATTTTATTTTTTGATTGTATTACAACCCTATATCATCTAATCTTCAGATATGAGTCATTTTGGAATTATTTATGTCGGTTTGGGATTTAATATAAACTAATATTTCTTATATTTCTAAATGTACCACTCTCCTACCTTATAAAAGAGAACCTCCTCCCTCTCTTACTCACACCAATTTGAGCTTTCACGCTAGGCCAATCCCTGCCCATTTCACTTCCCCACTTCCCTAGAACAATCCTAGAGGTCATGGTCTTCTTCAAAGGCCAATTCTAGTGCCCTAAGAGGAGGTCTCAAAGAGGCGCTTCAAAGAAGAGGTAATGCCCGTTATCGATTCTTTCATATTTATTTCTTCTTCCATGTCTTCTTCTTTAGTTGTTTCATTATAATGTAATAACATCAGTATCACTCATGTACTGATATGTTATTATAAGTATGAAACAACCCTATTTCACCATCTATCCATCCTATGGAAAACGAAATCACCGCGTGTGCGTACGTACGGAATACCGTCTCCACGCCGTGGTGTAATCTATTTTCCCCCGCCACCTTACTTGGATGGGTATAATGGTGTAAATTATTACAATATATGATTATTTTAATGTGATATTGATTCTGAAATAGTATACATACACTCCAATACCATTCCACGATCATGGGAACGATATCATCGCTCGTGCGTACGTACGGAATACCGTCTCCACGATGTGATGTGCCTCGTTCTACATGATCTTCATTGCATAATGATTAAATAAATGAATTAAATTAATGAATATGATATATATTAAACTAATACTATTCTGAAAATGAGGTATCTATAACCTAAAGTGAAGAATAAGAATTTATTCGACAAAACACGCATAAGAACAAAAAGTAATAAAGACCCAAATAACAAGTAGTAATGAAATATTACTAATAAGAAGCTAAGAATATGACCATATATGATATCATAACAATAAGTATGATTCTGGAATAAGTCAATAACATTATTTAAATCATTATACAGGAGGTTCGGACACTTACGAAGCAAATCAGACCTAAGGTAAGGGAAAATATCACAATCTCATTTTTATCCGAGATTGTTTATACTTTGGTATATACTGGGGTGTATTTTATCATCCACATCCATGTTACTTCAATATTTAATATTATTTCTATCCACCTAAAATTGTTTAAATCCAATTTTACCCTTCGGTGTATTTTTAGTAAATGATATGAAAGGAATCTTTTGTCGTTTTTCGTACGAGGTACTTTTTAACTTTTCCAACAGAAGTACGAGATGAATGTTTTTTTAACTTATAAGGAATGAATGAATTTTTAAAGCACTATTTCCAAGAAGCTTGCTTTAAAAGTTTTCAAGTTTATTTTCAATCAACTTCTTTTAGTTTATAATTATATGACATGTTAAGAAAGGAAAAGTGTTTTTGAAGTAGAAAGGATATTTTCCTCAAGAATGGAGTTCAAGTGTTTTATCAAAATTATTTCCCATATAAGATAATAAAGGGTTATATTTTTATCCCTATTATTACATTGATTTGATTATGTTGTTATGGAATTATTTTTATGAATTCCTTTATCTTATATGAAATTTTTATGATGTCACGATGTTTAAGAATCACATTATTATTACATGGGTTATGCTATGATGTATGGTTTATGATTTTGTGGCACACATAAGAATGGTATCATTATGAGATGGGTAAGACCTATATCTCCCTCCAATTCATTGGGTAAAGATTTTATATCTCATGAGATAGACATGGCTGGACCGACAGGTTGAACCGGTTCAGTGAAACATGACTGAAACGAGGAGTGAACTCGGTTCAGAAATGGACTTTGTCAACTAAGATAGTCTTGGAAATGATTCTCTATTATTATGTGTATATGCAAAAAATTTTCATGTTTTATGTTATGATTATTGGGATTACATTTCACTACTATGATTTATCCCATGTTATGAAATTATGATCTATTTTGCAGGTTTCGATTTCCAAAAGCTATGTTCTTATGAATATGATGTGATTGATATTTTTTTTGTTTACCCTTACTGATCATTTGAGCTCACCCTTTTGTATGTTTTCTTTCCCCAGGTCAGGAAGAAGTTTATTAAGTAAGATATGAAAAAAGGGACTATAGATATGATGAAATAAATGGGAGATAGTGTAGACGCTTTATAAACCAGTTGTTTATGTTTCCCAGTATCTAGAGACACTATACCTATACGGTCCTTTCTTGGTTTTCTTATATGTTGTAATAAGTGTGCTTCAATTTTTATGTAATGAAAATGTATGTAAAGTATGGGTCGTTATAGGGACTCCAATCTAGGGAGTTGGAATCATTCAACATTCAAGGTGAACTATGGCAGAGGTCAGACATGGATTGTTTTGTTTTTTAGGTGTGTTCCATAGAAGTAGATGTCTTGGACTTTGATAGTTGTAATCTGAGTGCTCCATAGTGGAGGATTGTCCTTGAGGTATAAGTGGGATGTTTGATGGTCAGTTGTTCATATTGAGTTTTTGTTATACGATGATAGTTTAATGAAATCTAGGGTAAATTGTGGGATGTTATACTAGAGGTGAATGTTCCTGGGAAGGTGAATCATGGGAGATTCTTCATAGGTGGTGTCAATACATGCTAATTACCACCATGTTTTGGTAAATGGTATAGTTATTCTTGGTTCATTTTTAAGGGACCCCTAGTGTTTCTAATATGAAGTAAGGTATGTTTTGATGGTTTGTATAGTATGGGTTCCCGAGTCACCTGTTAAGATGACGATTAAAAGAGGTTTCAATGTTATTTTTGAGTAGAAATGAAAGGGTGGATGTAGTGTGGTTATATTATTTCATACGACGGTGACACATGAGGCGAGGGTGGTCTCATGGATGAACATGTGTGTATGAATGGTTTGGTTGTTGGGTGAGATGTAGAGGCCACCATAGGGCTGATGAAGATGAATAAACAATATCTTGGGTTAGGTATGTGAATGATTGATGGGATATACACAAGTGAATGTTTATTTGTGAGATACTGTTGGTTTGACCGGTGTGGTAAACTATTGTACTTTGTTTGTTAGCCATCAGGGGTGCATTAGAATTACTTGAGTGTTGTAGTAGAAGTATTTCTACATGAAAGGTTGGTTTAGGACTGCTTGGTTATTTAGTTGTGGGGTGATGGTTAAACTTGGTTGGAAATCTCATCTGAGTGGTGCTGGTTAAGTGTTAATGAAATGCATTCAATAGGGAGTCCAGAAATCCTTAGCAGGTCATCATGTCCCATAATTCAACATCATAGATGGTTAAGTTTGTGGGGTTTTTCTTTGGTGCCTTCATAGTGTACCTCATCTACTGATGAGAATTCCCAATATCTTCACATCATCCAGGCATGTTGAGAAGCTCTGGCTCAAGCCAAGAAACCTGAATGTGTTTTGTTGGATGAGGGACATTATGATGTTTACACTAAAGGAAACAGTGTATATGGAGATTGATGGTGGTATGTACACCCACAATGCCTTGGGGTGAGGTCCTCGTGATGGAATGAATACTGAAAAATGTAATGGGTGTTTTTCACAGAAGCCAAGAATAGGTACTGGGTGATGTTCAATTTCAGGTTTTTGTTAATATCCCGACTTTTATGTCATTGTTTTGGGATTCAACATATGTTTGAGTTCAAGAAAATGTTGTTGAAATACCTCTTGAGATAAGTGGTAACAAAACTCCGGAGGTGGGGGTGGTAAGTCAGTGTTGGATGTGGACAAGAGAACATTGATTTGACATAGTGTAACTAGGGTGTAAATGAGGAACATGTGAGGTTAATGTCAGGTTCCACAGAGAGGCATGTGCGCCTTGGATGTGGTTTTTGATGAGCCATTTGATGGATTTAGATCACGGTGGATTGATGTGGATTTTGTGATTTATTTGTTGAGTTGTAGAAGGATTTTGTTGGATATGACCACAAATTGTGGCAAGAGAAGATGGGGTCCTATAACTCCAATGAAGATTACAGTTAGAAATGGGTAATTTTCTCTTGTGTGGTTTTGAATCATCATGAAGTTGAGTGTACCATGGCCTTGTGATATAGTGTCATGCCAAGGGTGAAGCCCGATGAGGGTTTGGAGGGAGGTAATGTTGTGATGATGGAATTCTACTGAGATTTAGGAAATGAACCAAGTGGGTGTGGGGAGAGTAACCCTTCTCTGGGTTTATGTTATAGTAGAAAGTGCCTTTGAAATGATTTTTTCCCTATGTGAGGTCATGTAGATATTAGTTATTGTATGGATAGTGTAGGAATGTGCTCTATAATGGTTTCGACAATGTGGTTGGGTGCCAATGTAGGGAAATTCCCTATGGATGCTTGGGCGTGGTGAGTTGGGACATGTTAGGAAATGGGAATGTCAAGTTGAGTTTGGGTGGTCCATCATCGATGTTGGAGATTCCAAGTAATTGGGAATGTTGGAAAGAACAATACCAGATAAATGAATGGTTGATAATGTGATCAGAGTTTTGGGTTGGAAGGACTCGAGTTGTCACTGTTTGGGTGGGTAGGCCTAGGTAGAGAGATTTGTAACGAGATTAGCTTATTGAGTACCTGAGAGTTTTGGTTGAAATTTTGTTGTATAGTTGTTGAATGAAATCATCATGAGATGTAGTTGGAAGGATCATGTGTTTTCCTCTAGGTGATATCGAGGTTTTCACTGATAGAGTTCAGAATATAGAGAAAATGTGCCTCCATGCGATTTGGGCCATGAGATGTATAGAGAATCAGGACGATGAGGTGCCGATTAGTTCTTCCATGATGATGTGATGATTCATGTTAAATTACTTGGGTTGTGAGGTAGGTGTAGTCGCATATGTTTCCCCCATGATGTTTTTATGGTGGGAATGGTTGGAGTGGATTCATCCTTAAGGTGTTTGCAGCTTGCGTTGTGGTTGTAGTGAGGAATGTTTGAGGGGAAATTCAATTCCCTTAATTCATGGTCGATGGGATTTATGATGTGAAATAAAAAACATGGAAATCAGAAATTGATAGGTAGGCCTAGGGGAATTTCCTTAAGTTATGGAGGCTTGGGGATTCCTAGAAGAGCTGCTCGAGGGTGAGACATTATAAGGTGGGGAGGTTGTAATGTCTCAGATTATCTTAAATAGCGTTTTGTTTATACTTTGGTTGGGCCTCCCCATTGATGTTATGAAAGAGTATCTAAATTCATTGAGTAGGCTTTAGGGTGTCTCAGGGGTGTGGATGATGAACATGTGGGGGGGGGGGTGATGAGATTTATAGGAAATCCACATGGTTTGTGCATGATTTTGAAAATGATGTGAGGAAAGGCTGTGCGGGCAGTAGAAATATTCACAGTTTGTGCATGATCTAGAAAACCATGTAAAATTCCTAGAAAACCATGTGAAGTGGTTGTTTTATAGGATGTTTCTTCCCTATATTTTTCACACTATTTGGAAGATGTGAGGCCTGGAAACTTTGAGAAAATTACAAAATTTCAATGACGGGATTTTTATTCCCAACTTGGGATTTCTCCCACTTCATCCTCGTAAGAACTCGCGTTTTGAGCCTGTAAGACTTTGAACTTTTATTGATGTTATTCTAGAGCTGGGCGTTCAGAGGGCATGTGATTCTGAGCCCCTGTGTGAATGGAATTAAAATTTAAGGGTATTCACACTGGACACTCCAAATAAATAAAATAACTTCAAAACGGTTTCTTGGATGGGAAAAATGAGGGCACTGTTGAGTCAGGAGTTTGTCGTTTACCCTAGGGGAGTAACTTTCGCGGGCACGACACTTCTATGGAAAATGCCACCATGGGTGTTTTCGTAATTTTGTAGCCCCTGGCGTGAAATTTACAACATCTCAATGAAGGCTCAGGTTAAAATTCTGAGACCGCCGTTGCGCTCCGAACGTGGTTTTTACCCCAGGGGCGGCTTAACCCTGACCCCACCGATAGTTCAAGTACGGGGCATGCTGGTACGTGTTTAAAGAATTAATAAAATATTTATTAATTTACCTAATTAAACACATCTACCCCCCCCCCCCCATCCACCCCTCTCCTCCCCTTTTATTCTCTCCCGGGATGTTTTCCTCCCAAAGAGAATCAAGCTCCTCCACCTCTCCAAGGTGCGGCGGCTCCGACGGATCGTCGGCGAAGCTACGGGCTACGCCCAGCGAGGTATGAAGTTTGTGTTTTTGTTTTTAATTTCCACATATACCTTTGAACAAAATTTCTATAGTCTAAATGATGTCCAATTCTTGATCTGAGGACATGTTTCCGAATGGATCGATTTGAGCTTCCCAAAGATCCTTTCGGATTGAATTATCAAGTCCTGGGGTGTTCGATGTGACCCCGGGAGCTTTTCCAGCAGATTTGCCACGTTTTCTGTTGGTTCCAGGGTTTTATGGCTGGCTTCAGGCTGTCTTGGACGACGGATAGCAGTGGAAGGCTCCCCAGCAGTGGTGGCAGGCTCCTCATCGGTGGCGGAGAGCACAGAAATGGGGGCGTGGGGCTCCCTAGCGGCGACGTAGGGCGCGGCAAGGGTTGCAACACGCGACCCCGAGCGCAGAACCTAGACCCGACAAAGGTGGGTCTCCGCATAGGACATCGACCAGCCATGAGGGCCGGTTAGTGTAGTGGACCACAACATAGTGGCTGGGCCACGTGGCAGGGCCTCGGGCTGGTGCTGCGGGTCGGGCCGGCCGGCACGGGGCGGCCCTGACCGGGTGGAATGGCCGGACCGGGCCGGTCCTGCCCTAAGGGGGTCAGCCCCTGTCTTCAGACACCCGTATCTTTTAGTACGGTGTCAGTTTTCCATGATGTATGTGGCAGAACGATCTGCAGATCGATTTAGAGATTTTGAGATGGTCTCGACGATTTTATTTCCCGAGATGGGGGATCAGTGGCGCGACATGCTCGTTATGTAACTCACAAGGATTCATATTTCGGATGTATCGAACACAACTGTAGTTCATTTAAGGCACCGTCAATAGTGTTGTGACCCTAGAATCAAGAAAAATTATTCTAGTGTTGTTTCAGGCATTGAAGTCGGAGTTGAGGTGTGGGCCGCATATGCCGTCTATTAAGCCCTGAGCTGCGTTTTGCAACTTTATCATTAGACATTAATTCAGGGAGAATGAGTAGTCATTTTGGTTTGTTTATCTAAGAGCATAGTGATGGAACAGTTCTCCCGACCTCTTTCGGGATAGATTTGTGGGCCCCAGGAGACACTGTGTGGGCATAAAGTGGTGTTGAATAACTTTTTTTTCAGGAGTCCGTTTCCAGCAAGTAAGTAGTCTATCTCAGGTGTTTTTTTCTGTGAGGATTACCACAGTGTAATCTATTTGGACTTGCGGATCCTCTTTCGAGATCTCATTAAATGTGGAAACATAAAAGGGGCGTTGGTCGGAGGTTCTTTTTACGCACTCCGAACCAAGGCACAATAGTGATGTTAGTGACACCCAGTGATGGCACGGGCAGTGCGAAGTTATCAGACCAATTCAGTTTATCCTCCAGCGGGGCTGGGCAGTAGGTTACCCACCGATGTGTTAGGGTTTACCCTCCAGTGAGACTGGGCAGTGGGTTACTCGTTAACCTTAGGGTTTACCCTCCAGCGGGCCTAGGTAGTGGGTTACCCATTGACTTTGGGGTTTACCCTCTAGTGAGGCTAGGCAGTGAGTCACCTGACAAACATTCAGGGTTTACCCTCCAGCGAGGCTCGGTATTGGGTCACCCAATGACCTTTTAGGGTTTACCGTCCATCGAGACTGGGCAGTGGGTCACCTGATGACCTTTTGTGGTTTAACCTCTAGTTGGGCTAGGCAGTGGGTTTCCCGATGACTTCTTTCAAACTCAACCCTTACGATGTGGCTAGTCAATGGCTTTTCTCCATGATTGCCAGAGTGATACTTTTGGTGGTATGGTTTATCTATGAGGAAGATTTGATGTGCGGGACATTGGGTATCAGTGATGGCTAACCTTAGAACTGTTGGCGACATATCCTGGGATGAGCGTGGAGAAAGAGATCCCCTTACGCACTTGTTCGGGTTTATTATTGAGCATATATATATATATATACACACACCCTACATTCTTTCCCAAACTTTGGGTTCAGTTACTCTCCTTCTAGGAGGTTCAAAGACATGTGGGGTATGCCACATGATTTCTGTTTCTAGCTTCTCTAGGTTGGGATGAGTCTACTTCCTTTCTATTGTTGGGTTGAGCTGCACTCTCTCTATTGTTACACTATACTTTGTTCTGTCTATCGCTCACCATTTAGTACCTTCCTTATTGCTCCCTCGAGCATTCAGGGAATCCTACTGAGTATCTTTATACTCACCCTATCTTGGGCATTTCCAGCACTTGGTGTGCCTTTGCAGATGATAGATAGGTCGATCGAGGCTACAGAGGAGCGTAGAGGACACATGAGCTCGGGCTGTGTTTAATGGTCATAGTAGGACTTTCATGTGTGTTAGTCTCACCAGCTGTACTTTTGTTTACCTGTTGCCAGGTTTTGGCACTTTTCTAGTTGGGCACATGTTTTTCCCTTTTTACCGTTCAGTCTACTTCTCAGCACATTACTTGTTCTGCTTTAGAAGTTGATGCATGACTATTGTTGGGTTATGGTTGTGGTCCCGTGGATTGATTTTCTTACTCTGCACTTCTGCATTGAGTGGGTTGTGTGTGTGTGTACAGGTACTTAGGCAAAGGCCTCCCTGAGATCGTTACGCCTTCGGTGCTTGTCTCCAACCACTGGCGTATGGAGGCGGGCCTGGGGTAGTTGTGACTCGAGACCGGTAGGGTTGGGTTGTGAAAAAGTGGCAGCAGAGGTGGTTCGTTCCATTGGGTGTTGTTCGGACATCCCTAAAAAGAAATTGGATGGGATTTAGGGAAATAGTGTCGACGTGTTTTGAGAGTGGCTCTCAGGCCAGGGAGTCCAGTGATGGTATGAGCGGCCGATGTATCCATTCACTATGACCCTGATAACCTGCTTGTCGACATGGAATGCTGAGACATTTGTTGCAGGGATCTTTGGAACATGCATCCAGTAGGATTGATTATTTGACTATCCTTGTTGAGTCAACTCCCCATTCTGATTTCTGTTATATATATATATATATGCTCATCTAATCGGGGTAATCCATGATAACTTTAAGGATGCCCCCACGATAGTAGCCATCTAGGTTACCCTCTCATATTCACGACAAAGATATGGTGAGCAATGAGGCATTAGTTCAGGGACCCTCACATGATCCACTTCCACCCATTGCTTGAGTTGTAGCCCCTCCACATGGAGAGCAGCAGTTAGTACTGGTATCACAGGGCATGGTTGAGCATAGGATCAGTGGGCTCCGATACTTCAAGCGTCAGCGGCCATAGAAGTTCCACAGGGACCCAGATCCAGAGGTAGGGGAGGACTGGCTAGAGTCTGTGGAATGAATTTTCTTGCTGGTACAGACACCAGTGGACCAGATGGTTTCCCTAGCTACCAACCTTTTCCTTAGGATGCCTGGGCATTGGTGGGGGTTGGTTTCGCATACCCACGACGAGTCGTCTCTCACATGGGATAGCTTCCATCAGCTCTTCTTGGAGGAGTACTCCCACTCTTGTTTACACTCTGTTTGGATTCAAGAGATTCTGAAGCTGAAGCAGGGGGGATCACTATGGCGCCATTCTTGGCCCGGTTGTCTAATCTGACATGCTACTCGCGGGATATGATCCGTGACAGTTACTTCCAGGCATAGAAGATTGAGCATGGTCATCACAGGGAGATCTGTGCTAGTGTACTACCCCTGTGCATACCTTCTTATGTCGGGGTGCTAGAGCAGGTGCTTGTGAATAAGAGCTTATTGGCTAAGGGACTCCATCTGACATGGCCTAGCAGTGGCCGCTTCAGAGGAGAGTATTCGTTTACAGGTAGGCGGCAGAGAGCAGAGCCTCGTTCAAGGAGGCCCTTCTATGAGCATACTCAGGGGTAGGATCGTACACCGCAGTGGCACAATAGAGAACCAGGGCAGTCAGTAGAGAGCCGGTGCTATGCCTGTGACGGACGGGGTCACCTAGCATGGGACATCCCGACCAGGTGTACCGAGCAGTAGTGGTAGGCAGTGGGCGCACCGCAGCGGCAAAGGCAGTGCCATGACCAGGGATTCCCCAAGCGAGGACAGGGTGGCCCTTAGGGAGGCGGCAATGTCAATCAGCATGACCTGGAGGTGCGGGACGTCGTTTAAGGGTCCTTCCGCCGCCACCACCGGGCGGCCCATGCCAGGCTTAGGGAGCTGGTGGTAGGGGTCACGAGCAGCTTCAGGGTATGGGTGTTCGTGACCCCCCCCAGCACACGAGATGGTCTGAAGTACGCTTTGTGTTTAATCTATGATTGTTTCGGTACTAGTAGACATAGGCTCCAGCCACTCCTTTATATCGTTGCTTTAGGTCCGGGAGTTGGAGCTTTTAGTAGAGGCACAGACACATGCACTTAGCCTCGAGGTTCCTACGGGAAGTGCCTCGTTGGTGACCTTTATCTTCAAAGAGTTCCAAAAATCGTTCAGAGGGGGGTAGTTCACGTGGGACCTACTTATCATCATGATTAAACCAGAAGACATCATCCTGGGTATGGATTAGAATTCTATGGTTTACGCCCATATTTATTGTCGTCAGAGACGAGTCAGTGTCATGCACACTAATGGGACTAGGTTTACCATTCTAGGTGAACGAGACCTCATGGAAGAGTAGACGAGTACTCTGTGCAAGAGACCAAGTCCTTTTTCTCATCAGTTGGTGAGAATGGCACTCAGAGCAATAGACGCTATAGGCACCAGGATGCCTACCGCTGTAGAGGACTACATGGACATCTTTCCCGAGGAAGTTCTGGGACTTCCTCCGAGGCAAGAAATGGAGTTCTGCATTGACTTGCTGCCGAGGATTTCTTCGATATCATGTGCAACATATCAGATGTCACCCATAGAGCATATAGAGCTACGACTTCAGTTGGAGGACCTCTGTGAGAAGGGATTCATCAGGCCCAGTGTGTCCCCCTGGGAAGCCCCAGTTTTGTTTATGAAAAGGTCATATGGGAGTCTGCGGCTTTTTGTGGATTATCATCACTTGAATCAAGAAACGATAAAGAATAAGTAACCTTTTGTGAAGGATCGATGACCTCTTCAGCCATTTGAGAGGTGTGAAGTGGTTATACAAGATTGATCTTTGATCCGGCTACCACCTGTTGCATGTTCGTGAGGCTGGCATCCCGATGTTGGCTTTCCGTTGTCGATATGGGCATTACGAGTTTCTGGTGATGCCCTTTGGTGTGACAAATGCCCCCGCCATTTTCATGGATTTGATGAACTAGATCTTCCAGCCATAGTTGGACCAGTTTGTGGTTGTCTTTATTGACAACATAATCGTTTACTCTACTATGGAGGAGGAGCACGCGGAGCATTTGAGGGTGGTCCTAGACTTACTCCGGGTGCACCATATGTGTAGGAAGCTCTCGAAGTGTCAGTTCTGGATTTTTTAGGTTCACTTTCTGGGGCATTTCATTTGGTAACAGGGTTTGTCTGTAGATCCCACAATAATAGAGGCAGTTCTTTCATGGGAGCCACCCAAGAATATGTTAGAGTTGCGGAGATTCTTTGAGTTTTCAGGGTACTACAAGATTTTTTTGGATGATTTTTCACGGATTTCTTCCCCTTTGATCACATTGATGCGGAAGGGATGAACATTCACCTTGAATGATTAGTGCTATATGGCCTTCAAGGTTTTGAGACAAAGGCTGACTAGTTCTCTAGTGTTGGGGTTGCCAGAGGAGGGTGTTGAGTTTGTGGTGTACTATGACGCTTCAGGAGATGGGCTAGGGTGGGTGACGATGCAACAACATGCATTTATTGCATATGGGTCGATGTAGTTGAGGCCCCATGAGAATGATTATGCGACTCACGATTTGGAGCAGTCAGCAGTGGTTTTCTCCTTGAGGTTATGGAGACACTACCTTCTGGGTGAGGGTTTTGTGGTCTACTCAGACCACCAGAGCCTAAAGTACATCTTCACTTAGAGGGACTTGAATCTGAGGAAGAGGTGCAGGCTGGAGTTTCTACAGGACTGTGATTTTTAGATAGTCTACTCTCCGGGGAAGGGAAACAAAGTAGCAGACTACCTAAGCTGGAAGTCCTAGGCCCGTTTATTGCGGGAGGGTTCCGATCAGTTTGCTTCCCTACGGCTGACCTTGGTGGAGCAGGAGGGTCCGACTTTTCTGCAGTCAATGGTGTTGAATCCATTGCTCCTTGAGCATGTGAGATAGTTGCAACTGGAGTATGTCAAAATCGAGGTACTGCATGATCAGATATCCACGGGCGATGCATCTGATGGGTATTATGAAGGCAGGAGTCATGAGATCCAGTTCCAGGGATGACCTGCAGTACCCATGGAGATACGGGATGAGGTGATGTGGGAGTTCCACAATTCTCCCTTGGTTGTACATCCCGGTGTGGGGAATATGTATAGAGACCTTCAGCGGCAGTTTTTGTGGTCTGGCATTAAGCGGAGTGTAGCTGAGTTCATTTCTCGGTGTATTACGTGTCAGTAAGTGAAGGCATAGAATCAGGTTCTCACAGGGCTGTTGTAGCCCCTTGATCTCTCGAAGTAGAAGTGATATGGCATATCTATGGACATCGTCACATGGCTTCTGCACACAGCAAATGGCCATGACTCCATTTGGGTGATAGTGGACCGAATCAAGAAGTCGGCGCACTTCCTTTCCATTAGCGAGCAGAGCTCGGTTGAGAGTATGGGGAAGATGTACGTTCAGGAGATTGTCCTCCTTCATGGAGTACCCTCATCAATCTTCTCCGAAAGTGATGCATGGTTTATGTCACAATTGTGGTGAGGCCTACAGGAGGCATTCGAGACTCGACTGCAGATGAGTACAACTTTTCACCCCCAGACCTACGGGTAGACAGAGCGCGCTATCCAGGTGTTGGAGGATATGCTCAGGGCGTGTGTATTAAACTTCGGTCTGAGTTGGGAGGATCACCTGCCCTTGGTGGAGTTCGCGTACAAAAACAGTTACCACTCTACTATCGGCATGTCACCTTTTTAGGGACTCTGCAGGAGACCCTTCATGTCGCCGTTGTGCTGGAAAGAGGTTGGGGAGACCACCCTCATGGGCCTATAGTTGGTGCAGGCGACGACGGAGAAGGTGCAGGTCATGTGTGAGAAGATGAGGATGGCTCAGAGAAAACAGAAGTCCTACGCAGATCGTCGGTGCATGTCTTTGGAGTTCGAGCAGGTGGACCATGTATTTTCAAGAGTCTCTACGCGGCATGGGAAATGGTGGTTTGGTCCGGGAGGCAAGTTGTCCCCGAGGTTCATTGGACCCTTTGAGATTGTGCACAGGTTTAGTGAGGTTGCCAACTATCTTGTTCTACCCCCACACCTGTAGAGGGTGCTTGATTTCTTCCACGTGTCCCAGTTGTGGAAATACATGCATGACCCCACACACCCCACACCCGTTATCGACTAGGGAGAGCTAGAAATTGAGGACAGAGCCACCTTTGTGGAGCACCCAGTGGCGATCGAGGACCGACAGGAGCAGAAACTACGTTGATGGACAATTCCTTTGGTTCATGTGTTGTGGCAGCACATGAGAGTGCAAGAGAGCACCATGGAATGGGAGAGCCAGATGCGGGCTCAGTATCCTGAGTTTTTTTGTAGTTTTGTTTTTTGGGGATAAAAAAATGAATGTGGGAATGATGTAAGAACCTGGGTATTGAGACTGTAATACTTTGAAATTTTCTTGATGTTATTCCAGAGCAAGTCGTTCAAACAGAGTGTGATTCCGAACCCCGGTGCGGCTGGAATTAAATTATAACTCTATTCACACAGGACACACCAAATAAAAAGAATAACTCCAAAACGGTTGGTAAGATGGAAAAACCGAGGGCACCGTTGAGTCCGGAGCATGTTGTTACCCTAGGAGGGGCGTAACATTCGCGGGTGTGACCCTTCTGTCTAAAACGCCACATGGCGCGTTTTCGTTATTTGGCGGCCCCAGACGTGAACTTTACAACTTATAAACAGAGGCTCAGATTTATATTCTAAGACCACCGTTGCGCTTTGAATGTGGGTTTTATCCCAGGGTCTGCTTAACTCGTCCCCCCCGAAAGTTCGGGTACGGTGCCTGCTGGTAGGTGTTTAAAGAATTAATTAAATTTTAATTAATTTCCCGACATAAACACATCTACCCCCTCCACCCTTCTCCCCCCCTTTCATTCTCTCCCGGGTAGTTTTCCTCTCAATGATAATCAAGCTCCTCTACCTCTCCAAGGCATGGTGGCTCCGGTGGATCGTCGGCGAAGCTACGGGCTACGCCCAAAAAGGTAAGATATTTGTGTTTTTGTTTTAAATTTCCTCATATACCTTTTAACTCAATTTCTATAGTCGAAATGCAGTAAAATTCTTGATCAGTGGCCATGTTTGTGAATTTCCCGGTTCGAGCATCACAACGATCGTTTCGGATCGAGTTTTTGAGTCCTGGGGTGTCCGGTGTGACCCCGGGATGTTTTCCGGCTGATTTGCCCCGTTTTCCGGTGGTTCTAGGTGTTTCTGGCCAGTTTCAGGTGGAACGGGATGACGGCGGGATCCCCAGCGGTGGCGGCAAGCTCCCCAGTCATGTCGGCGGGCTCCTCAATTGCTGCGGACGACTCCCCAATGGCGGCGGCGGGCTCCTCAGCGGCGGCGACAGGGAGTGACAAGGGTCGCGGTGCGTGACCCCAAGCGGGGAACCAAGACACGCCAAAGGCTGGTCTCCACGCGGGACAGCGACTGGCCACGAGGACCCGTCACCACGGGGGACTACAGCTTAGCGGCTGGGCTGTGCGGGAGGGCCTCAGGCCGGTGCTGCCGACCGGGCCGGCCCAGGCCGGGTGGACCGGCCGGACTGCGTCGGTCCAACCCTAAGGGGGTTGGCCACTGTCTTCAGAAACCTGTATCTTTTACTACAGGTGTCAGTTTTGCGTTCCATCTATGATAGAGCGATCCTCGGATCGAGATGGAGATTTTTATATGGTCTCGAGGATTTTAATTCCAGGTATGGGGGCTCGGTGGCGTGACACACACATTATGTACCTCACTGGGATTCTTCTATCGGATGGCACGAACACATCCAGAGTCCATTTCAGGCACCGTCAGAGGTGTTTTGACCCTGGTGTCAAGACGAAGTCATTCGAGTGTTTTCATTACTTTAATCTAGAGTTGAGGCATGTGTCCCACATTCCATCTTTTAAGTTGTGAGCAGCGTTTTGCTACTTTTTCATCAGACGTTTGTTCGGGGCAAATGAGTAGTCGTTTTGGAGTGTTTTTACGTGAGCATCATGATGGCGTAGTTCTCCCGACCTCTTTCGAGACCAAGGTGTGGGCCCCAAGATATTATGTGTGGGAATAAATAATTGTTGAATAACTTTCTCTTTGGGAGTCTGTTTCCAGCGAGTAAGTTGTCTATCACGCGTGTTTTTTTTGCGAGGATTACCACGATGTAATATGTTTGGGTGTGTAGAGCCTCTTTTGAGATCTCATTAATTGTAAAAACATGAAAGGTGCATTGGTTAGAGGTTCTTTTGACGCCCTCCGAACCAACACACGGTTGCGATGTTAGTGACACCCAGTGATGGCACATGCAGTGCCGAGTTATCAGACTAGTTCAGGGTTTACCCTCCAGTGCAGTTGGGAAGTGGGTTACCCACCTGTGAGTTAGGGTTTACCCACCAGAAAGGTTGGGCAGTGGGTTACCCATTGACATTTGGGGTTACCCTCCCGCGGGCCTAGGTAGTAGGTTAGGTTTTGACTTTAGGGTTTACCCTTCAGCGAGGCTGGGAAGTGGGTCACCCGAAGACCTTTTTGGGATTACCCTCCAGCGAGGATGGGTACTGGGTCACCCGATGACCATTTAGGGTTTACCCTCTAGTGAGGCTGGGAAATGGTTCACTCGACGACCATTTTGGGTTAACCCTCCATTTGGGCTGGGTAGTGTGTTACCCAATGACTTCTTTAAAACTAATCCCTTCTGATATGGCTAGTTAGTGGATTTTCTCCATGATTACTAGAGGATGACTTTTGGTTGTACAGTTTAACAATGAGGATTCTTTGACATGTGGGCCGATGGGTTTTTATGATGGATACACTTAGAACAGTTGGCGACTTATAATAGAATGAGATTGGAGGAATAGATCCCCTTATGCAACTGTTAAGGTTTCTTGTTGAGAATATATATATATATACACCCTACTTTCATTCCCACTCATTGGGTTCAATTACTCTCCTTCTAAGAGGGGCAAATACAAGTAGGGTATGTCACATGCTTTTCGTATCTAACTCTTCTTTGTTGGGACGAGTCTACTTCTTTTCTTTTGTTGGGATGAGATGCACACTCTCTATTTCACTCTTACACTGTACTTTGTTCTGTCTATCGCTCACCGTTTAGTACCTCCTTTGTTTCTCCCTCGAGCTTTTGGGGCATCCTACTGAGTATCTTTATACTCACCCCTGCTTGGGCTTTGCCCGCACATGGTGTGCCCTTTCAGACAATGGACATGTCGATAGACGCTATAGAGGAGTGTAGAGGACACAAGATCTTGGCTACGTTCAGTGGTTGTATTAGGACTTTCAGGTGTGTGAGACTCACCAGATGTACTTTTTTTTACCTGTCGCCAGGTCTAGGCACTTTTCTTTTTTGGTGCGTGTTTTCCCTTTTTACCGTTCAGTCTTCTTTACACCACTTTACTTGTTCTACTTTAGAGGTTGATGCATTACTGTGGTTTGTTTATGGTTGTTGTCCTTAGGTTTTATTTTTTACTATGCACTTTTGCATCGATTGGGTTGTGTGTGTGTATAGGTACTTTGGAGAAGGCCTCCCGGATATCATTACTCCTTCGGCGCTTGTCACCAACCCATGGCCTATGGATGCGGGCCTGGGGTAGTTGCGGCTCGAGATCGGTAGGGTCGGGTCGTGACATTCCTCCATCAACAATTTTAATAAGACAAGATTCCATGACATTCCATCTAGTATATCTAATTACGTTCTAGGACTTTATGGACGTCGTTGGTTTCAGATCGAACTTCGGGTACGTTTAATCCTCTCATCACTTCCCTTTTTTGGAATTGGGATTTTGGTTTCTTCCATCGATTTTCAATGCTCTAAAACCATCTTTTTCATGTGAGTTTGATGACGGGCCTTCAAGGGGTGTTTGAATCTAGATATTAGGCTATGATTATGAGTACATTCATATTCAGATTCAAGGTATGTGGTCTATATGTTATATCCCATAGTTTTGTTAAATATTATTGCATGTGTGTTGGAATTATCCAATATATTGTTTTTTGATGGTTTCCTTGAGTAGGATTGGGTGAATCGAGTGTCTAAAAGACTCCCTTGAAACCATAAAAATCTCCATGGGATGCGTAGGTGATGACTTGACCATTTTATAGCCACCAAGGGGTTTACCGACATTTCCTGACACAGATAGTGGTAAGGTTTAAGTGAATGATTGTTGAATAATAATGTGGAACCCATGTCAAACATGTTTTGAAGTTTGATTATGAATTTAATAGAATTATGATAAATATTATTTAAGAGATAAGGGAATAAGATGATGTAGTAATGACATAACATTGTGCAATTGGGTTGAAATACATTATGTCGATTGCTTCATGAATTTTGGTTAGAAATACCTAAGGCGATTTGGGCATATTAAATGGTGAACTTGTAATTTAATGATGAAATGGGAAATGAGGAGTATGTTAGTGAGTTGTAATAATGATATGAATGAATGTGTTGAATGGGTTAATACATGAAAATTGTTGCACACCTAATGGTTTAATTTATTTATTGGTTGGGTATTGAGATATGAGAATTTTACTTGAATTTCATAAGTGGGTAAATATTTGTGAAATGATAAATGGGATAAATGGGTTAACAATGGTCAATGATGAATTTGGATAAGGCATACGGGTTGTTGAATACACCAAATTGGTTAAAGCATGGAAATATTTATTTGGATTGATGGCTGTGAATTATAATTGGTAAATGTGATAATGGGTTATGGGATGATATTAATTCCAATGGTGTTTTCAATTATTGTGAATTATAATGTCATTGAATATGTGGGTTTTGTTACGGTATGGTTGTATGAATTGATAAATATGCAAGTGAACATGGATTGGTTGAGTGGGGAATTGACTTGAGGTTCAATTTCCACGGGTTGAGTTAGACTGAGGCTCTAAAATCCACCTCAAAATGCATAGGTTAGGGAGGGGATGAAGGTTCTAATCCCTAATGGTTTCATTCTACCCAGTCTAAGGCTTTGAGGCTAAGATATTATGTTGATGTGATATGTGGATCCCTAGTAAGCTAGGGAGCCACTTTAGTTCCAATATTCATTGTTATTGATTGACTTAGACCCTTGTTTAGATGATATTTATGCCTAACCTAGGGAACATTCGATTAAATGGATTGCGTAATGAAGGTGGTATAAGAAATAGAATTAGGATAAATTCTAGTCATGAATTAAATAAACCTTATTAAGTAATGGAACACGTGTTTTCCTTATTTAATTACCATTTATTTTGTACTTCCATGCACTATCTACTAGAATAGATTTTTTTAGAAACCTTTGGTGGTGACCAAATGTGTTTTGTACTCATACCCTTCTCGGGCCGCTGTTGGGTACCCGAGAAGATCACTTGGTTGCAGGCCATGATGAGGGTAGAGGCCATTCACAAAGAAGCTGATTTGGGCTCGAGATATTCAAGGGAAATGATTTAGACTTATAGTCGAGACACAAATTTGGTGTTTAGTTTTTATCTTACTTTTGGGTTTCATTCACTTCACACTACAAGAATGACATGAAATTATTGTATTTGACTCATTGTTTGTACTCCTTTTTGAAATATTCTTGGTTATGCATTTTTATTGTGTATTCATATTTTTTACTCTATTTATATTGTGTTATAATGTGGCTTTCTCGGATAAAGAGCTCATAGTCTCCCACCGTGAAATATTAAACCCTCTCTGATTGTTCACAACCTTTGGCGTACGAGGAAGCGCGCTTGAGGTCATGTAATGACCCATATCAGATCACCGGTTTAGTGGTACCTAGGTCTGGGATGTTAGACACACTCACTTTGAAAATTAAATATAATATCTTTTTATCTCTAAAAAATATTATCATAATAAAATGAAATCAAATATACACTCTTAATAAAATCCAAACCCACTATGGGAAAGACCATAAGATTTGGAGGAAAGTTTATTCCACATATAATCATAGAATTATTCTTATAATTCGTGGATTCTATAATACATCAATATAGTGTCTTTATTAAATGTTATTTCAAAATTTCTTAAGGTAAAATTTACCCTTAATTGAGTGTTTCCCGGAAATAAAAGAATGTATAGACCCTTAAATAACCATGATTTTGGAATATTATAAATAAACAAGTGATTCATGTGTCACCCCTTCATTTAATGGTCTATAATTTTTTTTATAAATTAAAATATAATATTTCAACACACATATGATTATAGTCATGATGATTCCCATAATCCATGATTTTCTTTAAACATGCATCCAAAAATGGCCTATCTCATTACATTTAAAACATCTCACTACCAACATATCATATTTGGTTTAAACATTACCATGATTCTTTTCATTGGAATCATTATCCATGTTTTATAAAATATCACATCGGTAACACTATTAATATTTAATTATACACTCCCCAGGATATTTATTACCACAATTATCATAAGGGAGAAACATAGACGTCTTACCTCCATATTTCATTTATGGATAGCTTCTCATTTAATACCACCTAAACAACCTCTTATTTTTGTTACTCTAGAAGTAATAAAACACTATATTAATCATTTGAACAATTTTTACTACATTATTATAACTTTTAAATTCATGAAAAGAAAGAATTAATCAAAAAATTAGATTCAATCTTGAGTAAGACAAATCAATAGTGCTATAATGGTCTATAATGAAATTTTTGTGTAATAATAAAAAATCAATAATAATTTCCTTTATAAGTTTTAATAGATTCCTCCTCCAGTTTATTAAATTCCAAAAATTAACTTTCCATCATAGGTTGAAAAACCATACGAAAATACTTCTCAAGGAAATAGTCTTTAAATACTACCTTCTCAATGACATCAATCTCATTTTATTTCATGGTATATCTTAATTATATACCACCATTTATTAACTTCAAATTCAATATGATAAATTAAAATAATACAATTTTGACTCTCAATAAAGATGAAAACCATAAATATCATATCTGGAGCGTTGATACATCATTCCGATACAAATGGATTTGATGTTCCACCCAATTCCATAGGGTAAAAATTTATAAATTTATCCATTATAGATATGGTTTTATAGATAATCCGGTTTATATCATTCATTGGTGCTACCATTAATATCCTATGCTAGATTAGTAATTATATCCAAAAAACTATGGTTTCTATTCATTCAAGATTTTTCATTTGTTCGGTTATTAACCCCTAGATTCCTTCTTTCCCCAAACTCTATATTTCCTATGTGGAAACCCATTCTGAACAAACATGTATTGGATAAAGAAACATGAAAACCTTAAAAATATATCTCATGATAATATAAGAATAATATATGATCCATTAAAAGTAAATTTTAACATTACTGTAAACTGGAAGGTAATATAAACCCATTATTGGCACCAACTGCAATAATATACCCACAGATTCATGATCTAAGAAAAGGGTTACATTTAATAACGTTTTGAGGATATTTTAAATTTTGATTTTCATTGAATTAGTAGAATTTATCACATATCAATACATTACAAAAAATGTTTACACTTCCCCCCCCCCAAATGAATTTTCCCAAAAAACTAGATTCTTAAATTTAAAATTCCATTCCATTCAAAATATGTTTTCTTATTTAATGTTTACCCTCATAGTGTATAGATAGTACTTTATATAGTTTTTACTCATCCTTATGTTATATTAAAACCATTTTGAATTATGTGGAGTGCACAAAAATATTAGTAGAAGGTAAAAAATTTAAAAATCTCATCAGTCAAATAAAAAAATCATGAAATCCTATAAGAAATATTTCACTTTTCATGAAGTAGACATTAAAGTCAAAAGTTAATTTTATTACTCATGAAATAATATTAATTTTTCATATTTATCATTAGAAATTTCCTAATAATTTATAGAGGAAAAATTATAGTCATGATTATTAATTGTGAAACATGGTTACTCATGAATACATTTTCGTAAAAAAACATTTCACTCTAAAAGGGGGAATGCACATTCCTTTAAAAATAAACTCATTACCTTAATTTATAAAATAAAAATACATCCATGGAAAATTGTTTTATTATCTAGAATATTCAAGTAGGTACCTCAAGTCATCATCTTCATATCACTCTTAATATAACTATGAAAATAACCATTAAGAAGGTAATGGACAACTCAATTAAAACAAGATTAAAGGGAAGATTAAATATTAACCATAAAATATTCATAACAAATAAAACAAGATTAAAGGGAAGATAAAATTTCCACATTGTAATCAAAATATATCATTTCAATATATTAACCTAATAAATGATTTATTAGAATATTTTCAAAAACCTTTAGAACATATAATAAATAAATTTTTGAATTAAAATTTCCCACACCACTTTGAGGCATATGAATGAATTTTTTATTTCAAAACATCCATGTTCATATAAACAAATCCTTAAATCCATTTTTTAAACATGGACATTAATGTTAACAATTTATAAGAATAAATCATTAAAACTTTTAAATCAATATTTTATTTAAAGAGTTCCTTACCAAATGAAAGACGCTTGAATACAAATAATTTATCAATAAATTTAATCTAAGATTATAATATCATTATAATAAGGATATTGATAATATAATTTTTCAAAGAGAAGTATATACACCATATAAAAGTTAATTGGGCTATAACAACAAATAAGTCTCAATGGATTGTAAATTGAGACAGTGTCATTTACAAAGATCGTATCCTTAGATTAAGGATTAATCAATGAAATAATTATGTGTGAAAAATAAGAATACATCCAATATAATTGGATATTAAGTGTAAACACTCATAGTTTATTCAAAGATATTCATAGAAAAATATAATCAAGAAGTACGAGTTTAACCGAATCAATGGAAATTGGGTTAAGAAGTCCCCTTACAGAAGTTCGACAGCCTTACGACAAGGCTTAAAAATACAGAAAATGAGTCGATGAAAAATAAAAGGGTCTCTCATCACATGGACATAAAATTTAATGAATTATGGATATACAATAGAATATCCGAACATATTAAAATGGAAATTAAAATGTCACGACCCGTCCTCGGGGCCCGTGTCGTGACTACCCCAAACCTGCCTTCCAAAGGCCAGTGGCTGGAAACTACCACCAAAGGCGTAAATCCCGGTAAAAGGGAAGGCATTGCCTTTATATAAGAAAACAAACACCACAAAGTACGGAAGCTGAAGTAAACACTATGTAAACTGAGTACAAAAGTATGTGTTGGAATGTAAATGGTCCAGTATACAATCCCAACTAAAAGTACAATACAACTGATTAAAGAAAGTACAACAGCTAAAAAGTAAAGCAGCAACCACCAAGTTGTCCTCTAGAAACTCCACCTGATGGGTGGGTATAGATGGTCTCATGTGATTCTTTAATTCATCCGTCCACACCGTGTACGTCCCGCTTGATAGTCCACCTTCGAATACCGTCCCTCTTTAAAAGCCTCAACCACGATCAGCGATGTTCGACGTCTGCAACCAACACAACGTAGTGCGGGCATAGCCCGTGCAGGGGTGAGTATATGATACTTAGTAGGGACCCGAGACCTCCGAAGGCCTCCCATAATCCAAGAAGGATAAACCAAAAAGGAAGATACAAACACGAAGTATCAATCAACTCTACTTAGGTATATGCCCATACATTTACCTGAGTCATCAAGTCCAGTTCAGCTCCATCACCCGAGCCCAAGTATAATGCAGTCCACACAGGAATGCACAACCCAGTCCACATAGGAAAACAAGTCAATCATATCGATGATAATGATTTAAAATCAAGACTCATCTCACATAGATATACTATTCACGAAGATGGGTGGAGATGATAGATGTAGCCTCTGAATCATCTCCCCTGTAGAACCCACGTAGGATCCAAGTACAGAAGTCGTCGCTTCCGAACCCACGTAGGATCCATGTACAATAATCGTCACTGCCGAACCGATGTAGGATCCAAGTACAGTCGTCCTCGCTACTGAACACATGGAGGATCCATGTACAATCATCCTCGTTGCCGATCCCACGAAGGATCCCAGTACAGTCGCCTTCGTCGTCACTGTCGCAGCCATCTCTAGGGTTCCCGCACACAGCACGCTCGATTCTTGGGAGGTTCTGCTCCACGAGCCAACGGTTTGATACATCAACTATCACGAAGTCCAGAGTTGATGTATCACTAGGTTCCATCTTGTCAATAGGAACTCGACGCGATAGACGACACATCAATCGGACGCCCGGTCTGAGAGACATTGTATTTTCCATCCCAGGGGCCCGGTTGGTTTTTAAGCTAAAACCAACCCGACCGTACTCCATCTGCATCCAAAACTCAAGTGGAGTAATCCAAAAGAACCATCTCACAAATAGTAATTCAACACAATTGACGGAACGTCCTACAGACGTCCGGTCGTTAAGGTATAAGCGTTTCCGCTCCAATGGCCCGGTTAGTTTCAGGTTTGAACCATCTCGGCCATACAGAAACTTCACCGAAACCTCTTGTTTAATATACTGAAACGACCGCCTTGATCCATGGATTCCTACGCCACTGACAGTGCATCGATCAGAGTTCCATATCCCATGATATGGGTGTTTGAACGAATCTGGTTTGAAAATAGGGGGTCTGGGCCCGATCCGACCCAGCCCAATACCCCCTGGGTCGGCCCGAACTGGGTCGACCCGACCTGGGTCCGGACCCAGCCCAATTGGGCGCGTCCTGGCCCGGCCCAGTTGGGTGCGGCCGGACTAGCCCGTGCGGCCTGCAACCCGACTCGAATGCTGGCCGCGACTCAGCTATCGGTCGAGCGGGGTGCGAAAGGGGCGAGACCTCCTTTGTTTCGGAAATGGAGGACACCTTTGTGGGGTCTGCCCTAGATAGGTCAAAAGGGGGGTTACACACCCCCCTGTTTCGGGTAACGGCCGGCATTAATGGTCGGACGGTTGTGAGCTTCCGCGGGACCCGCGGGGGTCCCGCCCCATGGAGAGCCGGCGGCCGGCCGAGCCCAGCCTCCCCTGCTGGTCCACTGCGGCCTTAGGCCGCACCTCTTCTCCCCGGTGCGATTCGACAATGTGTCACCCCTCCACCGCAGCCTGCTTCTGGCCGTGGCCTCCCTCGGCTCCTCCAGCGTGGTGTGATGGCATTGCGCACATCCGCCGCGGCCCGCTCCGGTTGCGGTCCCTTCGGCCTCACTGGCGCGGCCCAACGGCGCCGCGCCCCACCGCCGCGGCCCGCTCCGGCCGCAGTCCTCTTCATCCCCGTGCCGTGCAATGGCACCACACCGCCTTCGCCATAATGATCAACGAAGATCAACAAAAAAGGGAGGAGGATCAGCCGTGTTTTTGCAGTTCGATCTCCTCCCGTTATGACGATAACAAGCGGCCAAATTTTAATCAACGAAGGTCGATAAATAAAACTTGAACGAAGATAACCCCTACCTTGAAAGAAGTTCGCGGTTGTCATGTTCCGAAGATGATGTAGTCATTTCCGTCTTCGTCGGTTTCTCCAACCTTGTCACAGAGGAAGAAGAGGATGAAGAAACCGAGGCTGTCGTGCCGAAATTCTTTGTCAGAGAGATGGCGTTCTTTGTTGAAGATGAATTTCTTTAAAAGGGACATGATCTATCTCCTCCAAACCTCAACACAAAAAGCCAACCAACAAATAAAATTAGTCTCCTCCTTATTTTATTAAAGCATGTCATGCTTTCAAAAACTAAAAATTCAAACACTTAATTCAGTTAATTGAAGAGGTTCAATTAATGAAATTATTGTATGTTGGAATTATTAAGGTGGGGGAGGAGAAGTCACCCAGTTTAATACATGGGGTTTAATTGGAGATTTAAGGGGTTTAGGGAATGTGATGGGTTGGGGATCGTGGGTGCCCCGCCTCACATTTATCCTCACATGGGTAGTTTGGATGTACGTGGGTTCCACCCTAACTCCCCCATATATGATAACACCACCTTAGCTTGGAATAAAATTATACCACAAATTTTATTCACCTTTTTTATTTAAACCACTTTTTTTAACAACTCCTCACAAGAAAACGCATCTTCGGTAAAAGTCCTCTTAAGCAATTACCGGCGCTACAGTTCCATTGGTGCCCTCAGATTTCAATTCCGAGCATAGGTTCAAAATATAGAAAAACGCACTCATTCATTAACTGAACGTACCCGAGCTAAACTTCCGAAATTGATTTCGGGCACACCGGGCCTCGGAATCAGGTGTAGTTAAAAAGTGCATACTCGTAAAATCCCAAAGAACTTATGAAAAAAAATTTCTTTGAAATTTATGGGTCTATACATTACCTCCACCTCAGGCCCTTACATCCCCGTAAAGCTACATCATAAACTAGGGAAACAAATGAGGGTACTGTGCACACATCTGAGCCTCCCGGTCCCATGTGCTCTCCTGGAGGTTCCCGTGCTGCCACCTGATGCGCACTAGAGGAATCAAACATCCACGTAGGACCCGCTCCTGTCGATCCTCGATCTCCACCGGGACCTCCGCAAATGTCGCCCCGTCATCGATGTCCAGCTCCCCATGGTCGATGATATGCGCCGGGTCATGCACGTATCTCCTCAGCTGCGATATGTGGAAGACGTTGTGCACCCGGTGCAACTGAGGTGCAAAGAACTAGGTGATAAGCTACCTCTCCTATCCTGCTGGGAACTTGGAATGTTCCGATGAAGCATGGAGATAACTTGTCGCCCCAGCCAAATCTCTGTAATCGACATCGAGGTGAGACTCGTAAGAAGACGTGGTCGCCATCCTCGAACTCTAGTGGTCTCCTCCTCCTATCACCATAGGAATTTTGTCGGCTCTGCACTGTCCTCATCCGTTCCTGGATGATCAACACCTTCTCTGTTGTAGCCTAGACCATCTGGTCCTATGAGTTCTGACTCCCCAGGGTCTGTCCAGCACAGAGGTGATCTGCATGGTCCGTCGTACAATGCCTCCTATGGTGCCATCCCGATGGTGGAGTGGTAGCTTTTGTTGTACGAATACTCCACCAAGGGTAGGTGATCCTCCCATCTATGAACAAAGTCAAGCACACAAGCACAGAGCATGTCATCAAGTGTCTGAATGGTCTTCTCCATCTGGCCATCCGTCTAAGGGTGAATGGCGGTGCTTAGGCGTAGCTGCGTCTCAAATGCCTCCTACAATCCCTTCCAAAGCCGGGAAGTAAAGCGAGCATCTCTATCAGAGACAATAGACGATGGAAAACCATGAATCCGTACGATCTCCTGAATGTAGAGGCGTCCCAAGAACTCCATTGAGCTCTGCTCTTTGATAGGTAGGAAGTGGATCTACTTGCTGAGTCGGTCGACAATCACCCAGATGAAGTCGTGTCCACTAGATGTACAGGGACGTCCCGTCACGAAATCCATAGATATCCCATCCCACTTCCACTCCGAGACCTCTATGTGTTGTACCAAGCCTACTGGTACCTGGCGCTCCGCCTTCACCTGCTGGCAGGTGAGGCATTGTGAAACAAACTCTGCCACAACCTTCTTTATACACAGCCACTAGTGTTGTCATTTGAGATCCTGGTACATCTTCGCTACTCCTAGATGTACCTCCAATGAGGAACTGTGAAACTCTCTCAATACCTCCTCCTGTAATGCAACTGGTTCCATGTTAAGTCTTCTGAAAATGATGATGTGCTCTCCTCCTATAGAAAATCCATCAGGTGGATGTCCTGTGTATATCTTTGCACGTCATGTCTCATAGTCAACGTCCCCGTGCTGTGCCTCCCTGGCCCGCTGAAGTAGTGGAGGAGTGACTGTGAGCGGCTGTAGAAAGGATGCCCCATATCTATCCACGAAGTATATCTGCAAAGTGGCTAACTGCTCCTTCACCTCTCCAAATAGATGAATGACCGACCTCCTGCTGAGAGCATTAGGTACTACGTCACCCTTCCTAGGAGTATAGAATATATAAAATTCATAGTCCTAGAATAACTCGAGCCATCACCGTTGTCTCAGGTTCAGGTCCTTCTGCGAGAAGATGTACCTGAGACTCTGGTGGTCAGAGTAGACTATAGAGTGCTTGCCCATGAGATAGTGTCGCCACATCTTAAAGGCGAAGACCACTAATTCTAACTCCAGGTCATGGGTATCATAGTTCTCCTCATGCCGCCTCAAATGTCATGAACCATAAGCGATCACTGCCTACTTCGGCATCAGGACACACCCGAGTCCGTTCCCTGATGCATCGTAGTAAACTACGTACCCTACGCCCTCCTCTGGTATCCTCAAGATGGGTGCACTGGTCAATCTCTGTCTCAAATACTAGAAGCTCTCCTGATATCTATTTGATCAAACGAAGGGTTTCCCCATCTTCGTCAAAGATGAAAGCGGTGCTACAACTCTGTAGAAGTATGGCACAAATATCCGATAGTACCCATCCAGACCTAGGAAACTCCGCACCTCCATCACGCTCCAGGGTGGCTCCCAAGTTAGCACTACCTCGATCTTCATAGTATCCACCACAACTACCGCCTCAGAAATGACGTGCCCCACGAATTGGACCTCTCTAATCCAGAACTGACACTTCGAGAGCTTACCATAAAGCTGGTACTCTCGGAGTGTATCCAGTACAACCCGCAAGTTTTATGCGTCCTCCTTCTCAGTAGTCGAGTAAATCAATATGTCTTCGATGAAGACTATGACAAATCGATCGAGGTAAGGCTGGAAGATCATGTTCATGAGACTCATGAACACTATTGGAGCGTTGTTTATGAGGAAAGGCGTAACTAATAACTCATAGTGGTCAACCAACACCTGAAGGCAGTCTTCTGCGCATCCTCGTGTCGAACTCTGAGCTTATGATAGCCTAACCTGAGGTCTATCTTCAAGAACCATCATGATACCTTGAGCTGATCGAAGTGATCATCTATCCTCAGAACTGGATACTTGTTCTTCATGGTCACCTGGTTCAGGCGACGGTAGTCACCACACAATCTTAATCTCCCATCTGCCTTCTTGGAGAACAAAATCGGGGAAGCCCAGGGTGAAACACTGGTTCAAATGAATCCCTTACGCTGCAAGTCCTCCAGCTGTACTCGTAGCTCACAAAGCTCAACGAGAGGCATCTTTTATGCTGGAGTAGATATCTGTGTTGTCCCAGGGTACAAGTTAATATAACAGTCTACCTCTCTACGAGGAGGTAGTCCTGGAACGTTGTTAGGAAAAACGTCCGCATAATGATCCACCACAATAGGAAAACTCAGACACCACACGTCAACTTCTCCGAGGATGAGACTAGCCAAATGATGTGTGATTGGATGCCCTCTCCTCTGCGTAAGTCCATCCTGCGCTGTAAAGGCTCCCTTCTCACCGGTGAAGATGAACCTTCTCTCATCTGTGCGGACACACCGCACTTTGCGCCTAATACAGTCGATGTGAGCATGGACTGTAGATAACCAATCCATGCCCAAGATGGCGTCGTAAGGCCACGGCGCCGCTACAAGAAGATCATAGCTGAAGCTCTTTCCTCCTAGAGTATTCTCACACTACCGGCACCAGTGCGTAATCGTCGAGTCTGCTCTTGTATGAGTCTCTAGCCGTAAGGATCGAGCCAACGACTCTATCGGAATCTCTGATCTCCGAACTAGGGCAGTGAAAATAATAGAAGGACTCACTCATGTGTCAATAAGAACTGCAGCAAGGGTGGAGTAGACACAGATATAACCTCGAATCATCTCAGGTGCACCATGGTCATTGGCCTCGACTGCCTGAAGCTGAGCTTGCCCCTGTCTTCCAGCTCCCTGTGGTCAGGGTGGTCCTCCTGGTGGTGGTGGTGGCAGAGCCTCAAAGGGTCATCCACTAACTACTACTTGGTCAGCTCCTCTGCCTCGTCTTCCAGCTCCCTACAGACTGCCAAGGTCGAACCTCTGCCTCTTCAAGGGTGGTCTCTCAACCGTCTGCTGCTCCTCCGCATGAAGGGTTGGGCAGTCACAAGACATGTGGCCCTGCCCACCGTATGCATAACACTGCCTACCTCTCGAATGACTGGCTCTCCTACGTGATCCCCGTACCTCCGAACCAGTATCCTGAGGTAGCCCACCTGATGGTCTGGTCTGCTTAGACCTCAACGACATCTAACTACTCCCGGCTTCAGAAGACTCCACTATGTGTCACCTTGCGGTCGGTCTCGCTACTGGTGTAGGCTTAGCATGGATGCTCTCCACAAGAAGGGCTCTCTCCAGTACTCCTGCCTATGTCAGAATACTGAGGGAGATCATTGAAGCCCTGATCTAATGCCTCAGTCCCTGCTCGAAGGTCCGGGCTGGGAAGAATGGGTCCCATACCATGTCTGTGGAGTAGTGTGATAGATCAATAAATCTTGCTAAGTACTGGGCTACTGACATGCTGCCTTGCCGCAGCTGTAGTAACTATTGGATGCGCACCGCACGAATGGTGGATGGAACAAACTCCGAGTGAAAGAGGCTCACGAAGTCCATCCAATGTAGAGATTTCTCGTCGTGCACCTGGAGCATCAGGCTCCACCATCTATCTACTTCTGTGTGTAGGAGACTCGCCGCAACGATCACCATAAGATCTACTGGTGCCCATACCAATATGTAGAATCGGACAACAGCCTCCATCAAATCCTAGGATGCCTGAGGTTCCGTCTCTCCGCAGAACTTGGGCGGCCTCTGACGCTGAAACTTGTGCATTGCACTTAGGCGATGTGCACGCTTAGCTGCTGGGGCTGGTGGCATCGGTGGATCAGCGGGTAGGGGTACCGTCAGTGCCTCTACTGTAATGGGGCCCTGAACTAATGCCTCGCCGCTCGGTGGGCTTCCATCTCACACAAAGATTGGAATCCAAGCTGGCTTCCATCATGGGGCCATCCTGAAATGAAACAGGTGCGCCATGTTTAATACAGTATACCTAGTGAGATGACAGAAAGTAATCAGAATGAAAATTTTTAAGACACACACGCAATCAATATTTTTGTGCACTCAGTCGAAAATCAGAAGTCAGGGTCCTGGTGTACGTATACGTCGGCCACCACACCAACACTGGACTCCCAGGACTGATAACCAAACTCACTAATCTAAAAATTATTGCTTCCCATAGAAGAAATTATCAGAGTCATATTTTTTATGCTAGAACCAACTCCTCTGATACCAATTTGTCATGACCCGTCCTCGGGGCCCATGCCATGACTACCCTAAGCCCGCCTTCCATAGGCCAGGGGCTGGCATCTAGAACCAAAGGCGTAAATCCCGATAAAAGTGAAGAAATTTCCTTTATATAAGAAAACAAACACCACATAGTATGCAAGCTGAAGTAAACACTAAGTAAATTGAGTACAGAAGTAAGTGCTGGAAAGTAAATGGGTCAGTATACAAACCCAACTGAAAGTACAGTACAACTGAGAAAAGAAAGTACAATAGCTGAAAAGTAAAGCAGTAACCCCCAAGTTGTCCTCCGGAAACCCCACCTAAAGGGTGGGTACAGATGGTCTCTTATGCTCCTCAAATCTGTCCATCTACACCGTGTACGTCCCGCCTGATAGTCCACCTCCGAATACCGTTCCGCTCCACAAGCCTCAACCACGATCAACGCTGTCCATCGTCTGCAACCAACACAATGTAGTGCGAGCATATCCCGTGCAGGGGTGCATATACGATACTCAATAGGGACCCCGATACCCCCGAAGGCCTCCTAGAATCCATGAAGGATATACCACAAAGGAAGATACAAAAACGAACTATCAATCAAATCTACTTATGTATATTCCCATACATATACCTAAGTAATCAATTAATGTCTGGATCCAAGTCCTGAGCCCAAGTACAACCCAGTCCACACAAGAATGCACATCCCAGTCCACACAGGAAAGAAAGTCAATCATATCAATGATAATGATTGAAAATCAAGTCTCAGCTCACATAGGTATACTATTCAAGAAGAGGGGTGGAGATGATAGCTGTAGCCTCTAAATCATCTCCCCTGCCGAACCCACGTATGATACAAGTACAGATGCCGTCGCTGTCGAACCAACGTAGGATCCAAATACAGTAACCATAGATGTCAAACCCACGTAGGATCCATGTACAATTTTCATCGCTGCCGAACCAATGGAGGATCAAAGTACAGTCTTTCTCGCTGCTGAACCCACGTAGGATCCTAGCACAGTCGCCATCGTCGTCGCAGTGACAACCAGCTCTAGGGTTCCCGCTCACAGCACACTCGATTCCGGGAGGGTCTGATCCACGAGACAAGGGGTCGATACATCAAGTATCACGATGTTCAGAGTTGATCTATCACAAAGTTCTGTCTCATCAATAGGAACTCAACACGACAGACAGCGCGTAAATCAGATGCCCGGTCTGAGAGACACTGGCTTTTCCGTCCAAGGGGCCTGGTTGGTTTTTAAGATAAAACCAACCCAAACTTACTCCAGACACATCCAAACCTCAAGTGGAGTAAGCCAAAATAAAATTCTCACTAATAAGAATTCAACGCATTTGATGGAACGTCATTCGGACGTCCGATCGTTATGTTATAATCATTTCTGCTCGAAGGGCCCGATTGGTTTCGAGTTCGAACCAACCCGGATGTACCGAAACTTTTCGGAAACCTCGAGTGTAATATACCCAAATGACCCTCTCGATCCAAGTATCCCTAAACAACTGACGGTGCATTGATCGGAGGTTCGTATCCCACGATATGGGCATTTGAACGAACCTGATCCGAAAAAAGGGGATCTGGGCCCGGTCTGACCCGACCGAATACCCCATGGGTCGGCCCGAACCGGGCGACCCGACCCGGGTCCGGGTCCATCCCGATTGGGCGCGGCATGGCCCCACTGGGCGCGACCGGCCCAGCCCATGCGTCCTGCGGCCCGCCTCGGAAGCCGGCCGCGGCTCGACTGTCGGCCGAGCGGGGTGCGAAGGGGGCGCAACCCCCTTTGATTTGGAAATGACGGCCCTCCCGGTGGGGTCCGCCCTAGGCAGGTCAAAAGGGGGTTTCCACAACCCCTGTTTCGAGTAACGACCAGACTTAATGGTCGGCTGGTTGTGAGCTACCGCGGGACCCACGGGGTCCCGCCTTCTGGAGGGCCGACAGCTGGCCGAGCCCGGCCGCCCCTACTGGCCCGCCGCGGCCTTAGGCCGCGGCTCTTCTCCCTGGTGGGGCGCCACGGCGTCGCGCCCCTCCGCCATGACCTGCTCCTGGTGGCAGCCTCTCTCGGGTCCTCCTGCGCGGCACGACAGCGCCACACACCACCACCGCAGCCCGCTCCGGCCGCGGTCCTCTTTATCCCCACGTGGTGCAACTGCACCACACCACCTTCACCACAATGATCAATGATGATCAACTAAAAAGGGGAGGAGGATCAGTTGTCTTTGTGAGGAATGATCTCTTCCCGTTATGATGATAACAAGTGGCCAAATTTTAATCAACGATGGTCCATAAATATAACACAAAGCAAGATAACCCCTACCTTGAAGAAAGTTCGTGGTTGTCAAGCACCGCAGATGATGGTGTCATTTCCATCATCGTCGGTGTCTCCACCCTTGTCGCGGAGGAAGAAGAGGATGAAGAAACCGAGGCCACTGAGCCGACGTTCTTCATCAGAGAGTTGGCGTTCTTCATTGAATATGATGTTCTTCAAAAGGGACAAGAGCTCTCTCCTCCAATCCTCAACACAACAAGACAACCAACAAATAAAATAAGGCTCCTCCTTATTTTATTAAAACATGCTATGAATACAAAAACTCAAAATTCAGAAACTTAATTCGATTAATTGAATAGTTTCAATTACTTAAATTAATGTGTGTTGGCATTATTAAGGTGGGAGAGGAGAAGTAACCCAATTTAATATATAGGGTTTAATGGGAAGTTTAGGGGGTTTAGGGAATGTGAAGGGTTGGAGTTCGTGTGGGCCCCACCTCACATTTATCCTCACATGGGTAGTTAGGATGTTAGTGGGTCCCACCATAACTCCCCCATGTAGTATAAAACCACCTTAGCTAGGAATAAAATTTTACCAAAAATTTTATTCACCTTTTTTATTTAAACCACTTTTTAACAACTCTTCCCAATAAAACACATCTTTAGTAAAGGTACATTTATGAAATTACCGGTGCTGTGGTTCCATCGGTGCCTTCAGATTCCAATTCCGAGCACTGGTTCAAAATATAGAAAAACCCGCTCGTCCGTTCACTGAACGTACCCGACCTAAACTTCAGAAATTGATTCCGGGCACACTGGGCCTCAGAATCAGATGCCGTCAGAAACTACATACATATAAAATCCCAATTTATTTAAGAAAAAATGTTCCTTGCAATTTACAGGTCTTTACATAAAATACATGTCATAAAAATAAGTCTTTGACTAGAAGTATAGGGTGAAAGGTTCCCTTACTTATTTGGTAACTAAACAACAAACAACCAATTAAATAAGGATCATACAATGAAGATGTAAATACCCATAAATTAATGTATGTTACACAAATAATACAATCATGGGTAGTACATATACCCAAAAAATGAAATAGTGGAAAATATAGAATGAATCTTACTAGAATAAAAAGGTATATGAAAACCCCTTACCATGTTGTAATCAATCGATTCGTATGAACAAAATTTAATAACCAAAAAATGAATCACATAATACCATGAATATAAATATAATAATGATAATATATAGATAATGGAAATACACAATAAACAACATTCAATAAATAAGTGGTGAACATTAGAAATCTCACAGAATTAAAAGTGATATTAGAAACCCCTTACATCAAGTTCAACTTGTCTTGTATATTCCTTGATCATGATGAATAATAAACATAAGTTAATTTGTACTTTATTAAGAATATTTTTCAAGTTTATTATTCCCTTTATATCACTTATTACGTTGAAAAAACTAGTAGTTAATTACTTGAGTTCATATCATACATTTTATTAATGTATGGATATTGAAGAAAAAACGATCACGTTATAATTAAAAATTATTCATGTGGTAAAAAACAAATTATATACAGAATGATAATTATGATTTAGATATAATATATATCATAAATATATCTAGTATTTATGTATTTATAATTGCCCATAGAATTTGGAAATAAGAAATGAAATGCACTGTTCATGAAGACGGTATGTCGTACGTACACATGAATGCTACTTTCATTTTTTTTCATTTTTAATGGAATGAGAAATAAGTGATATGTAGGTATATTATTATTACGGTGTAATTTATATGTTATATATGTCACATAAATTCATAAATTCTATCCTTTAATGAATCTATGTATAGAATTAATGAGTCATATCACTTTGAGGGGCGGTAGTCCGCACTTACTCAAATGAAATTATCGTATTTACACGTTTGGGAAAGAATTAAGATATTCTGTATATTAAAAATACATAAGAATATAGATAAAATAAATATAATAAATATAATATATAATTATAGTTCCATCATAATGGCCACTAAAAGAGGTAGTAGGAGAAAATTTAACAATAATCGTTTCATGAGGCAGTAGTTCGCCGTCCACAGAAACATTATGTTCTAAGTCTATTAGATAGAGGTGTGTGGAAGGGTAGTTAGAATACTACTCATAACAAAAAAATAATATATTTAGTATACTATAGTTGTTATAAAAATAAATTAATAAATGGAGTTAGGGGGTTGGAAGAGTAAAATAAAAGAATCGAATTTAAGAGAATATGTCACCTTTAAATCGAGTATCTCTCTTTGGTTTGAACCAACATGTTTAATTTAATTCCATTATACATAGGGTAAGGATTATAATAGGAAGATAGGTATATACATAGATTAATTGGGCATAGGTTGGATGTGCCAATGGGCATGATACTTGTGAGAAATGGGTTAGAGGTGGTGTCCTTTTATAAGGGGGAGGAGGGGATCTTTAGGACAGTTTGAAAGTATTATTTTATTATATTCTTAGTTTAGTTTTCAAATGGTCCAAAACATACTAAATTCGATGATAAGATGACTAATGTTAGAAATAAAATCATCAAATAAGAATTTTTTATGTTTGGGATTTTTTTATTTCTATAATATTATTTATTTAAATCATTCATTGATAAGTTAAACTCTATATCATCATTGTGACATAAATAATTTAATTTATATGATGTATAAAAATTATAAATAAAACGCCATGATGTATGAAATCATTTATTTACAAATAATATTTATAATCGAATATATAACTTATATTATCCCAATGTAAAAATTGATTTACTAAAAGATATATGTTTATGACATTTTTGTCTTTACTTAAAATTAATTTATATAAAGTGTCATTATCACTCAAATTTGGCTCCATGGGGACCTTAAAATAGACCCATGGATCCCCATGGTCTAAAATGTATCATCCAATAGGATTAGGACACGTTTTTGGGTAATTTATGTTTATTATAATATATATTTTTACCATTATTTAACAGATTTAACCCTTAACCATGGTAAATAAAAAATTTATTGAAGTAAATATTCATAATGCCTAAAAATAAAAGATACCTATTTAAATAATTTGGATAACCTGATTCCAAATATGGAATCAATTTTTTCAAATTCAAATCCAAGAAGTGGTATAAATTAATGTAAAATTAATTCCAGTTGTCAAAACAAAAAGGGTGTATTTAAGAAATAGTTACCATCAAAAGATTGACACATGTTTTTGTCCAGTTTCAAAGTGAAATTACTTCCAATGAACAATATTTAAGTAAATGGTAAACATATAATCTAATTAACCATTTAAATAATTTAAATATATAATATATCCATATGAAAAAATTATATTAAAATGTTGTTTTGAATTTAAATTCAATATGTTGCACTATTAATTAAAAAATTTAACTTTATCTTAAAATAACCAAAAGTTCATCCAATGTAAATTTTTATGTCTCAATTCAAAAGAAGAATTTTAGTTTTTCAAATATAACATATAAAAGTGACAAAAACTAGATATAAAAAAGGACCGACGTTAAAAATGGTAAAATGACCCTTTTAAAGAATATTAGAGTATTTATCCTTAAATTCAGATTACTTCTTATTTTATGTCTTTAAATTTATTAGATAAATGTAAAAAAAATAAAAAATATATAATCAAATTGTAGTTTGTTCTAATCATTCCCAAAAATACAACGTCTATGCGTTAACTACTATTTAAAATAATAATAATATATTATTATCATTTCATATAACTCAATGTTGTGTGCAATATATGATTTCAAAGAAACCCATTGTTGGGTGTTGAGTACACTATCAAACAAAGCTTCCCATTTAAATTAAACTAAATATTTATTTCATAATTTTTAATAAATGTGAAAATGTCATATTCTATATTTATCTGGGATGTTACATCCTTCCCCCTTTTGTTAATTGCGTCCTCAGAATTTAAAAAGTGGGCTCAGAAAGTTCATGAAAAGTTCTACAACAAAAATGAGTCTATAATACTATTACATTAAAATAAATAAATAGAATAAAAAGGTCGCCCGAGATAACACGTACTAGGATTCAATGTAAAAAAATATGGATATAGAATAGAAACTAAAAATCATGTTCTGATGGATAGTGATAGAATACATGATTAAGAGAATGTTAACCACCAGAAAATCACAAACATGTGATGAGTTAAATAGACTTTGATTCCTTATTAAGAAAATTAAATGAACAATGTTTTTGTTTTAATTGTTTTTCATAATCTTGAGGAATTCATTCATTAGGTTGACAAAGAACAATAAGAAAATTACTTGCTTTTCATGTAGACATTCATCCTTTACCAAATTTATACCGAATACTCAAATTTTATCCAAAAAATTAGTATTCAAGATGACTTGGTGACACCTAAATTGCTAGATTCAACTTCTATAGAATAACATGATCCACAAAATATGAACCATATATTTCCCCTGTCTGTATACATTAACAAAAAAATGGTTAGTACAAGATCAGATACTTCCCAAAAAGGATAATCCTTTAGAAAAATAAATGATATTCTTAATCTCCAAAATTCATCAAAAAGTCCACAAAGTTCAATACAAACCACTTAATAAACAACAGTCCTTGAAATTCATCAATGTAATCTAAACAAGGATTGAAACCCAAAATTCAGCATGATTTAATAATATAGTATTACATAATAAAACCTAATATTTATCTCCAAATAACATCGACTACTCTTAATGTCTCACAATTAAATATAATTAACCTAATCACATATTCTCTATGATAGGTTAGTCATTTCCATAAATAACCCAATTCACTATTTCTCCACAATAAAAATATAGATTCTTCCAAATTAAAATATTAACTCTTACTCCACAAATGATATCAAATATTATTCTATTTCAGTTAAGATTATATTGTTCCAAATGAGAAAACATCTTCTAAAATAACATTTATCATTTAATCATCAATTCATTTTACTATTCTAAGGATATCCATTTGATAAAACATACGTTTCAAAAATCAACTTATTCTTGATCCATAAAATCATTTACCCAAAAGAATAAGTCATACTAATAAGGGATGTCATATAGTCCAGTCATAGGCAATAAGTCCCAATCACACTTTGGTTGTGGGTTCGATTCTCATAGCTTTGTCCGATGCGAGGGGTTGTCACACGGTCTATGTATGGCCCTTTTTCAAATACTATATAATTTTTTACATTCCCAAAAGGAGAAAAATTCCTTAAAAAGATCAATAACATATTTCACCCAAAATGGTTTTCTTATACCTTTCATTTTCATCCCAATAAATTATACCTCAACATCTTAATTCATGAAGCCTTATATATATTGTATTTTTTTTATTTTAACCTCCATATGATAAAGTAAAACTATTTCTAAAAGATAGAACATTATTCCTTGATTATGGTGTCCATATGGTTTCATCATCATCTTGTTAACATAGGTAGAAAGTCCTTGCATATCAATACAGATTTAGAGATCCTTCAAAATCATTTGCTTCCTTCATCCAAATACACCTTGTACAACTTGGGTCATATGGGTGTTTGTAGAAAAAAAGTTTCAGAAAATAATCATACTTGAAATATAATTTCAAAACATCTGATAAAACCTGATTTTTATAATTCATTCAGAATGAGTTTTAGTTGAAACATTCAATAAATGGTTCTTTTAAAATACCATAAATATGTTCTAAGATAATATATTTAAAAAAAATATCAATAGGTTTTCCAAGGGTCTCTTTATTCAGCACCTTTTTCACAATTATAATATGCTTTAAAATCTTGTGATAATGTAAATTATTTGAAATGCCTTGAGAATATTTAACTTTCTTGAAAATAAGAGAATATTGTGAAAATAAGATTTTATTAAATACAACCTATGATCCACGATGATATCGAGGTATAATAGAGGTGTTTGATACCTTAAATATTTTTTTTCAAGTGAGTAGTATGCTAGAAAGAGTTTCACAATCATCTGAACAAGACTTTGCAATAATTATCTCAAGCATCTCATCAAGAAGTTATAGGAATGTCTTTTGAGATCCTCCTCCTTCCATTTCTAACCGAAATTCCTTGAACTAAAAAGGTTAATAAACAAGTATTTAATTAAAATAATAGAGATAGGGACTAAGCTTGTCTTTAAAGAAAAATCCTAATCTCTAATGTTGTCTAAAGAGACCTTTGATACCAACTATAATGACCCAAAATTAAAAATTACATAATATGGAATTATGTCAAGAATTTACATTGAGGATCTTTTCAGGTTTAGTGTTTTAGAGAATTAGGCCATAACTTTTACATAAAAAATTGAATATTAATGTATATATTACTACTCATTATCTCTTTTTTTTTTAAATAAAAACTCTTAAAAATAAACATGCCCAATTCCATGTTATAGACAACATGAATTTTCCTTGATCACACCCATAACCCTATTCATCATTATGTCCAGTGGAAAAAATATCACAAACTTGGGATGAGTATAAAAAGATTAGTAAGGGTTATAAAATACAGAAATAAAAATATAGGTAAAAAATAAATACAAATCAATGAAACTATACTTTTCAATCATAACATACCTTATGAAATCATAATATTTATGAATAACCCATAGAAATTATAAATCATAATGTTACTTTTAGCATAAATAACATACTTACATTATACCTTTCATATCTATATAGGGAGTTACATTTTGAAAACCCATCACACACTATTCCCTAAATCTCTTATGAAAAAAATTCTCGTTTACCTCTGTCACATTACCCAATGCATTCGAGAGCAATCCCGAGCATACCCGCTCTAGGTTTATCACGGAACCACCCGTATACGTAAACAATGCCCAATAACCATAAGATATTCCCAGAACATAAAATAAATCACAAATTAAAGATAAAATTTTCATATTACAATCACAATATATCATTTCAACATATTGACATAATCAATGCTATATCAAACTATTTTCAAAACCATTTAAAACATTTAATAAAGCGGTTTTTTGTATCGAAGTGTCTCAAACCACATTGATTCTTTTGAAAGAAATCTTAACTTCAAAACATTCCTGTCAATATAAATAAATCCTTAAAACCATTTTTAATTCATGTAAATTAATGATAAAAATTTAGATGAATAAATCATTAAAACATTTAAAATTATATTTTATTTTAAGAGTTTCTAACAAAATGAGAGACGCTTGAATACAAATAATTTAGGAATAACATTAATCAAAGCTTATAATATCATGAGAATAAGGATATTGAGGATATAATATGTTAAAGGGAAGTATATACTGCATATAAAATTGAATTGGTATATAACAACAAATAGGTCTCAATGGAATGTAGATTGAGACAAAGTCCATTACAAAGATCATGTCCTTAAATTAAGGAAAAATCAATGACAAAATTATGTGTGACAAATAAGAATACACCCAATATAAGTAGACAATAAGTGTTAAAAAACAGGACATTGAAGCATATTCATAGCACGCCATAATCATGAAGTATATGTTTAAACCAAAGAATTGAAATTGGGTTAAGAAGTCCCCTTACAGAAATTTGACCACCTAAGGACATCGCTTAACCGTTCCAAAAATGAGTTGATGAAAGAGAAAAGGTTCTCTCATCACATGAACATTAAATTTACAGAAATAAGAATATATAATAAAATGTCCCAACATATGTAAAAGTAAATTAAAAGGCATGTCATAAAAGATGTTTTTTACTAGAAGTGGATAGTGAAAGGTTCCCTTATCGATTTGGGAACTTATGAAACATAAAACCATGAAGGAAGGATCATAAAATGAATATGTAAGTTCCCATAAATTATATTATGTTACATAAAGAATACAATAATTGTTAGTACATACACCACACAAGTGGAAATAGTGGAAAATATTTCATTAATCTCATGGGAATAAAATGTGAGATGAAAACACCTTACCACATTGTAATCGATCGAGTCCTATGAACAAAAGTTAATAACCCCCAAATGAATCTAAAAACAACATGAAAATAAATATAATCATGATAATATATAACAAATAGAAGTAGAAAATACACCAAATTCAATAAATAAGTGATGAATAATTGAAATCCCATGGAATTAAATGTATGACAAGAAACCCCTTACATAATGTTCGACTTGTCTTCTATGTTCCTTGTTCTTCCTGAATAATAAACTTGAGTTTATTTCTACATGATTAAGAACCCTTTTCAAGTTTATAATTCTTTTACTATCACTTATTTCCATGATACAACAATTAGTTAATTACATGAGTTCATATAGGAAATTTTATTGATGTATATAACTTGAGTCAAAAATGAATTTGGTATAATTACAAATGAAATGCACCGTTCATAGAGACGGTAAGTTGTATGTACGCATGAACACTACTTTAATTTCTTGTAATTTTTAATGGAATGAAAACTAAGTGATACATTGGTATATTATTGTTCCAGTATAATATATATGTTATATATGTCAAATAAGTTCATAAATTCTATCGTTTATATGTTCCATGCATAGCATGAACGAGTCGTATCACATTGAGGGGGCAGTTGTCCGCACTTCTCAAATGAAATTATCATATTTACGTGTTATGGAATGCATACATGTATGCAGTAAATTAGAAATAAAAAGAATATAGTTAATATAATTATCATTAATATCATATATAATTATAGTTATATCATAATGGCCACTATATGAGGTGGTACGAGAAGATTGAATAATCATCGTTTCGTGATGCTGTAGTTCACTATCCACATAAACAATATTTTCTTAGTCCATTAGTTGGAGGTGTGTGGAAGTGTAGTTCGGATAATCCTCATAGAGACAACCTAGTATACTGATTATATTGTTGTTATAAAAACGGAATAATGAGTGTATAGGGGGTTGGAGAAGTAAAATAAAAGAAAATAATTTAAGAGAAGACGTTAACATTAAATTGGGTATCTCTCTTTGGTATGAAAGAAAAGATTTACTTGAATTGAATTCTACATATGGGATGGTTTCTAGGATAAATAGAGGGATGTAATGAGCCTAGGGGCTTGAGAGGTGTAATAAATGGGTTAGAGGTGGTGTCTTTTTATAAGGGGGAGGAGGGGCTCTTTAGGAATGTTTGAAAGTATTGTTTTTTTATAAACTAATTTTTGGTTTCATAATATCCAAAACTTATTAAATTATAAGTTATGAGGGATAATGTTTGAAATAAAATCATCCAATACTAATTGGACTGGTTTTGGATATTTTTTTAATTTTTATAATCTTATTTATTTAAATCATTTATTTATAAGGTAAACACTGCATCATCATTGTGTCATAAATAATTTAATGTTTATGATGTCTAAAAATTATAAATAAACTAAAATAATGTATTGACTCTTTTTATATTTCAAAATAATGTTTATAATCGAAGCGATAACTTATATAACCCCATGTAAAAATTTATTTACTAAATGATATATGTTTATTTCATTTTTGTGTATACTTTAAATTTTTTAATATAAAGGGTCATTATCACACCCAAGTGGCTCTATGGGGTCCCAATATCGACCCAAGGATTCCAAAGGTTAGTCATGTATAAAACATTAGGATTAGGACAATTTTTAGTGAAATTTATTATTATTATATTATTATTTTTTCCTTATTTACCAGATTTACCTTTTAACCATGGTAAATAAAATATTGGCTGATGAAATATTCAAAATGTCAGAAATAGATGTTTCTGATTTAAATAATTTGGGCCTTATGATTCCAAATATGGATTCCGTTTTTCCAAATTCAAAAGAAAATATTGTGTTAAATAAATTTATAATTAATTCACGTTGTCAAAACAAAAATCATGTTTTTATGAAATAATAACTTTCAAAAGATTAAAACTTTTTTATATCCAATTTTAATGTGAAATTAATTCAAATGACCATCATTGGATTAAATGGTAAATATATAATCTAATCACACATTAAAATTATTTAAAAATATTATTAAACCATGTAAATAAATTATATTAAAAGGAAACTTTTGAATAAAAATATAGTATCTTGCACTATTCATTAAAAAAATAATATTTATCCGAAAAATAAAAAAAATTCATCCCAAGATAAATTTAATGTCCTTATTTTAAAAAAGAATATTATTTTGTAATGTATAACATATAAAAGTGGTAGAAATTCTATTTAAAATGGGTTCTCCATCATAAGGTGTTATAATGACCATTTTAAATAATATTAGTGTATTTTTTCTTAAAATTAGAATATTTATTATTTTAATCTTCTAAACATTATTGGATAAATGTAAAAAACATTTAAAAAATATGTATAATCGTATTGTAGTTAGTTCTATTCATTACTGCCAAAACTACAGATTTGTGTTAACTACCATTTAAAATAATAATTATTCTATTTTATTTTTTTGTATAAATCATTGTTGTGTGAAACATAAGATTTCAAAGAAACCCATTCTTGTGTGTTGAGTACACTATCAAACATATAATTCCCTTAAAATTAAAATTAATATTTAATTGAAAAATATTAATATATGTGAAAATGTCATATTCATTATTTACCTGGGATGTTACACATTTAATGGACCATAACAATCGTAAAACAAATAAAAAAATTCATTTAAATCAATTAATCTCATAAATTTTTTCATTTAACACACATGAAAGAACACTTTCGAGATTCACAATAAATTAAGGATTGAAATCATTTATATTATAAAATTAAATACATGTTCTTTTTGGAATAATAATAAATGGATTTTATTTTTAAAATGCATGAAAAATTATAGATGGGGATTATTTCGGAGTAATGGACTTGAAAAGAGGAAAATATTCTTATTCAATATATGTTAAAATAATTCCATTCACTATTCTGTTAAATTTTAAATGTAACCCATTTCAAAATAAATTAAAATTAAAATTTAAAATAATATAACATAAAATAGAGTTTCATTTCTAAATATAGATATTTATATATATATAATTAATCATTATAATAAGTAAATTATGGAAAAATAATGTATTTTTAATGGTGGATCATAGGATGATAATAAGAAGGTGATTATTGGAAAACATGATGATGTTTCAAACCACAGATAAATTGAATTGAATTACTTTTAAAAATAAATTATTTGGGGTTTTATTGTATGTAATATTAATATAGATGAGCACAATAATATATTTGATAATATGACCACTTGATTGGCGTTATATTTCATAAGGAACCCAATTGTTGTAAACGTACTTTTTTGGAATATTCACATGGTGCGTGGATCCAATAAAAAAAGGGTGTTTCACAATGGTTATGGTTATATTATTGACTTATAAATGAAATTATGTATGATTTACCATTAAACAATTAAAAATTGTCTTTTAAAAATACGTAAAAATATAATTTTAAATAAGTAGGTAAACGAGAAGAAGAAAGGTTAATAATTTTAAAAAAATTATTAATGAAAAAGACCTTACCATGAGTCTGACTCACTATGTACATAATTTATCTATTTTATAATAAATATATATATATATATATTAAATTTATAAGAACAATTTTTATATGTATTAATATTTCTTTTCCCCATTTATTTTAATTATTATCATGCTATATTTATTTATTTATTAAATCAGTTATGCTCATCAAATTTTTTGAGGACATCCACTTTATAACTGACTAATAAATTTTGTATGTTGAACATGGCCAATTGTATTATTATTTCATAATGAAAATAATATAAAAAATTCATTAATTAAAAATATACAAAATTAAACAAAATTTATGAACCAATCAAGAAATTCATAAATCAAAAAATAATCATTTCTATTGATTGAAAGGGTATGAAGGTAAGTAATAACACATATATATTGAATAATAATATATCAGGAATATAATATATAATAATTAGATCTATCATAATAGAAACCACTATAAGTGGTGATGAAAAACTAAACACTTCACTTCATGGAGGTGGTGGTTCACATGTATGCACGATCGATGTTTACATTTACCATAGAATGAAAAATGAAAATAAAATGGTTTTTTTACATAAAAATAACAACATTTATGTATATATAAGATAATTATATTATAATCTTATAATATTATAATATTTATAGAATATTTTAAGGATGTATAATAATAAAAAATCCTAAAAAAGTTGATTAAGAATAATACCTCTACTTTAGAAAACCTCTTTATGATTACATATTAATCTTTTATAGGTTGGAATATTAGAGAAAAAAGTACTTATTGTAAATTGGGATGTAATGTGGATATATATTAGTATAGGTATTGTATTATATATGGTGATCAAAATCAGTGATGATTAGATCATTGGAGGTTCCCTTTTATAATCTAGGGGAGTGGCACAATTGAAATTTTTCTAAACATGTTAATATTGTAAATTTAGTTCTCAGTGTCATGTTACATAAAACTATAAATTTTTTAAAACATGGATATAATGGGTCAATATAAAATCATAAAATAATATCTAGGATAATATTTTATTGACCTTATGAATTAGTATTTACTTTAATTAACCCAATTCACCCTTTTCGTGATGAAACATTTTTACCATGGACAATATTCATAATGAATAAAAATAAAATTGAACCCATTAATAAATAAAAAAAATTAGATTTTGAATATGTAAAATATTTTTTAAAATCCATTTTATATAAATGGAATAAATTACTTTTAATATAAGTGAAAAAAAACAATTAAAAAGACCTTTTAGAAGAGATTTTCTTAAGTATAAAAACAAACGTATACCAAAATAAATTAATTTTTTTAATAATATAAAATTCATTATATTATTATTAAAACAAATCAACTTATATTTAATAAAAAATAATATTGTATCTTTTATATGAATATATTTAAATAAAATAAATAATGAATTTCAAAATTAGAATTTCTTTTATTGACTCAAAAATGAATATGTTCAGAAAAAACGAAATAATAATCATAAGATATATGATATAATGATATAAAAAATTAATATAATTTTATCAATTTCAAATTAAAAAATAAGTAAATTTATATTTTAAATTAGATCATCGAATTTATGGAAATACAATTTAGTTAAATAATATTTTTCAATTTCGGACTAAAATCATTTAAAAAATTAATTATATAACTATGATGAATATGGTTCCATAAAATGAATAAATATAAATTACATGATTGATTGATTACTAGTATTACCATGTTTGTCACATAAGATTCATCTATTATAGATGAGTTGATGGTAGTAGAATTCATTTTTAGTTTAATAGTATATCACTAATCTTTTTTAGTATAGCATGATAATTTATAAAATAATCATAATTTTCACTAAATAAAATGATGTTACGAAAATACAATAGATATTTTATAATAAATAATCATATTATAGATCAATATTTATAATTATTGAGGAAAATGAAAAATATATATATAAGGAGGAAATGTAACATCCCAGGTAAATAAAGAATATTACTTTTTCATATTTATTAATATTTTGTGAATAAAATATTAATGTTACTTTAAAGGTAACTCTACGCTCGATGGCGTACCCAATACGCAACAACGAGTTTCTTTAAAATCTTACGTTGCACTAAAATAATATAATAATATTATTTTAAATGGTAGTTAACTCCAAGCCGTTTTAATGGCGGGAATGAATTGAAATAACTAAAATAGGATTTTATATGTTTGTTAAATGTTTTTACATTTATCCAATAAAAGATAAAGGCTTAAAATAAGAAAAGAATTCAATTTTAAGCATAAATACTCTAAAATTCACTAAAAGGTCGATTTATCCCCATTTGATGGTGAACCCTATTTAATATATTTTTGGTCACTCTAATCAATTTTGTTGGACCAAGTAAAATTCTTCTATTGAATCAAGACATCAAAATTTACTTTGTGTAAATTTTTGGTTTTTTTCTGATAAAGTTCATTTTTTTAATGAATTGTGAAAAATGTTGTATTTTAATTCAAAACAAATTTTTAATATAATATATTTATATGATTATATTATCTTTCATATTGCTTTTAAAGTCAAATTATATTATATTTTTTCCATTTAATCCAATAGTGGCCATTGGAATTAATTTCACTTTGAAAGTGGACTTAAACTAGTGTCAATATTTTGATATATATTGTTTCATAAAAACATGATATTTGTTCTTACAACATGAATTAATTATTAAATTAATTAGCGATTCTTATATTTTTCAAATTTTTTTAAAATATACATCATTTTTTAATTCGGAATATCAAATATAGCTTATGGTAAATTTTTGGTATTTTTCTGAAAAACATCAATTTTTGATGAATAGTGAACCCACTAAGTTGTAGTTAAAAAAATGATTTTTCATTTAAATGAAACATTATCACTTCTGTGATTTGAATTTCAAAAATATGACATACATTTTTGTATTTAGGATGTAAAATGTGGTTCAATGGGATTAAAATATATTTTTTGGAGAATAGTAACTTTTATGTTTTATTAATCGCGATTAAAGGTAATTAGTTTAATTTAAGGTAAATATAATGTTATAATAATATGAAATGACCTTGAAACATGTCCTACCATTATTGGATGAGTCATGGCCGTCCAATAAAATCCATGGGTCATCTTGGGGACCCCATGGAGCAACTTTGGTAGGAAAATGACATTAATAACATTTTTATTTAAAGTTAAAATTAAAATGTCACAAACATGTATTGTTTTACTAAAAAAAAATTTATATGGGGTTATTCAAGTCATAATTTTTACTAAAAATATTAATTAGGAAGATAAAACTATTTCCTACATCATGATATTTTTTTTATAATTCTTAGACATTAAATTAATTAATTTATTTATGACACCGTGATGATGCAGTGATTACCTCATAAATGAACGATTTAAATAAAATGAGAAGATAGGGTAAACTATAAGTCTTAAAGTTGTCACAAACCTATTGGATGGGTGGATTTAGATATCTTATCACCTTATCCTCCTAATATATCCTTTTGGGACCTTTAAAATCTGAAAATAATTTTATAATAAACTAATATTTTATATCTTTCCAAGAGTGCCCCTCCTCTTCTCTTATAAAAGGCCCCCACCTCTACCAGCTTACCCACACCTCTCAGGCCATTGGGTCGGCCAAGGTCTGCCCATTTCTTCTCTCCACATCCATATCCTCATCCTATAAGCTTTCCATTAGGCCTAAAGCTCTTAAAAAAACCCTTTTGGTTCAAACCAAGGGGAGTTTCTCGATTTAAAGGTAAAGTCTCCCCTAATGTTATTTTGTTTTATTTTCGCTTCTACAACTACCTAAACTATTTTTATTCCTTTATTTTGTAACAGAAACAGTATATTCAATATACTATTATGTTTTTATGTGAAATATTATAGCTACACTTACACACATGTCCATCAAAGGGTTAAAGAACATACTGTTTCTGTGGATGGAAAATTACTGCCTCACGAAATGATGATTGTTCTATCTTCTCCTACCACCTCTCATGGTGGCCATTATGATGGAAATATTTTTATATGATATATATTATATTTATGTCCTCTCTATGATTATGTATTTTATATTTAAACATACCTTTATGATTTTCATGTAGTGAAAATGCGATAATTTCATACGAGGAAGTGTGGACTACCACCCCCTCAAGTGATGTGACTCATTCATGAAATACATGGATTGTATATAGAATGGTATTAATGAAAATATGTGACCTATATAACATATATATTATACTTGAATTATAATATATATATATCTCATTTATTTTTAACTCCATTAATATGACAAATAAATGAAAGTAGCGTCCATGCATACGTACAGTCTACCGTCTCCACGAACGGTGAATTTCATTTCTTTTTATCTCAAAATGTTATGTAATAGTATAAAATAAATATGTAATGGATATATATAATATTTAAATCATTAATACTATTCTTGTCACGACCCTTCCTCGGGGCCCATGCCGTGACTACCCCAAGCCCGCCTTCCATAGGCCAGGGGTTGGCGACTAGCACCAAAGGCGTAAAATCCTGATAAATGGGAAGGCATTGCCTTTATAAAAGAAAACAAGCACCACGGAGTACAAGCGGAATCAAAACACTAAGTACAAAAGAAATGATGAAAAGTAAATGGGCCAGAATACAAACCCAAAAGAAAGTACGACTACAACTGAACAAGGTACAACATCAAAACGAAAAAACAGCTGGAAGAAGGAAGCAGCTTCTGGGTCGTCCTCCTCGGATCCTACCTGAAGGGTAGGTACAGATAGCACAGCTCCGGGTCGTCCACCATGGATCCTACCTGAAGGGTAGGTACAGATAGCCTCCTCCACTCTCTCGTCCATCAACCTCCTCTGTGAGTCGTCACGTCGTGTAGTCCACCTCCGGGTACTGACTCGTTGTGTAGTCCACCTCCGGGTACCGACCAGTCCTCGAACACTCGGCCTCCGTCCGCACTGCCCATCGTCTGCAACCAACACAACGAGGTGCTGGCATAGCCCATGCAGGGGTGATTATAACGATACTCATTAGGGACCCCGAGACCCTCAAGGTCTCACTAAACCAACAAGGATAACCATAAGAAGATCTCAACAGATAAACTCTACTTAGATATATGCCCATACATATTCCTAAGTTATCAAGTAACCCATCTCCATCATGAGGAAACACAAGGATTGTGAAATCAATGGATAACCACTACCCAGGTATATTCCCATACATATACCTAAGTTATCAAGTGACCCATCTCAATCATGAGGAAACACAAAGGTCAAAAGTCTCAGCTCAACCAGGATTTTCCTTATCGAAACCGTAACTACTGAAGAGCTCCGTCTCTGGACTGTACAGTGGTCCTGTCACGACTCTGAGGTACTGCTCACTAACCTAAGACTGCTGAGGTACTCCTCCTGTCGAGTACCGCGGGCCTGCCACCTCACACATTAGTGCTTCCCGCCGGGGTCTGCCACCCATACACAGTAGTGATCCCCCCTTTTAGCCTACAGAGGTACTCCTCCTGTCGAGTACCACGGGTCTGCCACCTCACATAGTAGTGCTCCTCCACTGTGGGTCTGCCACCTCACAAAGTAGTGCTCCCCACTGGGCTACGTAAGTCACTCCGAATCGAATCAGACAAGCAGTCTTCAGGTCTCTCCGGCTACAAGGTCTCCGTACTCCATATGCTCATCTCTGGGAGGGTCCGCTCCACGAGCTACAAGTCGATACTCCAAGTATCTCAAAGTCCCACGAAGAAGTATCTCAAGGTACCGCCTCGTCATAGGGGTCTCAAGCAAAAGATGGCGCGTCAATCGGACGCCCGGTCTGTGAGTTGCTAGCCTTTTCGTCCCAGGGGCCTGGTTAGTTTCGTGTGCGAACCAATCCGGCCGTAACTCAACTATACCCCGAACACTCATAGGGTATACTCATAGGGACCGTTTCTCAACGAGATCACCAACGTCGCTGACGGTTCATCAAACGGACATTCTGTCCGAAAGGCATCAGCTTTTCCGTTCCAGGGGCCCGGTTGGATTTCGGGTGCGATCCAACCCGGCCACTACCAAGCTGCATCCAAAACGTGGGCGGAGGATGCCAAAAGTTCCGTATCGTCAACAGGAACACAACGCAACAGACGGCGCGTCAATGGGACGCCCGGTCTGGAAGTTATTGGCTTCTTCGTCCCGGGGGCCCGGTTGGTTTTTAAGTTAAAACCAACCCGACCGTACTCCAACTGCGTCCAAACCTTGAGCGGAGTAAGCCAAAAGATCCGTCTCACTTAAAGGAATTCAACAAAGTCAACGGTACGTCAATCGAACGTCCGAAGCTCAAGATATGAGCGTTTCTGTTCCGACGACCCGGTTGGTTTCGTGTACGAACCAACCCGGCCGAACCCAATGTTCTCCAAAACCTTGAGTGTGATATACCGAAATGACTGCCTCGATCCAAGGATCGCATTGCCGCTGACGAAGAGACGTTTGGAGGCCCGTAGCTCATGTTACATGCATTTGACCGAAAGTGGCCCGAAAACGGGGGTCTGGGCCCGGGGCGACCCGGCCCGACCCCCCCTGGTCTGCCGAACCGGGTCCGACCCGGCGTGGCCCAGCCCGGCCGGGCCCGGCTCGGTCCGGCATGGTCCGGCCCGTTCAGACGGCCGTGGCTCGGCCAGCGTGGTCGTGGCTCGGCCAGCGTGGCCGTGCCGAATCGCGGGCGGGGTGCGCGGCTCCCCCGCCCTTCACTGCTAATTGAGGCTGGCGGTTCGCCGGCCGCCTCCCTTTCCGGCGGCGCTCCGGTGGTCCGTTCCTTCTACCGTCATCGCCTATGGTCCGCCCGGGACCCCACCTTCACTGAGAATGGAATCAAACGCCCAAACGGCCTGCTTCGTCGTCCCCCGTCAATCCGCACGTCAAAAATGGAACACGTCGTCTTCGTAGTTCTTCGGCGCGGCGCGACGGCGTCACGTCCTTGTTCTTTCTTTTCATGGCGCTGCGCGACGGCGTCGCGTAATACTTTCCGTGTGATTCTCGCGTGGTGCGACGAGACCACGTCATTCCGCTCCATCCACAAGAATCAAACATGAACATAGGAGGGGGGTTCAGCCGTGTTTGTGCGGTCCGCCCCCCCTCTCATTAAATGATAACATCTAGTCGAAAAATCCACGATGATCGATAAAATAGAATAATGAACGGAAAATAAATAAATTAACAATAATCCCCTACCTCGGTTCCGGAACGGTGTTCGTCAATGACCCGTGGAAGACATGTGTCGCGGAGGTCGGGCGTCGCGGGAGAACGTCGACGTCGCGAAGCGGAATTCGAAGTCGTTGACGGCGATTCCATGGAGGAAAACCGCCGCGGAAGAGACGACGTGGAAGAAGAACGTCACGTCGCGGATACGGCCTCGCGGGAGAACCGTGTTCTTCGGCAGAGAAGTTATTCGTTGAAAAATGGTGTTCATCGCATTCTTCGTCGATGTTGAAGAAGGTGTTCCTTAGCTTTTTCTCCAAAAATCTCTCCAACAACCCATCACCAACCCCTAATAAAATAAGTTCTATAATAATTTTATTAACAAAGAATTTGAAATTCAATTGTTTGAATTTCAAAAACTTACATGTAACTCATCAAATTAAATACAACAAGTGTCAAATATTAAAGAAGGTGAGTTAATGGGGCGTTAGGAATGTGAGGGGTTAAGAGGGGTTAGGGAGTTAGGGAAAATTTGAAAAGATGGGGGTTCGTGTGGGCCCCACCCTTTTAATTATTCACACATGGGAAGTTGGGTGGATGTGGGACCCACCACCAACTTCCCTTGGGAGAAACTAACCACCTTGAAAAAGAAATAAAATTGACTTAACAATTTTAATTACTTTTTTAATTAAACCCCATTAATTAACTTCTTCTCCCGCACAAACGCAACTACGGTAAAGGTTCCCTTATGTGATTACCGGCGTTGTGGTTTTATCGGTGCCATCGGATTTCAATTCTGAGAAACGGTTCAAAAGATAGAAAAACCCGCTCGCTCGTTCACTGAACGTACCCAAGCCAAACTTCGGAAATTAATTCCGGGCACACCGGGCCTCGAAATCAGGCGCCGTCAAGAAACTGCATTCTTGTAAAATTCCAAAGAAAATTAAGAAAAAGTTTTCCTTGAAATTTCCGGGTCTTTACATTACTCCCACCTCAGGCCTTTACGTCCCCGTAAAGCTTCAACACAACTAGGGTCACAAAAGCGGTACAGAGCACGCATCTGAGCCTTCCGCTCCCATGTGCTTACCTCGAGGTTCCCGCACTGCCAAAGAATGCTCACCTGAGGAATCGATCTTCCTCGTAGAATCCACTCATGTCGATCCTCGATCCCCACTGGAACCTCCGTCAAAGACACCCCATCGCCATTGTCCATCTCCTCATGGTCGATGATATGCAGTGGGTCGAGCACGTATCTCCTCAGTTGAGATACGTGGAAAACGTTGTGCACCTAGTGCAACTGAAGTGGATGGGTCAAGAGGTAAACCACCTCGCCTACCTAGCTGAGGACCTAGAAAGGTCTGTTGAACCTCGGAGATAACTTGCCTCCATGGGCACATCTCCATAAACCTCACCGAGGTGAGACATGTATAAGGACGTGATGGTCATCCTCAAACTCTAGAGGCCTCCAAGTCCTACCAGCATAAGGATTCTGTCGGCCCTTTACCATCCTCATCCGCTCTTGGATGACCTGGACCTTCTCCAGTCTCACAAGAGATGCTATGATTTCTTCTTTGCCGATAAGAGATATCCAGTCTCATCCCCTGGATGAACCACATTCATTGCCTAATACAGTCAATCCTGACATGAATGATGCATTCATTCCATGGATGACATCGTAAGGCCTTGACTTAACTACCAAGAGATCCAACTGTGACTCTCGCCTCCAAGGGTCGAGTCACACTGTCGGCATCAGTGTGTGGTCACTAGGTCTCCTTCAGTAGAAAACTCGAAAGTGAGGGTCAAGTTAATAGTTTTAAACGGGACCACTCAGTATCAACCAAACAATAGGACAGGAAAGCAAAAAAGATAAGTGTCTTTTTATTATTGCATCTCATAATACAAGACACAAAGCAACTACATACAACATCAACAAAACCAGAATAATCATGATCAATAGCCTCCAGGTCGGAAGCTAGTCCCACTCCTGTCCATCTGCTTCCGGAGCTCCATGACCATAGGCCTCATCTGCCTGAAGTTGATCTCTCCCATGTCCTCCTGTCCCATGCGGTCGGGGTGGGCCTCCTGGTGGTGGTGGAAAAATCCCGAAGCATCGTCCACCTCCAGCTGCACGGCCAGCTCCTCTGCCATGGCCGCCTGCTCCTTGTAGTCCGCCCTAATCGAACCTTTGCCTCTACCTTGGAGGTTCTTAATTTAATTGGTGGTCATCTGCATGGAGGGTCGGACAGCCACGTGCTATGTGAGCGATTCTGCAGTAGGAGTAACACTTCATGGTAGGTCTGGCTCTATCACTTTCCTTGGTGCCTCGCACTACCAACCCTGAGTCACGCGGTAGACCACCTGTAGGTCTGGTCCTCTTGGACCCCTGCGTCATCTGTCTACTACCCGCTACAGAAGACTCTATCGCATGCCAGCTAGTGTTGGGTCCTACTGCTGGAGACTGCTCAGTAAGGAAACTCTCCACTAAGAGGGCTCACTCCAACACTCCTGTCTGCGTTGGAATGTTGTGCGATACAACTGAAGCTCTGATCTCCCACATGAGCCCCTGCTCGAAGGTTCAGGCCCTGAAGAACGGGTCCCGTACCATATATGTGGAGTAGCGCGAGAGGTCTGTGAATATCTCTGAGTACTGTGCCACCGACATTTTTCCCTGCCGCAGCTGAAGTAGCTCTTGTATATGCACCGCTCGAAGGGTGGCTAGTACAATCTCTGCCCAGAACAGGCTCTCGAAGTCTGCCCATAGAAGTGTCGTCTCGTCATGCATCGGAAGCATCAGGCTCCACTATCTGCCTGCTGCTGCCTGAAGAAGGCTGGCAGCAAGGATCACCATGAAATATTTCAGCGTCCCCACTTGCCTGAAGACTCTCACCACAGCCTCCAGCCAATCCTCAGCTGCCTGCGGGTCCGTCCCTCCCTGAAACCTGGGTGGCCTCTGGCGCTGGAACTCATGCAGTGCGCTCAAGCGACGTGCATCCTCTGCTGCTGGGGCTGGTGGCATCGGTGGCCCAACAGGTAGTAGTACCATTGGTGCCTCCGCTGGTTCCTCAACTGGGATAGGGCCCTATATTGAGGCCTCGTCGCTCGGCGGGCTGTCAGTACGCACCACTCTTGGGGCTCTAGCTGGTCGTCCACGAGGAGGCATCCTGAAAGAAACAACGTGACACGGTCAAAAGATTTTACCTGCTGAGCTGACCTGGTTTGAGCTGAAATTTAAATAAAACTTCTGGAAAATACACACGCAATCAGTGTTTTCATGCACAAAGTCGGAAATCAGTTGTCAGGGTCCTGGTGTCTGGATATGTCAGCCGCCCGCACCAACACTGGACTCCATGAACTGAAAACCACACTCAGTACTATTAACACTATTGCTTCACAGAAAGAAACATCAGAGTTATATGTTCTGTGGTAGAACCAAACTCCTCTGATACCAATTTGCCACGAAACGTCCTCAGGGCTCGTGATGTGACTACCCCAAGCCCGCCTTCCATAGGGCAGGGGCTGGCGACTAGCACCAAAGGCGTAAAATCCCGATAACTGGGAATGCATTGCCGTTATAAAAGAAAACAAGCACCACAGAGTACAAGCAGAAGCAAAACACTAAGAAAAAAAGAAATGCTGAAAAGTAAATGGGCCAGAATACAAACCCAAAAGAAAGTACGACTACAACTGAACAAGGTACAACAGCAAAAAGAAAAAACAGCTGGAAGAAGGAAGCAGCTCCTGGGTCGTCCTCCACGGATCCTACCTGAAGGGTAGGTACAGATAGCCTCCTCCACGCTCTCATCCGTCAACCTCCTATGTGAGTCATCACGTCGTGTAGTCCACCTCAGTGTACTGACTCGTTGTGTAGTCCACCTCTGGGTACCGAACAGTCCTCGAACACTCGACCTCCGTCAGCACTGCCCGTCGTCTGCAACCAACACAACGAGGTGCGGGCATAGCCCGTGCAGGGGTGAGTATAACGATACTCAGTAGGGACCTCGAGACCCTCAAGGTGTCAATAAACCAACAAGGATAACCACAAGAAGATCTCAACAGATAACCTCTACTTAGATATATGCCCATACATATTCCTAAGTTATCAAGTAACCCATCTCAATCACGAGGAAACACAAGGATTGTGAAATCAATGGATAACCACTACCCAGGTATATGCCCATACATATACCTAAGTTATCAAGTGACCCATCTCAATCATGAGGAAACACAAAGGACAAAAGTCTCAGCTCAACCAGGATTTTCATTATCGAAACCGTAACTGCTGAAGAGCTCAGTCTCTGGAGTGTACAGTGGTCCTGTCACGACTCTGAGGTACTTCTCACTAACCTAAGAATACTGAGGTACTCATCCTGTCGAGTACCGCGGGCCTGCCACCTCACACAGTAGTGCTTCCCGCCGGGGTCTACCACCCAAACACAGTAGTGCTCCCCCCTTTTAACCTACAGAGGTACTCATCATGTCGAGTACCACGGGTCTGCCACCTCACATAGTAGTGCTCCTCCGCTGTGGGTCTGCCACCTCACAATGTATTGCTCCCCACTGAGCTACGTAAGTCACTCTGAATCGAATCGGACAAGCAGTCTTCAGGTCTCCACCGGCTACACGGTCTCCGTACTCCGTACGCTCGTCTCTAGGAGGGTCCACTCCACGAGCTACAAGTCGGTACTCCATGTATCGCAAAGTCCCACTAAGAAGTATCTCAAGGGACCGCCTCGTCATATGGGTCTCAACGCAACAGATGGCGCATCAATCGGACGCCCGGTCTGTGAGTTGCTAGCCTTTTCGTCCTAGGGGCCCAGTTAGTTTCGTGTGCGAACCAATCCGACCGTAACTCAACTATACCCCGAACACTCATAGGGTATACTCATAGGGACCGTTTCTCAACGAGATCACCAACGCCGCTGACGGTTTGTCAAAAGGACTTTCTGTCAGAAAGGCATCAGCTTTTCCGTTCCAGGGGCCCGGTTGGATTTCGGGTGCGATCCAACCCGGCCACTATCCAACTGCATCCAAAACTCGGGCGGAGGATGGCAAAAGTTCCGTATCGTCAATAAGAACGCAACGTAACAGACGACGCGTCAATCGGACGCCTGGTCTGGAAGTTATTGGTTTTTTCGTCCCGGGGGCCCGGTTGGTTTTTAAGTTAAAACCAACTTGACTGTACTCCAACTACGTCCAAACCTTGAGCCGAGTAATCCAAAAGATCTGTCTCACTTAGAGGAATTCAACAAAGTCGACGGTACGTCAATCGGACGTCCGAAGCTCAAGATATGAGCCTTTCCGTTCCGAGGGCCCGGTTGATTTCGTGTACGAACCAACCTGGCCGAACCCAAAGTTCTCTTAAACCTTGAGTTCGATATACCGAAGCGACCATCTCGATCCAAGGATCACATTCCCACTGACGGCGAGTCGTTTGGAGGCTCGTAGCTCAAGTTACGGGCATTTGACCGAAAGTGGCCCGAAAATGGGGGTCTGGGCCCGGGGCGACCCGGCCCGACCACCCCTGGTCGGCCGAACCGGGGCGACCGACCCGGGTCCGACCTGGCTGGGCCCGGCCCGGCTCGGTCCTGTGCGGTCCGGCTCGGCCAGCATGGCCGAGCCGAATCGCGGGCGGGGTGCGCGGATCCCCCGCCCTTCGCCGCTAATTGAGGCCGGCGGTTCGTCGGCCGTCTCCCTTTTCGGCGGCACACCGCCGCCGCCGCGCCGGTGTGGCGCGCCGCCGCCGCCTTTCGCGGACCACCGGACGTGCTCCAGTGGTCCGTTCCTTCTGTCGTCTTCGCCTATGGTCCCCCCGGGACCCCACCTTCACTGCGAAGGGATTCAAATGCCCAAACGGCCTGCTTCGTCGTCGTTCGTCAATCCGCACATCAAAAATGGAACGTGCCGTCTTCGTGGTTCTTCGGCGCGGCGCGACGGCGTCGCGTCCTTGTTCTTTCTTTTCATGGCGCGGTGCAACGGCGTCGCGTAAAACTTTCCGTGTGATTCTCGCGTGGTGCGACGACCCCACGTCATTCCGCTCCATCCACAAGATTCAAACATGAACATAGGAGGGGGGTTCGGCCGTGTTTGTGCGGTCCGGCCCCCCTCTCGTTAAATGATAACATCTAGTAGAAAAATCCACGATGATCGATAAAATAGAATCATGAACGGAAAATAAATAAATTAACAATAATCCCCTACTTCGGTTCAGGAACGGTGTTCGTCAACGACCCGCAGAAGACAAGCGTCGCGGAGGTCGGGCGTCGCGGGAGAACGTCAACGTCGCGAAGCGGAATTCAAAGTCGTTGAAGGCGATTCCATCGCGGAAAACCGTCGCGGAAGAGATGACGTAGAAGAAGAATGTTGCGTCGTGGATACAGAATCGCGGGCGAACCGTGTTCTTCGGAGGAGAAGTTCTTCGTTGAAGAATGGTGTTCTTCGTGTTCTTCGTCGATGTTGAAGAAGGTGTTCCTTAGCTTTTTCTCCAAAAATCACTCCAACAACCCATCACCAACCCCTAATAAAATAAGTTCTAAAATTATTTTATTAACAATGCATTTGAAATTCAATTGTTTGAATTTCATAAACATACATGTAACTAACCAAATTAAATACAACAAGTGTCAAATATTAAAGAAGGTGAGTTAATGGGGTGTTAGGAATGTGAGGGGTTAAGAGGGGTTATGGAGTTAGGGAAAATTTGAAAAGGTGGGGGTTCGTGTGGGCCCCACCCTTTTAATTATCCACACATGGGATGTTGGGTGGATTTGGGCCCCACCACAAACTTACAATGGGAGAAACTAACCACCTTGAAAAAGAAATAAAATTGACTTAACAATTTCATTTACTTTTTTAATTAAACCACATTAATTAACTTCTTCTCCCTCACAAACGCAACTACGGTAAAGGTTCCCTTAAGCGATTACCGGCATTGCGGTTTTTTTGGTGCCATCGGATTTCAATTCTGAGCACCGGTTCAAAAGATAGAAAAACCCGCTCGCTCGTTCATTGAACATACCCGAGCCAAACTTCGGAAATTAATTCTAGGCACACCGGGCCTCGGAATCAGGCGCCGTCAGAAACTGCGTTCTTGTAAAATTCCAAAGAAAATTAAGAAAAAATTTCCCTTGAAATTTCCGGGTCTTTACAATTATGGAGATTATTTACTTATAACTACATGGACAATCATTTTCAAACAAGTTCATTTTTGACTCATGTACCAAGCATCGACAAAAACGTCTGATATGAACTCACATTATTAGAAAATTATTATAACATTATAATATGTGATATGAACTGAATAATATTCTTTAAAAGAGATTATTAATCAATTATAAGTTGACCAAAGTTTATTATTCAGGAATATAATGAAACGAACAAGACATGTCTTACTTGAGGTAAGGGATCCAACCTCTCTTTTTTTTAAAGTACTCTCTTTTATGTCACTTATTTTAAGCTCCACCTTATTTTATTGGGGGATGTTATTATGTATTCCTCCTGCTATAAATTTTTTTATAATATGATGAGAGATCCTATTTTATCTCATCAATCCATTTTTGGAGGTTTTATGTGGCGCTGCTAGGCTGCCGAATTTTCATAAGGGAATTTTCATCTCACTTTTTATTCCCTTGAGATTCATCCTACATTGACCACTATTTACTTTTGTGTGGTTTATATACTACACATTATTTTACTATTTGTATAATATACTGTCATTTATGGGTATTTACATCCTCATTTTATGACCCTTCTTTCATGGGGTGTACATTTCGAATGTTTCCCAAATCGGTAAGGGAACCTTTCACACCCCTCATTTTAAAAGACTTATTTTGTTATGTCTTTTAATTTACATCTTTTTATGTTGGGATATGTTCTTATATATCCTTATTGATGTAAATTTTATGTCCAAGTGATGAGATACCATTTTTTCTCTCATCAACTAATTTTATGAATTTTAAGGTGACGTCGTTAGGATGTCGAATTTTACCAAAGGAATTTCTTAACACAATTTTGATTTCTTTGGGTTTAATTTGTAGTTATTGAATATGTCATCATATGAATATGTGTGAATGACCTATTGTTGTTTTCCACTTAATATCCAATTATATTTTGTGTATTTAAATTTTTCAAACATAATTATGAGATTTATTTATCCTTAATTTAAGGATACCTTCTTTATAAGGGATTTCATCTCATTTTACATTTCTATTGAGAATTCATTGTTGTTATGAATAAATTCACTCTTATATGGTGTATATACTATCCTTTGGAATATTATATCATGAATCCCTTTATTCTCATGATATTAAAATGTTCTGATTAAATGGTATTCTTCAATTATTATATTCAACTGTCTCTCATTTTGTTAAAAACCATTTAACTAAAATATCGTTTTAAATGTTTTAATGATTTATTCTTATAAATATTTCTCATTAATATCCGTGTTTTCAAAATTGTATTACAGATTTATTTATATGCATATTAATGGTTTAAAATTTTAAAATCTTCAATGTTTTATGGGACACTTTGATTCAATAATCTCTTTATTAAATGTTTTAAATGGTTTTGAAAATTGTTTTTAGAATGGATTCTTTATTTCAATATCTTAAAATGATACATTGTTATTGTAACGTGGGAATGTTATCTTTCCTTTATGCATCAGTTATGTGTTATGATTATGTTATGGTTTATGGGCATTGTTTATGAAGACGGGTGATTCCGTGATAAACTAAGGGCGGGTGAGCCCGATATAGCTCTCCAATGCATTGGGTAACGCGAAGGAGTTAAACTCTAAGGTTTCTATGAAGAGATTTATGGAATATACTACGATGGGTATTCCTAACGTAACCATGAGGGTTACTCCCTATATAAGAATGTTATGATTCCCCCATGTTACCTTTCTTTCTTATGATTTCTACTGAGTTATGCATAAATCTTATGATTTCATGAGGTATGTTAAATTGATTATGTTTTATGAGTAAAGTATGATTTCATTGATTCTTATGTATGAATTGACAAATATTTTCTTTCTGTATTGTTATAACCCTTACTGATATTTTTATGCTCATCCCATGTTTTTGAAATGTTTTTCACAGGACATAAGGTGGAATAGGGTCAAGGATGGGATCAAGGAAATGTCATGCTGTCTAAAACAAGAACTAGACATGACTCTTTTGTTCAAGAGTTTTTACTTTGTGAAAAAATGGAAACTGAGTAGATGTGTCTACTTTGTAATATTTGAGATCTAATAGTTATGTCATAATTCTTTAAAACTCTAAACCTGAGTAGATCCTCAATGGGAATTATTCAATTTAAATAAAGATTAAGTATTGTTTTAATGATGGGTCCTTATAGTTGGTATCAGAGGTCGGTTTCTATAACTTTAGGGATTAGGAGTTTTCGTTAAACACTTGATTAGTCCCTATTTTTATTATCTTAGTTAAATCCTGGTTTTATATCTTTTCAGATCAAGGAAATGGAAGGAGGAGGATCTCAAACTACATTCTTATCTCTTCCTGATGACTTGTTTGCAATAATTATTTCAAAGTAATGTTCGGATGATTGTGAAACTTTTTCTAGAGTACAACTCAATTGTTAGCAGATTTTTGAGATATCAAACACCTCCACTATACCTTGTTATCATCGTGGATCATGGGTTGTATTTAGAAAAATCCTATTTTCACAATATTCTCATATTTTCAAGAAAGGTAGATATTATCAAGTCATTTTCAAATATTTTACTTTATCACAAGATTTTGAAATATATTATGATTTTAAAGAATGTGGTGAAGAAGGAGACCCTTTTGCATCCTATTTTTATTTACTTTTAAAATATAGTCTCTCAGCACATACCTATGGTATTTTAAAAGGACCATTAATTGAATGTTTCAACTCATATTTAGTCAGACTATATTATAAAAATCATGTCTTATCAGATGTCTTGAAATTATATGTCATACATGATTATTATCCAAAACGTTTTTTTGTGAACACCCATATGACCCATGTTGTACAAGGTGTATTTGGATGGAGGAAGGAAATGATTTCGAAGGATCTCTAAATCATTGTTGCAATGCATGTACCTTCTACCTACGTGAACAGGATGACGATGAAACCAAATGGACACTATGATCAAGGTATGATGTTCATCATTTATGGGAATCATTTTATTTTATCTTATGGTTGTGAAATAATACTTAAGGATTAAGATGTTGAGATCGTGATGAATTTGGATGAAAATAAGAGGTATAAGGAAACCATTGAGGTTAAAACATGTTAGGGTTATTTTTGGAGTTTTATAAAAATGACAACCCATAGGATAGGTGAAAACTCATCGCATATGGAAAGGCCGCAGGAATCAAACCCACAACTGAAGGGCGACAAGGGTGCATCGCCTACCACTGGACTACGTGAAGTCCCTGGTCAGTATGACTTATTATATTTAGTAATATAATTTTATGAACTAAGAATAAGTTGATTTTGGGTTATCTAGGAAAATATTGACCTATCATGGAGGATATATGATTAGGTTAATTACTTTTCAATATGAGACTTTAAGAGAAACTGATATTATTTGGAGATAAATGTTAATTTTAACTTGGAAGACAATGTGAATAAATCCTACAAATACTTGGGTTTCAATCATAGTTTTGTTTAAATTGATGAATTTTATGGACAAATTTTTTTATAAAATGGTCTTCATTGAACATTGGGTTTTGTTGGAAAAATTTTGGAGATTAAGAATAGATTTTATTTTTATAAAGGATTAACCATTTGGGTATTATCTTATCTTGTACAAACAATTTTGGTTTAGGTTTTTGTCTAAAGACGTGGGAAATATATAGTTCTCTTTTGTAGATTGAGTGATTCTCTAGATGCTGATTATAGCGCTGTTAATGTGAACAAGTCATCCTAAATACTCATCATTTGGAGAAAGTATGAGTTTGTGTTAGAAATCTAGTAAAAGATGAAAGTCTACACGACAAGTAAGTATATTCCCTTATGATTTTTTTAAGCTCATAAATAAATTCCTCAATTAAAAGTAACTAAAAACAAAAGTGTTGTCCGTTAACCTTTCCTACTGGGGAATAAAATACCGTTTAACCCACCACATGTTTGTGATTTTCTTGTGGTTAACTTTATCCTAATCATGTTTTCTATCACTCTCCATCAGAACATGACCCTTTTTTTTCTCTTCCATGTCCATGTTTTCCTATATGGAGTCCTAGTATAGGTTAAATCAGGTTACCTTTCTACTTCCCTTTCTTTCTTATAATGTGACAGTTTAATTTAATACTTTTCCGATGTGGGTCTTTCAATGAAGCTTCTAAGCCTAATTTTAAAATTGTGACGATGCAGTTCCCAAATGGGAGGAAGGATGTAACATCCCAAGTAAATAAAGAATATTATGTTTTCAAATTTATTAATATTTGTGAATAAAATATTAATATTACTTTAAAGGGAACGCTTTGCTCGATGGCGTACCCAATACGCAACAACGGGTTTCTTTGAAATCTTATGTTGTACTCTAATAATAAAATAATATTATTTTAAATGGTAGTTAACATCTAGCCGTTGTATTGGTAGGAATGAATATAAATAACTAAAATATGATTTTATTTGTTTGTTAGATGTTTTTACATTTATCCAATAAAAGATAAAGGCTTAAAATAAGAAAATAATTCAATTTTAAGCATAAATACTCTAAAATTCACTAATAGGTCGATTTATCGCCTTTTGATGGTGAACCCTCTTTAATATAGTTTTTGTCACTCTTATAAATTCTATTGGACCAAATAAAATTCTTCTTTAGAATCGGGACATCAAAATTTACTTTGTGCAAATTTTTGGTATTTTTCCGATAAAGTTCATTTTTTAATGAATAGTGAAAAATGTTGTATTTTTATTCAAAACCTATTTTTAATCTAATATATTTATATGAATAGATTATCTTTTAACTTGTTTTTAAATTCCACAAATTATATATTTTTACCATTTAATCCAATAGTGTCCATTGAATTAAATTCAATTTGAAATTGGACTTAAACTAGTGTCGATCTTTTGATACATATTGTTTCATAAAAACACGCTATTTGTTCTGAAAAATAGAATTAATTATTAAATTAATAAATTCAACTTATATTTTTTTAATTTTGTAAAATAGCCCTCATTTTTGAATTCAGAATATCAAATATAGATTATGGTGAATTTTTGGTATTTTTCTGAAAAACATCAATTTTTGATGAATAATGAAACCACGCTGTGGTAGTAAAAAAACTGATTTTTCATTTAAATGAAACTTTACCACTTCTGTGATTTTAATTTCCAAAATCCGACATACATATTTGTATTTAGGATGTAAAATTTTGTTCAATGTGATTAAAATAATTTTATGGTGAATAGTAACTTTAACGTTTTATTAATCGTGATTAAAGGTAATTATTGTAATTAAAGGTAAGGATAAAGTTATAATAATATGAAATGACCTTGACACATGTACTACCCTTATTGGATGAGTCATGGCCGATGAAGATAATACATGGGTCAATATGGGGACCCCATGGATCCACTTTGGTAGGAAATTGACATTAATAACTTTTTTATTTAAAGTTAAAATTAAAATGTCACAAACATGTATTGTTTTACTAAAAAAAACTTTACATGGGGTTATACAGGTCATATTTTTGACTATAAAAATTCATTAGAAATATGAAAAGATATCCTACATCATGATCTTTTTTTTATAATTTTTATACATTAAATAAATTAATTTATTTATGACACCGTGATGATGCAGTGATTACCTAATAAATGAACGATTTAAATAAAATGAGAAGATTGGGAAAACTATAAGTCATAAAATTGTAAAAAACTTATTGTATGGGTGTATTTCTAAAACTTATCACCTTATCCTCTAAATATATACTTTTGGGACCTTTAAATTCAGAAAATCATTTTATAATAAAGTAATATTATATAACTTTCCAAGAGTGCCCCTCCTCTTCTCTTATAAAAGGCCCCCACCTCTACCACCTTACCCACACATCTAAAGCCATATTCTCGGACAATATCTACCCATTTATTCTATCCACATCCCTCTCCTCATCATAGAAGCCTTCCCTTAGGCAGAAAGCTCTTCAAGAAACCCTTTTGGTTCAAACCAAGGGGAGTTACCCGATTTAAAGGTAAAGTCTTCCCTAATGTTCTTTTGTTTTATTTTTGCTTCTCCAACCCCATAAACTATTTTTATTCCTTTCATTTGTAACAAAAACTGTATCTTCAATAAACTAGGATGTTGTTATGAGAAATATTCTAGCTACACTTACACATACCTCCGTCTAATGGTTAAAGAAACATACTGTTTCTGTGGATGGATAATTACTACCTCACGAAACGATGATGGTTCTATCTTATCCTACCACCTCTCATGGTGGAAATTATGATGAAACTATTTTTATATGTATATATTATATTTATTTCCTCTCTATTATTCTGTATTTTATATTTAAAACATACCTTTATGCTTTGAATCTTGTGCAAATGCGAAAATTTCATACGAGGAAGTGTGGACTTCCGCCCCCTCAAGTGATGTGACCCGTTAATGCAATACATGGAATGTATAAGTATTAATATTAATGAACATATGTGACCTATATATAATATATATTATACTATAATTATAATATATATATATCTCATTTTTTAATTCCATTAATATGACAAAGAAATGAAAGTGCCGTTCATGCGTACGTACGACCTGCCGTCTCTATGAATGGTGCATTTTATTTATTTTTATCTCCAAATGCTATGGAATAGTATAAAATGAATATTTACTGGATATATATGATATTTAAATCATTAATACTATTTTGGAGATGATTTACTTATAAATATATGGACAATCATTTTCATACAAGTTCAATTTTGACTCACGCACCAAACATCGACAAAAACGTCTGATATGAACTCACATTATTAACAAATTATTATAACATTATAATATGTGATATGAACTTAATAATAATCTTTAAAGTAGTTCGTTAATCAATTATAAATTTACCAATGTTTATTATTCAGGAATATAAAGAAACGAACAAGACAAGTCGGACTTAAGGTAAGGGATCCAACCTCTCTCTTTCTTTTAAAGTACTCTCTTTTATGTCACTTATTTTAAGTTCCTATTTCATATATTGGGTGATGTTATTCTATATTCCCCTTGATTTACATTTTATCTTAATATGATTAGATACCCTATTTGATCTCATCAATCCAGTTTTTGAAGTTTTATGTGGCGCTGTTAGGCTGCCGAATTTTCATAAGGTTATTTTCATCTCACATTTTATTCCTGTGATATTCATGCTACATTAGCCACTATTTTCTTTTGTGTGGTGTATTTACTGCACATAATTTTACTATTTTTGTAATATAATCTCATTTATGGGTATTTACATCTTCATTTTGTGACCCTTATTTCATGAGGTATATGTTTCGAAAGTTTCCCAAATCGGTAAGGGAACCTTTAACACTCCTCTTTTTAAAAGACTTATTTTGTTATGTATTTTAATTTACATCTTTTTATGTTGGGATATGTTATTATATATCCTTATTTATTTAAATTTTATGTCCAAGTGATGAGATTCCATTTTCTCTCTCATCAACTAATTTTATGAATTTTAAGGTGATGTCGTTAGGCTAGCGAATGTTACCAAAGGAATTTCTTAACCCAATTTCGATTTCTTTGGATACAACTAGTAGTTATTGAATATGTCATCCTATGAATATGTGTGAATTACCTATGGTTGTTTTAACATTAATATCCACTTATATTTTATGTATTTATATTTGTCACACATAATTATGAGATTCATTTATTCTTAATTTAAGGATACATTTTTATATGGGATTTCATGGAATTTTACATTTCTATTGAGAATTAATTGTTTTTATGAACCAATTCACTCTTATATGATGTATATAATGTCCTTTGGAATATTATATCATGAATACTTTTATTCTCATGATATTATAAAGTTCGGATTTAATGGTTTTCCTCAATTATTGTATTCAAATGTCTCTCATTTTGTTAGAAAACCTTTAACTAAAATATCATTTTAAATGTTTTAGTGATTTATTCTTATAAATATGTATCATTAATAACCATGTTTTAAAAACGGTTTTAAGGATTTATTTATATGGATATTAATGTTTTAAAAAGTTAAAATATTCAATGTGTTATGGGAGACTTTGATTCAAAAAGCTCTTTATTAAATGTTTTAAATGGTTTTGAAAATTGTATTTAGAATGGATTCATTATTTCAATATCTTAAAATGTTATGTTGTTATTTTAATGTGGGAATGTTATCTTTCCATTATTCTTAAGTTATGTGCTACGATTATGTTATGGTTCTTGGGATTTGTTTATGAAGATGGGTGGTTCCGTGATAAACTAAGGGCAGGTGAGCCCGATATAGCTCTCCAATGAATTGGGTAATGTTAAGGAGTTAAAATCTAAGTTTTCTCTGAAGTGATTTATGAAATATACTATGATGGGTATTCCAAACGTAACCATGAGGGTTACTCCCTACATAAGAATGTTATGAATGCCCCAAGTTACCTTTATGTCTTATGATTTCTATTGGGTTATGTATAAATCTTATGATTTCATGAGGTATGTTAAATTGCTTATGTTTTATGAGTAAAGTATGATTTCATTGATTCTTATGTATACATTGACAAATGTTTTCTTTCCATATTGTTATAACCCTTACTAAGAATTTTATGCTCATCCCATGTATTTTGAAATTTTATTCACAGGACATAAGGTGGAATAGGGTCAAGGATGGGATCAAGGAAATGTCTTATTATCTAAAACAAGAACTAGACATGACTCTTTTGTTCAGGAGTTTTTATTTTGTGAAAAAATGGAAACTGAGTAGATGTCTCTAATTTGTAATCATTGAGATGTAATAGTTATGTCCTAATTCTCTAAAACTATAAACCTGAAAAGATCCTCAATGTGAATTATTCAATTTAATTCAAGATTAATTCATGTTTTAAGGATGGGTCCTTATAGAAAAACTGTAAATGAAATAGAGATTACAAAAGTTTTCAATAAATGTATTATAAATTTTTTTTTCATATCATGTAAATAACAAATGAAATACATATTTATAAAATTTTTAATTTTTAATGCTTAATAAATTAATTATGCTACTAATTTTATAGATATTATTATTACTGGTAATCAAAATAAACTATTTGAAAATTCTATGTATTAGGCACGTGTTCCTTTGAAGTGTGTAGCATAAATCAAGTATTATAATATTTACGGTGTTATGTTTCATAGAGTACATCATGGACTAGGTTTAAAAATATATATAATATTTTATTTTTCATTTTATAATTGGGATACTATTAAATTATAGTTTAAATTATCTTGTTAAATTATAATGTTATGTTATTAGTTGTGTTATCATATGGAAGTCAACTAGTATTCAGAGGGTTTTATATCATGATTAACCATAGTTTACCTATATCTAAATCTATCAATTGTTATTTATTGTTTAACTTGAAGAACATGATCCATATATACTAGCTTTTCATGAAAAGGTGTATTTTTGGAATAATATTGTAGATGAAGGATAAAACATTATTATCACATATGAAACAAAGAGGCTTGTTTGATGAAGGTGTAATAGTTTAAAAATTTCATGATAATAATCTCCCTAAACATGACCATTATGAATGGATTATAAATGATGAAATTTGAACCACCATAATTTCAAGGGATGGTAAAGAATAAGAATATGTAATATTATTAATGGAGGCAAAAAATGGAAAATCATGAGTAGTTATGATTATGTGAATATTAGTTTTCATTATTTATTGTTTGATTAAATAAATACGACTAGTAAGAAATAAAATAATTATATGTAACGTCTATTAAAAATATAATTTTTAATATATACAAAATAATAATTATATGATTTTTTTTAAATTTTTTAAATTTTTTAATTTGTATTTTTAAATAATTCAATTAGATAATAATGAATTTCATGAATTTTATATAATAGATATTACATATTAAATTTTATAATTGGAATAAATTTATTTTTTCATAATTGTTTTTGATGTTTTCTATAAGGTTAAATTTATTTTTTTACAATAAGGCTGCTGATGATTGGGAGGTTTAGAGATATATACAATTTAATACTCATGAAATCAGTAGATATATTTGATGCTTTTAGGTTACACACTATGGATACATTTGGACATTACATATTTAAATTAGGAATCATATCTTGTGAGATGACATTTCTCTACATACATTATTTATATTGTAGGAAAATTCCATTAATGAAGAAGAATGAATTGTTTGATAATGCAATAAAAGGTACAATACTAATAATGTAATGAAATGTGATAAATTTAACAGTATTTATAATTACATTTAAATTATAATGAATTTAATATATGTTATGTAAGGAAATTAATCTATTTTGGTATCCTTGATGTGATTACAATGCCATGAAATCATTCACAAGATATTATAGAGTGATAAATTTAAATAATCACCCATTATTTCAAATTTTCATTATATTTATTAATGTTATTATTTAATCTTTATAAAAAATGGAAAATAATCATTAAAATTAACAAAAAAAATTAATTTTTTTATAATGACATTAAATTTACACATTATATAAATTAAATATTTTGTAATTAATGGAGTGATATCTGTATTAGGACTAATAAAATTTCAAAATTCAATGCGAATTACATACCCATGGTACGAAAAATGACAAGAACGACAATAGAAATTTTCATTCTCCCAAAAAGGAAACGCATGAGAAATTATTACTTACCTTAATTTTGATCAATATTTATAACCAATTGGGAGAATAAATATAATTTTTATTTTTCATAAATATTTTTACTTGAAAATAAATTTAATTTTTTTTCTAATTAATTAGATGGATTATTTAACACAATTATTATATTTAATAATATATATACATATAAGAAAAAAAAGGATTTTTATATAATCCGTATCAAAAAAGTGATTATATACTCATGAAATATTTTGATAGGATGAAGTGGTCGTTGAAATCATGGTATTACATTCCAAAAATTTGTCTTAAGAGTGTGTAAATCATATTATATATTGATCATTTAGGGGTGGCATTATAAATTTATTGATTAATTCATCTATATCATTTTTTATTATCAAAATTTGAATTTCATTAATTATGTGGTTAAATATTTATTTCATATTACTATATTCCAAATTATATTTAGTTTGTTATCATATAGTATTCTTATAAAAATATTATTTAATCTATCATTTTAACTTATAAATGACTTATGTTAGTAGTTAAGGCTTGTTGTATGTAGTGAGGTAAATACTACTAATCTAATTGTAGTATTGGTTACTATATGTTGTTGATATATGGGTAGGTTCTTTATACTGTTCTTCTTGTTATTGTTTATGTGACACAAGCTGTTTTGATTTCTAAAAAATGACACTAATTTTTTTTATTATTGTAATTATATATTCATAAGATAATTTGTATTTAAAAAATGGAATGAACTTATATGAAATTGTTTGGATTGTTTTTTTAACTACTAGAAAAACAGGTATTTGCGACGGGCTATTTGCGACGGGGGCCCGTTGCAAATAGCCCGTTGCTGAAAACGCCATCGCAACTACACTTATTTGCAACGGGCCCGTCGCTAAAGCCTTTTTTTGCGATGGTCATTCTTCCAGTCGCAAATAGTATTCTGTATTTTTGTAAAAAACATTTAAAATAGTTTTTGCGACGGGTCCCGTCGCAAATACCTTTTGCGACGGTACCGTCGCAAAAACGATTTTTAAAAAAAATAAAAAACTATTAATAATACTAGTATTTTCGACGGGCATCGTATCCCGTCGCAAATACTGTTGATAGTATTTGCGACGGGTCCCGTCGTAAATAATATTTTTTAAAAAAAATAAAAAAACTATTAATAATACTAGTATTTGCGACGGGTATAGTATCCCGTCGCAAATACTATAAAAAAATAAAAAAAAATAAATTAGTAATAAATTGTTTTAATTAATATAATAATAGAATTATAATTTACAAATGAAAATAATAAATTATTTTAATTTCTATAATAATAGTAGAATTATAATTCAAAAATAAAAAATAATAGAATATTAATAAATGATTTAATTAATATAATAATATTACAATTATAATTCATAAATAAAAAAAATATTAATAAGTTATTTTAATTAATATAAAAATAATAGAATTATTTTACATTCAAATATAAAAAAAACTCAAGTATTACAAAAAATATAATTAAATTATAATATTATAAAATTTTAATATATATATAAAATTTTAATATATATATAAAATTTTAATATATATATAAAATTTAATATTATAAAATATAAATAATATTATTATTCATATTAATATTGTTTTTTAAAAATATAATATTATTAATATTTTATAATGAGACAGAAACTACGAATAGAAAAAAAAATTGATTTCACAAATTTTATAACAGATATACAAACTCTAATCTGAAGGAGGGGGGGAGGTGGGGGATCTGCAGATGGTGGTGGAGAAAACTCCATCCCTAAAGCATGAGTGAGTCGGCGCATGTACTCCATCTGCTCCTGTTGCTGCTGCTGCCACCGACTCGTCTGCCCCTCGTACAGCTGCTGCTGGCGTCGACGCTCCTCCTCATGCTGCTGACGCATCTGCTCCTGCTCCTGTCGGAGACTCTCTATCTGTGCAGTCTGAGATCGCAACTGATCCTCATACTGTGTAGAAAAAGATGCACGAGATTCTCTCGAGATGGACGCCGAAATCGCAGCACTGCCATAATAATCTCCGGGAGTCAGTCGAGAGCCGATACCAACTACCCGGCCCTTCTCGAAGGCATACTGGGTGGCCTGCATCCATGCCGCCTCATCAAACTGACGGGCAGTGGTCTGATCTGATGAATCAGCCTGACTCTCAGGCCGGGCCTGTGACGTTGCGGCCTCATATGACTCCTATAGTTGCAATTTAAAATTAAAATTGTGAATATATTATATGGAGTTAATTTTTAAACTTGAAAACAAATAATACTGACCACGATGTGATGCTGACGATCACCACTGAGCTCCCCAGTAGCAGGATAACTATACATCCTCCGATATACGTCGTACTCTGTAATATCGGGGTGCTCGACAGCCTATAAGAATAAAAAATAAACTGTTAATATTTATACTTATATAAAATATTTATAAATAATGTACGTACCAGATGCTGTCTATGAGTACTGAAAGAACGACTCCCAGCTCGATGAGTCACCTCCTGTCTCCCCCGATTCTGCCTCCCCACCGATTATCTTCTCTGAAAGGCACCACTCAACCAGTGCGCACATAATCCATCCCATACATGGGATGAAATGTACTCTGGTCGGTGTGCTCTACATGACTCCTCAAAATCTGACACTCCTTCTTTCTTCATCGCAACTTTTCTTAAATTGTGCAAAAACTGACGAAGGCGATCACGCATGGCCACCTCCCATGCCTCGTGGATGGCGTCACGCATGATATCCTCGATCGGATTCCATAAACCCTACAAATAAATCAAAATATCAAGTTAGAAATGAAATAATTTTCAAAATAAAAATTATTTATTTACGTACGTACCAACCAATGGCCGAACATGGCCTGCTGCACATCAATGGGAATCTGCTCCCATGTGGTCCACGACTGAGAGAAATAGTTGCGCAAAATAGCGCTGCCCTGTCCGACTGCTATATGCGGAAAACTGAAAAAATAATAATCATTTATTATGTAAATAGATTAATGAAATCTTAGTCAAATCCACACGTTATCACACAGGTTATCACACCTCCGGGTGCGCGGATCAAACCCAAGACGTGGACGTCGCTCGGGGACGGGGTCAGGAATCATCAATCGTGCAAGACCGCGCCCCCTCCGCGTACTCCTTGGAGCGCCTGCAGGCTGAGGGTCATCTGCCAGCAACTCATCCGCATCGAAAGGCAGGTCAGCCTCCGCCAACTCACGAAATGTGGCCTCGTCCATCTGAAACAGAAAATGTTAATGTTAGCAAATAATTGATAATTACTATTATATATACATATATACATATTATGATTGTATATAAATACCATGGAATTCTATAAGTGTTCATCTTCATCATCATCTTCATATATGTCAATGTCATCTTCATATTCCTCCTCAACATCATCGATATCCATTCGAGTTGCAGTTACTTTATCTCTTACCATTTCAAATTCATGTGTGACATCATTAACATCATCGTCATCACCTACTCTTAAATGTGGGGTGTCATCATCGATACTCACATCACCTTGTAAAAAAGATTGATTTTGAGTACTCTCTTGAAAAACTTCAATTCTTTGCACATCAGTGAAAGCACATTCACATTGACTAAACTGATTGTCTCGAATTTTGATTTTTATTACACTCCACCAATCAGTCAAGTCTCTTGATGTTGCACAGTACTTTGCATAATAAACTTGATATGCCTGTTGAGCCAATAAGAATGGTTCATTTACTGCGAGAACACTTTTACATTTAATATCGATGATTCCATGAGTCGGATGAACACGCACGCCTCTCTCTGTATCCAACCACCGACATTTGAACATGGTTATGTAATGTTGTCCAAGATAACAGAGTTCAATGATTTCATCAAGTATGCCATAAAAGTCAACTTCATTTTCTCGATGATGAGATCCTCTCAAGCTAACTCCACTGTTCATTGGTTTTTTCGATTCCCCATATGCATGTGTGTGGAATCGAAATCCATTCACCACATATGAATTATAAGTTTTAACTAGTTAGGAAGGTGGGTTACTCAATACACACAGCCGTTTGTCAATTTTATCAGCATGTCGAGACACCTGAAAATTTGTGAAATAATTATCAATATAGTAAACTATACATTGAATGAGTTGCTAAAAGATAAAGAATTTATGTTACCAGTTTTTGAAACCACTGAGAGAAATTTTTCAGTCGACGTTCTTCGAGAGCACCTGCTGTAATTTGTGGAATTTGTTTCTTGATATGATTATCATACAACCTATAAAAACCAAAGTTATTTATTGTAACATAAATGATAGAATAAGTGATATAAACACTTACAGTACAACTGATGTCATCTCTTCACAGTTGAGCAGAACATACGTATGAGCTCTATGATGTTCATCATCTGAAAGCCAGCATTCAAAAACTCCACCAAAACCAAGCTCTGACTGGTTGAAAACAGATAATTGATTGTCGATTTCATCAATATTCCTCTCATTCCGTCCCATTCGGTTGTGTTTTGAAGGATACTCAGATTCAAAATAATGGGAGGAGAAAAAAGATATTTCCTCTTGCAAATAAGCTTCTGCAATAGATCCTTCAACAGATGCTTTGTTGCGTACTTTTCGTTTCAATTTTTGCATGCATCTTTCAAATGGGTACATCCATCGAAACTGTACCGGACCTCCACATTTGGCTTCATATGGAAAATGTAACATCAAATGTTCCATTGAGTCGAAGAAAGACGGCGAAAATATTTTTTCCAGTTTACATATAATTACAACAACATCTTTTTCAAGTTTTCCTAGAGCATCATAATCTGCCGTAGCCGCACAAATTTCCCGAAAAAAATGAGACATGTCTGTTATGGAATCCCAAATCACAAAATTCCACAGACCTCTTAATCCAATGGGTAGAAGTCTCTCCATTATAACATGACAATCATGACTTTTTAATCCAGTAATATGACCATTCTTTACACATCTACCCAAATTGGAAGCACAGCCATCTGGAAGTCTCAAATCTGCAATCCACTGACAAAATAATAAACGGTCTTCTTTAGACAGTGTATAAGCTGCTTTTGGTTTCAGTAACCTTTCTGTTCTGACATTCTCAAAGAGTTCCAATTCTGGACGCCTGCAAATTTGGGCAAGATCTAAACGTGCATTTACATTGTCTTTTCTCTTTCCTGGCGTATCCAAAACTGTATGAAACAAATTATCAAAACAGTTCTTCTCAATATGCATGACATCTAACATGTGTCGGACCAACAAATCAGACCAATATGGAAAATCCAAAAATATGCTACGTTTAATCCAATTGTGTTCTTTCCCAAAACCAAAAATTTTCTGTTGGTTTATTGTGGGACCAAAAGTGATGGGAGGTAATGAAAATACAACGGATTTTAACTCCGAACCTGATAGCATTTTTGGAGGTCCATCCCTTTTAGCTGTTCCTTTTCTGAAATGAGATCTGTTTCTGCGAAAAGGATGATCAGCTGGAAGAAATCTGCGATGATAGTCAAAATAATAAGGTTTCTTTCCATGAATGAGCATAAATGCTTTGTTCTCTCCCATACAGTAAGGACATGATTTCTGACCATGTGTACTCCAGCCAGATAACATCCCTTAAGCCGGGAAGTCACTTATTGTCCACATCAATGCTGCTCTCAGTATGAAATTATGTTTCGTTGCAACATCATATGTACTGACACCAATACTCCACAATAAATTTAATTCATCAATCAATGGCTTCAAATAAACATCAATATTTTTCTTCAGATGTCCTGGATTTAGTAAAGTCAAAAAGATATATGGCTCCTTCATCAACATCCATGGAGGTAAATTCTACGGAGTTAAAAAAACAGGCCAACATGAATATTGACTACCATAAGATCCAAATGGACAGAAACCATCAGTGGAAAGTCCTAGTCAAACATTTCTAGCTTCTAAAGCAAAGGATGGATGCACTCTATCAAAATGTTTCCATGAATCACCATCGGCTGGATGATTCAAGCTTTTATCGGTTAAAATATTCTCTTTATGCCATGACATCATTGTCGCTGTATTCTTAGACATGAATAAACGATGAAGTCTGGATGTAAGCGGAAAATATCTCAACTGTTTTACAGGAATCAAACCAGACTTCCCGTGTTGTCCTTCTTTATATCTCAGTTGCCCACATGTGGGACAACTATCCAACGACTCATTTTCCCCAGAATATAAAATGCAGTCATTTGAACATGCATGAATCTTCTGACAAGTAAGTCACAAATTTCGAACCAACCTCTTACTTTCATAGTAATTTGCTGGTAAAACATTTCCTTCGGGTAACAGTGTTTTCAGCAAAGAAAATATCTGGTCAAAACAGGTGTTTGACATTCCGTTATCTGATTTGATAGCCATAAATTTTGCAACTGCTTCTAATTTGCTCATCTTGCAGCTAGGATATAATGCATCCTCAGCAGACTTCAACAACTCATAAAATTCAGACGGTCCCAACTCAGGATTTGAAGCTATATCAGCCGGAGTTTCTGTATGTTGAACAGATGAACCTGCAACATCATGTACTAAATCTTGAAACTGGGATGGATCCGGAATCAATTTGGTATCACCTGCTCTGGAATTGCGTTCACCGTGTTGATACCAAAAAACATAATCTGCTTGAAAACCAAAACGCAAGAGATGTTCCCCCAATTTGTCAAACGTGTCAAACATTCTCAATGCACATTTTCTACAAGGGCATTTTATCTTTCCTTCTGAAAAAAATTCTGGATTTGATGCCGCAAATGATAAAAAAATCTCCACACCCTCTATATATACTGGATTTAAACCAGAACCATTTGGATTTCTACGTTGATTTATCTATATGCGGTCATCTAATAATGACTGTTGACGACCTCGTTGTTCCATATTTTTCTATAAAATATAAAAGCATTACTGGTTTTGAATAATTTGTTAGAAAAAACACAAGCAAAGATTGAATATATTTAGAATAAAGAAAAACCTGTTACAAATATTGATAATTTTAATATTATATTGATTTTTTATTTTTTTAATAATACTAATATATTTTTTTTTTCATAAATATTAATTATATAATAATAACATCATTAAATTATTAGTATATTTTATTATTAATATTAAAATAATATAATTTTCTATATTATATACAATTCTTCTTTCATCTGTGTGTTTCACATTCTGTCTCCACATGTAATATTGGCATTCACTTTCACCTCTCCATTGGCGAGTATGTTGATAATTTTAAAAAAGAATGCCAATATTACATGCGGAGACAGAAAAAACACAGATGAAAAGGGAATTGTATATAATATAGAAAATTATATTATTTTAATATTAATAATAAAATATAAAAATAATGTAATAAGGTAATTATTCCTAATTATTGGTAATTATTTCAAATTATTGGTAATTATTCCAAATTATTAGTAATTATTCCAAATTATTGGAAAATATTGGTAATTATTGGTAATTATTGGAAAATATTGGAAAATATTGGTGAATATTGGTGAATATTGGTTATTATTGGTGATTATCGGTGATTATTGGTAATTATCGGTGATTATTGGTGATTATCGGTGATTATTGGTGATAATCGGTGATTATTGGTAATTATCGGTGATTATTGGTAATTAATACTAATTATTGGTAATTAATACAAATTATTGGTAATTAATACTAATTATTGGTAATTAATACTAATTATTGGTAATTAATACTAATTATTGGTAATTAATACGAATTATTGGTAATTAATACTAATTATTGGTAATTAATACTAATTATTGGTAATTAATACTAATTATTGGTAATTAATAATAATTATTGGTAATTAATAATAATTATAACTAATTATTGGTAATTATTACTAATTATTCCTAATTATTACTAATTATTCCTAATTATTGTTAATTATTCCTAATTATTACTAATTATTCCTAATTATTACTAATTATTGCTAATTATTACTAATTATTGCTAATTATTAGTAATTATTGCTAATTATTAGTAATTATTGCTAATTATTACTAATTATTGCTAATTATTACTAATTATTACTAATTATTGGTAAATATTGGTAATTATTGGTAATTATTGGTAATTATAGGTAATTATTACTAATTATTGGTAATTAATACTAATTATTGGCAATTAATACTAATTATTGGTAATTATTACTAATTATTGGTAATTAATACTAATTATTGGTAATTATTACTAATTATTGGTAATTATTACTAATTATTGGTAATTATTACTAATTATTGGTAATTAATACTAATTATTGGTAATTAATAATAATTATTACTAATTATTGGTAATTATTACTAATTATTCCTTATTATTACTAATTATTCCTAATTATTACTAATTAATACTAATTATTACTAATTATTGTTAATTATTACTAATTATTCCTAATTATTACTAATTATTCCTAATTATTACTAATTATTCCTAATTATTACTAATTATTAGTAATTATTGCTAATTATTAGAAATTATTGCTAATTATTACGAATTATTGCTAATTATTATTAATTATTGCTAATTATTATTAATTATTACTAATTATTAGTAATTAGTGATAATTATTAGTAATTATTGATAATTATTAGTAATTATTGATAATTATTGGTAATTATGACTAATTATTGATAATTATTACTAATTATTGGTAATTATTACTAATTATTCGTAATTATTACTAATTATTCGTAATTATTCGTAATTATTACTAATTATTCGTAATTATTACTAATTATTGGTAATTATTACTAATTATTAGTAATTATTGGCAATTATTGGTAATTATTGGCAATTATTGGTAATTATTGGCAATTATTGTTAATTATTACTAAATATTGGTAATTATTGGTAATTATTACTAATTATTGATAATTACTGGTAATTATTGCTAATTATTGGTAATTATTCCTAATTATTACTAATTATTGGTAATTAATACTAATTATTGGTAATTAATACTAATTATAGGTAATTATTACTAATTATTGGTAATTAATACTAATTATTGGTAATTATTACTAATTATTGGTAATTAATACTAATTATTGGTAATTATTACTAATTATTGAGAATTTTTCCTAATTTTTCCTAATTTTTCCTAATTTTTCCTAATTTTAGGTATTTATTACTAATTATTACTAATTATTGCAAATTATTGGTAATTATTGCAAATTATTGGTAATTATTGCAAATTATTGGTAATTATTGGTAATTATTGGTAATTATTGGTAATTATTGGTAATTATTGGTAATTATTGGTAATTATTGGTAATTATTGGTAATTATTGGTAATTATTCCTAATTATTGGTAATTATTGGTAATTATTCCTAATTATTCCTAATTATTCCTAATTATTCCTAATTATTGGTAATTATTCCTAATTATTCCTAATTATAGGTAATTATTGGTAATTATTCCTAATTATTGGTAATTATTGGTAATTATTCCTTATTATTTCTAATTATTCCTAATTATTCCTAATTATTTGTAATTATTGGTAATTATTGGCAATTATTGGCAATTATTGGTAATTATTACTAATTATTACTAATTATTGGTAATTATTGGTAATTATTACTAATTATTACTAATTATTGTTAATTATTGTTAATTATTCCAAATTATAGATAATTATTACTACTTATTAGTAATTATTACTAATTATTACTAATTATTACTAATTATTGATAATTATTACTAATTATTACTAATTATTGGTAATTATTACTAATTATTACTAAATATTCTTAATTATTGATAATTATTGATAATTGTTCCTAATTTTTAGTAATTAAATGAATAATTACCAATAATTAGGAATAATTACCAATAATTACAAATAATAACATTATTAGTATATTTTATTATTAATATTAAAATAATATAATTTTCTGATTTATATACAATTCTCCTTTCATCTGTGCGTTTTCTATCTCCACATACAAATAATACATGTGAAAATAGTAAACACACAAATGAAAAGAGAATTGTATATATATAAAAAAATATATTATTTTAATATTAATAATAAAATATACTAATAATGTAATAATGTTATTATTCCTAATTATTGGTATTTATTACTAATTATTAATATTTATTCTTAATTATTAAAAATTATTATTAATTATTCATAATTACCATTAACTATGATCAATATTAATAATTTAAATTTATTAAGTAAGAAAACAATGTAAACATAATTAAATTACAACTAATTAAGAATAATTGAAACTAATAAAAAATTAAAAATAAATATTAAATTAAAATGAACATAAATACCTTGAAAATTGATCTGCTCTGATCGTTCTTCAAAACATTAATATCAGCTCCGAAGAAAAAAATTAAACTGAAAAAAAAACTCAACTTTAGAAACAAAAGTATTATTTGCGACGGGTACCGTCGCAAATACATTAGCCCACATTAATTACGGTCAATGAGTAAATAGTTATTTGCGACGGGTCCCGTCGCAAATAACATACTATTAGCGACGAGAAAACTTCCCCGTCGCAAATACCTTTTACCGCCGCCGGTTATTTGCGACGGGAAAACCAATCCCGTCGCAAAAGCATATTTATTTGCGACGGGTAAATACCCCCGTCGCAAATAAGTTTTTAACGGGACTATTTGCGACGGGATTTATTCCCGTCACAAATAACCCGTCGCAAATACCCATTTTTCCCGTAGTGTTTGTAATTTAAATATAAATTAATTTTTAATGTTTTAGGTGTATAGTTTTCTTGTTGGATGAAACATATTATGAATTCTTTATTTTCCTCAACAATTTTGTAATGTTTGTTGAAAACATTACTAATATATGTATTTCCTAAATTAGGAAAAAAATAAACTACAAAAAATCATGAACTATTTTTTTATTTAATGATCTTTAATCCATTTATAATGAAACCATTTTACTTTTTGAACAAAATATACTATGGTAAAAAAATACCAGCCACTACTTACAATATTTATGGGTCTAAAATTAAATCCCTTATAAATGTTCATAATCATCATGAATTTATAAATAGTTTTGGAATCCATAATAGTTTTTAGTAAACCACCATAGATCAAATAAATATAATACACTATTTATTAAAAAACACATCTAAAGACCGCATTTCCATATAGTGTTATTAAATAATTCATAAAAAGTATCATATATTTTACATTATATAATATTAAAATATTTCCCTTAATATTTTCATCTTTATTTCATATTAATTTTCATTTCAATCATTTATATTCTTCAATTTATTCAGAATATTTTTCTTAGTATTAAAACCCATTATGTTGTTGAATTATTTTCTAGAAAGGAACATGAATATACCCATCCAAAATTTTATATATTTCTGGAAATATATATATATATATATATATATAAACCATTATATCATTCTCATAAATATTTAATCAGATACAAACATATGAAGGAATTTCCCGTTCAATAGATAATAAATAGGGAAGCATTCATTTTTTTTGATATAAAGTGTTTTTTACTATATAATATTTATAATCTATTTATATAAATTAATTTAAAATTAATCACATAAAATCAATAAAAGAACGTAAAAAAATATTTTATTGATTAAATTTTTGAAAAAAAAATGTATAAATAGAGGGATATTGACTCATCTAAAACTACTTATAGAGAACACAATTCTTCTTACATAAAACACTAAGAGGAGGGCGAATAAACATTTAGCACGATTCATGATTCTTAATATACTAGAATAAATTTAATTTTTAATGTATTAATTCTATATTTTTTTTAATATTCTCTTCATCCAGATGATAATAATTCAATAAGAGACTGTAGAATTTCATGATTCTTACACGATTCAACTTCATTATAATTGGATTATACATTTTGTAAATAATGTCATCGATGTTATGAATTTTTTCACCCACATTATCAATTTTATTATAATAGTGTTGAGAATATATTTTCCCTAAAATATATAAATCTGATACTACAAAATTAACATCCACATGATTGATTACACAAATCAAAATTTATTATTTTTGTCTTCTAGGTTTAAAAAATTTGTATTGAATCTCTTTATTTAAATTTTTTATCTACACTTAGTAACAAATGGATTCTTTTTTAATTGTATAATTAAATAATCCCCAATCGAAGTAATCACCCCCTTATTATCTTAAAAAAATAAATTTAAATTTAAAATTATACTTCTTGGAGAACCTAAGAACCCAATTATGAAGTCTATTTTGATTAATGTTTCTTATTTTACTCATTATCTATCATCTTTGTATCCAAATATTCTAATAGGTTTCCACACACTAACGCACCGGTATATATTTTTTATGTATTTTCTTTATCCAAAATCTCTAATATAAATATAAAATAACTTGAATATAAAAATATAATAATGAATATTCATCCCTTATAGTGTTATACCATAAATCTAACACTTAATCAATGTTAAACATTTTCACAATTTTTATTACTATAATTACCCTATAATGATATATTATATTTTAAACTCCATAAATATTGAAAAATTTGTACTTATCCCATGTTAATTTATCATTATATCAAAATATAAAATATAAATAAAACAACACACTTCATCAATTTTTCTATGTTGAAGAACCATCTCTATTTATATTTATTTATTCATAATTCATTATAATTTTAAAGCCCCAAATTAAAAAAATAATATTATTCATTACATTTATTATTTATTAGATGATTCTTATAATATATATTTTTGGATATTTTTAGTTAGAAATAAATAATATAAAAATGAAACTCATATTGTGTTCCTCCTGGTTTAAACTATGTATAAAAAAAGGACATGTATTCTGTAACCCTTATATATAATTTTCCATAATTAAATTAAAATAATTTCTTGAAAAACATCTTCACATTCATATTAATATGTTGAGAATCATCATTTAACATCCCCAATAATTTTTTAATGTATTTTATTTCCATTAATTTTTTTTATTTTAATCAAGATGTTGTTTGTTTTTTTGATTTCGAATCATTAGATGTGTCTAGAAGATAGAAAGTGTATTTTTGAACTATTTATAGATTAAAATCGGTTGTAATACACTTTGGTCCAATCTATTTTGTACATGGGTTATCTCTATGTGAAATGGCCAAGCCAATACAATATTACCAGGGTTTGGTTATGAACATATCCTGATGGTTTTCATCCTACACAAAAAAAAGGCTCCGTCAAGTAATGGTAAAATCCATGGAGCATAAAAAATGGATTTAAATTTCACACTAGGGTATCCATACAGGTGATGGGGTGGGGGTTTCAATTTATGAAATTCTTAAATGACCTTTGATCTCTCAGGTTGGTTACTCTAGCCACTAAGATGTTAATGGAAGGTTTTTAATTATTTTATTAACTCATTTTACTTCATTTCAACTCATCTTTAACCTTTATTTGATACACATTTGAGATTGTTTGTGTTATTGAAGGGGATTTGGGGTATTCCCTCTACTATATGGGGATATCAAGTCCCTTTTCCATTAGTTTGGATCATCCTTTCCAGTAGATCAGTGAAGTGAGATTATGAGTTGAATTTACGTGATCATGGTTGAAGAATCATTATAGAAGCCATATTTTTGTAGTGAGATCATTATTTCTCATTGGATGTGAGTCCTTATTTGGGGGTTTGATGAGACATTTCTCGAGGTAGGTGTTTTCATAATGAAAATACAATCAACTAAAACCATTCATCATTTTTAAATTGTAATGGGATTGTAAATGATTTATAAACTCTGAATAGAGATTCATGAGTTATTTTTTTAAAATGGAATGGTTTGTGTTGAAATTCATTAACTATGAATTTTAAAATATTGTATTTTTTTCAGAAAAATTGGTGGAAAATAAAATTAATGATTTACATAATGATTTTATGACCCTTATTGAGAAAATAAGGAATGTAATTTTTATTGATTTTAAATGAATTGTATTTTTTTAAAAGACATGAATTATTATTAAAAATAGTTGATGTTTCATTTTGAAATAAAATATAACATAAAAAATAGATTTTGGGGATAATTGAATTATTATTGATGAAAATAATTTAAATAGAGAGGATACTATCGATGAATTGTATCTATCTTTAGAGGGTATAATTTTCATTAATGAATGTTCTGTTAATCCTTCACCTATAAGGAAGGATACAATCAAATATTTTCATCATTCCTAATGGGTTGCAAAACCAATAATGAATATGATTTTATATTATATGCAATTTTGATTCTATTATCTATGTATAAAATATGGAATCATTGATTTTTTGTCCCATTTTCTTAACACTAAAAAGAATATGGCCGTGCACCAGAATCACATTAGTTTTTTAACCCCTTCATGTGATAAAATGTAAGCGGGATGACAACTGATGGATTATTTTTGTTTTTATTATGGAATACTCAATGAAAGAATGAAATTATTGTGGTTATTGAAAAATTATCAAGATATTTTTATCCATGATACTATTAAAGCTGAGGATCTATAAAATATGTATGCACATTATATTTGTAGTTTTCCTGAAGGTATATATAATATTTTTTCTAATAGGGATCCATATTTTACACAATTATTTTAGAGATGCCTCAAATAATTGATGGTATCCAAATTCACCTTTTTTAGGATGTACCATCCTAAAAAATATTGTCAGATGGAATGGAATATACATATTATGGTATATATTCTTTGTGCATTAATCCTTTACATTGAAAAATTACATACCTTTTGGACCAATTCTTATTATTTTTTTCCAGGAGATCAGTGAATGAATATTATGGGTTTTTTTCCTTGATCATGTAATGAGATTTGTTTTTTACTTTCTATTGTTGCTCTAAGATCGTTCTTTCTCATTGGTTATGTGTCCCTAGTTGGGGGTATAACTATACCATTCTTTATTTAGGAGGGTTCATAGTGAAAATCCAATCAATTAAAACCACCTTTTCTTTATTAATTTTAAATGGGTTTCTAAATGAATTATAAAAAACCAAATTATATTATTAATTTTTTAAAATTCAATAGTTCGTACAGATCCCCTTTAACCATAGATTTTAAAATTATCCATTGACTAAAAATTGGATTGAAATTGAAATGAATTATTCAAATAATTATTTGATGATTAATATTGATAAATAATGAAAGGGATGTTTTATGGATTTGAAATGAAGCAGAGGTTTTTGGAAATCCTTTACTTTTGATGAATTCCATTTGATGTTAGTCCTTGAAATTAAATGGGATAATAAATATATTATTTATGATTTACTAAATGGTGATGAATGAAAATGATTTGAGATGAATTATTTTATGTTACATTGTTTTTCTTGATGTACATGGGTTCCTAGGATGTGTGGTGTGTTGTTTTAGAAAATCATGATAGACATTTGATAGCTTTACCTTGTAATATATTGATGAAGATAATGATAATTGAACATTTATGAGGGTAGGGAGATCATTCATTGTGAAATAGATTTCCATTCCAAGAATAGATAAATGATTGGGAATACTTGGTTTATTTTATTTTGATTAATTATGGAATATTTGTGTGAAATAAAACATGGATAGTGTTTTTCACACACTACATATGCCTTTGGGAATATATAGACATTCTTTTTTCATGAAAAATGGAAATCATCAGTTAGAGATAATGGGATTTCTGGAAATTCTATGCAGGGCGTTAGTAGTAACAGGATGAGTGTGTGGTCCACCAGTTATGAGCATATTTTGAATTGATGTCATTGATATTATTTGAGATGTCTTGGGTTGATGTACAATTTTTGGGACTTCTTCTTGTCTACATGTACTAATTTTTTCTTGATTACTATTTTGGAATTCCACTTGTTTATGTTTTCATTACATATTTTTTTGATACTTATAGAGAAATTATTCCCCCTGATCATTTCTTAATGAAAAAATGTTAGTAAAATTCTAATTGGATCTCAAAATTCCCATTAATCCATGCAAGGTTTGACTTTAGTTTCAGTTTACCATGTTTTTAGGGTTGGATCATAACACAAAACCATTGATTTTTCATATAATTCATACACTGAGTAAAAAATTTATCTCTATATCATGACTACCACCTATAATGATTATGTTTATAATCCTTATCACATGAGTGATTATGTTAATTAAATAAATTTCTAAATCTACCCTAAACTACTTTCCTTTGATGAATAACTTTATGTTTTTTATTCTATAAATTTACTTGTGTAATCAATACTCGAAATAGTTTCAAATTTCAATAACTTGAATTTTATAACTTCTCAAAACATAGAATGAAATTTTAAGCATAGGTAACATAATTACATATATATAAGATAAATTAATCTATTTAATATATAAATATGATGAAATATTATGAAATTAACCATCTCTAACACATTTAATTAATTTTTCCTTTCTACCACACAATCCCTCCATATATATTCATTTTCTTCTTTCCTATTCTAAATTAAACACAAGATACTTATCCTTCATTTATTTCTCTTCAAGGGATTTATCAATAACTTTCTATTTATAATAACTAACATTGAAAATAAATTATATCCATTTTATAGTAAACAGTAAAAATAACAAATCGCAGTGATATACTATTTTATAATACAAAATAAAATTCCATGGCATATTTTTGTCACACATTTACTTCAGTATATAATATTTACACTGATTTTTAACCATTATATATTATAATTAATTATTTTGTACGAATATAGATAAAATTTATCAGTTTGTAACATGTTATATTAGATCTTTTTTCTCAACCATTCATTTTAGAAAACATGTATTTTTCACTCTACTATTTTAGGGGTTTGGTTCACCAAACCATGCATCTCAACCATGAAACCTGGTAAAAATATGAAATATACATTTTTTAAACATTAATACCCTCCTTTGACAATCATTAAAATTGTAATATTCCATTGAAAACACTATAGATTTTAAGAGTAATATTGGTGTATCTCTATCAATAATCAACTACTATTTTGTTAAAATTAAAGGGATAAACATTATATTGAGGTTTATAGTAAAAAAATCACAATGATACACTGATATATATCTCTATATTGATTGATCATCCAAGTTAAATTATTATTTATGATATATATATATATATATCATTTCATTAATTGAACAAAAATGATATCCTATTTTCTATGGAATTTTTAATACGTTTATTATATGATAATCTATATCAATTCTTGAATTTTAGGTTTTTTGGATATTTTCATCTATAATTGGTGTATTATATCAATTTATTTGTTAATAATTAATTTTATTTACTAATTTTTAAGATATTTAAATGCTTAATCTTGGCATAGTTTTTATAAAATAATTGTGTGAAATATATTTGAAAAATGTGTTCATTTTTTTTACAATAAAATATTTGATTTTTTTAAAATGATGTTTTTATGATATATTTACTTAAAATGTAATGTAATAAAATCTTATATTGTTGTTTTGTGTTAAATTTTCAAGGATATTTTTTTTATACAATTATTAAATATTAAATATGGCTGATATATGAGGTGTGTTGTGAAATATATAAACATTCTAGGTAATGATTCGTAGTTTAGAAAATTTAACGAGGGGGGGGGGGTGATTTCTATTTATTTGATAATTATTGGGCATGTCTATTAATTTGGAAACACTTGAAAAAATGATTATACATTGTGTTTTAAAATATTAATATTTGAAACCAATTTACAATATATTAACTCATATTTCACCTGATTTTGGAAATTATTGTAGCTAATATGATGCATTAATATTTAGGTGAACCCTGAGGTGATTCCTTTAATTTAAATAATATCTCTTGGGATTTGTTGTAGTGTGTTCATTTTCTCATTTAATATATATTTTTTAAAAAAATTGGTGATTAATTTTCATTATATTTTTTGACAAAAGGTCTATAATAATTTTTATATTATAATACGAGGTATATATTCAATAAATCCTTTGAGTATTCTATTCATCAACAATACCTTCACAACTCAATGTCCAGGAAAATATTTTTTATCTCAATGTAAAAAATATGAGGAATTCTTTATTCATTGTTGATAGATCATAATATATTTGTTTTGGAGGAATGTCTTATCATTTTATATTTACATATTTGGTGGATTAGAGAAATCCCTTGATCAATGGTTCTTGATCATTTAAATTATTGATATTTTATGTCCTTGTATTATTTAATTTAGTATTTCAAAAAAAGATTTACTATGATGTATTTATTAAAATTTATTGTCTTAGTATTTTTATTTAATTAATCGTGTATTTGATTCTATAGAGTTATTATTTTTTTGCAGGGTTGTCTATTCCCCATGAAATATGTTTTACCCTTTCACACTATTTATTATCCATTTGAGATAAGGTAATGTGTTTTTGGCTTTATAAAGGATTATATTGAGTGTCTGGTTATATTTCATACATAATGATATATTTTTATGGTATTAAAATTTATTTTTTTCATTCATAGATTATGTGGACTATAGATATTTCAATATTTATGTGATATATACAAAAAAATAATATCTAACCACTCTATGGTGAAAATTTAGTTTATTGAGATCTTATGTATGAAAATTTATCAAATGATATATTATGTGTTGTGGTTTTTTATTCCCTATGATAATTTTAATCAATGACGAGTTGATATGGTAAACATGTTCATTCATAATATTTATCATTTTTATAAATGACATACATATAAATCATATTTCTAAAATTATTTCATTAATAGGAATTTATTTTTAATTTTTTAAAAATAGTATAGAAATGAGTTTGGATTCAATTAATTTGGAATTCATAGTTGTATTAAACAATATTTGGAATGTATCACTAGATTCATAATATAGACCATTATTGATAAGTTTGAATGCCTTATTTTTAGTAATAAATATATAGTGATATATAATAAATTTAATTCAATGTAATTTATTAAGTGGATTTTCTCATTGTGGTGTTTTTGAAATTGCTCCATAGAGAGTGATTTTTTTCATGGAACTAGCTCAGAACACGAAATGGGTTGATGAGTTCATGATGTCACAAGTCTATTTAGTTCAATGGTTTTAAAAAATAACATATCAATACTGTGGTAATGAAGTAGATAATTCAATTATGTTCCAAAGGGAAAATAATAATCCATTTTAAATTATGGATGAATCAATTAAGATAATCAATGATTGGAGAGGATCAATAGGATATTTTAGTTCCTTTATATTACTAAAGAATATAAGGTACAATTGAAAATATACACGTTGAAATGATTGGCCTATAAGTGGTGGTGATGTCTATGGAAGTAAAGAAAATATTTACAAAATAATTACTCGTTAGTTATACATAGATATGATATATTATTTGAATAATTATCAGTTCTTAGGGTTGGAGTTGGGGAACATGACATTTTATGGGTACCCAACTTATTTTATTAATCTATCATACTTTTTATCTAAAAATCATACCAATTATAATCTCAATTAAATTTGTATCAACATGAATCTTTGGCCTATGATTCAATATACTATAATCCTATTTTCCCATACCATTTATGAATCCATTGTGAGTGAAATATATATGGATGAAGTGGATATATGGGATTCCTGAAGTTTGTGTGCTGAATTCCCCATTTGAATTTACCCATCGTGAGATGTATTACTACATGATCTCAATGAAATATCCTCATATATAAATGGTTTCAAACCAGCAATAGTTTATACATTTATATGATGGGGAGGATGTGATTTAATTATGACAAACAATAAATAAAATAATAAAGACTAGTCATAAAACATGAAACTATTTCACATGAATGCCACATGACATGCTAACCACAAAAATAATATTACATGTAATAGAAAAAATGAAACTTGAGATAAAAATATAACCATAGTGAAATGAATATCCACCAAAATAATTTTATCAAATGCATGGTTTTAATAATGGAACAGAATAAAATATTAGGTTCTATTACACAAAATTCATGATGGTATACTTGCACTTATTCAATATTAAGGAAAATATCTCTGATAACATCCACAAGAAACATTTTCATTCACCTTATTTGGATACAAGATAGTGTAAAAGGAACATATATTATAGTTAACATATAGGGGATGATTATAAATACCAGTAGGACACCACCAATGGGTCCTTATCATTAATATTATAATATTTATTAGTCTGTGTTCTTAATAACAAAAAATATATAACAATATTTTCCCTTATTATAATATATTTTGTGCTAACCAGACAACCAATAATCCCAGAAGTACATTCTTTTAGCCAATGAAATAGGATATCAAGATAATGTATTAGAGTAGAAACATGTGTATCATGAATAGAATAAAACGTGTAATCCGAAATCCTAAGTAAATGATTCTAATGTGAATAAAAGGCAAGTAATAACATACCTAACCCCTTTGAAGAAATGATATGCACAATCGAAAAAAATATCAGTTTAAACAAAAAATATGAATAATCAGAGGGTCAATCACATCATGTAACCGGGAATACTAATCTTGATTGATAAGAATTAGTTACATACCCAGTCTCATATATACATCATAATGATTAGTTCATCCAAATAACATGGAGAGTATGATATATCCACAACAATGGGAATATCAAAACACACAATCCGAACAATCATTCCAACCATTATAAAATGAATCACTAAATTCCAAATCTTTTCCCACAAACTAAACACATATGAGTTCAATGTAACCTTAGGATACAATGACCCCCATGACTGTTAACTATCATAATGTTTGAGCAGTCCATGAAAAATCCCACACAATGAAAAAATTGCATTAGACTATATGTTTGAGATAACTACTCAAATCACATGTCACAACCAAACTCAATTAATAACAAATAAGTTGCATCTCATTAATATTATCATTTATATGTATTTAAGGATAATTAAAAATAACACATGATATTGAAATTACCACTTTATCCTTTTAAATCTAAATAATACCTATTTGGAACCCCATTTACCAAGGTGGATAACCCCTAATACCTAAGGCCTAAATCCATCACAAATATTTTTCAATATAATGTAATTCTATCAAAAAATTTCCTTTGAGTAGTTTCCACATTTACAAACCTTTCTTGAAAGCGTATAATTATATGAAAGGTCAAAATAAAAATGTAGAAATCCCATATATATATATATGTTAATTTTAAATTCTATTATTGATATCTAATGATAAACATAACCAATATTAAATTTTAATGACTATGATCACTAAAGTAAATCACCTAGTTCAATTTCAATCAAATAGAATATTAAAACCAAATATAAACCAAAAAATTTGGGGGTTGAGAAAGTGGAATAATAATGTATGAGATAAATGAAATATTTGGATCTATAAGAGATCGACATTACTACAGAAGATGCAAACAAATGACATGATTAAATTATACACTAGACAAGGCTTTGGTTTAATAAATTAGGAAGGAATGATACATGAGAATAATCAAAAGGAAACAAAAATAAAAATATTAATAAATAATTTATTTAATAATGTTTCTAATTTTTTATTAGAAAAAACCCATTAATAAATTTAAATACATAAAACATTGGGTAATTAGTGGTTATTTATCAGGAACCTAGTGCCTTATTGACCACTTAATGAAATAATGTTAATAATCTAGTGGTTGTCTAGGGAAACTACATCCTAATGTTTTTCTAGTTTCTAAGTGATCCTACACTAGGTACCTTGTGTACTTTTATACTATATTAAATTAGTACCAATAACCCCACAACCAGTAATAATAAACACCAATAAAGTAAAAATATGTCTAAACTAATCATAACTATTTAATAAAATGTTATAAAAGTTACCCTTATCACACCTATAAAATATAAAATTATTATAATCTACCCCATTTGTGATTCTACTCCTCGAAAGGAATCCAAAATCCTTCAAACTGGGTAATTACATTCACTAGAATTTAATATCTAGCTACGAGTACTATATGTCCCCATAAATGTACATATAATACCAAATGATACAGAATAGAAAAATCACCATTCCATGAAGAAACTTATGACTATAATCCATTATATTAATATTTTGTTCATTAACTTTTATGTCTAATTCTAGCTCAACATCATCAATATAAATCATATGATAGGGGTTTTTCTCATAATCCTAGATTTGTGACATTTGAAACATGTTATTCCAAGACTGATGACTTGGAGTAATATTTAATTAGTAATATAGGGTATTAATAAATTTTGAAATATCACAAAACACTAAAAATCTAGGAAATAGATTCTATTATTCTTGAATCAGTTTTTTCATAGTCCAAGGGATACCTATATGAATACGCAATCAACGAAAAATAAATACTATAGTCACTTAATTATGTTGACGTACGATCACTACCTACTCTATGTTGTGAATAAACACATCTCGGTCTCCTGTATACTACCAATGGTCACCTATAGTATGAAAATTTAGATGATTTCCAACTCTCCCACCAAAAAAAATATAGATTTGCTAAATATGACCAGTTATAAAAAGAATCAAAGTGAGAAATATGTAATGAATTGTGATAGATATTATTTAGTAAAATATTTACTAAATCTACATATTCCTCCCAAGATCTATTAAAATATAAAATAGACTATAGAGTCATATCCTTGAGCATTCTAATCATCATATTGAGTTACCCTTATATTTATTAGTGTTAATTATGCTCGATTTAAATGAGTTATCCATAACTTATAAATACCTCTTCTGAATTAGTGTATTAAATTTACATTTATATACGAAGTTATTCTCATAAGAATCCTATATAGATGAAACATATCAAAAAAAAATCTTACCTAGCACATCTATTAACCCAGTATCTTTAATAAAAATGAAATAAGAGTGCCTTTTTAGTTGATCTATTATAATACAGACAACATCATGGTCATTGTACATCCTATGAATTCCCATGTTGTAATATTTCTTAACATATTACTTCTTAACATAAGTCATTATAAGAGGATATCTAATTCAACTAGTCTCATTTTATCTTCCTTTAACCTCTATTAAGGGAGGTACAGAGTCCAAATAGCATGTAATATCCATCATATCATTGTTCCATCAGAATAATTACAATATATCTTCGTAGAAATTTTTTAATTCCAAATTAAAAAACCCATAGTCTGTTGGTAAATATATTATCAAACATTACATTACAAAATTTTATAGTACATCACATTAGTGAACATAGCGGAATCCATCCATATCATAAGTCTATCATGAAATAATATCTATTTTACAGAGTATATTATTCAAAAAAAATTGTATAAATCAAATTTCTGGATGGTTATCACATAGTTTAGAATTGGAAAAGTAATTGGAAGAGGAGAGAAATTCATCATTCCATCATCCTTTGTCATATATTTCTATAATTGAAATAAAAATATTATCACTTTCTATTCCCCATTTGATTCGTACACATCATATTCTTGAGTTATCCTATTAATGAAATTCACTATGATATTCCACTTCCCTAGGCCATATAAAAGCAAATAAAAATTTCTTTAGTCACACATTATAACTCCTTTAAATCATATTCATGTAATTTTATAATGAGATCTGTTATATGTTGTTGTGTTTTAGGAATATCATGAATATGTTACAACCAAATATTTTAATACATATTTTCCTCAACTAATGTCATATATACACATCCTCAAGAAATCTAATATAATATTGGGATGCATTTATATCATTAATACCTAGATGATTAATTAATAAGTATAAATAAGAGAACAACAATTATGAAATACATTAATATATATCAAGGATATTCTATTGAAATTTACTTAATTCATTATTGTGTTTAAGAATCAATCATTTATATGATGTAGTTCTTATTAAAGAAAATTGATAATATTATTTGTAAATTATGAAGTTAATAAAACATTAAATTTATTGATTAATAATATCCCTAAATTAGAAAATTCATAAAATATAATTTTAAAAATTAAATTAAATATTTAAACCAAAATTTTATTTTTTAAATTATAAATTTAATATTATCTTATGAGGAGTCTTGGGGGGGGGGGGTTTAGAAAATATTTAATTTTAACATAATAATGGACGCTACCATTTTTTATAAAAAATATTACTTTTATAAAATTATTAGTATAAAAATATGAAATTAAAATTCATTAAATCCTTATATTAGATCAATTATTTATTTTATAAGGGGTTTTATGGTTCCATGAATTTTGGTTTTAATTTAAAAACGTATATTTGACATTTAAAATTGATGTCATAAATTAAAAAATGTTTTAAATATATTATAAAATTTCTATTTTAGAATTAAATTTTAAAACATATATAATTATAATATAAAATATTTAATCCCTGATTTGTATTCTTCATCTTAAAATAATCCTAATATTAATTTTTGATATTTTTCTAAAATAAATGATTTTTAGATGAATAATGAAAATAGTGTTTCTTTACAAATGATGAATTTTTTTCCTTATAAATATATAAGTGGTACATGTATTTATATAAAACCTTTTAATTTATAATATTCATATTTATGTAATATTTTTTTAATTTAAAATAAATGGTTTTAAATTTATAAAACTAATGTCTGTGATTATAAATAATAAATATTTTATTCATAAAAAATAGTTTTTAATTATATTTCAAATATTGTATTGAAATTATTTGAATGAATAATTTTATTAATTTTTTTAATAATATACCAATTTACGTTGTAAATATTATAATAAATAATAATCTTATCCTAGCCATAAACATTTACACTAATTGTTTTATCAAATTATTTTTACATGTTATTATCCCTAATACTAAAATTAATTTCTATAACATATAATTTTTTATAAAATGATTCATACTTTTAAAATTATAATTATTAAATTTATAAATAATTTTAATTTGAAATTGGTTCATTAAAATTAGTTTCAAAGGTTTAATGAAGAGTTACCACAGAAATAGTAAAATAGTATAAATGAGGTTTAACATAATTAGAATGTGTAAAACATGTGAAAACATGATTGATATTATATGGTGGTTGTATTATCAACTGTATATATTTCTCAAATACAATGTTGTAAAATTTTTAGTCATTTTTCCTTGAATAATGGATTTATATTGTTGAGAAATAATCATTTTTATCAAAGGTGCACTTTCCTTTACTTAAAAAAGGAGACCACAGACTCCCCATTTCTCTACCCATTAATAATATAAAAATAAAAAATATATATATATATATATAATAGTCTTCCCTTGAAACCATATGAATGTATTTTTAATCCCTATTCAATCCAAAAATCAATGATAAAGAGGCCTAAGTAGTTACCCAAGTGAAAAAGTCAGTGGGAGAGGTAATACTCTCAACCAAACTTGTCTAGATCATTTCATTGGCACACCCATATATTCCGAAATATTCATGAATGTATTATAAACATAGAATTTTTAATTATTTGAAATATTATTATACTACTAGAATAACCATATTAAATGTTTCTATAAAGCGATGAAAAAAATTTATACATTGTCCTGTGTGGGTGTAGACTACCACCTCCATTACAAACATTATTTGTTTTCTATCACCACATAACGTGAATTATTTTTCAAAAGTACAAAAGGTATAAATTATATTCATAAAAATATAAATATTATTACTAAATATATTTAAAAATATATATTTAATAAAAATAATAAATATTTATATTACCATTTAACTGCATTAAATGGACATTTTAAGGATCATATTTTATCTTAAATATATTTCGTGTAAAAATTGATATTATATAAGTATTATACTAATAGAATAATTAATAATATAAACCTCCAAAATTAATAATATCATAAAGTTGATTTATAATTACATTTATCATGGGAAACAACCTGAATGTTTTATGAAAAAATTAACCAAACAACCCTGAGTAACTAACATAAGAAAAATATATATTAAAAATAAATTCCAAAAGAAATTATAAGGAACATATAAAATTAAATATATGTTAATATGTTAATTGGGTATATATATAATGAATTCAATTTAATTATTCAGGAAGTTAAGGGAAATTGAAGAGTTATTTCAAGCATGAGGTAAGGGTTTCAACTGAAAATTTCCTTTTTTGACACACATTTACATTTATATACCTAATTCAATTAAATCGTTTTTATAATTCTAATTGGATATATATTATTATATATTATATAAATTGTTTTTATTTTATCATCAACTTCAAATCATCATTCACTAAATGTGTTTCTATTTAATGTTTCTTAACATGTAAGGGATATGTCCCAATGAACATTCATTGAGTTATTCATTCATATTTTCTACCAATTTTCAATTCATGGTAATTTAATTATACTAGTAATTACAATTTATCAATTTTTTATTGAACAAGGAAATATTAGTTCTATTCAGTCTCATGATTTATATGGTTGATGATAGATGTTTTCCCTAAAATATACTAATCTTTCATAACTCAATCTGATTTTTTGAGTAATCAGGTTTTACCTTCCATTTCATCTTTCATTTAAAATTTTATACCCTATATACTTATTTTGAGATCAATTTTTATTCAAATATTCTTTACTTTGTAGTTCTAATCTTTTTTTTAAAAAAAGATTTTTTTTAACAATAATTCACATCCATTTAAATGTCCTTTTCCCATCATTGTGGATAAATTTTGTTCCCAATGATGTTCTTCTTTTATAAAAGAAGTATTTTTATGTTTTATCAGATATTAAAATCATATTTACCATATTTTATTCTTAAAATATTGTTTAATTATTATTTTGTGTGCAATGTAATTATAAAAAATGTATTCTAAGACATCAAAGGGATCTTCCATACCCCCTTCATGACATTATAGTTATACATTTTCATTATTTTTAACCCTTTTGGGAAATATTAATATCATAAACATATTATATTTTGGAATAATTTCCATTAAATTTATAACTATTTAATATCAATTTCACTTCTATAGTTTTACACATTCTTAGTTTCCTTCAAAATTGTCACTCTATGTAAACAACATTAAGGGGAACATTTTTATTTATTGTATCACATAATGCATCCTCCCCTCAATATATTTTTATACCTTCAATAGATTATAAAAATAATTATTATTTTATGGACAACCATATTGAATCAATTATATATTTATTAAAATCAATAAGATCTTTATTTATTAAAAAATATCTGTTACTTATTTATACAAAGAATCACCCATGTGGTTCCCTTTTAGTAATTCTTATCCATGTAACTTATCTTGAATTTTACACATTAGATCAATATAATGAAGAACTACATTAATTTTTAAATTATTAATGATAAAAATGATTTATTTCATTATTATCTTTACAATAATTATTATTTTTCCTTTAATCATTAATTGAATATGAATTATGAAACCCACTTCCATCTCAGGGTTTAATAATGATTATGATTTAATTATTATTTATTTTCCATATATGTAATATGTATGAGATTTTATTTTCTTATATGTTGGACCATAATTATATATCCTTCCAATTTTTTGGTTGAAGTTACATATATAATGAGATTCTATGTAAGGGTTTAGTGAGTGATCCTAATCAGTCATGGGATGTTGTCCACAATTTTAATCGGAATGGGGGGTAAACCCAATCAAACATAGGAAATTGTCCATTTTATTATGATCGTATTTGGAGTTACCGTTGACTTATGTTTGTGATTTCATGACTTATGTTTTTCCCATATATTCCATTATACCATGTTCATATGATATCAATTTCTTAAGCCACGTATCCTTGCATATTGTCATTCTATTTTTGAAGTCATAATATGCCCATTGACTCTTATGTTATTATTTATTTCAATTTTTATTATCTTAATGGCCTTTTTATAATACCCATTTTCTTATATATTTCCACCTAGGTCTCCTATGATTTCTTAGATGATCTATTATAGTTAGTACCGTTATACAGAGTTTAAAATGAAGATTTTTTATGTTTAAGATGACGTGGTTATATATCTAATCTTCTAAAGGAACTAGTCCTCTAGGTCACTATATTGTTATATTGGGAAATTGTACTACAAATAATGAAATATATTATGTATATATATTGGGTTAATATAGTACGTACTAGATAACATTATAGTTATTTTTAGTGATTCTGAAGTGGGAACATTAGTTAATACCCCATGTACCATTCTATATATAGGATAAGATCCTCATATTTTGGGAAGAATTGAGTTATTGTGTTTCCTCAAATGAAATCCTGGTCTGGACACTATATGTTAATGTCAGATTTGATACAGATGTACCAAGGTGTATTAACCATGAAAATAGAGTATTGGGTATTAATAGGGTCATCACCTGATGCAAGATAAAGAATATTAACTGCATACCTATAATGAAACACATATAAAATATGTTATGATTAACCACATGATATTTAAAATCAATTATGAAGGATTTATTTCCCAGTTACATTAATGTAATAGGTAGATAAGTATAAGACAACCCCACTCAATGTAACCTATGTGGAACTAATAATGATAAAGATTGACCTAAAATAATTATAGGCTACTGTAGTGATATACAATGGGTAAATTGTTTTACGGATGAATACCAATTATTTTATTTATTATGATAATTAACTTGTGATTCTAAATATTTGTATCTCATTATAACATTTTTTTGTTGATGTTGGGAAAATAAAGAATTGATATACCCCCAGTTGTGAGGGATAATGCTATGAGAACCCATATGATCACTCCATTATAGGTGGAGAGCTAATAAAAAATTTAGGGATTAATCCAGCCCAACTATTTATAAACATGATAAAAAATTTAACCATATTTTAAAAACCTAATCCAAAAAATATAAGAAGGATAGAGTCTAATGGGAAATTGAGTGATGATGATGACAAGGGAAATAGTATTCAATTTCTTTATCATAAAAAATATGGGAAAATCACCATGGGAATTTCTTTAAAGTGTTATGAAAACTACATGAATTTGGAAAAAGAGGGAATAATGAAACACAATATTAATGGGAAAATATTTAAATGAATAATTATAATTTTTATCCTAAGGATCTACTAATGATTCCTTATTTTAGTTGTGAGTAATTTTTCAACTATGCAACCTGATTCCCTAATGCAATTGTTTATGAGGACAACCTAAACTTAGGAACTCCTAGATCCTGGGGACATGGAAAATTATATGAAATGATGGATGTTGATATAGATAATTACATTTCACTCAATATTTGTTATTGTCTTATGTCATATATGATTTAACCTATTAGGTATTGAGATATAAATAAATTTTTTCTTGTTATAATTATTATATTCATTGTAGATGAAACTTATTTATTATTTTAGAAAAGTTACACTTCATAGAATTTTCTCTTCATCAATTATAATAATTCTTTTATAGAGTGCATCATATTTTTATAATGTAACAATATCAATATATATATATATATATAACATCATATACAAAATCAACACATGATAAAAAATAATGTTTACGATAAATTTAGATCTCTAACTAAATTAACCCCTTATACGAGTTTTAAAAATGTGAAGAAACAATTTATTGAAGGGGTGAAATTAATGACCTGATATTATAATATATTTTTTCATATAATTGATTCAAATATGTTATAAATAATATTCTACAAGAAACACCAAACTAAAATAAAATCTGGATATCTTTAGATCAATAAATCCAATCCATTGATTTTTTTAGGTATTAATAGGACTAACTAAATTATGATATATTTATATATAAGGTTTTTAATATAAATTTATTTAATTTATTATTTTTTAAGGTTATATTTTTTAATGCATTGTATTTTTATTGAATAAAAATAAGAATATTATTGAAAACTGTTGACTTTAATAAATTTTAATATTTATAGATTAATGATAGATTAAATATTGTTTTATATAAATTAAGATCAATAATATATATTATTTTAAAAATTCATTTTTGTATGATCCTGTTTTTTAGAAAGTTATGTTCTCGTTATGTTTCGATTGAATCCTTTGTTTTTGGCCTCAAGGGATGTTTTCTGAAAGTATAAGGGGCTTTGGTGGTGTTTTGAGGGACTCAGGGCATGGAAGAGGGGAGAGCTGGGCAAGACAGGTCAGGGCGCACGACCTGCGCACGACCAAGAAAACCGTGCGGCCAACCCAGGTGATGCTGTGCGACCCTTCCTCCTTCAAATAGTAGCATTCACACGGTTTGGGCATGGTTTTCTAAATCGTTCGGCTAAACCGTGTGGCTACTTAATGTTGGGAAAAATTAAAAAAATTCCACTCCGGGCTTTAAGATCCCATCTCGGGATTTTCCTCCCATTCCTCCTCCTTCTCCCTTGGAACGAATCAAAACACCTATGGGCTCCAAGAGATCAATATCCTTTTATTCTAAGGCGTTTTTGGTGTTGTTGGTTGCGGATCGAAGCTCCGGGTAAGGCTAATCCCATCCTTGGTTCTTTTATTGGTTTTGGGTTTGTATATTTTCATCCTCTCATTCCGAATCCCTAAAACCCTATCTTTTGGGGGAGTTTTAGATTGAATCTCCAAAGGTTGTTCAGATCGAAGTCTATGGACTCAATTGAGGGTGAGTTCAACCGTAGTTACGAGGTAGGTTGTCTACAAGTTATATTCCATAGGTATTTGAGTAAATTGTTCATGTTGGGTTACGTTATTGTTTACCTTTGGATATGTTTTGGATAACCATGGAATGTTTTTAATTAATGTTGTTTAAAATTTAATATGGGAACCCTCATGATCCCTATGGGATGTGTTGTGATTGACTTGGCCTAATTGGGGCCATCCAGGGGATGTGCCGTCTTCTCCCGGTCTAAGGGATTGCAATTGAACAAGTGGCCTTTTTGTAATTAAGGGTTGAGACTTTAATGAATATGTTGGAATGATTGGTTGAACTTGGAATAGAAGTTAGGTGATTTACCTAGACTTCGAAATAACCAAAGGGGTAATAGGAATGGGATAAATGGTTAAATCATGGAAATGGTGAATGAGTTAAATGGGGTAATGTGTAAATTTATTAAAGACCATAACACGATGGGTTATGGGTTTAGTGATAAATTCTTAGTGAGTTAGGCATAACACATTGGAATTGGGTGAATGGTTAAATTATGTGAAAGGGGTCATGTGATAATGGGTTAAGGGTTGATGTGGAATTCCCATGTGGGGTATTGTGAATAGTGTTTATCGTAGGGAAATGGTTTGGATGGTTGATGGTTCCTTATATATAATCATGTGAAAATGGCTTCGTAGAGTGGAGTATGACTTGAGGATCTACACCCACTAGTCGAGTGAAGACCGAGGATCTAAAGTCCACGCTAAATTCACGGGTTAGGAAAGGGGACTGAGGGTCTATTCTCCAAACGGTTGCATCCACCCGGACCAAGGCTTCGAGGTGTGGATATGGTTGCTTTGAAAGATTTAGTCCTAGTGAGATAGGATAACGATGTGTTTACCCTCTTTCATGTGATTGTTGGCTTTATACCCATGTAACAAAAGCTATGTGATTAACTCATGGAGATGTGATGAAAGGGTAAGCGATGGTAAATGGTAATAAATGGATGGTAACGGAATGGCAATGGCTTTGGATCTAAATAGCTTAATGGAACCTTAAATAATTACTTGCAATTTATCATTAATTTCCTTTTTCATGCACAACTATTTATACTCTCTATTTTGTAGACACCGTTTGTGGTGGCCTACTAACTTGTACTCACACCCTGATCGGGCCACCATTGGGTACCCGAGTAGACTTCATGTTTGCTGGTCAAGACAAGGAAATGGGTTCTAGCATGTTAGCTGAGTAAACATGGGTAGCACTTGGTGGAGGATCTGGACTTGGAGTCTGGACCATTTTGGGATTTTGGCTGTTGTATTTATTTTTGGGATTTTTTTCACTCTTTCACTATAGTATGACATGACATATTTATTTTTGGAAAAGGTTGTTGTAATTGTCTCCTTGTTGTTGGTTATTACTTCCATTATTTGATTGTTTTTGATGTTTCATACTCTGATACTAAGGGGGTATAATCTCCCCACTTGACTACATAGACCCCCACTGCTAGTTGGCAGCATTTGGCATTTGGGGAGGCGTTCTTAAGGTCATGTAACCACCCGGCTCGGAGCACCGGTTTAGTGGCTTCTGGGTCGGGGATGTTACAAAGTGGTATCATAGGAGGTATTTGTTCTCCTTCTCTAAGGTATTGTTATTTGGGATTTGTATCCAAGGGTTAGGATGTGTCGGGCCTTGGCAATGAGCACGTTCTTGGGAGTAGCTGACCCAGGTACGGGGGAAAAATTCAAGTCACCATGGGTGGGAAATGTTGTTCTTGGTTGTGTGTTGTTATAGTTGATGATATTTCACCATTGGTTGATGCACATGAGGTTTGATATGACTATTTTATGATATTTGGCTCGTGGACTTTATGGAATGAGAATTTGCATTCATACATCATTGTAGGCACCTAGGGAGGTAGGTGACATGCATTGTGTTAGGCACACACACAGGGTGGGTGTGTGAGGAAGGAAGTTAGTGTGCATCATGTATTTCATGAAACCAAGAAATAATGAGAAAATAAAATATAAGGGTTTGAAATTAAGTGGAAAAATGTTGTGTAAAATGTTGTGTGAGTTTGGTGGTAGTGCATGGTTGTTTACCCCAATATGTACCATGGCCGCGGTAGGGATGGTTGGGGCGGTTGTAGCTAGTGAAGAGATTTTGTTGCAGTGGTGTCGTTTTATGGTACGCGTTCTAAATCTCGTGCTTGGAATTGTAGAGAGATGTCAACACGACGTTGTTTTCTTGTTGGGGAATGAGAGGATGTTGCTGAGAAAACTTTTCCACTAGAGGAACAAGAAAATGTGGTGATAAATGAAGGTAGAGAAGACCAGTTCCAAGGGAACTTGGCTCGCCTGAGGCAGATGATGGATCAGGACCTATGGCGGTTTGCATCGAGTATGTTTGAGCTGACCAGGAAATTCTAACAGCAGCACCCTCTGAATTTCACTGGAGAGGGTGTACTAAAGGAAGAAGAGTTCTGGTTAGAGTCCATCTAGACTATACTGGATCATCTGGAGACTCTGGTTGAAAAGTGATTTAATATGTCCGCTTATATGTTGCGAGACCAGGCTAGGCATTGGTGGGACATTTAGGCTCAAATCGAGCAGGATGAGGGAATGTCGTGGAAGGTTTTTCAGGAAAAGTTTCTGGAGCATTTCTACCCAGATATTTGAGGCAGGATCGTGCTGTAGAGTTTATGAGCCTGACTCAGGGATCGTTGTCGGTGATGGACTATGCTAGTCGCTTCACTGATTTGAAACGGTTTGTCTTAGTGTTAGCAGGGGATGTGGAAGTGGTAGTAAGAAGTTTCCAGGATGGGCTGAGGCATGAGATTAGTTCTTAAGTAAATATATTCCTCTTGAAGAGGTTTGTAGAGGTAGTATACCAGGCATTTATTTCGGAAGGAAACATGAAGGGATCTTTAGGTAGTGGGCTAGTGGTGCCAGTGGGGCAGAAGAGTAGTACAACTACCGAGGGTTGGAAGTGACGCCATGAGGGCTCACAACATGGAGTAAGTGTGAAAAGCGGATGGAAGAGAGGGACCACCTCTTAGAGAGGGGATCAGGTGTTCTGCTATCAGTGCGGTAGGCTGAGGCATATGCAAGGTCAGTGTCCTCGACTTCCAGTTGAGTGACGTTCGTGCTGCAGGATGGGACATGTGAAGAGGGTATGCATGAATCCTAGAAGGCAGGTGAGGATGATGATGGAAGGCAGATACCAGAGATAGGAAGGGGATCAGTTGCCCCGTATCAGGAAGGAATCTGGAGCTCCACGGGCCGTACTGGCAGGGGCAGTGGATGTGGAACTTCCGAGGAAGATCTGTCATGCCAGTAGGGCAGTGTAGAACAGGGCGTTCAGGATGGAGCCCATGGTAGAGGGGCAAGTCAGATTCAAGTAGTTCAGTTTCCACCTAGTGATGGGGAGGCCGGACCATCGACTGTTCAAGGTACGATCCTTTAGATTCTACGTTTTCTAGTGCGTTGTTTGACACAGGTGCCACACACTCTTTTATCTCTGCTCAACTTGTGGTATTGCTGGGTTTACCTGTGGAATGTTTGTGTGGAGTTATGTCGATTGACACCCTGTTGGGAGTGCAGGTTGAGGATATCAAATAGTGCAAGGGATGTGCCTTGGATGTTGGTGGGTATAGTTTTATGTGGAATTTGATCGTTCTCAAGATGTCAGGGTTTGACCTAATCTTGGAAATATACTAGTTGGTGTTGTACCAAGAACACATAGTCTGTTATCATCGCAGAATATCATTCTAGTCACTTGAGGGTGACAATTACGTTCACTGTGGCGAATGGGATGTTCGATCAGGGTGTGTAGGGCCGTTTTTTCAACAGATGAGTGGAATCATGGCCCAACTCATGATCTATGATGATTTAAGAGGGGAACAATATATTTTTCATCATTTGGTGGAATGGTTTTGGGATGTGTTTCATGAGGATTTCTCGGGGTTTCCACCTGATAGGGATGTTGAGTTCACAATCGAGTTGATGTCGGGAGCGGAGCAAGTTTCTATTCTGCCATACCGAATGGCACAGGCATAACACCAGGAACTGAAGGTTCAGCTTGAAGATTTGGAGCGTAAGGGGTTTATCCATCCTAGTACGTCTCCATGGGGATCTCCTGTGCTTTTTTCAAACAAGGACAATGGGTTATTGAGGCATCGCTTGGACTATCTAAAGATGAATCAGATGACAGTGAAGAAATGGTACCCTCTTCATAGAATTGATGACCTGTTTGATCAGTTGAGGGGTGAATCAGTGTTTTATAAAATTGATATGAGGTTGGGTTATCACCAATTGAGGGTGAGGGCTTCTGACGCACCACAAACCGCTTTACGAAGTGTGTACGGGTTGTTTGAGTTTTTGGTAATGCCTTTCAGCTTGAACAATGCACCGAAAATGTTTATGGATTTGATGAACCAGATCATTCATCCCTATCTAGATCAGTTTTTAGTTATATTTTTTTGACTATATATTAGTGTACTCTAAAACTCACGACGATCATTCCCAACTTCTGGACATCATCTTGGGTACGCTAAGAGAGAATATGCTATACGCCAAGCTATCCACGTGTCAATTTTGGATAGGTGAGGTGCATTTTCTAGGTCACATCATCTTGGAGGTAGGTGTGACAGTGGATCCAAAGAAAGTGCAGGCAGTTGTATCTTGGGATCAACCCAAGAGTGTTGCTAATGTTCAGAGTTTTCTGAGTTTGGCCGGGTATTACCGAAGGTTCATCCGGGATTTCTCTCACTTGGTAGCACCGATATCGGGCTTGACCAAGAAGGGAATCAGGTTCGAGTGGTCGGGGGTTAGGGAGGATGACTTCCAAGAGTTGAACAAGCGGTTGACGACCGCACCTATCCTGATCTTACCTGAGCCAGGTAAGAAATACGTCGTGTTTTGTGATGCATCTAGAATCGTACTTGGGGCTCTGTTGATGTAGGATAAGCGGGGTTTGGATTATGGGTCAAGGTAGTTGAGACCCCATGAGTGGAACTATCCAACTAAAGATCTTGAGTTGGCTGCAGTAGTGTACACCTCGAAGTGTTGGAGGCACTATCTATTGGGGGAACGATTTACCGTGTTTACGGACAATAAGAGCTTAAAGTACATCTTCTCACAGTGGGATCTGAATATTCGGTAGCGAAGATGGGTTCAATATCTCTAGTATTTTAACTTTGAGTTGGTGTACATGTTGGGAATGGGAAACAATGTTGCTGATGCTCTGAGTAGGAAGATTCAGAATCAGGCAGTTAAGGAGTCCAACACCGAGTGGAGGGTGATGGCATTGTTTGTAGAGATGCACCTGGAGGTGCAGGAGGAATGTGGTCTGGTCACTCTTTCTTCCTTAATGATGGAGTTGATGCTTTTTGTTCGAGTTAATGAAGGTCATCTTGATGATCCTGATTGTTTTTCCATGAAGGAAAATCATAAATGTGGGGAGATACCTTCTGGTTGGGCGGTCGATGTGGAAGGTGTTGTTCGCATTAATGATGTTGTGGTTGTGCCACTGTGTGTGTGGGAAGAGCTGATGTGTGATTTCCATGCGTCAAAGTGGGAAGTGCATCCTAGTGGACCAAGATGTACCATGATCTCTGAAGGCAGTTTTGGTGGTCTGGAATGAAGAAGGAAGGTGCGGCCTTTGTGGCACGGTGCCTTACCTGTCAGCTGGTGAAGGTCGAGCATCAACGCCCAGATGGGCTGTTGCATCCATTTCCCATTCCGGAGTGGAAGTGGGATGATGTAACAATGTATTTTGTTGTGGGTCTTCTGAGGACACCGCGGAAGAACGATGCAATTTTGGTGTTCGTGGATTGGTTAAAAAAAGTGGCTAATTTCTTACTGATTCAGGAGACCCACACAGTCGACCAGTAGGGTGAGATGTATGTTTGGGAGATAGTCGGTTGCATGGGGTGCCACTGACCATATTTTCAGACTGAGATCCGCATTTCACATCGTGTTTCTAGGAAGGGTTGCAGAAGGCTCTTGGTATGCATGTGTTTTTGATTACGGCATTCCTCCCACAGACGGACGGATAGTCGGAGCGTACAATCTAAGTGTTGGAAGACATGTTAAGAGATTGTGTCTTGGACCTTGGTGGATCTTGGGAGAGGCACCTTTATTTGGTTGAGTTTTCCTATAACAACAAGTTTTCATGCTACGATTCAGATGGCACCATTTGAGGCACTCTATGAAAGACCATGTAGATATCCGCTATGTTGGCTAGAGACTGGTGAATCTGAGTTTTTAGGGCCAATCCTCGTGCAAGAGACTTCGGAGAGAGTCATGTTGTTTAGGAAGAGGATGGATACGACTTAGAGTAGACAGAAGTTATATGCAGATTGGAGGCGTAGACCTCTTGAGTTTGGGGTGGCTGATAATGTGTTCCTTCAGGTGTCGCCATGGTTGGGTCACCGTATGATCCGAAATCAGGGTAAGTTGTGTACCTAGATATATGGTACCTTTTGAGATTTTGGAGAGGATCGGACCAGTGGCTTAGTAATTGGATCTTCCACAATGCTATGGTGGGATGCATGCTGTGTTTCATGTGTCGCAGCTTCGATGGTATCAGCCTGACCCACCTCACGTGGTTGATGTTGAGGATGTGCAACTAGAGGCTGATGCGTCCTTTGAGGAGCATCTGGTCCGTGTGGTTGATAATAGCGTGAAGGTCATACGAGGAAAGGTTGTTCCATTATTGTGGGTACTATGGCAATATGGGAATGTTCAAGAAGAATCTTGGGAGCGAGAATCAGATATGCGGGCTCAGTGGCCCGAACTCTCCTCTTCGGTGGATCAATGAGGCTTGGGAGCTCAGCTTGAGGACGAGCCGTTATAAGGTGTGGAGGTTGTAAGATCCTGATTTTTGGAAACACATGTTCTCATTATGTTTCGGTTGAATCCTTTGTTTTGGACCTCAAGGGATGTTTTCTAAAATTATGAGGGGCTTTGGGGAAGTTTCAGGGACTCATGGCATGGAAGAAGGGAGAGCTGGGCAAGATAGGCTAGGGCACACGGCCTCCGCACGGCCAGGCAAACCGTGCGGCCTACCAAGGTGAATCCATGAAACCCTTTCTCCTTCAGATAGTATCATGCACACGGTTTGCGCATGGTTTTCTAAACCGAGCTGCTAAACCATGCGACCACATAAAGTTGAGAAAAATTAAAAAAATTTCCACTCCAGACATTAAGATCCCATCTCGGGATTTTCCTCCATTTCCTCATCCTTCTCAATTGGAACGAACCAAAACACCTAATGGCTCCAAAATATCAATCTCCTTCAATTATAAGGAATTTTTTGTGCCGTTGGTAGCAGGTCGAAGCTCTGGGTAAGGCTAATCCCATACTTGGTTCTTTTCATGGTTTAGGGTTTGTATCTTTTCTTCCTCTCATTCTGAAGCACTAAAACCCTATATTTTGGGTGAGGTTTAGGTTGAAGCTCCAACAGTTGGTTGGATCTAAGTATAAGGTCTTGATTGAGGGTGCGTTTAACCATGATTATGAGGTAAGTGGTCTACAAGTGATATCCCATAGTTATTTGAGTAAATTGTGCATGTTGGGTTATGTTATTGTTTACCTTTGGTTATATTTTGGATAACCATGGAATGTTTGGAATTAATGGTGCTTAAAATGAAAAATTTTAACCCTCACGATCCCTATGGGATGTTTTGGGATTGACTTAACCTAATTGGGTCCATCCATGGGATGTGCCGGCTTCTCCCAAGCTTAGGGATTGTAATTAAAAAAATGACCTTGTTGTAATTAATGGTACTGACATTAATGAATATGTTGGAATGATTGATTTAACTTGGAATAGATGTTATGTGATACACCTAGACTTGGAAATAACCAAAGGGTTAATTGGAATGGGATGAATGGTTTAATCATGGAAATGGTGAATGGGTTAAATGGGTTATTTTGTAAATTGATTAAACACCATAAAAGGAAGGGTTACGGGTTTAGTGTTAAATTCGTTGTGATTTAGGCATAATACATGGGAATTGGGTGAATGTTTAAATCATGTAAAAGGGGTAATGTGTTAATGGGTTAAGGAATGATGTGGAATTCCCAGGTGGGTTATTGTTAATAATGTTTTTTGTAGGGCAATGGTTTGGATGGTTGATGGTTTCTTATATATAAGCATGTGCACATGGCTTCATAGAGTGGGGTATGACATGAGGATCTATGCCCATGGGTCGAGTGAAGACTAAGGATCTAAACTCCTTCCAAAATGAACGAGTTAGGAAAGTTACTGAGGGTCTATTCTCCTAACAGTTGTATCCACCCAGATTGAGACTTCGAGGTGAGGATATGGTTACTCTGAGGGAGTTAGTCATAGTGAGATAGGATTGCGATGTGTTTACCCTCTTTCATGTGGTTATTGGCCTTTGACCCATGTATCGTAAGTTATGTGATTAACTCATGGATATTTGATGAAAGGGTAAGTGATGGTAATTGGTAATAAATGGATGGTATCAGAATGGAAATGACATTGGCTCTAAACTGGTTATTGGCATCTTAAATAATTACTTAGCATTTATCATTCATTTACTTTTGCATGCACAATTATTTATACTAGATATTTGGTAGAAACCATTGGTGGTGGCAAACTGAGTTGTATTCACACCCTGCTCAGGCCGCCGTTGGGTACCTGAGCAAACTTCATGTTTGCAGTTCCGGACAAGGGCAAGGGTTCTTGCTAGTTAGCTGAGTGAACATGGGTAGCACTTGGTGGAGGATCCAGACATGGAGTCAGGACCATTTTGAGATTTTGGTGTTGTATTTATTTTTGGGATTTTGTTCACTCTTTCACTGTAGTATGACATGGGATATTTATTTTGGAAAATGGTTTGTGTACTTGTCTCATTGTTGTTGGTTATTACTTCCGCTATTTGATTGTTTTTGTTGTGTCTTACTCTGATAAAAAGGGGGTATAATCTCCCCACTTGACTATATAGACCCCCACTCCTAGTCAGCAGCCTTTGGTGTACGAGGAGGCGTGCTTAAGGTCATGTAACTACCCTGCTCGGAGCACCGGTTTAGTGGCTTCCAGGTTGGGTACTTTACAACATTCCTCTATCAAAAGCCTATCATTTCATATTGTAATTTTATTAAAAATTATTAATAAAAAATTATAGATTTTGAATTTGAAAAAATAATATTTATTTTTTGTTTCCGAACGATAATAATACCTTATTCTGATTATTATTATATTTTTTCTAAATGAGATTGATATTTAGGGGAATAATGGGAAATATCATTTTTATAAATAACATGACTTTTATGATATTATTAGTATATAATTGTGAATTATAAATTATTGAAACAATTTTTCTACACCGAATATAAAATTTATATGTTAATTTATGATTTTAAAAATGGTTATTTTAATTTATAAAACCCATATTTGATATTTTAGATAATATGTTATAATTTTTAAACATTTTTAATACATTATAAATTAATTATTTTTAATGACTCATTACCACTTATATAAATTTAATTTTACTAAATCACATAAATATTTGTATTCATCATGTTGAAGTAATGTTAGGATTAAATTTCCGGATTTTTTTTAAAAATTGATTATTATATGAATAGTGGAAATTATTATTTTTTTCTGAAATAATGAATTTTACTGATTTATCAGTATATAATAGAGGCATATTGTAACTCACATAATTTCATGTAACAACAATTTCATTTTATATTTTATGCTTACAAATGGTTTGGGTGATGTTTGGGAGGGTTTAGAACACTTTTTTAATGTTTTTTTTATTATACGGAGGTGCATAGTTTGATCATAGTTAGTTGAAACCATGAAACACCATTAAGAAACTGTGAAACATATGGTTGGGGGATCTGTGTAGGAGCACAGTTTTACACATAGATTGGCCAAACCATGCGTCCACCAGGGAGAAACAACGATTTTGTGAAAGAGATACTTTTCATTGATGGTGCATGGTTTCTCTAATCGTGTGAGCCACCAATGTAAGTTTCTCCTTGGGGAAGTGTCTATAATACAATTAGTGCACTATTTCACTAACCATGAGAGATAATTGTGTACAATTAGTTTTTGGATCCTAAAAAATTTGATATCACTTGTGTTTTTTCCTAAACCACTAGCATTCCTCTATTCCCCCTCACCCAATTTTCCTCATCATTAGGGTTGTGGATACATTACAATTTTATCCTAGAGAAATCCATTTGTAAATCATGATGTGTTGAAGGCTAGATTTCATGGAAAGACTCTGGTCTTTGTTGTTTTTATTCGTTATTATCTTCTTACCTCTCTTTGATATTTTTATCAGGTAGTTTATGGATATATATATATATATATATATATATATCTTTGTCGGTGTGTTTCTTTATTACTATAATGATGATATTATGTTTTTTCGATGATATGGAACAATATCAAAATAGGGGTTTAGATATTTAAACGGATTTTGTTGTAGAATTATTTCCATTTTTTGTTTCCTCCATAGTTTCTATGGTTGGTGGCTTCACTATAAACTTATCTTAGTATAAATTTAAGGGTTAGTTGTGAATTAGTTTAATTTCTTGAAATTGATTGTGAAATTCACGTTCTAATCAAGGTAGACAACCTCTTTAGTGGTTGGTTTTGGAAATGTGGAAATTGGATGTTGTGAAAAGTGTAGTGTCTATGGATTTTGAAATGAATTTTTTCTATATTTCATGGAATTTGTTTGATTGAATGTTTTTCATTAAAATCAAGGATTTATTTAAATGGTTTTAAATGTTTAGTATTCCATGGTTTGGGCATAAAATGGGTTTCGTGTGTTCATACTTTCGATGTAACCCTGAATAAGGTGTATGTACCTTTGGGATACATGGTACATGAGCATAGATAAGTGGGGTGTGATATGGATGCATAAAAAGATTGGGAACATACTAACGACATGGTGGATGGACATGAAACCACTGATGAGTATGAAGCTATCTATGAATAATGTATTTGTGGGTGTGGGGGTATCATGGAATTGGTATGAAAAAAGGAATATGAAATGATTGTGGTATTTGTTTTGTTTCATTCCATGGATACTATTTTGGTATGGATATTGTTTTAAATTAATATATAAATTGATTCAAATTATTTTTTACACTTTTTTTAAATAAATTTTCTAACATTTTCCTCTTAGTGGCATCAGTAGGGATGTCATTTGGGAAAAATCTAAAGAGTTTTATAACGCACCCTCTTCTTGGGAACCATGATTCTTTTGTAGATATCATTTATAGAGAAAGTGGTAAAAGAAAAAAGATATCATTTCATTAGTTATGTATCATGATACATAGGGAAATATTATAGAGTTGGATCATAAAGAACGTTGGGATCTATGGAGCTATTTGTTATTAATTTTTGATCATAGTGGTCTAGTTTTGTCCATTTCGACTCTAACATTTAATATGATGTAGTTTGGTTGGTGTAGAGTTTTTTTGTTAGTTTAGTATTAGATAAATTTTTATAAACTATTATCATGCACCATTTTGTGGTTATTGGTTATGGATTTCTTGGTTTGGTTGCTTTAATTTCTCAAAGGGAAAATCATCTGCCAATTATATTTAATTACATTGAATTTATTGACATCCCTTGGAGTCATGGGTATGTCTCCTAAGGCTGAATATATATTTTTCCTCAACTCAAGAAAATGTGATCGGGTGGTATGTTATAGGTGGTATCAGTTTGTTAGGTCCTTGACTTCCATGTGGAATCAATTTTCTACATTGTACTTGAAATTATTTATAGTTTTGTTCATGTTTTGTGATGTTAAGAAGTGGTAGGATATTTAAAAAAAATAAAATGTTCAGAATAAAGAGGCATATCAGACATATTTATTCTAAAAATCCTGTAACCATGGAGTTGGTAATATTAGTGTTTTGGAGGCATTTATAGTAGTTATAATTTCCTTATAATGGGTTTAGTCAAAAAAGAAGTGCATGGAATGTATTGATAGAATTGACTTCCCACTAGGAGTGAATATTTCAATTTGAGTAAGGATTTATGATTGCTGAAAACATATTCATTTCTGAAGTAATTTTTTTTTTCAAATGTTAGATTTTGAAAAGGGAATGTTTATGTAATTTTAAAAATGGTTTTATTTTAAAAAAAAGTGTTGAATTTTCAAAAATGTATTGGTATCGAAATAAGTTTATTTTTCTAAATAATTGTTATGATATGCATGTTTTGGTAGAATATAGAATTTCAAATCCATCAGTATCCAAAGAATGATGCTTATGGTTTTTTATTATTGAAATGGAACCTTGTAGGTATAGATGCAATCAACCTGAAGATGATTCTAAGAATGTGGTTTCACCTGATGCAAATGTGAACCAACTTATAGTTCATATTATTGTCCATTCCTTTCAAGGTGTATGTTGAGGGAAAATGAGGGATGGATAATGGAAAGTGGATCATTCCATTCAGTTCTCAACAAATAATCCACCCATCTTTTGGGGTGCTTTATAACTAGAGAAGTAAGATTTGTGGATGAATATGATGAGTAAATTATTTGATTCCCATGGCACACAAGAAGAGTTAACATTCTAGTTGAAAACCTATACGTAGGATGATATTTCCATTCTAGAATGGGAATTTATCTATTCATTATAAATTAGACCATGGAATATCATGGGAAGATTTTGAAGAATTGATCGAAAAAATATATCCACATATGATCAGTATAGAGAGACGAAAATAGATTTTCATCATGAAGAAGTATAATCTATAAAAAATTGATTATAGATCCAATTTTTTTATTTTTTTTTCTTTTCACATGAACATACTACTAGTGCATCCTTAAAGGAGCTCATTTTTTCCATCGTAGACAATGAAAGAAATTTTCTCCCTGATTTCAGTTCCCTATATAATGAATTATATTTCGATGGAAAATATTGTGGTAGTGGTTGATAAGGACATATCATTAGATATGGATGTATAAAGGAAGTTGATATATATGTGAAATGATGGTGACTAATATGTTGGAAATAAGTGGAAGAAAGAAACCAATTACCAATGAAGTGGGATGACTAAAAAATAAAATGGATAGATCAGGGAATCCTACCCCATTAACCAAAAGTAAGGTTAAATGTTTTCAATGTGTTATTTTGATCTAATTAGCCGAGAGTGTGTGACACAACCAAGAGGATTCCATAATTACAACCTGATGGGGTATCATCAGTGATATTGTTTCAGTTCTCTAAGGACAGTTGTATGAGACACATCTTATTTTTTGCAGATGATGTATGCATTGATGGGATGGGGGAGAAGAATACCACTCATATGTAGAACAAAGGAAAAAATGGTGATCCTTGGAATAACATGAATCCTAAGTATGTTTTATCACCATTTGTAAATAAAGAACAATGCATAGCGAGTAAGAAGTTATATGGGGATGACAATGTCATTCTGGACGGTAAATCTAGACCATAAATAGTGAGAGTTACGGTTCTTTTGAATTATCCCCTTATGAAAGATTTGTATGATATGTGTTCATCCTATTCATATATTTATTATAATGATATTTATTTTTTTGGTATAATTGTTGAGTATATTCCTTCTATTTGAAAGACAAGACTATAATTGGTCAATGAAAATGCCGAGCCTTAACATGTAGAGAATGCACCATATCTAATAATATAGTTGAATTGATATGATTTTTATATATTCTTAATATGGGTTCCTAGTAAATAATACAATGTATGGATTGGTTGATAATTCTAAAGGATCACATTGATTATTATACATGAGTAGTTTGTTTTATGATTGATAATGGTGTCAAACATCTCATTAGATGAGAAATATTTGGTATCAGCAGGTGAAATAGGATTATTAGCAGTAACATTTATATTGATCCAATATCATTTGGATACTTTGACATTGAACATATTTGAAAAGATTGAGAAAATTCAATTTCCCATAGTAGTTGATTAGTTTCTTGACGTTTTCTAAAAATTTCTAAGGTTTTCCACCGACAAGAGAATGAGAGTTTATGATCGATCTTATACTAGTGGCCATTCTAATTTCACTTACATATTATCAGATGGAACCAATAGAATGAAGGTAATTGAATCTGATGTGGTAATGACTAGAAAGGAAAGGGTTCATTTTTCCTTTCACAACACCATGTGTAGCAATGGACCTGTATGAAAAAAGGTTTATGTAACTCTTTAGTTTTATGTAAATTTAAAAAAGATTAAAATAGTTACTATAAATAATAGGTATCTAATTAAATGAATTGATGAGATATTTTATTAGTTGAGTGGATATCAATGGTTCTCTAAAACTGGACATTGATTAGGATATCTCCGATTTTGAGTTCACAAGAAGGATATTCCAAAAAAATACTTTTTAGAGTAGATATGTTCATTACAAGTACATGGATAAGACATTCCGTTATAAAAATGAAGATGAAATTTTTATTCAATTAATGAATCTTATATTTCAAATATATCTACATTAATTTTTTTTGGTGTTTGTGGATGACATATAGGTGTATTCTAGTGCTAGGTTTGACCATGAGCAACACTTATAGAGAGTGTTGGGAATATTTAGGTATCATTTTTTGTGTTCCAAATAATCAAAGTGTGATTTTTGGATATAGGAGGTAAATTTATATTATACAAATTAGGTCAAATACCCTGATTGGGGAAGTGTATTAGATTACGATAGATTAAAAAATAACCTCTTTGGATCTTTTTTCATCATTGATCCACACACTCATCCCTCCCTTTCTTGTTGAAATGTATGAATAGAGTTGAAATCATTTACAAGACAAAACTTTTTTACATGGTTCACCCTCATTGGGCTATGCCTAATGAGTATACATTAGATATGTCATGATGATCCAAAACTAGTATGGATGACATCCAAATTTCAAGGTTTTGGCTAGATCACCTCTATCCACAAGATCAATTCCTTTACAATGTCTACGATTAGCTTGCTGATTTCCCAAGAGTCACTACATATGTCTCTTTTCCTAGATCAATGCTTGTGTAAAGGATTATTATATTCATGTAAATTTTCTCAATACTTTGAATGGGATCCAAACACAATTTATGTAATTTTTGTCCCTTAATTTTCATGAATGAATGCATCGTCAATTGTCTATAGATGCTCTATTGAAGTTATATTTTCTCCCATATATGAAATAAATTTTTTGTGTACTATGAGTTTTTAGAAATTAATTTTGAAAACTATTTTAGAGACATTATGAAATTTCTAAAATCCTCCATGAACGTCCTTGAGTCCTTTAATAACTGTGCTGCATCGTGTGGTGTGATTGATTAGTAGACCACCTCTTATTCTGTGGATTTCCTATTCTTCCAAAACCTATTCTTATTCTGTAGATTCATTTTATTATGTAGATTATTTTTTATATCTTATATATCCAATAATATGTGGTCTCTTTACCTTTTTGGGATATAGATCCCCAAAAAATATTTTCAATGATTCGTTCCCATGAATTTAATTACTCTTCATAGAATCCTCCCTCAAGAATAAATTTAGACATTGCCCAATTATACTTAGAATGGTGATCTTTACTGTTGAAATTTTATCTACCTAAAGATGAGTTTTTGGATCTTTATATAGGAAAATAGTTCCATTAATCCCACAAATAGAAATTATAAAAAACATCAATGTGTAAAATCCTTCACCGCGAGCAGCTATGCAGTACAAAAATAACTTTATCCTTTTTGGAGATCATTGCATCTACAAATGAGAACCATTTATATATACTCAAATAATCATTTATATTTTGGAAAAGATAAGCCAACTATGAAATATGATCCATCTGTGAACTATGATCTTATTGTAAACTAATTTTTCTATGCATTCTGCATACAAATGTTTTCATTTTTGACAGATAAAAATAGAACCCTCATCCACACAAAGTAACATACACCATAGTTCTACAAATATCCATTGTAGTTTTTAAACTCTGGGATTTTCTTCCCACAAACTACTATATGGTCATAGATGAATCAATGATGGATTTTTCTTCGTATATTTTTTCCCATGTAATCTATGAGTGCGGTGTTTCTATGGATCATAAAAATATTGAGGGTTTAATCTCTTGGAAACCAACAAACAATATATTTACGATACAAAGTTTCCTAGGACTAGCTTGTTATTACTAATGTTTTGTTCCTGATTTTCAAATACAATCTTCACCTTTGAGAGATTGGAAATTTAAAAATATTACATCATAGTTAAATGAGGAATATCATATGTATTTTCAAGTTTTGAAGTTTCCTTATATCAAAACAAATCTTGATATTTCTAGAATAAGGAAATGGGTACATTGTGTATTGTGATGCTTCATGATCCGAGATGGTATGTGGTATCAAGAAGGTAGATCATGTAGTTTCCCAAGACAAAATTATTTCATCATTTCATGGGAATAACTAACAAAAAAATGATTAAAATTTAGCTACTATAGTTTATTATTTAATGACATGGTTACATTATATCCTTGTTTAGAATTTTTGGGTGTTTATGTATTATAAGATATTGTGACAAATTTTCCCACAAATATAACAGAATCTGAGACATAGTAGATAGATGAAGTATGACTAATTGATCACCATTGAATCGATGCATACACCCGAAAAAGGTAAATCAATTGTAGATGCATCATGAATAAGGCCATATTGTTTGTTAGTAAAAGATCTGGATCAATGGTACATGATATAGATGATAGCTGACATGCACATGGATTGTGAATACTGAGGATACACTATGGTTTTCATTCAAATTTAAATTTTTCCTTATTTATTGGGGATAAATAATTAGTAAATGATATATGATTCAAAATTTATGGAATGTATTTCCAAACTCAATGGTGGGGAGACCAATGAGGGATGTAAAATGGAAATGATTTTAGTCATGTGCTTTTAAATTAAATTATATTACCTATTTATTTTCAGCAAAAAATATATAATGATTAACAACATTCCAGATAGGTTTTACACCCTAGAATACATAAGATGTATAAGCAATTGAAATAACATATTGGTGGGTCGGTATGAAAAGAAAGGTGGATGAGATTGTTTCAATATGCATAACTTGTTTGTAGGTTAAGGTATATAATATTCAACCAGCAGGTGTGTTGCAGACCATACCTCATCTATTTTGGAATTGAGAGACGATAACAATAATCCTTTTAATATGTATCCCAATAATGGATCTAAAACATTATGTAATATGGGTGATAGTGGATCAAATCCCAATGTGGGGTCATTTCATCCATATACATCAATCTCATACAGTGGAGAACTTTTCAAACATCTATATCCTCGAAGTGGTAAAGTGGAATGGCATTCAAGTTTCAATAGATTCCGACATAGATCATATATTTGTGTCTCATTCCTCGAAATCATTATAGAAAGACCCTTGGAATCAGGTGACTTTGTGTAAAGTGTATTATCCTCAAATTGATAGAAAATCGAAACCAAAAAATATAAATGTTAGAGGACATGTTTATGGCCTTTGTAATGGATTTTGGTGTCTCATGGGAAGATCACATATCATTTTGGAGTTCTCATATATCAATAGTTATCAAAATTCAATAAATATTCATATTTTTAATGAATTCAATTTTTTCCCCTATTGTTCTACACTTCGGATGGGTGTAAATAGAAGAGACTACACTGGTTGAGAAAATCCCTATCAAAGAGACAATACAAAATATTTATTTGTTTTGGAAAAGGATGAATATGGATCAAAGTCCTCAGAAATTGTATGTAGATTATCTTCGACCACCATTTTCATTTGAGCTTACTGATCTTGTGTTCTTGAGAAACACTCCAAGTCTTGGGTTTCATCATTTTTGAATGAATGTAATGTTATATCCCTGATAAATATTCACATTTAGTATACTTTAACAGGTTTGTGAGGAGGAATATGTGTTCTATTTTTCACCATGGTTTGGTTTAGTGCAAAATGTGTATTATGTATCCCATTTGAAAATGTATAATCCAAATCCGGACCATCTGATTTGATGGGATAATGTTGACCTAGAGTAGGATCCTTCATTGGTGCATGTGGAACTATAGATTGTGGATAGGAAAAAATATTTTTTCTAGTGAATTTTTTGTAGGAAAATGGTATGATTTCGGACAAAACATGTGAAAATGTCAATGAAATAGTAAATTAATATCATAAAAAAATTTAGGGAAGTAATGGGTATTTACATTCTAGTCATGCAAAGAACAATGTTGGGGATAATTTATCACACATAGTCTGAGGAATTTAACCCTTTATTACTATATTATATATATAATGTGTTTTGGAGGATTTAGAGTACTGTTGGAATGTCTTTTCGGGATTTTTTATAGGTGCATGATTTTAGAATGGATAGTATAAATCATACAATTACATTAATAAACTATGAAAAGTAAGGAAGTGGAATTTTTGTAGGAACAATTTTTTTCTAAACATTATGTCCACCTAGGTAAAACCACGATTTTTGGATAGAGATCCTATTCATGGTCAATGCATTGTTTTCCAACCATGCAAGACAACCATGAAAAGTTCTCCTTGAGGAACTGTTTGTGTGCATGGTTTGGAAAAGGTATTCCAAATTGTTTGATCTTACCTTTCAATGTTAGTTTTTTTATCCTAAAAGTGAATCTCACTTGGTTTTTACACAAAATGACTAGTTTTTCATTCATTCCAACCATTCCATGGTTTTCTATCCTCCCAAAGACTGTGAAGACTTCTCTCATTGATTTGGGAGGAATCTGTTTCCAAATCCCGATTTGTTTAAGGATGGATTTCATGGTATGTCTTCGCCCTTGGTGGTTTTTTTAAATATACTCTTCTCCCGGATTTTATATTCATATATCTGATTCATTGGGGATAGATATGTGTTGTTTTATTCCAATAATGATGATATTTTACTATTTTGATGAAATGGAATGATATATTTGTAGAGTTTTTAGAAATTCAACAAGATTTGGTTGAATAGTTCCTGCCATTCATTGTTTATGCTATAGTTTTTGAGGTTGGTGGATTAAATACTGAAACATATTTCTAAAAAAATGATGGATTATAGTAAAATTGTTTGAATTTATTAAAATTTACTCTGAAATTGATGTGAAAATCATGTTTGAAATACTCTTTATTGGTTGTTTGTAGAATTTTTTAAATTGGGTATTGTGAAATGTGATATTTTATTGATTTTGAAATTAGGATCTTAAAATCTAGATACTCATTGAATCATGGATTTAGTTTTGTTGAAACGTTTTCAATAAATGGATGGGTTTTTTAAATGGATTTAAATTGTTGGTTTAACATGGTTTTTGCATACATGAGATTCTGTTAGTAGATTCTTTTGATGTGACCTTGAATTAGGGGCGTGTACCCTTGGGGTACAAGGGATGAGACACATGATATATTGAAAATTCCATTGGGTCACCAGGGGATTTTCCACATACTGATGTCTTAGTGGGTGGATAAGAACCCTATCATGAGTATGAAACTGTTGATTTAGCATGCATGCATGAGTGTATGTGTGTGAATCATGGGATGGGTAGTCTAAAAAAGGAATGTGAAATTGTTTAATAAGTTGTATGGTTTATTTAATTGGAAAAAATTTTGGAATGAAAATTATTTTATATTATCATATAAGCTGTTTCAATTTTTTTATATAAATAATTTTAGATAAATTTTATAAAAGGTTCAATATTAGTGGAATGAGTATTAAAGTCTTTAAGGGAAAACCTACTATGTTTCATTAATCATAACCTACTTTAGAATATTGTTTCTTTGGTAGATATCGTCTATCATGACACATGTAATAGAAATGTAACCCATTTATTTAGTGATTCATCAGGATACATTGGGATATATTGTGGCGTTGGATCATGGATCATGTTGGGAGATGTACATTAATTTATTTTGATACTTTTAGAATTATGGATTGGTCTTCCTCTTTGGCCCTCTTATTTGGGTTATTTTGTAGTTTGATTGTTGTTGGGGATTATTGAATGTTTTGTATTACATTGAGATGTATACATTTTAATATGGAATCACATAGACGGTTTTGGTCAAAATTTCCTTGGATGGGTTTGTAGTTTCTCAAATGAAAAATCATCCCCCAATATTATTGAATACATTGACAACTATTGCTAGCATTTGACGTATTAGGGATGTTGCCAACGTCCAAGAACTCATTCCACCTCGGCATAAAAAAATGGGGTGTGTGGGATGTTACATAAATAATTCTATAATAACCTTTATTTAATCATATATATATATATGTAACACTGTTGTTAATTTTCATGACATAACATTACTTTTATTAAATGTATGTTTAAATTAAAAAATTAATATTTTAACCATAACATCGAACTTTTTATAGTATTTTTCCAAAATTTGTTTTTATTGATTTTGATGAAACAGAAATTTTATTTTTTTATTACAAACAAGTTAATTTTTTAAAAATAAAAAAAATATTAATATTATACCAAATATAATTTTTTACCATAAAATGAACTTGATTATGAAACGATATTTACGCTTTATATGCGATAATAGTAAAATTAATTTCTATAAACCCTGAAATTTAATTTTTTTAAAAAATCATTTATACATCTAAAATAATAATTTTGAAATTATTATGTAATTTAAATTTTAAATTTTATAACTAATATTAGTTTCTAATGGTGAATATGGCATCCCCTTCGTAAGGGTAAACATCAGTAAATGTTTTTTAACATAGGGAATATGGTTAAAACATTTAAAAATCTTGTTTTATATTGGAATTCGTAAGGATTATATACCTTATCTATATTTTCAAAAAATTATTTGGCATTTATTATATTTTTTCTTGAATAATGAAGTGATATTGTAGATAAATAATGAGTTTTTACAAAAGATACCATTTACTTTATGATAATATGTGACTTCATCCCCCCATTTCTATACCCATTTCAATGATTTCAATAAACGAATAGTCTATTATAGTCTCTTATAAACACCATCCCCATTTCTTTTAATCAATTTTCACACATAAATACCTTGAAAAGGAGTATTGAGGAGTTACCAAAGGGGGAACTTCCAAGAGATATGTAAAATTATCAAACCAATATTTATTACCATTTTATTCTACTACACCTTAAAAGTCCCATATATCCATGAATATATGATAACAAATAAATTTTTAATATTTTTAAATTTTATTATACTAATGGGATATAAATTTTATACTTTAATCCAAAATCACTGTGAAAAACAAAAACATAATCTTATATGTTTGTGGAATGCTGCCATAATAAATGATGTGTTATTTCCTTGAAAAAAATGGATGGCATTGAAAATTTATTTATTGTGTAAAAATTATGATTTTTTAATCTATTAATAATATTGAAAAATAATATATGATAATGTATATGTAGTAAAAACAATAAGCAATTATATTAAATTTAACCTCCTAAAATGGACACTTCAAGGAACCATTCGTAATTTGGATTTATTTTGAGAATGAATTTGAAACTATATATGTATTTTACAAATGAAAAAAATGAAATAAAAATAAAAAAATTTATTTATCATGAAGTTATATTATTAGACCTTTGATCATGGTCAATAATAAAAAACAGTTACAATGAACTTAACAGAACAACCACAAGTAGCAGTTGTAAGAAATAAAAATATTAAAAATTAATACCAAAAGATCATATATATAAAATATAAAATATAAAATATAATATACATGAATATAGATCTTATGTACATATTTAATGGACATTATTTAATTAATCAGGTAACTATGTGTTTGTAAATAGTTCTTTCAAAAAAGACACAATGGTTTTAGCTCAAAATTTCCTTCTTTGAGACAAATTTAATTTAATAAACCCAATTTATTTTAAATGGTGTGTATAATTAAACATGCATATAGAAATAAAATTAAATATATGTATTCTGGTTTTCTAAATTCTACTTTAATCACTCTCTATATTGGGGGGGGGGGTTATTTAACATTTCTTAAGTAGTACAGTTTCTGTCTCAATCACCCTTAATTAAGGCATGCTTTTATATTATGCATGAATATTTATTTTAGGGGGAAACTAATATCCCATGAACGTTTAATATAATAAATTATTTTAAAAAATTTATACTTATATTACATTCACACAATTCATTGAAGTGTCATATGATTATGTCTTGAATAAAATTTAAGATCCATTCATAACTCAATATTATTTCTTTTATTATATTGGTTAGCCGTGGGTTTCATGTTTTATTTAATTTTTTTTACCCCATTTAAGTCATGGGAGATAAATTTGGATTCAAATATTATTTATTTGTGAGTTTTAATCCTATTTATAAATATATTCATGTTTAGAATAATTCCCATCCATTTAAACGATTGTGTCCCCCTCCATATTCATTTTTCAAATTCAGGAGAATGTTATCATTTTCAACTAGAAACCTCATTAATTTTTATATAATTTTATCATAATATCATACTTATTATATTTTCAAAATAATTATTTTGTATATTATTATGATTGGGTATTCCAACAATAGTTTTATAAAACATAAAAAGACATCTTTTGTACTAACATCGTGACTTTCCCGCTACACATTATCTTTATTTATATGACTTTAATATGATATTATTATCATGTACATATCAATTTTTTTTATATATTACCCTTAAATGTATACCAAGATATATAAAATTTTCATTACTGTGATTATATATGTTTTAATTCCCTTCAATGTTTCCACTTTTACGTAAAATTGTTTTAAGTGATCTTTCACATTTCATGTCTAACATTGATAATCACCCCCAAAAAAAGATTTTAGACCATGAAAATATAAAAAAACCCTAATTATATTATGTAAAACCATCTTGATTTAATTTTAGTATTATGATAAATAATAATATCATTCATTATTTTAAAATATGCATTACTTATTTATAAAGAATCACTTATGTGGTTAATTTTTATTCTTTCTTATCATATATACTTCTCATGAATCTTATAAATTATAACTCTATTATCAATAACTATATATATTTTCAATAGTTGAGGTTCATTATCTTTCAAATCCTTATTTTACCAGAAATCATATTTAATTATAATTCATTAATTTTTTCCATCAGAATTATGAAACCCACCTCCTTCTCTTGGTATTAATCAAGATTTTGTTTTATGTATGGTTTATTTTATTAATGTGGCACACATATATAGGATTTTCATTATGTTATGGGAGGTACCATAATTATATGTACTTTAAATTAATTGGGTAATTATTTATATTACATGATATTATATGTGAAGTATTATGGAGTAAACCTAATACACCATGATACATTATCCACTATGTTTATGAGAATGTGTAGTAAACCCAATAAAAAATAAGATTTTTTCCACTTTATGATAAAGTTATTGGGAGATAACCATGACTTATGTTTATGATTTCAGGACATATTCTATTTCCAAATATTTTGTGATTTAATGATTTTATGATATCATTTCCTTATACCCTGTTTATATTCTTATGATCATTCCATTTTTGATATCATGATATGCTTTTTGACCTTCATGATAGGTTTTTTTTCAATGTATATTTCCATACATTGATTTATATATCATGGTATTTTTGTATATTTTCCCCTTGGTATCCTATAATGTTTTAGAATATATGTGGGTGTTAGGGTCACTATTTGTATTATTAAATACATATGTTGTTTTAATTTTTAAGATGTTGTGATTATGTATCCAATATTTCAAATACACTAGACCAATATATATTTGGAATTATTTTTTTTGAAAGAATGTTAAAAATCATAAACTAATTTCTTTTTATGGATTTTATTTATATCAATATATATCTTAAATGAGACTGGTTCCAACACTTTAATGAAAGAACGATATTTACTAGATTGAAATAATTTATTTACTATATATTCTTAGGGGGTTTTAGCCAATGATAATGATATGTATTAGTCAAATATTCAGATATCATTAAAAATAACTAGATAATTTTCTATGCATAACCATATATAGAAGAAAACTTGAAAATATTAAATAAAATCAAAATAGGGACAATTACGAGTCTCTTATTCATCTAATACAATATTTTATTACATTGAACCGACCACTCAAATTCATCAATCATCTTGGTTAGTCCCATCATAGGTTTTTCCAAGAAATATATATCTATAATACACAATCTATGTTATTTATTCCACAAAATGTTGCTGCTAATCTCAAATTAATTCATGGGTAAGGCCCAATATGTCACTATGACGATGTTGTTTGTATTAACTATATTTCTAAACATCATATATGACATCCCAGAGAAAATGAACCACTAAAATAAAAAATAAGTAATTCAATTACATTCTATTACGCAAGTGTTCCAAAATATTCATTTAAATTAAAAATATATGTTCACCATGATTCTTTTTTGTCATAGAGTATAATAGTATCTTATCTACAATCATGATGATAAAAGATTCCATGTAAGGCTATAATATCATGTTCAATAAATAGATGATCACAAATGAAACATTCTGAAATATAAATTCTATCACGATAATTTAAAAAAGAATTGTACCTTCCTAAAAATTAAATATATTGTATATCCTCAATGATCAATTTTATTTAACGATAGAATAATTCCAAATCAATCAAGAAGATCCAAACAACTCTCCTTGAATGATAAAATAATTATTCATTATGCGGAAGTGGATATTTATTCTTTATCAAAACATGATTAATATTCATATATTTGATGAATAACCTCATAATTGTGTATACTTTATTTATTAATAGTACTATGTCACCATATGAATATTTACTTAGATCGATATATCCATTTTGAATAAGGATATTAAAATTTATCTTCAATATTATATTTTCAACTGGAGTAATATGACATGAGGGTGTTGATATGTACAGAATACTGACCACAAGATCAATAAAAATATATTTATCTAGAGGAAAATATGATAATTAATAGGTAAAGTAACATATAAATGGTCCCCTATTTGTAGAAACAAGGGTCTAATAATAATATGATATACTCTAATGACCATACTCGCTATAACAATAATGATCACCACACCTACCCTCCCAAACCATTAAATTCTATGTATAGATTATAATGAAATTACACTCTCTTGTAAATATATTCTCATCACATATGTGATATATGAATAAAAGTATCATTTGGTAGAAATCAATTTAATACCAATATAATGCAATCCAATACCTTAGAATGATGATTTTGGTGATATATACACTAAAAAAATAATGAAACATCATAAGTGACCTTAGAGACCAAATAATATAAAACAACATGGGACCCTATAACCTCTATCCACTTACAATTAAAATATTTTATAAAAAATCAACACCATCATATAATAGTTAAGTATGGCCCTAATACCAGCCAAAAAATAAGTTCAAATAAATGAGTGGGACTCCCCTTTGTATATAAATTCATTAAATAGTGTGATGTAATGATCACTATTACACTAACCAAAGTGGACGCCTCTTTCCAATTTACTATAATATAATCTAATGAAAAATTTTTAGTATGTTTCCGAACCAAAATATTATCATGAAGATTATTAAATACCTTTTGGGACTACATGTTACAATATATTCCAATTCTTACTCTAGAATATCTATTTACCTTTTCATACTGACCTGTATAATTACTCATTTTAGACATATCAATATTGTTCTCCATGTCTAATATAAGGATCCTGAGTCTTGAAAACCCATTATATTATATAGTATTATAGAATATTTTTTCAATAAAAATTTATATACCTAATATATCCCCAATGATACCACTCCCATGATCTATTATGACAATATCATAAAACATGAACTAGATTCAACAAATAGAAGCACACAATAAAACCTCCCACTATAGTAGGTACTGAAGATAATTGGACCCAACTCATATACCTCTTAACAATATCACAAACCAATATAGCTCATTTCTTATTTACTATATATGTTATACAACCAAGACAACTAAAAATTGTAAAATTATGCTCTACTCCACCCTATAAGAGGCCCATTACATTTTGAAAGATTAGAGAAACCCACTGGATAGAATAACTTGCTAAAAAAAATTTACATTCATATGTTTTTTTGTAGTTCCATTAGGATCTGAAAAATATTTTTTGACTAATTTCTAGAAAGTAATATTAAAAAGTATAGGAACACATAAAACATAGGGAAATAGTATAGATACATGAATAATCCTTGATTAAGAACAATAAATATTACTACTGAGTCTATATTTTGAGTCTTAAAAAATAAAACCATAAAAAAATTATACCATAAGCAATCCTATGTCAAGACATCATACCTCATTGTTTGGACTATAACACCCCTCAATTTCCTAACTAGCCCTTACAAAAGAATATAATATTTATTTTCCTTTTATCATTAGGTTTATACATTATCATATGTATTCTTTATATATTATTGATTAAATAATTTATATCCAATGTGTCTCTGTAAATTTTATTTTTGAAGGATTCAATATAGGAAAACATGTTTTGATGTCCACCATTGTTCTCTTAAGTCCATTAAGACATAAAAAATCACATTATAATTTGAAGAATACCACTATTTTATTTATTTCTAACATGAACCATCAAAAAAACCTCACTATAATTATCTACAAAACCCTCTTCTATAGTTAGGGGTAAATTTGAAGAATCATAAAGTTAGTCCCTCTACTTATCCATTGGAATGAATTGATGTTAAATTTTTCCAATGTGGGAATTCATTTATTTAGAAATAGTTAAATTAAATAATGTATAATTGTACTCCATATTTATTCAAAAAAAATATCCAATTGAATCCCACTTTATTTTCCTTTTCAAAACCAACCCATTATCTCTTCCTTTGTACACAACTCATCTAATACCCATACATAAATACACAATGATTCTCTTTTACAAAACAAAAGAAAATATAACCAAACAAATTTCCCATGGTCATATTTTAGAAAACATGTACCAATGAACATCATAATTTTATAAAAGTAGTCTTCTAACAAAAGTAATATATTATAAGTTATAATTATTATTTTTAGATATTAAAATATTACATACTTTTATTATTTAATTGATTTAGAAATAATATTTAAAACCCCATTTTTAAAAAACACATAAAAATCATATTTAATGTATAGGAACAAGAAAAATATGATATATGTACTCACACATTCATCACAGTATAATCAATGAGTAATGAAAAAACCATAAATATAATATAACTTAAAAAATTTATAGACACCCAATCAATGAAAAATGTGCATAATAGACTCAAAAAAATTTGGACAGACATACTATTTTCATCTAAAAAATGTTATAATATAATTCTATAACCCCCTTACTAGGTTATGTAGTTCAAATTAGTAGACCCATATGTTCCCTAACAAATCTCACCATTTATTAGATGTTTTCATCAAACTGTGAAGGCCATATCCCTATAGTGGGAAGAATATTACCACAATATCAATCTTAACAAATAAATATTGATAATATATTATTATAATCCACTACATTATAATATGGTATCATAGATACATGTCAAACACATATGTAATCTTAAATATAATAAAACATTGAATCCCATGAGAGTTATAATACCAAAATCTAAAGAATCATCCCCAAAGATGGTTGATCACAAACATGTTAGTAATAAATAAAAAAAGAGGTGATAATAAATAAGGTTAATAAATGTGTCATGGTGCAACATCCATCTTAAAACTAATATCAAACATGTGAAATATGGTATTTATCATTCCATAGATATATAATTGTAAAATATATTCATCCTGTCTGATTCATGTGTATTGTTTTGATAAAAAACATAGTAAGAAACCAAAAAATATGGAAATAACATAAAAAAATATATTGTTTCATATTTTGAATCATAATGAATCAATTACAAACATTCACAAAAACCAGGTCATAATTTGTTAATAAATCCCCCATAATCCTTTCTTTTACTTACTTTGTACAATGTTTGTAGAAGCAGAAACCATGAACCGGATGAGTACCACTAAATTTATGGAAGGAATATAATATGTATCCTCGAATCATAAGTAGAATGTTAAATTTGAAAAATGAGAAATGGGTAACATATCTGATCCCTCAAGAGGATAGATACACTTAGTCGGAACACCTCTGAGGTTAAACCCTTATATTAGAATATGTGGAAATATGTAAATAAATATTAAGGAATCCCTATACCATCAACTATATAGGAATCTAGTAAAAGCAGAAAATCAAAATATACATTTACAGTCTATTTAATTTTTAATAAAAAGAAATATATCCATGTAATAGGGAGATTTAGACATATCTCTCCTCTTGATAGAATATTAACTCACAATCTAAATAACATATCCAACCATAATAAAATAATTCCCTCAAGACCCAAAAATTTATATTTAATGTAACATTGGTGCATCATGTTTTCCCATGTAGTATGATCACACCCAATACTACTAACACTCATAATGTTTGACAACTATTTTGAAGGAAATATCATATAACCTCATTTCATATTACTTTGAGTTCGAGCACATCAGCTAACTTATACGTCACAACCCTACTGAATTAAATACAAACAAGTGACATATCAATCTACTACTTCCTAAAAATTATATATGATACTATCAAATTTTAAATATTTAGAAATGTACACCTTTTTGTATTTTCAAAACCCAAATACCTGATAAATTCCCATGCAGAAAGTGGTAAAAATATTTTTATATGACATTAAAACCCCATAGAAATTTGTTCTAACCTATTTTAATACACTCAAACTAATAATTAGGTTTATTTACCACCATAAAAAGTGAAATGAGAATCCCAAAACTCTTGCAAAATTTAAGGATCACACCCCTAAAAAAATTCATTGAAGTAAATTCCTTACAAATTAAACTTATAATAATGATAAGGAAGACCATTATTGTGTTTGGAGGAGAAATCCAACTAATTTTTATTACCCATTTTATTATAAAAAATTATAAAAAAATGAAAATATATATCAAATTTTAGTATTTGTGATAGAATAAGAATATGTATTTGGATATATATATATATATATATATATATGAATACGAGTACAAATGGTTTATCAATAAGATGATAGGTTTTTTGAATTTGATATTGATTAAAATCAACCTCAAATTTGAAATGGATAGAAAATCAGTGAAAAAGAAATATAGGTAGGGGATTCGAGGATGGATAGAACTGTTGGATCAAGAAGGAAGGTATTTAATTTGGTTTATATTAATATTATAAAAGTAACATTTCAACCAACATACAATAAAGTTACTAGTAGTAATGTATTTAGTATTTAGTGCCTTACTAGCTGAACATGATATCCCCACCAAATATTCAGTGGGAATCCTGGGGATACTACCCCAAGAATTTTACTTGTTATCTTGTGACCCTATATCTTGTATCTAATTTGTAATGTATCAAAATGTATTAGACTATAAATTTTTCATTTACATGTTTTATCGATGTTTGGGGTATTGGTGGTAATTTTGGGGTTATGTGTTGAGTTCTAGATGGTATTTTGATAGATTGTTTTTATCATGGTAGGGAGATTGTATTATACAATAAGGGTTGTATTGAGGCTTGTGGTTAAGGCCATGAGGGTCAATTGTTTCCATTTTAGTGAGATTTTACTAGTTTATTAATATTGTGAACTATTATGTGATGACAAGTAGTATACCGGATGCATCACAGTAAGTTATGTTAATTCATGGTGTATCGATAAATTTAATTCCATGTAAAATTTAAAAGAAAATGTATTTTTGGATAATCTTATAATAGCCATTACATATATACAGAATATTGGAAATTAAATTTACATAATGATTAATAATATTATTATTTGAATTCCAATCTAAAAAAATATATCTTGTATAAGAAATTATAATATACAATAGTTTAATTTATAATGGTAAAACTATATGTATTAAAAAAATATCATGTTTTTGGAATTATTTTGAGGGAAAAACCATACATTTTACAAAAGACATATGTATATATATTTTTAATGTAAATAATATTATATATTGACGAATATATTACATTATGAAATTTTATAAACTATGAAACATGATATATTGGGTAAATACTGTACATATTGATTAATAATGTTATTCATACTCATGAATTACATAACATATTATTGAGAACCATTCCTTTTCAAAATATTCAATAAAAAAGAGTCTTAACTACAATTATTAATAGTAAAACGTTGATTTAACTAAGTAAAAACATAAATAAATAAATTTAATACCTTTTTTATAGAATGTGGAATATTCAATTTTTTCTCGATTCATATTTTATAATCTAAAAGGGTATAATAAATTATATTGATTTTTTAGTCGATGATATATACCTTTTTAATTGTAATAATTGATCATTATATGAAATGTGTCTGTAATGGAATGAATTAATGATTATTTATATTACTTGGTATGAAGGTCATAGTGTTCTGGTATATAAGTTGTTATATGGTATTGGTCTCTGTTAGTTTCATTTGAGGAAGAGACACAAGGATTCCAAAATTATTCTAGGGAACATAAATATTATTTAATAGTGATTATGTTTACTTCATGAACTTATTTAGTTTTCTCCAATATTTTTTTAATTGAATGAGTTTCAAATATATAAGATACAAAATATAATTAAATTATTTTTAGGGATTCATTTGACTCAACATAATTGTGACATGATTATATATATTTCTCCATGATTCTTATGTTTTCTATCTATATTATATAATAATGTATCTTCTCACATGTTTTAAAATTACATAAAACCATCGCATATCCAATTTGATCCTGAGTTCTCTTTTTTAGTGATATTATAATCATGATATTAATTCCTTAGACTTGGATTAAAGATTTAAAATATTGTTTGAACCGAAATGGTATAATTTATGTTCATTGTCTATTGGTAATAAACTTCATATTCATCAAAGTATGGTATTTTCAAACATTTTTTGAGATTTCCCACAAAAATACATCATAGTATGGTGTTAAAAATATATTCTTTAAACATTGTATTTAATATAAATTTACGTTTTCCTGGATTAACATGCATATTTTTTTTTCACTTTAATAAATAAAACATTATATTTTAAAATATTTTCAGAATTATAATAATGATTGGTTTACTGTATTTGTGGAATAACACTATAATAAACATTTTATCAATATTGGTGAGAATTTATCTACAATTGAGCCACAATTGAATCCATTATAATATTCTCATAATATATACTCATGTTCATAACATAGGTAATTACAGCATGAGAAATGTGTGAACCCATATATAAATTAAGGGAAGAACTCAAAAAAATTTATTAAAGGATTGATCAGATGAATATGTAAAAATATGAACGTGGGAGAAATATCTTAATATAATGAAAATGAAACAAATAATAGTTTTCAATATTTCAGGATTATAAAAATAATAAATGAATAAAAAATTACCACAAAATAGAATATGATATGCGAATGGAAATATGTTACAAGGGAATGATATCATAATCTCATGAAATAATAAATTTTTAGAAACAATATAATGAATGGTATAATATATGTAAGTCAAGGCTCACATTCAATTAAATATCACATTTCGTGATTAGGATAACCACCTATGCACGATTCATGGTTTCTTAGGAGATAGAATTATTACCCAAAGTATTTGAGTAATATCCTATCACACAATTCACATAATGAAACCCTGAATATATATTCCACATGATTTCATTCATCATTTTATAAAAAATGATATAAATATGGGTTTCATATATTTTTAAAATGTAAACCTATAAAGAATGATTCATAAAGTCATCGACATTCATAACAAGAGAACCCACATAAATTGAAATGGTATGTATTGTAATTATGTAACATTAAAGGAAAACAACCATCAAATAATATTATTATGTATGAGGTATTTATACCATATACATAAATGGTATATAATTTATTAAATAGTTTCAAAAATCTGTTTATGTATATACATCTAGGTGACCACACCTCAATAAATAAAATTAAAATTATAGTATACATAAAGGAAAAGTATTGAGAAAAAATAATTTTAATAAATAATATATTATTAGTAATCAAAAAATCAGTGATGGAATATTTGCCTTATAGAGATGAGAATTGTCACACCCAATTTTTTTCTCTTCATGGCATTGTTTTGATCCGGTTCATTGAAAATCCAAATAATTTTATTTGGTGTTGTGTAAGATTAATTTTGAGTTTTTAACTACCATATATGTATAATCACCCTAATTTTGGTTCCCTAGTGCTGTTTAGGAGTTCTTAGAGAAAGGGTGGTTACTTTATGATTTGTGCCAACCATGAGCCCATTTCAATTTTTAAAAACCAATTTTTTTTCTTTTATAACTCATTTTTTTCAAAAAAATTCACCCATCAAACATACTAAATTTCCTTCCCAAACATATTAAAACCAAAATATCCTTTTTTACCCCTTAAAAATTCATAATCATGTTAAATTAGGGTAACTTATTTAGGTATTGGGCCAGCCCATGGGCCCATTTCCATTTTAAAAAAATAAATTATTTCTTTTATAACATTTTAGTTTTTTAATATTTCTTTGTGATTACACATCAAAATAAAATCCAAATTAAACATCCCCACCCCCAATATCTATTGTACCTCTTTGGAGCACATTTGAATCGCATATTTGGACGAAAGTTATAAGATTTCCTCAAATCATCCAGAATTGATGAGGTAAATGTTCTTATACACAAATAATTCAATTTGTACTCTCATTCCCAAAAATATTCATTCCCTTATTCATCGCTAACTTTGGATCCTCATCAAAAGGTTCCACGACATTCTCATTTATCTATGGGTGTATATCTAATGAAAGTCGAAGAGTTTTCTAGTTCAAAATGTGGGATTCCTTCTCGTTTCTCCCCCACTTCTTCATCCTTTCATTATCTCCATGTTTTATAATCTTCCGTTTTCATGAACGACCTATGGTTATGATATCCCATGATTTTTATGGGGTTTTCGTTCATTTGGTGGTGGAAATCATAGGTTTAGAATTTGTAAACCATCAAATGGTGATATTGGGTGTGCGTTTCAATTACCCCAAAGATTTTAGGTAGGATACCCCTTGCACAAGACGTTATAATTTATGTTTCATAATTATCATGCTTTTATAACGTAATTTATATATTATGTGATTCTTTGAAAACTTGGTTTTAATTTTTTTGTGCGAAAATGATGTTTTATGCCTTATTTTGTTAAAAATACAGTTATTTTGGGATGAATGTTCACTCCTCTTGATTGATAAAATATTCCACGAGATTTTTCAATTGGTTTGTATTATTTTGAATATTTTTAGTAGATTGAATATATTTATGGCCTGAGAATGGTATTTTATCCCATTTTAGTGCTTAAAGTAAGTTGTTTTGTAAAAGGGTGCGTGCCATGAGTTCGATAAATTGCCCTGTTGGATATTATGGGTCTCGTGAAATTTAAAATGATTTGTTTGTATTTAAAAATATATTCGCAGCATGAAAAAAACTATTTTCAGATCGTTTTATTAAATTACAATTTGGATTTGGTTTTAAAAACTAATGGGTTTTGGTTTACAACATGTATTGGCCTGAGTTGCTGAAAAATGGCTTGTTTCACATCGTTATGAAAATAATTATGTTTAGAATATGTATCCTAAGTGTTTTAAGAGATTTATGAATATGTTTTACTGTTTTAAATGATGTGTATATATATCCTTAATAAAATTGAGATGCATAAATTTGTCAAATGTTAGTTTTCAGAAAATGTTTAAAGACTCATTTAGCCTTTCCTAAAAATGAAGAATGAGTGTTTTACAGGTATACACCATGTTGTGTCAATAGGGATTGTTTTATAGTCCTCAAAATGAAATTATTAACGGTTTTTATGGTGGGAAAATATGTCTGGTTATGGTTTTTTTGTGTGTGTATACTTAAAAGAGTGTTTTTGAATGAGTTTTATTTTCAAATCCTCAATACACTCCACTAAATTGTTTTGCCAAAAATTTTAGTTCTTTATTGATTTGCGAATGAAATGTGAAGCCAGTTTATCAGTTGTTTGTGTGTTTATGGTTTTGGAATGGAATTTTTATGTAAAATGTGAATTTGATAATATTTGTAACATTATTGAGAACCAAATGGAATCCCAAATATCTATGTGGGGGGGCGTGTACTAGTATGCTAGTGATCCCATGGGGTTTGGCCCCTGTTTCATGTAGAAAGTTTGACGATGACATCAATAAAAAATCTATGATGATGATGATGTTGGGGGGCCACTATGTTATGGTTAATCTCCCTACTAGTTGATTGTGTGCACGATAATGTATATTTATTATGGTTACATTCACTGAGATACTAGGTATATGTGGTTCACAACTAACTAGTGCCTAGGGGTGTTTCCGGGATTTGTGCTCATTGGCTATTTTGTACTCATTGTAGACATAAGGTATATTGGTTGGTAAATTCAGCAGTTTGTGTGATTTATTTAAATATGTACATTCTTTAATGTAGCCCTGTTGAAAACTATTTTCATTTTCAAGTTGCACCACTTTGAAAATTTTTACTTGCATTATAGTTTAGAAAACATGCACATTTTTGTCTCGTATTTTTTTTAGAATGGGCCGTCATTTAGGAAAACACACCATTAGATCTTTTGTATAAAACATGAAATTGATGTTTCTTTAATTTTAAGGGAGGTACATTGGGAAAAGAATATCTTGCCAACCTACTGAGTTTTAATATTCACACCTATAGTCTTCATCTATTTTTATCACTTGTGCTGGTTTCAGTTGAGTTTGATTTCCTTGGGCGACATGTGATCAATATGTTGGAGAGTGAATAGGAGGGTATCATTGAATTAGTTTGTTTTTAGGTTTGTCCATTAGAGTTTTTGGTTTAGTTGTACCTTCAGTTTCTTTTACAAATAATGTTCTATTAAATTTTTATGAAAATTTATTTTCGGCTGTCTATTTCTTTCTGCTGTTTGTTTTATTGATTATGTTTGGGTGAAATCATTCCCATGAGTACTATATTGACGACATTGGTTCTTGTCCCCATTCTTGGAGGATCAAGAATGCAACTCAGGACTTGTCGTGTGCTGGCCTAGGTGACCAGTTTAGGGTCGACTCGGGCTGGTTCATGACAAAATGGTATCAAAGGAGGTCGGATCTTGGAAAACCTTTTTTTAGAGTGCTCCTGATATTTGGGGGATGTCAAGGTAGATGGAGTTGGATTGTTGAAACTTGAGGGGTATGTTCAGGAAGAGTGTCGTGAACTCTTTCTCGTTCGGATCCTCGAGTTTCCATAGGATTTTTGGTTTTATTAGTGTCCTTTGTTCTTTTTGATTGTTTGGTGTTGGGTTATGACAAGTGCAGTTTGACAAAAGGCCTATATGAGCCCCCATGGACTGGAATGCCATGTGTATCCCGGGCATTGTCATAATAAGTCTCTATGTGTTGGTGTTGTTTTTGATATATGGCGTCCAACTATATGGTCAATTCCCACACCGACAGTAGTTCCCTTTTTTGGGTTTCATGGACCTTTCTTGAATTTTAAATTTTTATTTTGAAAATAATTTTGTGAGAATTATTGAAATGTGTTTCAATGGAAGGATTGGATTTTGAATATTGGGAAAGGGGGTTTCAAAAACTAAATATAATAATAGTTTTTGGAAGGTTGTGTGTGTGTGTGTTTTTTTAAATTTCGTGGGGAAGTGGAAATGATTTAATGGGATTGGATTTTCCCTAATCAAAACACGAGGTTTGTTGAAATAAAATGTTTTGAATGTGTGAATAATTTTAATGTGGTTGTGATTGTCTGATTTAAATTGGGTGTTTTGAGATGTTAAAAAGTGTTTGAATATGATGAATTGGTTTTGGTAATTTGTTTTGAGTGGTTGGTGTTTTCCTAGAAAGGGTATTGGTCTCTATGTCTATCATATTATAAAAAGACACCTTGCTGAATTTTAGAAAATGGGAAGGGGTAGTTTGGAGTATCTTGGTTATTTACAATGTTGATAAAAATGAAAATGGTTAGATTTTTATGAAAATGATTCATGATTAAGTGTGTGTTGTTTTGTGAAATATGAAAAGGGTTTTAGACATGGGGTTTGGTGTTCCTTTTGATAGTACATGATTTTTTGAATAATGTTGTTTTGTTTTAGCCTTTGGTTTTTTCATGGGTGCTCACATGCATGGTTTTATTGATATATGGAAGGATGACCTATATGGCATGGTGTATGGGTTCTTGGTACGACATGGAAATTTAAATTTGGGGGAGACATGATGAAACACCATTGGTGAATAAAGAAACCCACCAAGTTAGTTTGTTTTTCAAAAGAGTTTTGAGCTGGAAAATTGTGACCTTTGTTGAAATATGAATGGTTATGTGTCTAGTTTTTTCTATGTCTTTGATGATTTGTTAGTTCAGTAAGATTATTATTGATCTAAAAGTCACACTCTTATTGCATCTTTAGATGATATGTTGTTGGTGGCTCATATTTGGAGTAATGTTCATTAGGTTTCTAAAGATGTGTTTGATGTTGTGATGTGGTCGTGGATAGTTATCCATTCGAAATCATTTTTGTTAATCAACATAAGGATTAATTTCAAATGTCAAATCCACTTATTTGGAGGATGCCTCATTTTTTGGGAATAGAGATCTATTTGGGAACGATTTATAGTTATTCAAAGTCATGATAATTTTTTGGACATAGGAGTTGTGTTCGATGATCTTAATGTGTTTCACCGTATTCCTTGTCCATCTTGCAACTCGTTCGGAGTGAGATAGAATTTTGATATGTATTTATGAGTTCCAATTTTTATGAAGTTATTTTTTTGAGCATATTAGTATTTTTGGAGTGGTGTTATCCTTAGCACCCTCACTGCGGTGCAGTAGATGATAAAAGAATTAGTGCTCCAGTAATAGGCCTCAGAGTGAAGCTTTTCACGCAGTCATGAAATATCTAGAGGTGTGGGGAGATTGAACTGGATACTGCATCCACCATTGTGGTATAGTAGATTATATGTATCTAATGTGGTTCCTCATTTATGTGAATTTCCATTTTTCGTAACAAGCGTGGGGGACTTATCCCTCACATAGTATCTATGGTTATGCCTTCATGGATGTGGGTTTTCGATCAATAACCCTGTGTGGACCCCCTGTGTAAATCACATGTGGTCTTGCTATTACATGTTCAGAGGTGGATAATTTTTGGGAAGTCCCTTTATTTCATTTTCAGTTCAATGGCCTAATAATTTGGACCCCTTCCCTCCCCTCCCCGAGTGGTGGGTGTCCAGATCCATGCTAAAAGTGTTGGCCCTGTTCTTGTCCCGTCCGTTCGAAAGTGGGTGATTTAGATGTTAATGTTTTAACCCTATTAAAATGGGGTTGTAAGTTGTTGCGGGAGAGTTTTGGTGGTCCTATAAAGGTTAGGCCCTATTCTAGTTCATTTTGAATTAGTTTTTTTGTTCATTTTTAGTTGGTCTCTAATGGTGGGGAGATGCAATACAGGTCTCGATGATCTTTTCATTAGGATTTTTTGGATGGTAGTTATGATTTAATGGTGGGTAGACCATTCTTGCCTCTAGACCAAGTCCATGTAATTTTTTATTGAACAATGATTTAGGTGATAATTGGGTTCATTTGGATAAGGCCCAACAATCTTTTTCTTGTTTTGGCTGTGGAGGTGGTGGCTTGATCATTTTGTCGATTCAACAGAAGTGGTTGTGAGTTGGTGTTTTTTTTTGGGAAAGAGTATTAAGGTACATTGTTGGTGAATGATATTTACTTATATTTAGAGGCTATATTATGTTGATAAGAAATTTTTAGGTGTTGTTCTATCAGTTTAAAAGTGTTATGGATTTCCGGGGGTGGAATGTATTAATGGTGGGGTGAATAGTCACACCCATTTTTTTCTTTTCATGTCATGGTTTTGATCCAGTTCATTGAAAATCCCAATATTATTTATTGGGTTTTGGTGAGATTAATTTTGAGTCAATATATGTCTAATTAAACTAATTTGGGTTCCCCGTTGATTTTTAAGAGTTTTTGGAGAAATGGTGGTTACCTCATGATTTGGGCCAACTGTGATACCATTTCCAGTTTTAAAAACATAATTTTTTTATTTTATAACTCCTTCATTTTTCAACATTTTTAACTCATTAAAGTTCATAAATTTCCTCCATTGACATATTCAAACCACCATATCTTTTTGGACCCCTTAATAATTTATAATCATGGTGAATTTGGGTTACTTATTTAGGTATTGGGAAAGCCCATTGGCACATTTATTGTTTTAAAAAAATAATTTGTTTATTTTATATAATATTTATTTCTTAATAAATTTTTGTGATTACACATAAAACAAGATCCCAAGATAATTATCCTCACCCCAATTATCGATTTTATGTTTTTAATGTTCATTTGAATCACATATTTGGGAGAATGTTCTCATGTTTCATCAAATCATTCAGAATTGTGAATGTAAATGGTTTTATACCTAAATAATTCAATTCAAAATCTCTTTCCCAGAAATCATCTCTCCCGAGTTCGTCCTGTCCTTTGGATCCTCTACATGATGTTACATGCCATTCCCTTTTCACTAAGGGTTAAGATCTAATGGAAGATAAAGTGTTTTCTAGTTGAAAAGGTGATATTCCTTCTCCTTTCTCCACCCTCTTCTTCATCCATTCATTATATCTTGGATTTATAATCTCCACTAGTCATGATAGATGTAGGGTTATGTTATCCTATGATTTTTATGGGGGTTTTGTTCATTTGGGGATGGTCATCATAGGTTTAGGGTTTGTTAACCCTAAAATGGTGATATTGGGTGTGTGTTTCCATTACGCCATGGATTTTTAGGTAGGATACCTAGTTTACAAGCCATTACCATTTAATTTTCATCTTTATCATGTTGTTCTGAGCTTATTTATAGGATAAGAGAACCAATGAAACCTTGGTTTTAATTTTTTAGTGTTCAAATGATGTTTTATGCCATATTTTGTGAAAATATTGTAGTTTGGTATAAATGTGAACTCCTCTTTTGTGATAAATTATTTCAGAAGCTTTACCAGTTGGTTTATCGTATTTTTAATATGTTCTAGTAGCTTAAATAAATTTAATACATGAAAATGGTATTTTATCCTCTTTTAAGTGCTTAAAGAAAGTTATTTTGTTAAATAGTGCAGGCCATGTGTTCAATAAATTGTCTGGTTGGCTTTTATGTATCTAGTGCAATTTAAAATGACATGTTTGGATTTATAAATACATTGGTTGCATGGAAAAAATTATTTTTGGATCGTTTTGTAGCTTTCCAATTTGGATTTGGTTTTATAATCAAATGGGAATTGGTTTAAAACATGTTTTTTCCTAAGTTTCTGGAAAATGACATGTTTCACATCCTTATGAAAATGGTTGGGTTTTGAATTTGTAACATTAATGTTTTAAGGGATTTATGGTTATGGTTTTCTAATTTAAATGGTGTGTATAAAACTCCTTATAAAAATTAAAATGAATAACTGTGTCAAGTGTTAGTTTTGAGAAACATTTTAAAGGCCCGATTGGCCTTTCCTAAAAATGAAGAATGAGTGTTTTGTTGGTATACACCATGCTATGTCAATTGGGATTGATTAATGGTCCATGAAATGATTTTATTAATTGTTTTTAGTTCTGTGAAATATTCGTTGGTATGGTTTTGTTGTGTTAGTATACATAAAATATTTTTTTTGAATGAGTTTTATGTGCCAAGATTCAATACAATACATGAAATTGTTTTGCAAATTTTTTATTGGTTTATTGATTCGTGAAATAAATGAGAAACATGTTTGTGGTATGTTTGTGTGTTTATGGATTCGGAATGGATTTTTTTTGTAAAAATTGAATTTTAAAATATGTCTACCTTGATTTAGCACTAATGGGAATCCCAGGTATCTTGGGGGGTGGATGTGTACTAGTATGTTAATGATCCCATGGTTTTGGGCCCTTGTTTCACACAACAAGTTTGAGAATGAAAACGCTATCTAAACTATGATGAAGATGTTTCTGGGGGACCACTAGGTTATACATATTCTCCCTACTAGTTTATCTTTTGCATGATAACATATATGCATTATGGATAGTTTCACCGAGATACGAGGTACCTGGGGCTCATAACTGACTAGTGCCTAGGGGTGTTCTCGTGACTTGTTCTCATTGGTTATTTTTTACTCACCATCCGTATACGGTGTGTTTGGTTGGTAAATTCAGCAGTGTGTGTAATTTATTTAAAAGTTTACATTCGTTAAAGCAACCCACTTGAAAACTATTTTCATGTTGAAGTTGCACCTCCTTGAAAATTGTTACTAGCATTCTTGTTTATAAAACATGAATGTTTTTTCTGGGTAAATATTTATTATAATGGGCCCTCATTTGGAAAGAAATCATTTATATATTGTGTATAAAACATGAAATTGATGTTTCTTTTATTTTAAGAGAGGTGAATTGGGAATAGAATATAGGGCTAACCTAATGAGATTTAATACTCAAACCTATTGTCTTATTCTGTTCTAGCCCTTGGGCAGGTTTCAGCTTGATTTGGATTTCCTTGGGAGACATGTGATCATTGTATTGGAGAGTGACCAAAGGGGTCACATGGAGTTAGTTGGATATTAGGTTTGTTCAGTTGAGTTGTTGGTTTAGTTGAACTCATAGTTTCTTCTACAAATAATGATAACTTCAATTTTTATGTAAATGTATTTTGGGATATCAATTTCTTTATGCTGATTGTTTTCTTGATTATTTTTGGGAGAAATCTTTCCCTTGTGTACTCTATTGATGCCCTCAGTTCTTGTCGCCATCTCGGAGGATTGGGAATCCCTCGCGGGACTTGTTTCGTACTGGCCTAGGAGACCGGTTAGGGTCGAATCATGCCAGTTTGTGAGAAAAATTGAAAGAAAATATTTGTTATATTATTCTTAGAAAACATTACTTAATAACATTATAAAAGGGTATGATCATCAAGATTATTTTTACAAATAATTTATTTGAGAGGAAGAAGAGATTATTATTAAAATATTTATTTAAAATAAATATTTTAACATTGAAATTAAATATTATTATAGATTAATTCAAAAAATAAAGACTAGAAGAGTGAAATATGAGAATAAATGAAATCTATTTTTTATATTTTGAAATACCATTACTTAAACCCACATCATAAAAAGGGATAATAAATAATTATTCTGAAAAATGATAAGAATATATATTATGATAACATGAGATAATAATTTTTTTGGGTTACCAAATAAGTAATTATAACATTGGAATGATGTGAAAATATGGTCATTATGTTGAAAAATCCATTATAAATTATAAATATTTATTCTAACAATGTCATAACATTAAGTAATAAATAAACCAATAGATATTTGTTGATTTAATGAAGTTTCCCCAATTGGAAGAATGTGGAGTTACCATATGTAATGGAGAAGTGGTAGAATAATAGAGCATAGAAAATATAATTTAGAAAATATAGCACATGTACAAAATGGAATGAAAATTAAGTCAACAAACTAGTTATAAATTTTTATCATTAAAATAAAAAACTCATAAAGGAAGGAAATTAAAATAATTATTTAATCTATTATATTTGAATAAAATACTCCTAAAATATATCCAAAGGAAACATCTACATTAAAAAATGGAAAAGACGATGAATAAAAATTATATATTAAAGATGCAAAAATGAGATGCGAAAACCATACACAAGGCTCTGATCCCCTCCGTGCATGCACATAACATAGAAAATAATGTAATTATTTTTCTTAAATAATTTATTAAGATAATTTTCATCAATGTTTAACATTATATGGTTTATTTATTATCATGTAGTATTTACTTTTTAAATAGTTTTCACATATGTCAGTTAACTGAGGTGATTGAGTGAATTTATATAAATGAACCTTATTATCATAACTATAGTGACATGTACTAAAAAATATAATTGTAATATGTATTTTTTTTAGAGTTTTATGTATTTTATTATTATATCTCCAAAAAAATTAAATAGTTTCCAAGGGATTCCCAAATTGGGCTCATATTAAGAATGGTCCATTGACATGTTCATTTAAGATGGTTTTGATTAGTATGACTTTTTTTGTTCATATCACTTATAAAATGAAAAATATTATAATAATATAACATTAATAGTGTTATAAATTTCATTTTTATACTTTAAATTAAATTTATTTAGACATATATTCTAATTAGAAATGGAAAATGATATAGGTTGTTCTATAGAAGTTGTAGTTCGCACATACACACAAACAAAACAATAATTTTTCAAAACATGTCAAGGAGGTAGAGAAAAATAATCAATTAAAAATCTATTTAATCTAAAAAATATTAATAATTTCATTAAATAAATACTTCTTCCACTAATGTAAAAAAATTATGTCAAATAGGACATATTTTTCATAGAAGTGGTAGTCTGTACATAGTCATGAAGCCTCCTTAATTTTTTGATTGGTTATTGGGGAAGTATAAGGTGATATTAAATTAGTATAATAAAATTTCATAATATTAATACTACTAATGTTATCATGATTTATATTTTAGTATATATTTGTGAGGGATGAGTAACAAAAGAAAATATATGGCTTGGTTGAGAACATTACCTCTCTCATTGGATATTATCCTTTGGGTAACAACTTATGGATCATTATCATGTAATTCTTGAATGAAGAAAGAAATATAAAACACAGGGATAGAGTTTAAGAGTGTTCAAGAGATGATAGTGAATATTTTTGTTTAATATGTTTTTTTATAATTATTAGATAAACAGACCTCTTAAGGGTGGTATTTATATGTGAGTATAGTTCCATTATTGTAGTAATATAAAAAGGAATTTCGCTATTCAAAGGTTAAAATATATTATTATAGAAAATAATGTAGTGTGTAATGCTTAGAATCGATCCAAATATCATCCACTCATTTTGTGACAATTTTAAAACATATTTCACTATTCTTATCACTGGTTAAATCCAGGTTCATTTATTTTAACATTATAAATGTAACTAGTTTTTAGATTATTAATTTACTATGATTTTATAAAAATTAGATAAATAATATTAAATAATTTTTAACTACTATATAAAATATGAAATATATATTTTGAAATGAAATTTATATAGATGATAAAAATTATATTTAAAATTTTCACTTAGAAGGCGCATTTTTTAGAATCATTTAATTTTGAAGAATATGAATAATGATTTGTATAAATTAATCAATATTGTTTATTTTTAGGTTACAAATATGTTAATTATTAAAAAATATGAGTTATATGACTAAAAAATAAATATAATATATATTTATTCCAGATGATATCATAATTTAAAAAATAAGAAAAACTATTTTTATTGGAATAAAAAATACAAAAGAATCAAAATATTAAACCTCAAGTTTTTAATTCAACAAAATATTTTAAAATAAACAAACCATTTCCTTAAATAAATTATTTTACAGGAAATATATCATATAAATATTTTAACTCATTCTTATATGACGGTAAAGTCAAGAAGATCTGGGATATTAATTAAAATTGTATTATCACTATTCTTATAAAAATAAATTATTTTAGTTAAATATGAAAATTAATCATAATATAATTGTGAAATATTTCAATTAAAAAGTATTTTTATTTTATTAATATTTTCTAAAAATATATAAATTTATTTTTAAACTTAAAACACCAAATAAATTTTAAAACCAATTTTTTGAAAAATAATGTTTTTACTGTTCTTAATAATATTTCATATCAATTTATAATTAAAAAAAAGTTAATATATTAGGTCACTAATAACATAATTTAAAAATTGGATAAATTAATTTATTAGGAAAAAATATATGAAATTTTTTTAGAAAAAAATATATGACAAAGAATAATCAAATCAGAATAATTATTTATCCTCTCTATATAAGAAATATTAGCTATGTAATGTAATTTTTATTTACTATATATTTTATAATTCTTATAATTTTATGAAAAAAATTCATCTAATATGATTTAGATCATTATAGTTCAATGTCCCATGATAAACATGCTATCAAGCAAGTCAGATTTATCCAATGGGAGAATATATATTAAAATCAGAAGGTCTGATATTGTCCCTATGTAAATAAATCATGTATCATAATTTTAATTATAATATACTTATTAAAATCAATGAAATAGTAAAAAAAATATACCTAAGAAATATTTTAGCATTCTGGGTGTCTAGTTGGTCGAAAATAATTTCATAAACTATGTTTTTTTATTGTAATGATGTTTTAAAATGAATTTAAAAATTAAGTAATTAATTTCAATGTATAAAATGTTTATTTGTGAAATTAATTTTGATTCTTTAGATATGTATCTAATATATTATAATAGTTTTGTGTTTATAAAAGTAATTATAAAACATTTTTATAATTATTTATATGATTATTTATATTTAAATATAATATTTTCAATGTTATTGTTACTCATTTACATGGTCATATTTCCCTGTATGGGTAAATCTAATTTTTAAAGGGGTGCATAAGTGTAAATGTTATTTATAAGGGATTCATTAATGGAATTCCATGATATTATAACCCTTTATAAGGTTAACGTGTAGTTTATATGAAATATTTAATTGAAGTATAATCCCGACATAATGGTAAATGTCAAATTTTGTAATGGTAATGCCACACTTTTCTCTCTCATTAAAGGGTAAAAAATATTTTAAAAAACATTCACAAGGGTAATCCGATAATGGTTTAGTCAAGTTAGTTTTATATTGCAAGGGTACCGACTCACATAAGGGTATTGATTCACATTTGGGTACTTACGTAATGGTACAATTATGTTTCTTATACCCATTTAATTATTGAGGATGTCTTGATTAAAGGATATCATTCACATAAGGGTAAAACAATGTTATCCTTATGCAGTTCTAGAGTTTCATGTAAGAGTAATCTATTCAATAATGGTAACATCAAATTAGCCTTATATAGATCTTTAATTTTAATTAATTGTATATTTTTCAAATAAATTATCTAGTTTTCTTCCTAGAACCTGCCTCTAATTTATTTTTTAGAAAAACTGAATGGGCCTAAATTGAAATCAATTGTTGATTTCTTATCTCTCTCATTTCTCATATATTGAAAAAAACTTCCTACCATCAATATGTATGTCATACCCTTGATTCTTGTCTATTATTCGTGGCCTATTGAGGAGGTATTTGTACTTCATTATATTAATTTTCTCATTAAAGAACAAGGAAGGGTACCTTTGGGAAGGGTAATGGGTCATGAATGTGTGGAATCGGAGGTGATGGTTTAGATAAATGATGGATTTGAAGTTAGGAACGAGTTTGGATGCCTGGTTTTGGTAGGTAAATAGTGTTAACCAATCATAGTACATGCTATAAATATAGTTTGCCAAATTGAACCAATTATTTTAGGAATCTCAAGTCCTAACGCATGGACAATCAATTTTATTAGATATGCTATGGGAAGTGATATTTCTTATGTGGTAGATACCCCAAAAATTATCAAGTATCATTCTTATATGAGCTAATGTATGAATAATGTAGACAAGAGAAAAAATTTATAAAATGAAGTAATTAATCAACCTTATATAATTTGTGTCCCATGTTAGGGGTATCTAATTTTTGTTCTTTTGTAGTAGAAACCATAGGATGATGTTCCATTGGGTTCAAGATTAATAAAATATCCAATATATTTCATAAAATGAACATTTATTTGATTTTGAAAATTATATTTCTCATACATAGACACTACAAGAGGCCCATCACCAAAATTTTAAAATTTTTGTGGAATATGTTTTGAATCATGAGACTATAGAATGGTTAAATGAGGCAGAGATAGTCTTTTTCTTATAATGTTATTGAATGTAGAACTGATATTTTTTTCTATGAAAATTTTGCATGGATGAGCTTGAAAATAATGGTTCATGGTCATTAGAGATTTGCAGGAGTCACAAGTTCATTGTGGGATGATCAATGATTAATTTGGAAGATATAATATTTTCATTAATAGTAAGTGTAAAATTATCAATCAGTGATGTTTTACATCCATTATAGGATATATGATCTTTATTATTCATGTTTAGTGGGTCATTGAATTTTAATATTGATCAAGATATCCTAATATTATTTTACCATTGAATTGAATGACCAATTGTATCATCAATCGTCAAATATTATCCCGTTAGAATGAGTGCAGGGAAAGATCCTATTTCTTTTTCTTAAAACCACCAATTAAATCCATGATCATGTATCGTTTAAATAACTTTATAATATTAGATTATAAACCTAAAATTATTCCCATTATATATGGTAAGAAACAACCATTACATGTTCTTAGTTTTGATAAATATATGTTGTTTGGGGAAAGTAGTTTCCCTAAAATTTTTGTAAATTTATATTACTCTCTACCCAATCCGGTTTTTGGTTTGGGAGGAGAGGTAAAAATTAATCTCACATTATTCCCATCCTTAGTTTATGAGGAGGTATTTTTGTCAATGTGTTCATCCTATACTCTTCTCTTAGGAAAAGTGTGGTGGAGATTTTGTCCCTGGGAGGGGGTCTTGTATGTATTAATTTGTTTTAATCAATATATTATTTACTCATTCTATGTTATTTGGTCACAGATTTAGGAAAAGAGAATATTTAATGATAGGATTAACTTATTTATTCCTAGTTTTCTAATAATTACAATCTATAATTTGTATCATATTATTTTATGTTATAGGTTGGCCATATGGGTCAATTAATGAGAGGTTGGAGGCACTGGGAACATATATCCTCAAAAGGTATTTCACATGTACTGGTAAAATGGGTGATATATAATTTAGAATATAAAGAGTGGGGGAACATCACATATCATTGATTGTTATATTAGTACAAATTTTAAAACAATATGGGTAAGTTAGTTCTTCCCAAGTAGGATAATATCACTAAGTCGTGAAAATATTTTGTGGATTTTTATTCTGATTGAATCTTTGTTTTAACCAATATTGGAGCATGTGACGATTAGGAAATGTAATGTGATATTAATATATAAATCTCTAAATTTATATAATCCACAACTGGCTAATGGTAAATTGATGAAAGGGAATTATCTTTTCTGTAGATTTTTCAAGAGTGTTATCATAGAAAGTAATGTTTTTCTAACAAAAATAGAATAATTTTTAAGCATTATTTGTTGGATTTTTTATGCCATATGATTTATTTAAAGTTCATGTAATTTTTTAAATTTTAGTTATCTATGTTTTGAATTTTATGTTTATGAATTTAAATTTTATAATGATCATGCAAGAACACCGGATGTAGACTGAAAAGTATTTTAAAAACCATGTAATTTTCTTATGTAGAAGAGTTACCAGAGTAATCATGATATATTATAATTGTTTTGGAAAAAAAGAAATATAATTTGAGTATGCTATCAATGTTATTTTTATTCTTTCAATATATTAATATTTTTTTTACCCTCTTCCAAAAAATTTATATAGTGAAAATTTTTTCTTAAATAAAATGTGGAAATTATTATATAAAACATGAATTTAGATTTAATGTGGTATTAATTTTTTTTTAAAGTATATTCATATAAAATATTTTTGATAAATACTATTTTATGGAGGGTTTTTTAAAAGTGGTTATATATAAATATTTTTCAAATTTCATTATCATAATTATAAGGTACTTGGTGAAATGTATTATAAGCATATTAAGAATTTTTTTTTTTGAAATGTGATATGCCTGATACATTTTTGGTATACTAATAATATTTTGTTAAAAATATTATGTTTAAATAAGATTATTTATGATTATAAATGGATATATCAAATTTACAGATTTTAATTATATGTAATATGTTTGTTAATTTTTTGAAATAATATGGGTAAAGGTGTTATCTCCAAAATCGAGTCTCGTTTTCTGTTATTTAAATATATTTGATTCAATAGTTTCTAAATGGATTTTAATTTTTTATATATTTTTTGGATATAAATTGCATACCATTTTTTATATGTGTGTACCATTATGTGACCATTATTTGGAATTAGATACATAGATTTATTCTCAGTGTTCCATTTTTTAAGGTTTTATTTTGTTCAGATGATGTATTTGATCTCATGTTCATATATGAAATTGTTTCTCCCATGATGTATTGTTTTTCTAACATCCTTGTTCCTATTTGATAGGTACCTCTCATAAGAAACTTTTAACTATTGCCTATATTTATTTCAAGAACCTATATATATATTTTATTGTGTTTCAAGTACTGTGGGATCCCTGAGATGTGTCTCATATGGTGGTAAAAGTATATCTCTTTTCATTTTTTCAATATCCTCATTTTTAATTATTGAGGATAGAAATAAAATGAGTGGTATCTAATGTAACAGCCTAGAATAATTCCAATTATTCAACTACCATTATGGGTGCTTGGTGTTTCTGGAGAAATTTCATAAATTTTAAATTTTTTTTATATTGATTTTGTAAATTTAAAGATGTTTGAATATTATTTTAAAAAATAAATAATAGATTATAAAGTACTAAAATTTCATTGAGAAGTTAATTTGGATGTTTTTAATTTCAATATAATATTTTATAATTTTTTGTTGGTTTTTTGATGTAATTATAAACTATTTTCATAATTATTTATAATTTTATGTTATTAAAAATAAAATATTTTCAATGTTATTTACCCTTACACATGGATGTACCACTTCATAATGGTAAATCCTATTGGAAGGGGAATGTAATGGAAATTGTAATTTTTAATGCGTTTAAAAAGGGTAATGTATGGTTTTCTAACCCAGTGTAAGGGTAACATGTTTCTCTTATACACTACGTATAAGTAGTATAATCCTCACATAAGGGTAATGTACTAGTCACTAAATAATAAACTCGTGCTTACCCCTCTCGTGTAAGGATTAAAATCATATGAATATGTTGTGTAAGGATAATTTCGTATTGGTGGAGTCGTATAAGGGGTCTTACATAAACGTAAAGACTCACATTTGGTTACCCAAATATGGGTACATTCTCAAGAAAGGGTACTTGAATACAGGTAAAAACGAGTATATTAAGTTAAAAATGTATAAGATTCAATTTGTGTAAGGGTCACCGGTCATATAAGTGTACAAATAATTTAATATTATATAGTGAGAGGGTTTCACACAAGGGTAATAATAAGAATATGGTAAAATAACATTACCCCTATGTAGTGCATGTTTTTTTGCGCGAATATCCTTTTCCCCCCAATTGTATAGTTTTATTCTCAGAACCTTATTTTTATGAATTATTAAGAATAAATTAATGGATGTAAATGTAAATCAGAGGTTCCAATCCTATCTCTCTAATTTAACATATCTTATAAGGTAATACCTCATACATGTGTATATGTTAAACCATTTGTTGGTGTCTCCTACCTATGGCCTATTAGAGGCGTTATTTACGTTGTATTATCTCCCATCAATAATTTCCATCGCATGAAGGGTATCTTTGGTGGGAGGCGTCATGAAAATACCCATGGGTATATAAAAGATATTCATTTCACATGATATGGCTTAAAAGGGACCCAGCCATGCGATATTATGGAGGATATGATAACACTTTGTTTCCCTCATAATTGGAATATATTAATATATTCAAACATTTATTCAAAATATACATAACTAGATATGTCTTAAGAGTTTATAGAGACAAACATTTCACAACTACTTTTTCATGATCCTATTTCCAACCAATTTATATATAAAAAATTATTTTGATAATATCAAAAAATAAACATAATAATTTATAATAAGAATATGAAAACTCTATCCTAAGATATATTTCCAAAATAAACCTTCATATTAACCAATAATACATATGGTTTGATATTGATAAATCATGATCATCATATAACTCCTTCAATCTAATCGAGATGGTCAATTTTTTTCTATTAGGTTATGTATCCTTAATTGTTATATGATTTATCCTTGAAATGAATTTTAATCCATCATAATGGATTATAAAAAGAATTTGAATTAACCTTATAAAAACCCATGGAGTATCTACCATGGTGTGAAATCTTGGGCTAGGATAAAATGTACTGAATAATGATTAACGCCATATTCAACTATTCCTTTTAATGTTGATTGCCCATATTTTCATATATTCTACATCTATATCCTATTTCTAGTATCTTGAAATAGATGTAATTTTTGGGAAACCACAAAATCTATAATTTAAAAAATTATCATGTTGTTATAATATACTATGCTGTATCACTAAGACTTATCCCTAGAGTTTTAATTAATGTTATTGAATCATAACCCCCCTCCAAATAAAAAAATCTCATAAATTACTAAACAATATTATAATACTAACTAATGCATCATGGACCCACACTTATGATATCTATGATAAAAAATTATTTAAATACCGGTCTTAGGAAGTGTGAGATGACCCTATATAAGCATATTTAAATTTTACATAATTTTCATAACAATAATATTATATATGATAATAATATCAAAATCTAAAAAACTAAATGTCTAGGATATTTTATGTATAACAACATGAGTAAGTTATTTTACAAAACATATATACTTCTCATATATTTTTCCCATCATCAGTTCCTAGGTAAAAGAAACATAAAAAAAGGTGACCTCAATACCATAGTAATAAAAAAATTCATCAAAATTTAACAATGATTTACATCATAGGAATATGAGAAAATATAAGAAAATTGGATATATATAATAAAACATTACACGGAGTAATACGATTATTTATTATGTCATGATATAAGAACTTGAAATATTAAATTAAAAGAACATATAGCATGAAAAAGTGTACGAAATAAATAAGGAAAAAATAGATAAATTATTAAAAAAAACGAAATGGAATTGTAAATATGTGGAGAAAACATATAGAATTTAATTATAATAATAATTCAAGGCTGACTGTAATGATGATATAATATAGTGTACTTTCGAAAACCACTCTTGCACCATGCATGGTATCTTATGAGATGAAAACATTAACCAATTCATTGGATCAGTATTAGAGATGACTATTAATATATAAAAATCCAATCATATGTGTGTCAAAAGATTTCATCAATCATATTGTAAATATAAATTAAAATAAAAAGAGGTTTTGCTTTTTTTTAAATGGTTTCCCATTAGGAAATAGTCATAAATTATATAATAATCACAACATGATACCACTTAAAATTTAATCGATATGAAATAATATTAAGCTACATTTTAGGTAAATATAACTACAATAAGATGATGAAGTTTATGGTGTTTACACTATATATTTAGAAGTTATATTATTTATTTAATAATTCCCCCAACATTAAATATACCAATATCTTGGTTAACACCCTTCAATCAATGAAATGAGATTTATGGAATTTATAGAGGAAATTAATTAAAAAAAATCAAGATTATAAATATTGGATGATTAGATAAGATAATTTATATATGGATTATTTATCTTATAGAGAGTAAATATAAGTGAAATAATGAAAAGAGGTTTTATAGATAATACTTCCTAACATCATAGTACAATGTTATAATTTTCATGTTTCTTTTCAAAAATAAATTATTAATAAGATAAAGAGTTTAATATTCGAAACATAAGTAAAAAATAAATCAAAATAATAGTAAATTTTAATTAAATAAATTATAATTAAATAAATTCATAGTAGCAGATAAAAAATGTTCATATATGAAATCCCTATTTTATATTTTAAATTAAATTTATCAGAACCCAAATCATTAAAAAATACAATAAAAATTAATTTTGAAATAGGGTAATGAAAAATATGAGGATAAATTGATAGAAAACATATTTAAGATCTAAAATAGTAAATGAGATCATAAGAATGAAGAGAAAACACAGATATAGATGATAAGTATTCATTACAAAAGATTAGTAATAATCATAACAATGTTATAAATTTTAGAAACAAATAGCCCAATAAATAATATTTTATATAAAGTATTATTTTTACCTATTGGGAAAAAGAGGAGTTACAATGTATAATATTGAAATTATAAAATAAGGGATCTTATAAAATAATAGTGACAAAATATACCTCAAGACCTAAATCAAAATAAAATCGAGTCAAAAAACAACAAATTACGTTTGGATCATTCAAATTGAAAATCTATAAAGGTGTAACAAGATATATATTTTGAATCAATTATATTTCAAGAATTTAATGACAAAACATATGTAATTGAAATATATATATATCATAAAAATGTAATATGTAGTCAATAAAAATCATATCCCAATAAAGAAAAATAAAATTGTTGGAACACATACCTTATTCCATGATTCACTCTACTTATGTACCTAAAAACCACAATAATAGAAATAATTTTCTTTAAATAAATTCTTATGAACCATTTTGAACTAAATTTCACTTAATAAGGTATATTTATTATAGTTTGTATTAATTAATTTTATTTCACTTCTTCCAGTTACAAGTGGTGGTATAGTAATGTTATGTAAAAAGTCATCACTATATTGAACATGGTCAGATGTGATATGAAAAAGATTTTTAATATATATATTTTAATAAGTATACATATTTTATTATTAAATTATAATAATATTTAAATGGGTTTTTAGGTTTTCAAGAATTAAACTCAAATTTGGAATGGTTCCTTGATATGTTAATCTAAGGTGTTTATGTTTACTATGAATTTTTTTTGTTAACATGACTAATATTTATTGAATGGACCTAAGGCCTTCATTTTTATTCATTTTATATATTCCCCCATTTTAGGGTTTATGGGGAACAATTGACATTATAGTACCCTATGGTCATAAAAGAATTCATTCATTATAGATTACAATTTCATGAAACTGCCCATCTTCAGTATCTGCATCATGATCAACTATCCACCTTTTCATGGTTTTAGAGATAGTTTTCTTATGTTGTGGTTCTCAGGTCTGGTACAAATGGAAAATTCCATACATCTCATTCTTCAAAATCAGTTATATCTACAATAGTGAAAGGCTATTTCCTTGAATACTCTTTTGGGGCTTATTCCATAAGTGATCTATCTGGAGCATCTTTCTGGGTGAACATTTCTTTCTCTAAAAACAAAATACATCATTCCATAGAGGTGGTTTTCCACACAGATACCCAGAAGACACATTCATTTTTCATAAAATGGTAGAGAGTAAGAAAATAATAATTACCAATATATAATATTTCTAATATAATAAATATTATATTTCTAATTATATAACTCTTTTGGACCATCCATGTAAGGTGTTCATGAAAAATAGAACACATGACAAGTGGAGGTGATAGTTTGCACGTACACATGATGATGTCTTTATTTTTTGAATGGGTTTAGTGGATATTAAAATTTTGATATTCTATTAGTTAAATAAAATTTAATTATATTATAAATACTTATTATAACATAATTTTTGGTCAAAAATTGATTTAATAGGTTTTAATAAGAAAATAAATAAGTGATTATGGTTCAGATCATAATGTTTTCCTTTGTATGTTATCCCATGGGTAAAACATTATGGATCCTTATATCGGATATTTAGATATAAAAAGGCATCTAGAACATGGGAGATAGTTTAAGAGAGGATATGAATTTTTTTTGAAGAAATAAATATTTATAATTTTTTATTAAATTGGCCAATGAATCATCATATTTATAAATGAGAAGAGTAGAAATCTGGTATTAATATAATAGTGAAATTCACTATTTAGTAGTTAAAAGATCAAATAATAAAACATAATGTACTAGGGAAAGGGAATGGTCAATATTGTAGTGATCTAAAAAATTTAGAACATTTTTTTATATTTTTTATTTTTCATACCCATGGTTAAACAACTTTTTACTTAACACAACCTTATAACAATAACTAATTATTACGAAAGTAATTAAATTTTAATTCCTATAAATAAGAAAAAACATATTACATAAATAAGAAAAAATGATTTAAAATATGAAATTTATATTATCAAAAAATATTTCTATGGGTGATTAAAAATAAAATTAATATTAGTGATCATAACCCATAAAAAACATTTTTAGTACAAGTGTATTTTTACACGTTAAATATAGTATATTGTAATACAATCAATTTTGTTGGATTTTATGAAATTAAAAACATGAATTGATAAAAACATTTATTTATATTCAATAAAATATAATATAAAATATAATTCTACATTATCATATCATAATTAACAAAATTGACATAAACAATTTTTTTATTAGAATAAAACATTTCAAATGTCTCAATATGATAAACATGGTTTTTTGAAATTCTATAAAGAAATTTTTAATGAATAATTTGATTCCATAATTGAATTACTGGTTAAGAGATTTTATTTATAAAATTTTTGAGTCATTCAAATGTCATGATATATTCAAGAAATCAATGATTTTAATAAGAAAATAATTTTTCACTATACACATAAAAAAATAATATAAAAAATCACAAAAAATCATCCTATGATAAATTACAAAATATGACTACAAAATGAAATTATTTATAAAAAATAAAAATTGTAAAATGTATACACTTTTTTTAAATAAAAATATAATTTATAATGAAATATTTAATTTTTTAAAAAATGTTATTTTTATGCATTTATAATATTATTTCTTATCAGTTTCTAATTTAAATAATGGTCAGATATTCATTCATATATAAAAATATTTTAAAAGTTGTCAGTTTAACTTATTATGATATAATTTTTTTTTTAAAAAAAAATTGTACATTGGGATGAAAAATTAAACCATATTAAATATTTATCTTACAAGTATATGGAATTTAATTCTGAATTATAATTTATTATTTTCATGAGGTTTTTAAATTCATATAATTATTGTAATAATATTCATGTTAATTTTTGTAACTCATTTTAGTTTGGTGTAGTCTGTAAAATAGGATATCAATCAAAAAATATTTTTTAAAGGAATGGTATATATTAAAATCATAGGATGTTAAATTTTCCATCCTTTAATAAATTTAATCATCATAGTTATAGTTAATAATTAATAATGGAAAGTATTTATGGATTATAAAATTAATCATGTCTCATGATATGTCATCTAAATGGACACAAAAAATGCATGTTATGGATTACAAGGTAGCAATTACTCCATATTCTAATAAGAATATGTTATAATTCATAACAACTTATTATAAATATGCCTCTATAGCTATGTATTATGTGTTTTAGAGATATACCTTTAATAACATCATTTTTTTCTCAACTAAATACTTATAAAATTATAATGATAATATTGAATAAAAAAATAATAAATGATTTCATTAATATGAGAAATCAATCCTTAAATGTATTGTCCAATGAAACCTTCATGTAAACCTATTATATTTGCAGTTAACCATGATATAATTGGATCATCCTCTAACTATTTTATTCTTATATCATTTTTCATTACCATTTTCTAATTAGCTACTACATCATTTCTTGTTATATATTAGATCCTCAAACTCCATTTAATGCCTTCATAATTGTTCATAAAGAAAATATAGATTAAGAAACAATATATAATGAAAATGTGGGTATAGTCTTATTAACATACATCAGACACCATGAGATGATAATTTTGTTACTCAACTATCCATTTTTAGGTTAATTAACACTATATTAATTTTTTCCAAAATGAAATCCAATTTCAAGTATCCAAACATTGACATAATTTTTAGGATGCTTTAAAATATCTACATTACCAAAACAATATGATTTTGTCATATACTTATGATTATATTTCATACATATCTCAGGGGTTTTATATTTTTATTATATTATCCTAAACCACGTATATAACTAAAAAATAATAATTACTAAACCATTATCTGATGCCAACTAAGGTGATCAAGACGCAAAATTTAGATATTGATGTTAAAAAAATATACATTAAATAAATTATTAGTTAAAAAGTTAGATAACCCAAGTTAAACAAAGATATATTTTACTTCATTTTCTAAAATTAAATTTTTTATAATATAATTATCTCACAATCCCATGAATATATGGTTTAGTTATTTTGAGGACTAGTTACCTAAGAATATAATTTTAGAAAATTTAGAACAATTCTCCATAATTTATCCATAATATACACCCATAAAGAAATCACATAAGTTATACTCATATTTATAATCTTGTTAATAGATTCATAAAAAAGGTGGATCTCGAATTCTCTATAAGGGAATAAATAATCAATATTTTATCATGTTTTATATCTGCAGGATATAATAAATATGTTAAGGGGTGAAATATCTTAATATAAAGAACATGGAAGAATAAGAGTTGTCCAAAATTCATGATAGAAAACCATGAAATATTAAATTATAACACATGTAAAATGGAAAATTGGGTAAGATAATAATAGAAACAAGGAATATGGGTATTATATTATATGATCATGAAACAATAAAAATGTAGAAACAACAATTATCATTGATTTAAAATAAGATGTCAAGGATAACCCCAATGAAAAACTAATATAGTGAGTTTAGGATTACTACATGAGAACCATAAATGGCATATCAGAAGATGAAAACACTTACCAATTAAGTGTAGAACTATCAGATTACACCCATCTAATGATGAAAACCATTCATATGACATCCACATTATTGCAACCATCATATCATGAAAATCCATGGAAATTAAAATTGTTTTCATATTCTTTTCAAGTAGAATCCACTAAGGAAACATTCATAAATTCATAGGTAATCATAACGTGATAATCAATGGAAATTTAATGGGTTCCCAAATACATTAATAATAATTTTATGAAATCATACTTAAATTATGATTATGATGTATTATACATTTTCAATATATAGTTAATTATAATATGGTTTATCTAATAATTTATTCAACCAATCAATGTAAGGATATGTAGGGGAATACAATCCAATCAATGAAATGAATCATAGAGAATTCAAAGAGGAATTTGATTGTATGGAATATAATGTTTACAAATTGAGGATTATCTTTTAATAAAAAATCAATGATTAATCATTTTTTTAATATAGATAAAAATTGAAGTAAAATAATAAAAATGTTTTCTTAGTGATAAATATCTAAAATGATTATAAAAATTAATTATTATTTATTTTCTTTTAAAAATATATGTTTTATGAAGATAAATTTAATAAATCATAAAATATAACCTTCCACCAAATCCCAATAATAGGACCTTTAAAATAAATCAGTCTTATGTTAATATTTTTACAATATAAGAAAAAAATATTACTATAAATGGAATCCCATATTTATATTTTAAATGAATGTTTTTGAAAAAAAATCAATAGAAAAGTTAATGAAAAATTATTTTTTAACCTTTTATAGAGAATTATGAATATAACATGAGAAAAACCCTATTTGGGTTTCAAAATAGAAATGATGATTAAGGAAGGAGAATGAACGTATGGAAATATTGAAGTGAAATACATTAGAAAGGATGAGTATTAATTAAAAAAATGTCATAATATTAGATTATAAATTAAATAAAAAATAATTTATAATTTAATAATTAGTTTCCCATATTGGGGGAAATACGAGATAAAATGCAGAATAGTGAAATGGAAGAATAATGGAAACTAAAAATGAATAGTCAATAAATATATCTAAAGGAATAAATGGATATAAAATTGATTCAAAATAGAACCTATCGAGTCATTAAAATTTAAATAAAAAACTCATAATGTTAGGATATTATATTTATATATAAATCTCATATATTTCAAGAAAATCATGACTCGTAATATCCAATGTCAATATTTACATTCGAAACATGGAGCAAGTGGTGAATACAAATCATAGTTTAATGATGAAAAATTGAGATGCAAGAACTCTCTATCATCAGTCATGATTAACCCATGATATGCTCTTAAGAACCAAGGTAATAAAATTAATTTTATTAAATACTTTATAAACAAATAATACCATATATATTTCAATTTATATAGTCTATTTAGGGTCATATATTATATATTTATTAAATAATTTTTTATGACAATTATTGAGGTTGTTTAGTGAATTTAATTGAATTATCATTGATATATTCACCATCATAATGATTTGTAAAAAAAACTATATCACCTGATTTTTATAGGTGTATTTATTTTATTAATCATTTGGCATAAAATGTATATAGTAGAATATGTTTTAAAAAAAATTCACCCAAATGATGAAGGGTTCCTCAAAATGATTATTTGAGGTTGTTAAGAATATTATGATCGTTTAATATTAATAGAGATTTAATATTATCCAATATTATATTTTTATAATTTTTATTGTTTCAAATTTTTTTTTTTATAATTTAAATAATGTTATAATATCATCCATGTCATTCATTAATAAAAAAAATGCATCATTCCAGGGAGCTAATAGTCACCACGTACACATATACATCACTCTCATTTATCATGAATGGATGCGAGGTCGAGTATAAAAAAATATATCATATATTAATGAAAATCATGTTAAAAAAATTATATTAATTTTATTAAATAACTATCTGAATGATCTATTTAATGAGGTTATGATAAATAAAACATGTCATTCATGGGGTTGGTGTTCAGCACATACGCATGAAGACGTCATAATTTTTGATGTTTTACGGAGGAATATATAAAGGATATATTGAATTATAATAATAAAATATAGCAAAATTATTAATACTAATTTTTTCAATAATTCGTCGAATAAATAGACTTGATAGGGTATAAGATGAAAATAATTAAAAGACCTTGATTGAGAACATTAACTCTACCTTTGGATGTTCTCCCTTGGGAATCCCCTTGAGGATCCTTATATTCGTATTTTAGAAAGGAAAATGATTCATGTTAGTGGTTATAGTGTTTATGAAGTTCTATGTTATTGTGTTGGTCAATAAATATCTTTAGATTGATTGAGAAATGGTGTGATAAAGGCTTGTATTTATAACTGATAGTGGTTGAATTTCTATAATAATATAAAACTAAAAGTTACAATTCAATGGTCAATAGTATTCACTAATGGAAGATAATGGTGTTGGGAAATGGAATGGCTCATATTTCTCTGAATCACTCATTTAATTTCATTTCAACATTTTTGAGGTATCTTAACCTTAATTAAACCCTTTTTAAATAAATTTATCATTTCAATAGTAAATAATTTTTTTCTAATTAAATCCTTTTGATGCCTAAAAACATGATAAAAATTATTACATAATATAGAAAAAAATTTTAAAATCATGAAAAATCTTATTTAAAATTAAATTTTTAACAGCGATATAAAAATATTTTAATATTATCATATATGACGACTAAAAGAAATTTTTTATAAAAAAGTGTATTTTTAGAGTAAAAATAATGTTATGGATAAAATTATCAATGTTTTGGATGTACATGGATTAATAATTATATTAATAAAAACACAATCTATATGAATTTAAAATAAGAGTAAAATATAATTCTACCGTGTAGTATCATATTTTCTTAAAAAGATGAATGGAAAATTTTTATTATAACAAAAAATTACTTGTGTTACTAAATGTTAACCAATGGATTTCAAATTCAAAAATGTAGTTTTAAATGAATAATTTTTTACATTAATAGATTGGTGGTCATGAATTGTTTTATAAATTTCATGAGTCTTTCATGTATTCTGACAATGTCAAAAATGCTATGGTGTTAATAAAAACCGTATTATTAACAATTCACCTAAAATTCAATTATTTCTATAAAATCATAAATGTTGAAAGTAAAGAAATTTTTTCATTATGAATTTTATTATCATGTTAATTTAATTAAATTCAAATTCTAGAATTAAAAAATTACATTTAAAATTGAAAATAAAAAATTGAGGGAAAAAATTATTTTATTTGTAAATAAACTTTTAATTAATCTGATTTTTTTTCACATAAATAGATAATTAATTTTTTTTTAATATATTAATTAATGTATAATTTTTTATAAATGATAGAATTTAAATTATTAAGATTAAATATTAAACTATTTAAACATATTTTTTTTTGAAAAATAACAAATAAATGATACTAATTATTTATCCAAGAAGGTTATGAAAATTAGGAGAGTAATATTATTTTTATGTACATTATGTTTTATTAATATTATAATTTTTTAAAATATTAATATAATATGTAGTAAAATCAATGGTTCCTACACTTATTATATATTTTTGAATCTTATGAAACAAAAAAATTCTATGATTCCTTCAAAATATCAATTCTGATTCTTTTATTCAATTATGTGTCAATCAATACATTAGTTTTATTAGTTTATTGGGGTGGGCTTATGCGGAAATTACCTTAATCAATAATGATATTAAATAAAGATAATAAACTGGTTAAAATGAATTTAGAAGGGGAATGAGAGTCTCACGTGCATTTTTTATTTTCATAGTAATTGGAATTTATTGATTCATCCCGATCTATATTCATGGATTCAATTATCGGATTTCCCATTATAGTTGTAGAACCTTGTCACCTTCAAAATATGATAATAAATTATAGATGGTTACTGAAGGGGGATTGTGGAAACCATGATTTATATAATCTATCATTTTTATTTACCATATATACTAGATGTTGTACTAATTTTTTTTACAATATTATTATTATTGTGGTTATATTTTTAGGGATGGTTCTCTAGAGTTGGAAAGTAGTGTTTATGTGTATTTTTATTATTAAATCTCCTCTTAAAAAATTGTAAAATGATTTAATATTTAATGATGATAAAGACAACTGGGATAATAAATAGGATTATGGGTTGGGTATAAATAATCATTTTATTTTAATATATATCAAAACAACTTTAATATAATGGTTATAGTGGTTTGTGACATAATATTTTGGTATATTAGAGGGTTGACTCCTTAGTTATATTTTTTGGTGATCTCTTGTTCACTTTGATCACTAAACACAATCATTTGACAAGAATAATCATGATTTATTGGGGCTATATAAATCAGTGGGGGAATGAATAATGAGTGATTATTTTTTATGGTAAAAAATGGTGTTATATATATAATTTTTATGGAAAGTGTGAAATGAATTTAATTCACATGTTTTTAACATAATGATTTAAGAATTTATAATTATAAAATGAAATGAATGATTTGGAAGGATTATGTAAAATGAAGAATATTGGATTAAATGTGATTAATTATGAATGAATGGATTAAAAAATAATTGGTTTTATGAATGAAATATAATTAAATATACGTAAATTAATGGCATAAAGATTACAATGAGGTTGGTAAATAGTTAATGGTGATATTGGTAATGATATAGAAATATGTGTAGTTGTTGAATGTGTATTTTAAATTTTTCATATGATTTTTTTGTAATATATTATCATGATTTTCTTTTTGTAGATATGATGAGGTGAAAGAGGATAATAGGTGTAACTTCAGGGTCTGTAATGCATCATGGATAAGATGCATGAGCTATGATGTCTCTTTTAGTTATATATTTACCATTAGTGAGGGCTTACAACTTTGATATATATATATATACCACTTAAATGACTATGTGGATTTTATATGTCTATATGGTAAGGATTGTTAATTATAAGAGTAGATAATGAGTTTTTGGAGTACCAGGTTTTATATTACACAATCGATGTGAGGATGAAAAAATAGATATGTGGTAGTGTGGTGTGTATTTTTAGGGGTGCAGTATGAGGAATGAGAATATTGACAATGATGAGAAATTTTTTTACCTTTATATGTATTGTGTGATGTGTGATTGTTGAATGTCGTGATTTTTATTAGGTTTTTCTTGTTCTATTTTCACATTATTGTTCCTTTGGTGAGGTTTTTCCCTTCTAGATTGAAAAAAAATTCTATTAGAGAGGCCTTTGAACTAACAGGTGGTAGTAGTGGTGAAATTTGGTTCCTTTTTCTTTGGTCAATTATAATGAAATTTATACATCTGATGATATTTTTCATATTTATATATTTTTATTGTAATATATGGATTCTTCATTGAAATATATTTTTATTATCTTGGTTGGGTAAATGACTGAGGATATTTATAGAATTAATATTATTGTTCTAATTTATATGGAACATAGAGATCAATGACTATGTTTTTTATTCATATCTTCTTTCTATATATGGGTATGTATTTATTGGTTTTTATCACACTTGTATAAAGATTAATATTTATTTCCCTTTTGATATTTATTTACTTATAAGGAGCACCATATTGAGTTCTTTAATGTTCTCATCCCTAAAAATATTACTGAGTGCTTCATAGGATAAAATGAGGGTGATGAGAGATATTGTTCTGGTAATTCAAATATTGTTTTCGAATAATTTATAGTTTTAATATATCTCATTTTAATTTATTTGTTATTGATTTTATATTTGAAATATAAGCATCTTTTTGGTTATGGGGATTTTTTTTAGGAGTGTAATTTCATTGGATTTTATTAGCGGTTTCATTTCTTTATTGATTGGATTTTTAGGATAATTCCTCATATTAGAGAGTTTTGTAAACATAGTTCTATTAAATTACATGTTTCCTATTGAAGGTGATCATGAAGTGTCACTAAATCCTTCACATATTACTCTGGAGGGTTTCTCATTTGATTTGGGATGTGACAATTTTGTATTCAATCTAATAGATTTGGGTATCTAACATCGGTAAGGATTGTATGAGATTTGAAAGGATGTGACGAAACTCGATCTTGATATGTTATGTAGAGAATGTATACCATTTTATACACAATTTTTCCCCCATGTGATTTTAGGCATGGAATTTTTAAAAAAATATAAAATATTAATGTGAGACAATAAACATTACAAAAAACATAATCAGGAGATACAAGAATCAATATAATTATATACATTTAATTTTCAATTTTATTCTTATATGTATTTTTATGATTACATCATTATGTTGTAACCATTGACATTGTGTAGTTTAGTTTGAAATTATTGTACTATTATAGGTTTAAGTAAAATTATGATTAAATGAAATATAAATTACAAATAAAACCTTGGATATATTCATATGTTTTGATGAAATATCTTACTACAACATTTTATTATATTTAAATATATTTAATCATCAATTTAAAATGGGTAGTAAAATTATCAAATTTAATAGTGTTTATAATTATAATCAAATATTATTTAAATATTTATTGTTCTTTATTATCATAATATTTTAAATTATTTTTAATTCATGTTTTCCCTAAATGTGTTCCATGTTTTTAAACGTGAATAATTTTTTCTTACCATTCTTTTCACTAACCAGGTTGGAATTCCATCCAACCTGAAACCCATAACACATTTTTATAGGGCCGGAAGGGATGTCTCAATCCCCATGGGCTATAATGTAGATCATGGGCATCAAAAACAACATTTTTGAATTATTTACCCCATTAAAATCAATCATAATCTAATAGAAATAATAATACCTCATGTCACAAACAAATTCCATAGCCAAAGTACAAGATTTCAAAAGATACACTATTTCAAGAATTTATCATTTTACATTTTTACCAATGTCCAAAATACTATAATGTGTAGTGGAACTGTTTGTACAACAAACATTAATGAAACAAGAGGGCCACCACCCTCAATCTACAACCACTAATTCTTACCAAAAGTTGAACAACTATTAACAGAATGCACCACCATCACCATATAACAAATTTTTCTTTACTAGGGTCAAACATAACAAGGTATACATACATACATGGGTGTATGCAGGGTTTGATCCAATGCTTAGTAGGTTACCACCAAATGAGATTCCATGCTACGAAATCATGAATCAAATGAACAAGACAGTTTTAATGAAAAGAAAATAAATTTATTTAAATGTAAATTATTTGAAATTAAAAAGGAAAGTTATATCTTCATAATATTCATGATAAGAATAACAACACATGATCTCCACATGTTATCTCTATGGTACTAGGGTTAGTGGGCTCTTAGGAACATCGTACCTTAGTGATACATACAAAAAACATCACAATGTCCACATGCACGATCCACTAGAAGGGAATCACATCCAAAGGTCTAGTGGTCTCCAAGAAACATCACATGTTTAGTTAGTGTTGTAGAATAAATTCAGCATGGGTTATTGGGCCTCATCACTTCCAGACTAACTTGCATACTAGACACAATCATTCCAAAAAGATACCTATGATTACCTTAATCTCAATTTCATTCCCTTGGTAATATGAGCCCCACCAAACACACACACACACACACACACTCACACACACACTTACAACAATTGAAACACCCATGGTAATTAGTGATTTTTTTAAATCATCATTAAATCCACACACCCACAAAAAATAATAAATCATGATTTGAAACACTAAAAAATCCATTAAATTCATCTAAAAACCTAATCAGGCATACCAAAATTAACAAAAAAATTTATATAATGGGATAAAATACATCTTTTTTGGAAAATTTCAGTATCTGGGTAGAGACCATAGATGCCCCAAGAGGAATCCCTAAAAATGAAAAGAATAGTATAACCATCATGATCAAAACTATGGAAATAAGGATGAACCCAATTTATGGAATCAAATATAATAGAGAAGATAGAAACCAATAAAATATTAATAAGAAACCAATAATAAGGTTGAAAAAAATAATAAGAGAGGATCGCAATTTGATTTCTTAAAGAACCTAGGGAAAGATCACCATGTGAATGAGGACTAAGGGATTATGTGATGGTTGATAGGGGATCCTTGGATAGAGTAGTTTTAATAGAGTGAGAGAAAGTTGGTTTGGATTGTAAATCATAAGATAAAAAATATTAAATCCAACATTTTAATGTTGTGGGATTACCACATGGTTTTTCAAACTGCATAACACCAATTCGACAGCACTCTATAAAGAGAAATCATGTTTTATAGTTTTTGGGGAAGGGCGCATGCCCTTATAGTCGTCCGTGTTCATCAAATAGAGATAATGGCCAAGGAACAGGTTTATCAAATATGACCATGTGGTAAGTAGTGCAGCCTAGATAATGCTTCTGTCTGTGGTGCCAAATCCTCTTGGAAGGTACATTGTTTCTATTACATGTGTGTTAAGGTCATGACACCTAATGAAGATCCAAAAACCACCATTTTTTCCAAACCTAATAGGAATTCCAAAAGAAAAATAAATGACCAAAATAAAATAAAAATTACAAAAAAATAAACCATTGTTCTAAATTTTTTCTATAACATTAAAAATATCAACCCCTAGATATTCATTCAAATGATTGATCAGAGAAGAAACGTGGATACTACTCCTCCACCCAATATTTCCACTACCATTTCTTATTCATATCATTTCTATTATATCAAAAAATTCTAACCAATAATAGGGATTTCCCTAAAATAAAATTCTATTTTAAATCAATGCTCCACACTAGTCACTCGAACATAGGAGAATCAAATTCTAGCCCTAATTCATCCAAATTAAGTACAAGAGATGGGTTTGTATTATGATTATTCAATTGTGACACATGAAAGGAAAGATTAATTTATGTAAAATTACCTTGGAAATATATCTGGTAGGCCAATTTATCAACACTATCAATAATATCAAAATGTCTGAAATGCCTCATCATCAGCTTCCCTACATACCAAGATGACAGTAACCTTATCATGGTTTCACATTCAAAAATATCCAATAACTAACTGAGTCTTCCAGGAATCATTTCCTCTATTTGGAATAAGACTTCTTGAATCTCTGTAAAATAAAAATCTTCACGATTGACCAAACATTATCAGAAGTATCATGTATGTGACTCAGTCCCTGTATTAAAGTATCACCCACTTCTATCCACTAAAGAGGTGACCGACGTAGTATACCATAAATAACCACCATATTTTCCATTTTAATCAAGGATTGATAACTGGTATTTAATAAAAAAAATCCACCAATCCCAAATAGTTATCCCGCAAGACCATAAATCGAACACACATACACATAGCATGTATTCTAACATATTTTTTATGATCATATTACAGCTAAAATATGGAATTAGATATTTTTTACCCTTTATTTAATATGAAATATTATTTAGTTTGTGATATAGTGAATTAAGAATGTTAAATTGGGAGTTTCAAACATGATGCATGGGCACAAAGCACGTTTTATTTGTCATTCTAATTTAAAAATCATTTTTGGGTGATATTATCATTTTGTAGGGTATAGTGAATTCGTTGAAGTGTAATTTAAATTTTTTTTCTATTTTTCATGATTAGATACATTATGATTATTGTAGAAGGTGGTGACATCAATTGCTGATAATAAATTATCTAAATCTTAAATTAAAAATATAAAAGTTAGTTAATATGATATTTTTCCATAATAAAATTACTGTATGGATGTTCTATAATGTTTTGTATAAATATGTGTGAAATTATAATTTTGATTTTTAAGTAACTGATGTTAATGTTTCCTGGTGGGGTATTGATATGTATATTTTTACGGAATGCGGTGAACATAGATGGATTGAGGATGTGGAGGAAGTTTTTTTAGTGGTTGCAGGGTGGATAGATTATTTTAATTGTGGTTATGTGACTATGTAAATTGTTATGTGTATAGGAAAATTTGAATGTACAATATATTCTCTGGTGTATTTTTCTATGAAATATTGGTTTCCTTTATGATGTTGATTTTAATGGTTTCCATTATTCTTAATTTATTGTTATCTAATAAAAATATATTTTATATAATCATTATTAATACATTAGGAATGAGAATATGAAATAAAAATCTTGGGATAATGAATTATTAAATTCTTAGTGATAATAAGTACTAACATTACCTAGTGGGGTATCTATCGTTGTGGACAAGGACTAGATAAAAGAGAGTGATGTTTTCATTATGTTAATAAAGATGCCATATTGATTTCATTATTATTTAGTGGTTGGATTATTTTATAAGTTTTCTTGATGGTCGGTGAATATAATGAATTGAAGCCCGAAAGGGATTTGATGGAATGTATTTCTTTAATTATTTAATTAATATTTCATTTCTCATGTGAATATGGAAAATTTATAAAGACACATCTAGAAAATCATTAGGGTTTGAGAGTGTGCTGTGTTTTTTAATAAATTTATATATCAAATCTACCCATTCTTATATTTTATTCCCTATGAGAAAGAGGGAACACTACAATATGAGTCCACTATGAGGCTAGAGATTAGATAATGTATAGTTTATTTTTTAGATTAAGTATCATATTGTAGTAACAGGACAAATGAAAATCATGTAGAAAGGTTTATTTATGACAGGAGATCTCAAGATGTTTCATATTAGTTTTTTAGGTTGGTTAGGTTAAATTATTAGAGTTCTTTCTATCAGGATTCATGGAATATGAGAGAGAAGTGATCATTAGGGGATACAACACATCTTTAGGCCCTGGGTTTTAGTTGCTGATGATTTCATATTTCTTAAAAGTTTATATATTTTTAACATTATGATGTGGGGAATCCTCATTTTCACTACACCGATATTCATTTTTATTCACAATTTTTGATGGATAATCTGTTATAGAATTTTATTAGGGTGATTATAATAGTTTCACTACAACCAATATAGAGAATTTTGAACTTATTTTAAAGATTTTAATGATTATAATTTAATATAAATTATTTTTTCCCGTGATAAAATTCCAAGGAAATTTAAAATTGTTTCTATCAAGAAGAATAGTTTTTTCTAATGTATGATTATTTTGAGAAATGGTTAAGGTGAAGATAGTTGTTAGAGAGGAAAAAATTGTGATATAGAGTGGTCAGTTCTATATTGGGTTTGTCCCATTGGTGATGTTCTTTTAGAAATGTATCTCCCCATAGTGGGTGGGATTGGGTTTCTCCTTTTTCTATATTTTATTTGGATTCTCATGGATGATAATTATTTAAGAGGTATATATTGTATGGTCCTATTATTTCCTAAAATCATTGTTATTTTTTATCATTGAAGGTGATGAGGGTATGTTTGTTGTAGTTGGAGGGATATAGTTTGAGTTTTACCTCATATTTCATATTTCCCTATTTACTATTCAATTATGACTGAATTAATATGTGAGGCATATCATACAACATGGTTTATGTAAAATTGAGTTTGAATTTTCATTCTGTAATCAGATTTCATTAACAGTCTATGTTTTTGGAATATATTTTCAATTAAAAAAACCTTAGTATTTGTTAGATTTCATTACATACAACACCAATATTTTACAAACCATCAAATATTTTATTATTAAAAGATAAAAACAAGACCAATAAATTAGATTGGTGGATATGGATATGTATAACCATAATAGAACATATATTTATAGAATATTTCATTAATAAAAATTTATTGATCAATGCTTAAGAAATAAGTCCTCAAGTTGATTGATACAAATAAAATATTATAAGACCAATTTTTTTTTAAAATTTATTTCCTACATGTTATATAATGATCTATAATTATAAATGATTAAATATATTTATAATTTATATAAAGTGAATTTTATTTTGTAAATTGTGTTTTAATTGGTTAGAAATGATGTTATACCTATTTATTAGTGAAAAATATATTTGTTAGAGAATGATTTTTATCACACTCATTATATTTAGAAAAAAATTGAATAAATATTTGTGGAATAATTGTTTTAATTAAAAATGAATATAATATATTCAATCATGTATATTAACATTAAACTAATTTTTGATTTGTGGAATGTATTTGGAAAAAATGTATGAAAGAAATTATTTTTTTTCAATTTTTACACAGATAGTTGAATTAATTTTTTCAACACATATATATTGAATCATATAAAATAAATTCTCTATTTAGAATCAAATTGTTTTAATTATAATTTTATTTTTATTCATAATAAATATTTACCATGAGAGAAATTATGTCATCCGGGTTAAGGTTAAAATGAGTTAATGGGGGGTTAAAAATGGAATAAGGATTAAAACATAACAAAAAGTTATATTTATGTAATTGTTTGGGTTTATTTAGACCTACCCTCATCTTATAATTGAAATGTGTCCATTTGGTACCAATTTCCATTATGAATGAAATTTAATATATTTAAATGTTCTTAGTATTTACAATGGTTCTACACCAATCATTTATAAAATGTAACCTCCTATCCTCAATTATTTACACACATTGAGAACTATATATCATTAAATTTTTAATAAATTATTATCCAAACATTCATCCCCATTTCATAGAGGTATTATTATCGCATAAATAATGTCTTATTAATTCATAAAATTTAATACAATGGTTGGTACTCACGTGAGTGGTAATTGTCTTAAAAAACTAATTTCTTCTTTCAATAATTATTAAACATGTTGAGTCAATAAGGTTTTCCTTATGACTTTTCCATTCCTTCTTGTTTTGAAAATCACAAACACCTTATCTTTAAGGAAAATTGCTTTCTTAAGGAAAATTGCTTTTATAAGAAAAATTGCTTTCTTAAGGAAAATCGCTTTTATAATAAAAATTATCCTTATCATATTTTCATTCATATTTTTCTTAAGTATGAGTTTCGGATACATTTTCTCAGAATCATTGAAACTTTGATATAAAGAATTCTGTTTTAGGGTTTGGATTCTGGACAAGAACTATAAGGAAGTTTCATTCCGAATTCCGGATATGAACTCTGACTAAGTTCTATTCCAGAATCAGGATACGAATTCTGAAGAAGAATTCTCATTACGAATTCTAATGAAGAAATCCCATTCCGAATTCTCATTATGAATTCAGAAGAAAAATTCTCTTTACGAATTCCAATGAAGAATTATCATTACGAATTCTAATGAAGAAATCTCATTCCGAAATCTCATTAAGAATTCTGATAAAGAATTCTCATTATGAATTCTGATGACGAATTCTCATTACGAATTCTAATGAAGAAATCTCATTCTGAATTCTCATTACGAATTCTGATGATGAATTCTCATTACGAATTCTGATGATGAATTCTCATTACGAATTCTGATGATGAATTCTCATTACGATTTCTGATGACGAATTCCTATTCCGAATTCTCATTCCGAATTCACCTGTTAAACAGAATCTGATTATCATTGTTTTATATACTCTGAATTTATTCATTCCGAACCTTCACTCCGAAGTTTCTATTTCGAACCTTTATGTTAGAGTTTAAAACGATGTCGTACTTTCTGTTACACTCACTTTGTTATAAAACGATGTCGTCCATTTTGTTATAAACTAACCGTTGTCTAAGTGACACGTGTATAGGTCCCTCCGATCTTTAAGGAAAATATGACTGTTGGAGAGGAGCCGACCTTACCTATAAATAGGAGCTCATTTGAAAGAGCTCGATGCTGATGGAAAATAGCTGATTGCTGAAAAAGTACATACATGCTGTTGAAGTGATTTCTAGAGAGAGAGTCTCTTATTAACTCTCAATGCTTCGTGCGACTCCGAATGTTGGTGATTTCATTCGAGGGCTTCCGGAGATAGGAAGACAGAGGTGCCGACTACCTTAAAGATCGAGGGATTTCTTGCTGAGAAAGACAGAGGTTTCCAACTACCCTGAAGTTGAGGGCTTGCGGGGATAACAAGATAGAGACTCCGATCTTCGTATCGAGGGCTTACCCTGGTGTAGGTAAGACAGACTTGCTTGAAAGTATAAATCAAGGGACCTTTATCCAAGGTTGTTGGATACCCTTCTCTTTGGGTTAAAAGACTATTATCTTGTTACTAGTAGTTTTACTACTTGTCATTATTCCGCTGCAATTTGTATCATAAGGAAAGTATAACTTTCGTATACTTCCTTACATACTCTGATTCATTTAGATTCTATATGCTTTAAGGTAGAATCTCATATTGTAACTTTTGTTAAGTTTCAATTTCTGGAACCATATTTCCGGAACATACTTTTGGAATCTCTTTCCAAGTTTAGTTCGGTGTTAGAGGTGTTGTGAATTTACTTAGTTTAACTTTGTTAAACTTATCCCTTTCTTTTTCTTAAGGAAACTATAGTTTCTTAACTAACATTAAAGGTTCCAAAGGAATTTTTAAAGTATAAAATTCACCCCCCTATTGTATATTGAGCATCTCATATTATATTTAGATCCTACAATTGGTATCAGAGGTTGGAAACCTCTTACTCTATACCATTCTCACATTTGGTATCAGAGCCAAGGTTACTGAAATACTTGTACTCACATACAAGTTTTTCTTGCTCACTTTCCATTCCGAACTTTTCTTATTCCGAACTTTGTTATAACGAATCTTTGCTACTAACAAGTTTGTGTGAAAAGTTATTTTTAGTATGACAGGAATTAATGTTGGATCTATTGACAATCTGAATCCTACAAGACCACCTATATTTGATGGTAATGATTATGAATACTGGAGAGACCGTATGAAGACATTTGTTATCAATACTGGGGTAGATAACTTTGTCATGCTTAATGGTGACTATAAAATTCCTGACAAGGAAGTCAGAACCTTTACTAACCAGGAAAAGCAAGAATATCAACTCAACTATAAGGTACGCAACACTTTACTATGTTCAATGACTAGAAATATATATAGCCAAATTTATTCTTGTTAAGCAGCTAATTGTATATGGAAGAAGTTAGAGGTTACACACTTTGGGACTTCTAAGGTGATTGAGACTAGAAGAGCTATGGTTAGAGCTGAATATCATGGCTTAAATTTTCCTTATGGAGAACCTATCTGTAAAGTTCAACAAAGATTTATGACTATCGTCAACAGTCTACAATCTATGGGAGAGAAAGGATTAGATGATGAAGCTCTTGTGGACAAGATAATTGACATTATGCCCAATGAGTGGGAATCCAAGAGAACAGCTATAGATGAGAATAGGAAGGTCACTCAAATTACTCATGATGAATTATTTGGAACTCTTCTACAACATGAAACTAGAATGAAGAGAGATGCAGACAACATCAAGAAAAAGAATGGAAATGGTACTGTTGCTTTTACTACAACTTCGAATCAGATGAAAGCTAAGACTCCTGAGAGAGTAACCAGATCCAAGTCTAAGAAAGTTATTTTCCAATCCGAATCTAGTGAGAGTGAAGTTTCAGAAAATGAATTAGCCAATCTTGCTCGAAGGATGAACAAGATAGCTGGACAGAGAAACTTTCAATCCAAGTATAAGAAGAAGGACAGGAAAGATAAGAAAGATGGAGAAGTAACTTGTTATGAATGCAAAAGAGCTGGACATATTAGACCTGATTGCCCTATGCTCAAAAAGAAAGAACGAAAGGAAAAACATTCAGACAGGAACAGAAATAAGTATTACAAAGCTAAAGCTAAGAAAGTTCTGAAAGCTAATGACACCTGGAGTGCCAGTGGTGGTGACTCTTCAGATGAATCTTCTGAATATGAATCTTCAGGACAAAAGAATCTTGGTCTTATAGCCAGATTACCTATTAATAATCATTGTCTTATGGCTAAGGTATGAAATGATGAATCATTGACCAATGTTTCTTTAAATTCTAATGATAGTAAGTATTATAACTCTTCTGATGAAGAATCATCTTCTGATGAGGAAAATACTTTACCTACTTATGAAGAAGTCTCTAGGTTTGCGGAACTTCTTGAGATTGAGAATTCCAAACTCAACAAGAAACTTGACAAGGAAAATTCTAGGAATTCTATTCCTACTAAAGGGATATCAGATCTTTCTAAAGATCTTGATATGAAAAATGCTGATTTTGAAAATATTTCAAAAAATCGTGAGGAAGTAAGTTCTGAGAAGAATAAACTTTCTAAAGAGTTAGAAAAAGTAATTTCTAAGAAAAATTTTTTCGAGCCTAACTCTAGTTCTAAAACTAATGATTTTGAGGATAAAAACTTGGTTGTAAAACTGAAGTCCGAAATTTTTTCCTTAAAGAAGTGTTTATCAAACTTTACCCATGGTAAAGAAAATTTTGATAATATGTATTCTCAAATACGAACTTTAAGAAATAAATCCGGATTTGGTTATACCCATGCAAAACCAGTTCTTAGTAACAATTATTTTGTTCCACAGAGTGCCCCATTTTGCACTAAATGTCAATGTGGTGGTCACTGGGCAAAAAATTGTTCCTTAAACAAAACCCAATCCTTAGGTTTTCACAAAGCTTATTTTTCTAAGAAAATGTGGGTTCCTAAAATTTTATTGTCTGGAAATCTCGGATCCAAACAAGTTTGGATTCCGAAAATCTAACTTTGTTCTTGATTTCAGGAAAATAAAGGAAGTTCCAGCAACAATATTTGGTACATGGATAGTGGATGTTCCCGGCACATGACTGGTAACAAAAGCTTTTTTGAAAAGATTATCAAAACGAAAGGAGGAAAGGTAACTTTCGGAGACAATGCTACGGGAGAGATTGTTGGTATTGGTAATATAGTTTTTCTTGGTAAAACTTTGATTTCAAATGTTCTTTTTGTTAAAGGTCTTAAGCACAACCTCATTAGCATAAGTCAGTTATGTGATGAAGGTTACCTTGTGAATTTTAGGAATGATAAATGATTAGTTCACAATTCCAAGGAAGAATTTATTCTCTCAGCCAATAGGCAAGAGAATGTCTACACTTTGAACCTAGAAGACCTAAGAAGCCAAGATTTACCTTGCTTAAGTGCAATGGAAGATCATTCTTGGTTATGGCATAGAAGACTAGGACACTGTAATCTTAGAAACCTATGTAAACTCTCTAAGAAGAAACTTTTTAAGGATCTACCGGAGCTTAGATTTGATTCTTCTAAAGTTTGTGATCCTTGTCAATATGGCAAGCAACATAAATCTAGTTTTAAGTCAATCGGTGAAGTCTCAACAACCGATGCATTACAGTTGGTGCACATGGATCTTTTTGGTCCAACACAAACTGGAAGTATTGGAGGCAAATACTATGTGTTTGTTCTAGTTGATGATTACACTAGATTTACTTGGGTCTATTTTCTAGCAAAGAAATCTGAAGCTTCTTCTTATTTCAAAAGTTTTAGAGCTCATGTTATAAATGAGAAAAACCTTCCATTGAAAACTATTCATAGTGATCATGGAGGAGAATTTCAAAATTCTGATTTTGAAACTTTTTGTAGTAAGAAAGGTATTACTCACAATTTTTCAGCACCTAGAACTCCTCAACAGAATGGTGTAGTTGAAAGAAGAAATATAATTCTTCAAGAGATAACTAGAACCATGTTTAGTTAATATTCTATTGCTAGAAATTTCTGGGCTGCAGCTGTAAGTTCTGCTTGTTATACTATAAATCGTGTTTTGATTAGACCTTTTCTTTATAAAACTCCTTATGAGTTATGGAATGGTAGAAAACCTAGACTTTCCTACTTCAAGGTTTTTGGTTGCAAAGTATTCATTTTGAATACTAAAGATAACTTACATAAATTCGCACCAAAATAAGATGAAGGGATTTTCATAGGTTATTCCACAACCTCTAAGGCTTATAGAGTTTTTAATAAAAACACTTGTACTGTTGAGGAAACAGTACATGTAAAATTTGATGAGTCAGATCCTTTTGTTTTTAAACCATCCCAACTTACATCTTCAGATGTGTTTTCAAAAACTGATTATCAACCTTTGATAGAAGAACCTTCTGAGAAGGAAATTGTTCTAGAAGATACTTCTGAAACATTTACCCCAGAAGATTTTCTACAATATGTTGATGAACAGGTTTTACAAAACCCAAATCAGGTGTTTCTTAAGAATCATCCTAGTGATAGTATCATTGGTGATGTAAATCAACCTGTAAGGACTAGAAGTTCCTTAAGAAATGAAGTAGAACATCTATCATTTATTTCCCAATTAGAACCTAAAAGCACTGATGAAGCTTTAGGTGATGATGATTGGATCAAAGCAATGCAAGATGAACTAAATGAATTCGAAAGGAATAAAGTATGGACCTTGGTTGAAAGACCTAAGGAAACTTATGTTATTGGAGTAAAATGGGTTTTCAGAAATAAATGTGATGAAAATGGAATCATTGTTAGAAATAAAGCTAGACTTGTTGCTAAAGGCTATAATAAGCAAGAAGGAATATACTATGAAGAAACCTATGCTCCAGTAGCTAGACTTGAATATATCCGTATTCTACTTGCCTTTGCAGCATTCTTTAATTTCAAACTTTATCAAATGGATGTGAAATGTGCTTTTGTTAAAGGTTATGTTCAAGAGGAAGTCTTTGTTGAACAACCACCTGGATTTGAAGATACAAAACATCCTGATCATGTTTTTAGACTTACCAAAGCTTTGTATGGCCTTAAACAAGCCCCACGAGCATGGTATGATAGACTCACTGGATTTTTGCTTCAAAATAACTATGTTAAGGGAAATGCCTTTCCAACCCTTTTTATAAAGAAAGATAAGAAAAATGTTTTGATTGTTCAAATCTATGTTGATGACATTATATTTGGTTCAACTAAGCAATATTTGACTGACTCTTTTTCTAGTCTAATGAAATCTGAGTTTGAAATGAGTATGATGGGTGAGTTAACATTTTTCCTTGGTTTTCAAATTTCTCAAAAACCAGAAGGAACCTACATATCTCAACATAAGTATATTAAAGATCTTCTTAAAAAGTATGGTTATGACAACACTAAGAGTATAAGTACTCCTATTGGTACCTCAAACTCTTTAGATCTTGATGAAGCTGGGAAACCAGTAGATCAAACATCTTTTAGAGGTATGATTGGAAGTCTACTTTACTTAACAGCTAGTCGACCTGACATAATGTTTTCAGTATGCTTATGTGCAAGATATCAATCCAATCCTAAGGAATCTCACTTAAAGGCAGTTAAAAGAATTTTTCGCTACCTTAAGGGAACCATGGATCTAGGATTATTTTATACTTCTATAAATTATTTTGTTCTAAAAAGCTTTTCTAATGCTGACTTTGGTGGATGTAGAATGGATAGAAAGAGTACATCCGGAACTTGTCATTTCTTAGGAGATTCATTAGTTTCTTGGTCCTGCAAGAAGAAACATTCTTTAGCACTCTCCACTGCTGAAGCTGAATATGTAGCAGCTGGAAGTTGTTGTGCACAAGTGTTGTGGATGCAACACACACTCACAGACTATGGCTTGAGTTTTACTAAAACTCAAATTTTGTGGGATAACACAAGTGCCATTGCCCTAAGTAAAAACCCTGCACATCACTCTCGCGCAAAACACATAGATATTAGGCATCACTTTCTTAGGGATCACACACTTAAAGGAGCAATAATTCTTCAGTTTATCGGAACGCAAGATAAACTTGATGATATATTCACAATGTCTTTGCCTTCTGATAGATTTGAATATATTAAACAGAAGTTAGGAATGATAACCGTAAGGTAATATTTCTCAAGTAACTTTCTATTGAAAAAGTCTCCTTACAGTAATAAACTCCTTTTCATAGGGGGAGTACATTTGATTGTTTGTTTAAACAAAGTTTTTCAAAATTTGTTTTTAAACTTTTCGGAATAAAGATTTCCGGAATGAAAACTTCCGGAATGAAAATTTTCTAGAATGGATATTTTCATACAGAATACTTCTGGAATGGAAGTATTCGTATTGGAAATTTCCAGAATGAAAAACTTTCGTACTGGTATTTTCATAACGGAACTTTCGTACTGAATCTTCCATAACAATGTTTTTTTTCTTTTTCGTATTGAGTTTTTCGTATTAAGTTTTTCGAATTGAGTTTTTCGTATTGAGTTTTTCGTATTGTGTTTTTAGAATTGAGTTTTTCGAATTGAGTTTTTCGTATTGAGTTTTTCGTATTGAGTTTTTAGAATTGAGTTTTTCGTATTGAGTTTTTCGTATTGAGTTTTTCGTATTGAGTTTTTTGTTTTTTTATTATTGAGTTTTTCGTAATCATCTTTATATTACCCATTACGAACAACATTCCTAAAGCTAATCCGAAAGGTATGATTTCATTACTGAAGTTTTCGTAATCATATTTTACTTGCTGGCAGTTTCTTATATTTTGTTTTCGGTTTTTAGTTTTCTTAAATCCTTGTTTTAATAAAACCTCAAAAAGATCGGATTCAAGCTCTCAACCGTCAGATCTGATCGCAGCTCATTCCAACCGTTAGATCAATCGTGGAAGGTGAACCATCATCCCATTTCATATAAAAAGGGGACCATATTTTCTCGTCCCACATCGATTTCAAGCTTTCGCGTGCTGAAGCTCTGACTCTCCGATTTAAGGCCGTTCCGAACCACAGTTTTCTCCGCTCCGAACTTCAGTCTTCTCTGTTCCGAATATCTCAGAAGACTTCAGATCCGAATGTCTGCAGAGTTAGATTCTCAAGAAATGTCTTCAACCAAGCCTATATCTCAGTGGTTAATATAGAGAGAAAGGTTAGTTCATCCGACTTTCTTCAGAAACTACGATTCTGTCATTTCAAAGAATATCAAGTTAAATGGCTGGGAAGATGTTGCGGTATCAAAAACCGACAACCAAGATGAAGTGTACTCAGATTTGCTTGTTGAGTTTTATGAGTCAGTTGCTTTCTTTGAGGAAGATAATAGAGAAAAATTTTCATTCAAATCATATGGCAAGACATATAAGCTTTCTTACACCAAGGCTACAAGCTTGGTAGGGTTATCTTATGAAGGTGAAGCTGAGTTTATTTCTCACGTATTTCTAGACTCCATGGGTAGCTTCAACAAGGAAAAAGCCTTAGAAACTCTCGGAGTGGATGATGACAAGGCTCCGAAAATTGTAAGCCTATCTACAAACTTCCGGATTCTGGAGTTATGGGTGCAAGGGCTTATCGTACCGAGAAAAGGTGATAAGGATAGCTTGAAGAAGAGTGAGATATATTTCTTAGATTTCTTGATAAATCTAAGAAAGTTTAACTTGATGAAGCATATTCTTCTTAATATTGAGAATTTGAAGAAGGGGAATCTGAGAGCTCAGATTATCATGTACCCAGCAATATTATCAAAGATCATAGTTAGGTGCCTAGAATCTTTCAAGGTAGCTTGCAGTTCTAAACCGAAAGTTTGCAAGATAATGTTGCTTAGTGATAGCATGCTTAAAAGGATGAATATAGCTTTTGACAAGAAGTCTGGGAAGTTTATTGATCTACCTCCTCAAGTAGAAGTGACTCCGAAATCTGCTGATCCGGAATCATCCAAGCCGGTAAGGAAGAGAAAACTGAAAGAAGTGGTAGTCGAAGCCGTGGAACCTAAGTCTAAGGAAGTCCACTCCGCACCACCAAAGCCTAAGAAGAAGAAGACCTATCCTGATTAAGTCATTACAAAGTGGAGAGCTGACAAAGAGAAGAGGAAAGAAGGGGATCCGCAGTTCGGATTGGATCCTGCGGAGGCTAAAGCTTTGAAGGAAAAAGCTGCTGATGAGCTTGAGAAACAAGCTAAGGAAAAGAAGCTTAAGAAGAAAATGTCAGAAGCTGAGGCAGTCCAAGCGTTGTTGATGTTCAATGAAATGGTTTCAGCAACAATTCCTATTCCGAGAACTTTCCCCCTGGAATCTCTACCTGAGACTCCAGGAAGAAATCCTGTTGCTCCGGAAGAGGCTGTTGCCACAAATACTGAGGAAGAAGAGCAAGTGGAACAAGTTGAAGAGGCTGCTGAAGGAAGTGGTGAGACATGAGATGTGCTAAAACAAGTTTATGTGTACAAGGGAACTCCTTCGGAACACTTATCACTCCGGACTTCAGAAGCTGAATCTTCGAAGCTTGTCACTCCTGCGATGGAAGAAGAGAAAGGAGAAGAAGAAGTTGCCTATCATGGAGAAGAATAACAACTTTTACAAGATATTGCTAAGATGGGAAACGTAGATGTTGGTGTTCAAGAAGTTGCTGATGAGGAAGATTTGGTTGTTCATGTTTCTGACAGTGAAAAGAAAACTCCGGAACAGGATTCTATTCCGGAAAAAGATAAGGGAAAGAAAATTCTTACCGAGACTCCGAGCTCAGTAGTAAGAAAGAGGAAGGAAGCTGGTAGTTCTTCTAAGAGGAAATTGGAGCTTATTGAGGAAGAAAATTATCCGAGCAAGATTTCAGATTCGGGGTCATCTTCGTTGGGGCATGATTTTGTTGTTCAGTCTTTGAAGAAGTTGGTAGGAACCATTCCGACCTTCTCAAGCATTGATTCACGATGCCAGATGCTCCAACATGCGTTGAATCCGAAAACCGACTCCGTATCGATGGTTATGGATAAGTGTGTTGAGATTGAAGCTCAGTTCAAAACATTCTTTGTTGGTTACGAAGCTCATAAAAGATCTTGTAAGAGGATGACAAGCTGGTCGAAGAAGAATGTGGAAGAGATGAGGTTGCTTGATGAGTTTCAAGATAATGTTAAGGATGCCTTTGAGACCGAAGACAAGAAGATTAATGAGCTTACTGCATCCTTCGAAGAGAAATTGACAGAGGAAAAGAACTTTCGGATTCAGGCAGTGAGAGATCTGAATGGAAAGCTCAATTCCGTTAATAAAAGTTGGAAATTTGAAAGGGATTATCGTATCGAGTTTGAAGAAAGGATGAAGGCTCAGGAAGAAAAGATGAAAGCTCAGGAAGAAAAGTTGAAGGCTCAGGAAGAAAGAATTGAAGCTCAGTCAGCAAGAATAGTCGTCTTAGAGAAGCAAGCAGAGGAAGATCACAAAGACTTAAAGAAGATCAAGACGATTCTTAAGGGGCTAATGTCGAAGGAGAAAGATCCGAAATAACCAATCCGATCTTTTTGTTGTATTCTTTTTTTTGACGAGATTCTAATTTTAATGAAAGTCGTACTTGTTGTTTCTATTGTTGTCATTACTAATTTTTCAGGTACTTTGTTACGTTTTTCCATTCCCTCCAATTATTTTTGAAAATCACAAAGGGGGAGAAGGAAAAGATCCTTAAGAAAAAGAGGAACTCTAATAAGAGTTTATCAAAGGGGGAGAAAGAAAAATACCCAAGGAAAAAGAATTCTAATAAGAGTTTGTTTAAGGGGGAGTTTTTCTTAAAGAAGACCTTCTTATGAAACATCACTCTGGAAATATGAATACGATCCTTAGAGTTTCAAAGCCTAAGAGGGAGTTAGTCGTATTAATCTATATCCTTAAACTGAGGGAGATAAGCTTTAATGTGTTTCTTTCTTCTTGGAATAGCTTTTTCGTAAGGATGTTTGTGCTTTACAAAAAGGGGGAGATTGTTGAGTCAATAAGGTTTTCCTTATGACTTTTCCATTCCTTCTTGTTTTGAAAATCACAAACACCTTATCTTTAAGGAAAATTGCTTTCTTAAGGAAAATTGCTTTTATAAGAAAAATTGCTTTCTTAAGGAAAATCGCTTTTATAAGAAAAATTATCCTTATCATATTTTCATTCATATTTTTCTTAAGTATGAGTTTCGGAATCATTTTCTCGGAATCCTTGAAACTTTGATATAAAGCATTCTGTTTTAGGGTTCGGATTCTGGACAAGAACTATAAGGAAGTTTCATTCTGAATTCCGGATATGAACTCTGACTAAGTTCTATTCCAGAATCAGGATACGAATTCTGAAGAAGAATTATCATTACGAATTCTAATGAAGAAATCCCATTCCGAATTCTCATTACGAATTCAGAAGAAAAATTCTCTTTACGAATTCCAATGAAGAATTCTCATTACGAATTCTAATGAAGAAATCTCATTCCGAAATCTCATTACGAATTCTGATAATGATTTCTCATTACGAATTCTGATGACGAATTCTTATTACGAATTATAATGAAGAAATCTCATTCAGAATTCTCATTACGAATTCTGATGATGAATTCTCATTACGAATTCTGATGATGAATTCTCATTACGAATTCTGATGATGAATTCTCTTTACGAATTCTGATGATGAATTCTCATTACGAATTCTGATGATGAATTCTCATTTCGATTTCTGATGACGAATTCCTATTCCGAATTCTCATTCCGAATTCACCTGTTAAACAGAATCTGATTATCATTGTTTTATACACTCTGAATTTATTCATTCCGAACCTTCACTCCGAAGTTTCTATTCCGAACCTTTATGTTAGAGTTTAAAACGATGTCGTACTTTCTGTTACACTCACTTTGTTATAAAACGATGTCGTCCATTTTGTTATAAACTAACCGTTGTCTAAGTGACACGTGTACAGGTCCCTCCGATCTTTAAGGAAAATATGACTGTTGGAGAGGAGCCGACCTTACCTATAAATAGGAGCTCATTTGAAAGAGCTCGATGCTGATGGAAAATAGCTGATTGCTGAAAAAGTACATATATGCTGTTGAAGTGATTTCTAGAGAGAGAGTCTCTTATTAACTATCAAAGCTTCGTGCGACTCCGAATGTTGGTGATTACATTCGAGGGCGTCCGGGGATAGGAATACAGAGGTGCCGACTACCTTAAATATCGAAGGCTTTCTTGCTGAGAAAGACAGAGGTTGCCAACTACCTTGAAGTTGAGGGCTTGCGGGGATAGCAAGACAGAGACTCCGATCTTCGTATCGAGGGCTTACCCTGGTGTGGGTAAGACAGACTTGCTTGAAAGTATAAATCAAGGGACCTTTATCCAAGGTTGTTGGATACCCTTCTCTTTGGGTTAAAAGACTATTATCTTGTTACTAGTAGTTTTACTACTTGTCTTTATTCCGCTGCAATTTGTATCTTAAGGAAAGTATAACTTTCTTATACTTCCTTACCTACTCTGATTCATTTTGATTCTATACGCTTTAAGATAGAATCTTATATTGTAACTTTTGTTAAGTTTCAATTTCCGGAACCATATTTCCGGAACCTACTTTTGGAATCTCTTTCCAAGTTTAGTTCGGTGTTAGAGGTGTTGTGAATTTACTTAGTTTAACTTTGTTAAACTTAGCCCTTTCCTTTTCTTAAGGAAACTATAGTTTCTTAACTAACTTTAAAGGTTCCAAAGGAATTTTTAAAGTATACAATTCACCCCCCCTTTTGTATATTGAGCATCTCATATTATATTTCGATCCTACAAAACATCCACTACATATTTTATAACCATATAATTATAACTAAATTCAAATTTTTTAAAAAATTAAAAAATTTATTTCAATGATAATACCATTTTATATATCATTTCGCTCTATTAGAAAATGAAATCATTTCTTATGCATACATTTGAACTATCATTTCTGTGAAGTGACATGATTCATTTTTATCACCTCCTTACATAAATAGTAAGGTGTATGGATTTAATGACTAATTATGATAGTTAGGATATAATTATTGTTCTAGAGATTTAATTTATTATAAGAACCCCATATCTAGTAACCTAAAGTTAGTGATTACATAATTACATTGATATTAATTATATGGAATCAATTCTTGAAGGACTGAATAGATTAGTAGTTTTGGAAACCAAGATACATAAATAGAACCATAATTTAATTAATAATTATTCATTGAATATAAAAAAGAAATTTAATTTTCATCATTGAACTCTTTCAATCATTTCATCAATAGATCCTAGGAATAAGAGAGAAAATAAAAGGGTTATCTCTGAAGCTCAGTAAATGTTACATTCAACGAGATATATATTGAATCAATATTTTACATTTAATATAGAATAATAAATTACAAAACAAACATTCCATTTAATCAATAAATATTTCTTTCATGACATGATAAAGCATATACCTTTTATAAATTTAAATAATTTTAACCATATTCCATCTCGTTAGCAACTTGTTCCCATATCTGAATCCACAGATAATATCATAATGAAAATCACATGAATAAACAATAATTGAGTTATTTCTAAAGGAAATCAATAATTTTGGCGAGCATGACCTCAAATATCATGGTATATATACTTTAAAAAACATTCAATATAATTTTTAATCATTATGATTAAAACCCATTTAACATAGACAAATTATTCATCTTTTGAGACAACTATTACATCGAGGAGATATCTATTCCCGATCCCCACACATATCTTCATTTCTAGACCATTCCCCATATATCTAAATAATTATTTCAATTCATGAATCAATATTAATTATTATAAAATATCCATATTGAGGAAAAGAAAAAGATTTAACATTATGTCATTGTTATTCAAAATAAATTTGAAGTGATCACAATATATAAACATGATATACATCATAAAAATAATCAAATACATGATACAATTAATATGTATATTTAAGATAATTTATGACCCTGAATAAATAAAAGTGTATTTATATACATAATAGTAATGTAATTACTTCCATAATATTAAAACGTTCCTTAATGAAGCAAAATAAATTCGGAGTCTTATACCTCACACTTCTATTTAGTTGTGCATAAATTAACTTTATATATAATTGTTTAAATATTTTTATTAATTTAATTAGAACCATATTCATATTTAATATTTCGTATGTTATCCTTTTGTAATATATTAGTATCCATTCATTAAAAATATTTTATTATATTCATTGTTTCTCAATATAATTACGTTGTCTTCTTATGAATGTTTTGTCTTGAATATCATAGTAATTTTTAATTGGATATAGGTTTAATATATCTTAAATGATATTAATTTTATATATATAATATTTAATCATTAAAAATAGTTTTGTAATCATTATTTAATGTTGAACATGTAATATGAATCGTATCACTCCATGTTGATGGTTGGTCATGTGTTTGAACATGCGATGATATCATTCCATTTATGGGTGGAATGGTAAAAATGTGGGTAAAATATTAATTAAAGAAAACAAATATCATGTAATATATTTCATATATTTTTAAAATATCATACATTATTCCATTAACATAAAGTAGTTATGAAATACAAATTACACCACTATGTGAGGACGGTATGCCATACATATGCACTCGGTGTTGATTTTTTTTCAGGAGATGAATAAATGTTGAAAATTGGTTTTTTTATACTCATAATAACATATAAGAATATATAGTATAATTTTTTTTATTTCAATAAAATTATTATGTGTATGTAGGAGAAGAATGAATTTTGAATGTGTTAGTAAAGACAATTACCTCTTCCAATAATGTTCTCCTTTATAAATTTACTGAAGGGTCATAGGGTAAGTATTTTGGATCGAAATTAACCTTAAGACCATATATAAGGATGTTTATATGATAATATTTTAGGGTTTTTTCAGTCAATATAACTCAAAGTGGTGTAAAAAAGTGATGGAAGGAGTTCTCTTTTATAAATGAGGTGATGGACACTTTTAGAAACTTTGAAAATATTAAATTAATATAAATTTGTTTTCAATTAAAAATTGTTATAAAACGATATATTTATAATAAAATATCATTACATATTGAAATGATATCATAATATATTATTTGGAAATGTTTTGGTCACATCCATATCCATATATTTTGGTTCTTACCCTTATTTATTACATTTAACTCTTACTACGACTACCCGGATTTTTAATATTAAGGGTCAATATTGTTACTATAAAATTAAAAACGTCACAAAAATAGACAATTGATGAGATTTTGAACCTTATCATTTTTTTTTCTGAATCTGATATTTTTACGAGTATTATATATTTTTTGAAAAATATTATTTATTTTTAAATATAAATAATGTCTATTTTTTAAAAAATTCATTACATTGACTTTTAAAAATATCACTAAAAAAATATTTCTTTAGATAAACTCTTTAAATACATTCCTAAAATATCAAGGCATCATATAAAATTGTGGGATTATATTAATTATCTTAATTTATAAATATTTTAATATTTTTAATAATATTTATATGACATTTCCATTAATAAAATAATTACTATATCACCGTTGTGAAATTATTTAAGGTAATTATTTATTACCAAAATTTAAAAATAAAATACTATAATAAATATAATATAATCATATTTCAAAATAATAATTATAGTAGAATAAACATTTGGTATAACACCATATTAAAACTAGTTTTCTTATTAAAAACATTACTGTGAAAAGTTTGAATTTTCGTAAAATAAAATACGACAAAGAGATTAAATACCTAAAAGTCACTCCAAGAAGTAAGAAATTAATCCCTAAGATTTTTATGGTTGGCAATTTCTCATAAATTAAAATTATTACAATATATAGGGAAAATTTATAATACTTACCTAATTATATTTACTCTTAATTACATGATTTATCCTTAATTGTGGTAACAAAAATTACAAAATATACTATTCATAATAAAAAAAAATGAGGGCCATTTAATTAATTTTTAACTCCTAAATCGAAATATTGTATCCAATATTCAAAATACATAGCACACATGGGGTTAAAATTCATTTGAATTTAATCACGTAGTTTTGGAGAATAATAAGGGGTTTCAAGTGAATATATTCAAAAGTCTAAACTATTTTACCACAAAATTCAACTTGAAATAACTTCCAATAACCATAATTAGACTAATATATGTATAATTTATTTAATGTTACCTAAAAAAATAAAAAATATACTATATCATTATAAATTATTTAGATGAAATGTCAGTTTAATATTAAAATTCCGTATTTCTAAGTATTTATCAAAAAATAAAACTTATCATTAAAATATTAAAAAATAACCATATGAAAATTTTGAAATTATTCATTTAAAATGGAGATATTTTTTCTAATAATATATGTACGAGTGTAATAATTTAGTTTCAAAAAAAGTTAACCATCAATATGTGGAAGACTTCCTTTAGAAAACTATATCTTTTTATGCACAAAAGAATATTTATTTTTATACCATGTCTAGAAAACACATTTGATTAATGTGAAACATTATATTAAATATATTATATATTGATTTCACTAATATACATTAAAATTTTTATACCATATTTTCATAATTTAGTTAATCCTATTCATACCCTAAATTATAATAGCAAGGTTATAACAGTGATATATAAATAATAATATTAAGTTGTTCAATTAAGATGAATGTTGTGTGCAACAAAAGCTATAGAAGAAACTAAATTGATTTAAGAAGATACATACCATAAAATATTTTTTATATATTATTATGTCATTCCAAATAATTCATTTTGAACATTTCTTGGATTGTTACCTTCTAAAGAGATGAGGTTGTTTCTTCTTCATAACATCCTGAAGTTTATACAATGCTTCTTATATTTAATGGTTTCAAAAAAAATAATTTCCAGTCTCGTCATCCAAATATTATACACATTATTAGTAGTTTCAAGGAGATGTATATGATCTTCATAATAAGTCATATCAGGTTCATATTCTATTTATTCATAAGTGATTTCATGTGTCGTTTATATAATGTACTTTCTTAGTAATGATATGTGGGATACATAATAAACATTAGGGAGACTCAGTGGAATTTATAATCAACAAACTACAGATATAATTATTTCTATAATTTCATATGGTTTATATACTTTTGGATCATTTCCCTTTCTTGTTAAACCTTATGAAACCCTTCCATTGAGATAGTTTTAAAATGACATGATCTCCAACTTGAAATTTAAAATCCTTTCATTGGGTTTTGTCCTAATACTTTTTCCTACAATGATCTTATTTTAATATAAGACTGAATAATATTTAAAACTGTCACAGTCTCTTAAATAAGATCTGGTAAAAAATGATTCCTTTCACTAACATCATCCAAACAAGTTCTTTTAAGATAAATTCTTCCATATAATGCTTCACACAATGTCACATTAATACAGGAATGGAAACTATTATTGAAAGAAAATTATACCAAAGGTAAATATCAATCATGGATGCCGTGAAATTAATGTGATCACAATCTCAACATTTCCTATAATGTTTGAATAATCATTTCATCCATCCACTCAGTATTAGGATGGTAAGAAGTTCTCAAATTAAGTATACTTTCTACTGAATTATAAATACTCTTTATGAATTTTGATGTAAACCGGGGATCTCAATCATACATAATCGATAGATGTGCACCATGAAGTATCAAGAAATCAATAATATAGATTCTTGGTAGGAGTTTAATAGGTAAGTCCTCTCTTATGAAAAAATGTGGTTATTTTGTAAGGAGATAAACAATAACCCATATCACCTCATTCTTTTTTGGTGTACTGGGTAGTCCTATAAAAAATTTATGTCTTATATTATGCCATTTCAACACATGTATAGTAATAGGTTGAATGAATCTTTAAGGATGTTGTCTCTCAATCATCAATTTTAAAAAAACCAAATATCATAAAACAGACATAGAAATATCCCACTTCATATTATCCAACCAAAAAAGTTCCCCTAGATTCATATACATCCCGTCTCTACCAAGGTGTATTGAAAAATCTGAGCTATAAGGATAATTAAATATTTCCTTTTATAGATCAGGAATTTATGGAACACAAAAAATATTCCCATATTTTTGAACACCATGTTCCTAATTTTTTTTAAAAAAATTTCCACCATTAAAAAATATAATTATATTACAATAATATTAATCATCAAATATATATATTTCTATATTTTTCAATAAAAATGGATCTTCAATAATTTTAATAATAACTAGTGTCTTTCATTCCATAAGAAATTTCCATATCCATATTTACTAAATCCATAATGATAAGATCTTTCACAATACTCATTTGGGTCAAAAATACCTGATAGTTCTGTCTATATTCATCTTCTACCATCTCTTTGGTGGTAGTGTATAATGAAATTATAATCATTTAGTAACTGTGACCATCATCATTTCCTTTTTTGCAGTTATTTATTTGAGAATATGAATTTCAAACTCTTATGATATGTATATATATCAGATATTTCACTATAGAGATTGTGTCTCAATATCATTTGGAAAAGGATTATAGATACTAACTCCAGATCATGAGTTAGAGAATTTTTTTTCATGAGTCTACAAATTGATTTTTTCATATTCATTAAATTTATCATTTTTAAAAAGGACATAACTCATTACATTATTTGATACATTAATTTTTTATCCGAAATCAATCATTTTATGATGGTTTTTTTCAAAATTGGATCATCGATTAATATTCTATAGAATTGTTCAAAACAATATTCATATTGATTTTCCATACAAAATATCCCCGTAACGTGTGAGCTTGGTTAACAAGTTTTCCAATCAAAAAAATTCTGAATAGACCTCTGATGGTGACCTTCAAAATTAATGAATCCACATTCCTCGGTTTTGTTCATTGGTGTAGGTTGTTCTTCAACTACATTTTTTTAATTGGATTAATTGAGATTCCCTCATTAGGGAAAATATGTCCATGAAAATATATTTTCCACAACCAACAATAACACTTTCAAATTATATAATCTAATATTTGTCTTTTTAAGAGTCTCAAGATTGATCTAAAAATTATTCTCATAGTCCTTATAGACATTAGAATACACAATGATATTATCAATAAATACCAAAAAAAGATATCATCATATTACTTGATTAATCTTTTCTTTAAATACATGAAAATTTAGGGCCAATTACTGATTACAAATGGAATTACTATAAATTCACAATGTCAATTCCTCATTTTAATATCTTATTTGTAATAAATTTATTAATTTTTCATAAACACTGATACATATGTTAGAGGTTAAAGATAGAAAATATTTTTTCTCCATGAATATGATCGAATAATTCATCAATGCGAGGTTTATGATAATTTTTATTCATTGTAATATCATTCAATTCCCTATAATCAATACACACCTTCATGAATATATATTTATTCTTATGGAAGAGAACGTAGGATGCACATTTTGATGCACTAGGGAGAAAAAGACCCATACCACTTGACTCTTAATGTTGTTTCTTAATCTCTAATAATTCCAATGTTTTCATTCTATATAGAGTAATTGATACTGTTCTTTTATCAGTGATAAACTCAATGTAATATTTTGTGTCACACTCTAGGGGGTGTCCAGGTATTTCCTAAAAAACATCAATCTATTCCTATAAAATAGGTACATCATCAATTTCAAGATCACATTATTCGTTAATATATTTTATTTTATATTCTTCCTAAGTAATTTTATAAAATATAGGTATTGGGTATGGTTCTAAATGTGGAATTGATTATGATTTTTCTTCTCTAATGACATGGAATGACTCTTCTTCCTCACAGATAATGATTTCCTTCTCAATGCAATAAATTTCACATCAAATTTTTAAATCCTATCCAAATCAATAAATATATAAAATTAAAACACAGGTATGATGATATGGTGATCTGATAATGCATTTTATGTGTAATAATGTGGACTTCGCAATTTTTTTTAAAAAAACAAGAAATCCTATATGAGTTTAGTTTGACAAAACCCTTACTAAATCAATATGAAAATTTATTCTTTTCATGTAAAATTGTTAGATATAAGAGTGTTTGATGGTCCAATATTTAATAAATAATTTTAAAAATTTTGGGATAGGATTAATTTACCTACGACAATATTATTAGTCAATTATACTTCAATTGTAGAGATTTCATACGCATGGAATTCTCCCCTCAGCATATTCATTGTTAGATTCCATTGAATCTTGGGACATTGGTTTGAATAATTTCCAGTTTAATTTATTAATGAAATAATAGATTTTATTAGTTAGTTTCATATTAGACTCATGAGATAGATGAACCTTCCCACCACACTTGTAACATACTCATGTTTCCTTCATACATTCCCCCATAAGTTTCTTTCAAAATTTTCCAAAATATTGAAAATATTCCATTCCATTATTCTTCTTTGGTGGTTTTCCTTTATCATGAATCTCATCTAACTTTTTCTTCTCTTAATTAAATTTGAATTTATTGGATCATGAAGATTCATTCCTTGGTTTGATGGTACATAGTACTATTTTTTCAAATGGTGAAAACGAATGAGAAACTAGTGCCCTTCAGTGATCTGTATTTATGTATTCATATAAATGATCAATATTTATCATTGTATTTGGTATATAATTCACAAAAATATTGGACTGTCTTGTAAATTTTTTCTCATATTCTATAATTAATTCTTCATTATTTTGATTTAAGATAATAAAATTTATCTTCATTCCTATTATATGTTTGCGAGGGAAGTATTTATCAAAGAACATTACATTAACATATATCCACTAGATATGTTATATTTATTATTATTAAATATTAATTTTGGATTAATAACCACCATTGATCAATATCTTCCAAGAAAATACACAACAATCATAACCTTTTAAATTTTATTACTTCACAATGATTGATATATTTTCTCAAGATATGTAATCCATTTCACATTTAACACGGTATTATTTTACCAATAAATGATAGGGAATAAATTCACATGAAGTGATATTATATAATATAATCTCATTATAGAATAACACATATCCCAGTTTAAAAATGTTTATTTGTCATAAACAGATTATACCTCCCAAATATTGTCTTGATTTTCTATGTCCTATAAATATCATTATATAATTTTCCATGGTAAAATGCCTCCATTGAATACAAGTATCGATACTATTTATTTTATTAAATTCCATTACTAAATAATGGAACATATTTAATTAGATCAAAATTACCATGAACCCTAAACCAAAGCATAAAATCCCAGTAATAGTAAAAATTGTCAAATACTATATGTCAATATCATAAAACTCATATTAAATATGTTTATTTTAATATATATTTCCTAGGGTCTCTACTAATATTTCTATATTAAAAACTATAATAGAACTATCTCTAGTAACCTAGTTTAGGTGGTTACTTCATTAAATTGATATTAAATATAATGAATTTAATCTCAAAAGACTGAGTAAATTTTTATTATTGGAGAATATAATAAACACAAAAAACCCATTTTAATTTTGTAATTAAAAATTGAACAAAAAAGGAAATTAATTTTCAACCTTAATCACCTTTGAAAATTTAGTATTCATATCTCTTAGAGAAAATAAAAAATGAATGGGTGAAAATTGATGACTAGTAAGGGTTATATACAATAGAAGCCATCATGAATCAATATTTCATAATTAATATTGCATGATATGAAACATAAGAAGCATTCCATTTAATCAGTATTTTTTAATCATGAGATGATACGTCATAAATGTCAGGACAATGTAAATAATTGGAAACAAATGGCGTTTAGTCAATAACTTGTGCCAATATGAATATATGGATAAAATCAATGTGAAAATCATATGGTTAAAAAATATAAATGTTATTATTGAAGGAATATATTACAATTGGATTCCATTATCTTAGAAATCATGGTATATATACTTGCATGACCTTGATAAAGACAATTTAATTATTATGTGTAAATCCCATTAAATTTGGAAAAAATTATTTGTCTCATGAGACTAATGATATATCGAGGGGATCTTTGTAACAAGACCCCACCGATGTATGAATGTACATATAATTAGTCAAATATAAAATTTTTCAATTGAATTCATAAATGGATATTGCTTATGAAAAAATAGACATATTTAGAAAATATATATATTTAACAATAATTTCCTTATTAATAAAAAAACATTCAATGTTATCACTCTATGTAAAAATGGATAATGGATTAGATAATAACAACATCGATTATAGAATAAATATGGATCTTCATGATAAATTATAATGATAAATAATTTAAAGGGTAATTATATACATAATATAAATGAAATTAGTAGCAAACTATTTAAATATACCTCAATGAACTGAAATTGAGATGATATCCCTTAACTTACAATTCCATTTAGTTGTGAATAATTTAACCTCAAACCTAATATTTAAAATAATTCTAATAAATTTATTTGAGAAACAGATTCATATTTATAATATATTATGTTGTCCTTTAATAATAGCATATCACTAATAATGTTTCATTTTTTTAATTATTTCGTGTGTTAATTTCATTTTTTCTTGTGCATTTTTTTCATGAATGTTCACTTTATTGTTTATTGGGAATAGATCAATCATATACGATTTATATTTATGTTATGAATATCATACTTAATTATTATATAGTGTTTTATCATCATTCTGGTATTAGGAATAGGGAAAATGTATCACATCGCGTCGTGGAAGATGTAGGTCATACATATTATAAAGGGTGAAAAGGTAAAAATGTGTATGATATATTACATATAGTGATAAAATAGAATATAATATATAGGATATGTATTTTTATCATTTATCACATTAAAACATCTAAATAATGTTGTGATGAAAAACAAATTACACCTTTTCATGGAGACGATAAGACCTATATTTGGGTGTATGGTGATTTTGTTTTACATAGAATGAATAAATGGAAGAATATGGAAATTTCATAAAAATAATAACATATAAGTATATATATTATATTTTTTTAGAAATTTTGAATTTTAAAAATACATGCAGAGGAAGTATAATAAGAAATAATTTTTAATGGGTCTGTAAAGACGAGTAGCTCTTTTACGAATGATCTCCTTTATAACTTCTCTTAGGGGACCTAGGGTAGGTATTTTTAAAGGAAAAAATCAAAAGGACATAAATAAGGATGTTTAGAAGAAAAATTTTCATATTTTGGTTGATATATATGACTAAAAATGGTGTAATGGTGTGATAGAACGAGCCACCATTATAATTTAGGTGAGGGGCACTTTTGAATCCCTCGAAATATTAAATTAATATAAATTAATTTAAAATTATAAATGTATCCAAAATTATTTATTTTAAAATAATATTTTTATCTGTCTAAATAACCTTATCAAAATAATTTAGACAAGTTTATTAACATTATCACCCTTATATTTGGTTTTTAATAGTTATTCAGTCTTGTTAACTCTTAATTTGAAAACATAGATTTTAATATTTTATGGTCAATAATGTTGAAATAAAATATCAAAGAACCCACAAATGGACCATTTAAGAAATTTTTAAAATTATCCAATTTTTCTGAATATAATATTTTATTTTTTTTAAACCATTTTGTAAAATATATATATTTTAAACTATCAATAATGTCAAATTTGACACTATTCATTACATAGAGTTTTAAAAATTCCACTCTAACTAGATATTTTTAAAAAAAAATTAATACATCCATAACAAGAAATTTTCATCTAAAAAATTATTGGGAGATATTATTTGTCTAAAATTATATTAATTTTAATATATTTATTCTCATTTAATTGATATTTCCATTAATAAAATAATGATAACATCAATGTTGTGCATGTTTTTAAGTTAATTATTTCTATACTAAAATGAAAAATTAAATTAATATTATAAATATATGTCCATTATAAATAAAAATATTATATTATTATCAAATATTTTTTAATTACATCATATTAAAAATGTTGTACTTATTAAAATCATTAGTGTGACCAATTTTAATTTTTTGAAAAAAAACAATATTAGGGTATTAAAAAAATCCAAGTGTCTCCAAGAGGTCATAAATTCATCCTAAATATGAATTTGGTCCTAAATAAATCATATAAAAAAATTAGGACAAGATTTAGTTTAATTTTATATTTAATATCGTAAATATTTTTACTCTTACACACATGATTTAACCATAACAAGGGTAAAAAAAATAACTAAATTTATAATTCATTGTGATAAAAAAAAATAAATGATTCACATTGAAATATTTTTTAAATATGGAATCAAAAAACTGATATTTTTCAAAATTAAATTCAATGAATTGCAAAAAATTAATTCAAAATTAATCTTGTTTTGGTAGGGGTAAATCATGATTTTAAATATAAAATGTTCCAAAGATTGAATAGATTTTTTTTTCAAAATTGAACAAGAGTTATATTTAAATTAACCTAATTTGATAAAAAATTTATAATTTATCTAATTATACTTTAATAACAATTTATAATATAATTTACGATTATAAAATCTCAATAAACAAACTCATTTTAATACTAAAATATAGTATTTTTTAGTATTAAAAAAATAAATATTACAATAAAAATAAAGAAAATTAACCACATCAATATTTAAAAAATTATTGTTATAAAAAATTATAATATATTTTAATATAAACATTTATCATGTTTCAAAATTTATTTTCAAAATTAGTACGCAATCTGAAGGTGGCAAAACTACCATTAGAAAAATAAATTTTGTTTGCATTTATGTGGATTTATTTTAATATCATGTATAAAATACATGTGATTAATGTAAAAATTATATTTAATATATTATATATTGTATTAATAAAAGTTAATTTTCATTTTATACCATATTTTCATAATTCATGAAATCAAGTTGATTCCCAAAATTCAAACAACTAGGTTATAACTATGACATTTGAATAATATTGTTCAGTTGTTCATTTATGCTGGGTGTTGAATGTACTGTATGCAATAAAAGAAAATAACTATATTGAAAAATAGACAAAATTTAAATTCTTGTGGTGTAATATTTATATTTTTACTTACTTTACTCCAATTCATTGATAAATTAAAACATCAGATGTGTGTACATAATAACTACAACCTCCATAAAGTGATGTAATTTGTATTTCTTTGGTAAATCATATATATTTTGACAAAAAATATATATAATAAATAAGTACAATATGTTTTAAATTATTATGATTCTAAATATTGGGAAACAATTACAATGGTGTATGGTCTGGAATCACGAAATTGAAACATGTATAAAAAATGAAACAGTTGACATAGAGACTATTTTTTTTGTGGAGAATTATTTATAAATATTTATATAATGTTATGAATTAATTATATTATGTTAGAGAATTATGAATATGTTTCAAATATATATTTATATTAAATATGAATATTTTATATGGTAGTTTAATGTGTGTGCAAAGAAGGACGAGATTTGAGATAAGGGTTTATGTTTCGATCTCATATTCTAGAGGGATTGGTTATGTTTAAATTTCAATTTTGGGAAATTATATGATGTTTATATATATAAAATAATATATTTTATCTTATTATTGATATTTTTTGTTTTTTATAATATTACTTCAGTATTTTATCTTTTTATCCCTAAAAATTAATGAAAGGATGCTCTACGAAAAATTGATCTGGTTTCTCTTCAGTTTGCCGTGAATATATTCCTCTATGTCCATGTTATTAAAAATGTCTTATATATGATTTAATACATAATTAATTGATTGATTAATGTATTTTATACCATCATATAATTTTTTTAAAAATTATTTAATCTAATCTTTGAAAATATTTTATATTGGACTCACATCCACAGTTGAATAAAAGTAGGAAATAATGGTTTTAAAAATTTAAAACATGGAATGATTATTTATCCATCATGTACTTTCATCATCATGATGATTTATCTATAATATTAAAATATTTTAAAAATAAAAAACAATAACCATTTATCTATGAATTTTTTTTTATAGTTACTAAAATAAAAGGATGTTTCTGTAATGGCCCAAACCTCTCCAGTACATTAATTTGTGAAAATGCGGTGTTAGAGGTGTTCTGGGAGGTTAAGGTGACTTGGGGTGCGTTTGGGTGAATCTTTTAAGGAAACTAATGGGCAGCAGCTTTCACACGGGCTGCACATGGTTTGTCTATACCGTGCGGCCATACCATGCGTTGTTAATGTTGGAGACAGTGGCTAATACATGGTTAGCAGACAGTTTTTCTAACCGTGCGGTCTAACCTTGCGAGGGGTGTTTAACGAGGTAGTAGCGACCACACGATTAGCGCACGGGTTGTCTAACCATGCGAGAAAACCATGCGGGCACTTAAATTAGATCCGAAAATTGTGGATCTCAACTTTTTTGCCTCTAACATGCTGGTTTAAGCTCTTAAGAGGCCAAAACACAGGATTTCCCACCCTTGAAGGTAGGAGAACATCTCTCTAGCGTTTTGGAGGCTATCTGAAGGCATCTCTAGGTGAATCAAACCAGTTCCTTGAGGTATGTGATCGTTGTTGTTTGGTTTCTTATATCTACTTAGATCTTCTTCTCCTCTTCTCTCGTTTTCTTAGATCTAAGCCTGTTATGGATAGATCTAAGTTTGTGGATGCCAAATATGATGATCTTTGGTCTTGATTTTTCTAGGAGAAGAGATCTAAGGTGGGTTTTTGGAGAATCGACCTGGGTTTCTTGAGGGTTCTTCAACCATCGTGGTTTTCGTCAAAAACCGTTGAGGTAGGGATTCGTTGCTTCTCCTTCTTTTATGTACAACTGTATTGTTATCATGTTTAATCCCACTAGATGAAAATGGAATTTAGCTAATAAATTTTTTGTACCGGATAAATAAATTATATCGATCGTATGTTATTGCCTCTTGTTTTTTATAGATAGTGTGATATTTATGATTGCTTTTCTTAGATGCCGTTCTTGATGGAAATCGGTAATGAACATAAACATGGATTAATAGATAATTGTTTGGATAATGATAAAGAGGCATGAGAATGAATATTGTTCTTGTTGTAATTTTATGTTAATCAAATTGGCATAGTATGCATGTTTAATCCATTTGTGATAACATATTGGTTAGGCTCCCGATGATGGAACCAATAGATTATAAATCTGTTAATTCAATATGGATTAAATAAATGATTTTTTTATTTTCTTGAAGGGATCTGAGTTACCCTCTTGTTTGTTATAGGGTCAAGATCCCAAGTGCTGTGATGATTGTTTTTCCTATTGCTTGAGTTGAGATGTGATCCTGGATGGGTCTTTTGATATGTGGGGGCATATAGGCCTTTTGGTTTTGGCAGCGGATGACGCCCAGATTGGCGAGATGCATCGATTTATGCATGTGGGTGTTAGGTAGGACACCGGGGATGATAGAGTGGGGTGGATCTGATTGTTGGATGCTTGCTGGTTCCATGGTTGTTTATCTACATTACTTTTCCCCACTGATCAAGGCAGCTGGTCTTGCTTACCCTTCTTCCGAAATAGGTGAAGATGAGTGGGGTATGCCACGTGCTTTCCTTTTTTAGCTTCTCCAGTGAGGATAAGTCTACGCTCTTTCTATAGGTGGCAAAGACTCGATGAGTAGTACATCTGCTCACCATGTTGATCCCCCTTGTGTTGGTAGCCACAGATTCATTTCTAGAATGACTATGAATATGGGAAAGTGTTCCTGTAATGAATTATTGATTAAATAGTGTTAACCCATGGGGTTGGAGTTCGTTGAAACATAATGATGAAGCTATAATTTTAAAGGGATAGTGGACTTTGGGTGTGATGCTAATGTAACTTAATGTGGAATTGATCATGATTAAATAATGTTTAAAGAATTAATTAACATATAGTGGAACTGATAAAAAGGGAATGAAGTAATCTAATAAATCTTTTTAAATGGTTGTGTACTTATAGGATACATAGTCTTAGAAGTGGCTACCCTGAGACCGAGAGACATTAGATTCAGTTGAGTCTAAGACTAGGTTATGCCCATAGTGTGGTTGTGAGTTATAGTATATTATTTACTTTTTGTGTTTCTATATGCTACTCCACCATGTTGGTAAGGTAAACTGACACTCCGGGGATTCTGATCCCTATGGGGGGTGTTTTCCCTAACATTTAGGTGGTAGGAAGAATGGATGACTACCCCCTTTGGCCCCGCTCCCTTCCCTTGGTAGATACTTGTGCTGATAAGCATAGAGGTTAGTTTTCCCCATGTATGTGGGTAGAGGTCAGTAATGGCTTGTGGTTATTCAGACACATATATTATAGATATAGTATCCAATGGACTACAATAGGTGTAACATGTATAGGCTGTGATTGCTTAAGGTTCCTTACTCGGTGTATCAGATGTAATGGCTTGAGGTATAACACCTGATGTATGATACACGTTATGCGAGCTGTGGTGGCTCCCAAAAACTACATGGTTAATTTTGATTGTGAGGATAGTGTAGTGCTATGCCCAGGTGTCTGCGAGCAAGCCTTTGTGTTGCACTAGGTGCATTGTGGTGCTTCGCATAGGTTTCTGCGGGAAAGACTTTTTGGAGAGGGATGCATAGGAAAACTGACGTTGGGGCAAAGCGGTAAACTAGTGGGGAAGTAGTAGAGGGGTACCCTTGATATTCTTTATTATATGATATATTACTATATGCTTTACATGGTGAGAGTATCCATGGTGAGGTTGGGAACTTAGTATACCTGTTTAGGTGACGAGTTAGTTTCACTTGTTTTTCACTGTGCTTTAGCATGAATTCTTTACGTTTTCACGAGAGGCTTTGGGGAGGATCCTTCTGAGTATACTTTTATACTGATCCTAGGTATATATAAACTATATTTTAGGTCACATGTAGCAGTTTGGATATCAATATGGTTTCTAATAAATTGAGGTTTCATGAGCTATTCGGGATTGTGGTTGCTGTTGTTTTTACTTTCTTATGGGTACATGTAGTTTTTCCCCTTTTAGTTGTTGTACTTTTTCATGAAATTTCATTTATGAACTTGGGTTTCTTTTATATTTCCAGTTTTGAGTTGGAGTTTATTGATGTCTCTCTTGAATCTCTCTTCCACATGTGTTTCCTTATAAGGTAATGCCTCCCATTCGTGTGTTACTATACCCTCATTGCTAGTCTCCAACCCGGGGCCCACTGAAGGTGGGACTGGGGGTCATTATCTCCCTTCTCACACTGCTGGCCTTGGAGGGGTACTCTTTGTGAGGTGGGTGTCATGAAAGATAGGTATCCGAGCTCTAGTTGAGGGATAGGATGGATGATTGAGTTAGGCACAGGTGAGTTTACATGGGTTGGTAGGGAAACAGTGTCATTCATGTTTAGAAAGATAGGTGAAAACTGGAGACCGGCTGAGAGACAGGCTTTTAGGGCCCCCAATGATCTGAAGTATGGACCTTTATGTTTACAATGGCTTCTAAAAAAGGTGGTACTAGTTGTAGGGTAGAGACCTAGGAAAGTATCATGCATCATTATTCTTTCTGCCTGTGTTTGAATGGGTCGACCATGGGATATGATAACCTAAAATAAATGAAAGAAAACAATTAATTAAATAATATTGAGTCTTCCAAATTCCAGGTTTAGGAGCTCTAACGATTTTATATTTTATGTCACGACCCACCCTCGGGGCCCGGCTGTGACTACCCCAAGCCCGCCTTCCATAGGCCAGGGGCTGGCGACTAGCACCAAAGGCGTAAAATCCCGATAACTGGGAAGGCATTGCCTTTATAAAAGGAAACAAGCACCACAGAGTACAAGAGGAAGAAAAACACTAAGTACAAAAGAAATGATGAAAAGTAAATGAGGCAGAATACAAACCCAAAAGAAAGTATGACTACAACTGAACAAGGTACAACATCAAAAAGACAACAGCTGGAAGTAGGAAGCAGCTCCTGGGTCGTCCTCCTCGGATCCTACCTGAAGGGTAGGTACAGATAGCCTCCTCCACCCGTTCGTCTGTCAACCTCCTATGTGAGTCGTCACGTCGTGTAGTCCACCTCTGGGTACTGACCAGTCCTCGAACACTCGGCCTCTGTCAGCACTGCCCATCGTCTGCAATCAACACAACGAGGTGCGGGAATAGCCTGTCCAGGGGTGAGTATAACGATACTCAGTAGGGACCCCGAGACCCTCAAGGTCTCACTAAACCAACAAGGATAACCACAAAGAAGATATCGACAGATAACCTCTACATAGGTATATGCCCGTACATATACCTAAGTTATCAAGTAACCCATCTCAATCATGAGGAAACACATGGATTGTGAAATCAACGGATAACCACTACCCAGGTATATGCCCATACAAATACCTAAGTTAACAAGTGACCCATCTCAATCACGAGGTAAACACAAGGTCAGAAGTCTCAGCTCAAACCAGGATTTTCATTATCGAAACCATAACTGCTGAAGAGCTCCGTCTCTGGAGTGTACAGTGGTCCTGTCACGACTCCGAGGTACTGCTCACTAACCTAAGACTGCTGAAGTACTCCTCCTATCGAGTACTACGGGTCAGCCACCCAGACACAGTAGTGCTTCCCGCCGAGGTATGTCACCCAAACACAGTAGTACACACCCCCTAGTAGCCTGCTAAGGTACTCTCTGGACGAGTAACCCGGGTCTGCACTGTCACACAGGTAGTGCTCCGTCCTCCATGGGTTTGCACCTCAGAAAGTAGTGCTCCGTCCACTGGGCTAGTCGACTCACTCCAAGTCGAGTCGGTCAAGAAGTCGTCAGGTCTCAGCCAGCTACACGGTCTTCGTACTCCGCACGCTCGTCACTGGGAGGGTCCGCTCCACGAGCTATAGTTCGATAGTCCAAGTATCGAAAAGTCCCACGAAGAAGTATCTCAAAGGACCGCCTCATCATAGGGGTCTCAACTCAATAGACGACGCGTCAATCGAACGCCCGGTCTGTGAGTTATTAGCCTTTTCGTCCCAGGGGCTCGGTTGGTTTCGTGAGTGAACCAAACCCGGCCATATCTCAACTGTACCCTGAAATCTCATAGGGTATATTCATAGGGACCGTTTCTCAACGAGATCACCAACGCCGCTGACGATTCGTCAAAAGGACATTCTGTTAGAAAAGTATCAGCTTTTCCGTTCCAGTGGCCCGGTTGGATTTCGGTGCGATCCAACCCTGCCACTATTAATCTGCATCCAAATCTCGGGCATATTATGTCGAAAGATCCGTCTCACTAATAGGAACTCAACAAAGCTGACGGAACGTCAATCGGACGTCCGTAGCACAAAATATGAGCCTTTCCGCTCTGAGAGCCCGGTTGGTTTCGTGTACGAACCAACCCGTCCGAACTCAAAGTAACCCGAAACCTTGAGTGCGATATACCGAAACGACCGTCTCAATCCAAGGATCGTGTTGCCGCTGATGGAGAGTTGTTTGGGGGCCCGTATCCCAAGATAAGGGCATTTGAACGAAGTGGTCCGAAACTGGGGGGTCTGGGCCTGGGCCGACCTTGCCCGACCCCCTGGGTAGGCCGAACCGGGTCGACCCGACCCGGGCGGCGACCCGACCCGATGACCCGGCCTAGATCAAAAAATCCGGCCCGGCCGGTGGCACGGTGGTGCGGTCCGGCGCGGCGGCGCGGCCTGGGCGCCGCGTGTGCGCCGTGCGAGGGGGGCCGAGCCCCCCCCCCCCCCCCCCTTTGTGAACCCGCGGACCCCCCTCATTTTGGGGGGCCGGTTTGCTGGCCGGGGGAATTAAATTCCCCTGGTTCTTCTCCCTTCCAGCCGGCCCGACCTGGCCGGCCGGTTCTTCCTCAACGGGACTGGCAAAGGCCGGTCCCCTTCCGGCTACCGACACCGGCGGCCCGGTTGGCCGCCAGTCATCTTGTTCCGCCACGGCCCGGAACCGGCCGCGACCTTCGTTGTCCGGCGTGGTGCGATGGCACCGCGCCCCTCCGCCGCGGCCCCACTCCATCCGCGGCGCCTTCGATTTCTTTTGACGCGGCACGACGGCGTCGCGTTCTTGAATTTCATTCCTCGGCGCGGCGCGACGACACCGCACAATAATTGCCGTGTGATTCCCGCGTGGTGCGATGGCACCACGCCATCCCATTCCATCCGCAAGGAAACAAATATGAACATAGGAGGGGGGTTCAGCCATGTTTGTGCGGTCCAGCCCCCCTCTCGTTAAACGATAACATTTATTCGTTATCCTCGAAGTTCAACATTCTAGAATCAAGAATGGAAATAATTAAATAAAACAACAACAATCCCCTACCTCGTAATTATCGTTTTCATTGATGATCTTGGAAAAAGGGCAGATATCAATTCCTCGATTGTCGTGTTCGTCACACACTCTCAATTCTCACGCTCATGCGTCAGAAGGAAGAAGGGTACTCGTCGTTGGTGGACGAGCATTCGGAGGTGACGTCGTCGTTGACGACGTTTTTCGCAGGCGACGTCTTCTCATTTGACGCGGATGAAGGTCATTGGAGATGTCACGAGCGTCGCTTCCCTTTCCTTGCCTCGGTTGAAGAACGATGAAGAAGATGGCGTCATCGTGCTTCAGTGGCGGAAGATACGTTCTTCGTGTTCTTCGTCGTAGAGAAAGAAGGACTCATGATTTCCTAATATTTTTCTTCCAAGGCTACCAATCTCACTTAACCAAGAAACCTAATAAAATAATCCCTCCCATTTTTTTATTAACACATGCCAAGCTATTCAAATTCCAAAATTAAAATAACTTCATTAATTTAAAAATGTGTTGGCATGCACTTAAGAGGGGGAGAAGTTCAAGAGTTAAAGGGAGATTAAATGGGGTGTTTAGAGGGGTTAGGAAAGTTAAGGAATTTGAAGTTGTGGGGAGGGGTTTGTGTGGGACCCACCCTCTCAAACATCCACACATGGGAAGTTGGATGGATGTTGGCCCACCACCAACTTACCATGGGAGAAGTTAAGAACTTAACATGAAATAAAATTGATTTAACAATTTTATTCACTTTGTTTAATTAAACCCCCAAAAAAATTAACTTCTTCTCCCGCACAAACACAACTATGGTAAAGGTTCCCGTAAGCGATTACCGGCATTGTGAGTCCATCGGTGCAATCCGATTTCAATTCCGAGCACCGGTTCAAAAGATAGAAATTCCCGCTCGCTCGTTCACTGAACGTACCCGAGCCAAACTTCGGAAATTAATTCCGGGAACACCGGGCCTCGGAATTAGGTTCCGTCATAAACTGCGTTCTTGTAAAATTCCAATGAAAATTAATTAAAAATTTTCCTTGAAATTTCCAGGACTTTACATTACTCCCACCTCAGGGCTTTACGTCCCCGTAAAGCTTCAACACAAACTAGGGTCACAAAAGCGGTACATAGCACGCATCTGAGCCTTCCGCTCCCATGTGCTTACCTGGAGGTTCTGTACTGCTAATGAAAGTGCACCCGAGGAATCGATCGTCCTTGTAGGATCTACTCCTATCGATCCTCGATCCCCACTGGAACCTCCATGGAAGACACCCCATCACCATCGTCCAACTCCTCATGGTCGATGATATGCGAAGGGTCGAGCACGTATCTCCTCAGTTGAGATACGTGGAAGTCATCGTGAACCTGGTGCAACTGCGGTGAATGGGTCAAGCGGTAAACCACACCGCCTACCCATCTGAGGACATAAGAAGGTCCACTGAACCTCGGAGATAACCTGCCGCCTTGGCCACATCTCAGTAAACCTCGTCAAGGTGAGACCTGTATAAGGACGTGATCGTCATCCTCGAACTCCAGAGGTCTCTATTTTTTGTAAGAACGGGAACTCGAAAGGCTGCAACCACGAGGGTATGGTTGACTGACATAAGAGTGGTCATTCGCACCCTCCTGTGAAAGTGTTAATTCTGTGCTGCCTGGGGTTTCCTTTTCATCGACCAAGGAAAACTCATCCCGACGTTTTCCTACAACTGTCAATTTGAGTATGAACAGTTATTGCCCATTCTATACTCAAACTAACGTCGTAAGGCCTCGACGCTGTCACCAAGAGATTCCAACCGGAACTCTCGCTTCAAGGGTCTGACCACACCGTCGGCGTAAGTGTGATTATCTAGTCTCCTCCCATGGTATCTCCAGACCTGAGGGTCAAGTCCACGGCTTACCAGAAACTCTAGGTCAGGAACAGGATTTGTGAAAGTGAGGAATGATTATCATCGACGTCCGTTACTACATCAACTAGTAGTGGACACAGACTGTCCCTTGAATCATTTCTAGATCCATTGGGTCACACTCCATGACCGCATGCAGCCGCACTCTACCTCCTCCCTCCATCTTCTTGAGCCTGGCAGGAATAACTAAGGTGGGTGGTTGTAGCATGTTAAGATGTACACCACCTCATGCTGCTCTCCTAGCTCTGCCTCCACGTCTACTGCTTCGTAGACTCATCTCTTCTTTAAGCTTCCTCTTCTTTAACATGCCTAAGTCTCTAAGACTGGCACCAGTTTCCTGTTTCTTACTGCACTATGCAGCCTTCATCCTCTCTTGGATGTCCTGGACATCCTTTAGTCTCATAAGAGCTGCTATGATTTCTTCTTTGCCGATAAGAGAATCCCGGTCTCATCCCCTGGATGAACCACATTCTTTGCCTAATACAGTCAATCCTGACATGAATGATGCATTCATGCCATGAATGACGTCGTAAGGCCTCGACGTAACTACTAAGAGATCCAACTGTCACTCTCGCCTCCAAGGGTCGAGTCACACTGTCGGCATCAGTGTGAGGTCACTGGGTCCCCTCCAGTAGAAATCTCGAAAGTGAGGGTCAAGTCAATAGGTTTAACCGGGACCACTCAGCATCAACCAAACAAAAAGGATAGGAAAGAAAACAAAGATAAGTGTCTTTTTATTATTGCAGCTCATAGTACAAAGACACGAATACAAAAGCAACATGTAACTAGAAGTACAAAGGACGTATCCACTAGTTCCTCTCCTGCCCACCTGCTCTCAGAGCTCCACTGCCTTGTCCACTGCTCGGCTGTTGCTCAAGCACCAGCCGCTGCTTCTGCCTCGGTGGCTCCTCTAACACCCGCTGATCAACCGTATGAGGATTTGGACAGTCACGTGCCAGGTGACCCTTTTCGCCGCATGAGTAACACAACCTGCTTCTGGCACGCCTAACTCTGTTTCCACCCCGGGTGCCCCGCACCACCGGTCCTAAAACCCGAGATCGTTCAGCTGCTGGCCTGGTCCTCCTGGACCTCTGCATCATCTGTCTACTACCCATAGATGACTCGGCTACTGATCGAAAAACATGCGGCAAAGGAAGAGGCTCCTGTACACGCTCAGGGTGTAGAGCTACTAGCACAAAATCCACCCTAAAGAAGGTCTCTTAGTCTTCCCAAGCCATGTTCATCCCATCGCAAAACTGAAACAAGTGGCTCCACCACCTGCCTACTGATCCCTGAAGGAAGCTGGTAGCAGAGATCTCCATGATGTCTGCAGGCGTCCCCACTAGCCTGAAGGCTCTCACCACAGCCTCCAGCCAAACCTCAGCCGCCTGCGGGTCCGTCTCTCCCCGGAACCTAGGTGGCCTCTGGCGCTGGAACTCGTGCAGCGCACTCAAGTGTCGTGCATCGCCTAATACTGGGGCTGGTGGCATCGGTGGCCCAACTGGTATTAGTACCGCTGGTGCCTCCGCTGGTGCGTCAACTGCAAGAGGGCCCTATACTGAAGCCTCGTCGCTCGACAGGCTGTCAGCACGCACATCCCTATGGGATCTAGCTGGTCGTCCGAGAAAAGGCATCTTGAAAGAAACATCTTGACACAGTCAAACGTTTATACCTGGTGAGCTGACCTGGTTTGAGCTATTTTAAGGGGAAACCTTTGAAAACACACACGCAATCAGTTTTTTCGTGCAGAAAGTCGGAAATCAGTTGTCCGGGTCCTGGTGTATGGATACGTCGGCCGCCCACACTAACACTGGACTCCCTGAACTGAAAACCACACTAGTTACTCTTAACATTATTGCTTCACAGAAGAAACATCATAGTTATAAGTTCTGCAGTAGAACCGAACTCCTCTGATACCAATTTGTCACGACCCGCCCTCGGGGCCCGTGCTGTGACTACCCCAAGCCCGCCTTCCATAGGCCAGGGGCTGGCGACTAGAACTAAAGGCGTAAAATCCTGATAACTGGGAAGACATTGCCATTATAAAAGAAAACAAGCACCACAGAGTAAAAGCGGAAGAAAAACACTAAGTACAAAAGTAATGCTGAAAAGTAAATGGGCCAGAATACAAACCCAAAAGAAAGTACGACTACAACTAAACAAGGTACAACAGCAAAATGACAACAGCTGGAAGTAGGAAGCAGCTCCTGGGTCGTCCTCCTCGGATCCTACCTGAAGGGTAGGTACAGATAGCCTCCTCCACGCTCTCGTCCGTCAACCTCCTATGTGAGTCGTCACGTCGTGTAGTCCACCTCCGGGTACTAACCAATACTTGAACACTCGGCCTCCGTCAGCACTGCCCGTTGTCTGCAAACAACACAACGAGGTGCGGGCATAGCCCATGCAGGGGTGAGTATAACGATACTCAGTAGGGACCTCGAGACCCTCAAGGTCTCACTAAACCAACAAGGATATCCACAAAGAAGATCTCAACAGATAACCTCTACTTAGGTATATGCCCATACATATAACTAAGTTATCAAGTAACCCATCTCAATCATGAGGAAACACAAGGATTGTAAAATCAATGGATATACACTACCCAGGAATATGCCCATAAATATACCTAAGTTAGAAAGTGACCCATCTCAATCATGAGGTAAACACAAGGTCAGAAGTCTCAGCTCAAACAAGGATTTTCATTATCGAAACCGTAACTACTGAAGAGCTCCGTCTCTGGGGGGTACAGTGGTCCTGTCACGACTCCGAGGTACTGCTCACTAACCTAAGACTGCTGATGTACTCTTCCTGTCGAGTACTGCGGGTTAGCCACCCAGACACAGTAGTGCTTCCCGCCGAGGTATGTCACCCAAACACAGTAGTGCACACCCCCTAATAGCCTGCTGAGGTACTCTCCGTACGAGTACCGCGTGTCTACACTTTCACACAGGTAGTGCTCTGTCCGCCATGGGTCTGCACCTCAGAAAGTAGTGCTCCATCGACTGGGCTAGTCAACTCACTCCAAGTCGAGTCGTTCAAGCAGTCGTTAGGTCTCAACCAGCTACACGGTCTCCGTACTCCGTACGCTCGTCACTAGTAGGGTCCGCTACACGAGCTACAGGTCGATACTCCAAGTATCTCAAAGTCCCATGAAGCTGTATCTCAAAGTACCGCCTCATCATAGGGGTCTCAACGCAACAGACGACGCGTCAATCGGACGCACGATCTGTGAGTTATTAGCCTTTTCGTCCCAGGGGCCCGGTTGGATTCATGAGCGAACCAAACCTGGCCGTATCTCAACTGTACCCCAAACTCTCATAGGGTATATTCATAGGGACCGTTTCTCAACAAGATGACCAACGCCACTGACGATTCGTCAAACGGTCGTTCTGTTAGAAAAGTATCAGATTTTCCGTTCCAGTGGCCCTGTTGGATTTCGGTGCGATCCAACCCATCCACTATTCATCTGCATCCAAATCTCGGGCAGAGTATGCTGAAAGATCCGTCTCACTAAGAGGAACTCAAAAAAGATGACGGCACGCCAATCGGACGTCCGAAGCTCAAAATATGAGTGTTTCCGCTCCGAGGGCCCGGTTGGTTTCCTGTACGAACCAACCCCGCCGAACTCAAAGTACTCCGAAGCCTTGATTTCGATATACCGAAACAACCGTCTCGATCCAAGTATCGCGTTGCCGCTGACGGCGAGTCGTTTGGAGGCCCGTAGCCCAAGATACGGGTATTTGAACGAAGTGGTCCGAAACTGGGGGGTCTGGGCCCGGGCCGACCCGGCCCGACCCCCCCTGGGTCGGCTGAACCGGGTCGTCCCGGCCCAGGTGGCGACCTGGCCCGACGACCCGGCCCGACTCGGGAAATCCGGCCTGGCCGGCGGCGCGGGCCGTCGCGGCGGCGCGGTCCGGCGCGACGACACGGCCTGGGCGCCGCGTGTGCGCCGCGTGCAGGGGGGCAAAGCCCCCCCCCCCCCCCTTGTGAACCCGCTGCCCCCATCATTATGGGGGGCCGGCTTACTGGGCGGGGGAATTAAATTCCCCCTGTTCTTCTCCCTTCCGGTCGGCCTGACCTGGCCAGCCAGTTCTTCCTCAACGGGATCGGCAAAGGCTGGTCCCCTTCCGGCTTCCGACACCAGCAGCCCGGCTGGCCGCCGGTCATCTTGTTCTGCCGCGGCCCGGAACCGGCCGCGGCCTTTGTCGTCCGGCGCAGTGCGATGGCACCGCGCCCCTCCCCCGCGGCCCCGCTCCGGCCGCGGCGCCTTCGATTTCTTTTGACGTGGCGCGACGGCGTCACATTCTTGAATTTCATTCCTCGACTCGGCGCGACGGCGCCGCACAATAGTTGTTGTGCGATTCCAGCATAGTGCGATGGCACCACGCCATCCCGTTCCATCCGCAAGGAAAAAAATATGAACATAGGAGTGGGGTTCGGCCGTGTTTGTGCGGTCCGGCCCCCCTCTCATTAAACAATAACATTTATTCGTTATCCTCAATGTTCGACATTCTAGAATCAATAATCGAAATAATTAAATAAAACAACAACAATCCCCTACCTCGTAATTGTCGTGTTCGTTGAAGATCTTGGAAAAAGGGCGGATATTGATTCCTCGATTTTCGTGTTCGTCACACACTCTCAGTTCTCACGCTCATGCGTCGGAAGGAAGAAGGTTACTCATCGTTGGTGGACGATCGTTCAGAGGTGACGTCGTCGTTGACGACGTTCTTCGCAGGCTACATCTTCTCCTTTGACACGGATGAAGGTCATTGGAGATGTCACGGGTGTCGCTTCCCTTTCCTTGTCTCGGTTGAAGAACGATGAATAAGATGGCATCATCGTGCATCAGTGGCGGAAGAGACGTTCTTCGTGTTCTTCGTCGTAGAGAAAGAAGGACTCATGATTTCCTAAGCTTTTTCATCCAAGGCTCCCAATCTCACATAACCAAGAAACCTAATAAAATAATCCCTCCCATTATTTTATTAACACATTCCAAGCTATTCAAATTCCAAAATTCAAATAACTCCATTAATTTAAAAATGTGTTGGCATGCACTTAAGAGGGGGAGAAGTTCAAGAGTTAAAGGGAGATTAAATGGGGGGGTTTAGAGGGGTTAGGAAAGTTAAGGAATTTGAAGTGGTGGGGAGGGGTTCGTTTGGGCCCCACCCTCTCAAATATCCACACATGGGAAGTTGGATGGATGTGGGCCCACCACCAACTTCCCATGGGAGAAGTTAACAACATAACATGAAATAAAATTGATTTAACAATTTTATTCACTTTGTTTAATTAAACCCCAAAAAAATTAACTTCTTCTCCCGCACAAACGCAACTATGGTAAAAGTTCCCTTAAGAGATTACTGGCGTTGCGAGTTCATCGGTGCAATCATATTTCAATTCCGAGAACCATTTCAAAAGATAGAAATTCCCACTCGCTCGTTCACTGAACGTACCCGATCCAAACATCGGAAATTAATTCCGGGCACACCGGGCCTCGAAATCAGGCGTCGTTAGAAACTGCATTCTTGTAAAATTTCAAAGAAAATTAAGAAAATATTTTCCTTGAAATTTCCGGGTCTTTACATTTTACAGGTATGAATCCTGGTCGACGTCTTCATCAGGTTTGCGTGGAAAATATCCAGCAGGCTCTTCCAGTAGGCTCTTCCAGCAGATCGCTCCACGGTATAGGTTGACGACGATGACACTTGGAGGGAGACACTCCTAGAGTTTCAGCAGCAGAGTCTACAGAAGTACATGGGCTCCATTTCAAATGTAGTCACAAAAGAATAGTTAGAGGAGGTCGATATCATCTTCAGTTCGAACTGTGCTCAGAAGAATCACTGGGTGTCCTTGGTTGTAATGATACTGTGTGGAGCAGTGAGGAATTGGTGGTTCTGGTTCCTTGGGGATCGTGTGGAGTTAGAGATATCGTGGGAGGAGTTCCAAGATAGGTTGAGAGTCAAGTTTCTTTTTTGACTATGGAGGCGTCCAGTCACCAGGAGGTTCTTACCCTTCGATAGGGGAGATCCACTGTTTAAGTGTTTGGAGTTTATTTTAGGAACCTTTTATGATATGATTCAGACATGTTTCCAGATGAGGAGGCCAGGGTGATGCATTTTGAGGAGTCTATGAATCCAAAGATCCAATGCCAGGTCACCCCATTTATGATGAGGACATATATTGAGGTGTTGGAGAGGGAAGATGTTGTCGAGAGGACTTTGTCCAGGACAAGATCATCGCAAGAGGGGAATTGACATGATTCCTCAAGAAGCTGAGCTGTGGTCCAGGGATCTCAGTTTTCAGGGCAGAAGAGTTTTCGTTCAGCCGGGGGTAGGTCCTAGCACTTCACATCTCGTTTCCCTTGAGTCAGCAAATCTCAGGCCTATGCCAATGGATTAGGGGCTTTTTTTTCTTGTGGATATCGTGGCCATCAGTAGCAGGAGTGCCTGACCTTTCAGAGTAGTCATCATGCATCGAGTACTATGCTCAAGTTTCCTCCATTGAGGAAGTTCCAGCCGAGGTAGCAGCAGCTAGTTGTACCAGCTTTAGATCATCAGTGGGTAGATAGGGCATGCATAGCATATCCCCATGATGCTCCCCATCCTCAAAGAGCAGAGTGTGGCCATGTTTGTAGTCATCATCCTGGTCAGATAGGCCGTGGAGGAGGCCGTGATCAACTTCATGATCTAGCATTTCCAGCTCTAGGAGATCTAGACGTCAGTTGAGGTACCATTTTCTTATTGTCTACCTTGGTGTATGCCTTATTTGATTCAAGAGCGACACAGTCCTTCATATCACCTGCCCGTGTCCATGCTGTGGGACTTGAGGTAGAGAGGCTTCCAGTTCTCTTGGCGTTGACTATGCCAGTTGGAGGTCGAGCTGAATTTTTTGAAGTGTGTAGAGACTGTGAGCTAGTGTTGGGGAAACTCCGCTCTTGGATAAATTTCCTATGTTTATGAATATAACCATATGATGTCATCCTCATCATGGATTGGGTGTATTCGGTGATGACTATTATGGATTGATTCACGAAAAAGGTCATATTCATTGGTGCGGATGGAGAGAATGTTGTGTTTTTTGGTGAGCGAGACCCTCAGATGGGTCATAGGCACATTCCATCCTTATCATCCATGATGGATGAGATGATATTGAGTTCTTCAGAGGTTCGGCAGTTCGCTTTTCCAAGGGTCATAGAGGAGTACCCTAATAACTTTCCAGAATTGGTTGTAACATTACCCCCTTGACGAGATATCGAGTTTGGGATTGAGTTACAGCCAGGAGTGTCTCCTATATCTATGTATCCATATAGGATGGACCCTTCTGAGTTTCGAGAGATACGTATATAGCTTGATGGTCTGTTAAATTGCAGTTTTGTTCGGCCTAGTGTGTCACCGTGGGGTGCCCCCGTTTTTTTCGTGAAGAAGGCTGATGATAGTTTGAAGTTGTGTGTCGATTATCATCGCTTAAACAAAGTGACAATAAATAATTGTTATACCTTTCCACGAATTGATTATTTAATCGATCAACTGAAAGGTTAAAGTTGGTTCTAAAAGATCGACTTGTGGTCGGGATATCATCAGGTGCGTGTGAAGGATGAGGATATCCCGAAGAAAGCTTTCTATTGTCGTCATCGTAATTATGAGTTCGTGGTAATGTTGTTTGGAATAAATAATGATACAATTGTATTCATTGGATTAATGAATGTTGTGTTCCATGAGTTTCTAACAAGTTTGTGGTAGTTTTCATCGACAAAATACTTTATTACTCCACATCTAAAGAGGAGCATGCAGAGCATCTACGAGTTGTTTTGGGAGTTCATTACCAACATCAGCTATTCTGGAAGTTTTCGAAGTGTGAGTTTTGGACTCAAGAAGTCCATTTCATGTGGCATGTTGTGTCCCAACAAGAAGTTTCTATGGATCCATCGAAGATAGAAGTAGTTGTGTCTTGGGAATCCCCCAAGAAAGTTTCAGAGGTGTGAAGTTTACTTGGTCTCGATGTCTACTATAAGAGGTTCATAGCCAATTTATCATGGGTTTCAACTCCTCCGACAACTTTGACTAGGAAGGATCAGGCATACATATGGACTGATCAGTGTCAGGAAGCTTTCAAGTATCTAAAAGAGAAGTTAGTAAGTGCTCCAGTATTTTGTCTTCCAGTTGAGGGAGTTCAGTTTGATGTCTTCTGTGATGATTCACATCTCGGGTTAGGTTGTATTCTCATATAGCAGAGGTCAGTTGTTTCTTATGAGTTTCAGCAGTTATGTAACCATGAATAAAACTATTGCACCCATGATCTTGAGTTGGTAGCTGTGGTGTTTGATCTGAAGTTGTGCACACATTACCTCATTGGTGAGCACATTGAGGTTTTCACCGATCATAAGAGATTGAGGCATGTATTCTCCCACCGTGACATGAACTTAGGATAGTGTTGGTGGATGGAGTTCTTACAGGAATACGACTTTGAAATATCATATACACCTGGAAAGGGGAATGTTGTAGCTGAAGCACTGGTCCAAATGTCACGTAGTGATGTTGTGCGTGAATCTGGTGATTCCTAGAGTGTAATGGAATAACTATCAATATTACATCTTGGTATTGGGGAAGATGGGGGTAGAGGCTGTCTTATTCAGATGACGACACAGTCATCCCTGATGTAGAATATAGAAGAGTCCATGTTGGTAGATCTTGAGGTGGAGGTCTAGGGAGACCGAGTTATTTGTAGTGTGGCCTCTAATGGTTGGTCGGGGGACGAACAACACCGAGTGTTGTGTCATGGAAGGATTTTTTTTCCATTAACGGTGTGGGATTTGGTTCTCAGAGAGTTCCATAGTTCACCCTTAGCATTACATCTTGGCGTGACAAAGTTGTGATGATCCTTGAAGAGGCAGTTTTGTTGGCCTGGGCCCAAGCATGCAGTTGCAGATTGTGTGTCTCAATGTTTATTCTTCCAGAAGGTGAAGGCCAAACAAAATGTTCTTGGTGGTCTTCTCTAGACATTACAGATTCTACAGTGGACGTGGGAGGAAATCTCAATGTACATTGTTATAGGTTTACCTCGAGCTCTGAGAGGACATGATGCTATTTGGGTGGTAGTGGATCACTTAAAAAAATCAGCCCACCTCATAGAGATCAAGGTGTCAAGATGAGTGGATGTTTTGTTGAGGTAGTATCTAGAGGAGGTGATGAGTCTTCATGGAGTCCCTAAGAAGATCATTTCTGATCGAGATCCTCATTTTACCTCCAAAGTTTGGAGAGGTCTCCAACAAGCTTTCGCTTCTCAACTATGCCTTAACAATGCTTTTCATCCTCAAACGGATGGTCTGATAGAGTGAACCATCCAGACTCTTGAAGACATGTTACGCTCGTGCATTCATGATTTTGGTGGATCATGGATAAGGAACATACGATTGGTGGAGTTTGATTACAATAATATTTTTCACTCCACCATCGGAATGACACCGTTTGAATCCTTGTATGGCCTACCTTATCGTTCTCTGTTGTGCTCGATTGAGGTCGGAGAGTCAGCAATTCATGGACCGGAACTAGTGCAAAAAACAACAGAGATGGTTCAGGTGATTCGTGAGAGGTTGAAGATAGCGGAATATCGCCAAAAATCATATGCTGATCAAAGGAGGAGACCCTTGGAGTATAATGTGGGGGATAATGTGTTTCTAAAGGTGACTCTCCATCATGGGCAGCGATGTTGTGGTTGAGGAAGTAAGCTTTCTCCCCGATTTTTTGGGACCTTCAAGGTGTTATCTCCTATTGGAGCTATGTCATATTGAGCAGCACTTCCCCCATAGATGAGTCATATACTTGATGTTTTCCATGTATCACAACTCCGTCATTATCTTCATGACGGCTCTCACATCATCGATTGGGGAGAGATCGATGTTAATGATGATGCAACATTAGATGAGCAACTTGTGGAGATCCAAGACCACAATGATAAAGTGTTGGAAGAGCGTTCTATTCCTTTAGTTCGTGTCTTGTGGAAACACGGTGGCCTGGAGGCGAGTACATCTGAACGTGAGTCACAGATACGTGCTTAGTTCCCAGAGTTGTTAGATTCTTAACTATTGTCATGTATCGATGTAGCTTTTGTGGGTATGAAACATTAATTTTTATGAGATGGCTCCCGCTTTTTTTTGGTGGCTCTCTCTGTTTTGAGTGGTATCATGAGGGGTGGTTGTTGAAACCCTGTTTTGTTTTCACTTTAGGTGGGTTTTGGATTCTCGAGGACGAGACTGTTTTGAGAGGTATATGATCTAATGGCACGTACCTCTCCAGTCAATTACTTTGTGAAAATCCTGTGTTAGATGTGTTCTGGGAGATTATGGTTACATGGGAGTGCATTTGGGTGAATCTTATAAGGGAAAACGAAGGGCAGTAGCATTCGCATGGGCTACGCATGGATTTTCTAAACCGTGTAGCCATACCATGCATAGTTAATATTGGAGACAGTGGCTAACACACGGTTAGTGCACAGTTTGTCTAACCTTGCTGTATAACCATGCGAGGGGTGTTTGATGAGGTAGTAGCGATTTCACGATTAGTGCACGATTTTTCGAACCATGTGAGCAAACTGTGCGGGCACTTAAATTAGATCCTAAAATTATTGATTTCAACCGTTTTACCTATAACTTTCTCATTTAAGCTCCTAAGTGGACGTAACTCGGGATTACCCTCCACTGAAGGTATGAGAACCTCTCTAATGAATTTTGGAGGTGATCCAAAGGCTTCTCTTGACGAATCGAAGCCGGTTTATTGATTCATATGATCGTTCTTGATTGGTTTCTTAGATCTACTTAGATCTACTTCTCCTCAACTCCTAGTTTCTTAGATCTACGCCCGTTATGGGTAGGTCTAAGTTTGTGGATACCAAATATGATGATATTTGGTTTGATCTTTCTAGGAGAAGAGATCCAAGGTGGGTTTTTGGAGAACTGACCCGGGTTTAATGAGTGTTATTCAACCGTCGTGGTTTTCGTCAAAACCCTTTGAAGTAGGGGACTCATTTCTGCTCTTTCTTTGACATGGAACTATGTTGTTAGCATGTTTAATCCCACTAGATGACAATGGTATTTACCTAAAAAATATTTTGAACCGGATAAGGAAATTGTATCTATTATATGTTATTGCCTCTTGTTTTTTCTAGATAGTGTGATATCTATTCATGTATTTCTTAGCTTCTATTATTGATGTAAATCAATGAAGAACGTAAACCAAAAATAATTGAAAATAGATTTGCTAAAGATAATGAGGCATGAAAACAAATCTAGTTCTTGTTGTAATTTGATGTTAATCAAATTGGCGTAGTACGCATGTTTAATCCTTTGTGATAGCTTACTGGTTATGATCCCTATGTTAGAACCAACAGATTATAAATCTGTTAATTAAAGATGGATTAAAGAATTAATTGTTTGATATTTCCTTGAGGGGTTCTGAGATACCCTCTTGTTTGTTATAGGGCCAAGAGACCAAGTGTTGTGATGATTGTTTTTCATGCTGATTGTATTGAGACGTGATCCTGGATGGGTGTTGTGAAATGTGGGGGCATAGATTCCTTTTGGTTTTGGCAGCAGATGATGCATAGAGTGGTGAGATGCATCAGTTTCTACATTTGGGTGTTAGAGAGGACACCCAGGATGACGGAGTGGGATGGTCATGATTGTTGGATGCTTACTGGTTCTGTGGTTTTTTATATGGATTACTTTTACCCACTGCTCAAGGCTGCAGGTCACGGTTACCCTTCTTCTGAAAGAGGCGAAGACGTGCAGGGTATTCCACATGCTTTCTGTGTTTAGCTTCTCCCGGGAGGATGGGTCTACACACTTTCTATAGGCAGAAAAGTCTAGATGGGTAGTACATATACTCACCATGTTGAGCCCCCTTTTTTTAATATCATAGAATGATTTTCTAGAAGTCTTGGGAATATGAGAAAGTGTTTCTGTAATGAATATTTGATTAAATAGTCTTAACCCATGGGGTTGGAGTTCACATGAACATAATGATGATGCTAAAATTTTAAAGCGACAGTGGACATTGGGTGTGATGATAATGAAACATAATGTGGAATTGATCATTTTTAATTAATGGTTAAATAATTAATTAACATATAGTGGAACTGATAAAAAGGGAATGAAGTAATATAATAATGCTCTTTAAATGGTTGTGTCCTCATAAGATACCTTGTCTTATATGTTGCAGCCTAGAGTCGAAGAGATGGTTGCTGTAGTTTAGTCTAAGACTAGGTTATATTTATAGTGTGGCTGTGAGTTATAGTATATTCTGTACTTTTTGTGTTTCTATACACTACTCCACCCTTTTAGTAATGAGAATTGACACCCCGGGGATTATGAGCCTTCGTGGAGTGTTTTCCCCAACATTCTGGTGGGAGGAAGAATGGATAAATAACCCCATTGTCCCCGCTCTCTTCTCTTGGTAGATACTTGTGCGGGTAAGAACAGTGGTTAGTTTTACCCATGTATGTGTGTAGAGGGCTATAATGGCTTTTTGTTATTCATAGACACATATTCAAGATATAGTATCCAATGGAATACTATAGGTGTAACATGTATAGGCTATTAAGGCATAAATATCCTTACTTAGTGTATGGGATGTAATGGCTTGTGGTATAATACCTGATGTATGATACACGCTGTGCAAGATGTGGTGGCTCTCATAAACTACCTAGTTACTTTTGGTTGTGAGGATGGTGTAGTGCTTCACCAAGGTGTCTGCGGGCAATCCTTTTTGGAGAGAGATGCTCAGGACGTGCGATGTTGGGGAAATGCGGAAAACCGGTGGGGAAGTAGTAGCGGGGTACCCATGATATTTTTTATTATATGATATATTCTTGTATGCGTTACTTGGTGAGAGTATCCATGGTGAGGTTGGGAACATAGTATACCTATTTAGGTGACGAGTTAGTTTCATTTATTGTTCATTGAGCTTTAGCATGCTTTATTTACATTCACGCAAGAGGATTTAGGGAGGATCCTACTAAGTATACTATTATACTCACCTTATGTATATATAAATTCTTTTTAGGTAACTTGGAGCGGGTTGGAGATCAAGCAAGTTTCTACTAGTTTGGGGTTGCAGGAACTGTTCGGGCTTGTGGTTGCTATTTTTTTTAATTCATTTGGGTACTTGTAGTTTTTTCCATTTCATTTGATGTACTTCTTCATTAAATTTCATTTTTTCAATTGGGTTTCTTTTATATTTCCAGTTCTGAGTTGGAGTTGATTGGTGTCTATCTTATATGTCTCTTCTGCATGTGTTCTCTTAGAGGTCAATGCCTCCCATTCTTGTGTTACAATACCCTAGGTGCTAGTCTCCAACCCGAAGCCTATTGGAGGCGGGACTCGAGGGTCATTATATTCGTTCTCACATTGCTGGCGTAGGAGGGGTACACTTTTTAGGGAGGGGTTCGTGAAATTTTCCTTTTGTTTTCAAATGCATTTTTGTAACACTTTTATAAAATTATTTTTATTGTATGTAATCAATTTATAAATACGGATATAATTTTCTATGGATATGATATTATTATATGATAAACATCATTTCTCTAGATTTATTATGATGATTATTCTTTATTAATGTTTTATGAAAACCTTTAGTTTCCCAAAGATAATAATGTTATGATTAAATGATAGATGTTCATATCTTTTAATATAATATATTATAATGGATTATTATTATATTATTGGGGGGTACATTATAACCCTATATTTAAGTTGGTGATGTTTTATATCTCATGTTATTAGAAGGGTACACATGTGGTTGTCCTAAGCCTAGGTGGTTTTACAGGTGATTGGCCCAAGCATAAGAAGGTAAACTGCTGGTTATCTCATTCCTATTATGTGATAAAGGTCATGGTGAGTATACAAGTCATATTATTTCTATGTTTATTAGAATGGGGAGTGAACCCAATCACCTATGGGACTATATACACTATTATTGCCTTGGAAGAGATCCATAACCATGGAAATGTAATTCTATGATTTTGTTTAGGTAAAAAAATTATTCTATAAGAATATATATTGATCCAATGGTATTGTATCGTGTCTCATGATTGATTATTGATGACTCTAAAATCATTTGACTCATGTATTTTCTTTTAAAAAATTGTTATTCTATGAATCATTTTTATGGTTTCTGTGTTATTAGGTATGATCTCATATGTTATGATCAAGGTCTCATACATTATGTCTTGTATTATGCTCAATTGGGTTGATTGATTGAAATATATTATGTTTACCCTTATAAGGAATAAGATCTCCCAATTTCCACTTTTTTCATTCCCATTATTAGGATAAAATTTTTAGGGTTTTAATATCTAAGATGGTTACTAGGTGAGGATAACATTGTGACAGATATAGAAGATAATTCTTGAAATATGTTGATTGTGTATCTAGTCTCCAAAGACACTAAACCATTATAGTTAAAGGAATTGTGTAATTATATTCTATAATAAATATTCATATAAAAATAGGTAATTTTTATGTAAATTATTTTTGGATCACCTCAATTTTTGGTTTATAGTTATGTGGTGTGGTGTGATTATATGTTTGGTTCATGTAATGCACCATACGGGCTTTGGTTATAAAATAGTCGTATATGACACACCGAAAAGAGATGATCATAGAATGGATTCATTGTAGTTACGGAATAAATCAATTATATGAATAGAAGATTGGGATGTTCCATTTAATATGTATTAACAATATTATGTAAAAAATTTCTATCGAAGGGAAATACCTCATATATAATAAAATATATTACGTATTGGTATTCTATATATAAAAACCCATACATATTTTAAAAATATCACTTTTTTGAATTTTTTGAAAGGGAATAAGTTATTTCTATATTTTTAAAGTACATAGTCAATGAAATTGATTAATAAATCATAATAAACAAATAATTTATATAAAATTTAAATTTTATTTAAAATATTTTGTATCCTCAAGAAGAATTTTATGTATCAAAAAGTGAACCTTTCCTTTTCCAATTTATCAATACTTAATGGACTTCAATAAGATACATAATATTAAATCCATGATATAAAAGAGTTAAAACATCAATATATAAGTGTAAAACCATTATTTAATAAGTGTAAATAGTAATATTTTCCTTGAATTATATTTTATGTTTAATAGGGCTATTATTTTTCTTATGCCTTTCATATTTGTAAAAGTAAACCATTACCAATAATATCATCTACCATGTCATAAAATGTGATTTTATTTGTGTGAATACCTAATATTATATATTCAATTGTTATGCCATCTCATGGGATATTTCTCCATGGTGATTATGTTTTATTATGTCCTTGGTATTGGATGATCAGGTTTTAGGTGGATATGAATGAAATGAATTGGGGTTTTTATTAATATGACTTTTAAAACTTGATGATTATCATTAAATAATGAATATATTTATTTTTATCACAACATCATGATTTTTAAAAATTTTAAACGAGGATATATAACAGATATTTTTGAATGACATATGGGGTTTAGTTTGACTCAACACCATCACACTGTGATCTATTATATCACATGACTATTCATAATATTTACACAGATAATATAAATTTTGAAATAATATATATTGATTTTTGATATTCCATCCCTTCTTAAACCATATGAGATCCTGGGTTATCCCTGTTGTTATTATTGACGTTTGAGGATGATTCATTAGACCTTGACTCATGCAGTTCATTCTAATTGGATCTTGTGGATGGAGGAATCTTATTGGGAGAACATTTGGTTTCAATAATAGATATATTGAGGTAATGAATTTTCCAACTATTATTTTATCATACAGAATAATATTTTTGACATTCTTGTTAGGTTTCTATTAAAATATATTCTAAAATTATTTGGATTCATTGTTTGGTTTTCATTCAATTTATATTATTAGTTTGTGAGGAGGGGTGGGGTGAAAAACCCTTAAAGAATAATGAAAATTATTAATGATAATAAATAGGGTATGTAAAATTTGGAAGGGGATATATAGTTTCATTTTCATTATGTATTATCATTATATTTTCTATGATTTGACTCTTACTAAATAATATTCAAATTTTTGATTCTATTATTTCATATTATATTTGAATAAACTATTTACTTTCATAATCAGATAATTTCTAAAAAGAAGTTTGAAAAGGTGCATTACAAAAAAGTAGAGTATAATAATATATCATTATTATTATCTATTTATGAATGATGTTGTGATGATATTGTATAATAATATATTATTATTATTATCTAATCCCATGTTTGGTACTAATATACAAGAAATGTAAAATATATCGTGAGCCATTGATGATGAGATGGTTATGGTAGTTGGTGCCATTATATTATTATGTTATTTGTACGTTGATTTTGGTGGTGAAATTATGGGGTGATATATAATAAAATTTTATATATAACCACTTCCATGGTCTATAAATGATCCATAAAGTATGTGGATATAGAAAAGATATGGGAATTCATCTTTCATGATCAACTATTTTCAGAATAATATGGTGTTAAATAAACATGTGATGGGTGAAAATTAAGCTAGAATTGACCGAATGAGAACTAAATTATTATTTGAAGGAAAAAAAATCAAGAAATGGTTAGGGTGTTTTTTATTCATGGACACAATGTGTACCCTAACAACCATGAATTTATAAACCTATTACAAGGAACATAAATAATAAAAAAGAACAGGTTGAATGTAATGATTGATGTCCTTATAAACCAAATATAAAATAAAGGGAAGAGATATTTTACTAGAAATAAACATGGTGACATTATATATTATTAATGATGAATGGGTAAAATGAAATAAGAAGTGTTTTTATGATTTGGTTGACATAAAATAGGTAAATAGATAGTATAATGGGTAAAATTTGGCAAATAAATTCTAAAATGGTGGTTCCGAAATGATATGGATGTTATGAAGTTGGTGATTGTCTGGTTTAATTTGTTTTCTTATATTTCTACTTAATAAATTGATGATTATTTTATTATAAAAAGTGATGTTTTTTATATGTTTTGTATTATGTTATTTTTAAATCATTAATGTGGTTTTAGGAAAATGATACAAAAAATGATGATTATGCCTGGATTTTTATGTATTGTATTTCATAATGGTTATGATGCACTGTCTAAGAAGGCTCAAGATATATATATATATATAGGATAAAAAGTCTATAATTAATTTGTTTTTAAGTATATGATACAATTGTATGCATTTCATGGTTCATGATTTCTAGTTAAATTACATTTTATGATTTTCAATCCAATTTATAGACTTAGTGGTAACAAAATCCAACAGTCAAATTCTGAGTTCTTTAATTTTATTTGCAACATTATTGGAATCAATGTTATCTAATGATGTGGGTGGGTATATCGTTCAGTAGAAGTTGTCAGTATTCTGGCACACTATTAAGCTAATCATCTCAATATTTTGTAAATTTGGAAGATCTCTTTAGTTAATCCAAACTTATATAAATTGGATGTCAATTAAATATAAATACATTTTAAAAACAAATCATTATGTCAGAAAAAAATATAATAATAAATGTGTATTGTGATTTTCCAAACAAAGGATAAAAAGTTTTAATTGACTCTAAAATCTCCCCATTTTTGATAATCATATGAAATATATGAAAAATTAATTCATGGTATATTAAAAAAAATTAAAACAAATATATCCTATAATTTCAAATATAACTCACTGTATATATCTTATTTTTTTCAAAATATGACCTATCTATTAAGAACAATATAGGGTTTGCAATATTAAATCATCCTTTATCAAAAAAGTACTCATCTTAATAACTCATCACTATATTTAAAGACATATCTCTCCAAATAATTTAAGGAAAAATCATGGAAAAAAATAATTCCACCTCAAACTTCTCAAATCTATCCCCTGAAGAAAACAAATACATCCCCCAGTAGTTCAAGAAAAAATTAACAAAAACATACCACCATTATTAATTTACCAAATCTCTTGCCCCACTAAAATAACTAAAACAAATGTAAATAAGGTGAGTCAAACAGAAACAATAAATTAAGAACAAGTGTAACAATCAAAATATTTATGTAGAAATGAAGGAAAAATCATATAATATACATTTTCTACCATTGAGATGTATTTCTATATTATTAAAATATATAAACACACATCCTCTATCTTTTTTTATAGAAAATGAAAATTAACGAAATAAATTAGTAATATCTATGTATAAAAATAAAATACACTTCTAGAATATGGCTTTTGATACATATTGATTATATTATTCGAATAATGATGGTTCCTGATGTTATATTATAATAATTTATTTATCATTCTTTAAACCTTTCATAAAATATTAATTTATATATAAGAGTTAGGAAATACTGAAACTATATCTATTTTACTGAGAAATAGGGAACAACAAACAGTGAGAAAATATATAAATTATATTACACATAATACTGTAAAATTTTATAATCTATTCAGACATATGAAATTATGAATCCAATATGAAACAAGTGTTTTCAAATCTAAAAAAAACATAAAATAAACTTTAAAAATTGTATGAGTAAATTTTTTTAAAAAATTTCAAAAGTGAAATTGAAAAAATCAAAACATAATACATTATAAATTATATTTTAATTGATATGTAATATATTAGAATGATATTTAGATGCATAAGATATGTGACAGTCATATACTGCTAAACACATAGAAATAAAAGAGGTTTCTTCCTATAAGAACTTAACATACATAAGATAGAATATATATTAATTTTATGTATGTTATATTCAACTATAAAAATAATGCTTCATTAAGAATATTTCAATTATATGTTAAATGTAAATTTTGAATGTTCTATTAAATGAAATTACTAAAAAAATAACCTAAATGAAATTATATCACAGTTATAACCAAACCATATCCTCTCACTTTCTCAAGTATATTTCAATTTTAGGAGATAATGAATGAAGAAATAAATTTTATTATTACTTTTCATTGATCATAAAAAAATAAAATTTCATATATTAAATTAAATCTTGATTTATCAATTTGATAAAAATTTCAAAAAACTGATATTTTGTTGCAATTAACATGAAGTAATTTCCCCTTTTTAGTGGTTCCCATAAGATATGGTTTCCAATATGTATTATTTAATATAATGAATTATGTCAATTGTTTTTGGATAAGGAAGTGACACATGTCGTTTCACAAAGAATAATATTATTAATGAAACTCATTATAAAATCACTGAGTGTATGATGCATCCATAATAATTGTGTGCATAAACATCCAACATCACATATTCAATTTCGAAAGTGGAACGTGAAAATGAATGTCATTAATCTATGGAACATGAATCTATTATATCTACATGAAAAAGAATGGATTCTAAAGGCCTATTCCGATCAATTACATGGAATGAGAAGTTAGTACTGGATTAACTCATAAAAATAAAATTACATAGGTAGTAATATAATAATAGATCCATTTAAGTACCTTAACATGAGATTACATTATATTTTATTGGAACCTCACACACATAAGAATAAAAAACTCATATATTGTCATTGATTACATTTTAACAAATTTAATCTTTTTATTATCCATCCATGTAATTCTTGATAAACCAATTTCATGGATTCATTGAGGTCAATTTTCAAGAGGTTTGTAAAATAATACTAATACATCAATAGTTATCAAAACCAAATAATTTACGTAAATCTCTTATATACTTTTTTATAAATTAAATTATTCCATGTAGTTTTTAATTTTCTTCATTTCAAGAAATTATTTAAGCTAACCCACTATTCTCATAAAAAATTGATTTTGTATAGGCTCAAGAAAACTATTTGTAACTTATTTTTCTGGTAAAAAATTGTGTCATTAATAAAAATATGTAAAATCACCATGCATTTAAATAAAATATTAATAAGAGTAACTGTATATAATGATATGTGAAAAAAAAAATTTCTGTGTAACATATAATGAAATGATTATACTAACCTCTTAGATTTTGGTTTTTTATAAATATGAAAATCACCAGTCCAAACACGCGTTTCAAATAAAATTGTATATTCTAAACAAGTAAAGGAATAGAAAAAATTCAACATAAAAATATCCATTAAGAATGATCTCTTAAAATACATTTTTAAATAGTATTTATACGAACTCAATCCATGGAATAAAAGAAAAATTATCTCTATAATCTATGATGAATTCTTGAATAACCTATTACAAAAATTATACATTTATTACGAAGAAAATAACATTTTCATTACAATTTTTTGGAATACCAGGTTTATTACTATTAATGTATGATCTCTACGGTGCTCAACAAAGTTAAAAACCATGTTTTATTAAAATTTATTTATCTCAACTTTCATCAAAATTACCTAACTATCATCACACAAGGTATAAAATAATTTATGGTTTCAAAATAAGATATAAATATAATATTCTAATATTATATTCAAAGAAACATTGAGTTTTAACCAGTTAATATACATCAATAATGATGTTATCAATAGAATGATTCCATAATATCTTCTTATTTATAGGTTTATAGGTATAATATTTGATATATATTGAATTATTAAAATCCATTAAGATAAATTTTGGTAGTCGGGATTGATTATAATGATTGAATAATGATAATTTATGATGAATGGGGATTAACTTATATGAATAAAATAAGAGATCAAAAAAATTATATCATGGCAATTAACATTTAGATGTTTTATCTTGCAAAAAAGGCTATCTTTTTCATATAAAAACTTTTATTATTCCTCAATATCTTGTTTCCATTTGTTGAAAACATGAATATTCTTTCTAGTAGTGGATTTTCCATAAACAAATATGATTCATATTCAATTAGATATAAATTATAAACATGATATTTAATATGGAAGTTTTATAATATACATATAAAAACTCTAATGTTAGAATTTGTAGGTTTTATATGATTTTTAAAATCAGAAGTGGTATTTCCTATTAAGGGAAGAAATAATATTTGATTTATATTATAAAATTATGTACTCATGGCTTCTGACAAAAAATAATTAGCTATCATGTATTAATACAACATGATCCGAATACTTTATAGAAGAAATATACTTCTATATTCTACAATATTTTTCTCTCATAGAGTTATTAGTACTTAGAAGTTATGAGAAATTTAGTTTTAACTATAAGATGGATGAAAATACAAATTTGTAAACACTCTATTATGAGAAATCAATATATAAAAACATAGTATTTTTTAGATATTTAATAATAAAAATTCATAAAATATAGAAAGGGTTATTGAATTCTGTGTTATAAAATTTTCTAAGACATACCTAGAGTGAATGACTACAATAATATCTGTTTTCCTTGTTCTAGAAAGATCAATGTGAACTGACTATAATTCATCAAATGTTGAGACACCACTAGTCAATTTAAAAATTGATATTTGTTTTTTCCATATAAAAATGTGTCATATAATTTTGTTGAAAAGAACCTATGTTATTGAGGTTCCCTTATTATTCCTGTAGTAGAAATATATTCAAATGCTTTCACATTGTAATGTCCTTACCTAATATTCCAAATAAATGATGAATATTCAATTACAGTAATATATAGTTAATAAAACATTGATTTTCTTCTATATGAATAATCATGACATTTTCTACATATTGGTAGATAAAATTTTGAATCCTTACAAAAATTCGACGGTTTATTTATCATTACCAAATTTAATTTAGTAACCTTAACCACAAAATTGAATCATTCTGATTATGTTTTTTATTAATCCATAAAAAATAAATTTTATTGAAAATTATTGTCTTTTTGATGGAGAACATATCTCATATAACAACAATTTGACCTTTGGCATTGACATTAAAAGTGACATTTCCTCTTATAACATTCTATATCTTATCTAAAATTAATTTTTCTATAGTAACATTTTATTAATAATCACTTTATATATGTCATGTGTTCCATGTATTGATCATCCTAATGTAAATTTGGTAAAATGGTTTTATACCCAAACATTTTTGGGTAATGAAATATTATAAAAAATAAATATATAATACGTATCAGTGAACCCTATAACGTTTAAAGGATATATGTTCTGTAGAAATTTTAGCCACATAGTTTCAAATAACCAAATTTTTTTTAATGAATTTGTTTTACAATAACTTATTCTAGGAAATTTAATATTGAAAGGTTTATCTTTTAGAAGAATTATTTTTATTGGAAATTATTATTTCTAAAAGTAAAAACTATATTGAACAATGTATGATTAGATTTAAACTATATGAAGATCTTATAAAATATATCCCTACCATATTTAAAATTATACAAAATGTTGATTAGTGCAAAAATGGTATATATATACTTTTTAAATTATTTTTTGATCAACATTAGTTGAAACTCTTTTTGATTTAACATATAACTCAAAAGTCTGTTAAAAAATTTATAATTAGGATTTTAAATTCCATCATTATATATGGAAATTTATTTATTAATCAAATCAAGGTATTTATATAAATTTTTATATTTATTCATTAGTAAATTTCTATATATAACAATATTCAAAATATAGTGAAGTATTATCCTTATATTCAGATAACTTTTTACTATAGTTATCTTCAATTATAATGTTATTATCAGCAAAAAGAGATAATTATAAAATAAAGTCATAAGTTACCTTCTCTATTAAGAATAAATCATTCCACGTAACAATTTTAATGAAACAAAAATTCTTTATACTATTATCACTATTTTAATAAATACTATTTATGGATGATGAATCCTTATTTGAACACTATATATCATTAATAGATCTAAATTCTTTATTTTATTTTTAGTTAAAATATTTACTATTCATATTCTTATTCATGAGGTTTCGAAAATATTATTTGATATACCCTCACATCATGAAAACTTAATTTAGTGTATCAATATTTCATTTTCACAAACATGTTTTGTATATTATTTTGATAATCATAGTGTATGTTCTTCATCCCACAAAACTTGTTTATATTATTTTTTGAAAACTAATTTAAGGAAATATAATTTGAAACTAATGAAAATATCTTATTTATTTTCCCCATCTCTACAACTCTCTTTAAATAATTCTTATGGTTCATGAGAGTCCTAATAATATTGTCAATATTTAACTTAGAAAATTTATAGTACCATATAAAATTATTTTCCAGGAGTCACATTCCTTTAAAAGAATTTTATTAATATTTTTTATAATCCAATCATCTATAAGTTTTTTTAGACAATAGTAAAATGTTGAACAATAGAATGAAACTAATGTATCCATGATCCAAATATAAATAATCCTTGATTTAGCTAGTCAGAAAAACTATTATAAATAAAATTAAATTCTTTGATAAACCTATAAAAATTAGGTATATATAGCATTAATAACCTCTTACATTTAACCAGGGTCGAGAAAATAATTTAAAAAACAATGGAATTAATTTAAATTATCACTATAGAAGAAAATTCAAACCCTAAAATCTAATTTAATTAGAATGGTCAATAACCAAAATTTTATCATTATAATATCATCGATCATGAAGTAAGAAAAAAAATAAATTACAATAGTAAAAAAATAATTATAGGGAAACCTCATAATGTGATATCACTTAGTAGACACAGAAAAACCAAATATAATCATAATCACTCTGAGAAATTATATGATTCATACTTTAATATAATTGGAAAAGTTTTAGGTTTATTTTTTTTCTAGATATCATCTTTTTAATGATGTATCATTCCATATTAATGAATTTTTTATAAAAAAAATATAACGGTTCAATTCCTTTTTCTTTGTGCCTAGATACAACAACATCAAATGATTCATCATCTCCTAATTTATCTAGGTTGATATTCTAATTAATTTAGTTAGTACACTATCACAAATTTCAACTCATTAACTGAGAATTTCATTAACATTATATATATATTCAATTGTTTTGAACATTATTAAATCATATTTTATGACTACATTGCATGATCTGGAACAATAAATCATGTAAGCTAAAAATTCTAAAGTATATTAGGATTTTTAAAACAAAGGATAATAAAATTAATTAAACATTATAATAAAATATCTCAGAGTATAAAGGATATCACGTGAGTTTGGTAAGCTCAAATTCAAGAAATAAAATTTGATAAATTATGTGAAAAGAGTTATCTATCATGGAAAACCAAAGATATATTGTTCTAATGTCACATTAATAAAAAATAAATGGGTAAATATTAATCAGATGAGTAGAATTTTAGTTAATAATCTCAAAAATAACTGAATATTGGGGATACTAGTCATATATAGATAATTATTAATAGGAATATGAAGTTAGTCATATGATTGAACATATTAATTTTAATATTTTATCCATGATTAACTCATTTTTATGATGATTAATTTAATTAATTAACATCAGTAATGATATTAAGCAAGTTAAATTTGTACAAATAATTTATATATTATACCAAGATTATGGAGATGACTCTAAAAAAAATAATTTGGGTTAATTTTATATTTTTATATTATTCTTGTATGTTATGTGAAAATATCATTTGAAAATTTAGTTTTATACATAATACCTTACAATATCATTTTAATAATATAATTTTAGAGATTATATTGACTATGATTTTCCTTAATCCTCCTTTACCTCAATAGATAATTTTTGTTAAAAAAATTTATAAATGTGAATAATTAATTATAGTTTTTAAGAGCATGATATTTTAGACCATAGATTATTTTTCTATTTATTATAGGATGGATAATCTATCTGTATAATTTTAATGATCAAATATAGTTTCTAGTAGTTGAGTAATATTACCTGGATAGGTTTCATGAAGACATATCTAGACTTCTAATAGAGAGAATCCCAAATATTTAAATGAAACTATTTTCCCTAAATGAGCCGAATTCATTTTCCTTCACATGAAATAATATATATAATGAAACTAGTTTTGAAGAATTAGTTGAAGGATTTGTGGGGAATGTGAATAATTTTATTATTTATCCACCTTAGGTGAAATTTGTTTTATATTAAATGAAGGTTGGGTGTCAAATGTAGTTATAAATTTACTTCTCAAAAATATATTATGTGATGTTGTAGACTAAATACCCATTATTAATCATTGATTTTGTATTTTATATGTAAAATATATATAAGGGGTTTAATAAAATGGATTTTTGATTAAGATATCAACATTTAAATGTGATGAAAGATAACATTTTAATTACAACCATAAGGTGATGTTATGAATATTTAGGGTTCTTGATAAAGTAATTCAGGTTACCAATAACCATAATATATTTTTATCCCAAATTAATCATAGAATCATTAAATACATTAATTAATTTTTTTGGTTTCATGTAGGTGATATTTTGGTTTATTAAAAATAAAATAATGATATTGGAACACATTTATGATTTTTTGTATAAATCATATGGAAGTAAATTGTATTATAATATAACTAAATTTTATTTTGGGATTTATGGGGTAAATACCATCGTATATTTCATCACTAATAAAGTGCTATCAGTTGAATTATATAGATTCATTTTGATAATATGTTTTGATTAGACCACAAATATATTTGAAATCATGAATTTTCATTTATTCTACAGATAATTTTTGAATTTTATTGAAGATAATTTAATTTTAGTGTTAATTATAATATTTTTAACAATAAAGAATTTAATATTTATTTTAATTGAAAAAAATTATATATTATAATTATATAAAATAAATATTGAGTTTTTAACATGTTTTACTCGTATATAATCCATATAATTAATGTAAAGTGTACTTTTTTTAAATTAAGAACAATTTGGGGAGTTGCGACTACATAATAAAAAATTGATATGGAATGTGAATCAATATAGTTTTGATCACTTGAGAGAAAATATCAATCCTACAACTCATAGATTGAGGAGGATGTTTATTCCTAGAAGTGATTCTTGTATCCACTTGTTTTATAAAATTCATAGTGTATTCAAACAATAATATTCTAACATATATTTTTCCTTTGCGAAATTCATGTTTTGGTAAAACGATATGAGTTTAATATACCTAATTGATTTCCATTTAGTTTGTCAATTAACAAAAAAAATGTTAACATTTCTGTTTATTACTCAAATTAGAATACATAAAATGTTAATGAAATTGATGATAAAATAGAGTTTATTAAAATCCATGTGGATATTCATATAATGGTTCATGGGAATAAATATTAAATGGTATTATATAAGTTGAAACACAATTATATTGTTTTATATAATGTAATATATATATATATATAAATTACCTTTTCTTATTCATAATGATTAATGATTCAATTACTGGTGGGGTGGCATTGACTAGAAGTTCACTATGGCTGATTCACAACCCTTTTTTGGAGAACAATTTCTTTTTCCCTTATGTAGTATTAAAAATTTTAGGAAATAATTTAATGGAACTAATTTTTAATTCCATAAATAGGAAAATTAAAATTTATCATGATATTAGATGACTATTTTGGTAGAGAAGAATAATGATAAAGTAAATCAAATATATGTCAATATGTCCAACTCTTAAAAGCTTAAAAGAATCAAATCAGTGAATTTTGTGAATTTTGTAGCCTTTTTAAGTAATTTTTTTAATTAATATAATATAATGATTGATTTTTTTGTTGGATTCCCAAGAATATTGGGGAATCATGACACTATCATTGAAATTTTTGGATAATATACAATGTCATCTCATTTTGTCCCAATAAAGATACATTCACTATAGATAAACTGTGTATGATCAATCTAAATAACGTATTTACAATTCATTATATTACATTAATCATATTTCTAATAGGGTATCACTATTCTATAGAAATATTTTTGGGGAGAACATTAGAAGGTGATAAGCACATACTTGAAGATATGTACTTAGTATTATCCTCATATTGAGAGGAAATTTTAATATATTATATAAATATTATAGCCAATGTTTTTATATGGTTTATTATATTTTGGGAGATCATATATGTATTATTTTAATTTAGTAATTTTTTATTTATTAATAGTGACCCATCATTAATTGGTTAGATAATTTATTATTTCACTTGGGAATATCATTTTAAACAACATTTTATTAGATTGAAGTGGGAAGAAATTATTTTTTGTAACCATTCTATTAAAAGAGGTTAATGAATGAGTTCATCAATTAAAAAAGTGATAAATTATTTCTTTGTCTTGATAGATGACATATGTCATTTTATTGATATTACTTGTATATTTTTCACTTGGATATTGAGCCTTTTTTCGAGTATCAAAATAATTAAAACATAGAAAAATTATGCAGTTACTGACATTTCCACCATGGTATATGATTTTAATTCTGAAACCATAGCCTGATTTAGTGATATGGAATATTAGTTTATAGTGTCTTATATGAAATATTTTAATACATTATCTATTTTATATTTCTAAAACAATGAAGTTATAAATTGATCAATCATATATTCCCCTCATTAATTTGGATCATTTTGATCTAGATAAAATATTCTTTTATTGGTGTAAGAATATTACAAATAGATTGAATATAATTTTGAAAGGAAAAATATTACATTTCTATGAGTAATATAGTGTTATAGAATGATTCAATAAGTGAATTTTAAGGGACGTGAAAAGATTTTATATCAATTAAAATTTTTATTCATTCAAGATGAATCCTAATGTCTTTTTAGTGATTACGAGTCATGCTATACGGAGTATATATATAGTCCACATTTTGTAGGGATAACTCTTGTTGAGTTTTAGAAACATTGGATAGAGGGTAGGTAGAGACATATGCAGTATTGTTCATACTAAGAAACTGAAATTTTATTCTAAAAAACATTTATAGTGCTCCATATTTGGTTAAATTCATGGTTTGATCGACAATTCATAATATTCTTATACTTGGTCACATAAAATTAATTTATATAGCATACCATCATTAGCCTAAATTGATCATCATAAACTTCTTTTTATAATATTTTTCAAACCTATGGATTCGTTGAATTAATTTTTGGGACCCCTTAATATATAAATAAAAATTAATATATTCATCATCAAGGGGATTATAATCAGTTCAAAGACTGAATAATTTTTATTTATTTCACTTACACAAACAAAAACAGACAATCTCCCTATATATATATATAAATATTTATCATATCAAATCAATTCTGGAATAATATAATTATAAAACCTTTTTCATGAAGAGTAGAATCTTATTTTCAACATCATAATGATTGGTTTTTAGGGTTATACCTTGTTTATCCACATCTAATGAAATTTTTTAGGATTTTTGAACATCATCATATATTGTACGTGGACTCCATTCATTCCATAATGGATGATGAATCATTTTTATGTGATTAGTGTGATCTTAAAATCTCATTATTTAAAAATATTATTAATAATATATATATATATATATAATTTATTAGATTAAAGTATGTATTATCTAGCTTTTTTTGAATTTTTTTACATTAATATAATTTGATTTATGTCATAAATTATTTTCGAATTAATGTTAATATACAGTTATATTTTTTTCGAATTTTTTTTTTATGTAAATTTTTTAAAAATTAGTTAAAATTATCTAACACTATTGACTGAGAAGTGTTAGGAAATATATTGGATGGTTGGAAACGATATGTGATAAAAGAAATTTTAATTTACTGAGAGTGAAAATATATATGAAATGTATAAGGATAGGATACTAATTCAGATACTCTCATATTTATATATATATACATTGAGGGACAAAGTGATAAATGAATGTATTATTTATCTACCATAACACATATTTCAAATTATTTTGATAAATATTAGTGCTGACATATTTTGTGCATATTCTAGTGAGATAATAAAGTGTACCTTTATTTTTTAAAAAATACACACAAGAGATCTTTTTGTCCTATTAAACATTATATTTAGTTTTTCCCAGGATATTTTGGAAATATTTTAGTTTTAAAATGGAATTATTTGAATTGTTTGGAATAGGTCATAACATTGAATTCATGTGAAAGATATAAGTTAATAGTAATGATTATTGAGTAAATAACCCAACAAAATCATTTTTGTGTGCATGTAGAGTTCATTTAAAATAATGTCAAAACGGTGAAATCAAAATTCACTCTCCATTGATATATCATTTGGTCGTTGTTCATGAAAAGTTTTTTTAATATTAAAATATTATTTTTTAATGAATTATGCTATCCATTGATTAATTTTCATCTCTTAAATACATTATTATTTTTTCAAGACATGAGGTTGGTTGTTTTTTTAGAATACACTATTTTAGCTACAATATTTAAATTAAAATATTTTTTATAGACATAGTTTTGGTCTAATGAAAATATGAATATTCAATCCATACTGACGGTCTTTTTGTAATGTTAAATCCAACCCTAAGGATTATGTGTTATCCCTTATCAATTATATTTTATATTATTATTAAACAATAAACTTAGGGAATATTATTATTTTTATGGAGAGTATTGGCTATGTCATTAGTGGATTTAAAATAGTATTATATATTTTAAAATAATGAATTTAAATTTTATTTATATTTAATTTTATTAATAATTTGGAAAATTCATATATTAAAAAAATAAAATCACAAATAACAAAGGGATATAGGAAATTATGGGATATATTTAATTATGGGTTGTGTTTTTCATGAATTAAAATTCTACATTTCAGGAGATTTATGTATCCATTGTTCTTTTATTTAATTATATTTGTCTTATTTATATAATGAATTGAATAAAATATAACATTTCATGTTTTTATTTGATTCAATAAATTTTCAAAAATCTATATTCCAATAACAAATTGATATTTAAAATATTGAGTAAATATGTTCTATGTCGATTTATTAGTTTGTGAAAAAAAATTTGTCTCCATTTTTTTTTGAAATTAAATTTGTATTTTAATATTGATGGTTATTTGTAATGATTTATTTCAATGAGTTCGACAAAAAAATTATGTTTATTTCAAATATTATGTAAAAGAAATAAATGAATTATGTTATTGGTATTATTATTACTATACTAATTATATTTAACAAATATCTGTTTGTGTGTGTTTATAGTTATAAAGTATTATAGGTACGTGTCTTAGGAATGTTTTCTCTAAGGCAAAAAAAACTATAATTGAAAAATTTAAGATTAAGAAGTTATGGTTAAAAACCCTATGATTTTTCATTTGATTACTTTTATGGAGGATAAATAGCCTCCCATAAACATTATATTCCCTCTGAATATCCCATATATCTGTATAATATTCCCATAGAATGAATATTGAGAAGAAATAATATGAGGGGTGAATTAGTGAACCAATAAAATATATATTCATTATAATCACGCATGTATTCTTATAACAATATTAACTAAGATTCAATAATGAAATTGATATATGATGATGGGAGAGAATGTTTAAGAAAAAACACAGAATGAAAATGGACAATTAATAGGTTTAAACAGTATTTTATTGAGTAACTAATCTTCGGTTTCCAATGGAGCAGATATGATGCCAGAAGATTTTATTATATACATATATTCCATTCAAATAAAATGATTTTTTATAGCTTTCTTCTCAACACAACACCGAAGTAAAAAAGTGTTGTTATGTATTAGATTAATAGTATTAAGAAAATTATAAGTGTAATAAAAAAATATAACAAATAAAGATATATTATGAAACCATAACACATACATTTAATGGATATATAATAAATATGTTTTTTAAATGCATTGTTCGTTCATAAATTACAAATTTTACATAGTGTTTTGATTTTTATCCTCATAAAATAACATGAACAGTTTTAAAAATATTAATATATTTTAAAATATATCTTAACATTATATCCAATAAAAATGGATATGAAATAAGGTTACACACAATTTATTTTTTAAAACACCATTTTTGAGTAAAAATTATTTTTATTTATATTTGATATTTTAATTTAAATTATAAATTTATATATTTAATAATATTAATTATAATGAATGAAATTAATATTTGATTATATCTTGTTAAAATTATCATTGGTTGAATTTTTTTAATTTAACGAAATGGTTGATTTTTGGAGGAATAGTAAAGTATAACGATTTTCAAAATACAAACACTTTTATAATATTATCATCACATAAGAATTACATTAAATCCTATAAACCCATTTTATATATAGAAAAAAAAAATTTGTGTAAAAAATTTTTTTTAATATTTTTTTTTAATTAGTAAAACCTTTGATTAACATATTGGAAAATTAAGTAATATTTTACAAAAAAAGAAATTTTTGGTTTGTTTCATTAAATTAATATCCAACAAGGTGTAATTATATTTTCACGTGTTATTGAAAAAATAAATATTTAATGGTTCACAATAAACCACTTATAGTCTCATAAATCAATAAAATATATAAATTTATCATAAAACTTATTTTTATACTTATAAATGCACTTTTTTTCAATATGGATTTCTATTCGCTACATTCTCTAATGCTAAAAATAATTGTTATTAGCAATAGTATTTTATTTGATAAGATTTATTTAAAATTTAATTTTAGTAGGGATAAATTTCCTTGAAAATACTTTTCTATTTTAGGGAAATAAATGTAAAATAGTTATGTATAAATTTATTAATGTGTTAAAAAATTGATGATAGTGAAAGAAAATCATTAATTGAATTCGTTACATGGTTAAAACGTGTTTATAAAATAATTGTTAAAGTATAATCAATGTAAAATCATAAAAAAATGTATTATTCTCTTATATGAACTAACATTCAATATGAAACATGTGGTATCTTTTCATTAATATCTTATATCAATAATAATTACATTACCATAACATGTAAAAGGAGAAGACAACCACCTCATTTATACACTCCATAAAATGTTCTATCTCTACTGAAGTACTACCCTAGTATATACCTAATTATTTCCCTATTCACTAGAACCCTTTTCCTTTAAAAAAAAGACAAATATATTAAACCATATGGGGTTATCCATGGGATAATATCCTCAGAGAGAGGTTATGTTCTCAAAATAGATCTCTTAATTATTTTCCTCTTATACCTCTAACAAATATTCTATCAATTAACATATGGTAAATTCTATATTAATAATATTATGAAATATTACTTTACCAGTTTAATATCCTTCTTTAAATGTCATCCAATACCATTTTAAAAATTATTCAAATGAAAAGTGTACGTTCGGTCTACTACATCCATAAATTATAAGTCTGATTTTTATTCATCAAATTACATGGGTAGTTGTAAATTTCAATTTAAAAGATTAATATTACTATTAAAACAGTATAAATTTTTTAAATTACGAAAATATCTTATATTTCTCCCATTAAATGAAAAATGGATGCATCACATGTATGTAACTATGCACCACTTCAACCATGAATGTTATGGATTTCATTTATTAATCAAGTATTTTATCATTTATCCAAAAATTTAAAAACAAATCACAAAATTTAAAACCAATAAATAATACCATTTTTATTATATAATAAATATATTATTGTAAATGAATTATATTTTTAATATATTAACAATTTATCTATAATTTTAACATATTTTATATCCTTTACCATATAAATGGAAAATAGATGCATCAAACATGTATAAGTACAGACTAAAAACTCCACAAAAGTGATGAATGTAATTTTCCACTTTGTCATTTCTCATATATAAATACATATTAAATACAAATTAAAAAAATTAACAAATATAAATAGTATCATTTTTATTATGTAAAAATGATATTATTATTAAGTAATTACTTTTCTAATGATAATCACCCACATATTATTGTTTTTTCTTTTTTGGGATTGTTAATCAACAAACATGATCAATTATAAAAATTTATATCATCAGAAACTATGGAAACAAAGTAAATGGTTATATTTGTAAATAATAACTATTTTAGGGTTTTTTGGGATCTAGAATGGAAATGGTGATATTTAACCAATTATTAAGAACCCATAGATTTTTCTTGAAATTTATAAATACAAGCTAGTCACTGAATACTTCATTTGAAATAAAAGAAAATTAAAATGAAATAAAATAGTATAGATATTAATATATATAAAAAATAACTTTTAATAACTTTAAAGATAACAAAATAATGAAAATGGATTCTTTAAAAATAATCATCATCTCTATTATGAATGTAGTACTAAACAAAAAAGAGAAACAATTAAAATCTGATGATTAAAAAAACATTTAACTAAAAATATATAGTTTTAATAAAATATTTTATGTGAATTTTAGGAAAGGTTCTATTTATGAAAATGGTTATGAAATATATGATTAATATGATTATTTTTATTCAATATTTTAAATATCCTTTATGGAATTTAGTATTTAATGTAAATATTTTTAACATCAATTTTGATTTATTGATATTTTATGTTTATTAACGACATGAATCCTTTTATGGTGTATATATTAAAAATGATTTTAACTTTTCATAATTGTTCATAAAATCTATGCTATTTGAAAATCAAAACAACATTCAACCATTAATGGGTTTTTAATTCAAATCACATTGATGATGTAAGGGTTTCTTTGATTAAATTTTAAAATCCATGAAACATGCTAGAAATTTCACACCATGTTAAATTTTATATGGTTTATATTGTTATCATTTGATATGTTATATCATTAATTATGATTAATTCAATGAAATTATGATCATTATCATACTCTCTCCATAAAAAGGTTCAAATTAAAATGTACTCAACTCATACTTGTTTCATCGCTAATCTAATTTACAAATGGTCACTGATTTTGAATGATAATACAATAGAGGAATCAATATACTTTTAATTCTAAAAAAACAATAATTTGTATTAACCTTTATTCATTATTGGTATTTTAAATACATTCTCATTATTTATTATCCCCTCAACTCATGGTTTACCTGTTGTAAGAGAATCATATTCCACATATTATTCCAGATTAATCATCATCATCTACTATATCTATATTCATTGTTAGATTTTCCAAATGTTAATCTTTATGCATCAATTACTGATTTAGTTTATGATATAATAATTTTAATTTTGGATAGGGTTTTTAAAATATATTTTAATCCATTCTATAGGGGCCATTTTTTAACAATGTGTGTAAGGAATCTCATTTAATTATTTCTATAAGAACATATATTTATATAATTTTGTATTTTTTTTATTAATATTACTCAAAATTTTCATGGTTTCTAAGGAGAAATCATTATATTAATGTTATTATAGTAATTATTGATTTTAATAAATGTTTTTAGTTTGTTAAGGTTATTATTAAATTATAAATTAATTTCTCTAATTCTCCAAAAAAGTGTTTTAAATTTATGTTTACATATTTTTATATTGTTCAATATTGATAAAGGTTAAAACATAATAGATACCATACACATTATTTATTATGACATATTATGAAATGTTTATTTTTTTTATTAGAATAATTAACCAAAATATTTTTGTGTTTTCTAAGAATCCAACGTTTATAAACATTTAATTTTCCAATGCATAGCCGCTGTAAATATCAAATATAATAGTTTCTTGTTTACTGGTTGTTCACTAGGATACTAATGAGTATATGGATTGGGTAAATTATTTATTAAATTGTTGACGCTTTATCTGTATGGTTAAATTCATTATACTTAATCATCTTAAGTAATTTTTATTTACTAGGAATATTACTGAATATAATTGGATATGTTTTTTATTTTCCATGGGTTCATCATGATATGATAAATAATATAATAATGAATGATATATTTATGCGATTATATTTAGAAAGGATGTATTGCATGTTTCATTTCTACGGGTCTCTCTGTTATAAGGAATGATTGATTTAATGTGGCACACATATGTAAGGTTGATTTTTTGTAGGGTCCTTATACCACCCTTTAAATATTTCATTAAAAGATTTAATATCAGGAGATATGTATATAGGGAAAAATTAAAGTTGATTATATGTGTGGGGTTAAGTGTGTGGATTATGTAGGCGATGTTTTAATATGATAGTTTGTCCCACATTTATAAATAATAACAATTTTACACTCCCACATATCATCATTATTGAATAATATTTCCACACAGATTTTATTCATGTCGTATATTATACTTATCCATATTCCATTACTCATTATTTACGAGAAATGATATTTTGGGTGAGATTATATTATGTTACATCCATATACATTGGATATACCCATATTAGAATCATATTACCATTAATTTTCATTAATTGGAATGACTTAATTTGGCCCTTAATATGTATTTGAACCCACCAATTTTATTATGTTCCAATTTCCCCAGGTTATGATGATGAGTGTAATTTATGAGCATTCCATATGGTAATTTAGTATGGATTGAATATGTAGATATGTTTCAAGTATTGTACACTAATTTTCATATGTAGTTAGCCCACATTGAAAGTATGACTTTGCATTCATTAATTGATGATATTATTTAAGAGATATAATTCTTAGTTTTTAGAGAAGATGTAAAATAAATATAATTTTATCGTGGTTCACCTATGCTGGTATAGAAAAAAGAGTGTGTAATGTTTTTTAGCATCATACCATAGAATTCATGTCTTATGTGACACAATTGAATTTATAGGAGGTATTAGTTATTTTCAATGATTAGTTTTTTCTTTCTGAAGTATATATAAGCTTTTTTTGGGAATTTTGTTGTGAAAATTGTTTTGAGAACCCTATGGGTGAGTCTATGTGTTGGAAAACATCATGATGCCTTATTAAATTATATATTATGTGATTTCATAGAAATTAAATCCTTTTATAAATAATGAATAGTGATATAGTTGTGTAACAATTGTACCTTAATGTAATCACCCTGGAAAGGATGTTTGAGTATTATCCTAATCTAAAAACGTTGCAAAATGTGTGATCCTAAGTTTCACACCTGGATAGAATCCCTTGAGTGATATGATTTTGTGATTCCCATAATCAATACAAACCATTATTACTTCTATAAATAGAAATTGATTACGTAATATATATATATATATGTGTGCGTGTGTGTGTGTGCGTGTGTAATAGGTAGGAAAACGTAATATAAATACAAAAAAAAATACCTTGGGTAAATATAAAGATTTTATAGGTTGATATAATTACATCATAATTCAATCAATAATATCATAGGATAAAATAAATTGTAAAATAAAGAATATATATTAGGTTTTTTTCATATTAATATGGTTATTTATCGTGATAATGTCAAAAAAATCTTCAAATCTATTATTTGGTTTGGAAAAGGACAATGAAAACAAAGCACTAAAATGTATGCCTCCATATACTTCTAAAGAAGAATATTTTCGGAAAATATTTTATTGTCATACCGAAAATAGTTGTCTTTATATATTTCATTAGATATTATTTCTTGATCCATGTCTATGTTTTAGATACCCTTATTTCTTTTACCTAGTAGGTGAAAATGAAAATAGTGAGGATTCGATTTATTTGGTGATGGAGGGGTTATGTAACACCCCATTATTTACTACATATATTTCCATTCAATAAATATATCGTGTTAAATATATTTCTCTACATGAAACATAGAACTAAAATTAGACACTGAATATTATATTAATATTACTATTAAAATTTAATGAATAATAATACGTATAGTAAATAAAAATATACAAATCAAAAAACATTATTACAATTATATTATAAATAATTAACCTGATTCAATATAAAAGGGGAAATTATTTCTTAAATAAATACTTTTTAAAATAGTTATATTTTTTATCCTAATAAATTAATTTTAAAAATTATTAAATATTGTTACTTATGATATTATATATTATCATTCGGTGAATAATGAATTGATATGGAATAATATTATGAAAAATTATTTTATAGAGACGTCATTTTTCAATAATAGTTGTTTTCAATTATATTTTCTAATATAAAACAAAAAATTAATAAATTTATTTTCTTTCATTTTATAAATTTATCTCCAATTCTGAATCCATCATTTCAAAATTTTATTGGGGGGGGGGGGGTTTAAAAAGGTTCTTTTTTGGGGGGAAATGAAAATTTCTGATTTTTCAAATACCATCACTCTTAAAACATTATAATTGTAAAATATTAGATAAAATATCAATAAGAAACATTTTATTATAAAAAAATAATGATTTAACGTCAATAATTTATATTTAATATGTTGAATTCATGAAACCTACGCTTTACATTTTTGAAACATAAATAATATTTTTCTCAAATAAAAACTATTTTGGGGTTGTTTCTCTTAATTATGTATGTATAAGTTGGAATTTAGATTTAACATGGTTTAAAACCCATATATCTCTTATATAGATTGGAATAAAACAATTATTTCCATAAAAGTGGATAGAATTTATAATTTATGGATAAAAATAATTTTTATTCTTAAAAATACATTTTCTTCCATAAATGAGTTTTTACAAAATACATGCACTAATTTAGTTATAAAATTTTATTACACAATGAAGTTATATTTTATTAAATATATTGAATATTTCAAATTGGAAATTCCAAATTCAATAATAAATCCCATTTCTATTCTTTAAAATTAAATTACATATGAAATGTATTATTACCATGAAAAAAGCCAAAAATTGTTAAAGTAAAAAATCTAAGAGTATAATACATAAGAAGATGTTCAAACAATGTTTTAAAATGAATGACTGAGGTATGATAAAACATAAATCACTTATAGACTACATTATTCTCCATTTTAACTTCGCATCTATAATGTTCATGCCCCAACCTGTGGCTTGGGTCAGATTAGAGGATTCAACAACCATAGGTGTTATCCTCCAAAATCCAAAGGACGACTATAAATTCTAAGGGTTAGTAAAATGATTTGGGATGATTTTACTAGATAAAAAAATTACTTTTAATGATAAAATATAAACAAACCAACCAACTATGTTATGAATTATAATAAAACTATTTTAACATAAGGAGAAAAATATACCCGAAAAATTGAGTTGAAATGGAAATTAGACCCATTATCAAAAAAATACAGAAAGTCAAAATAAATATAAAACACCACTGTGAATTCATCCCAAGGATCACCCAACATTTTCTTAAGCTCCAACTCAATATTATATCTTCATTGTAACTAAATTAAAATTTGGAGAAGTGTGATATCTTTCCATTCAGTGTTTCCTGGTAAAAAAGATACGAAAATACACAAGCGTTACCATATAGGGGCGAGTATAACACTCATTAGGTAAACACTGCATACATCCTAACACAAACCAATAGGACAATAACTTTTCAACACATTATATATTAGATATATGAGAAGTATATAAATTATTTCATATAAGTCAATAAAGAAGTTCGGCGTAAAAAACATTAATTAATGTATATTACCATTCCGTACCACTAGTCATATGCATCCTATGTTCACACACACACACACATAATGGAACTCCCTATAATTGTAAATGGTGATTTATCTTATAACTAATCCATCACATAGTTACCCACATTAATAGTTCTCCATACCATATTTAATTTTGTACTTCACGAACATGATCATTCCTAATAAAAATGAAATAATTATGTAATGATACTAATAAATTTTTCAGTGAATCCACATTTGCAGCAAATATTTTGGGGAATTTTTTTTCCATATTTCTAATATATCATTCTAACGTTATTAATTAAAAATTATAATAAGTAAATAATTTTCATGTAATTACGAAGAAGAATTAATTATATAAGAATATATTAGAGATCATGTTCTAAAATAATCGAGTTGGAGAGAATCCACATACATCTTAATAAGTGATAAAAATGATAAATGACATAAAGAAAACTCTACATCCTGGTTTGACCCAATTTTATTCAATATATCATACTAATATCTCATTAATAATAGAATGGAATATATATGTATATATCTCTATTATTAGTCAGATATGACATAACCAGCAAGAGGACATGAGTAGGTCAAAAGAGATAGAGGGAGAAAATAATTTTTATCGATTTTAAAGTCCCAACACAATTATATCTGTCCAAAATTGTTTTAGGATCAAAATTCACAATAAAAAATACATAGGTAATATAAAATATAGATATCCTAATATAAGAGAATAAAAATAATGGGTTTCGTGCCAAAACCTGAGTTAAAATAAAATATTTGTAACAATAAATGAAATTTTCTTGTTTAGGCCTCACAATTTGGGAAACATTGTTCTAATTGTGAACATTTTATTATCTCCAAACTAAACACACCCATGGTTATATCACACGTTTTGAAAAACTGTACACCAACCATGAAATTTTTTCTTCCATCTTTATTTGAATGATTTCACCTGGCACTTGCATTGTTTTTCTAAAACCGTTACCATCATTTGACCTACACTGTGACACAATGAATATATTGTATAATTTATTGGTGGAATTTCATAGTTACGTGTAACATTTATCAAAACGTCCACCAATATAAATACTTATGAAACACTCCATATTCATTTAAAAGTTCATAGAACTAATCCCATGTTATATATATCATTTAAATAAATAATAAAATCACAAAGTAAATGAAAATAAGGGTGTTGTATTATGTATTCTAATAAAGTTTCAATCCCTATAAATATATATATCATGTCATTTAGAAAATTTGGGGTTCATTTCTCTAGCATCAAGTCTTCCCATTCTCATGTCACTTCCTGAAGCATTTTTCTTCCATAATCTATGAACAAAATATTACTATTTCAACATAATTTTTTTGTTTTATATCTACAATCTATGTTAACACATGTAATAATGTATTATTTAGTTCTAGATCAATGTGATCCTATTAAATATCATGGTTAGGATGAATTTTTTACTTCTTAAATTGAGATATATGAAATTAATTGTTAATATAGAATAATCATTTTGGTAAATCCACTTGATAGACACGTCACTAATCTGTTATTGTATATAAAAATTGAGGATGTCATAAGGACAAAATTTTCCTTTCATACCAAAAACATCAATACCCTAGACTTAGAGTGATTTTTCCTAAAACATGATCTCCCACATCAAATAACAATGGATTATGGTAATGATCTACACAAAAAATTGTATGACTCTAAACAATAGTGAAAATTTTCCTATTAATCTGATTTTTATTAGTTGTGCCTTGATCATTTCTAGGTACTAAATACTATGTTTTTCTATCCTCTGCACAAAAAATGGATATCTATAAGAAAGAAATTAAATTCTGAAATATTATATATATTTATCAAGGTTTTATAACTATTATTTTATGATAACTCCACTATTGGGGTATGATAATCCTATGAGACACCAACATCCATAACACAGCCTCAGAGTAAGAATTATAATTTTGGATCATCTATTCCAATTGATCATCAATTTTAGGATTATAATCCATGATAATGGTTAAATAGTTTCAAAATTATTTTTATAAACATTAAAAAATATTATAAGTAAATATGTTATCTCAATCAAATATGGTTAAAAATTGAATTCAATATTGATTTATAACTACATGAATATAGTGTTTTTTGAATTCCTCCAACACATTGGATTCATGAATAGGGATTAATTGTTCAATCTTTACAAGGTGATCCATGATCACCAATATGTAATCATGTATCTAAACCATTATTTTTAGATTTTTGACAAATTCCATAGTTATTTGACCCTATTTCCAGATATAGAAATGTATTGATTACAATATACCCACTAGTCATTGGTGTTTATCCTTGAATTTATAAGATGTGAGTCTTTTCAATACATACTATACCAATTTCAATTTCATTCCATCAAATATTTTATTATTTCTCAATGAATTATAGATATTATAAATTCTAGAATAAAAATTCCAATTTCAGTTGGGATAAAAAACGACTTGATCTCGACATGAAATTAGAATAGAAATTTGATCATTAAATAATAAACACAGGGTAACTATCCTATTTCAACTTATTAATGTCCCATAAAATTATTTTATAACATAATTCTAAGGTAATTTTTAACCATACAATGAGTATACATAAATTTTTCAAACAAGTCGACAACAAATGTCACTGTAGAGAATATAATTTAATGGATAATGGATTATATAAATTCTAACTCAAAGAATAAACCATATAATTTCTGTTTTCTGATTACTAACCACATCATAGTCAAACATATAAATATATTCCATCCATCTTTTTTATCAATGGTTAAAGTTAATTTTCTTAAATATCCATTTCATGGTTTCATGGTGTTTGAGGATAATTAATTTATCAAGAAAGTGATAAGAAAGAAATTTTTTTATATAATTACTGAACAAATCTAGTTCAAAAACATTAGTAAAATAATTGTTTTATGGAATTTTCAATATTCATTATACAAAAGCTACCATATGCACTCTATTAATGAAAACCTAGTTTATTCAATATCTATAGACATCTATGTGAAACACAATATCATTTCCATGTAAGAATAATATTTTTTACTGAAGTGAGATATACATTAAGATCTAAAAATGGTTGTTAGAAATACTAAATCTAGTTTATTAAATCAACCTTTCATGTGAGCACACTCACCGGAGTTGAATATTTTGAGAAGGCTTGTAATGAGTGGAGATAATAAAATGATTAGCCTATAAAATAATGTGTATCAAAGAAACCGGTCAATGGTTTCAAATATACAATGTCGTTAATATTTATTGGTCATACATACACATATTTTAATAAAATGATATATCCATGGAATTTTACTTATTATACTGAAAAAGAAATTATATATATTTTCATATAATTGGGTTTTTTGAAAAAATATGAATACAATATTATAATATTCATCTGATTCTTTTTTATTTCATGAATACACCATCATTTCATCAACAAATGTGAAAATAAATGAGTCTAGGTACTATTAAAAAACACTCTACATAATCTCCATGAAGGCTAAAACACTTTTTTATGATAAAAGGTAATGAATGTATATATCATAATGATCAAAAAAAATATTGAAATCATTATTTTTATATTACCATTCATAAACTGGAGACGATGATACATAAAACATAGATCAATTTTAGAGTAACATTATTCTACCTTTAAATGATAAAAAATATCATTAATCTAATGATGTGTTTATCTATTTTTATCCTAACTTATTTAATTTATTATAATCATCCTAGAGTCGAAATGAACCACATCCCTTCATGAAAAATAACTTGAATATCCCAATGTGATGTGAATTGTCTTATAAATCTTTTACCTTGCAATTATTATAGATAAATCTTCAAATGCTTTAATTTTTTTGGTTTAAAATATATGATTTATGTAAAATAATATCGATCCCCTTCATGATAATATTTAAAAACTCCACTTCACATTTGAGTGGAAAATAAGGATATTTTTATTAAACTTGTTTGGGAATTATTCAAAGCCGGTAAGACAATTTTTACTCTGAATCTTTTAATTAGTCACAAAAATGACAACTTATAATTGATAATAAATTGTTACGAACATTGGTACTAATGGTTTTTATTTTACATCCTTAATATCAAAATTCACTTTTAATAGATGCACTAACCCATTAGGATAGTTAAAAGGTACCCATCTAGTGCAATAATTTTTTTGGGCCTCAAAACCCACTAACCAATATATTCATAAGATCAAGTAAAATAAATCCATGCATAAAATAGGAAAAAAAATATACTCTGTTTAACATTATAGAAAAATATTCACTTTTAAATACCCTATACTCTCACTGTATGAGAGGTCTCTAGAAACTCATTATGTGTGGTACTATCTTAATATGAAACCCCATTTGATGAACAACACATAATGAAATATAATATTTTAATGAACCATTATCAAATAGAACTTATATATTGTTTGAGAAAAAAAGAATTGTACCTCATACAATGCATGGAAATAAATAGTTCTCCATGTTCATTTTCAAATAACTATACCACCACTTATTAACTCACACTTAATCCTTGATTCTATTCGATGGTTTCAATACCTCCTGAGTAAGGGTGTTCATGGAATAACCATTGTTCACTTAGTTAGATGAGAGATAATTTTTTTATTAGACTATCTAATTGAATAATGAGATGTTTGAGATGAATGAGTTATATTTACAAAAACATATCTAATTATAAAATTGAGAAAATCCAAATGATTTCCTTTATGATTATAGTTGCGAGATACTCTTTGTGGATCCATAGAATCTAGATTGACATGATTGAGTGAACCACATTGTAAAATTAAAATTCTGATTTTGGGTTATGGATGAATGTTAATATAATCAGGGGTCTCATTCTAATATGCACCACAACCTTGGAAGAAGAAGTTTCTATTTACCTTTTTTCCAATAGTAGAGTTACTACTCATTCCCAAAAAGATATCAATACATCCTCTAGAAATAATTCTAGTGATATCCCTTTTCCACAAATAAAATATATTAAATAAATTCCCATAATTAGTAATATAGATTACATATATCATAGAATGAATATTGTTTTTCATTCCATATACAAAGAGATGTTTCTTATGGGATGAACTAGTAGCCACTTCTATTAAAAAATAGACCATGTACATAAAAAAGATGTATATTCTATCACTGATAGATGTTCTTTCTCTTGGATGAAGAGAAATGTTGTTATGGATTTCATGATGGTGGTGTACTAGAATCATGTGTTAAAAAATTCTTTAAATCCCTCAAACATAAGGCATTAGTCAAATTTAGAATGGATAACTAAATCCTATAATTATTATAGAATAATTTGAAATATGTATTATACTAGTATAAAAATTAGATTTGTTGATGTTACATGGAAATTAAAATTGTAGTCCATTATATTAACGAACACTTATTTATTTTCAGTTTGAAAATAACAATGAAATAGTGGATGATTCAGATTCTATAATTTTATAGTATTATCCACTTTTCATCATTAATATTTTGGATTTCCCTTATGAATATATTGAAAATTGTCACCATTTATCTGAACAAACTACTAGTTCACATGTGGCTCCTCTGAAACCATGTAAACCATGAGCTCTTCTTATGGGATTATACAAAATCTATCCAATTACATTCCATTATAACAAGAAAAAAGAACACTTAGTCATTAGTCATTAGAAATTGATGACTCAGAACAATAAAATTCATTAAAATAAATAACCATTATACCATTCTCCAAAAATCATCAAACCAAACATGATTAAGGTAGACCTGTTGGGAAGTGTGTTTAATAATTAATGTTATGTTATAATAATCAATTTATCCCATAATGATGTGATGAAAACACAGTTAGAAATGTTTTAGAATTATTATTCTAAATAGACTATGATGGCACAATGAAGATTATAAAATAGAATTTATAAATGTCGTTTATTGCTATATATTTTATGTTCTAACATCTCTATCTACTTAAAAAAAATTCAATATAATAGACTGACCATGTCTAATTCCATTTGTAACATCCCCACCCAACCCTTTATCTTGGGTTGGGTCAGAAGTTCCACAAACCATTTTAGACACTCCTATAAAAACAGATGGTGAAAAAAATTTCCATTGGATTATTAAAACATCCTTGGATGATTTTCCATAATAACATAAGATTAAAAGATAATATAGAAATTACCATATTAAAAATATAATGAATGAATAATGAACATTATTAATATAATAAAAAAATAAAACAAAATTTAGAGTATTAATCAAAAAAAGGAAGAGAATATAATAAATACAAAAAGAAAAAAAAGACTTTATAATAGCATAGTGGAATATACCCAAGCATTCCCTAATCTAACACTATGATTGAACTCCACATGCATTGTCCACTGTAATAAGATTCATTTAATGAGATGTATGAAAACGTTCCCTTAACAATGTCCAAATAAAAAACATCTATTGAACGACCAATGTTACTAAGAAAGGGGTTAGTATAACAAACATATTGTAATCCCTAGATACTACCCCTACCACACAAGTAAGGAAAAAAAATTTGAAACGTTTTATATAAAATTAATGAGAATAAAACAAACAATTTTTTATACAAATCAATTAATGAGTTCCATATGGACAAAAATTAACAAAACAAGAATATCATTATTTACCTCTTTTAATAACCATACCATGGCCACATACACACTCACACACACAAACACACAATCCATCAATCTCTTTATAATTTTATGCAATGATTCATCCTATCAATAAATCGTAGCATGGTGACCCACATTTATGGTTGTACTTCATGATCATGCTCTTCAAATACTAGTCGCGGTATATTATGACCCTAATATATGCCAATTAACAAACGAAAAACCAATTAAAAGAAGATATAATTTAAATATTTCATCAAAAAAACATTTTAATAACGGGTTTTTAGAATATATATATATATATATTACTAAATCTAAATGTGTCAATTTGAAATAATTTAGAAAAAAAGTATATTATTTAAATATTTTCTAAGGATTTTCAGATAGGAACACAATACTAATTTTGGAAGAGAGAAAAATCATGTTATATAATATTATATTGGTAGATAAGCCACCTACCACTCAATAGGTGATGAGAGTAATGAATTACACAATGAAACCTTTAGATAATGGCTCAAAACATCTCCCCTTCAATATATACATTTTAGATATAATCAAAAAAACGTCATGGATGTAATATCTATAAAAAATACATTATATATAACAGTCTTAGTTGGATAAGATGATATGATACTAAAGATAAAGAGTGAAAATAGAGACATGCAATAGATTTCAAAGATCCATCGCACATAGATCCATCAGAATTTGATTCTGGATCAAAAGGGACACCCATGAAACATAAAACATTATAGGAGTTCAAGATCATACGTGAGGATAAGAGAAATAAAGCATTAAGGGATAGAAAAATGCAAAAAAATAATTTTTATAACAATAAACTAATGATTAATGATTTGACCAAACCTATTCTTATACTATGCACATGATATAATCTCCAAATAACACTCTTTTACAATTGTGCCGCATTGTTTGAAAAATAACACAACAACTATTATTTTTCTATATTACTCCACTTTTTCTATTTTTCCTTGTAAAAATAATTTTTTCCGAAACCATTCACAAACCACATGCATATAAATTTTCTTTTAGAATCTATTTCATTATTTCTAAGAGATATTTCTAGATTTTACCTAATCGTGCTAAAAAATTAAAAGCTTAAAAACCCTTATATAAAAAAATAAAACCATATAGAAACAACTAAATCTCCTCCCAAGAATTATTGATCTTAAAACTACATAATAAAATTACAATATATGTAAAACTAGGGTCTCAAGACATTCTACGTGAACCATGCTTACTCTTTATAGTAATTAGTTACATTTTCAAAAATTCAAATCCAATGAACTATAAAAGGATCTCACTTATAAAAAATTTTAATACTCATTAAAAATAATTAGATAGACCAAAATTATAATATATTATCTCCCCAACTTTTTCCCTATCACCTAGAATCCTCTATATTAAAAAATTAAAATACAAGGAAACTGAACATCTTTCTAAATAGAGAGCATCCAAGGGAGAGGTAACATTGTAAATTATACTCTCTTTATTCTATTCATAGTTTACCTAAAAAAAATATTAAATAAATGAAATTATTAGAACATTCGTATTAATAATATACTAAAATTTTATTAGACAAATATGGTATACAATTTCCACATTCTTCTAAAACCATTCCAAAAGTGAAGGATTCATCATGTGTACTTGCATACTACAACCTACATGAACGATGTGCAAAATTTTTCATCACATATTAATATAGAGGGTTATAAAATTATATTTAAAAGAATAGTATAATATTTACAATATTTTTATGATAATATATTTATAAACTATTCCTTATCTTCTTCATCATATATGAAAACTAATATGTCACTCTCGTGTATGCACTAATTAAGGCCTCTATGAATGTGAAGTATTTCATTTTCATTATAGTATTTTCTAATTTATACAAATATATTATAACATGAATCACCATAATAAATAGTCTATATTATATAATTACAAACATATATAAATGTAGTGAATCGTTCGGAAAACCATAAGAACTAGTTCTCATAATAATTCACCACAAATCCATGGGGCATTCATGGTCCCCCATAGTCTAAAAATAAGAGCTATGACATTAGATATAAAATACGGGAATGATTTTTACATAAATACAAGTTAGAAACCTATGTAACATATCCATGAAATATAGTGTGGAACTTCCATTTGTAAGTAATCCATTCTAAAATAAGACATGTAGAAAATAAGAGAAGCATGAAAATGATACAATTTAAACAATTTAATGTAAATTAAATATATTAATATCATTCTATTAGAACATCTTAAAATAAATCTATATAAAACCCCCATCCAGTATTTCATGAATCTCATATACAAATTAATTTCAACTAATTAAATGGTTTGAATACTATAATGTCAAAATTCATGACTGAAGTATCAAGAGAAAAATAAAGATAAGAAAAAAATCCATAAAAAAATCCATAATAGAAAAGTTGTTAAGAAAAAAACTAATAATATTATAATATGTTTAAATAGTAGGTGACCAAAAAATAATTCTTAATTGCCCACAAAATTCCTTTTTTCATGAAAAATTTTTCATTGTAAGACCATGTTTAAGCTAGTTTAGAATACAATTAGAAAATTGGATATATATATACGCATTATGAATAAAATATGAATTGAACTAAATTTATAGAAAATTACGTTATTATTTGAATTAAATGAAAAAATAACATTCAATACAATTTTATTGGTCAAATATAAATTTTAAACCAAAACACCTAATGTGAAATCTCTTAAAAATGTAAATTGAATCTTTCATTAAATGTTTTTTCCACTATTCATTGAAAATATCATTTACAATAATAATGTGAAATATCAATAAATGATAATGATATATGGTATTCCTTAATAGTGAATGAAATAAATTTTATGTAAATAAGATAAAAATCCTTCAAATAATACACGTACTGGAGAACTACTATTCTCAAGAAGAAAATTCCCATTATGAACCACCAATTGAACTATATGATTCATAGACTAATAACACATGACCTAATGTAATGGAATCCTAGGATGACTTAAAAAACATTATGTTTAATTATAAGAAAATTCCTATCCTGAATGTCCTAACGAACCAGTATGGGAAAATATTATCATACCAGGAAAGATAACCATCAATGGGGTACTATGTGGGCGCACTCAGCATCCTAGTTAGTGTATTTCTAGGAATACATGATAAAAAATAAATTTAATCCATCCTGAAATATTCTTAGGGTCCTAGGATTTCGATAACCCACAACCAAGAAAATATGGATATTGTTAATAGAAAAAAATTAAACTATTAAATATGAAATATTCTACATTTTTATTAATATTAAACACCATCTGCAGTATATGAAAAAACTCAAGGGTAATAAAGCGGGACATTCATAAAAAAACTATTATAAAAAAATTGAATGTTCCAATAACTCCTTCCAATAAAACACCATAGGTGTCTCAGTCTGTTTATCATAATTTGTAATCATTTATTAATCATTCAAAATAATGTTTGTCACAAAACCACCCTTGAAATACAATTTGAAAATACAACCTTTTTTATAAAACATCATACAATTATGTTTATTTCAAAAAATCATTTAACCCATGACACAAAAAGGGTTAAATATTCTAAAATTGTTATTTAAAAAAAACAAATAAGCATTTTTAGAATTAATTGTATTTCAAGTACCTTTTGAAATGGTATGTAATTACCTTATGAAACCAATTTGAAAACTCATAAAATATTTATAAATAATAAATTAAACATTTAAAATTGATTGGTGATTTTATTGAGCACCCACCGTGCATGGATTTTTACCACATATTTAAAACATGCTTTAAATATAAATAAAATCATTTCTTTCTAGGGAATCCATGATGAAATAAAACTTCATCTTATGAAAAACAGTAACACAATTAATATTATAATATAATAATTTTAAGATTTATTTAATAGAAAAACATCATACAGTTCGATAATTATTAATTTATGAAATGTCGAAGAACTACCATTAATAAAGTAAATATATTCATGAAATTGAATACATGATAAAAAAAACCTATAAAAATACTTCACACACGCTGAAGAATATATCTTTTAATCACGGTGAAATATTAATTAAAATTCCAAATAGAGTATAATCCAAGAGGGGAGAGGTCATGAAATGATAGGGGATTAATATAAGGTGAGAATAAAATGGGAGGGTGAGAAAAGGGTGAACCCCATAAAATAGTTATGGGTGAAATTGGAAATACATAAAATTTAATTATTGGGAAACTCAAATGGTTTACATGAATGTATTACCAAACCCTTTTGTTATCATGTGTCCCATTGTGGACACCCAAAGAACACATGACATGGTCTCCCCTAGTCCCACTCATGGTCTAATTAACCACATGATAAAAATTCTATGAAACAGTGCTATGAGCCAGACCCAGAGGCATGGTTGTTGCACAGATTTATAAAAATCGAGGGTAATTAAGAGGCCCTTAAAATTATTTAAAATTATAAAATTTCATGATCAAAAAACAGCACAACCCATGAAATTCAAAATAATTTTAAAAAAATTTAAATAAGAAAAAGTAACATGGCATGTGAAAGAATTATCCCCATCATTCCAATTTGAATTTCCAAAAAATGTTATGATGAAAATAGAATGGAATAAAGAAAACCAGATCCTCATACTCTATATTTGGTGTAGGTTGGTTTGGGGAAGGAATCAGAAGAGACTAAATCTAGGAGAACCAAGTAATGTGGACCATCCTCTAAGACTATCATTTTAATTACTTGAAAACCTTGAAAATCCGTCCAAAAATTCCCAAAATATTTAACCACATAAATATTAATAACCCTAAACCAACTATCTTTATAAGAAGAGTTAGACCTGTATCAATCTCTCCATTATATTGATTTCAAATATATTTTGAAATAATGGATTAATAAAAATACATATAGAATCACAACCACCAAATAACTGGTTAATAAGACAACCCATGTTGAACATTTATATGATATAGATCCATATTCCAATTGGAAACACCCATTCAACCACCTGTTAAAGTCAAAAATAATACCAATATCACAATCCAACCCTAAAAATGACATGGTATTTAACCTATGGTCACTATACGTAATCGGTAATTTAGGGCTACCAAATATGGACACCATATCGTGGTGAAACCATCAAAAGAAATCCAACACAAATAAGTTACCATCAACCCAAATAAAACACTTTTCTTGGTTTCTTGTGAAATGAACCAACATTTTCCCACCCTCAACCAACATCAAAACCACAAATTATTCTATCCTCAACATATACACCACATGTTCACATCTCATGAATCAAAACAAACTAAAATCCATAACCCATCACCACACCCAAAAGGTAAAACTTAGAAATAATCGATACCACTAAAATAAGTCTCCATAAAAAACTATCTCTAAAGGAAACAGCAGCCCGACCTACCACTAAACCACCTATCCAATCAGATCTCACTCTGGGAACATCCAAATATTCATAAGAAATTCATCAAATCATCATAATTTGGATTTATACAAATATAAGGATACATTTCATATAATGAATTTTAGATTAAAAGGTTATTTTTGATCCAATACCATACATGGTGTTTGAATAGAGTCTAGAAATAACAAAATTCATCTATATAATGAATAACTAACCAAAAAATATTCCTTGGTGACATTTCTCCTATATTAATTATTTATTATTCCATGAGGTAAATAGAAATTAATACAACAAAAAAACCACCACGATTCTATATTCCATCAATCAAATCAAATAAAAATATATAGAAAATAATTGTTTTTAATCCTTAGTCACACAACTGAATCAAAACCCACCACTCACAGACTATAAAACCAATTTTACAATTTTTTTCAAATTTATAAAACAATAAAAAATTATTCTAAATATTTCCTGTTCTGATTTTTTTTTCAAATTATAATTTTAAAAATTACTTCATTCAAAAAAAATCAAGGGATCTTGTTCAAATTAACAATTAAAAAAATTATTTCCCTTAGATATTTTTTAAATATGATTCAAATCAATCACCAAATATTTTTTTATTCTTTATCCCAATAGACTATTTTTTTAAAAATTCATTGAAACCGTTTTTAATACATATTTTATATTATGAAACCACGTATTTCATATAATATAATAAAACCACATTTTAACCAAAATCATCCATTAAAATTTTTTCCTAACAAAAAAAGAGACATAATATAAATAATTACATTAATCATATCAAAACAACACAAAACCTCACAGAAAAACTATTTTGAATAAATCTAAAATAAGGGAAGAATCACATTAAGATTGACCTCAAATCCAGATAGGGTTTAATGTAAAAATTTGTAATAAAAACCCAAGTACCCATAGTTTTACTGAAGGAACAAAATCTATCCCAGGAGTATATAAAAGAAGATACACTCTATGATCCATTTTGGTTATTGTATTCCGTTCTCCACCTCCACCACCAGCAAAATAAGATCCTCAAAACAACTAACATGTATCATTGAGATCAAAAATTCCATTTATATTATCAAAACATATCAAAACAACCAAGATTAATTTTAAAATCCCTAAAAATATCCTAAATTACATGGGAAAAAAGAGGTTATGAAAAGAAAAGGGGATATCTAGACTCCCTCCTAGTCCCACCTCCACAGTCTTGATGAAAAAACATAACTTAAACTATCCATTATACCCAAAATCACAATTTGAAACAAAAAAATGATCCCACTAGTGAACTAGGGATCTAATGATATTAATAGAGAACTGGCATGGGCCATCTCCAATACTATTGACCATTCTAATCCACTATTGTTTTTTTTGGAATTCCTAATCCCCACAGGATAACAATAAGTTTCAAGGATTCAGATATAGACAATTTTTATGATTTTTCCTGAAGATCCTTGTAACATCCCAATATGATTTCCCATTAAAATATATCATGAACCACCAATAATTCTGAATTTCATGAAAACATAAAATATGAAAAAATAGATAAACATTAATGTATATAAAAAATTTAAACAATATAATATAAATTCAAAATAAAAAAATTATTCCATCAAATTATCCCAAAATACCTATCTAGAAATAGATTCCAATAGTATTTACGTATCTCATATAAAAAATATCGTCCATTAATTATAAGAAATGAATATTTTAAATTCCTAATCATATAGTGTAATAAATAAAGAATAATTAATAAATAATTTTTTTAAAAACATTTATAGTTAAATACTAGATAGGAACCAAAGGAAGAACCTAAAAATGAGATTTAATAATATCCATGATCAAGAAAATTATTATTTATCCACCACCCACCACGAGTCATGAAAAACTATTAATTGTAAAACCATTTTCAATTTACATTGTTATTAAATTAGAAAAGGTTGGATTCAAACAAATTTTTTGAAAAATTAATATGAATTTCCTAGAAATTTTATACTTTTTTTCTTTAAATGAAATTAATAAAAATAAATAAATATTCATTGATGGAAACCTATTTTAGTATAATACACAAATTTTAAAATAGTCTAAAATAACTAAAAAAATTTATTGAATTAAATACAATTATATTTTCAAAAGCTATTTGAAAATAGTTTTTAAATGAAATATGACTTACATAAAGAAAATTAAATTATATTAGATAGGCACAATGAATCAATGAGAAATAGAAAAATCACATAGGATAAAGGTGGATTAAAAATGAATTTAGAGGGAAAAAAATCATGTACAAGGTGAAAATACCATAAATCAACCACCAATATAAATGTAAGTGTCATGAAAAAATTAAATATACACTAATGTGATGCAATCTAAAATTAGAGATGAGAACCTCAATTCAATCTAAAATAACTTATTAATCAAACTAGTCCCTTCAAACATACCAGCCCCAATACATTAATCCTAACAGCATCAAGATTCCATGGGGAACCATTCAACCACACATTGAAACATATTCTCTCTATTGTAGACACACATTCTAAACAAGAGTTTTCAATCCTTTCGAGAAAATACTTAGGGACATATTAGTCCCATGAAAAACACCCAAGGATGAAAGGATATAAAAAATAATAATAAAAATTCACGAGTGATAGAATGAAATATATTATAACTCAATAACCACCAAAATATATCCTTATAATGTTAAAAAATCAAAGAGAATAACTGGGATCACACATAGTCATTCCTTTTGAAAACCATCAAAATATTTAACTATGCCTTCCAAAAAAATTCCCCTACAGTCTTTACCTACCAAGAACTAATTGAAATCATTTATCAAATTTTCATTATATAATTTCACACAATAAAAATTTTAAATGTATTAAATAAAACAACCAAAATTTAGGTAGCATCATAAAATTAATTAAATATAATCTTCTCATTTAACCTAAGACCAAAAAAGGGTTTATATTTTTTTAACAATGACTTTAAACCAAAAACAATCGTGGATTGTTTTAAAAATACACATAATTTTGTGTACCCCTAAGAACCATTCGTAATTCCCTTAAAAGATCAGTTTTAAAACATGAAAGATATTTATATTTTATAAATACTATTTTAAAAATTAGGTTATTTTTCAAACCCCCCGTTTACATAGTTTATTAAATAAAATTTACATATTCCTTTATGAATAAAAATGGTCTTTGTATTACCTATAAACTTAGATGAAAAAAATTTAAAATCGACTAACAGTATATATATAATTAATACTACAATGTAATTATTAAAATATAAATTTAACAGAAAATAAATCAATTGGTAAATAATTAAAAATTTTGTACATGATAAAAACCTACCTAGAATTAATGATAGATGGATTGAATCTCATATACAAGATGAAATTACCTCTAAGAATACAATTCATTACCTTGAAAACCAAAACCATAATCATGGTGATGTTTTAATAATAAATTAAAAGGGAAGATAAGATGATAATGATAAGGACACATAAGTATTTTGGATCATAAGAACGAAATATAACATAAAGTAATGAGGAAAAAGGGAAGAACCCCTAAACAAATAAGTTAAAAATTAGAAATATGAATATTTTAATTGATGGGATACATGAATGGTTTACCCACATAGTTTAGAAAACCAAGAATTATCCATGTGTCCCATCCTGGAAACCATAAAAATATACCATATGGTTTACAATTGGCCCCAACATGGTTCATTTATCCATGAACTGACCGTCTCAATTGACACTCCCAAGATTCAGAACCAAACACATGGATTTCACATTTATTACTAACCATGTGTCACATAGAAAATTTCAAAAATATTATTATTTCAAGATCAAAATTTACCAAAAACCACTAAACTAAAAAAATACAAAAATTCATAAATAAACTACCCTCATATTTTTTGAAATTATAAAATAATGATTTTATTCAAAATGAATCACATTCTTAACCATAATCACCCATAGATTATAGTTCATTGTAGTTTGGTTCAGTTCAACCTCCAAAATGAACACTGTTATAAATTTTTATCTTTGAAAAATAAGGAACCATAATTATTCATACCATTAGAAAAATTTATAATTAAATTATTATTATTTCTATTTTTTGAACTAATGTTGTAATATATAAGATGTTATTAATATTCCACAAGGTTTATTAAGATTACAAAAATAAGTTCATCAGTCACTTCATCCTCACTATTCATAAATAAATAATTATCAAATTAAATTATAAAATTATATATAATAATAATATGATTATTATGTTTCATTTATGAGCTGAGAATGACGATATTTTAATATTTAATCAAGTATCGACACTGCCATTATGAAACTAGTACTAATAAACAAACTAACAACATCTAATAATGAAAATAAAATATTAATAACTAATATATTTGTGATAAAAGATTGTAGAAATAGTTATAAGAGGTTAGTGATAAGAATAATATTCTGAAATAACTGACTAATGTAGTTATTTTGGTTATACAAGAGATTAAACTACTTTTGAAGTATTCAAGAATTATTGAAAGGGGTTTTTCATAACAGCCTTGGTTCATTGAGATATGACGTGTATTCATCATCCATTTATATTTTTTTATAGTGGTAGGTGATTTCATAAATTATATTTTTAAATTAAATAAAATGAATTTAAAAATCCATCTAATGTTCTCCATTTGATTGGTTTTCATTTTGAAATTCGATGATGATGTAATGGTTTATTTGGATCAATTTTCAAATCCATTAGACATGTATAATATTTTGAACAATTGTATTATATTATAAGTGATATGATTTATCCATTTTATATGTTATATCATTAATTGTAATTCATTCATGGTCATTAAGATGAATTTATATCCCTCTCTTTGATATTGTCTAAATTAATTTTTAGTCAAGATCTAAAAGTTTCATCTCAAAATCTCATTTACAAATCATGATTTTTTAGTGATAATACATATGGTAATTTTTATATATTTTTACCTAAACTACCCATAATTTTGTTCTACTTGTTTTATTCATGGGGTTTTAAATGTATTCTCACTATTTTATTTTCCCATGTATTATAGTTAACCTGTTATAAGAGAAAACGACCCCATCACTTCTTTTCTACCAGGTAAAATTCTCTTCCATGTCCATATTAATTATTTTATTTTTTAGTATGTCCTTATGTTAGGCTTAGATATTAATTAATCTAATTTTATAAAATTATAATTTGGTTATACATTTTTAAAGAAATTTTTATTTCTTTTCATCTGGGTTGTTTTTGACCAAGTTTGAATGGATTATATTTTAATAATTTTCAAGTGAATACATATTTTCATCATTTTTTTCTTTTTCAATGAAACAAAATTTCATTGTTTTAATGGTTTTCCAAATTAATATTAATTATACTGATTTAATAAAATATTTCTATTATAGTTTTTTTCCAGAAGGGCAATGTTATTTTTATTCCCAAAGCAATTTTCATATTACTCCCAAAAAGTATTTTTAATTTATGTCTATATATTATTATATATTTCATACTTAATAAATGATATTATTGAAAATAAATAATCCACCTTATTTCTCAGTATTTATAATGATGTTTTCATTTTTTTAGAAGAATTATCCACCACTGTATTTTTCCATCATAATGATCCTTCATTTATAACCATATATTTCTTCGAACTCCTTTCCCCAATGAATTACCAATATTACATTTTTTATTATATGGATGATCACATTGATACAAATACATGAATTGATTAAGGGAAATTATTAACATAACAGCATACCCTTTATCCATAAGGTTTAAATAAAATATTAATGATCACATAAATTTTAGGTAATTTACCTAGAATGATACTGAATATATTTTTTTACATATTTATTTTATTTGGGAATTAATGTTATGATTATTGAAAGAATAATTTATTTATTTTTATGTGAATCCATTTATATTTTATATGAAACAAATTTTTTTCTTTGGGTTAATTTTGTTATGATAAGTGATAATTTCTAGTGGAAATCATATGTTTTTTTGTATAAAGGGAGTTTCAATATATCTCCCTTAAATTAATTTGTTAGATTTTTAAATCACATGAAATATGTAAACGAGAGAACCTGTATTCATGAATGGTAATAAATTTTTGAATCCAAAAAGTGAGGTTTCCCCAATTAAACATTTTTACACATTACTACAGGATACTGAGATTACACTCTCATAGATCATGTTTAGTGACTAATGATTCCACAATCTTTTGATTCATGTATTATGTCACTGTAACCCTTATTTAAGGATGCATTGTTTATGATATATGATCTGTTTGGTACAATTAATTTATTTAATATCCTTGTATATTTATTTTTCATATATTCCCATTTAATGACAATTTATGATCTTTAATTTTTATCACTTATGTTTAGCCTTAATGGGAATTTCAGCTCACCTATTTTATTATGTTTCCATTTATTTTGTTTTTAAATATGAGTTTAAATTATGATTCATAGAAATAGGAATATATTATGATTTTATAATGATGATAATTTTCCAAAGTATTATAATATAATTTTGTTAATTATTTGGTTCTCAAGGATACGAATCCTTTGGGTTTTGGGATTTGTGAAATTATTTATCATATATAAAGAATAGTTTATTAAAATAGTGTAAAATATAGATATTTTTGGCATAGTTCAATTAATGTTATATTAACTTTAGTATGTGAATACTGTGAGTTTAGCACTTGATATGGGATTGTTGGTTTGAGTACCACATTAGAACCCATTTTCCATATTATTATTGTATTAAAAATTAATTCATTGAATATGAGTAAGATGATGGTTATAAAATCAATGTATAATAAGGATAATAAAATCAATCAATATGTTGATCTATATTTTTAGCCTATTTTTAGGTTTATATAGATGTAATATAATGATTTCACTAAAATTAGTCATCTCTATACAACCCAAATCCCATCATAAATGATCTCATATATATATACATGGATATATCAATGGGATGTAGTATACATTCAACTAAAACATAATTTATATATATATTGATCTTCACCACTATAAGATGATATTCTCTATAATGTGACCTTCCTAACATTGGATCGACTAGAGTAATATGAATATATATATCCTTATATTTCAATTTTGTGATTATTGTTTTTGTCATTTTAATATATCATCCAATGGGGACTACTACACAGATAAATTGAATGACCCATTGTGCTTATTAAACATCAATATATAATGGAATTTTTTTAGTATTTTCCCTTCAAATTTTTGTTTATATAATTTTTTCTCTCATCATATGATATAATATGAAAATATATATCGTTTCTTCCCATGGACAGTTTTGACAAAAATTAAATCACTTTCAATTACCATAATCATCCTCAACACAGATGGTTAAATGTTAGCCCAAAAAATATTGAAGATCTACCCCACCCATATGAGCCTCCCAATGGTCGGTCGCAAGGCTAGTGATGCACTACAACCATAGAAATGTTTATTTCACATATTATTGAACATAATTCATTTGGTAAAAAAATTCTATGAGTTGTTATAGAATGAATAACTTGATAAACATTTTTTTACAATTTTTTATTCATTTACATCTAAAATAGATCTTGTAATACTCTAATACATCAGGTCATAAGTTTTAAATTTTTATAACATGAAACTATAATAAATATTCTTGAATGAAAATTCCAAATAATTAAGTAATATCATGATTACAATATTATTTTTATATAAACATAACATCATTGGAGAAAATTATGTTTTTGAGAATTATTTAACCCTTAATATAATGATTAATAAATTCATAACCATATCAATATTATGATAAACTGAATACACCATTTTTTAAATCTTCTAAATAGCATCCATTAATCTCCCATGGCTTATTAGTATTTCAGAAAAAAAAATTGGAACATGAAAAGGAAAATGTTATATCTTTTCTTGTGTTTTATGATACATCAAAATAATCCTATTTTGGTGTAATTAGTGTGACTGAATTCCACTTCTGAGAGTGACACAAATGAATCTTATATGAATAAATAATTCCCCCACTAAAGTTTAATTTTGATTACCAATTTTAACTACCAAATACATATTATAATAGCCATAAATCTATAAGCATAAATATTTATTATACTTTAGACAACAATCAATCAAATTTTTTGATGTAGCACATGTTTTTTAATTTCCATAGTTTTTAAATCCATTGGATTGTTTTTAAAATAATACAAAATGTGTATCATTATACTTGATGTTAACAATATTTGTTTTCCAATAATGAAGGTTTCAAAAATTCCCCCAAATATCTACATTAAGGACACACCATTTAACTTATACCAATGAAAAACTGGAATCCAATGCTATATGGGTAGTAACCTCTATTGAATCATCCATTAATAAAATTTTAAACAACTCATGATTTTATTTATCTAATGAGAGAAAGTTAAACTAATTGTGTTTATAACAAAAATACACTAAAATTATATTACCTCACAAATCATGAAAATTTAAAATCATTTTCACTTTAATTATGTTAATTAATTGCATGTTTTATACAAAATAATCTCACATAAATGTACTATCATTATAATATATTATGTATTATCTGAATTGACAAAAATATTTTTAGAAACCACATATTTCAGGAATTACATACTTTTTAATGTAAATAACATTTTTAAGTTATTTTTTATGAATATATAAAAATAAATTATTCTTTAAAACTATGGTGGAGAAAATATAAAGGATAAACAATTTTGATAAATATATTTAATCCCCCCCAATTTTAATATTTTAAAAAAATGTATTCACATTTATTTTTGACACGTTATTTTACAATTGAGAAAATATTCAATGATAAATTCTAACATCCTATTTTATTGTGATATGATTGAATTTATCATGAAATTACATACTATAAATCTGAGAGTATTAGTTGAACAGATGATGTGATCTATTCCATAATACATCTAACATAACATTGAGTATTTTTTGAAACCCATTTCATCCAAAATAATAATTATTTCATTATGAACTGACCATGACTCACATGTTTCATTCTACTTAGTTTGATTCAACTTTATTTCTATCACTACTATTAAATCCTCAAATTTCAATACATTATCATCAATTTTATTATCTAAAATAGAAATTAATGGTAGTATAATTCTCATTAATAATACTTTTCTAGGATGGAATAACATTATTTTTTCTATATATAATATTTCTGAATGCACTTGATTTATTTTTCTTTTCACATAAACACATCCTAAATCTGGCCCTCAATAGTTACAATTTTATTTGGGATGCCTATGAACCTAACCAGGTCTACCACAAGGCCCAAATGGAAATCTTAATCCACGTGGGATGAAAAACGTGCATGGTTGTCCTTGAAATCTCATTTAATGGTCTCTCCCATATCAGTGACAAGTGAAATAATATAACTAAATACAAGATCTTATATAAATTTACATACAAAACAAGTTATAATAAAAATAAACTAATCCAACCCATTTACACAAATAAAAACAACATCCAAAAATTGGGGGATAAAAATTTCATAATAGATATGATTCTATTAGTAATTAATACAACTAAAAACCTACTGATGATGATCCTAAATCAACTCAATGCATCCCCTGGTTTTTCACCACGAACCAACTCATCACAAGTCAGAATCAATGAAATAAAGGGAAGATCCAACTGTAAAACTTGAACCTGAAATATATAGTCATGAGCTAAAAATTGTTGTATCGCATAAAAACCAGCAACATCATTGAAACGTGTTTTATATGAAAATTCATCAATGATATTTGTAAAATAAATCAAGAATATAAAATTAAAATATATATCATATAGAAACCAAAAAAATTCCATAATCTTCATTTAAAAAAATTTTATTTTCCAACCTATGCTGAAAAACATTCTTTGAAAATAAATCCATTGACCTAATAAATATTTATGAAAAAATAACTATTTCCAAATCCACTACAAAAACGAAAATAATTCACTTTAATTTGAAAGTAGTTTTTCCAAAAAACATTGAAATATATTTTTAGAATACGAATAACCCAAGACATACATTGATCAAGAGTAAAAAGAAGGCACCCAACATCGTCATGAAAATATTAACATAAATATGAAAATGTAACTTAATAACAAAAACCTGGGAAATTTAAAAAATGTGCTATATAAAACTCTCATAATTAAATAACCGATCAAATAATAGATTGTGTCATGGGATATACCATGGGATTAAAAATGTGTGATGAATCTGACAATATAAGAGTATACCAACCCATGAACCAACTACAAGCTTCTAAAGACCTCAACTCCATGGACCCAAAGCTATTTTATTCATTATTATCATTACATAAGATAAAAGTGATCACATCCCATAGTAAATAATATTTTTTTATTATTTATAAAAAAGATAAATACTTGAAATTGGCATTATATTTTAATACAGAATATAATAAAGGGGTTTTCATTGAGAAAACCATTATCCCCCTTACAATGTCCTCCATATCATTTATAAAAAACATATTAATATCCTATGGAAAATAAAACATATGAATAGGGTGGGATCAAATGCTCAGTAAGGGTTACAACACATAAGAAGCTATCATGAACAAATCAGATGTAATCAATACGAAAATATGAATATTCAAAACACATTATATTTAATAAATAATCTAATAATGAAATGTATTATAATATAATTTCATTTTGAATATTTAAGGGATAATTATAATAGATTAATTCATAATGAGGTAAATTCTTAATTACTAGTTTTCATAATCTCATTCATCGTGATACCTCTACCATCAAGATTATTCTCAAGATAGTTTAAAACTATTCGTAAAATCAAATTAATATCTAGCTTACCAATTTTTCTCCTAAGACAATTGATGGATCAAGGGGATAAATAATTCAATGACCAAAAAATCACTCCATTAACAAAGAATTTTTAATATATAAAATAATAAAATTAATTCTTCAATAGTGTTATTTATAATTAAATATCTGTTTTGGTAATTGAATTAAAATTTGCAATATTTTCATAGTTAATTAAAAAAGTATTCAAAACCCTTATATACAAAAACAATATTATTTAAGAAATAATAATAATAAATTAAAAACTTTATGTATATTTAATAGAAATAATATAAATTATGAAGTATAAAAGATAATATTACTTAAATAAGAGGAAAAGTAATCCTAAAAGAATAGATTTTTGTAAAATAGATTCTTTATTGTTCGGTAAATTTTAAATAATAACCCATGAAATAATAATAATGATTTAAAACATTAAAAATCAAGAATAAATATTTAATCATTATAAATAGTCAAATTTATAGGTATATATACAACATAGAATTTAATAGGTTTATAATAACTAACATTTTTCAGGGAAATGGAAATGGAGACGAAGTACCTTTCCACTTTGTAATATAGAAGTCAGATCCCCATGGATGAAATACATAAAATTGTATCATTAAATACAATGAATTCGGAATTATTCATGATATAATTTTTAAAAGTGTCAGTATATATTTCATTTAAAATAAATATGGTGCATAACGATACAATATGCCAGAATTATGATAAATTGAGATAATGTTGCCTACAACTTTGTAACATTCAAGTCAAATACCTATGGATGAAAAATTAATTTTGAATATTCAACTAAAATTAATTTTTAATAAATAATTTTTTTATATTTAAAACATCATTTATGTACACCATATAAAATAAAATAGGTGCATAACATTTTAATATTATTTAAGAGAGGAAATTGATACAAAGTACCTTACCATGTGGAATCATTTTTTTGAAATCCCTTTGAATGAGACAATTTAGATTGAAATATTAAATATCATTAATTATGATGGATTCATGATATAATGTGAAAATGGTGAAGTATATATACCATATAAAATAAAGTAGGTTCTTAACATTACAATAATCCGCAATGAACGGAAATTGAGATGATGTCCCTTACCCCATACTTCATTTTTTTTAACATGATTTAACCTCTTATATTGTGGTTTATACAAGTTGTAAATTTTTTAATGAACATATTAGTATTTAAAATGTTATATATTATCATGTTATTTCATTTTTCAACCCATTTGTTAATAATATTTCATTTGTTTCATTATTTGAGGTGTTATTTCAGCGGTTTTCCCATTCTGTTTATTCCTGAAAGATATAGTTATTTTAAATAGGATATATATATCCATCATATAAATAAATATATTAATTTTATAGTTATAAAAATTACTCATTAATGAATTTTTTAGAACAATTCATGATTGTTGTTCAGGGAAAATGAATCAAATCATTTCGTGGAGAAGGAAGGTCATACAAACACCGTAGCGATGATATCATTCCATTAACGAGTGAAATGGTTTGAAAGTGGGTGATTTAATATTTTTAAAAAATAAATATATTGTTTTATATACATCACATATTAATTAACATTATCATTATAAATTTACATGTAATGCATTTGTGGAAAACGAATCACATTGCTATGCGAGGTGGTAGATCACCATATACACAAACAACATTATCTCTTCCTCCATCGATTGGATTGAAAAAGGAATATGTGATATTATAATTATATAATAAAAATAATTTAATATATATAATAAAAATATCATAAATACATCATTAAATAAAACCATTAAAGGTGGTGACGGAAAAAGAACCACATCAGTTCACGTAATGGTATCCCACCGTACACATGATCGAAAATTTCATATTTCATTCGATGGATGTGGAGATGGATAAAGATTATTAAATAGACATAATTTTATTTAATTAAATTTTAAATTAAAGTGTTATTTTTTTCATGGTTGTTAAATTTCATATGGTGTTATAAGAAGATGTAAAATAAAAACGCATGGTAAAAAAATACCTCTTCTTTAGGAAACATATTTCGGTTTATAGTAAACCGAACACTGATTGATTTTGAGTTATAATAAAAGACTGAAATATTTGGTATAGAATTTAAGGAATATATTTGGGTGAAGATTAAATAAGGAAATATCATTTTTAGTATAAATATGGGAGGAGTTTGCGTGGCCTTTTATAAGTGGGGAGAGAACACACTTGGCGTTTTTAAAATAATTAATTAAAATGACATTTTAATCATTCAAAAAGCCTAATAAATGGGTCATTATTGAACCACAGATGTTATAAAGTCTTAATATGAAAATAAAATAGATATTTTACATGATGGATTTTCATTTTAATAATAATATTTTTAGTTTAATGCCCAAATAAACCAAATTTTTTTAATAATGGAAAATGTCTTTTTCTATTTTCAATATTCATTATAGAAAAAACAATGTTTTTATTATTAGATAATATAAATTATTATTATTATATATATGGAATAAATTTTTCTAAATTCAATTCAGATGAATGGAAAATATTAATTTAAAAAAACCCAAATACGTGACAAAAAAATGGTTTTCAATGAGTGAATTTACCTATGTATATGAATGTATTAATATAATAACTCAACCTGAAATTGATTAAAATTACCTAAGTTGAATTAATAAAAAAATTATGGGACACATATTAAAATTAAACCATTTTAAAATAAAATTTATCATTGAAAATAAATAAGGCAAAAAGGATGTTTTCATGAAAAACATTTACTTTTCACTATAAATCAAAAAATAAATTTTTTATTAATATTCTCAAAAAATGATGCAAGAGAAATTTTTTACATGTTGATTTAAAAAATAAAATATATTTTTTATAACTTTTTCTATGTAATTGGTAATATTTAATTTTAAATTATATGTTTCATTTTTTACTAAACCACTTTTTAGAAAAATATGGTATTGAGAAATCATTTCTTTTTCTTTAAAGTAACTATTATTTTGTTTATAATCAATTAATGACCATATATCTTTATTATAGTTGATTAAAACATATAGAGTGATAATTTATTTATTCATATTCATACTCCAAAATTTAACAACAGGATTATAATAGTGTTATTTGAATAAAAATATTTCACTTGAGTATGGTGTTTCATTTAAACTCTGTGTTGTAAGCCTTTTAAGCTATATAAGAGGTTTTGTTTTTTAAAAGTGTAAATGGATCATAATGTATCTGGGTGTTTTATTCAATTATAATAGTGGTGTTTAATTTCATACATTCAATCAAAAAATATGTTTCTCTTAAAATCATAGGTTGTTATACTCTACCCCTTTAATAAATTTTGTTCCCACAATTTAATATTGATCTCAGTAATCAAGGGTTTTATTATTAAAAATATCATTGTTTCAATCTCACATCTCAACATGGGTTAATTAGACATCGTTTTTATAAGATAGAAAGTTATGTATGTAGATGAACAAGAAAAAAACATTACTATTATTCCAAGGAGGTGAGCACTGAATAGAAATGAAAACATGGATACAAAAGATAATACTAATGCCCATGTATTAATAGGGATTTGTATGAATCGTGGATCACACAAAAGAGAATGAAAAACACAATGTTAAGGACCTCAAAACCATAAATAAGTTTTGTGTTAAGACACAATTTTATTCATTGCATATAATAGTATATGGATTAATGTTTTTAAGAACATTTTCATTGATTTAATGAATTTATTTACCATTATGATAGGGAAATACAGAAATTATACTCATAATATAATCATTAGATCGTGATTTTATCATTTTCCTCTTGATTTTATAAGCCATGAAATTAATATAAATGTAATTTTTTTGGTTGCAGTAATAAAAATACTATTTATTAATCATAATATGCATAAAATATTATCAACACATTCCTCATATCATTAATATAATATAAATGGTAAGAACATGATTTACAATAACATCGAAATATAAACACCGTATTTTCTATAAATATATTTATGTATGATTCATAGAAAAAGTGTCTGACCAAATATGTTGCCAAACTTTTTATACATAAGGTCTAAAAAAAGAAATTATATTCCCTAGGTAATTTAAGTGGCACTTTATGTCACATTCAAAATATTGGAATACCATGATCACTATGAAACCATAATGAAAACATGAATTATTCCAAAAAATAAATCCTATGTTGTGAAATATATTTCATTAATAAAAATATGAAATGAACTCTATCAAATATAGTGTAAGTCACTAGACAATTTCAAGGTCACAAATACTAATACAAAACATTTATTTATCACTATAACCTGAACACAGATAATTAATTTAGGGTTATACTCCAACGATATTTTTTTTCCAAGAAGATCAACATTCCACTAGATCACTTTTCTTATTCACTTGTACCATTCAAAATATTTTTTCAAAACCATAATGAAAAATAATTTTAGTATAATAATTAAACATTTCATAATTATTAAAATGAAAATATAACTTTTAAAATACCCATATTACATAGTCATTGAATCCATATAGAAGAACATTAATAATTATACTTTCATTTTATTAACATCATATGTTTTTCATTTATCTCTTATGTTCTTCTATGGTATATTCCTTTGATAATAGAGACATTCATTTGAATTGTTCACCATATCCTTACAGTTGAAGAATTGAAAATTGGAAAATTCTTTCCTTACCCTTCTATCACATGTATGTGGGAATTTCTCCACAAATTTAAAGAAAACCCACATTCTCTACAATAATTAAATGGGTTTTAGCTTCTATAATTATCACGTGTGGAAAATCATTAATTCCCTTGTTGGTTTTATACATGTTTACTCTATCATCATTTTATTATTATTCTTCCCTTTGAATCCATAATATGTGCAGGATTTTTTTTCATGAAAACACATGATACATTTTCCATGTGTGAAGATAATTCTTAGGATACTAGTTATCATTGATGAATTTTTTTTAACACATCATAGAAATGGTCAATCATTATCTTTTAATTACATATGTAGTCCATAAAATTCACTCATATCCTTGTAACGTTTATTCGTACATTTTAAAAGAATAAAATTACATTTATCTCATACTCATTAACTTTCTCTACATGTCGTCTCAGTTCTCAAAAGGAAAATAATTTTCAAAGGAGACTATAAAATCATTCCATTGTAGTTTTGATATTTCATTACCATAATTAGTTTTTTGAACCAATGTCCACCATTGATCTGAATAACCTGAGAGATGATAAATTTCCCTGAAAACATTCTCTCTTTCATTACTTCTCAATGTGAGAAATACATTCTCTATGGAAATTATCCATTTCATATCTAAAAATTGATTTTTATTCCCATTAAATAATGAATTCACATAAGAAATAATATGTTCTATCATTTTTATTCCTCATTATGGATATGTAGGCTCCTCTATATGGGAATTTCATTTCATGTAACCATTTTTATTTCCCCAAATATAGTTTTAATTTGATCAATTATTACTATAGATACATCTCCATATTAATTATACTATATCGGTGGAAAATACCTATATGAAATATTTCATTTGATAGAGTTCCCATTCCTTACTCTAGGCTCCATTTGTTAATAATTTCACATACTAGATTATATAATAATATTATGAAAATCAATGTTTAATCAAATAATATGCAATGTAGATAACATAAATTGAAAAATATATGAGTGGATGATCTCATATTAATAAGAATGGGTTTGTTGGGAAATATTTCAAGCCATAAAATATTTTCAAATCCTTTAAAATGGGTTTTCATAAGAATGTAAATTAACAAAATCATGCCTATAATAATGCATGATTTTATGAAATATTTTCTTCAAATTAATCAAATATTTTTTATATTTTCTATTACATAAAAAATGATTTTATATTGAGTTAAATAATACATAGATAATATATTTTTTCTATATAAAACATTGATTTATTCTATTCTTACCTGAATCACTGAGGGTAAATGATACATCACATATGATTAAAATTTTATTATTTAATTTTATAGTTATTACCTATCAACATGAAATTATTTTTTTATTAATAATAAAAAATTTATTAAAATATATTTCATATACATATATATAAAATTATTAACATGGTGAATAATTAAATCAAAATGAATAAAATAAATATTTCAATAAAAAGGAAATCTTATTCTAGAAAACTATTTTTATTGGCACAATCCTATTTTACCTAAATATTTTTAGAAAAATACATGTTATGATTGATTTAAAAGAAATATATATATTATTTATTAAAAAAAATGCTAATATTCATCTTATGTGATTTCAAAAAATAAAATACGTTAAAATCCAATTTCACAGTACAAAAATTTCATTTTCTTCTACTAAAATGATGTTTGGCCCAATTATGTACACATATTTCAAAATTAATGATATAAGTTTGTTTAAAATTTATATTAAATAATAATTTCCATTTTTTCAATCACCATGTCAAAAGGATATTTTGGTAAATTTTTTAAAATTTTATACATATATAATATTTCAATTAACAGTGAAAAAATTTATTATTATTATAAGTTTTATTTCCATTGAAGAATTTAAAAACATATTTATTTTTTTATTGTGGTTAAAAATATAATGTTTTTCAATTATATATCTATTAATCAAATGTGATTTTTTAAAATAATTTTTATATAGTATATTGTTATCAGAACATTATTATCTTTTAGTCATTTTCTTTTTGAAAACTGACTTTCTCACTTAGTCCATGGGATTATTTTTAAATTAATATCTTTTACTTAAATGAATAGAATTTGGTAAAATGTATTTCTTATTTATAATTATTATAATTTATATTATCCAATATGGTAAACCTATAATTTTATCAATATTAACTGTGAAAATAGTAAAAACTCATTACCGAGGTTGATGTCAATATAGGATTACATGGGGTGTTAAACTAAAATGATAAATGTTAAAAATGACTAATTTTTATAAAAAACAATTTTATCTCCATATTAAGACCATATCTATTATATAATCTAGATTAATCCATTTTGGATCCATTGGTGTGTGAAAAATATTGGTACACATTTTTTTTAAAAAAATAACAAAAGTTTCACTGACCTCATTAATAAAAGGCCTCCCCCTCTTCCGTCTAATTAGTAATTTTTAAAAACATTGGTTCTGTAGAGGAATAGAATTATAAATTAATCAATTACATCATATCATCCATTAATAATTTTTTTATAAATCCATTCACAAAATACATTAGGAATAATCCAAAAGGTGGTCTGAGAATAGGTAAAATCACAATCTACACATTTTTGTCTTATTTTTTCTACCACATATTTAAAATATTATAAATTTATTATTTTATAATAATAATATTATATTACATATAATTATTATTTATTATGTTTTTTTCATTTCCTATATCCATATATTCTTCCATATAATGGGAAATGATATCATCACTTGTTTGTATGGTGAAGAACCACCTCATGAACTGATGTAACACAATTTCTAAATACACTTCACAAGATTTGGTATGATGAAGGATATGAAGAATTTATATTATATTAATAAAATAATTTATTCCTCCTAATTCATTACATCAGATAAATCTTTTTTAAATTCCATTACATAGGGGATATGATATCATTACTAGTCTGTTTGGAGGACTGCAGCCTTATGAAGTCATGTGAATTTTTTGTCACAAACATCTAAAATTGCAGGAAATAAAGATAAATTAAATAAAAATATATGATATGAATTAATGTATTATTATATTAATGGCATATTTATCATTATTAAATGATAATATATAATTTTATTTCTTTCATTTTCAGTCATTGGAAAATGATAATGTCATTCATGTATGTGTAGACTATCATCTTTATGAAGAGAAGTGAGTCTATTTAAATAAAAACACCACATGAATGATATATATAATTATATTTAAATAAAAATTATTGTATATAAGATATTATTATCATTAATTAATAATAAATTAATAATTACCTTCATTCAACTATGGTCGTTGAAAATGGAAATGTTACTGTTGTGTATATACGACCGACCGTATCTATGACCACAATATACATAATATATCAATACATACTATTATGATTGATATTAATAGTATAATTTGTGAATAAATATTCTAATTATTTAATTATTATTATTATATAGGTGTTTAAATAATGAACTATCTGTCTAAAGGAAACCTACCAAAAATCATTTTGGACACATATGTTGAATATGGAAAAAACATTCAACATAAACCTATTTGATTTGGTAGTCAAATATAATGTGTTAAAAAGTTAAATAAATTTATAATAAATGTTAAAAATTATATTATTAAAATAAAATAATTAACAATATTATACTATTAATGATTATGAAAAACTTATGTGGGGAGTCAAACTCATGTTAAGGGATTACCATCTCACTTTTATTTTCTGTGAGTCAAAATCCATATTCACCATGTTTTTCTTTTATGTGTTGTATATACATAACATGAATGTATTTTATGATTATTATCCTTAATATTATGGTTATCTACATAACCTTTTTAGGATATAACATTCATGGGGATTACAGGTCAAATATTAGAAAATCCATAACAAATGTTTGTCTTAATTTTTTTTTCTTGGAGACATCTATCATCTCATGTACATATAATTTAAAATGAGGTGTATATAAAAACCTCTTTACATGTAATTACATTATTTTGATTATTTCCATTAAATTTTAAGATTCATATTTTCAGGGCCCTTCGCCCTCGTGGCCTGGGTCGTAACTACCCCAACCCACCTCCAAAATGGTAGGGACTATCGTCCAAATCTACGTAAGAAAATAAGACACAAGGGAGGATGCGGCCTATGGTACTTGTATACTAAAAACATCATATGTATCCATGAAACAATGAAAATATAAAAATAACTATACAAAATTTTCATGCACATATCTATCCCATAATGAGTGTAATAGAAAGAGTAAAAAATAAAAAATACCAGCCGACAAAAAAAACTGCATAGGAATACAAAAAATTTAGAAGGAGGGAACTATTTTCTAATGGAACCATCAGAACACACCTTATTCAATACAGAGAAGACACCTTTTTTTCATTCTCCCTATGTTCCACTATCTCTGGGTCCTCCTTAGACTCTATCGAATGGCCTTCCATCTACAAATGATTTAACATGTGTAGGAAAACCTCATTCTCTATTAAGTATTAAAACACCCAGAAGGAACCCCAAATACCCAAAAAAATTAGTGAAATAAATGGAAATATTATGATCAACCAAAAAAGATGGGGAAAGCAAAATGAGAGAGAAATTCGTTCTCAATCATTCATGGCTATACTTGTCTAGTTAGTCTATTTCAAATTGTGTGTCAACTAGAATAAATAAAGACACAAATATGACTTCAATAATCAATGTGATATACTCATATTAGACTATATGTATCATAATTTCTCTATCTAATAATCAAAAAACGGATTCTACTGTGGGATACAAATTAATGCACATCTAGGACCACACACTTTTAGAGCCCTACTATACCAGATGAATATCATCTTAGAGGTATGATCCACTGTGAATAGATCAATAGGTCTTACTCTGGATCCCAACACTAATGGTCCCTTCACTAATGCCTTGAATCCAATGTATGATCCTAAAATAACAAGTGATGTTTCCTACACCTCTTCTCTGTACATAGTTGAGGGAGCACTACTCTAGATCTAGAACCTAGTGCATCCTTGAAAAATAAAGAAGAATAAGGGGACCACGCCTCACCGCTACCCCAAAACTACGGGTTTACAAACTTTTAAGCATCCCGAGAAGCCTCAAAATAACCTTTTTGAAGAGAAAGGTACCCCACTATATCAAGGGATCCATACCACCTAACCACGTGTTAGACCTAAATTGTTGTGTGACCCACTTCTCGAAACTGGTCTCAAAATATGTGGGAGCACTAACACTTGTGTAGGAACTTCTCTTTCTACTCAATGACTGGGGATTACCACTCTATTAATAGAGTAACATCACCCTATGTATAGGGGAGTGCCAAATATACATGCATGATCGCAATGGGGGACACACACACAAACATTATTGGAGATTACCGACCTTAGAGTAGGGGTCCCACAACATAAAAGAATAGTGGACTAATGACTCCATGAATAGAGAACCATCACCTAGGAACCTCAAGTGAGTACCAAATTTATATATATATATATATATCATGGGCATAGGGATCATGACCAGATACTAGAGGGGAGATCTATTTCAACGAAAAAAGTCGATACAGAGGAACCACACCCTAATCGGTAGGAGAGATTCCATCCCATTGAGAACATATATGTGGGTAGAGTACCCACGCTAGCTATGGGAAAGTATAGTCTCTAATATTTCATGAGTAAAGGGAAATACAAAACCTATTATAATAAGGGGTACCCATCAAAACATTACTTTGATAAATCAATTTGACCTCCAAGAATGGTAACAAGTAGCTGGAAAGATAATCATGATCCTCATGACTCATTTCACAATAAATCAATGGGTACGGGGTCCCACTCCCTAATACGATAGACAGTGCCGCTCTACCCACTAATGGAGTCTAGGGGGACCAGTATCCTAAGATGATAAGTAAGGGTATCAACCCCTAAATCTCTTCAATGATCACAATGATAACTACCCATGATTAGGAATCTCTAATATAACATCATTCCATTATCAAAACACATAATATGTCAAAATATACCATGAATGATTCCATCACATTAAATGATGAAAAACTCTCTAGATAGGCTACTTGAATGCAGAAATCCATTTCCCAGAGTAGGATATTTTCTAGGTATAAGTGACTAAGAAATTTACACAACATTTAGTGGGTTCCCAAAAAAATGTAACCCCACTCAATGACCTTTTAATATCCTCTATTTATCTTCTTATTGGACTATGTAATCTTACATGATGTGTATATAGTGTACACAATAAGTCTCTCCTCGGATGGAACCCTAGTTGGGTCTTACCGTACATGGATAGTCCAAATATGTCTCCAATAGAACCTGTACATATGGTACACAGTGTGTCATAGAAAAATATCCTATGGGAAATGTCTTCAACCCATTCACATCGATTACACACTATTTTTGTGACTTTTTTAGTGTATTTCATGAATCTGTGTCCCTTAACACGACATGTCTGGTCATGTCCTTCATCCACATGACCTATGATCTCTCAATGGAATTTATGTACAAGATGTTCAATACTAAAAATTTAATCTTACCAATATAGGATGAATAAATAATGTGTTCTTCTGCACTACACACCATGTGAAAGCGAATTCAAAATGGTAATTCCCTACGAGTTGTAGAAATTCCTCAGTTTCCAATAAAATGAATAGAATTTCCCCTAGGGAACACTTCAAGTCTTAATAGGGATATGAAATAGTTAAAAATGCATCATAATGGTTATTGGGATATAAACTAAATTACACATACCTCATGCTGAAACACAATTTTTTTTTGTTTAGGAAACACATTGATGATACTATAAATTTATCAGGAAATGATTGATGATAGAAATAGGGTTCAACTTCACCTCTAATGCTTAGTTCAGATAGAGGTCATGTATATCAAAAAGGGATATATTCCACCTAACTCGAGTGAGACCCTAATTGGGGGGGGTGTTTATTGATTTAATTTTGTTAACTCAATAACTCTAAATTTATATACCCACGAACTCGTCCTCAAATGAGCACCAAAAACCCAAAAAATATGCCGCACATAGGGTAAACAACATGTTTTTAATATAAACATTGTAATAGATTTCCTATCCATGTTTTTGAATTGAATATTTTCCATTGTCGGTGCAAGGGCGGCAGCCCGATGCGAGGGAGGCGGCCCGGTGCGAGGGAGGCAGCCCGACTCGAGGGCAGCAACCCAGTCCAAGGGCAGTAGCTCAACGTGATGGCGGCGGCCTGGTTTGGTCCGATGTGGGGGGGGGGGGGGGGGTGGGGGTAACCACTCAGCCTCTTGGATTCTTGAAAATCCCAAAGGACGTTCGGTTGGGGAGGCAACGTTGCCACGTGGGATCCTCTCGGTCACCGTGGAACTAGGCGGAGGCAGGTTCGACCACCGCTATGGCTTTGTCCATGGATTCCATTCACCTACGGCGTGGAGGTCATCCAACCATCCCGACCGCGACCGGACATCGTGCCGGCCGCCTCCTCCATTCGCCCCGACTGACGAGCCGCGACCTTCCTCTTTCGGCATGCATCGATGTGTTCGCGGTCATCCAATGTGCCTCTATGGTAGAAATATAGTGGAGGGTTCGGTCTGGGTTCATTAGGGCCACACCCTCCACATTAGCTCATAAACACGAGGGGGGTTATGGGTTTAAAAACAATTGAATTAAACCACATGATTAACCCCACAATATTTCCCGAAACAACATCTCGCAAAGAAGAATGAATCATGGGTCAACCCGTTAGTCAGTTAACCCATGTTCCTCATATATTTTCAAGAATGGGGAAGTGGAAATAAAAAATTCACAAATAAAAATAATACCCTACCATGAAACAATGGATAGCACTTTCTGGAGATGGAGTCTCATTTTTCGTCGTCCCCGTAACAAGCTATCATCACCGCCACTCCAATGTCAAAATCCACATCGGGGTTTCGGTGTCACATGCCACCTCCTGCTGGGTTTGGATCTGTCCCCTAAGGGCTCAGTGTTATGGAACTCCAAAAGATCATTGTTTCATGGTTAATCTTGTCTGATACCACTCCCCAGAATATATATTTATTGTATAGGTGGAGAGTAAGTAACAACATTAGAGTTTAATGGTGGATCATTAATTATGACGCTTCCTAATTTCCCCCAATGTTTCTGTTACTTATATTGGAGGGTCATGCAATTTATTGGTTTAACACATCACCAGTCCATCCTTACCTCGTGACCATTTGAGTAATAGAATAAAAATAAATCAATAATGTTATTTTGTGTACTCTTTTAAAATGTTCCAAAAACTAACTTTTTCTCCGGACCTACTGCATTGGACATGAAGCTTTTCTCATGTGAATATCGGCGTTGATGATTCAACGGTGCCCCCAAATTTCTAATCCGACAAATGGTTCAAAAGTTAGGAAACTCATGTCACATGTTTACTAAACGTACCCAAAAAAAGTTAAATAATTTATTAACAGTCACACTTGAGCCACGCCTATCGAGGTAAAGCTCTGCCTAAGTGAAACACGCCCCAACGAACCCCATGATACTCTCATATTTCCAATACGAGTTACCATTTAAATGTTATGGATTTTACATTAAAATAAATGTCACTTAATTATTTTATTTATGGTCTAAATGTACCTTTCACTGGTGGCCCGTGCTAGCCAATGTTTGTATCCTCTTAAAGAAAGAATAGCATCACGAGTACCACGATGGTTTCATATTTTTAATTCGAGTAACCGTTTGTGAGTTATAAGAACTTGAAAAATAAAATAACATTATTTAATTATTTTATTTATGGTTATTCAATTTTCAGGTTTTCATAGAGGAGACCCTCATCGACTGAACATAAGTCGCGCCGAGGATAACCCCTCCATCCTGAGCATAATAGTGCCCTTATATTTCTGATTGAGGCAACCATTTAATAGTTATTTCTATGTTTTATGGAAACCACTTATACAAGCTATTTAAATTTTAACAAAACGTTTAATGATCATTATGGGAACTCTGGGCCTCATAATAACGCACTGTCATATTTCCCAGTCTCAAAATAAATCTATATAATTAAAAAATATTATATGTAAATTCTGGGACATTATATTGGAGATATTGAGTATGTCAATAATGTGGTTGAATGATTATGTGATTATGTAATGGGATTCCAAAATAGTTTTGTTGAATCAGTCTCATTGTATTATAGGAAACTAGAATATCTATGTATTGGTACATTGTGGGTTTCCATAAATAAAATGTACCGATAACCATGAAAATTGATTGAATATTATTGGAAAGTGTATCTAATGAGCATAATGAAGGGATAATTAGATAATGGGATATTTGATAGTATTAATGACCTCGTTACTAATTCAAGGGAAAAATGATATCATGGGTTGAGTATATAGGATTTTAGTGATTTTTTCTTACATGTGTAAAGAGTTAATTTTGAGACATTGAATGTTTTCACAAATGTTATATGGTAATTCATGTTATTAACATGTTTCAAGCGAATACATGATTACGATATTCACATGTTTGTAATGTTACAACAACAAACTACCTTATGAGATATGGGAGATCAATGTTATGCTGATTTAGTTCACCTATATCTAATGTTTTTTATTTTTAGTTTTTTGATGGATTTTATGGTTATCCATTTATAGATAGTATAAATTATATTACAATTGAATAATGTTAGATTAAATTTTTGTATCACGATAGGTGGACTTAAGCATATTTGATTACAAGTGCTAACATTTTTTTAGATAGATTTAATGACCTATCATTCCATCGCATGATCATCCAACACTTCAAGAAAGAAAATTTTAACATCATTTCATTAATAAAGAGATGAAGTAGAAATTGATCAAGGAATATACAACATTGAGATTGAACCAAAATCAAGTATGTATTTACTCTAATGAAAATTTCTTCAACTTTTGGGAAAGGAAATTGAAAACAAAAAATGTTATCTACGAGCCTTCTTATCTGATTAATTAGATGATCACTTAAATCATTAAAGATTTATTTCGTTCGAGTTGTTAAATTTATCCAAGAATTGATCTCTATCACTTTTCATCAGAATATTATGGTTTGATTTATTTTTATTATCCATGTTTTCACTTCATAATAGTGATCTACTATGTGGAAACCTTATGATGAGTAACATTTGTTAAAAATTATGATTCTATCATTCAATTTTAAAATAATGTTTAAGTATTTTTTTTATGTGGGTTTCCAGGAATGAATATTTCAAGTAGTAAACCTTTTACAACTCCGATTAATTTGGAGGGCTATAATCATTTTGATGGGGAGTATAATGTAAAAAACTGATATTATATGAGATAGATTCTTTTTAATTTCATTTTATGTCTTTTATTGTACGCTACACCAAGACTAGAATGCACTATACACAAAACTATATTTTGATGTAGCATATAAAACACTATAATTATCTTCTATTTCACACAATTTCATGTTCCTTAGATCGAACTAATTTCACGTAACACTTAGTATAGATTTTGTTCAATGTATAAAAGAACTATGTTTTGATAATGTTAGAAAAAACAATAGAAACTTGAACTAAACGTAGCACTGATATAGCATTTATTACAAGAAATAGTGACCTTCTTCGATACTTGCATTGTACGCAATAACATGTTTTAAAAACTATGATATATTATTAAAATATTATAATTTAATGGGATATAATGTAGATTTGATGAATATTATTAAACATATTTTTAATTTTATATAACATTAAAATTCATCTCACATATTTCATAGAACATGACAAAAGAACAAATTCAATATTTAGGATAAGAGAATTATTTTTTGAAAAATGATGTTTTCATCTGTTTGATGGCGCACCAATTTTAAATCATGTTTTTAACTCTTTTATATATTTTATTTGACAATATGAACGTTTTATTCGGAATTGGGAAATCAAAATTTACTTTGATTGATTTTTTTTAATTTTTCTAAAAATATTAATATTTTAACGAATACTGAAAAATACTGCATTTTAATTCAAAACATACTTTACATTTACTTTATTTATATTGTTAGATTTTATTTATAATAGTTTATAAAGTCTAATAGTATTATTTTTGTATCAGAAAAAAAAAATTCATTACAAGTAATTTAACATTTAAATTGGACATTAACACACATCAATATTTTGATAGTTTTAACATCTTAAAAAACCCTTTTTCTCGTTTTGACAACCGAAATTAATTTAAAAATAATTAATCCATATTCCGCGTTTTTAATTTTGAAAAATGGATTACATATTTGGAATCAATAGGTCTAAATTATATTAATATGTTACTTTTATTTTTTTGGAGATTATGAATAGTAACCATGTTAATATTTATTTACAACACTTAATATTAAATCAGGTAAATTACAATAAAAAATAATATGATAAAGATAATAAACATTGTATTTTTACATGGGCCTTAGAAAATTAACAATTCAATTTCAAACTTGAAAACATATAATTTATAAGAGAAACAATTTACCAAAAGATTAATATGTAATAAAGTTTTTTGAATACATAACAAGGATATGGCATATATCATAAAATTCATAAAAAATAATTCTGAAAGAAAAATCCGAAATTGAATTAAAAAATGATACTAATTCATAGAAACACCTACTTAAGAATAAATGTAAGACAAGATGAAACATGTTTCTTCAATAGACACCACACCCACATGGATAAAATCTATATTTTGAAAACCTATACACCAATAATACCTACATTAAATCCTCATAGAACCCTAAAAGGGACCACAAGGGATCTAGAGATCATGTTGGAAACCCAATCCATGTGAAAAGGGAGATAGAAAAATTTTATGAAGGTAATAATATGTACCTGAAATCCTCTTTAAAATCACGAATTTGATTCTATGAATCAATATAGAATGATGATAGAGTTTCTCCATGGGATACAACAATTATTTTGATTCTAATGGGATATTAGAGGTCAAGCCCTTCTTAATTAAATTAGTGTATTTTGTGATATTTCTAAAAATTAAACACAACGATAGACAACATATTTTTGAAAAATATTATATTTTCAAACCAAATGCTAATCATGCAAGCCCCACTGCCTTGACATAGAGCACCCACACCGATTTCCTACACTATTTTCCATATAGTGTGCCAACCATGAACCATCCACTTACTAGTCAAAAAAGGTATCATATTTTATAAGGAAATCCAAATTATTTCACAAACCTTTATGAATTGGTTCAAAATATGGTTTTCACCCTGAAATTCCCATAAACATGCACACCACATAGTTACTACTAACTACACGGGCTAATCATGCTTCTCCCAAATCATCAAGATACTCTAAATTCCATCCCAAAAACTACTATAACTAAAAATAACTCAATGTACTATAACATTACATAAAAAACATCATGACACGAGGGGTGTCAAAACAAAAAAAAAATAGAAATTTATACTCTGATAATGTATGATAGAAAATAAAGGTGACAGAAAAAATCCTACGAAGAATAGCCAAAAATAAGTGCTTGACATAATTGAACCTAAAATACAACAACTGATATCCTACAAAACAATCCTACAAATCAACAAAAAGGATTATGAATGTATTCAATATTTAATGACATAATAACTAAAAACAAAAAGTCTTATGATGTATGAGAGATCTAACATGGTCTCCCAATCATTTATAATTATTATAACATGGTGGAAAAGGGGTTAAAATACTACAAACACATCTTCAAACAACTAATAAACTATAATATAAAATATATCTCATTCCAAAAGTGTCTCAAAACATAGTAGATTATGATAAACCAAAATAATACTAAATAGATAATTTTCATTCTCACCTAGGATATGGAAACACATGTATAAACTAGGGATTAAACATATATTAATATCACACAGTGCATCCAAATGATCGTAACAAAACAAAAGATTATATACCACCAAACAAGTAGATGAGACACCCGAGATACCCCAATCATGAAACCATGTAGTATTTGTGGTAAAAAATGATATATTTAAAGCCTTAAAAAAACAAAAAGTGAAACCCACAAATATTTATAAGGGCCCACCCAAACAAGGTGGCATAACAAAAAAAAGACTCATATATAACAAAAATATAATGAGTGAACCCTAAACAAAATACTCAATATCCATCCACAAGTGATGGAGGGGGTTTTATCAAAGTAATGATACGACTCATAGAAAATAAAATTTAGTGTCATTAACAAGAAAATTTAAAAAATTGGAACGATCCACAATATTCCAATAATATATGTCAATGCTCTAAAATAGATTACACCCATAAAAGAAAAGGTAATAAATTTTGCACATCCATAACTGGATCAAACCTGAGACCTCTTTTGAAAAAAAAATATTATAAAACTTATGAAGATGAGCCACATAAACACAATAAAGGAGATATCTATGAGACTTTAAGTAGTAAGGATTAGAATTCCCTAGAGCCCCTTGTTGGAAGCACATAAGAGATTATATATTTTCATGATAAAGACTCTAATCAATAATATTTTATAATCCTTAATTTACTCCTTACTCACTAGGTTATCCTTATAACCATCATTTATAACAATGGCATCACCCACCATGGGTTTCCATGATTGTTCAGCATCTATTCAAAAATCCTCATTGAGAACCTCCTAAAAATATTTTATTCTAGATTAAAGAAGAATATACCAAGGTAAGGGTGACAAAAAACTATATTTAAATGACATTTATCAGGACAATTGTTGAACAAAATTATTAAAATACATGCCCACATTAAAAAGTTATTGATGTACTCTCATACCAATCAATCACCCTGATGACAGATCACAAGATATGGTGCTTTATCCTTTTAAAATCCTAATGAAAAAACCAACGTAAAAATTACAGATTGATGAGATCCCAAGATATATCTTCTCACCACTATTAAGGTAACATCCACACCACCAAAAAATGACTAAAACTTATAAGCAAGCCATCAACAACTCAAAAAAACATTGAATTAAGTGTCTTAAAATAATGGGGGATAACTTAAATATATTATGAAAACCTCAATAGTTATAATGATAATTTATCACCAAAAAATGAAAAAGCATGATGATATTAGAAGATTAATATAGGTCCTATGATTGATCAAGGAATAACACTATCCACTTTATTCAGAGATTAGGTAGGACAAAGAACTGAAAAATATTATTTGACCACTCTCATAGGCACAATATGATTAATAGAAGAAATGAACCCCCTAATTTTATTATTCAAAGAATAATCCAACTGATTCCATCAAAATCCTAAAAACAAAATAAATATAATCCAATAATCAATGAACACATTAATTTCACTATGAAAAGAAACTTTTCATTTGAAATAACCATTTCACATGCCAGAATTTTTATATAACTATCCACCAATGTTTATTCATAAAATTAAATCCAATCAACCTTTTAAAACAAAACATCCTCAGTGGAACACACACACATATTCGAAATAAGGTAAGACAGAATAAAACATGTTTCAAAATACCATATAATTTTAAAACCAAGTGTCAAATTAAATTTCACAAAAACTCATTTCCCTTTTCAAAATAACATTAAAACATATTTTGAAACAAATTAATCTTTTTTAACCAAAATTGATTTGGAAAATTAGTTTTTTAATAAATAATTATCTATAAAACCCTATAATAAATGTTTGACATATCAATATACAATAATAGAACACATTGTTTGATAAAATAAGAATTTCAAAAAAATTATTATTTTTCAAAAGAATGGTTTTAAAATAATGAATAATCAACGAACTAATAAAGAATCTAAAAAGGATGACATGACACACATATAAAAGGGATTTAACATAATTCTCAATCCACCTCCCATAAGTGAAAATAACCATAGACGAATCGATATTAAAGTGGAGTGAGAACATGCTTATCAGGGATTAAATAATGATTAAAATTATTTGGCTAATGGGTTTGGAAACCGTGTAACAAAAAATAAACATTTTTTATCAAAAGATAAATCCTAAACTACACAAGCAGCCCATGTTTTTCTAATCCATGAAATCCAACCACATTTCTCATATTTTATATAATTTTACCCCAAAACCAATGATTGACCTCAATATAACTTATATAATCAATGGGGATAAAAAAATTATGAGATTAGAAACAACAACAAAATTATCAATTCATAATCTCAAACCCAGAACCCCCTATATTATTGCGTTTTGGGATTATAAAGTGATTTATTAACTCCCCCCACACTTATATTTAATGTTTTTAAAACCATAATATCTTTTCTAATGGGGTATCCTCAAATAACCTGGTCTACACAACTAGCTGATGTTCTATCCAAATAAAATCTAATATTTTTTATCATTGTGTAAAGAAATATCACATGATACCAGTAAACTATTCATGGTCTTCCACATTCCTCGAAGGTTGTTTCCGGTTTTCATGGGCTGGAAATTATATCATAGGTATCCGATGAATAATATTGGTAATGATTTCACACATATTTGAGATGATGAAAAAAAAAATTTATAAATAAAATTTCCCAAATACATTAACATTTCCAATAGCTTATAAAAACCTAAATTAATCCAATACCTTTTAAAAAAACAATTTAAGGATAAAAGGATACATAAATTCAGAACAAATACAACTCTATCCAAAAATAGAACAACTAAAAAACAACTAATGGTAAGGTTGAAGAAAAACCATGAAACCACATGTTACTCAAGATTGCTCAAGTCACCCACATCATCCTCAACGGAACAAAGCACATATACAAATAAAATACTAAAAAATATATATTTTCTTGATGTAAAAATATTAGTAGGTCACCAAAAACGTCAAAATAGTTTAATATATTTTATATGGAAATTCCTCAATAAAAGTTTCAAAATAAAAATAGAAGGAAATGTTTTCACATATATATTATGGTATCCAAAATAATTCCATAATAATATTTCAAAATAGTTTGATTTATTTTCACAAATTAAAAAAATGCATTGATAATAAATTCATCATCCTTTTAAATATTTTACCAATGTCACCCATTTTAAAATCCACTTATAACTCCCACATTACATTCATTAATTTAAATATTATATTTCTAATCATATTTGGAAAAATAATTTTCCCAAGGAAACGAGTCAACACGTGCATGAGTCATATGGAATAGATGATTTTACCCATCATAAGTAATATATCAATATAAATAAGAAAATTTTTCATAATTAGTAAATCATGGGAAATGATATAATAAAGAACTTGATCAAACTCCGCTCAATTAGTATCTAAAAAAACAATGTAATATTTTAGGTGTTCTACCATGGGATTCATATTATGTGAAAAATTTATCGGTATAATAGTGTATCAACTTGAAATGTTGAAATCATAAATCACTGAAGGTCAAACCACAAGCCATCCAACAATCCCAAAAAGGCATCATTGAAATAGTAGCCCCCTAAAAACCATTTATCCCTAGAATAACTAGACTTCTTCATGGTAAATTTTAACCAACTATCACAAATAATTATATATCCCACTTAGTACTTAGATACCGATGGAAAATAAGGATGTGATTCATAAGAACATATACAGAAATTCTAACAGACAATGAATAACCATGTCTACTCTCAACCCTACCACCAGAAAAATGAATATTAAAAAACATAAAATAAACACATGACATATACAAGAATATCTTACATAAGTGGACTAATATGAATATCATATACATAAAATAAATCCATATAAGGTGTAAAATAATTTTGGGGATATCATTCTATAAAATTCATAACCACCATTTAGACCCAAAGTTACAGCTAACCCTTTACCACCCAAAAATGGCTTGGTATTTCATGCACATTCATATTTCATAAAGTACCATGATAGGAATATTTTTAAATGATGGAAATGATTTAAAAAAATTAAAAAAAAATTACATGATACCCATAAGAATGGGTATTCTTCTTTGAATTCCAATATAAGTCCAAATGATTACCACATCAATAAAATACATTTGAAATAGACGATATTTAATTTCTAAAAAGGGGAAAACCACCCAATAATTTCAAAAAAAATTGGATTCCAATAAAGATCCATATTAAAAATTCTATTGTGGAATACACTTCATTTTAAATCAAAACTCATAATAAAACATAATTTTTACCCATTAAATACCACGAATAGATCAAAATACAATAATTACATTTAAACCGACTTCAAATTTTGTATGATGATTCTTAAGGATCTCAAAACCTAAAATATTTATTTCAAACATTATAAGATTAAAATAATAAGAGAAAAACCTTCTTGTAGGAGTAAAAAAATTAAATAGTTTTCAAATATCACAATGATATCAAAAATATTCACAGTTTCATAAAACCTAATTTTGAAATCATAAGCACACATTGAATCTAAGATTGAAAAAATTTACTATAAAAAACTAATTTGAAGTGTTGGAAATAAAGATGAAATAAATAACTTTAAAAAGTGATGATTCCTCTATGTATAAGAACAAAATTAAAAAATATAGGCACCAAAAACCAAAAAATTTAATCTATATGGAGCCCTAAAATCAACCACAAATGATCTAAAATTCACGGGGAAAAAAATTGAAGAAATAATAGAGGATGAAATAAGGAAGAAGATAAAAAATACACAAAATCTTATAAGAATTATGTAATGATAAGCAATGAATCATGTGGTGAGGGGGTTGGACTGCCTGCATGTTCTCTTAATGGAAATCTGAAGATAATGGGGGGAAGAGGGCTACAACCACTCATATTTAGTAGAGGGAATTTTTGAAAATGACCAAAATTGATACACTTGGATAAAAAGTAAGGTTTCTTAATTAAATAGTTAATCCAACACTACACATTACCTAGACACATATCCCCCTCAAGGATTTGTCACACTGTTTTCTTATCCAAGCACTGAGAATGAATTGTCCTCCACAAAGGCCAAAAATCTTGCATCATTAATGATTATCTCCTATTGTTTTCCCAAACCATTTAGAATACGTAAAAATATCTACATCTCCATGATCATACCATCTTCACACACTATGAACAATTACTAATAACATTGAGGGATGACAATTCTTCCCCCAAAAATCCTTCAAAAACAATAAATTACATAATGAAAACTACTCGAAGTCAAAACCACCCAAATTATGATAAAATAAGAAAATGACAATAATAAAATTACCTAAGGGGTTTCACATCCAAATTTGTATAACGTTTTGAATAATTATGTTTATTATAAAAATACTATAACTGTATAAAACTCAGGATTTCCATTAAATCCTCTTTGAGATTCATCAATATATTCAAAAATAAGTAATAGAATATTCAATTTATTTAATTTTTGAACAGAAAAAAATTAATATTATCAATGAATTTAATTAAGAAATTTATTAAATATAAGTATCTTGTTTCATTGAGTGAATATCTAATATATGTTTTCTCAAAGGTTATATAATAATTCTTTCCCAAATTGATGATTTTAACCTTATTTATCATGGGTAGTCAAATACTATTAAATACATTAAAAATTTATGATTCTCAAATTGCATCTCATGTGGCCCATTAATTGAATTAAGAAAGAGTTGAAAATGATTAAGTACATTGATAGGCATTTCTATCGATTGTTTCTAATGTAACATTGATGCAAAATATTCAAATAAAAAGGATCTCCCAATTTTGATCAATCATTGTTTCTTTCTATTGGTTACTATATTTTTTTTATTCATGTATGGTGGATAATATTCAAGTCTTATTTAATTATAATCATGATTTTCTTTAATGTATTATTTATAATATTCATATCCATCATCATACTAAAATTATATTAAAAGGAATCCCATGATTGTTAACAAACATAAAAAGGTCTTTACCCCTCAAATGTTTTTATGATTTAATTTAAATTAATTAATAATAATTAATATGTGCAATTCTCTAAAAAAAATTAATTAAATTACTATTTTTTTCTATTTAAAGTTCACTATATTAAAAACATATCATTTAATAATCCCAAGGGGTATGTTTTTTTTAATAATATCCTTCTTAAAACTCTTATTCAATATTATTCCATCATGAATCTCCAACCAAATATAGAGCCTTTCATAATTCATCTATGATAAAATTTTAACAATATAATATTTGAATTACTTAGATCTGTTATGATGACCAAAATGGACACATCATCTTTAAAAAATATTATTCATCTTTATTTTTCAAAATAAATAATAAATAATTTATCATATCATCATTTTCACTCATATTTATTAAGTCATCATTTATCACAATAATGAAACATACATTATTTTGAAATATTTTCTCATTTACATTATCATATTGTATAAATATACACATGATATTTGGAATCATACTCTAAATAATTATACATTATTAGAATAAAAATTATATTTACTAAATATTTATCTTGAAAATAATTTTCAATTTAGTGACACATCTTATCTAATAGAAACATCCTTTCCAATATTCCATTGGGTTTCTATCATGATTTTTGATTGTTAATCACGTTTTATGATAAAATTATATCATGTTTCCTTGTATTTCCATATTAAACTACATTATGAACCATCTAAAGATCCAAATTATTCCATGATTACTCCATATATTGATAGATTCAGAGCTCATTATTGATTTTATATTATTTAATAGTATAAGGAGACATTTTTTTGTGGGGTTCCTAGGTTAATCACCTCTTCCTCATTTCTTATTATGAGAATTGAATGTATTAAATAATTTTATCTTCTTATTTTTATTTTTTTCTTAGATGACCTCTTATAACAACATTTTGACTCCCCCATGATTTAAAGCCTTTATTTATTTTAGTGAGTAAATAATTTTATAATAACACATATGATTTGTATTCAAAAACCTTTGAAGCCCAAAATCTTTAAATATACATATTCACCAAAGATTGAAATTATGTAAAATAAATATTCTTTTTAGTTACCCTTTTGATGGAAAAAAAATTACTCAACATAATTGTACATTGAATATTTATTCTTTATCCTATCTTGTTACTCAAAATTATCATTTACATCACTCTTCTTCATATTTTTTTGGTGGTTTTTGTATCATTAATTAGGATTAAAATGTTTCTCATCCACTTTTTTAGTGATGAAATGAATTTATTGTCCATATTGTCATTACTTAAACGATTGTGATTAAAATTATAAAAAATTAAACATAATTTTTCATGGTACTAGAATAAAATATCCATGTTTATTTTTTTTGTTAAAAATATTGTTATACATGATATAAATATCATCTATTTCATGGAATTAATATTCGAGGATCAAATATTGAAAATCATTCAATGATTTTATTTCATTATCTAACATTACCTCATGGTTATTTACCTAATATTTCATATAAATATAAATTGTTATTTTAATTACTAGTATGTTGATTTCATTCAAAAATGTCATTAAGATCCTATATCATTTCTGTTAAATTCATTTCATTCCTGGTAAAATCCACATCATTTGTTTCGTTGAATTATTTATTTAAGGAATAATCTTCACTTCTAATAGATTCCATATATTTTTAAAGATTCAAATTTTCTATCAAACACACAAATACATATATATTTAATTGTATAATAATTAGTATCTCATAATAAATAATATAAACAAAGAAAAATATCCCTTGGAGTATTTGATATCTTTTTCCAGTTAACAATTTTTAGAACCAAGAATGAATTGATTAGAGGAATTATTTGAGAATATTTTATGTTATTGGATTTATTTGATGTGTTTTTGAGATGATAGATTATATTTATAGTTATTTTGAAGAAGATATGTATTTTTTGGAGTGATTTAAAATTATTATTTCAATCATAAAGGATTATGGGTAGATCCTAATAATTTGATGTCATTTTCCAGAAACTATCATTTAATAAGACCATTCGTCATTTCCTATAACTTTGAGTCCAACTTTATGTATTCATTATGAGAGTTATTCATTATAATTCAGCGCAAAACATCTCTGAATGACTTGTGGAATATTTATGAATAACATTGACCTTTTTGGATTTTATTGGATTTAGTTTTTTATTTGAATTCAAAAAATGTGTTTATATCTTCATTTTATTTGATCTCACACATTTCTTTGGACATCTATGTTTTAGGTTATTATTTTGAGGATTTTATCATTTAACTATAGAGTTTTATATCACTTCATACATGTTGAATTAATTAATGCTAAGTGAAATTTTGGTGATATTCACTGTATGAAATTTTCGGGTTTTGAATTTTAATATTTTATGAAATCAAATAAAATGATTAAAAATATAATTTTAGATGTTTAAAACAATAATATAAAAGGTTATTCAATGTATTTGATATTATAAACCAATTGGATAAAATCTACACATATAAATTCAATTATCAAGATTATTTAATTTAATAAATAGAAATACAATATAAATTTAAGTATACTATTGAGGAATGATTAGAAAATAATTTTTTAATACTAGTTTTATAATAAAATTATAGTTTATAAATCATATTTTCACATTAATATGAATATTTAGTGATTCATGTCTATATTTTGATACAATATTTTCATGATGGTTAGTTATAATAATAGTGTTGTTAGGTATTTCTATTTAAATATGAAGATTAATTAGATTTATTCGGTGATGAGTATAATATGGGGGTTCAAAAAAATAATTTTTTTGGGAATTTATTATTAGAATAATTTGGCTGTTCGAGTGTCTTATATGTGTTTCTTAATTATAATTAATTGATATGAATTAAATAAAGGGTATAAGTTTATTTTTTATAGAGACATGAAAATTTTAAACTTATTGAGTATTCAGGATATTGTGGTGAATTAAATTAATCCTAAAGAAATGTTGTTATTAATGAATCATGAAACATGATTCTATAGAGAAAAAATGAGAAATATTATTTGGAATAATATTTTTAGATTTATATTAATTATGTGAATTACTAAAAGACGTTATTTTGTAGTTACATTAATCACTATGAAAAAGTAGAGAGAATTACTGAATACTAAAGAATTTGATAGTGATAAAGAAGGACATATAGTGCTCAAATATAGAAATAAATCATATACATTTATTTTATATAGATATTATAGCTAGATCAAATTTTATATGACAATAAAGAAGAAAATATAAATATTATTATGAAATATGTGTGTACTCTATTTTAAAATATCCTAGAATATAATGGTGGTTGATTTGTATCTGATATTGTTGAACCAACAATACCAACAAGGGAATAAATACCATTTTGGTTGTAATTTATATTAAATGGTGGTTTAAATATTATACGTCTAATATGACTTGGGATAGTCTTAGTGAGACTCTCTCCCAGTGTTACAAACTTGTAAATAGTTGTTATTATAGTGTAGATTCTATGATTTGAGAGATTAACCAACCCAAACAACAAGTTGGTTTTATGTGAATGGGATGCCCCTCGTAAAAATCACCATTCACATTAATATTTTATTTTATACTTTTTGGAGTGATTTTATGAAATTTAATTTGTGAGGATCAAACATTATTACGTAGAATATATATTTTTTAAGAGAAAAAAATCTTAAAAAACAATATCTCAAATTAAAAATACCACCTTATTAGTATATTAAATCGATAATAGTTAAATAAAATATTAATAAAAAATGTCCCTCTATAATATTTAATAAATTTATAAGAATGTAGAATTTGACATGACTAGAAAAATTATATATATCCATGGTTGGGATTTCCCATGGTTATTGGTCACAAATATCAATGAATATAAAATTTTAATGGACATATGTTTAACATAACCATTGCAATAGGGTTTCCATGGAAATATATTAACCAATTTCCCTACCGAAAATATATTTCCCCATAGTAATGTTATTAGAATGTCCTTAAAGACATTGGAACCACACGACCAGTGTAATAGGGCACACCAGAAAACACTATAGCTAGGGGTGCTCATGATTATGGATACAGGGTAGGATATTTCTATAAATTATCACATATAATGTAAAAATACTTTATTAAGGAATACTACCGCTATGGGTTTCATTTTTTGTGTCTATAGTGGAGATATAGACCTCGGAATAGCCTTCCCATAGAAATGGCCTTATGCTCATAAATAAATTAAATATTTATAAAAAATGTATTTAAAATTTAATATATATATTTATATATATAATATTTATTTATGTTGTATCATATGGGTAATGTATGTTATGTAGTCATTGATAGATTTAGGTTCAAAATCCATCAAGTGATTTTATTTAAAAAAATATATCAAACACTGGAGCTTGCCCGTGGATATTGGTTGAACCAAATTAAACACCCTATAGTCATAGGATATAACCACGGTTGTAGACTATGGATATAACCATTAGGATATATGAAGTCCAACAACATCTATGGTAACTGTATCCTCAGATATACCCCATATCTACTGTCATAAGGATTATAACAATATTCATGGATATTGTATGTAAATTTTTTTTGGGTAGTCTGTTTATATTAGGGGCGTGAAATAATTTGATGGATAATTTATCATTTCAAGATGCACAAAAAATTTACATATCTTCTAAATTATAGACATAAAGTCAGTGATAATATATCTTTTTATTTCTAATCCATAGAATCAAATGCTCCCATTATATTTGTAGATAGAATAAATATTTAGAGTGTTGGTGAGGGAAAATAATCTATACCAATTAATTATTTAGAAAACAATATATAGAAATTTTGTGGTACATCAATAAGCCAATGAAATCTAGGAAATGGTAGTAAGAAGATATGTAGGAAATTTTAATGTCAATGTGGAAAATGTAACAATCCAATGTTTTATCTATGGATTCCCCTTCATATAATTATATATTATAGTATAATAACATTATATTACATGTATAAAGCAATAAAAACATTATAAATGAAGAATTAATGAAATAAATTATATCTCTAGAAGTTAAGGAACACATACCGATGAAATAGTAACATGACATTTGGAATAGTAATGTGACACTTATGAATAATAAAAAAGTTAATAAAATAGTGAATACATCGATGATGGTATGAATAAATTTTTTTCAAACTTATATGTGTCAATATGTTATAATTATATCATAATGTAAGTAAATAATTATTTAAACAAATATTATTTAATTATTGGTATTTTGGGGAGTCATATATATTTAATTAAATTTTTATGATTAATTTAATAAACTAAAAGAAAATTTATTTTTATAAATGCATTTAAAAAATATTATTTTGATTTCTTATAAATATAATATAATTTTATGATACCTTAAATAAGTTATTAATGTGTTATAAAAGAAGTAATAATTATAACAATTGAATTTTTATGTAAATTAGGAATTAAATTAGAAATTAAGTTACTCATATATTAAAAATTATTTTTAAGAAATGGAGTTAATATATGAATTCTACATGTCTTAAAATGGTCAGGGTGATTTTTTTGGTATTTTTCTAAAATACAATAATTTTTTTGAATAATAAAATATGGTAATTTAAGGTATGTATAACTTATAAGTTAAATACACAATTAATTAAGTATGGATTATTTAGGAATAATGGGTTCAAACTCAAATTATATAATTAATTTAGTTATTCTAAAGAATAAGAACAGTTTATTTTCTTGAGGAAAACAATTAAGTAATGAATTAAATATTGATAAAACACTCATCTCTTCAGTTATAAATACCATCCATCACAACCTATTTTTGTCAAATACCTAAACACATGTTCCTTTTCTAAAATATGAAAATGAAAATTCCCATTCCACTCCCACACATCCATAATCTCTTGGTCTCATCAATATAACAAAACCTCTTCTCTATGGAGGCTCTCCAAGAGGAAACATTTAAGAGGTAAATTCATCTTTCTGATTGTATAATTTTCATTTCAATTTTTTTTATTTGTTTTATCTCAAAAAATTCCCTCATCCAAATTTTATGTTGACTTTATCACCTCAAATATACAGTAATTTTTTATGAAAAGGGAATAATACCTCATCATCTCTTATTTCCTCTCCTTTTACACTGAAAATGTAAAAATTGTCCGAGATGTGTTAATTTATCACATTCAATGATGATGGATTTTCAAATACCATTTCTGTTTTCATTTTTGGTCATGAAACAATTTTTATCATTAAACCAGATTTTAATATATGTGTGTAATGTTCGTGAATGATTTTGTATACATTATATTAAATAATAAAAAAACGAGTTCATTGTGATCGAACAATCGCACAATTTATTCTTCGTGATAACCATTAAAATTTTATCGAATGATCCATCCTTATAACATATAATAAAATGATTGTTATAAAAATTTTGTATTATATAATTTTATTAATATAAATTTATTACACTTTTGTAAATACATTACAATTTTTCATAATCTTCCATGAAATTATTCGAGAAAAATGATCATAAAAACTATGAAAACGTGTGGTCAAGAATGATGAATTGAATATATAACTCATCCAAAAGTGAAAAAAAATAAATTAATAAAATGTTAATAATTTAAATCCTTGAATAAGTTGTCATATAATTAATTATTAATGAATATAATTTTTTTATCCAGGTGATTACGATCATGTGATGGACACCCTCAGACTTTGGGTAAGGGATTCTACCTCAACGTCCATTATTCCTTTGGGGTTATCTTCCACTATTTCTACCCATATTAAAATCACATTTCTATTAATGAAAATATTCTAAATATTATTTTCTTGTCCCAAAATCATAAATCAATACATTTTCTTCCTCATTCATTTGGGATATATATGTTTTATGTGGTTCCTTTCCCGATACTTCTAGATAACCAATCCATTTTAATGGAACATCGTGAAATCTATCCCATTTTAATGTGAAACCCATAAAATGTTTTAGTTTAAAAATATAAAAACAAAAAATTATGATTAAAATATTAATTTTTTCACCTCTTGTTTCCTATAAATGATTTTTCATTTTTTCAAATTAAATAAACTTTTTTATTTCCTTAAGCTGCACTAAAATGTTTTAATTTTAATTTTTCATAGATAAAATTTATACATTTTACCATTTTAGTTTGACATCAATTATTATAATATATTCCTATTATGAATTTAATATTTCCTTGTATTATATAATTATATTTTCTCATGGAATTATATATGGTATGTATAATTACTATTCTTTAAGACATTATTAAGAAACCTGCATCATCACATGGGTTATGTCTATGTAGATGTTTGATTCATTACGTATGATTATTTATGAGGAACACATCTATATGGAATTTTATGATCGGTTCACCTAGATATCACTCCAATTCATTCGATATTGTTTTGTCTCATGAGTGTCATGTGTGACCGTCTTGGGGGTTAGCTTGGACTCATGTTCCATGACCATCAGACATGCTTGTAATTCTTGAGTCTTGATCCTGTTTGTTCAATGGGCCTTGACTCCTCCTCTATGTGTGACGATCCATGACTCAAGATAAAGTCATATATTTCTCTAATATTGTATTACAATGATTCCATGATTATCATATCCCATGTTTTATATGTTAAGAATCCTAATGATCCAAGCCTTTCAAGATATTATTTTATTCCTTCTAACCCATGTTCTAGGATTTATAATTATGATTAATCCTGTTAATAGGTTATTAGCTCATCACTTTCTACATGTTACCACTATGTTACCCTATTAAGATGTTTTAGCACAATAGAAATATGGAAAAATTTGTTTATTAAATAATTTTTTATGATGATTTATTATCTACCAAACCTTACCAGACACTATACATTAGGATACATGGCTCGTAATATGATGTTTAATGATACATAAAATAAAATAAAGATATTTTTAGATGTATAGGGTCACTATTTTTGGTATTATAGGAAGGTATATTTATTTTTTGAGATTGTGAATAAATCTCATTTATAAGAACCTTCGGTATAAAACTATGTATATGAAAACATCGCTAAATTTTTGTAAGTATCGAGTAATTGGATTATCAGGAAAATAAATCCATGTCTAGATAATATCAATGGACGTGATTCTAGAACAGATGTACCTCGGAGTAATAACTTCAAAAATGTGTTATGGACCGAACTTGGGGTGTCACGAACCAAGTCGGGATTCTATATTACCCACCACCTGACTCAATCTGCGACATGACCCAAATGGTGTTCCCGAGCCTCACGGGCTGACAACAAGTGTCGGACATGAAAGTGAAACAAGAGGGAAGGATTTGGACCAATAATAAATAGGATCCAATTATACAACATTGAAAATGCAGCAGAGCTAACCAAAACTGAATCTCAATAATTGATCAATCTTGTCCAATACAAATACAACTGAATACAACTGACACTAAAAGAACCATAAGATACAACAAAATAAATCAACCAGCTAGTCACATGATCTTCATGTGACCTACTGGTCACCTCCAACCATAAGACCACCCTTATCCAAGAGATATCTCAAAAAAGAAAAACATGATCCAAACCTGAACCTGCAAAACATATCAAGTCTACCGACACCCAGTAATATAGGTAGGGTTTGAGCTAACAGCTCAGTGGGAAATCACCATAGATTCCAAGCGTTTTCTTTCCCAAAATAGTCCATTAACACTAGTTTGAAATAAAATTATTAAAATTGGTTTTTATCATCTTATTAAACAACCACAACATTACCATTTCAAATGACAACACAATCCCCCTTCACTTTTTTCTATAAAACTATCATTTTATAAAAAAATCCTTATCCAAACAATACTAGTAACAATTTTCAATGGAAAATTTAAAATGAAAAACAATTTCAGAGAACTACACATTAAATACAAAGTACTGAATGTTATATTTACCAACCCAACCTACCGTATGCTGACGGGAGGTGCAATATAATCATTGAGCCCTAGTCACGGTAATTATCCTAGGAAATAGCTAGCTATAAGCCCCATATACCTCGAATCTCCGTGAAAAGTAACCGTAAAAATGTCCTTTCTCATGCACGATCCACTAGTAGAGAACATACCCATAACCTAGTTGTCCCCAACATCATCATCATAGCTTATTTATTTTTGTCATCTTCAAACATGATATGTGAAATAGGGTCCAAACCCCACAGGATCTCTAGCATACTAGTACAAGTCAACCAAACTAGATACCCAGGCTTCCCATTTTGTGCTCAATCAAACATCACACATCACATGTTACTGCATACACCATTTATCAAGCACACCGAGCATCTCATTTCATAATCCACCACTTTCACATCACAAACCCACTCTTGAGAAATTAAGCAAACTAAAACATTTACAAATCACTTCAGAAACCATGAGGAAAACTACCTCCTCAAAAATATTCTAAACATGCCTTTCCTCATTTTAGGAAAATCATGAAACACTAAAAACATGCCAAATGGGTGATCACATCACTTAAGCATTCAAATAATGTTTTAAAACACCTTAAATTGCCAACGGGGCATTCACATTTTTCGAATCACATTCTTTTCCAAAATCAACACAATACATCACCTTTGAAGGTAAAATTCCAAATGGGCCATTATGTTTACACACCAAAATGCATTTACCATTACATTTCCAAATCATTTCTAATATCATCTTCAAGTGTGAAATACCAAACAACCCCTCAGGCCAAACATTTTACAAAACACACACACACCAAAAGCCAAATGGGCATATCCCCCCATGCGATTCCATTTTAAACAAAATTTAAGAAACTTATATTTCAAGGAACACCCAAAAACCACATCTATAAAACCAATAATTATCATTAAAAAAACATCCAACCATCCACACTATTCAAAGAACATAAAACAATCCCATTGTAACCATAAATCCCTTTTTACAACATTTTAACACTTTTAAAGAAATAAATCATTACCAAACCATACACAACAAAGAACGACCACAAATAATAAACTACTATACAACCATATACATGTCTAAACATTTAATAATAATCCCCAATTTAACTTTAAATAACAATTATGTTTTAAATAATAACCCTACGTGCAATAAACCTAGGTATTTCACACAAATCCCTTTGAAAACCAATTTTTAGTAAGTTATACCAATACAAAGAAATCCTTCACATCAAGCCATAGATATATTAGAGGTGAGAAAGAAATTTAAAAATTAAATGAAAACACACAAGTTCTTGTGGAGTGTTCCAAAAAGGAAAATGATTGAAACGCCTACCTCAACCATGTTTGAATGGAACAAAATGTCAAGGGAGGAGAGATGTAGGACCCACTGACCATTCTCACACCCTAGATCCAAATAAAAATGAACCAAACATAAACCCTAAACATTAGGGTTTGTTTATGGAAGAAAACCCTTAAAGGAAACCCATGAACAAGGAAGGAAAGAGAAGGAGAGACGAATTGAGGAAGTAAACATGAAAAACCACCAACCTTTCTTCATATATCGCCCAAAATCTCTTGAAATGGAATTGGGAAGGAGGGGGATGCACCTCTGGTCGATTCCCAACAAATAGGGCTTCATTTTGGAGGTAGAATCACCCCAATCGAAGCTCGACGTCAAAATTTATAAAGCCCGCAAGTGGCTACACGGTTTTGCTGCATTGTTTGTCAAACCGTGCACAGACCGTGTAATGACTAATGGAAACTTTTGCAAACTTCACATGGTTAGGTTGCACAGTTTGTCCAGGCCGTGCTCAAACCGTGAAACCCCAAAAATTGGCTAAAACCCACAAATTACATCCCAAACACTAGGGAAGTTCACCCATTGATCCTTGAATGTTTTAAACACAATATAGGGACATCAACAACATCAAAAAATCTCTAACCTGAAACTTTATCTCAATCCCAACAAGAATAACTAATCATATGTATAAAAGGACACCAAAAACCACAAAAACCAAAGGACTTTTGTTTGGCACTCATCCCAAACCCAAACTAAAAGATCCAACATCGTGAAAAGAATAAAATAAGGGAGTATCTATGGTCGGGGTGTGACAATTATCCCCAACACAGAAAATTTATGCCTCCAAAAATCACACAGCCAAAAGTCAACCAAATCTCAAGTCCATACCCGAAAAAAAATCAAGGAGAAACCATGAACTCCCAGATGACTATTCACTCCACAAGTCACACCTGACCGATCAAAAAGAAACCACAACATATGGATAAGGATGAGGGGGAACATGAGATGGTTCTCCCCACCACAAGAACTCAACTAATATGAAACAATTTAAAACCAAAACAAAACCCTCACTACAACCAGGAATAAGGGATTTCAATATTTAATATTTTGTTACTACTCACATGGTTTGGCGGAACAGTTTACGACACCGTGCACCAACCATGCGCGAACTGTTGGATAGAAGGGGACCCCCGTGTGGCATGGACACACAGTTTAAAAACCATATGCCAACCATTCCAATGCCTCCACCCAAAAATGACACAAAGACACATGGTTATGAGACCTAACGCACGGTTGTGCACTGGTTGTGTAGTTTGTTCTGTCCACCTAGCTGGGGCTACATGGTTTTGACTATCCATGTGTTATGCGCTCTTCACATGGAAAAAAAATCTTGAAAACTCCAAAAACCTAGAAACCTCGACAGGGGTCTAACCGGAACTTCCATACACAAGATGGATATTACCACTACTAAAACAGGGACCCTACCTAACAAACCGATCACACAATAAACCAATTCTACAAAACTCATGAATCTCCAAATGAGCACTACCAAAAGATAAAAATGCGATCGACCTACAAGTAGGAAACACACACTCAATGGAGATTGAAAATATTCAAAGTCCACATTTAGATAGACTCAACTTTTTGGGTTACAAGAGATCTATCTCATCTCACCATTACCATAATAAGTTAACTTACAAAATCAAGGCAACAATTATAAGGATATGTTAATAATTTCCATCCCAACACAGAAAACAATGATAGGTCTGGTTTCACACCCCCTTGTCACTCCTAACTGTGCGCGAGCTTCACCCCAAGACCTGTGGTTGGGGCTCTGATGGCTGAAGAACCTCCTGCCTCACATTCAGGAAACACTTCTTCCGATCAAGACTTCCTTTTCAGACAACACACCCTACATAACATCTTCAAATGACCCCAATGGCCACATCAACAACAAGTATTCGAAGGAATATGACAAGATGGCATTGAGTTACCAAACTGGACACACTGGAAACATACAAGCGAACATTCCGATAAACTGAATGTTGGAGATAATAGAGAATGTTTTTCAGAAACTGATTCCCCTGTCACACCCTACTCGCCAGATGGGGAACCTTCACGAGAACCCACAACCACTGGCTGAACCCAAAAACCAGCTCATCCATAAATTCCTCATCTACCAACATCTCAAAGCAGTTTTAACTGGATGAGATAACTTTCTCTGTAATTTTAAGATAAAGAACCCAAAAAATAGAGGATCCTTCATATTATCCTCCGATGCTACTTCCAAAGTTAATGGAAAAAACTCTATGATATTTTCAATATAAGACTTTACGGGTCACTGGCCCTGCCAAACATTCTACAACTCTGCCACATTCCTCTACTTCACCTCCTCTATTATAATCCGTTGGATGAAAGTGGCCTTAAACACCTCCCATTAAATCTCACCTTCCATTGATGACGGGGAGACCAACCGCCACTAGAAAAAGGCTGGACCCTCAATAAAACATTGAACTGCACGGACACTAACATCATTGGTAGTTACCAATGAATTAAAGAAACGCTCATCTTCCTCAAGCTACTCTATAGCCTCAAGCGAACCTTGATCACCACAGAAAATAGGAAATAATTTTGAAGGAAATGGAACTGGTCATGAATCATTAGGAACTTTGGGGACCTTTCTGGGTGGCATTTTCTGAACAACATGAAATGCACAGACCTAATCCATCATCAAATTGAGGCACAAAAAAAGAGGAACACCTCAAACCAAAACCAACTGGCTCAAAATCCAAGTAAAAAAAACACCACCATAATATATATTTTTTAAAAAACCATCATTTTCCTTTGAAAATTCAAAAAAGCTTTCTTCCAAGGATAATTCTGAAATACCAATAACCCATTTTCAATAAAAAAACAAATTCCTGAAATCATTTTCTTATTCAAATATACATTAAGAAAACCATGCTAAGAATTTAATTTCAAAACCCAGCCCATGGTATCCCATGAACCATTACATGTATGTCCATCCATTCCCATCTTCACGTGCCAACACACACTTCTCACCCATACCCACACACATGTCAATGTCTATAAGAAATACCAAGGGCCACATTCCACTAATATTCTTTAGACCCAAAACACCCTCAATATTTCAAAACCTACATTATCATATTAAAACCATTTCAGGGAAAACACTTCCATTTTTAAATTAATTTTCATTTAAAAATGCAATTTCATTTTCAATATACACTTACCCCAACTGAAACCAAAATGAAACCCAACCAATAATGGACCACTAGAAAGAGGGACTAGTGCCTATTCTTAGCCCGAAAACATGTTGGTGAGGCATTCCCCAAGAAATGCATAACACTAGGAGGGCCTTAAATCGGGCACTTGGAGTTCACATGGGTCACCATCCCATGTAAGGCCACAACATAACCCGACTCGCCTCCATTTTCATACCATAATTCAAAAACAACACAAGACACAAGACTCAATCCTAGACTACCCCTGGTGACTCGAGGTTTATAATGAGAAAGGGTTCATGATTCCCTTCCTGCACCTACCTCCCGAGTCCTAAAAACCGTAGTATCCATCTATCGAACACCCCAAATATCAAGAACCTCCTCTGATACCATTTTGTCCAGAACCAAGATGGGATGCCATCTGACCCGGCACCCGACTCAATCCGCGACATGAGCTGAAGGGTGTTCCCGATCCCAATAGGATGGCAACAAGTGCCAACCATCAATATGAAACAAGAGGGAACGATTTGGCCCAATAATAAATAGGATAAAATTATAAAACATTGAAAATGCAGCATAGATAACCACAACTGAATCTAAATAAATGAACAATCTGGCCCAATAAAAATAAAACTAAATAAAACTAACACGGAAAGAACCATAAGATACTACAAAATAAAACAACTAGCTAGTAACCTGATCTTCATGTGAGATAATGGTCACCTCCAACCACAAGACCACCATACTCCAAGATATATCTCGAACAAGAAAATCCTGATCAAAACCTGAACCTACAAAACATCTCGGGTCTACCGACACCGAGTGGTATAGGTAAGGTGTGAGCTAACAGATTAGTAGGCAATCACCACAGATTCCTAGCATTTCCTTTCCCAAAACAGTCTATTAACACTAGTTTGAAATAAAAATATAAAAATAGATTTTTGACATTTTATTAAAAAACCTCAACTTTACAATTTCAAAGGCCAAAACACGCCCCATCTATTTTTCCAAAAACAAAACTATCATTATATAACAAAAACCCAATCCAAACATTACTAGTAACAATTTTCAATGGAAAAAATTTAAATGGAAAAAAATTCCAATGAACTCCACATTTAATACAAAGCAATGAATTTTAAAATAAACATCCCAACCCTCCATATGATAATGCGAGGTGCATTATAATCATTAAGAACTAGACACAGGAATTCCCCTAGGAACTAGATAGATGTGAGCCCCATGTACCTTGTATCTCAGTGAAAATTAACCGTAAGAATATACTTTCTCATGAACGAGCCACTAGAAGGGAACATACCCACAACCTAGTGGTCCCCAAAATCATATTCGTACTTTAGGTAGTGTTTTAGTCATCAAAATTGCTACGTGAAATAGGGGCCAAATCCCACATGATCACTAGCATACTAGTACAAGTCTGCCCACCTAGACACCCAGGCTTCCCATTTTGTGCTCAATAAAATTTCACACATCACATGTTACCAGGTACACCATTTATCAACCACACCGAGCATCTCATTTCATAAGCCACCACTTTCACATCACAAACCCACTCATGATAAATTACGCAAACCAAAACATTTAAAATTCACTTTCAAAACCATGAGGAACACCACCTCTTCAAAAAATTTCTAAACAGGCCATTCCACATTTTAGGAACAACATGAAACAATACAAACATTTCAAATGGCCTATGACATCACTTAAGCATTAAAACCATCTTTTAAAACACCTTACGTTTCCGACCGAGCATTCACATTTTCAGATTCACATTATTTTCTAAAATCAACACAAAATATCACCTTTAAAGGTACAATTCAAAATGGGACTTTATCTTTATACACCCAAAATCATTTACCAAATATTTTCAAAATCTTTTCCAAAACCATCTTCAAGTTTGAAATACCAAACAACCCCTCAAGACAATCATTTTCCAAAACACACACACCAAAAGCCAAACAGGAAAATCCCCCCATGGGATTCCATTTTAAACAAAATTTAGGAAGTTAATATTTCATGGATCACCCAAAAAGCACTTCCACAAAACAAATCATTTTCTTTAAAACCACATCCAATCATCCACATTATTAAAAGAACATAAAACAATCCCATTGTAACCATAAAACCCTTTTTAAAACATTATAACACTTTTAAAAAGATAAATCATTACCAAAATATACACACCTAATAAAGAGCACAAATAATAAACAACCATCCCACCACAATCAAGGCTAAAAATTTTATAAAAACCCCCATTTTAGCTTTAAATAACAATTAGGTTTTAAATAATAACCCTAGGTATAATAAACCAAGGTATTTCACAAAAATCTATTTGAAAACCAATTTTTATTAAATTCTACCAACACAAAGACATCATTCGCATCAGGCCATAGATATATTAGAGGTGAAAAATACATTTAAAAATTAAAAGAAAACACAAAAGTGCTTGTGGAGTTTTCTGAAAAGGAAAATGTTGGAAACGCCTACCTCAACCATGTTCAAATGGAACGAAACTTCAAGGGAGGAGAGATCTAAGCCCCAATGACCATTAGTACACCCTAGATCCAAAGAAAAACGAACCAAACATATTCCCTAGACATTAGGGTTTGTCCATGGATGAAAACCCCCAAAGGAAACCAATGAACAAAGTGGGAATGAGAAGGAAAGAAGATTTGATGAAGGAAACATGAAGAACCACCAAACTTTCTTGATATATCGACCCACAATTTACCCAAATCGAAGAAGGGAGGAGGGGGAGGCTCCTCTGGTCAATGATCAACCGGTACAACTTCATTATGGAGGTGGAATAACCTCAATCGGAGCTCCACATCAAAAGTTATGAAGCCCGCAAGTGGCTGCACAGTTTTGCTACCCGGTTTGTCAAACCATATGCAGACCATACAATGGCTACTGGAAACTTATGCAACTTCTCATGTTTTGGTTGTACAGTTTTTCTAGGACATGCTCAAACCGTGCAACACCAAAAATTGGCCAAAACCCCCCAAATTAAATCCCAAACACTAGGGATGTCCACCAATTGATCCTTGAATGTTTTAATCACAATATAGAGACACTGAAGACATCACAAACTCTCCAACATGAATCTTTATCTCAATCCCAGCAAGAATTACTGATAATAAGTATAAAGGGAAACCCAAAACCACAAAAACACAAGGACTTTTGTTGGAAACTCTACCCAAACCTCAACCAAAAGATCCAACACAGAGAAAATAAAAAAAATCATGGAGTATCTGTGATCTGGGTGTGACATGGGGTAACATGGTTCTCAATAATAGGCCATAATTCACCCCTGGTTTTACACTCAAGGGGATTCGATTTTCTAAATTCAAATATTCATTATGAACCTTTATTAAGGGAACAATAATTCCAATAAAAATACATTATTTTAAATAGATCATGGATGACCTAGATTGACAATGAGGTAATCGAAAATAATGATATACTTTTCTTTTAAAAGAATATATTTTTTTCAAATCATTATTTTATGCTTATTAACTATGTATTAAAGCCACCTATTTTAACTTTTTTTCAAATATCATTGATGAAAATAAAAGAACAGGTCCCAAAAATCATTTTTATATGGAACATGGTGATTGTATTAATGATATACCAAATATGATAGGAATGGGAGCTCAAAACATTATAGAAATACTCACTTGACTGAATTATTTTATGAATAATAACATGAATCAGGCGGAATTTCACCCTTCTCTATTGAAGGAGAATGTTTCCATTAAATCCTTTAGCAAACAAGTCCTCTCATGATTAGTGGATCTTCCAATGTACTCCTCACTGAAATACGGATTAACTACAATGAAATTATATCATCTATCCTCCATTGATCAAAAGAAGAGAAATCAGTGATGGTGATCTATTTTTTTGATCAAGAAACTGATCAGTGGTGGACACTAATCAAGAACACAATTTCTGTGGGGGGAATTAATTCCATGGAATTGGAATATTTGAGTAAATTTATTTCAGTGAATATTTTCCTTGGAACCTCTATCTTAGGATAAAAATTGAATTCCTCGGTCATTAAAAAAAATTAAGATGAGTCTATTAGAGAGTATGAAGAAATATTTATACCGAATTCAAGGTACGACTATGGAGTTGTCATGAACACTAAAAGGAATGTGAATCAATTAAATTTTGGTCTAAATACAATTCTACAAAAAGAGTTTTCAATTTAAGACTTTCATATCTATGAAGAGTCTTTCTATTGTGATATTAATGTTGAAAAGGAAATGAGAGATTCTCACTGGTCTCATGGGCCTGAGGAAAAAAAAAGAAAATGGAGTCTAACAAGCGTGAATCAACAAACAAATCCCTTGATAGAAAGAAAACTAGTCATCCCATTTGTCAAAATTGTGGAAAGAAGCATCAAGAAATTTTTTTAAGGGAACAAATAAATGGTTCAAATGTGGAAGAATGAGGCATCTATAAGGTAAATGCTAAGGGTATATAATGAATACCACTAATGTGGAAGAAGAAAGGAATGTTCATATCAATGATCAACCAGTAGATTAATGTTTCAACTATAAGGAACATTGTAACTTTTCAAAATAATTCACTAAGACCCTGGTTTTCAGAGGCAATCACAATTAACATCTAATAGAAAAATAAGGTCTTATGATACCACTACTATTGATGTGGTTCTAGAAAACGATGTGGTGGTAGGAACATAGGTTATTAATTCATGAATAGTGAATGTACTATTTGATTCATTTTCTACAAATTCATTCATATTATACATGTTTATTAGAAATATTCTAACACTACCGCTTGAATTAGAGATTATGTCAATTATGAGAACAACTAATTAGGAAATTATTACATCCAAGGTTTATAACTCCTCCCTGATTAATTTTTGTGGTTTGAACCTCCCATTAAATCATTTCTTACATCCTTTGGTTAAATTTCATACTACATTGGACATGGATAGAATATCTTTATACAAATCCAAAAGATTTATTCTGAAGGGAGATCACTCTTCACATCCACTAGTATCCTCTAATTCATTATAAGTGTATGGAGAAAGATTAATATCCTACAGAATATTCATACCAATTTCATATTTCACTATACTATGGGAAATAATATATCCTACAAATGATGGTGATATAAGATATTTTCATGCTTTAAGATATCACCATAATGAGTGTTTATATTGATGTATTCTCTAATGAATTTTCTTGTGTTGTGCCTAATAGAGAGGCTGAGTTATCAATTGAACTTATTCTTTGATCATGTATTATATCAAAGACACCATATAAAATGTAGACAATTTATTTGGAAGAGATTAAGAGGGAGTTACAGAATATTCTGTAAAAGGGTTTTATATTACAGAGTGCCTCACTAGGGGGTACACCAATCCTATTCTTTTAGAAGAAGAACGGGTCAATTTTCCTTTGTATTGATTATCATGAGCTCAATAAAATAACTATATAAACAAGTTTCCACTACCAAAGATATATCAATTGTTTGATCATCTACCTTGTGACAGTAGTTTCTGTAAGGTGGACCTTCAGATGGGTTATGCACAATTAAAGGCAAGGAAGTAATATATTCCAAAGACTTCATTTCGAAGGAGGTATTTACACTATGCGTTCAATGTGATGCCCTTTTGATTCGATAAATCTCTAGAAATTTTCATGGATTTAATGAATAGAGTATTTAGTGATTGCCATAAAAAAATTGGTAGTCTTAATCTATGATATTAAGATATACACTAATATCAAGTAGGAACATGAGGAGAATTTAAATATTGTGCTGATGACATTGAAAATGGATACAATTTTTTAAATGTACATAAATGTGAGTTATATATGGAGGAATTATCTTTCATGGGGAATTTTATCACCAGAAAAGGGATATCTGTGGACACTTACAAGATAATGGTAATCGAAGAGTGTCCCTGGACAACATCTTTAACGTTGATGCGTAGATTGCTTGGAGAAACATGGTGTTACACATTATTTGTGATGAACTTGTCATCATTCCATAACCTAATGACCAGAATTAAATAGAAGGGAGTGATTTTATCTACGATTTAATAATGTGATCAATTCTTTAATGATCTCAAAAACTCTCTTATCATAGAACTAGTACTTAAACTACCAACAACTGGAGAACTCATTATGTTGTACAACGATGATTGAAACAAGATCTTATGAAGTGTATTGATGATAAATTATAACGTGACACCATACACCACAAGGAACATAAAAATTCATGAGATAAGCTATCCCACCCATTATCTGTAGTTGGAAGCTATTATATGTGCATTGAAACTGTAGTATCATTAATCATATGGGGGTAAATTAGAGATATATATAGATCAAAGGAGTCTAAATTAAATATTCACATAGAAGGAGATGAATATGCCCCAGTGAAGAGGGATGTTACTCATAATAGACTATGAATCATCAATCCACTACCATATTGGAATGGAAAATATGGTAGTAGATGATCGAATTAGAAATGATATTTTATCTTTATCGATAATGATAATTGAGAAGGATACAATCCTATTATAATTTCAGATCATGGACATCAGAATAATTTAGTGTGAAAGATATTCAATCCTTTATGAAATCATTTATCAATCAACCCACATTGTGAAAACAAAGGATTTTAAAATAATATTTGTGGAATTTATGAAAATGGTGGAATCAATTTGAAATGAGAAATCCTTTGCATTCAATATTGATTAGGAAGGAGTTGTAATGTTTCAGTCAATATTTTGTGTATGACATGATCCAAAGATAAATAAGGATATTTTGAATGAGGCACATATCTCAAACATCTCTATTCAACCTGGGAGTATAAAGATGTATCAAAGTATCTATGTGAAATGTTGATGGGACAATACGAAGAAGGATATTTTGGAATATACCACAAAGTGACTAATATGCCAAAAGTGAAGACTAAAATAAAAAAGTATAAGTGGACGATGTAACCACTACCCACACCAATATGGATGTTAGATAAAATTACCATGGTCCTTGCCACTGGAATTTAAAGTACATAGAGATGAAAGGAACTCTGTATAATTCATTGTGGAATTCCATAAAATGATAGATCACAATATCATAATTCTGGAGAACTTCTCAATGGATAATCATTCAAGAATACATATTAAATAAGTGATAAGGCTACATGGATTAAATGATCGATTTTTTCTAATTGAGATCTTAGGTTAACCTCGTTTATCTAAAAATGCCTCTAATATTCCATAAGCCCTGAGTTGAACTTCAGTATGTCCTATCATCCCCAAAATGATGCCCAATATCAGTGAACTACTCATACACAAAAATAAATTCTAGGAGTGTGTTCTATGGACATCAAAGGAGGACAAGTTAAACATATAACTATAGTTAAGTTCTCTTTCAAAAATAGGCTACACTCCTACATGTAAATGGATCCATATAAATCACTTTATTTGTAGAGAGGTAGCACACTGATATTTTGGGATGAATTCACTGAGTGTAAGCTACTAAGACCTGAAATGGTCAATGTAATAGGGGAGAATTTGACATCTATTTAGAAACTCATGAAGACATCGCAATGTCGATAAACTAGTTATGAAAAAAATCATCCATGAGACCGTGATTTTAATGTTAAATACATGGTATTCCTTCGAAAATTTCCATGGAATGGGGACATTATATTTAAGAAGAAAGTAAATTTATATCTCATATACATTATCGCCTTCGAGATTATTGATCACATCAGGTTTGTGGCCTATCGAATAGTACTCCCAATAACCATGTAAAATGTACATGATGTATTACATGTATCCTCTTATGGAAGTACATTATATCTCATTAACTTGTAATGACTTCATATGTGTTACAGTAAGAGAATGACCATTCATACGAGGAGCAACGAGTGATGATCTTGTATCCTAGAGATAATGTTCTACACAACAAGAATTCTCCACTGGTCAAATTAATATGGTCATTCCATAATTAAAAAGAGGTATCATAGAAACTAAAGGAAGAAATGAAAGATAATTAACCACACTTTTTTGTCATCCTAAAATGTTAATTGAAATTTCAAAGGAGAAATTTCATAAAGGGGGAAGAATGAAATGACCCAATGTTTCATCAATTTATTTCCATTATTATAATTTTTTAATATAGTATAATCACATAGTATTACATGTAGAACACAATAAAAACATTATAAATTATGAATGAGGGAAATAAAAGATATCTCTAGAAGTTAAGAAACACATACCGATGGAATAGTAACATGACATTAGGAATTTTAATGTGAAACTTAGCAATAGTAACTCGAGCAATGTAATAGTAACTTCATGAATGAAGGTATAATATATTTTTTCAATATTATATGTCTCAATTTGATATATTTATATCATAGAATATGTAAATTAATATTTAAATATTATTAATTATGTTTTGGTAGTTTTTTAAGTCATGTATATTTAATTACAATTTTATGATTAAATTAATCAAATAAAAGAAAACTTATTTTCACAAATGTTTTTATAAAATAATATATTAATGTATTTTGATTATAAAATAATTTTATGTGAGATAATTAATTTTTCAAACAGATAGAAATTTGTTTTCATATTATAATTTGTATCATCATGTAAAATATGATTTTAATAGAAAATTAAAAATTTAATTTAAATAAAATTATTTTTAAAATCCTATGTTCATTTTTGAATTCAAAACAACAAAAAATGGTTGGGGTGAATTTTCCGTATTTTTCTAAAATACATGATTTTTTAGTGAATAGTAAAATACTTCAGTTTACTGTATGTACACATTAAAATTTAAATACAAAATGATCAAATTAATTTATTTTTTCTCAATATTCATCAATATTTATTCTCTTATGTAAAATAATAAACTAATGAATTAAATATTGATAAAAACACTCCTCCCATCCACAATAAACACCACACCTCACAACATATTATCCTCATCACATTTCGAGACTTTGTTATTTCCCAAATTCTCCTACAATTTTATCCCAAGGACCTCCCCCACCTCTGAGATCTATTGGTATAATCAATATAAAACCCCTCTTCCCTATAGTGGCTCTGAAGGAGGACAAATTGAAGAGGTAAATTCTTATTTTTGATTCTTTTATTTTCTCTTAATGTTCCTTATTTTATTTATATATCCTCAAATCCATAAATCCAAGTGGTATGATAAGTAAAGTACCTTAAATATATTTGAATATTATTATTCTATTGGAATAATTTATCATTATCTCCAATTTCCACAATATTTATACTAAAAATGAATACACAGTCTGAGGTGTGTCAATTTATCACATCCAAGGATGATTAGTTTTCAATTTATATTACCATCATAAAAGCTATTAATGAAATTATTTATATTTTTTAAATGGATTAAAATATATGTATGTAATTTTTTTTAATTATTTCATATAAAATATATTAATTTTTTAAAACAAAATTAGTCTGATGTGATCAAAAAACCGCCATGTAAATCCAACTGATTATCATTAAAAATTCCTCTAATGATCCACCCACATCCAATTTAATGATATGATTGGTATTAAAATTTTATCTTCTATAAGTTCATTAATATAAAATAATTAATCTTATTGAAAACCATTTCCATTTTTAGAAACTTTCATACTCATATTCAAGCAAACTGATCAAGAAAACTATGAAAATGAGCACTAAAGATCGATGAAACTCAACAATATAACTCATAAAAATGGAATAAAATAACATAATAAAATGATATGGAATCATTTATTTTGGAATTTATTCGATAATTATTAATTAATTAATCTAATTTAGTTATCCATGACAACAAAATCATGTGAAAGACACCATCATACTTTAGGTATGGGATTCTACCCGAACCTCCATTATTCATTCATGGTTCCTCTTCTTCCCTTTTTAGCCAAATAAAATTTCCATTTATACTTATGTAAATATTTCAAATACTTTTTAAAATTTCCAAAATCAGGTATTAATATATTTTCATCCTTTTTATTTGGGTATATAAATTTGTAATGAGGTTCCATTCTTGATACTTCCAAATATGCAAGTCATTTTGAGGGAACTTCCCAATATTCTTACCCATTTTCAAGTGCTCCCCATATAATGTTTTAATATTCTATTATAAAACCACTAATCTTATTATGAAAATTATCACTTTATATTGATTTTTTTTATGTAAAATATTTTTTCTTTTCAATTTTAAATTATATTTGATTTCTTTACAGACCTCTAAAATGATTTAATTCTAAATTTTCCTGGATACTCTTTTTACATGTTACAATTTTTGATTGACAACTGCTATCATGATATATTCATATTATCCAACATAAATGTGCATATATTATTTAATTAAATTTAATCATGGAAATTTTTATGGAACTCCCAATTACTATGCATTATGAAATTATTATGATACCCGTTTCATTACTTTTGTATGATTTATGTTTATTTTTTATTCCTTACATTTTATTATTTATGTAGAGAATATATAAAAAACATGTTATGATGGGTGCACCAAATAACAATCTAATTAATTGGATAATTTCTATTCTTATTAGTTGTTATGTGAAACAACCTTGGTGATTACCCATGTCTCACACTCCGTGTGCAATGGTCTTGGTCATTTTCATGACTCATGATCCTTTATCTATAACAAGTTTTGAATCATACTCCTCTATGTGTGATGATACTTGACCGATGCTAAAGTTGTGTTTTAGGAGTTTCTACACATTACTATTATTCTATGATTATAATATTCCATGTTCTATATTCTATAATATCTTAGGTTCCATGCCTTTTTTAGGTCCATATGATATTCATTATAACCGATGTGATAAGAATCATTCTTAGGATTATAAAATTAATTAGGTTTCTATCTTGTCAAATCGTTCATGGTTTCCCCTAGATAACCAACAAAGATGTTTGCATACAAAAAAATTTATGAGCAATGGGGATTTTAGATAATAGTTTTTTTTATGTTTAATTTTTTTCTTAAATTTCTATGAAACTAGAATTTATAATCCCTGGATTATAATATGATATCAAATTATGAATAAAATCATGTAATGATATGTGTAAAATATTAGAGTATCTATAGAAAAACTATAAAATTAATTAATCACGTTTGAAGATGTCAATATGGATGAGAAGGATAACATTAATGCATATTTTACTTGTGTAAATGAGGTTGTAAAAAATATATTGGGATTTGGTTAAGAAAATGAGGATTTTATGACTGTTAATAATAATATGAGTTATTTTCTAGAAATTAATGATTATAATAACTATAATTTAGTATATGTAGGGGATATTTTCTTATATTTATTATATATCATTATCTTATATTATTAATTGAGAAAAAAATACATCATTTAAGAAAATCATTAAAAATGTAATATCTTTTAAGATTATGAGAATGTTGATGATAATATGAAATTCAAGAATGTGGATTCTAATAAAATTATATATAAATAAAAATATGGTTGAAATTAAATTATAATTTATCTTATTTTATATATTATGTATGTTTAATGTAATTTATATATTTTATATTAACAATACATTGTATAAGATGGAGGAATTTGAATCTGTGGAATATGAAATGCATAAGAAGAATAGGTGTTATAAAAGTTAAAAATAATCACCCAATGATGTAAGAATAATGAAGATATTATATATAAGAATTAGAAAAAATATTGTGAAAATAAGATATATCCAATAATGTTTATAATTGTGTATGTAATTAGAAATTTAATAATTCTGTGGCTCATATTGAAAAAGGATTTGATACTTCATATAGCACGGAAAATGAATATTAATTGACTAAGATATAACCCATGTTGGTGTAGGATCATAAATCATGTCTTTATTATAATATAATGCTCAATAATGAAAATAATAATATAGGGAATCAAAAAAAATGCTTACATGAGGGACAACTGAGTTTTAAAATCAATTAATATCCCTTGCTGATGAAATAAACATAATCCATGATTAAATATATTTAACATGACAAGATGATAAAATATAATAAATGAAAAATAGAATTACAAGTATTTTAATTAAGAAGCACAATGTCAAATGTTCATTAAGATTATAGTGAGTTGAATATCATGGATTTATATTTCAAAATACTTGTTAAATTCAAGGACGAACCCTCAAAAACCTCTGAGTGATCTTGTATAAAATTTTAGGTAAAAAATATAACAGATTATTCATTATTAAATGATATTTTCCCAAATAATAAAAGATAATGAATAATGTATGTTCATATGTGGATTAAAAATAAAGAGGAAAACTCACAAAAATCTATTGAATAACGACATACCCCTAAAATCCATAAGAGACTATAATATATGTGAATTCAGGCATAATGATTATGGAAGGAACAAAATTCTATGCAATATGTCAGGTAAATCCTTATAATTATTGAAGATATTTATTCCAATGTTACTACTAGTGTTATTTAGTGTTTTGAATAAAATAATAATACATAATGGTATGATATTACACCACCTTGAATGAGGAAAGAAATCACATGGAGTCATTCAGAGAATATCAACCTAGGTTCACTAAGATGAACGGTTGGAAGATAAAAAAGATCCAATTTTCTGATAGAGATAAAAACATGGGTGGGTTCAGTAATTTGTATGAAAATATTTCCTAGAAAGGATTCCCATTGTGGGAATGATAATGGTACTCAACATCCCAGGGAAAAAATCTAATTTAAATATTAATTTATAATGAAAGCTATAAAAATTTCTATGTTATGGGTTCGTGATTTTTGGTTTCTTTCAGACAAGGTAGGTCCCCTAAATATTCATAATAATATTCAAAAACATTAAAAAGTATTTGTTTCCTTTGATAATTATTGTTCATAAAATTTAAAGGATATTGGATCTACTGAAATGGATTATCAAGACATGAAAATGAATTTGTTTTTATATGGTACGGATGAAGAATAATTTCTTTGTGTTTTTGGGAGATTTTAGATGATGGGAATGGGTTTTTTAATATAACTATTCATGTTTCAATAAAATATCAATTTATATGAGGATTGTTACAAAAGAAAAAATACTAAATTAATATATGTTACTAGATTTTTAATTTGGTAAATATCTATATTATATTGAAAAATTTGAAATCAGGTTAGGTAATTGTATAATTGGTTATATTAAAAAAATTATTATAAGAATATTGTAAAAATATATATTATGGGAGATCATATATTTCTGAAAATAGAGATTAATTTTGATTATTAAAAATGTTAAAAATGAAATATGACTCATTAATCATAGTGGATGGATGAAATTCTTTCTACCAAACTACTGGTAATCAGTCACATTGATTAATGTTGTCATGTGAGTAAAAATAACCCAATACATTATTTATATTTCCATCTCTTTCATTGAAGATTATACTCAAACCCCAATGTGATATTCCCCAGGAACAAGTTATAATCCTGTGAGAGGATTTATATTTTAAGAAGTTAGTTTGAAAAAGAGATATTATTATTCAATATTTAATCATGATATGATAAAATGAAGGAATTCATTTGTGACTCTTGTGAAATATATATTTTCAAACCAGGAATAAAACATAAATTCCCCACAGAATATACAACACAATATATTTATATTCTATGGTGGAAGAATAAATCTATCATTATGATGGGTAGAAAAATTTTATCTAAAAATGAAGCCTTGAAATATTTTTGGAGTGATACTTTATACTCCACTATAAAAATTCAGAACAAAGGCCTTTTAAAACATGGGACAGATTCTACTACAAATGAGATATGATATTTTATGATGACAAATTTCATGTAGTAAAATGTTATTGGTAGCATTTTCTTTATATGGTTTAATGGTGGAATGTTGGGAATGTTTTAGAAGATTTTTAATGAATAGGTCATTAAGGGCTATCCATTTAGTTGAAGTGTGTTTGTATTATTGAATATAACTCCACAAATTAATTGACTAAAAATTCCATATCTGATTAATAAAAAAATTGTTAATGATTATTTGATTACATTGTAATTTCAAATAAATACAACAAAAAATATTACATGTCAAATAATGAAATGGATTACTACAATTAGGACTACTATAATGATATAAAATACAAATAATAGAGATCATACAATGGTATACTCCCTAATATCAAAATCCATTAGATATTTTAAAATAACAACAAAAATATTTAAAAGAAAAATAAACTCAAGAAATATAATTGATGGTATCAAATGAATCATAAAAAATATTTCTGAAGAAATTTTTTAATTTTGAGGATTAATGATATATATTGTATTTAATAAAAAAATTACTATTAAGATATTAAAGTAACACATCAATGACATAACTATTGGTTAAAATGGTTACGTTCCCACATGATTATTATAATAATTACTATTGGTAATATATCTATTATAAGGTGACCATTATAATTATTTGATATTACAGATACTGATAAGGATTAATTGAATGTAGAAGGAATAAATGATGGCCACAATGAGTAGGGTTATACATTTTGAAGACCATTTTCTAAAAATGTTATGGTAGGATTCCTTATTGTGATTTCAAACAAATTAAACCTATGTAGAGCTTTAAAAATATATATTTGAGCTAAATTGACTAAGGCAGAAGTTCATGTAAGTTGTAATCACACCTTGGTCAAAGTTAGCTGATACAACCCATGAATATACCACCATCTCTCACCTTACCCTTAAAGATTATGTCAGTGAAATAAGTGGTTATGTATTTAGTCCTTAGTATCATAAAGGTAAAAATTATTATTTTTAAAAGAAATAGTTATTTCCTAAATCCCATATTCTGTATTATTTTATTTAATATAATACACACGAATATATTATCAATTTGATAAATATATTTTTTAATACAAAGGAAAAATATATTTTTTCCTTTAATAGATATATAATTTTTTAGATCATGATTTCTAAATCAAATTTATTTTCAATAAATATCCTTAAACAATATTTTAATGAATAAAAGTGATAACATTATTTTATAATGTACAAGGAAATTTTTATAATTTTCATTTAGTCTATTATGACTAAAACTATTAATCTTAAAAAAAAGATTTTATAGTCAAAATAGTAATGTTAATATAGTTACTTTAACAAAATAAAAATTATATTTTAATCCATCTATTGGTAATTAGGTATGTGTAAAATATTGAAAGTTTTCTCAAATACATTTATTTTCATTTAATAGTAAAAATATTATTTTTTGGTTTTCGTATGGTTTATGAATTCATATATATGTAATATTTATTTATATGTAAATTATATATACTACAAAAAATTAATATTTTATTATTAGAATTTATAATAAAGGTTTAAATAAATTTCCAGACCAATAAATGAATTTCCAAAGTCAAAAAGTGAAATTATGACATAAAACCAATATTTTTTCAATTTTTTACCGTTTCATGTCTAGGAAGATATTAAAAAATAACTTTGGATATTGTGAAATAAAATATTTCAAAAAATGATTTAAATGTCTAAAACCACAAGAAAAATCATTTGTACGCCATTATTTCTTTAAATTTAGAAACATAGAATTGTAAGACTTATATTTAGAAAAGTTTAAACAATTCATCACATTTTCACATAAATACATTCCCACACCTCTTACTCTTTAACATCAAATACTGTACTAAATGAATTATGATCATTTCGCCTATTTAAATTCCATTCAATGTGTCTCTAAAATACTAAGGTATCCCACTTGAGTCTTTAAGAGGATACTTCCCAAGGTAAGGGAACTCTCTACATCTACGTTTCCATTAAACTACAAATTTTTCATTATGTTATGTAATTAATTTAACTATAATCTTTCATGCACTTTTAATTTTCATATTTGCTTTAGTTTAATGTCTTATTAATTGTGGCACTTCCTTAACTCCCAGAATTCCATTTACATAATCCACATTTAATACCCATTATGTTGTCAAATTTGTTTCATGTTTTTCTCTTTTACATGAAATATTTTTTTTTGTGAAGACTTGTAATGAATTAGAATTTTATAAATGAAATTCCATTTTTAAATAAATTATTTTGTGACAATGTTATAAGAAAAAAATGAAATATGATGGTTATTTTGGACCGTAACATGATATATCATATCAGATTAAAGAGACAGTTAATCATAATAACCACTGTAAATATATTAATTCTAATATGGTCGTAATTATTAGTATATATTATGAGTAATTATACATTCCAACATCCATATATAGATGAAGCGATAACATTTATATAATAAATCGACAAAAAATATGAAATATTTAGTTTTAAGAAAAAAATTTATTTTCATATATTTGAGGATGTTTATTATTTAGTTATTTTATAAAATTAGGATTTCACAAATACAAAAATATACATTTCATAAAAAAGTGTAAAATTTTAATAGGTCTCAATTTTTTTCAGAAAATAATTATTTGATGACATAAATAGTTTTATTTTCATTATATATCTACAAAATTTTATTATTTAACTCATCCTTGATTGAAATAATACATTAAACTAAATGAAAAACATTTTAAAATGTAGAATAAGAACAAATTCTCATTAAGATAAAAATAAATATAAAGGAAAAAACATGTTTGTTTTTGAAAACATATACAATGTTTAAAAAAAATTATCATCAGGAAAAAATTATCATTGTATTTCCAAAGAAATCAATATTTATGTTAAATTAATTTTATAAAAAACAATGAGTAATATTAAAATAAAAATACTCATAATGGTTCCTTTGAAATAATGTTAAACTGAATATCTTTTTGATGTCATAGATTTCACCATTATGGAGTGTCATATGATTTCCATTATATATTTGACCATGTGTAATCACATATAATTATAACATAAATTACATAGTATCATAAGATCATGGGAACATAGAAAATGATGTATAAACACAAAATATTAAATAATACTATGTTAAGGGAAACTACCAAGACAAAATTACCTATTGGAAAGATTCCCATAATGGATTTGGATTACACCCTAATCCCATAAATAATTCCAGATGAGCAAAAAATTTACCCATTTCATTTGAAATTCATATGGTGCAACCCATCATTGAATATTTATAATTATTTTTCTACAAGAAGAAAATAAATCATCAGTTATAAAAGAAATAATTTCCCATGAGAATAAAATTTGATTTGTAATCTTGAAATATATCATAATCAAAAGAGATTTCATAGAAAATTCCTTTGAGAATTGATCATTAGAAATACCTTACAACATAAAATTATGAGATAATAAGGGATATATTTTGTGGGATAATTATATAAAATAATTATATGTACTATATAAAATTATATAGTGTTTGAAAGTTAGTTAGAGGGAGATTGTTTATAAAATGAGGAAAAGGGTGGTTTATAGAGATCCCTTACACAATAAGAAAAAATTCCAAATATAAAAACATTTATTCCATTGAAAAACTCATAGGAATATAGTGGTAAAATGGAAATAAGGTTATATTTGATGAAAAAAATCATATAAAAAATATGCATATTATATTACTATCCTTTATGTGGAAAAATATATTGACATAATATACAATTTTCCTTTTGTCTAATATAAAGAAAACTATATGTTAGATATAAACTATGTAAAAAATATTTAATTAGAGAAAAAAATATATGAAAATAAAAATTGACATAATTTTTTTTATAATTTAATTATGATTATATAAAAAGAATAAAAAATTTATTTTATTAATATGGACATGGAATGGAAATATTTTGGAAATAAATCTGTAAATGATTTTAAATGATGTTTTTTAAAGTAAAGTTCCCAATGTTTAAAATATAAGAAAAATTATTTTAAAAAACCATAATGAAAGGAAAATATCATCATAATTACCATTAAAATTATTTTAAATATAAAAAAATAATTGAATAATTTATAAGGGCATGTAAATTGAGGAAATATATTTTAAAGGGATACTTTAACATCAGTGTTTTAAAAGAATGTATGTCACCATGATTCTAAATCACCACGTATGTTCTTCCAAATCCTAAATAGTAAAACATTTCTAATTAATTATTTTCATAACTACATTTTTTCCTTTTAATTTCAATTCTATTTTTTTATTATCATGTTATATTCAATTACTTAATCATTTCATTTCATGTTATATTTATTGATGATATTCGGCTCAAAAGTCCAAATTGAATTTTACATGATGACTATAGTAAATACGGTCAATATTTCATCATATCCATAATAATAATAACGACATAATTAATTTTTTTATAGATAAATTATACATTTAGAACCAATGATGTGTAATGGTTTTGAAAATTGAATTATGTTACCACCATTCAGATGTTTGGTCATACATACAAATGAGTAACTTTTTCATTTCATAATGATCAGGTGGGAATGAGAATAAAAATTATTTTATATTTACATAATGATTATAATATGATAAATTAAATATAATTTATTTATATAATTATTTATAATATCAATATGATATAGTTATGAAAATTTAATCACATCACATTATGGAGGTGTTTGTCCAGACTTACGCATGAATGATGTTTTAATTTTTCAATGGATATATTTGTAAAAAATAATATACTATATTGTAATTAAATAATTATTAATATTCCATTATTATAATATATATACATTAAATTCATAATTATAACCATATTTTAGAATATTTTATGGAAAATTTATTACATCATTTTGTGAGGTTGTTTCCTGTCGTTACATAAAAGATGATTTCTTTTCCCATTTTAATTGAAGGGGATAAGGATGTGGATTATTCAATTATAATAACAAAATATTTTTATAAAATTTATATTTAATATATTATATGATAATGTTGGATAGTAATTTATGATGTTGGACCATAAAATAAAAAAACAAATTTTTAATAACTATACATCTTTTTCTGGAAACCTCTATACGGTTATACATAAATCCTTCATATATTTGATTTCTATGAAAACAATCCTCTAGTATATATATATGGATCTAAGTAGTGGATATGGTTTACTATTGGTCAAAATTAATTGATTTTTAACTTTGAATAAAAGAAGAATGTTTGTTCCCTTTTACAAGCGAGGGAGGGTATCTTTTAGAATTTCAAAAAATATTAAATCAATTTTAATTATTTTTAATATACACATGTATCTAGACAAAAATAATTAAAATAAATGATGAATATGGGTCAATATTATACCATAAAATAAATGTTTTATATGTTTATATTAGTTTATTAATGTCATTATTTTGTTTAAAACCGCAACAACCCCATTTTATAATTACAGTGATAATTGCGTTTTTACTATATAGGGGTAAATAAATTATCTAAAAATGAAAATATTATTATAAATATAGTATATTTTGTGTTTTAAAATGCATCAAAATAAATTTTATAAGAATATTATTTCCTGTACTGACAAATCCTCTAAAAATTATTATTTTTTGAAAAATATCATTGAGGTCAATTTTGGAACTATTCAATTAAAATGAATTTGACAACAATATAAACATAATTTAATTTGAACATAATCCTTTAAAACATACCTAAATTGTTATATTTATTTAAAAATTATTCAAAAACAATAATTCATTAAATTTATATTACTTTAAATATTTTTAAAATCATTAATTTTAAATTTCAATTAATTGTATAAATGATGTGGAAGCATTGGAAAAACATTTAAATTATGTATTTAATTACTAGTCATTGGAGATAAATTTCAATGATTAAATAAATAATTTATCATTAAAATATATTTTTATCTCAAAAAATAAGATTTATTTATTCCTACTAAAAATATTTTAGTAATTAAAAGCAAGAATGTGTCACTTTTGTCTTTAACTTTTACTTAAATATTATAACAGTAAAAATACAAGATATGTGGCACAAAGTGGCCATATATTAGAGAATTGGATGGTACTGGTTGAAGTACCCTAATTATATAGGATTAAATCATGTGTAAGAATAAAATATAGTCATGATAATATTATTTTTAAACATAATAACCATATTTACCCATACTGTGGTGATAATTATTTACAAGAGTTACTTTTATAATGACTAAAAATAATATCGGCCCATTAGAAAATTTTTAATACATGATGTCAAATTTGGAATTCTTTATTTAATTTAAAATTCAATTATTTGTAATATTTTAATTTAAAATTTGACCTGTGAGGCGTAATGAAGAATAGTTCTTTTAGAAAAAAGAATGTTTAAGACCAAAATTGACAGAATACAGAAATATAATATAATGATGATTCAAAAAAAGATTTTTTATATAAAAAATATATATATAATAATTAAATTAATTGGTAAAAAGTTAAACTTGTAATTATACTTTTAAATTAGTTTATTTTTTGATAATAAATGTTAGTTTTACAAAAAAGTTATATTTTTTTACTATTCATTAAAAAATCATTATTTTTTGAAAAATCCACACATTTCATTATTTGAAAATGTGAATATGTTGGTTTAATAAAATGATATGATTTTTATCAGATAAAACATCTAAAATTTCATGAATTTAAATATAATATTTGACCAAGAAAATCAATAAAATCCATTTTTATGAAAATGTATTTGTAAGGAATAGAATGAATATATTAAATACTGAATGATTATTTACCAAGTATTTATTAGAAAAATTATATTGATTTGGAAAATGATATATATATATATATATATATATATTATAATTCATTAATACAATTAATTGCAACTAATTTAATCTCATGATTATAATGATCAAATTTAATTAACAGGATATTCACGTTCATCTCTGAGTATTGTTGCATTTCATATATTCTATCGAACATAATTACCGTTTTTTTATTTTGGTGATAGATTACTCCGCAATTTAAAAAATTAATTAGTCAAAATTAAATCTCGTGCTAGGTAAATAAGCATTTGACATATGAAAATACATTTTTTTTTGAAATCGCACATGGAAAAAGGATTTATATAATTTCATATTAAAAAAAGGGGACTAGTCAATATGATTTCATCACATAAATAGGTTTCTTAATATGATTAAATTAATGGGAAGTGAAAATAACGTCATGGAAAGAAATTGTAATGTTCAAATTTATATGGAGTGTGAGAGTTATAGTTGATCAAGAAAAAGAGAATTATGAAGAGAAATCTATTGACCCCAAATAAAAAAAACATGTGAGGTGTAAAAAAACCAAAAGTACATTTGAAATGACTGTATTAAGAATCATATTTTTTCCAATATTAATTTTTAGATTTTTAGGAATTAATTTACTATATAGAGGATTCACATAATGAAATGTACCTACATGATATGTTCAATTTAATCTATTGGTCAACTACCACCATAGTTGCATATTTTTCTTTAAATAATTAGTATTAATTAATAAATTTTTATGACTAAATCATTAAAATCATATACTAACTGATTACATAATTCACAAAAGGATATAAATATATTCCATTTATCGTTATAAATTAACCATAACCATAGTGGTTAGCTCAATAAAATTACTAAAATGATCAAACCATCCAATGAATAAATAAATGATCAACCATCAGAGCTTCTACAATAACACTAAAAGTTAAAATTATATAATTCAATAAATAATTATCCCAGATATTATTCAAAATAACCGACACTAATATTGAAATAAAATGATTTGAATTGTATAATAACATATTATTCATAGATAATTTTAAAATTTATCTCTGAATAAAAATGATGGCTCTTTGAGTCTCATAAAAAATTAATATTCCTAAATCATAAAATCTCGATGTTGTGATAATAATTTACCTAAATAACATAAATCATAATAAATGAAAATTAAAATCATATATTATTTCAAATGATAAATCCGTATTTATTTCTAAAATAGAATCCCATAATATCTTATTCACTTAAATCATATAATGTTCCCAAAATAGATAACATATAAAATAACATAACCATAGAACCACCAATTCAAATTTCAATCCCATGATTACCTTGTTGATAAAAAATAATTTTCCAAAATTAAATTACTATTTTTCTATCAAATAATTTTAGAAAAATATATTTCTTACTATTCTAGCCATCAAAATGTCCAGTGGTATGAGTTATACACTTGACACCATACAATTATAGGATAAATCCCTACGACATTACATGTTTTGAAAAATATTCCATCTTATTGAACTATATTAGTATAATTCTTAAAAATCCCAACAAAAATTACATTAATCAAAAAATATCACTTAAACCCGAATAATTATCAATAATAGTAAAGCTTTAAAATGATAATATTTCTTCATGTAGTAGTTCTTGTTGAACCTAAGGGTTACATATTTCTAATCCCAATAAATCTTCTCCCAAATTTTCATTATTCAAATTTAAATCCCATCACTTAAAATAAGGAAAAAATAGTCTAAGATTTTAAATATATGATCAATTCCAAACTCATTGTCCGATTATAGTTCCCCTAAATGTTATGTTAACCTCAAATTAAAACATAAAAATATATAATTTTATCTAATCCTTCCCAACATTACCAATAGTAAGGATCCAATCTTAAAAATTACATAATCTAGATATATAAGACAAGAAATTACTTTTTTACATTTGAGGATCCATTTAGTTTAGAGTTTAAAATAAATATAATATAATAGTTACAATAAAAACGATTATATCCTAATGTGTAATCAACAACATAGTATCCATTTTTCATATTAAATAATAATTTTGTGACATAAAATGTTTATTTTCATGAAATATCATTAACTTTTAATCTTAACAACATCCTTGTTCTTACCCACCATTAAAACCTTGCGAAAATATTTTAAAACAAGGAGTGAGCACACAATATTATTAAGGGACACAACAAATGAAATAAATAAACCTATTAGATCATGGATAATTATACTTATTTTTAAATTTTATCATTAGGATCAAAATAAAACAATACTTTCAATGAAATTGAATATTTTTCCCAAAAACATCATAAAAATTTTCATATGAAATATTTAAGTACAATAAAACATATACTAGTTCATTTTAAATCATTTAAAATATATGAAAACTTTTTAAGAAAAATTTATACATTTCAACCTTCAAACTAGTATACACATTCATTTAAACAAATGTCTTTTATAATCACATAGAAGCATAAAAAAGAAATTGGAATCCTAATATCATATAAATATATGAAATTATATACATAAATAATATGAAATAATAATAATTCAAGGATAAAATCCTAGAAAGCATCACATAGTGGACGAAGACCCATAGTGTGTTTGGTATTCTCACTAAACCCATATATAACCTCTCATTCGACAAATTTGTTACCCAATGAATTTCAGAACTAGTGGGTCACTCCCTCGATACAATATGCTTGATTATGTGTTCCAAAAAATGATATCAATTCAAATAAATATATTTAATATTTACATAATTATAATAAATGGGATGAATAATCATTCATTATATCATATCCAAATAATATTTCAAAAGGAATTTGGAAAATAATCACATGGCACGAATTACACCGTCAAATGAATGAAAAAAACTAGTTATATATGTGATATTTAAAAATTAATATATATAATTGATTATAAATCCATGAAAATAAATTGTGATATAATAAGTTAGTGAAAGATAGAATGGTCATAACACGACGAAAAGGGTTATTTACATAGACCACTTACACTAATATGTAAAAAAAATTAGATATCAAAATATCCACTACATTAAAAACATGTTTTGAAAAAACATAGAATAATCGGATATTTGATTTTTATTTTAAGAATAAATGAAAATTATAAATAATTAAATATATCAAATAATTGATGGGTTATCGGGAATTCCTATTGAAATTGTAAAAAACATTCTTTTTATCATTTGTAATGAATATCAGAATGTTCTATATAAAACATATAAAAGTATTCATTTTTAATATACATAGAAAAAATTAATAAAGGTAGGAAAATATAATTTATTTGTCATTTATTTTTAATTAAATATATTAAAAGTTAATTTCAATAATAAACATGGAAGATAATTATTTATATAATTAATATTTAAAACATTTAAAATGACTTCGTTTAATGTGAATTTACTCTTATGTAAAACAATAAAATATTATATTTTGAAAGTATTGTAATGAAATAAAAATATGGTCAAAATTAATGTTAAATATAATATTATAATATATAAAATTTTCCCTTATTCAATTATTATTATAGGAACATGGAATAAAAATAATTTTATCTAAAACTTTTGAGGTGGATTTTTAAAAGAATGTATCTTCCCTTGTTTCTGACTCACCAGGTACATTATTTTTCTTCCTAAATAATAAAATTATTTTCTTTAATTAATTTATTAACAATAATTATCAATTTAATTGTAAATTTTATTTTATTTATCATATTGATATAATAAACTACATAACATTTAACATCATGTGAGATGTCTTGATTATATTGGGAAAAACAAATTCTAAAATGAATTCGGATGGTTGAATATGGTCATTGCAGACCTTATATAATAATATATATAATAATAATCATGAAAAAATTATAATTTTATACTTGTATTATACTTTTGAAGCAAATAATGAAATATGGTTTTGAAAAAATGAACTGAATTACAATAATAAAGATGATATTCCATACATACACATGTGTAATGTTTCTATTTTCAAATGATAATGATTGAAGAAATATAATTACTATTTTACTTTTATAAAATGATAATTATATTACAAATCAAATACGATTTATTTAAATAAATAAACAAAACATTTATGTGGTATGGCTTTGAAAGTATAATCACTTCACTTCATGGAGATGATAGTCCAGGAAAACACACAACTGACATTATCATTTTTCCCTAGAAATAATAGTAAGAATGTATATGATATATTATATTTAAATAATGAAAAAATATCTTTCATGCAATATATATACATTAAATCCATCATTATAAATTCTTTATGAGCTAAGGTAATGAGAAATTAATTACATCATTTTGTGTGGTGGTATATAACCATACACACAAACTACAATTTCATTTTCCAATTTGATGGATGCAATGATAGATGTGGTTTATAAAAATAACATAATAAAATATTATTATATGGTATATAATTATTTTTTTCAATCATTATGTTTGAATAATATTTATATAATTTGGATGAATAATAAAACTCTCACTTAAGAGTTATAACTCTTCTTCAGAAAACCACTTTAGGATTATACCTAAACCCTTTATATATCATATTTCTGATAAAAATGACTCTGATTTTTAGAGGTATGTAAGGAATATATTAAGGAATTAATTGGAAAAAAATAAAAGTCATTTAAATTGTGAATAAAATATTAGAGGACGTTCCATTTTTTAAGTGAGTTGAGGGGCACTATAGTAATTTCAAAAAATATTAAATAAATATATATTATTTTCCATTTTAAGATAAAAAAACTAATAAGGTGTTAAGTTATCAAGATTATGAAAAATATATTTTTTATACGTTTAGATCAAGCATTTACCGTTAACTCTTTTTTAACCCCCAATTATTCTTTTTGATAATTACCATGATAATAATGTTTATTCCATTAAAGGATATAGTAGATCTATAAAAACAGAATTTTATAAAAAATAGAAATTTTATATAATATAAAAAATATAAAATTACAGTCTTCAGTATATTATTTATGTGAATTTTAGAACATTCAATAAAATATAATTTATTAAGAAAAATCACTAATGTATTTTTTGGAAATATTAATTTAATTTGTGTTTTAAAACAAAATTATATAAATGGAATTAGAATACAATACATTAAAAAATACGTAAAAGTTTATATTTATCTAAAAAAGAATCTTATCATGACAAGAAAATTTCTAATATTTCTTATTAGAATTTTAAATTCATTTGTTCGAATTTTTCCATTATTTGAATAAATACATTATATTCATTTCATAATCATTTAAGATAAATATTTAGTTACAAAATATTATAAATAACGTTCAATGATAATAAATCACTTATATTTCATATGAAAATTTCAAAATGAACACAATTTTTCATTCCCCCTATCAAAAAATACTATAGTTATTAAAGGGAGGAAATTGATATTTTTTCATTATCATTTACTTAAATATTATAAAGGTCGAAATAAATGAAATATGGTACAATGTGGACATATATTCGAGAAAAGGATGGAAATTTCCAATCTACATTGATAAAATAGCATAAGATAATTTTTTTGGGTAAATTTTGAGTACTAGTCATTTCATTTTTGACCATTATTACTCGATTTACCCTTAACATGTTAATAATTATCTTCTATAGTGACTATTCATAATGAAAAAAATAAATAGTGATTATTTAACATAGATAGAAATCATGATTCAAAATCTATAATCCTTTTATATTAATCAATTGATAAATTTTATAGAATTTAATTTAAAATTATATTCCATAGAGGAGATAATAAATGTGTTTTCTGAAAAATACATTTTTAAGTCCAAATATGATTTGAAAAAAATGTATGGTATAAATATTATCAAATGTAATTAATTATACTAAATAAAAATAAAAAATACATATTTTACATTGAGGTAAAATTAAATTGGAAATTTATATATTCAATTAATTAATTTATTGAAAATAAATGATTTTTTAAAAAAGGTTTAGTTTTTATTATTAGATGAAAAGACACCTTTCCTAGAAAAATCTAAAACATCACCCAAGATAATTTTGATATGTGATTTTCTAACATTACATCCATTTTATCAAACATAATTTCTAAATGGTCAAAAACATAATTATAAAATTGTCCCATGAAAATCAATAAAATCCAAATTTTATGAATACAATTTTCGAAGAATAAACCAACAGTAAAAAAAAATTGAGTTATTATTTAATAATAATTTTTCAATAAATTATTATTTTCAATAACATATATATATTTAATAAATAATTTTTTCCTACTAAGACCTTTATATTCATTGAATTATTTATAACGTTCATTTTTATATAATAATATTTAATTGTTAATTTTATCTTGGTGTTGTGCATCATATATTCTATTAAAAATACTTTTCATCTTTTTTATAAAAAAAATAATCATTATACTTTTTTTCTTCCATTTAATAAATCAGGTATCCTCAATGATTAATTTATGTTTCTTAAATAAAATTACATTTGACAAATACTTTTTTATGTCCGTCTTCTAAGAAAGGGTTAATAAAATATCCTCTTGAAAAGGGACACATAGTAATAATAAGGACATCACATAACAAGGTTACCAAATAGGAGAACACTATTGGGAAGTCAAGATAACGATACATAGAAAAATTATAATTGTAAATTAATTATAGAGAGTGATAGAGATCACAGTTCACTAGAATTTGATTGATCAAGATAATGTTAATGACCACAAAATAATGAAAAAATTAGTTGTGAATAAATCCATTGATTCATTGGAAATGTATTTTAAGAATGTAATTTTTTTAGAAGATAAATTTATATAGTTTGGGGAATTAATTAACTTTCTAGATTATATGATACCTTTATTTTATATGAATATCTATCACTGAGTTTTTTTAGAAATTATTTTAACTTTGATTTTCATTATTTATTTAACCTTGGAGGTCCAAAATATTTTGGGGATGATGATAATTTACTGGGGAAATGAAATAATTTTAAAGGAATTATATTTATTAATTTAATAGAGTATGGGTATAAATATGTTAATTGATTATTAGTGTGTTTCATGGTTTTGAAGGAATCAAATGCTATTTTGGATTTTCCTATAGATGAATGGTTTACTATGAATGAATCTATTAATGGGAAAAATCGTTGAACTGGTTCATATGATGTAAAGATACAGACTGTCAATCTATTTTATGTTGTCAAATGGTTGGTTGAGATTATTTTATCCCAAAATTTCTCTATTGTCATCATATCTAATAAATCAATATATTCCCATCATGAAAGGGTATTACATAGGTAATATCATGTTACCAATGATTTTAAATGATGGATTGAATATGATTTTATTTCAACCAGCTTCCTCCCTATTTTCACAAACCCAAGGGCAACACAATGCAATTTTGGATTAGTTTTTTTTCCGTTTTTTGGTCTCGATCAAGCGTTAAATATCCAGTGAGTATCATCAAATTGGTTTCGTACTCTATTCCAAAAATCCACTATTATAGTGGTGGGGTCTCTTGAATAGTGTTTATCCAGGATTTTATGTTGAAGTTTTTTTATATAGGTTATTATTGAGATCACCATCACCTTCATTACATGTGGGTGTTTCCTCTCGAATGTGTTTCTATGATCACAAGATAAAGAATGGGTTTCTAGAATAATTTCATTTGGTCTAATTCAAATTTATTAAGGGTGTGTAATACTATGAAATTGCATTGACTCTACATGAACATTAATGAAAAGAAAAATGGGTGATCAAAATGATGTGTTTTGATTACTCCTTGGATTACTTTAGATCAAAAACTGTTGAGACATGGAAAGCTTCTAAAGAAAGGGTTATCCTACCCATGTATAATAAAGAACTCCATATTTGATTAATAAATGGTTTATTATGACATGAAACCTTAGGTGATTACATGTGATGGATTTCATTAAAATATTGATTACTATATTATTGAAATAACTAGTGATGGTTGGTATGAACTAACTGTGTACACTGGTTAATAAAAACATAAGATATAACTTGTGGAGTGAATAAAAAATTGAAAGACAAATGGTAATTAGGTTAATTGATAATGTCACTTTGTGATATTTTGTTGTGTTATTCCTTTCATTATGAGTTGTGTTGGGATTCATGTAGAAATTATTATATAAATGGATTTTTCTAGTTACGTTCAAATTATAATAGGAAGTTATTGTCTCAACTATACTAAAATACATATTTAAATTTCATGGACAAATTGTACTAACATTATTATTTAATAATTTTTTCCAAATTATGTTGAAATTCTTATATAATAATATTTTTATGGTTATTCTGATATTATTATAAAAATGGATTTCCATTGTTATGTGAAAATAATTATTTATAGTTATTGGACTAGTTATGCTCAAATTATTACTCATAAGGTATATCCTAGATATTAATTAATTCTTATAGCGCATTTCTCAATTATGTGATTCTGAAATGTAGATGTGGTTATAGTTGACATGATTATTATGTGTGATAGATATATTCTGACATGGTTCCGATGAACATTAATTATTGTATTTTATTAATTAATTAATTAATAAGCATATTTATCTGTTTATTAAATTCACTTGTAATTAGATTTTTTTTATTTAGATATGGTGCTATAAACCTAGTTATTTTTACTCACACTCTACTGGAGATGTGGTTTGAAACCCATATATATTACATGGATCCATGTTTGGAAAAGTGAAAGGGTACTTGTCATTGATTTTATCTTGCTGGATGGGTTGAAGCATAGAGATAGGATATATGTGGGGATAGTGATCAGGTAATTTTTTGTTTCTTTGTGCAATTAAATTCTTTTTTCTATACGAATTCAATCATGTCATTAATATAAATTCCATGAAAAAATTACATTTTACTTACTATATGAATCACTTTGATACTACATTATCATCTAATTGTATGATCCACTAATGCTAGTCGGCAACAAATAGAATATATGGAGGCATTAATAAGGTCATATAACCAATATGGATTGGCTATATGAGAGAGTGATGGATTGGGGGACGGAATAAAGATATATCATAGGAGCATTTTTTTCTATTAAGTTGATTTAAAAATTGGTAAATGTAGAACGAAGACACATTGTTTAGTGTCATGGTAATTTGATTGTGCATAAGAGTAGCTAACCCCTTTGGGGGGGGGGGTGGAATCCATGTTCCAAAGAATGAGTTTGTTGTTCATTTGGTTCGTTTTTTTCTATTGATATTATTTCAACACTGGTAGATCACATGTTAAGTGATGTTATTTTATCTTGAGATTTATACTCTTGGATACGTGTTGAGTGATACAAGTATGAATTAATCAAGAAAGACACATAATAATAAACCTTTACATGAATTATTCAAGATAGGGACGTATTTATTTGATGTGATATATTTTACCATATGAACAATGAAATGAGATACACGTTATATCTCTTAAATGAAATAAATGAACTTTTATGTCATAATAATTAACCAATTATGACATGTATAGAGAGACCATGATCTAGTGGTTCTCTATTTTTTTGCAATATTATGATGTTAACATTGTTCTTATTCAATAATATAATGAGTGATCTTTTCCTATATATACAATTCCTATCTAGTATCATTGAATTTAGTACATGGAGAGAAGTAATCCACCCACACATAACATAGCCGAACTAGAGAACACTTTAGCTCTCGAGATTCATATGGATCTTCACCATCATTACAACATAATAATGATCAAGTGATCCATGGAAATTGATACTTTTTTGTCATACCATCGATTCCTAAACTAATAATTTACCTTTATTAGTGGAATAAACCTATATTAATAGGGTGGGGAGTAACCTAGAAGACCACTTTCACTATTGGGTATGTGTTGATTATATTCATGAGCCTGGATACACCATCATATAATAGAGAAAATCATTATGAAAACATTATTCATGGATATCCAATTGTGTGTACGACACTATAGAGAATGTTGGGTAGTAAGAGAGTTTATACTGGAAGAAATTGAAAAATAGTTTTCTATAAAACATCTATCTTAAAAATTTAGGGATAATAATGTTTTTGAGATCATGCACATGAAAAACAGATCAGGTCATTGATAAACTATTATGGATGTTTCACTAACTTCCAGTGATTTGTACCATCTTTATCTATTGACGAGATTACCATGGAGAGTTGGTTCTGTGATGTTATTCATTATAAGAATAATAACTATGTGATATTTTTTATATTTAGTAGAATTTTATACAACATGAATAATTACCTCATCATAATAGGGAATCTAAATGATGCCACAAGTAGCGGACATGGTATTTCAGTAGATAATTCTAGGATATATTCTTCTTCTTGAATAAAACAAAATTATGAAAATTGTCACTAAGGAGGTATTGGGAAGAGTTTCCAGCATTGTGAGAATTTATCTTAGGAATGTGTTCCATTATAGTGTTATCTGTGTGGAATGATTGGCCATAATTTAGCTTAGTGTCCATACCCTTATTTGGATTGTGCTTCTAGATGTAGATTGGGCCACCTCTAAATGTTTTGTCTGGGAATGCTACAATAGAGTAGTGAAATTGGATCTGGATAGGTACCAATGTCTGAGAAGGACTCAACTACCCCATAACAGACCATTAACTGGGGGTTCCCTAGATAGTTGTGTAATCTAGAGGATGTGGTACCCCATTTATATGGTGGAAATATCAAATTAAGGGAATATAATAAGGGAGTTATACTACAGACTAGAGAAGCGGGGAAAATCATTTAAACACTACCAAGTGTACCCTGGCTAGTTTTGATGCATGATCCTCTACTATCAGAGGTATGATTATTGTATCATCAACCCTTTGTTCTGTTTTTTATATAGAATAACATTATTCCATTATATCTATTTTTTGAAAAAAATATAGTATATGAGAGATAGGGATGGTGTATTGACCCTTGATACAACAATGGGAATGTAGTTAAAGAATATACACTGTTGAATGGAGTGTTCAATACAAATTGGTGATTATCAATATTTTGGGATTTTCATGTGATGGAAATTATAGTATTAAATTTTATTATTGTTATTAATTGGATAACACTACATAAATATCATATCAACTATTATCAGATGACATTTACCATTCTATCATTAGAAAGGGGCATTTATTTTTTCAAGGTTGAGTGATGTGTTCAGGATGTTCTTGTTGGACCAAATTAGTCTAGATTGGATTTTTTGAAAACATAGATAGTATGTACTACTGTATATGATGGTTGAATGTAGTTTTATACTTTTCCTCTAGTGTAATAAAACGTTCAGTATGTTTTTCTTGATAGATTTTATGTCATAGCAATCGAGTGTGATATTGAGTAAACTATTTAGGTGTGGTCATGAAAATTGAATGTTTATTTCAAATCATGTAGGATTGAACCAATATAGATCTATGAGTTGAATTCTTCATTGGGTGTTCTATAAAAAATTATTCATATGGATTTATAAACCACAATGTGTTTCTCGGGTTCATTTACCCAAAAAGGATGGTGGGACTTTACACTTGTGTGTGGACTGTCAGATATTAAATAAAATGATAATCAAGAACTCATACCCACATACACACATCAATGATCTCATTTATTAGATGATATGTGCCCAAATTTTTCCCATGGATGACATGTGATCATGGTATCACCTAATCAAAATGACAACCTTATACATTTATATGACTACATTTAGAGAAATTTATGGTTTTTATTAGTGGGTAGTGTTGTCGTCTCGTCTGATGAACATGTTGATGGTATTCATGTTCTAGATTAATTAGATATTTCATCCTTTTGTAGATCAGTTTGTGGAGGGGATTTATGATGAAATATTAGAGTAATTCAAGTTAGTAGATTTTCATTCCTAATATCTTGATATTGTCCTGAGTGCATTGAGTGTGAATCATATTTATACCAATCCAAACAATCATGTTTTTTGGGATAAATAAAGTGCATTTCAGGGATAGAGTTTCAGTGGATGAAAATAATATTAAAACCCATGTACCTTGGTAGTTTCCCAATAATGACTTTTATATCTATATATATCATTATTTAGACGCTTTTCACAGCCATAATATGTCGGACATATCCCACATGGAAACCCGTATGTAAAAGATGATAAATAAAGGGGTGATGTTTTTTTGGTCTGATGCCCATGATAGATATTTTTACTGGATGAAGTCTGTGTTGACCTTTGTACCAATCATCGCCTCAATTATATTGGTTGTGGAATATAACATGTAATTTGATTAATAAATGGTTGGAATCAGATTAGTTCTAATGTTGTAGGTCTTAGTTTTTTCATATGGATCCAAATAGATGATACTACAGGTGAAGAATTATCCTACAAATGATTTTGAGTTATTTATACTGGTATATTTCATAAGATGATATATATAATATATTTATGTGATAGTTTTTTGGTCTATATGGACTACAAGATCTTCAGGTACAACTCCCCTCAGTGGGACCAGAATTTTTAGATGAGGAGGTGGGTCGAGTATCTACAACCTTTCAACTTTGAGACAGATAATACATAGGATAAAAGAAAAAATCATTTCTAATGCATTGAGATGGAAGATATATCTATAGGTTATTCACGAGTCTTTAAATTTTTGGTGGATGACAACATAATTTGTAGACATGCATCAATATGTTCATGACTTTTAAGGATGTGTATCCTAGACATTGACATAATTTATACCTATTCTTACTAAATTGGTCTTGGTAGAGTAGTAATTTGACTCAGAGGGATAATATATGAGAGGAAAATTATATTGTGGGGTGTCATCGTGATGGTCTCTTGGAAGTGGAAAATCACTTATTTTCCATGGTGGGGTATGTGTTCCAATGGTATGTCATGTGGATATGATGAGGAACTTTCATGCTTCAAGATTTTGGAAACACTATGGTATCATAAAGATGTATTGTAATCACTGTTGATAAATTTGGTGTTGTGGAATGAAGAAGGAGGTAGCAGGCTAGGTGGTATGTCACTTCACAAATCAGTAGGTGATGATGAGAATTAGAGGCAGGATGGGTAGTTGTAGACTCTACACATTCCATAAAAGAAATTGTATGATGTCACTATGGATTTATGATAAGATTACCTAGGGCACCTCATGCTAATGAGGTAGCATTGGTGATCATAGATCGACTATCGAATGTTTCCCATGTTTTTTAATTCATCTGGGCCTCACTATTGACCATTTGTGTAGTCTCTATCTACAAGCAATATTTCAACTGTTTGATGATCTGAGAAAAATAATTTCTGATTGATATACATATTTCATGTCTTCGTTTTGGAAGGGTATTAAAAAGGTTCATGGATAATAGGTTTTTCGGAGAAAATCCAATCATCCTCAGACTGATAGATATTATAAACAGACATAATATTCTAGAGGACCTATTTTAAGAATATGTTTTTGATTCTTGTGGTTCATCATAGTATTATTTAAAAATAATAAATTTTCATTATAAAAAAATTCCAAAAAACAATATGAATTTGACCTATAGAATCTTTCTATTCAATTCTGTATTGTTTTCCTCTTAGATTTTTAGATATAGGTGAGTTAGGGTTTATGTGATTTTGTATAATGAAAGAGATTTCTATGCATGTTCAGTTGATTAGGATGTTGTTGGATACTGTGAAATGTTATCATACCTCATATGATGACCATTAAATATGATATCTAGAGTTTGAGGACAACCACTGTGTTTTTCTTTGGGTTTCAACTAGGTTCGGTAAATGTAGAATCAGGAAATAAATAAATCTAGCAACTAGGTTTGTCAAGGAATTTGATATAGTGGAATGTGTTTTTCTAGTGGTGTATCAATTGGCCCTTCAGTAATCCTAAAGTCCCATGAATGATCTGTTTATTATATTATAGTTTCATAGATATCATGATAACCCTTTTCTTGTGGTAGATGTTTATTATTTTGATCTTGGTGAAGATGTGTCCTTTAATTAACATCTGATATAGATTGTACTTCATAGTGATAATTATCTATAAAGAATGGCTATTATTATCATTCATGTGAAATGGAATAACATGAATTATCAAGAGGGGACTTGGGAGAGGGAATATGATAACTGAGAACAATTTCCATACATGTTCACCAATACCACACAGTGATGTTTAGGGAAGGTAGGGGATGATATATTTTTCAAATAGGATGTTTAACGATCCCATCATTCTTTATGTATGACCCTCTTTGGGGTTTGTTTGAGTAAATATTAATATTCTTTTTCCAAATAAATTAAACCTTGAATGTGAATTCTATTCTGTGGATCGATATTATTTTCTATATAAACTACCTAATTTTTGAGGATGTATGTTTGATTAAATTAACATAGTCCATGTATATATGTGTTAATGGATTACAAGGGCCTTTTGGGGATTGGAAAAATTTCATGTTATTTTGGGAATTTTCATTAGAATTTGGGCTGGGATATGTATCCAAGACACCTTCATATCATGAACAGTTATCAAAATTTGAAAAAGTATCCAAGAAGAATCCATGAAGATGTTCATAGCGAGAAATTTTACATAATCTGAAACCTGTTCAAATTATGAAATGGTTGATTGTGGTAATTGTAACATAAGAAGACATATTTTTTGAGAATCTTATAAATTGATTTATTTAAAATTTTAAATTCTATCACATCCTAAATATCCCATGAATTCCAGTTTAATGCCATGATATACATGTGATTTTATTCATCTTCCAAACTAAATCCTCTATTGAAACCTAGGGGAAATCATTGTGATTTTGGAGTGATTTTTACCTTTTGAATATCTCAACCTACTGTGTAATCTCTAGTGAGTGGATTCACTTTGGTTTCCCACATCGTTTTCTTATCATCCATTGTAGTGACAAGAAATATTGACCATGGTTTAATCATGTTTGGATCTTCCTTTTTTGTGATCTTGGTTTTCCTGGTGATGACCATATCTTTCGTTTCTTGTATGAATTACCTAATTAAAGTGTTTATCTAATAAAAATATAAAGTTATGTGATCCATAACAATTCCATGTAACAACCTGACCCCATTTACCTAGATTCGGTTCATTATTACAGAAAATTGGAATGATACAAGGAATCAAGTTCCGAAAGACCGATCAGTTTAGTAGCCTTTGAAGTGCAAGATACATACATAAGTTTTACATTACATTATAAAATGAAAAAAACAACAATATTTTCACCTTTAACCACATTCATATCCCTTAGAATATCCCTACAGGTCAGTCATAATATACTTCAACATATCCTAGGAATAATAAAACATATGACGAGGTGATCCTAGCTGCTCAGTAAGGATAACAATATAGCGGAAACATTCATAAATAAGCACAAAAATTTAAGCCAATGGATAAGACAAAAACACAAGACTTTTAAACATAAAATTCAGAATAATATGAAAAAAATAAATCAAATAATTCCATTTCATTATTTAAATGGGTATTCTATTAGTTGAATAATCATTAGAAACATTAATAGCAAAATTCATAATGATGGAATGCATAATACCGAACATCATAACCACATTTTCAAGGCCCCATGACAAGAATACAAATATGGATTTGTTAGGTACTTATTCCAAGACACTGGTTTGTCTCATGAGACCTACTAATGCATCGAGGAGATATAGCTGGCTCCCCCGACCACTTACTTATTCCAATACATTCCTCATAGGAAAATCTGGAAACAAAACATAATCATTAGTATTAAAACATGAATATGAAATGTTAATACTTTAACCATAAACCATGAATGGTATAAAAATAAATCACCCACCGTAAAACATATCACAAAACCTTCAACAAAATATTGAAGATTGAATCATAATAAATCAACTTCAGACAAGTGTAAAATCCATCAAAGAATATTAACAGAGATGAAATCAAAACTATTTGAGATAAATATTTCAATATATTTTAAAATCATTTAAAAGTCACATAATTATAAAAGAAAAAATTTATTTTGAAAATTCTCTTATAAGCATGTAAGAGAAACTTAGATGTTGTTATAACAGAGGAAAATAGCCTCACTCACTGTATAAGATAAAAACATTCTTTCCATAATTTGGACGAAAAGGTTGTAAATGACTTTGTTTGGAAAACGACAGAATGATTCCTTTAAAAAAATTCGATGAAAATACAAAAATGGGTATAAATTACATTAACCCATAGTCTTGGAAATAGTAAAAATGTTTTGAAATACATTTTTTAGAAACACATATGTGGATGATAAAGAGGTCCTAGTATATACTGACGTAAAAACAAACTCGGATAATGAAGAGATTAGAGAATTAACACTAACCTTGTACTTTTAATATATTGAGGTTACATTAAAATATGGTATAATTGTTAAATAATTGTTATTAGAATATACAAGAGCCGCTTAAGTAAATATGATATTATATATGATCTTCTCATAATGCTTTTCTAATAATATTTCAGTAGCATCATTGTTTCGGGTGTTAATTGATTCCTTTTCCTTTATATGAATGGTTATATAAGCCTTTTTTTATGTATATGATGTATTTTATTCATATGAATAAGTATATTATGTTCTTAATCATTATTTTTAATCATAAAATGGATATTATTCTTGAATGGTTACGATGGGGAATGAATCTCATCACATTCGTGGAGACGATCATCCGTACGTACACACGAGTGACAATATCATTCTATTGATTGTGAAATAGTATGTAATTTGATGGTATATCATATATACTGAATCATTAATAGGTTATATTTATTATTTAAATCAATTATACTAATTATTATACCCATCCAAATAATGATGTGTTGAATAACATACAACACCACGACGTGGAGACGGTAATCCATACGTACACACGTATGGTGACTTCGTCATTCAAACGATGGATAGAATAATGAATATTGTTGTAAAATATCTATAATTAATCACTATATGTATTGGGTACTGGATTTGTTATTCTGGTATGGAAACCATAAAGAAAAAGGATGTGGAAGATGAAAAGAACTTAGAAAGTGGTGATGAAATTATTACCACTTATCCGTAGCTTCCTTTTATGTGGATCAAAAGGGCTCCATAGGATGGCTTTATGAACAAATTAAGGAATATATGTCCAAGTGAGGTTATTTTGGAGGATTTTCCGGCAAGGTTTAGCTAAGAAAAATGGATTTGGAGGTGTGAAATTAAGAGAAGGGGAAGTACCCTTTTGAAAGAGAGGTGATGGTCACTTTAAAAAATGATTGAAATATTATTTTATTATACAATAATATTAAGCTTATAATGCCTAAAAAATGACCAATTTCAAGGATATTGCGGGGGTGGATCGATCACGTCTCAAAAAATGGGTTTTAGATTGGTTTAGGTCACCATATTAACCTTATCATTTAGATTTAACTCTTAGTTAACTTGTTTAACCTTTACCATGTATTTTTGTATTATTATAGTGAAATGATAATAAATATACTATAAAAATCCAACCAAACCCCATGTGGTTAATAATTGATATATATTTCCATATATAATTCTGTTGGTAGAACCATATTTTTTTAGAAATTTTATATCTATTAATAATATAGTATTTGTTTTAAAAACTCTTTTCTGACAAATTTGACACTGTTGGGTATTGTTATTTTTTGAAAGTCATAAAAACATTATCGCTTTGAAAAAAAATATTTAATCAACCATAACATGTCATATTAAACTATAATATTAGTTTAATTCATCATAATTCTCAATTTACATTTATCTGTATATTAATAAAATGAATAATTTTAACCATTCATTGATAATGTAATTACTGCTTCATCATTGTATCAGATATCATATTAAATATATAATGTATAAAAATAATAAATCAAATACCATTATTTAGGATATTTTTTATCTCTATAATGAATATTTATAATATAATTTATCTAATGTATAACCCTATAATAAAATATTTTAGTTACTAAACATTGAATTTAAAACATTTAACTATTCCTTAAATAAAATAATAATTAATGTCCTAATCTAATCCAAGTAGTCCAAAAGGATCATATTTTATTCATAATGTTTATTTTGGTAGAAATACACATATCTAATTGAATTAGGACATGTGTTTGGGTAATAATATTATCATTTATATCATTAGTTAACCTATATACATTTAACCGTGGTAAATAAAAGTCAAAAGTAAATATTCACCAAAAAAAATTTCCTCTAATTGAACAGAATTTTACATACTGATATCAACAATGTCTCTCGGATTATTGAAATTCAATTCACAGAACTGATAAAATTATGTTTTTCTTCAAATTTGCAAATGCGCATAGAAGGTGGGTAAAAGACATTAAAAAGTTCAATAAAATTTTATACATCTAATTATATTATAAAATGACTCCAATGAATTTCATTTAACTAATACTGGTATTATGTATCTATTTGGACATAAAATAAATTTATATAAAATAAATAATTATTTAAAAAAAATCAGTTTTAAACAATAACGTAGTGCTTTTCACTATTCCTTAAAAATTGAATGTTTTCCGAAAAATACAAAAAATTGACCCTAAGATAATTTTGGTATTCAGAATCCAAAAAATGAAGTCCATTTTGAAAATTAAAATTTATAAAATTTAAAAAAGTCAGTATTTCTATTCTTAACGGATAATTTGATTGGTCGTGGTGTGTTAAAACTCCAAGTTGCGTACAATACTAGTTATTTCATTCTTAAAAGGGAAACATACCATGGATGTTTAGGTTGTTACATTTTTCCATCATTCAAATAATATCATCCTCAAAATCTCTAGAATAATTTTGCATAAAATGATTTGGGTGTTTCTTCATCATACGTTCATTGGGTTCCCATGTTTTCTATTCCATCTTATGATTTCTCCATAGAACATTCAGCAGATGAGATGTCTGGTTTCTCAACACTTGTTCCCATTGTCAAGAATTCTAATATGCCTTTCGCAATAATACAGGTTGGGTTCTAGGTTTATTTTTTCAAAGGTGAGTACATGTGTTGGTTCAGGCATATATTTTCTCCCCAGTGATACATGGAACACATATTTTTCTTTGGAGAGACTTGGCAGCATTTCCAAATGATAAGCTCCAACTCCAATTAGTTCTAGAATTTTGAAAGGTCATATGTACCTGAGACTTAATTTTACTTTCATTCCAAATCACATAACACCATTCCATGGAGATTCCATCATAAAAACATGATCTCTTACATGAAATTTCAAATCCTTCCTTCAATTATCAGCAAAACTCATTTTCCTACATTGATCTGATTTGATGTGGGCTTGGATAACCTTCACATATTCTATTGTTTCCACAATAAGTTCTGGTCTTGTGGGTTTCCATTCACCAACATCAACCCAACAAGTTGGTGTGCGACATCTCATTCCATATAACGCTTCATATGGTGCCATATGAATACTTGAACAGAAGCTATTATTATAGGAAAATTATACCAAAGTTAAATAGTGATCCAACATACCTTTAATGTCAACTGACAAGATCTAAACATGTCTTCTAAAGATTTAATAGTCCATTCTGATTTTCCATTCATTTGAGGGTGGTAGGATGTTCTCAAACGATGTTAAGTATCTAAGGCCTTATAAATGATTTTTGAAAATCTTGATGTAAAATAGCGATCACGATTAGAAAAACATGATAGGGGTACTCAATGAAGCCGTAAAACGTCATTAATATACAGTCTTGATAAACGTTCAGATGGGAAATATTATCTTATATCATGAAAATGTGATTACATGGTATGGTGATCAACAATGACCCATATTTCATCATTCCTTCTTGGAGTCTTTGGTAGTCCTATGACAAAGTCCATCGTAATATCATCCTATTTACACTCAGGAATTGGAAGAGGATAAATGAATCCTCTAGGATGTTGTCTTCCAGCTTTCACTTGTTGACAAACCATACATCATGACACATAATCAGCAATCTCTCTCTTCTTGTTGTCCCACAAGAAATGTTCTTTAAAATCTCTATACATCTTACTGATACTAGGGTATATATATAAATTGGTGCTATGAGTATCATGCAACAAATCCCTTTTTATATTAGTAATAACAAGAATAAAAAGTCTCCTCCCATATTTTAAAATACCATCTTCATATATGAAGTCGTTCAATCTCCCATCGTTCACTACATTAATTTTTTTTCGAAAATCCTTATCGTCAGTTTGAGAACTTCTTTTCTTTTATATTATAGATTTTTTGGAAACCACTAGAAAAAGTATTGATGTTCCACCTTCCATGATTATTCCCATTTCCATTTTTACAATATACATGAACATATGATCCCTTTGAACTCTCATCTTTTTCAAAACACCATGATCCTTTTTTCTCAAAGCATATGCTTGCTTATTTTCCTTCCTCAGGTTGTAGTGTATAGTGAAATCATAATCTTTGAGTAGTTCAATCCATCGACTTTGCCTCATCATGGGTTCTTTATTGGATGAAAATATACTTCAGACTCTTTTGATCTGTATATATCTAATATTTATCACTATTGAGATAGTTTCTCCATATCATCAAACAAAATATTATAACTGAAAACTCAATATCATTAGTTAGATAGTTCTTTCATGAACTTTTTCTGTCGTGATTCATAGTCAATAACTCTATCATTTAGCATAAGGACACAACCAAGTCATTTCCTCGAAGCATCACTATAAATAACAAATCCATCATTCCTCGATAGTAGAGTAAAGATAAGATCATTGAATAATTTTATCATCATTTATTCAAAACATTATTCAAACTATTATTTCCAAAAAAAATTAACCCCTTTACATGTGAGCTTGGATAATGGGTTTTCCAATTAGGAAAAATTATGGCAGAACCACTGATAATAACCTACTAAAATAATAAAACTACGTACCTCAGTTATAATCATCGGTGCTGGCCATTCATGTATTTCTATTGTATTAGAAGCATCAACATAGGTTTTATACTTAGACCTAATATGGCCAAGAAATGAAATTTTCTGAAGCTAGAAATCACACTTTCTAAACATCCCATATAATTAATTTTTTTAGAGTTTTCAGAATTGTGTGTTGGTGATTTTCAAGATCTTTGTAGCTTTTTGAGAATACCATGATATCATCAATAAATACCACAAAAATTTCATCTCGATATACCTTGAAAACTCTATTCATTAGATCAATGAAAATATAGGGTGCATTAGTCAGTACAAAAGGAATTACTCTAAACTCATAATGCCCATATCTGGTATGGAATTCTATCTTCAGAATGTCATCCTTCTTCAAACACAACGGATGATATCCAGATCAAAAGACAATCTTTGAAAAATATTTATCTCCATGATGTTGGAAAAATAATCATCAATGTGAGGTATAGGATACTTCTTCTTTATTATTGTAGAATTGATCTCCCTATAGTCAATGCACAACCCCATATATAAATCGTTCTTATTAACAAAAATAAAATGGGATCCCCATGGAGAAATACAAAGGAGAATAAATAATTTATTATTCAATTAATCAGTTTGTTTCTTTAGTTTTACTAATTCCACAACATCTATTCTACAAGGGGTGTTCGATATACGACTTTAAATATTAATTAAATCAATGGAAAACTCAATTTCTCATTCTAGAGGATGTCCAGGTAAATCCTATGGAAACACATCAACATATTCTTCCATAACAGGTATATCCTCTATTTGAACATTAATTTCCTCACCCATTGTTATTTCACTCTCATCCTCTCCTATAATAGAATTCAATAGAGCTACTGGGGGTAGATCTAAATAAGAATCAGGTGGTGACATTTCGGTTCTAAAGATAAGGTACTCTTTATCATCATCAAAAATTGTAAACTCCTTATTCATATAATAAAATTTGACATCATGGTCTGAAAGCCAATCCATATCAAGAATTATATCAAATTATATCATGGGAATGACGATAAGATCCATAGATAAAGAACATTTATATGCCTTAATGAGAACTAATTCACAAAACATTGTTTCAATGATACGTACCTTAAGAGTTTTGACTAAGAACTCCCTTATTAAATCAAATTGGAAATATAAAATTTTCATGAAAAACTAGGAAGATATGAAACAATGCGATGATCTAGAATCAAATAAAGCATTGGCTAAAATTGAGGAAGCCATTAAATTACTCGCCACCATGTCTTTTAGAGCATCAACCAAAGCACTAGTGATCGCATAAGCTTATAATTCCTCCCATGTCATTTTCTAAGGTTTGTTTCCTTGGACCTTAAGTCATTCATTTGAATAATTCCCCATTTCTATAGAATTGTAGCATTCAACATTGACATCCACTTTCTTCCCCTTACAATCACAAACTTGGTGGCCATTTTCACCACACTTGTAATATAATATCATTCCCTTCAGTCAAGTACAATGATTTTTCATCCCACATTTTCCACAAGATGGATATTAAATTTTTCTTTTCTTCCCCTTATTTACATTTCTTGAGTACACATCATATCTATTCTTCTGTTTATTTTCATTAAAGTCATAATACATTGAGAATTCATTTTTTTTCTTGATGGAACATGAGAAAATATATTTTTATGGTGAGCAGGGTTGTGAGACTAATTCTCAATGGCTATATGTTCATAACCCATCGATATATTGATCAATCATAATCTTGTGGATACATATATTTTCTACTGCATGCCTTTCTAACTGGGCTATGTGAGCCTCATATTTTGCAAAATTCTCATCCTCATTTTCCCTCAAACTCAGAAATTGAATTTCCATATATTATTGATCATTGTGAAAAAAGTATTTTTATAAAAAAGATCTTTGAACTCCCTCCATTCCATATTTGATACTTTTTCATCATCCTTTGGTTTATGAATTAATCACCTCCATTGAACTGCATCTCTCATGAGTCAAAAAACAACTATGGATACTTTTTATATTTCTCTAATCCCCAAAGAATGAAATAATTATTCAAAGGAACATATCCATTTCTCAGAAACAAATGGATTTGTAGTCCCATATAATGTTGGTGGTTGTTTCCTCATTAAGTGGTCTAAAATTTACCCTCCGCATTGTGGATCAGGGTACTCCATAAAGGTAAAATTATTATTAATATCCTGAGTGAGTTGTCCCTGTATGGTGATAAGTTGATCCACACCAACTGCATCACTAGATACACTACTATTATCAATAGTAAGAGGGAAATCCCAAAATGTATGAAATACATTTATAAGGTTTCCGTTCATTCTACTAGGCACTATTTCTAAATAATGGCATAAAGTAGATTTTTTTATGAATCATATTACATAATTCGAAACATGTAAAATAGTTAACATAAATTGATATGTTTATCAATATAATCAACAATCATAAAAATGTTTTTTGAGGAGGTATATACTCATTAATCCTTTATAATGGTTTGCGAAGAAAATTTGAATTATCCAAAGAATATCCCCCCAGAGTGTAGTAAACAAGAGTGCAGCAAGGCCTGTTTTTGAGTACCGGGATACATCGAGTCATGCCTGAAACTCCATGATTATGTTTTCACTCCTAGGTACATCTGTGCTAGAGCTGCCACTACCTGCTCATATCCAGACTTGGATGTATTGCTTGGAAAATACGAAAAATCACTACATTACAAAAATTTTAGGAAGTTCTTCTATACATATCCTCAAATTCTATCTTAGGGTAATGTTCTATAAAAATAGGTTTTCTAAATATAGCTTCCAGGGATTGTACTAAACTTCCTTTAATACAAACTGTAATTTCCTAACCCCAGTTACCCAGAGTTGGTGCATTATTACATAACATTATCATGATACAAGGAATCATTTCCCAAAAGACTGATCAGTTTAGTATCCTTGGAAGTACTAGATAAATACATAAGTTTTACATTACATTATAAAATGAAAAAAAGAACATTGGATCCCTTGACCAAATTTATATCACTAAGAGAATCCCTGCAGGTCAGCCATAATATACTTATTCACATAATAGGAAGAATAAAACATTGAAATGGGTGAGATTAGGTTTTTAGTAAGGATAAAAGTATAGTGGATACTTTCATAAATAATGATTAACATTTAAGGCAATGTAGAAGACTAAAACACTAGACAATTAAACATAATATTTAGAATAATATAGAAAAAATAAATCAAATAATTCTATTTACATATTCACATGGATATTATAATAGTATAATAATAACATGAAACATCAATATCCAATTTCATAAATATAGAATGCATAATGTCGGACATCATAACCACATAGTTAAAGCCTCATTCCAAGACTGTCACGACTCGTCCCCCGAGGCCCATGCTGTGACTACCCCATTCCCGCCTTCCATTGGCCAGGGGCTAGAAACTAGCACTGAAAGGAGTATTCCCTAATATCTGGGAAGGCATTTCCTTTATAACATGTAAAAACACGCCACCATGAACAGAAAAAGATACAAGAATAATTAAACTGTATAGTAAAAATAGTGTGTATTGTAATAAAAAGGGGCCAGAATACAAAGCCAACTAGAATGTAAAAAACCCTAAATGTATAAGTAAACCGAAACACCTCATATGAACTCCCTCCAAGGACCCTACCAGATAGGTAGGTAAAACTCTCAAATGGTCTTATCTGCGGTATGAATCATCTAATGTCCACCTCTAAGCTACCTTCAGTCCTGGTACACTCGTCCTCAGTATGTGTTTCCCATCATCTGCAGCAAACACAACAAGGTGCGGGTTTAGCCCATGCATGGGTGAGTATAACGATAATCAGTAGGGACCCCGATACCCTCTAAGGTCTCACAAAACCCACAAAGGATAAACACATAGCATGAATTCATCTGACAACCCTACATAGGTATATGCCCATACATATACCTAAGTTATCAAGTATACCCATAACATTCAAGAGAAAACACAAGGCCAAACTCCTTGACAATGTACAACTGTTCCACATAGGAAATAATACCATGAAGGTAACACCACCATGGTAAGTAACATGAAGGTAACGCCACACAGAATAATACCACGAAGGTATCACCTTGAAGGTAAGTACCACAACGGTAAACCACAAAAAAAAAATACCACCAAGGTGTCACCACGAAGGAAAGTACCACAAAGGAATGCCACATGTAAGAATACCACAAAGGTATCAACACAATGTTATGTACCACAAGGGTTTACCACACAGAAGAATACCACAAATGTATTACAATAAAGGAAAGGACTCAGATCACACCAGGTATAACTTACGTATGGAGACAAAGATGATTAGAGGTAACTACTGAATCATCTTACTATCTTAAGAGGCAGACCCACATATGATTCTAAATCATTAGACACACGTAGGATCCTAATACAGCAGATCCATGTATGATCCTAGGGTAGTCCCACGTGGATTTCCTAGAGTGGATCCATGTGAGACACTCGAACATAGACCAGCATAGGATCCCAATGCATAGACCCACATAATGTCCCAAAACACAGACCTAAATAGGATCCCAAATCACATACCAAAATCCGAACTCTTTCTCATTTCACAAACAGCCACAGGGTTCCTGTACTAAGCTCGCTTAATTCTAGGAGGGTATGTTACTCAAGACAAATGTTGATATTCCAATTGCCATGAAATCCCACAAATAAGTATCCAAACATACTTTCATGTGATCGGGATCTCAATGCAAAATACGGTGCATCAATTGGATGCTCGGTCTCTATGTTATTGGGATTGTAGTCCAAAGGGCCCGGTTGGATTCCTCTCTGGTCCCACCCAGATGTACCCCAAATCTATTCAAATCTCACGTGGGTTATACCAAATGACCGTCTCTATATAAGGTTTCTTGTTTCATAGACGGTTCATCAAACAGATTCTCGTAGATCTAGTTGTGGCCGAATGAGCGAAAAGGTTTGAAGTCGGTACAGGTACGGTCCGACCCGACCCGACCTGGGTCTGGCCCAGCCCGCGCTGGGTGGCCCACTGGGCCCTCGGCTAGATGGTTGGCCAACCTCCTCTACGCAGCGCGATCGTGCAAAATTCCATCTCCGGCAGCCAGTGGAGGCCCGACCACCGTTGCCTCATCGCAGCGGCCTTGTGCCATGGCACCTGCACGTCGGGGTGGCACAGACGCGCGCCGAAATCACTATCATGCTGTTAGCCATGCATTGGCTACAGTACTTGCTTTGATATGGCCGACGGTCCATGGACCTTCTCTGAAAGCGTGATTTCATCGCTACTGTCGTCACGGCCGGCCGGGGTGCCGGCCGCCGCTCCCGAGCCTTTCCGGCGACATTCCTTGGGCCACCGGGCATGCCGCTGTTGCCCGTTATCCATTCCATAGAATCCCGCACTCACCTCAAGGTGTCATCATTGATTCAAGACCATCAAAATACAACAAAGGTTGTTTAGAGGGTGGGCCGTGTTTTTTCGGCCCGCACCCTCCGTGTTAGAATGATAACAAATGACCAATTTGTTCTTCAATCAAGAAGAATATAAATGTTTTTAAGTAAAGATGAATGTGAAGAATGTCGAAAGGGAAAAACACAAAACAATCCCTATTTTGTCGTTCGTTTGAGGTATTGATAGGTAGTATATGAAGCTACTGAAGAATACAAGCATTTGTTGCTTCTGCAAGGCGCTTCCAATCTGGGCACGGGGTCACTTCCTCGTTCGTCATTGGAGCATGTTCTTTGTTAGAGAGAATGAGTTTATCCAATGTTATCCCCAACCCTCCCTTTATCTAATTATTTCCTCAAGGAAATGAGGAGGAAAAAATTTAAAACATGTTTATCAATATAATTTACGTCAGAACAATTAAATTTGGCACAATTAAATGCAAAAATTAATTGTATTGCTTTGGCACAATTAAATGGCACAATTAATTGTATTGCGTTGACCCAATTAAATCGGGGGATTCCATGGTACATACCCACATTAATTAGGGGTTCAATTGGTCTTCACAACTAGAATTCAATATGGGTGTTTTCTAGTTCAGGTGGTCCCCACCCCCATAACTCAAAAGGAGGGGTTTCAATAGAAAAATAAAATGATAAATATTTTATTTTTCTTCTTACACAAAAAACTAAAAAACTATCCTTACCCTCGAACTAATATTGTATAGTTGAAAGTATCATGAAGTGAATATTGGAGCTGAGAGTTCAGCAGTTCCCTCATATTTCAATTCCAGGAACCGGTTCAAAAGTTACAAAAACCCACTCGCACAATTACTGAACTTACCTAAAAAAGGTTCAGAAATTCATTTTGGGCACACTGGTACTCATAATCACATGCCATCAATTTTCACTGTAAAGACCCTTAAAATTCAAGAGAAATTTTTTCTTAATTTTCTTTAGAATTTTACAAGAGCGTGGATTCAGACGGCACCTGATTCTGAGGCCCGGAGTGCCCGGAATCAATTTCTGAAGTTTGGCTCGGGTATGTTCAGTGAACGAACGAGCGGGAATTTCTAACTATTGATCCGGTGCTCAGAATTGAAATCCGAGGGCACCGATGAACTCGCAGCGCCGATATTCCCTTAAGGAGACCTTTTCCGAGGTTGCGTTTATTTCGGGATGAGAGTTAGTTTTTGGGAGTTTAGAATAAGTTAAATAAAAATTGTGGATTACATATTTTTATTTAAACTTATTAGTTAACTTCTCTCAAAGGAAGTTAGGGGTGGGACCCACACCCACTTAACATCCCTTGAGAGGATTAAGTGTGGTGGGGCCCACACGAACCCTAAACTTTTCATCTTCTCCCAACTCCCTTAACCCCTTTTTAAATGACATGAGTTATTTAATTTTGGAGTTATCCTTTTTGAATTTCAATCCTTTGAAATTCTTTTGTTAAGTTTGTGAATAAAATAAGCTCTTATCTTATTTTGTTGGGTTAGAACTCTTTAGCCATCTTGTGAGGATTTGAGAGCTTTTCTTTCTTCTTCAAACTTTGACGAAGAACGCTCAATCTTGATAAAGAACGCCGCTGCTCTCTTCTTCGTCTTCCGTGTCAACGAAAGGGAACGCCGCTTCCTCCTCGGACTCCCTTCGTCAGCATACAAAGATTCTCCAACGACGTACCTCTTCGGACGTACCTCTTCGTCATCGGATTTGACGAACGACTACCGCGACACCCGACTTCCGCGTGACGTTGACAAATCTTCGAACTTTTACCCAAGGTAGGGGTTGTTGTTATTTGTTTATTTATTTTATTCTTGTTCGTGGTTCTAGCATGTCTAACGTGGGGATATTGAATATTTAAGTTGTGTTATCATTTAATGTGATGGGGCCGGACTGCATGAACACGACCGAACCCCCTCAATCGTTCTTGTTGATTTATCTTGCGGGTGGAAACAAGGTGGCGTGGTGCCGTCGCACCACGCAGATAATCGTATGTTTATATTATGCGACGCCGTCGTGCCGCGCCATGGAAGAATCATCAAGAACGTGACGCCGTCGCGCCGCGTTGAAGGAAATCAAAAGCGCGGCAGAGGGGCGCGGTGCCGTCGCACCGCACCGGACGACGAAAACCGCGGCCGGTTCCGGGCCGCGGCGGGACGAGAAGACCGACAGCCGGGCCGCCGGTGTCGGAAGCCGAAAAGGGGACCGGATTTTCCGGTCCCGTTGCAGAAAACCGGCCGGCAGTTGGCCGGCCGGAAGGTCAAAGGCTGGGGGAAATAAATTCCCCCGGCCAGCTCTAAAACCCCCCTCATTTAAGAGGGGGGGGGGGGTTTCCTTTGGGGGGGCAGGCGGCCCCCTGGTTTAATCAAGCAGGCCCCCACGAGGGGGGCCGTTTTCCAAAAGGGCGCGGCACATATGCCGCGCCGCCACTCCAAGAAGCGGGGGGCTTCGCCCCCCCGCGCGCTGCCTCCATGCGGCGCCGGGCCGCCGCGCCGCCGCACCGCCGGCCGGCCGGTCCAGGTCAGACCCGGGTCGGGTCGACCCGGTTCGGGCCGACCCGGGGGGGGGGGGGGGGGGGTCGGCCCGGGTCGGCCCGGACCCCGACCCCCCCGTTTCGAATCAGTTTCGGTCTTTTGGCCATAACATGAGCCACGGACCTCCGAATGACGAACCGTCTGCGGAAACGCGATCCTTGGATCGAGACGGTCGTTTCGGTATATCGCACTCAAAGTTTCGGAACACTTTGAGTTCGGCCGGGTTGGTTCGTTCACGAAACCAACCGGGCCTTCGGAGCGGAAACACTCATATCATGAGCTACGGACATCCGATTGACGTACCATCAGCTTTGTTGTGTTCCTCTTAGTGAGACGGTACTTTTGGAATGCACCGCCCGAGGTTTGGACGCAGGTGGAGTACGGTCGGGTTGGTTTTGCCTTAAAAACCAACCGGGCCCCGGGGACGAAAATGCCAATAACTCTCAGACCGGGTGTCCGATCGACGCGCCGTCTGTTGCGTTGAGTTCTTGTTGACGATACGGAACTTTTGGATACATCAACTCTGGACTTTGTGACAGTTGATGTATCAGCCTCTCGGCTCGTGGAGCGGACCCTCCGAACGAGCTTGCTGTGTGCGGGAACCGTAGTGCTGGCTGCGACTGTTACTGTGACTACTACTGCTACTACTGCTACTGTGACTGCGACGACGACAGTACAGAGATCCTGTGTGGATTCGACGACGATGACTACAACACTCAGCGATCCTATGTGGATCAGTGCTACAGGTCCTGTGTGGGCCCGATCCTGTGTGGGTCCGATCCTGTGTGGGTCTTTGCGCTCAGCGGTCCTGTGTGAACCAGCGCATACAGGTCCTATGTGGGCCCGATCCTGTGTGGGTCTTTTACGGGGGTTAGTTACCTATCGATCCTTCGTGGGTCTGACGACTTAAATGGATCAGATATCATCTTTATCGTCTTTAGAAGAAGTATACCTGTGTGAGCTGAATCCTGTTGCTTTCCTGTGTGGATTGTGTTGTGCTATCCTGTGTGGATTACGTTTTTCTTTCCTGTGTGGAATACGTTTACTTTCCTGTGTGGACTGACTTGTACTTGGGCTCGGTGGTTGGAGCGTATTTGAAATTGATGACTTAGGTATATGTATGGGCATATACCTAAGCAGTGGCGGTTGTTACTTCATGATTGTACCTTTCTTCGTGGTTTATCCTTTGTGGATTTTGAGAGACCTTCAGGGGTCTCGGGGTCCCTACTGAGTAACTTAAACTCACCCCGGCACGGGCTTTGCCCGCACTACGTTGTGTTGGTTGCAGACAACGGACAGCGTTGATCTTAGCTGAGGCTTGCAGAGCAGGACGGTACCTGGAGGTGGACCACTGGGCGGGACGTTCTCGGAGCGGACGACGGGACCCGTGGAGCAGTGGAGCTATCTGTACCCACCCTTCAGGTGGGATTTCCGGTGGACAGCTCGGTGTAGCGACTTTTACTTTTCAGTTGTTGTTTTCCCTTTCGAGTTGTACTTTACTTTCAGTTTGGGTTTGTATACTGGCCCATTTACTTTTCCACACTTTCAATTGTACTCTGATTTTGCTTAGTGTTTACTTTCCGCTTGCTTACTCTGTGGTGTTTGTTTTCTTTACAAAGGCAATGCCTTCCCTTTATACCGGGATTTACGCCTTGGTGCTAGTCGCCAGCCCCTGGTCTATGGAAGGCGGGCTTGGGGTAGTCACGGTACGGACCCCGAGGGCGGGTCTTGACAAATTGCTATCAGAGGAGTTCGGTTCTACCACGAACTCTGATCTTTTCTATGTGAAGAAATAATGTTTAGCGTATTGAGTGTGGTTATCAGTCCAGGGAGTCCAGTGTTGGTGCGGCGGCCGACGTGTCCGTACACCAGGACCCTGACTTCTGATTTCCGACTTAATGCACGAAAACATTGATTGCGTGTGTGTTTCAAAGTTTTATTTGTGATTACTTATATCAGCTCACCAGGTATACTGTTCTGACTGTGGCGCACCTGTTTCCTTTTCAGGATGGCCCCACGACGGCATCCAGCTAGGGTTCCGAGAGTCGAGCGTGACGACAGCCCACCGAGCGACGAGGCCTCGGTGCAGGGCCCTTTGTCAGCAGTGGCACCGGCGGTAGCTCTACCCGCCGATCCCCCAATGCTTCCAGCACCAGCTGCTAACGATGCACGTCGCCTCAGCGCACTGCATGAGTTTCAGTGCCAGCGACCGCCCAGGTTTCGCGGGGAGACAGATCCCCAGGCAGCAGAGGACTGGTTGGAGGCGGTGGTACGTGTGTTTAGGCTAGTGAGGACACCAGCAGACCTCATGGTGATCCTCGGTGCGAGCCTACTACATGCAGCAGCAGGACGATGGTGGAGCTTGATGCTCCAGGTGCACGATTAGGAATCTCTACTTTGGACGGACTTTGAGAGCCTCTTTCGCTCGGAGTTCGTCCCAGCCACCCTTCGTGCGGTACGTATCCAGGAGCTTCTTCAGCTGCGGCAGGGCAGCATGACGGTCGCTCAGTACTCGGTGAGATTTACTGATCTCTCACGCTACTCGACCGACATGGTACGGGACCCATTCTTCCGGGCCCGGACCTTCGAGCAGGGTTGGAGACACGAGATCAGGGCATCGCTGATCTCCCTCAGCATACCGATTCAGACATGAGTACTAGAGCGGGCCCTTCTGATCGAGAGCTTCCTTGATAAGTCTACACCAGCGCAGCGACCCACCGCAGGGTGGCACGTGGCAGAGTCATCTGCAGGAGGTAGTCGACGGATGACTCAGGGGTCCAGACAGACCAGACCTTCGGGCAGACGACCTCAGGACACTGGCTCAGCAGTGCGGGGCACACAGCGCGGAGCCAGTCTTTCGAGAGGCAGACAGTGCTACTCGTGCGGCGGGCAGGGCCACATGGCTCGTGACTGCCCGACCCGCCGTGCCGAGGAGCAGCAGACAGTTGAGGGACCACCGAGGCAGAGGCAGAGGGTCGACCGTGGCGGTCCGCAGGGAGGAGGCGGATGAGGCAGAGGAGTTGGACGAGCAGCCGGTGGTGGGCGACGCTTTGAGGCTCTGCCACCACCACCACCAGGAGGTCCACCCCGACCACAGGGAGCTGGCGGGCAGAGACAGGCACAGCTCCAGGCAGCAGAGGCCTACGACCACGGCGCACCCGAGATGATTCGAGGTACTATCTGTGTCTATTCCACCCTTGCTGCAGTTCTTATAGACACAAGAACGAGTCACTCTTTGATAGCTGCTGCCCTTGTTCGGAGCTCGGAGATTCCGACAGAGCCGTTGGCTCGATCCTTACGGCTAGAGACTCCTACGGGAGCAGACTCGACGATTACGCACTGGTGCCGCTAGTGTGAGCTTACTCTGGGAGGCGAGAGCTTCGGCTGGGATCTTCTTGTAGCAGCGTCGAGGCCTTACGACGTCATCTTGGGCATGGATTGGCTATCTACGGTCCATGCGCAGGTTGACTGTTTTAGGCGCAAGGTGCGATGTGTACGCACCGACGGGAGTAGGTTCACCTTCACCGGCGATAAGGGAGCCTTTGCAGCACATGATGGACTTCCGCGGAGGAGAGGACAGCCCATTACTCATCAGTTAGCTAGCCTCATCCTTGGAGCAGTTGACGTGCGGAGTCCTGGTTTTCCTGCAGTGGTGGATCAGTTTGCGGACGTTTTTCCCGACGACGTTCCAGGGCTACCTCCTCACAGAGAGGTAGACTTTTATATTGACTTGTACCCCGGAACAACCCCGATATCCACTCCAGCATATCGTATGTCCCCCGCCGAGCTTCAAGAGCTACGGGTTCAGTTGGAGGACTTGCAGGGCAAGGGGTTCATCCGACCCAGTGTTTCACCCTGGGCTTCCCCGACATTATTCTCCAAGAAGGAGGACGGGAGCTTGCGACATTGTGTTGACTATCGACGCCTAAACCAGGTGAAATTGAGGAACAAGTATCCGCTACCGAGGATTGATGACCTATTTGATCAGCTCAAGGGAGCACGGTGGTTCTTGAAGATAGACCTCAGGTCAGGCTATCATCAGCTCAGAGTCAGAGACGAGGATTTGCAGAAGACAGCCTTCAGAAGTCGGTATGGCCACTATGAGTTCTTGGTTATGCCTTTCAGTGTAACCAATGCTCCAGCAGTGTTCATGGCTCTCATGAACAGGATCTTTCAGCCATACCTCGATCGGTTTGTCGTGGCCTTCATCGACGACATTCTGATTTACTCTACGACTGAGGAGGAGCACGCCTATCACTTGCGAGTTGTACTAGACACACTCCTAGAGCACCCGCTTTATGGTAAGCTCTTGAAGTGTCAGTTATGGATACATGAGGTCCACTTCTTGGGATACGTTATCTCTGAGGCGGGACTTGCAGTGGATCCCGCGAAGATTGAGGCTGTGTTAGCATGGGAGCCACCCAGGAGCGTGATTGAGGTTCGGAGTTTCTTGGGACTAGCTGGATACTATCGGAGATTCGTGTCAGACTTCTCTAGAGTTGTGGCATCACTCACAGCTTTGACGAGGAAGGGGAAACCCTTCGTGTGGTCAAACAGATGTCAGCAGAGCTTCCAGGAGCTGAGACAGAGATTGACTAGCGCACCTATCTTGAGGTTGCCTGAGGAGGGAGTAGGGTACGTAGTCTACTGCGATGCATCAGGGACCGGACTCGGTTGTGTTTTGATGCAGGAGCGGGCAGTGATCGCCTATGGATCACGTCAGTTGAGGCCACATGAGCAGAACTACGCTACCCATGACCTAGAGTTAGCAGCAGTGGTCTTCGCTCTGAAGACATGGCGACACTATCTGATGGGCGAGCGCTTTATAGTCTTTTCTGATCATCAGAGTCTCAGGTATATCTTCTCGCAGAAGGACCTGAACCTGAGACAGCGGCGATGGCTCGAGTTCCTCCAGGACTATGACTTTGAGATAGTCTATACTCCTGGGAAGGGGAATGTAGTAGCCGATGCCCTCAGCAGGAGGACGGGCATTCAGCTACTAGAGGAGGCGACAGAGAAGCTAGCCTCTTTACAGATATCCTTCGTGGATAGAGATGGAGCAGCCTTCCTCCAGTCTCTCACAGTCACCCCTCCACTACTGCAGTGGGTCAGAGAGGCACAGCGTGAGGACGCGGACTGTGAGACACGGCGTGCACAGATATCCTCGGGACAGGCACCTGATGGTTTCTCCCTTGGAGCAGAGCATGAAATCCTTTTGAGAGGACGTACCATGGTACCAGTCGCTTTGCGAGGGGAAGTGCTGAGAGAGTTTCACACTTCTCCTTTGGTGGTACATCCTGGAGTGGAAAAGATGTACCAGGACCTCAGACGACAGCACTAGTGGCCGAGCATGAAGAAGACAGTAGCAGAGTTCGTTTCTCGATGCCTCACCTGCCAATAGGTGAAGGCAGAGCATCAGGTTCCAGCAGGCTTAGTACAGCCCTTGGAGGTTCCGGAGTGGAAGTGGGACGACATATCTATGGACTTCGTGACTGGACTTCCACGCACTTCCAGAGGTCACGACTCCATCTGGGTAATTGTTGACCGACGCACCAAGTCGGCACACTTCTTACCCATCAGAGAGCAGGGCTCAGTGGAGAGCTTGGGACGTCTCTACGTTCAAGAGACTTTGCGGCTCCACGGTGTGCCATCATCTATCGTCTCCGATCGAGATGCTCGCTTTACTTCCCGGCTTTGAAAGGGGTTACAGGAGGCGTTCGGGACGCAGCTACGACTGAGCACAGCCTTTCACCCTCAGTCGGATGGTCAGACGGAGAGGACCATTCAGACTCTCGAGGACATGCTCCGTGCATGTGTCCTTGACATTGGTCGCAGCTGGGAGGACCACCTACCCTTGGTGGAGTTCTCGTACAACAACAGCTACCACTCCACCATCGGGATGGCACCGTACGAGGCATTGTACAGCCGACCTTTTAGATCACCTTTATGCTGGACTGACCCTGGAGAGTCAGCACTGGTTGGACCGGAGATGGTCCAGGCCACGACAGAGAAGGTCCAGGTCATCCAGGAGCAGATGAGGACAACACAGAGCCGGCAGAAGTCATACGTTGACAGGAGGCGGAGGCCACTAGAGTTCGAGGATGGCGACCACGTCTTCTTGCGGGTCTCACCTCGACATGGTATTCAGAGATTTGGCCGAGGCGGCAAGTTATCTCCGTGCTTCATCGGACCCTTTCAGGTCCTCAGCAGGGTTGGCGAGGTGGCTTATCGCCTGGCTCTGCCACCTCAGTTGCACCGGGTGCACGACGTCTTCCACGTATCTCAGCTGAGGAGATACGTGCATGACCCGACGCACATCATTGACCATGGGGAGCTTGACGTTGACGATGGGGCGACTTTTACGGAGGTCCCGGTGGAGATAGAGGATCGAAAAGAGCGGGTCCTGTGTGGGCGATCGATTCCTCTTGTGCGCATCAGATGGCAGCACGGAAATCTCCAGGAGAGCACATGGGAGCGGGAGGCTCAGATGCGTGCTCAGTACCCTCTTTTGTTTCCCTAGTTTTTGATGTATCTTTACGGGGACGTAAAGCCCTGAGGTGGGAGTAATGTAAAGACCCGTAAAATTCAAGAGAATTTTTTTCTTAATTTTCTTTAGAATTTTACAAGAGCGCGGTTTCAGACGGCACCTGATTCCGAGGCCCGGAGTGCCCGGAATCAATTTCCCAAGTTTGGCTTGGGTACGTTCAGTGAACGAACGAGCGGGAATTTCTAACTTTTGATCCGGTGCTCGGAATTGAATTCCGAGGGCACCGAAGAACTCGCAGCGCCGATATTCGCTAAAGGAGACCTTTTCCGAGGTTGCGTTTATTTCGGGATGAGAGTTAGTTTTTGGGAGTTTAGAATAAGTTAAATAAAAATTGTGGATTACATATTTTAATTCAAACTTATTAGTTAAATTCTCTCAAAGGAAGTTAAGGGTGGGACCCACACCCACTTAACCTCCCTTGAGAGGATTAAGTGTGGTGGGGCCCACACGAACCCTAAAATTTTCATCTTCTCCCAACTCCCTTAACCCCTTTTTAAATGACATGAGTTATTTAATTTTGGAGTTATCCTTTTTGAATTTCAAACCTTTGAAATTTTTTTGTTAAGTTTGTGAATAAAATAAGCTCTTATCTTATTTTTTTGGGTTAGAACTCTTTAGCCATCTTGTGAGGATTTGATAGCTTTTCTTTCTTCTTCAAACTTTGACGAAGAACGCTCAAGCTTGACGAAGAATGCCGCTCCTCTCTTCTTCGTCTTCCGTGTCAACGAAAGGGAATGCCACTTCCTCCTCGGACTCCCTTCGTCGGCATACGAAGATTCGCCAACGACGTACCTCTTCGGACGTACCACTTCGTCATCGGATTTGACGAACGACTACCACGACACCCGACTTCCGCGGGACGTTGACAAATCTTCGAACCTTTACCCAGGGTAGGGGTTGTTGTTATTTGTTTATTTATTTTATTCTTGTTCGTGGTTCTAGCATGTCTAACGTGAGGATATTGAATATTTAAGTTGTGTTATCATTTAACGTGAGGGGGCCGGACAGCATGAACACGGCCGAACCCCCTCAATCGTTCTTGTTGATTTATCTTGCGGGTGGAAACAAGGTGGCGTGGTGCCGTCGCACCACACGGATAATCGTATGTTTATATTACGCGACGCCGTCGCACCGCGCCATGGAAGAATCATCAAGAACGCGACGCCGTCGCGCCGCGTTGAAGGAAATCAAAGGCGCGGCGGAGGGGCGCGGTGCCGTCGCACCGCGCCGGACGACGAACACCGCGACCGGTTCCGGGCCGCAGCAGGACGAGAAGACCGGCGGCCGGGCCGCCGGTGTCGGAAGCCGAAAAGGGGACCGGATTTTCCGGTCCCGTTGGAGAAAACCGGCCAGCAGTTGGCCGGCCAGAAGGTCAAAGGCCGGGGGAAATAAATTCCGCCGGCCAGCTCTAAAACCCCCCTCATTTAAGAGGGTGGGCGGTTTCCTTTGGGGGGGCAGGCGGCCCCCCAGTTTAATCAAGCAGGCCCCCACGAGGGGGGCCGTTTTCCAAAAGGGCGCGACACAAATGCCGCGCCGCCACTCCAAGAAGCGGGGGGCTTTGCCCCCCCGCGCGCTGCCTCCATGCGGCGCCAGGCCGCCGCGCCGCCGCGCAGCCAGGCCGCCGCGCCGCCGGCCGGCCGGTCCGGGTCGGACCCGGGTCGGGTCGACCCGGTTCAGGCCTACCCAGGGGGGGTCGGGCCGGGTCGGCCCGGACCCGGACCCCCCCGTTTCGAATCAGTTTCGGTCTTTTGGCCATAACTTGAGCCACTGAACTCCGAATGACGAACCGTATGTGGCAACGCAATCCTTGGATCGAGACGGTCGTTTCGGTATATCGCATTCAAAGTTTCGGAACACTTTGAGTTCGGCCGGGTTGGTTCGTTCACGAAACGAACCGGGCCTTCGGAGCGGAAACACTCATATCATGAGTTACGGGCGTCCGATTGACGTACCGTCAACTTTGTTGTATTCCTCATAGTGAGACGGTTCTTTTGGCATGCTCCGCCCGAGGTTTGGACGCAGGTGGAGTACGGTCAGGTTGGTTTTGCCTTAAAAACCAACCGGGCCCCGGGGACGAAAATGCCAATAACTCTCAGACCTGGCGTCCGATCGACGCGCCGTCTGTTACGTTGAGTTCATGTTGACGATACGGAACTTTTGGATACATCAACTCTGGACTTTGTGACAGTTGATGTATCAGCCTCTCGGCTCGTGGAGCGGACCCTCAGAACGAGCTTGCTGTGTGCGGGAACCCTAGTGTTGGCTGTGACTGTTACTGTGACTACTACTGCTACTACTGCTACTATGACTGCGACGACGACAGTACAGAGATCCTGTGTGGATTCGACAACGACGACTACAGCACTCAGCGATCCTACGTGGATCAGTGCTACAGGTCCTGTGTGGGCCCAATCCTGTGTGGGTCCGATCCTGTGTGGGTCTTTGCGCTCAGCGGTCCTGTGTGAACCAGCGCCTACAGGTCCTACGTGGGCCCGATCCTGTGTGGGTCTTTTGCGGGGGTTAGTTACCTATCGATCCTTCGTGAGTCCGACAACTTAGATGGATCAGAGATCATCTTTATCGTCTTTAGAAGAAGTATACATGTGTGAGCTGAATCCTGTTGCTTTCCTGTGTGGATTGTGTTGTGCTATCCTGTTTGGATTACGTTTTGCTTTCCTGTGTGGAATACGTTTACTTTCCTGTGTGGACTGATATGTACTTGGGCTCGGAGGTTGGAGCATATTTGAAATTGATGACTTAGGTATATGTATGGGCATATACCTAAGCAGTGTCGGTTGTTACTTCGTGATTGTACCTTTCTTCGTGGTTTTTCCTTTGTGGATTTTGAGAGACCTTCAGGGGTCTCGAGGTCCCTACTGAGTAGCTTATACTCACCCCTGCACGGGCTTTGCCTGCACTACGTTGTGTTGGTTGCAGACGACGGGCAGCGTTGATCTTAGCTGAGGCTTGCAGAGAAGGACGGTACCTGGAGGTGGACCACTGGGCGGGACGTGCTCGGAGCGGACGACGGGACCCGTGGAGCAGTGGAGCTATCTGTACCCACCCTTCAGGTGGGATTTCCGGTGGACAGCTCAGTGTAGCGACTTTTACTTTTCAGTTGTTGTTTTCCCTTTCGAGTTGTACTTTACTTTCAGTTTGGGTTTGTATACTGGCCCATTTCCTTTTCCGCACTTTCAGTTGTACTCTGATTTTGCTTAGTGTTTACTTTCCGCTTGATTACTCTATGGTGTTTGTTTTCTTTACAAAGGCAATGCCTTCCCATTCTACCGGGATTTACGCCTTGGTGCTAGTCGCCAGCCCCTGTCCTATAGAAGGCGGGCTTGGGGTAGTCACGGCACTGACCCCGAGGGCGGGTCGTGACATTCACGGACTATTAAAATTACCATATAATTAATTAAAAAATTTCATGGAATTTATCGGTCATTACATTCTCGTCACCTCATGGATTTGCATCCACGTAAGCCAAAAATAAAAATAAGGGAACAAGTGGGGGTACTGAGCACGTATCTGAGCCTTCTTCTCCCATTGATCTTATAGATGTTCCCATGCATCCAACGTACATGCAACAAAGGTATCGATCACCCATGAATGACTCCCTCTTATCGATCCTCAATCTCCCCTGGAACCTCCACAAATGTCACCCCATCATCGATATCCAGCTCACCCCAATCAATGAAGTGTGATGGGTCATGAAAATATCTCCTTAGTTGGGATACATGGATGGTGTAGTGTACCTCGTGCAGCTGAGGTGGAAGAGCTATGTGGTAAGCCACCTTTCCAACTCTACTGAGGACCTGAAAAGGTCTCATGAACCTTGGAGACAACTTGTCACCCCTGCCAAATCTCCCCAAACCTCATTGGGCTGTGACCCATAGAATGATGTGTTCACCATCATCGATCTCCAGATGTCTCCATCCCTTATCGACATAATACCTTTTACCTGCGTTGTATAGTCTTCATCTGCTCCTGGATGACCTACACCTTCTCCTTGGTACCCTGTTCTATATCTAGTCTGTTGAGTGCTGACTCCCCTGGGTATGTCCAGTACAAAGGCGATCTACAAGGTCAGACATACAATGCCTCAAAAGGAACCATCCCAATTGTGGAGTGGTAGTTGTTGTTGTCTGCAAACTCCACCAAGGTAAAGGGATCCTCTAATCTACGACTGAAGTCGATGATGCAAGCATGAAACATGTTCTCTAGGTTCAGAATTGTCCACTCAGTCAGGCCATCCGTCTGAGGATGGAAGGTGGTGCTCAAACGAAGTTGCGTCCAAAATGGCTCCTATAACCCCTTCCATAGTCGTGAATAAAAAAGTGCATCATGATCAGAAACAATCGTTGAGGGTACTCCATGTATCCGTACAATCTGTTGCAAATGCAGGCATCCCAAGCTCTCTACGGAGCCATGCTCTCAGATCGGTAGGAAGTGGGCATACTTGGTGAGTCGACCAACAATCACCCAGGTAAAATCAAGACCCATGGATGTACGTGAAATTCCTATCTCTATGTCCATTGATTCCCCACCCCACTTCCACTTTAGGACCTCTAAAGACTAAACTAATCCTGCTGGTACCTAATGCTCAACCTTCTCTTGCTGACAAGAGAGACACCGATAGACAATCTATGCTACTACGTTCTTCATTCCCGGCCACCCGTGCTATTGTTGGAGGTCCTTGTACATCTTTTCCACTCCTAGATGTACTGCTAGAGGGGATGTGTGGAACTCCATCAACACTTCTTCCCCTAGCGACATGGGTACCATGGTATGTCCTTCGAAAAGGATGACGTGCTCCCCACCTTCAGAAAATCCATCAGGTGTCTGTCCTATGGATATCTAAGCACGTCGTGCCTCGTAGTCAGTGTCCCCATGATGTGCCTCACAAACATGTGGATGAAGTGGGGTTGGGACTGTAGGAGACTGAATAAAAGTTGTTTCATCTCGTTCCAGAAAGGATATATATAAAGCAGTCAACTACTCTGTTGCCTCACCTAGAAGTTGTATACTAGATCACTTACTGAGTGCATATGATAAAACATTCTCCATCCCAGGAGTATAGAATATCTCGAAGTCATAGTCCTAGAGGAACTCAAACCAACGCCACTGTCTTAGGTTTAGGTCCTTCTGAGAGAAGATATCCCTGACACTTTTGTGATCAGAGTAGACTGTAAAACATTCTTCCATCCAGTAATGTCGCCACATCTTCATGGCGAGGACCACTACTATTAACTCAAGGTCATGGGTAACATAGTAAATATCATGTTGTCTCAGCTATTGAGAACCACATGTGATTTCTGCTCGTTCCAGCATCATGAAAAAACCGAGCCTGGTCACTGATGCATCAAAGTTGACTAAGTAGCCAATGCCCTCCTCTGGAAGCCTCAAGATGGGGGAACTAGTTCACCTCTTCCTCAGCTTCTGAAAATTCCTCTGGAATCACTCCGACCAAACGAAGGGTTTCCCCTTCTTCGTCAACGCTGATAATGGTGCCGAGACATTATAGAAATCTAGCACAAACCTCCGGTAGTATCCAGCTAAACCCACGAAACTCCGTACCTCCGTCACACTCCGGGAGGGATCCCAATCAAGTACCGCCTGAATATTCGCTGGATCTACAGCAAATCTATCCTCGAAGATGAACTTTCCCAAAAAGTGAACCTCTCGGATCCAGAACTATCACATCAAGAGCTTACCATAAAGATTGTTCTCTTATATTGTGTCCAAAACTATCTGCAAATGATAAGAAAGCTCCTCCTTAGTATCCGTGTATATCAGAATGTATTCAATGAAGACTACTACAATGTGATCAAGGTATGGATGGAATATCCTCTCCATGAGTCCCATGAACACTTCTATAGCATTGGTCATGCCTAATTCCATAACCATGAACTCGTAGTGTCCACATCAACATCTGAAAGTCATCTTATACACATAATATTCCTGTACTCTCAGCTAGTGAGCATGATCTGAGGACTATCTTCGAGAACCATCGTGCTCCCTTCAACTGATCAAAGAGGTTGCCAATCCTCAGGAGTGGGTACAAGTTCATCATGGTGACCTGGTTCATGCATTGATAGTCAACACAATGCATCAAGATCCCGTCCACCTTATTAGAGAACAAAATCGGGGCTACCGAAGGAGAAACACTAGGCTGGATGAACCCCTTCTCATGTATGTCCTCTAGAAATACCTGCATCTTAAGAAGCTCTACGGGAGCCATCTGATACACTAGTGTAGATATCAGTGTCATCCAGAGGTACTAGTCAATGTAAAAGTCCAGCTCTCTGTGAGGTGGTAGACCTAGAACATCATCAGGGAAGACATATGTGTACTATTACACCACTATAGGATAGGTCTAACTCTCCATATCATCTATTATGAGGGTAAGTCTAGCCAAATGATGAGTGATCAGCAGCACTCTCCTCCGGGTAAGTCCATCCTATGGTGTATAGGCTCCTTTCTCGCTGATTATGGTAAAACTAGTGCCATTAGTGCGAAAAAACCTCACTTTGTCCCTACTACAGTCAATATAAGCATAGACTGTAGATAACTAGTCCATACCCAAGATGATGTCTTAAGGCCTTGAAACCACTACATGGAGATCCCAGCCGAAGCTCTCGCCTCCTAGAGTAAGCTCACACTACTGACACCAGTGTGTAATCATCTAATCTGATCCCGTAGGATTCTCTAGCCACAAGGATCAAGCCAACAGCTCCGTTGGAATATCCGAACTCCAAAAGAGGGTAGTGGAATTAAAAGAATGACTGTAACTTGTGTCTATAATTACTACAACTATGGTGGAGTAGACACATATCGTACCTCGTATCGTCACCGAAGCACCGTGATCGTAGTCCTCAGCTTCCTAGAGATGAGGTTTCCCCTATTCACCTGCTCACTATGGTCAGGGTGGACCACCTGGTAGTGGTGATGGTAACATCTCGAATTGTTTCCCACCACCAGTTGCACAACCATCTCCTCTGCCACATCCGCCGGCTCCCAGTAGACCTCCTTGGTCAAAACAATGTCTCTTCCTATGTAGTCATTCGACCAACTTTTGTTCATCAGTATGGAGGGTCGGGTGGTCACGAGCCATGTCACTCTGCCCGACGCATGTGTAACATCGCCTTCTCCTCGAATGACTGGCTCAGTCTCCAGTGCCCCGCACAACTGACCCTGAATCCTTCAGTTGTCCACCTGTAGGTCTGGTCCTCTTAGACCTCTGTAACATCTGTCTACTGCCACCTACAAAAGACTCATCTACATGACTCCCATTGGTGGGTCTCGCAACTGGTGAATGATCAACAAGAAAACTCTTCACTAATAGGGCTCGCTCTAACACCCTCTCCTGCGTCGGGGTGCTTAGAGAAATAATCAAAGCCCTGGTTTCCCACCAGAGTCCCTACTAGATAGTCTGGGCACGGAAGAATGGGTCCCGCACCATATCTATGGAGTAGCGTCAGAGTTCATTGAACCTCGCTGAGTACTGATCCATAGTCATGTTACTGTGCTAAAGATGAAGAAGTTCATGCATGCGCACTGTGCGAAGGGTCACTGATACAAACACTTCCCGAAACAGGCTCTCAATGTCTTTCGAGAGAAGTGTCACCTCGTCGTGAGCCTGGAGTATCATGCTCCACCATCTTCCTGCTGCTGCCTATATAAGACTGGTAGCAAGGACCACCCTGAGAGTAGTGAGTGTCCCTACCAGTCGGAAGACTCACTCCATGGCCTCCATCAAATCATCAGCTTATTGTGGGTCTGTCTCACCCCTGCACCGAGGAGGCCTATAGCACTGGAACTCATGCAAAGCACTCAAGTGGCCTGCTCCCACCGCATTTGGGGCTAGTGGCATCGGTGGACGAATGGGTAATGGTACCGCTGGGGCCTCTACAGGTGCCTCTACTGATAAAGGGACTAGCACCGAGGCCTCGTCGCTCGGTGGGCTATAATAACATACTATACTCGGAACCCTAGATGGTTGTCTGCATGGAGGAATCCTGAAAAGAAATAGGTGTTCGACGGTAAATAAGTTATACCTAGTGTTCTGAATCAAAAATATCACAAGGAAAACTTTATGAAACAAACACACATTTAGTGTTTTCATTCACTGAGTCAGAAATCAGATGTCAGGGTCCTGGTGTACGGATACGTCAGTAGCCGCACCAAAACCAGATTTCTTAAATTGATAACCACACTCACTACACTTAACACCATTTCCATTAAAAATGATCAGAGTCCAATTTTCTAAGGTAGACCCTCACTCTGATACCAATTTGTCATGACCTGTCCCCTGGGGCCAATGATGTGACTACCCCAAACCCGCCTTTCATAGGCTAGGGGATGGCGACTAACACTGAAAGGTGTTATCCAAAAGAACAGGGAAGACATTGCCTTTATAACATATAAACACACACAACTATGCACACATCATGATATGAACACGAGTACAATGTATAGTAAATATAGTGTGTACAGTAAGAAAAAGGGGCCAGAATACAAACCCAACTAGAATGTACATGAAAACAAAATAGTATAAGTAAACTGAACCATCTCCACTGAACTCCCGCCAAGGACCCTACCTGAAGGGTACGTACATCTCTAGAATGGTCATCTTCGCAGTATGGCTTGTATAATGTCCATCTCTAAGCTACCTATAATATTTGTACTCTCTTCTTCAGTCAGCGCGGTCCGTCATCCCCACCAAACACAACAAGGTGCAGGTGTAGCCCGTGCAGGGGTGAGTATTATGATACTTCATAGGGACCTTGAGGCCCTAAAAGGTCTCACAATACCCACAATGAATAACAACATAGCATGAAAACATATGAAAAATCTACCTATGTATATGCCCATACATATATCTAGGTTATCAAGTACACTCATATAATTCATGGGGATACACAATGGCCAATTCTTAGCCAATATACATCTATTCTGGACAAGAATGAATACCATGAATGCAACACCACAAGCGTAAGTAGCATGAAGGTAACACCACACAAAAGAACACCACGAAGCTATCACCACGATGGTAAGTACCACAAATGTATGCCACACAGAAGAATATCACAAAGGTATCACCAAGATGTTATTTACCAAAAAGGTACTCAACATAGAATAATACCACAATGGTATCATCACGAAGGTAAGTACCATAAAGATACATCACACAGAAGAATACCACATAGGTATTACCACGATGGTTAGGACTCAGTTCTCACCAAGTATAACATAGGTACGAAGGAAGAAATGAATAGTTGTAAATAATGAATCATCTTACTCTATTAAGAGGTAGACCCACATAGGTTCCTAAGTCATCAGACCCACGTAGGATCCTAATACAGAAGACCCACGTAGGATCCTAGTGTAGTCCCATGTGGATTTCTAGAGTGGATCCAAGTGAGAATCTAGAACATAGGCCCACATAGGATCCCAATGAACATACCCACATAGGATCACAAAGCACAGACCCACATAGGATCCCAACGTACAGACCCACATAGTATTCCTTTCTCATGTGACAGCCAGCCACAAGGTTCCCACACTAAGCTCCCTTGATTCTAGGAGGGTCCGCTCTTCAAGCCACAGGTTGAAACTCCAACTGCCATGAAGTCCCAAAAAAATTATCCCAATGGAATTCCATGTGATAGGGGTCTCATCACAATAATCAGTGCGTCAATCAGACACCTTGTCTGTACGTTAGTGGCCTTTTAGTACCGAGGTCCCAGTTGGATTCGTGTCCGATCCAACCCAGCCATACACCAACTTTATCAAAACCCAATGTGGGGTATACCAAAAGGATCGTCTAGATCCATGTTTTCCGGAACCTCATATGGTTTGTCAAACAGACACCTGAAGCTCATGTTATGGCTAAAAGGGAGAAAATGGTCAAAATTGGTCTGGGTCCGGTCTGACCCAGTCTGGGCCGACCTGACCTGGTTTGGGTCACCCCGACCCAACCCGGGTTCATCCCTAGGTCGAACCCAGCCCGTTGGGCCCCCCCCAACATGCAGGGTCTGGACTAGCCCACCAGTGTGGCCTGCTGGGTTCATGGCTGGCCGGTCGGCAAGCCTCCTCCGCGTGGTGTGGTCATGCGCCACGTCACCCCCAGTGGTTGGCAGTGAGCTGACCACCCTCCCATCGCCACCGTGACACCTGCATGCCAAGCGGCGTTGACGTTCACTGCCACACTGTCACACGTCCTGCCATGCGCCTGCCGCCACCATCACTACGCCGAGGCCGACGGGCCGCGAACCTTCTCCGACGGCGCGTTTGTGTCACTTACGCTCCTGAGCCCTTCCAGCGATGTTCCTCGAGTCACTAGGCAGACCCCGATGACCATTTCTTCATTCTGTAGACTCCCCCACTCGCCATTGGATTTCATATTTGATTCAAGACCATCAATATCCAAAAATGGTTGCAGGGTGGTCTGGCCGTGTTCGTTCGGCCCACACCCTCCACATTAGAACAATAACAAGGAACTTATTTGTTCTTGAATCAAGAAGATTATAAAATGTTCTTAAATCAAGATGAACGTCACGGACATGTAAAGGGAGAAACAAACTACAATACCTACATTGTCTTTCTTTGGAGGTGTCATGAGGAAGAATATGAAGCTGTGAAGAACTTCAGCATTCGTTGCTGCCAAAAGGTGCATATGATCTGGGCTGGGGGTCAGTTCCTCGTTCATCAGTTGAGCAAGATCTTCTTTGGAGAGAATGAGTTTATCGAATCATCTCCCCAAACCTCCCTTTATCTAACTATTCCCCTATTAAATGAGGAGCCAAAAAATTAACATAGTTTTATCTATTTAATTTACATTGGAAAAATTAATGTCGGCACAATTAAAAGACACAATTAATTATATTGCATTCGCATAATTAAATGGAACAATTAATTGTATTGAATTGACACAATTATATGGGAGGATCCCAAGGGACTTTCCCACATTTAAGCGGAGTTTGGGTGGTACCCACAACTAAAATTCAAAATGGGGGTTTTTCTAGTTTGGGTGGTCCCCACCCCCATAACTCAAAAGGAGGAGTTTCAAAAGACAAATAAAATGTTAAATATTTTATTTTTAATCTTCCATGAAAAACTGAAAAATTGTCTATTACCCTCAACCATCTATGGTCGAGGTGAAAGTCACCTTAAGTGAATATCAGCACTGCGAGTTCAAAGGTGCCCTTAGATTTCAGTTCTGAGAATGGCTCAAATATTACAGAAACCTGCTCACTAATTTACTTAGAGTACCTAAAAAAGATTCATAAATACATTATGGGCACACCAACTCTCAGAATCACGCATCGTCAATTTTCAAGGAATCATAAAATTACAATATAATTAATTAAAATAATTTTACATTGAATTTATAGGTCTTTTCAAATACTAAAAATAAGGTTTGGTCAATTCATTGTGCCAAGACACTAGTTTTTCTCATGAGACCTACCGACTCATCGAGGAGCTATAACATGATCGGCTCATCACTTACTATGTCCAATGAATTACTCTTATGAAAATCTTGAAATAAAACATAAACATTATTATTAAAAATAGCATACTAAATGTTAATACATTAACCATACACATTAAATGTTATAAAAATAACACATCCAGAGTCAAACATATCAGAAAACCATTAATACTTTATTGAATATTGTATTATAATAATTCATCTTCAAAAAAGAGTAAAATTCATCAACGGATGCTAATAAAGATGAAATTAAAACTATTTGAGAGAAATATTTCTTTATATTTTTAAATAATTTAAATGTAACATAATTATAAATGAAAAAAGTTATTTTGAAAATTCTATTATAATCATGTAATGTAATCCTTAAAGATATTATAATAGAGGAAAATATCCACACGCCGTATAAGTTAAAAAAACATTCTTTCATTAATTTTGTCAAAAAGGTCATAAAAGACATTGTTTGGAAAATTGTGGAATGATTCCTTTATAAAAATTATATAAAAAGTCATAAAAGGTATAAATGACATTAAACCACATTAAATGTAATAGTAAAAAAGTTTTGAAATACATTTTTAAGAAACAAAGATGTAGATGATAAATATGTACCAATAGATACTCATGTATAAATAGCCTCAGATAATGAAGATATTGTATAATTAATCCTTACCTTGTATATTTCTTTGATCGAGTGTACGTTAAAAACATGTACAATATTTAAATAATTTTTATTAAATTATAAAATAACCACATACATATATATGATATCATATATGATAATCTTATATTGTTTTGATATTAATATTTTAGTAGTATAATTGATTAGGGTGCTAAAAAGTTCATTTTATTTTATTTTAATGGATACATAAGCCATGTTTGTTATGGATAGGAGGTATTTGATACATATACAGAATGATAGTAAGTTCTTAAATATTATTTTTTGATCATAAAATGATATTTATTCTTGAATTGTTATGATGGGGAATGAATCTCATCGCGTTCGTGGAGACGGCAATCTGTACGTACACATGAGCAAAATATCATTCTATTCATGGTGAAATATTATTTAATTGGATTTTATATCATATATATAGAATCTTTTACATGTTATATTTATTATTTACATCAATTATACTCTTTATTATACTATCCAAATGATGATGTGTTGTATAACAAACTATACCACGACGTGGGGGCGACAAGCCGTACGTACACACTTATAGTGTCATTTTCATTCGTAAGATGGATACAAAAATTAAAATTGTTTAATGTATCTATAATAACATATTTTTATGTCGAAGGTACTGGATTTATTATTTCGGTATGGAAACAACAATGAAATAGGATGTGGAAGATGAAAAGAACATAGAAAGGGTGATGAAATTATTATCTCTTCTTCGGGTGCTTCCTTTTGAGTGGATCAAAATGGATCCATTGGTTGGATTTATAATCAATGTATGGTCTCTAAGAATAAGTGAGGGTAGTTGGAAGGACATTTGGGTAGGGGTTGGTAGATCCAAATGGCATTGGAGGTGTGAAATTAAGGGAATGAGATGTACCCTTTTATAAGATAGGTGATGGTCAGTTTAGAAAAAACATTAAATATTATTTTATTATACAATAATATTCAGTTTATAATAGTTCAAAAGTGATTAATTTCTAGGATAATGAGGGGATGGGTCAATAAAAAAATAACTAATAGGTTTTACATAGGTTTAGATCACCATATTGACCTTATCTTTTATATTTAACTCTTAATTAAATAGTTTAACTATTACCATGTATTCTTGTATTATTATAATAATTGTTAAATAAATGTAATATAAAATTACAAGGGAACCCAACATGGTTTATTATTGATATATATAACTTTATGTATTTCCTTTGGAAGATTATTATATTTTTAGGTATATTATATCAATTAATAATATAGTATTTGTTTATAAAAACTCATTTATGTCAAATTTGACACTATTTGGTATTTTGTTTTTGTGAAAGTCATAACAACTTTATCACCTCGAAAAAAACTTATTTAACAAACCCTAACATGATATATTAATGTATAAATTTTTTTGAATTCATTATAATTCTAAATTTAAATTTATTTTGATATTTATAATATCAATTATATTAATCATTTATTAATATGGTAATTACTCTATCATCATTGTATCATGAATAAATTTAATTATATAATGTATAAAAATTATAAATAAAATACCATTATGTATAAAATCTTTTTATCTTTTATTGAATAATTATACTCAAATTTATCTTCTGTATAACATTATATTAAAAATGGTTTAATAATTTAACGTTGAATTTAACACTTTTGACTCTTCTTTAAATTAAATAATAATAATTGTCCTAATCTAATCCAAGTGGGAAAAAAGAATTATATTATATTCCTATGTTTTATTTTGGACTAAATACACTTATAAAATTGAATTAGGTCATATGTTAGGGTAATAATAATATCATTTTTACATTTAATTACCCTATTTACTTTTAATAGTGGTAAATAAAAGTCAAAAGTTACTATTCACAAAAAAAAAATTCATCTTATGGAACCACATTTTACATAATGATATCAACTGTGTCTATCAGATTTTTGAAATACAATTCATATAAGTAGTAAAATTACATTTTACGCAATTTTTAAAATGTGCCTAGATGGTGGGTAAAAGACAGTAAAAATTTCAATAAAATCATATATTTCTAATTTTATTATAAAATGACACCGATGAATTCCATTAAACATATATTGGTATTGTATACCTATTTAAGCTTAATATAACTACAAAAATAAATAAATAATTATTTAAATAGAAATTTGGTTTTAAACAATAACATAGTGTAATTCACTATTCATAAAAAATTGAATGTTTTCAGAAAAATACCAATAATTCACCTTGAGCTAATGTTGATCTTTCAAATCCAAAAATTAAGACCATATTGAAAAATTGAAATTATATTATTTCAAAAATTGTTTATTACTATTCAAAATGACTAGTTTGATTGGTCGTGGTGTGTAAAAACTCTAAGTTGCATAGAACGCAAACTATTTCATTATTTAAATGGAAACATACCATGGAAGCTTTTGGTGTTATAGTCCATATGGTCTATTTCAAATTATTTAACTATGTGAAGTACTAAGAAACTATTCCAACTAAACGTGCTCATTAATCAATAGAATAATGGTTGATGATAATAATCTACATGGACTAATACATTGATCACATTGTATGCTCTAGTATTGATACCAGGCTTGGGAAGTACCATACTGTGAGACTACACATGAATAATAATCAATTAGATAATATATTAAAATTTTTTTAATTATATGAAATCAAAGGTGATTTCTTACGATAAATTCACCTATGATAATTACTTACATGATTATTGAAATGAATGGTGATATTTGGTATTAAATTGGTCAATATAATGATCTGATGAAAACTTATAATATATTTTTATTCAATGAATGGATAATTGAAAGAAAAATGTTAATAGGATTAATTGAACATTTTGGATTATGATATTATATTATGTTATTCATCTCATCAGGTCTTGTGTTCATATTCATGCATAAGTTCTTATATAATGTTCCTGGAAAAGTGATCTTGAAAATATTATATAAAGGCATTCACCCAGTTTTGCGGAATAATAACATAAAGGGAATGTCCTGGTTATGCAGAAGTGAATTCATAATGGGCATGACCTAATTATATTGAGATGCTTCTATAAAGGGATTGGGCCCATTATGGTAAAATTATTTTATAAATGAATTTTCTTGAATTTTCTAAAATGATAATATAAAGGTCTTCGCTCTATATTTAATGAAATTAATATATATAGGACATGGATTGATTATGATGGAAATTTTATATATATGACCTCCCTTGGATATTCATAAATTCATATAGAAAATTATTTCCTATGTTATGTTGTAATTAGTATAGGGATTTTCTTTGTTATGTGATTATTACATAGCCTTATTATTTTGGTATTTATATTTGTTCTCGGTTTTCAACGATATTCTAAAATGGTGATAATGTAGTTCAATTATTGTGTTGTATTAATTGAATAATTAATACATCTTGTTTATCGCTTTATTTCATTGACTTATTATCTTCTTGTTTTTGTTTAGACATTATGGTTTCCACCAACAAACATTTAAAAACTGCGTATTTGGGATATTTATTACCACCAAAGAAGATATATGGATTACTATTTGGAATAGGGAAAATGGCATTATGATTTTTTTTGTTCTCTAGATGGATTGGTTATTCAAGATGGGATCGACTCGGGGTTCGAATCTAGGGTCTTTTGAGTTTATTTGGGTCGACATAATACTTTTTTTGTATTAATTTAAAATATTATTTGGATATATTCTAGCCAGAAAATACACAGTTCTTATTATTTTAATTACTTTGTTTTGAATTTTCATTACACTTCTTTGATTTAATATTTCTTATATTTCTGTTATTATGATATTAATTTATTTTGGATGTGTTTCAACAAAAAACTAGGTTGGTATATTCTCCTTACTATGTTCACTACTCCCCCGCTACTAGTATATAGTCTCTTATGTGTTACGAGTCAGGTTAGATGTCCGATAAGAAATCTGATTTGGCCAATTGATGGAGTTCTAAATCGATGGATGTAACATATATAATGAATACATGGAGTTTTACACACATGATAATTATATTTTCATTCCTTATTATATTTCCACAATAATGTAATCTTTTTATGAGGAGGATAAATATTTAAGAATATTTTCTATGCCCAAGTCACTAAGATATTCATTTAACTGATCCATAAATAAAAACAAATCATACAAATATCGTCCTACAATCATTAGATAGTATCCAAAGTCGATGTCGCCATCATAATACAATTCCAAAAATGAGAAACTCTTCCTATAATGAAACAAAACACTAAACATTAAATTATAAATAAAACACCCACTGTTAAACTTATATCATTTTATAAGTTACTAACCATAAAATTATTCATAATATTCTAAACGATTATTGAAATACAACGATTATAATGGATTTATAACATATTAATAGATGATAAATTTTACTTTTATCTCTATATGAGATAAACCACACATAATGTATCATACCGATATTTCTAGGGCCAAATCATATATTCTCCAATATAAGATAAATCATTTATATCAATAACATAATCTATTATAAATCCACATAAAAAATATATGCCTCCAAAATATATATTACAATTAATTCCTTATATAAAATAAAATAATGTTCCATTTATCTTAAAAATAAAAGGTTCCTCAGATTATGAAATACATAAAATAAAATATTAATCCCCTAATCAGTAAATATATTTTTGACCATAAGGTTATCTATATGATAAAAAATTTTCCAAAAATAATCTAAATATTTATATATCACATCATTTTAAATTAAGTTTCATAATAAACAATACATTATGTGGACCCACGGTATGCATGTCACCCTTACCACCATTCAATTACTGGTTAAACCCCGACGACCTTTCCAGATGTGACATATTGACCTTTTTATTAAATACATATTAATATAATTATTATAACAACCCAAGAAAAATAATCATAATCATGAAAGATAAAAAATCAAGATGGTTACAAATATTATTTATCTTTTGGAAAGATCATTCCTCCTCAAATAACAATCCATATATATCCTAATCATTATATATTCCTCAACCAAATAAAATGCCTCCCAAAAAGAAATTAATATCAATAAAAATCCATCAATAATGACATCAAATGGAGATTATATGACATTGAGATTATGTTAAACCATTAAATCATAAAACAATGTTGTAATAAATTACTATTAGGTTAACATAATTTAATAGAATCCCAATAACTAATGTTTTCTAAACCATTAATATGATTCCATTAGTAATGACACATATTTTAGAATTTCATAATTTTGAGTTCTATGTAAAAAATTCTTTTTATTACATTATAAGATAATATTGGTTTATAGTTTGGGAATATTTTCCTATCACTATAACAAAAAAAGATATTACATCTCATATTGCACTATTCTACTCAGTATCATTTATGACCAATTTTTATTATGATATAAATGGTTTTCTCTTAATGAAATATCCTCAAAATTTTATTTGTAACTTATCATTGTCTATAATAATAGTAAAAAAATGTGAAATTTTTAAAAATGGATTATAAAAAAAATAATAGTAAGTGAGATATGAAAGGAATGAATTAAACTAGTTCCATAATAAATACCGATATAAGATATATTTTTTTTCAAAATGTTGTTTTATGAAGAAATGTAATATTTTATTTTTCATGTAATCAACATTTCTTATTCAATTATTTTTACCATTTTATATATAAGAAATATAAAATGAAAAATAATACTCAATGTGGTTCTTTGGGATTCACGGAAATCTTATCAGAAAAATTGTTGAAACAGTTACACAGTTAACCCTTTTAAAATAGATTATGTTTTTCTATAATACAGAATCCCCTGATTAATCATATAGAATCATGAAATAAAGAACATGTTATCATATGATCATAGAGACATAGAAAATATATTAGAAAAAGAAAACCTGAAATAATAAAACCTTAAGGATATCATCCAGAAGAAACATCAGATAGTGGACAACGTCCCATGGAAGATTTGGTTTACTCCCAAATCACTTACGTCAGGTCACATGAGAAAATGATTTACCCAATTAATTTGAGCACCATTTTGGAACACACATCATAACATGTTCCTAAATACATATTTCAAAAAATTAAAATCAATCATTAGAAATAATAATAATCATTAACCTTGAAAATTAAATGGCATTCATAATGATACCTCAGGTCATTATCCAAATAGATTTATTTTAAAAGTTAATTTTTAATGATCATAATGAATCTATCTCCCTAAAAATTTAATAGAGAATAATGTAGGAATATATATGAGAGACATATGTAAATAATTTATCATAATTATGTTACATTATAGATGGATAGAAAGTTAGTTAGAGAATGAATGATTGTAACTTATATAAAATTTTGGTTAAAAAGATCAATTACACCCATGTAAAAGGATTTTATAGATATCAAAATTACAATTATATTTTAAATAATTTCATGAAAATACATAGAAAAATGTAAGATAGACTATTGTTTGAAGAAATGGATGTTTATAATGAAATACAGATATCAACTAATGTCCAAGTGGTAGAAAACCCTATATAAAAATTCTTGTTAATGATTCCAAAAAGATTTCATATAAAATAGATAAAAATATTCATTTTAAGAAAACATTAAATGATGGTCAAATTGATATAAACTGACCTTTAGATATCATTTATGTTTTCATATGTACATTAATAAAATAATTCTATAAATATAGACATGGAATAGAATGATATAGAAAAAAACCAAAAAACACTTAAAATATTGTTTTTATAGTCAATTATCCCTTATGTAAAACCGTATAATGAATAATTTTTTTAAAACATATTAATTTAAAATATAAAAAAAAAAAAAAAATCCCTGGAATCGTAAAAAAAATTTCCCGAAATATTTGAATCAAAATGGACATAGAATAAAAAGCATTGGAAGGAAAACAGTTAATGGGGATTTTTAAAATAAATCACCTTACCGCGAGTTTGAGTAATTACATAAATTATTTAGCATCATAAATAATTGATTTGTGATAATTATTTAATTAATTAAAAAATATTCATATTTTATTATACATTATATTTTATTTATTATCATGTTCCATTTTAATACATAATCATTTAATTTCTTGTATGATGTTTTGATGATATTGGACTCCTAAATAAACATTTACTTTAATGGGATAACAGTGATCAATAAGGTGAATAATTAATATTATATAGAATAATAATCATGAAATAATTAAAATTTATATAAATCAATTACATTTTTAAAAATAACCCAAAATGATTGTTATAAAAAATGAACTGCATTTCGATCATGGATACAATATGTCGTACATTAGAATGAGTAACAATTCAATTTTTCAATGATCATGATATAATGAAGATAATAATTATTTTATATTTCAGTAATGATAATTATATCATAATAAACTTATTATTAATTAAAATACCAAAACACACACACAAACACATATTATATCTATGTTATTTGGTTATGAATAATGAATCACATTACTTCGTGGAGGTGGTTGACCACATGTGTGCATGAACAATACTATCATTTTTTAATTGATATAAATGTAAAAAGGAATATGATATATTATCATTAAAGAATTATAATTATATAGTTAATTTATTATATATAAATTAATCAAATCATTATATCCATCTATGAGATGTTATTTTGCAAAATGAATTACATTAGTTCACGAGGCGATGGTATGCCGTACACAGAAATGAGGATTTCTTTTCATATTTTGATGGAATATGAGATAGTTTTGGTTAATGAGATTAAAATTATAATATATAAGTATATGGGAGTTAAGTATATTATAATATCATCATTTTTTAAATATATTTTAATGACGTGGAATTAGAAATAAATCAAAATTGATTAGTTATTAAATATACTTATTCTTAATAAAACTTGATTAAGATTATACCAATAATCATTCCTTTAATTTTCTATGGGCATATAATGTTCGACATCATGTGATTAGGTTTCTAATATTATTTTGTGTTAGGGATTTTATAAAACAAACTTCTTTTATGTCTGATGAAAATATTATATTAGGTGCCCTATTATATGTGAGGGGAAGGGCACTTTAGAAATTTCATGAAATATTAAATTAATGTAAAAATTATTAATATTAAAATGGATTAAAAGTTAAAAATATTATAATATATTCATATTATGGGTCTCAAAAAATGTAATCTAATACAATTTAAAAATATTTCGAATTGGGTTTTACATTATCATATATTTTAACCAATGTTATCCCCTTTGACAATTACTATGATAACAATGTTTTTAATCATTATGGGTAAATAATGTCACTATAAAATAAAAATTATATAATAAATGGACAATTTAAAATATTTTAAACCGTATTAAAATTATATGCAAAAAAATTATTTTCTGAATTTTAATTCATTTAATGAAATATTATTTATTAATGAATATCATTAATTGTATTTTCAGATCTATTAATTTAATGTGACATTGAAAAAAACATGAAAAAATTTATGTTTGAATACATTTATTTAAAACATAATTAAAATTATATATTAATCTATTAATTTTTTTAAACCAATAATTCATTCATTTTACATTACTCTAATTATTTGTTTAATCATTTATTTTATTTTACCATTAATTGTAAAAATACAATGTGAGAATTACATAAGGATTTATGGAAATTATTTCATTACTAAAAATTATTGAAAAATGAAAATGATAAAAAAAAATTCTTATATCAAATGATGTTTTATAGATGATTTTTTTATTCTAAGAAAATAACATTGTTGTTATTATGAACAAGAAAGTAATATTTTTATATATAACTTTTAAATATATATTATTATGGTCAAAAGTAAATGAAATATGACACTCTGTGTCCATATAACCAATAATTTGATAGATTTGGATGATCAGAACTCATAAAAGAAGATAAATACAATTTTTATGGACAACAAATAGTCCTTATCACATTATGATTGACCTTAATTACAAAATTTACCCTTACCATGGAGAGAAATATTTACCATTGTTACCATTCAAAATGAATAAAAATAAAAGGGGTATGTTTAAAAAAAATTACATCCTAATTCCAAATATAGAATTATATTTTCACTATTCAATCGACATATTTTTATGAATTTTATTTAAATTTAAACCATTGAGATTCGATATAATCAGTTTTTTTATAAAAATGACCTTTAATTCTAAAAATGAAGCAGTACCTAAGTATAATATAAAAAGGATTCAAATTTATTTATCTATATTAAATATAATTAATTAATACTTATTTTAATTTTAACTCAAATTTAACGAAAAATAATGATTTTTAAATTTAATAATTTATTGAAAATAAATGCCAAATCTTCATAAAGCGATATTTTCACCATTGATCATAAAATAATTTTTTTTGAAAAAATACAAAAATATGACCCATAGACAATTTTTATACGATCATATAAAAAATGAATCCATTAATAAAATAATTTTTTTAAAAAATTCTCTATAAATTAATTATATCATTTTAACATGAAATGTAGTAAAACTTATTTATAAATAAAGAATATTTATTTTTAAAAAATAAATTGAATTTACTATAAATATAGTTATTATTTACAAAATATTCACAATTAAATTTTTATTGAGTATTAAATTTATATATTTCATAAATCGGTTAATCATATTCATACCGACCAATTTTACAGCTTAGGTATAACGACCATATTTAAACTATAATATTTCAATTTTCATATAGGCACGGTGTTTCATGTCATATACGCTATCAAAAATATTTTTATTTTAAAAAAAATATTGGTCTTAAAAATTAATTGTAGGATCATACAATATGAAGATTATTTCTCAATGATTAACAGGGAGATTGAGTCACCAGTATTTTACCATGATAGAGCCCAGTCCAGGATTCAACAACAAAAGCATGAGTGAATCCCGTTATGATAGATGTTAAATCATATCAAGATCATGACCCAAACAATGTTCACTGAACCACCCGAATAATGTTTCACCATTACAAACATAAACCTTAAGCGATAAAATTTTGCGATAAAGGGTTATGTCCAAACCTAAATAGTATTAATTTTTATGTTTTTATTTTTAATAAAATATTGATTATATTTATCCTTATTTATTATCTATAAGTAAATATATAAATAATGATTTTGATAAAATGCGATTTTGATATGATGATATTGAAATTTTGTTTATGTGAAATATATAGTTTCAACCAAGACACAAATTTTTATGAATTTTTTTAAAGAAATTATATTTTATTGAAACAATGATATAAAATAATATTTATTTATATATAATTTATTAGATAGTTTTAAGAAGTCTAATATAAGTTTTATAATGGTCAGAAAACTGTTATCATCATAAATACCTTTATTTTTTAAGAATCATGTATTTTTATTTAAAAGGGTTATTTTTAATATTAATTGAATTTCTTTTATAAAAAATATTATTATTGAAATCAGCATTTCCAAATTAACCAATGCTAAAATATCTATGATTTTATTGAGACTATTGATGTTTTTGGAAATTATTTAATATGGTACGTACCATGACATCATAAGAGCCAAAAAGTGATGTAATAAATACTTTAATTAGATTACAATAGCAATATAATGTTTTCTTTTTAAAATAATTAATTTATTTAATAATTTTAAAAACCCTTATGAATCCCCCAAAACTATTATTAAATATTTAGGTTTTAATGATAATTATCTATTAACATGACCATGTTACACATCACCAAGGAAATTAATTTAATAATAAAGGATATAATCCTAATATAATATTTTAAAAAAATAATATTTGGTTAGAATAATAGAAAAAACAATATTTTTTTTGGTTTGGATTATATTATCATATACTCTCCAAAACAAATGATTAAAAATTATTAAATAATTCATATCTTTTTATCAAAAAAATCCAACCCATACTCCCATTAATCTTCATTATAAGACCATGGAATTTTATGTTTCCTTGATTTTACCTCAGTAGATATATCGCATGTTCCCCCATGTCCTTAAGAATCCCGTCCAAAGCTATAAGAAGAAAATTCTCAAGGTAAGGGATCCTCTCAATTTCCTCCTTATTCAGGAATGCTCTTAATAATTTTCATTTTGTTTCCAATTTTCAGTTTGGTATATGTTTTTAAAATTCCTTATAATTTTCTTTATTTTTCCAAGTGATTATATACCCCTTTATCTATCATTATATATTTCTATGAATCATTTTTTACACCAGTTATGCTACAGAAATTATCTAGCGATCTTCTATCCAAATCATTTGTATAGTCAATACTCATCCCCATTTCCATTGACGGTTAATCATATTAATTTACCCAACCATTATTTATTTATTAAATCTATTCATGTTACCCACAATCTATAATAATGTTTTTAAAACTTATTAAATATATTTTTATGTTCTATGATCTATGTGGCACTCAATTTCCTATAAAAGATATTAATATGATGAGTGGGAATTGAATTGTATATCCATCCAATTAATTGGTAAGTGTTTTTATCACAAGAGATACTATATATGGTGCATGGTAGGATATCGTAACAAAACTATTTTCTTACTTATTGTTAGATTTTTTGGAATTATGATTATGGTGTATGTTTTTTATTGTTTCAATATCCTCGTGTCTCTTTTTTATCATCGAATTTAAGTCTTTGAAGATAAATTTTCTGAGAATCAACCGACTTATACTGGATTTATATTATTATGGAGACACAATAATTATTTTCATCATGTTATAATTTAATTATTCCATTACTATCCTTTAATATCACCCCATAAATATGAATTTCCACAGTTTATCCTATGAGGTTTTTGAATATCAAAGTAATTTAAGGGAATTCTATGTTGTTTTAGTTTGCGTTTTTTTAATTTTATCGAATTTTTTCATGATATATACCTATTTAAAAAAATTCATTAGGACTGATAATCGTTTTTGGTTGTATGAAGGGTATCATTAGGTAATAAATTATGAGATAATTTATATTAAAGTTGCAAGTTTTCATAATACTCTCCACATTTATCTATTTATTGAAATTCACCTAGATATAACCTGGGAAATTTTGTTTAGGACTTAGAAATATGAAAACTACATTCCTATCTCATTTGTTAAAATGATATAATCATCATGTTTATAGGATGTTGTGAATTTTATTACATTTACATAGAACATGTTCATTGAATCTATTGGGTTATTAATTAATGTTTTCATTATTATCAATGTGTAATAGATGTATATAAAAACATGAATAGTCTACCCTAATTGTTCCCAAATTCATTAGGTAATGAATTTGTCTCATTATATAGAATATTTTTTGACACCTTGGTGAATAAAATTTGTAATTATGTTTCAGGAAACATTGGTAGTAAAACATGGTTGAAAAGATTTGAAAGTATCATTTTTATGTTTTATCAGAATTCTCATGTTATGATTTCATTCCATTATAATATTATATTCTTAATTTTCATCATGTTATTCCATATTGTTATGTGTTATAATTACATGATAAATATTTTATTTTTTACTACCTTACTAAGATTAATTCTCACCCATTTCTTTTAATGTATATTCCAAAGACATGTTATATAGTAAAAGTAACATTGGATGATTTCATGAAGAATAATTTCATGTGTATGTAAATAAAATATATGTTTATCATGCATTAAGTTCTTAATTTCCAAGACATTAAACCTAAAAGGTTCCTTTGCGTTATTAAATAATTTCCCACGTAACCATGGTTTAATTTATTAAAATTGAGGGATTCTGTAGTTTGATTCAATGGATGCATTTATTATTTTTATAATATAAAACTAGGATATCATTATTAAAACCACAAAGAAAATTATAAATATAGGAAGGAATAAGTTTTTTGGGAATTATAAAACGATTAGTTTCAATGAAATGAATGATTTTTATGATAAAAAGGTATAAGTGGATCTAAAACATTTATAACCAGTGATAAAACCCCAAAATTGCCATATGGTTTTTAACATGATCTCCACAGGGTCAATGAAAAAGAGTTCTTGCAATGCACCTGGTTTGAAACTATCGGGGGATATGATTCGTTTATCTCATTCCTTTAATGAAACATTATAATGTTTATATAGAATATAAAATATGTATTACATAATATTATATAATATTTCTTTTGAATATTGTTGTTTTAGTACGTAATATAATTTTCAAATTAAAATATTCCTAAAAGTAAACTATTTCATACTAATGATTTATACAATAAGATAAATGGAAATCAAATAATGGGGTCATGTAATTAATGGATGAAATAGACTATCCAATTATATTTTTCTTAATGCCATGGAAGATATAGATGAAAAATTCTACATGATGATGAATCTATTATCTTTGGGTTTTAATAAAAACATAAACCACATAGAGCTTCTCTCTTATACAATAAAAGAAATAACTAGAAGGTAAATATATCATGTGTCAACAAGGACATGTTTTTAGTGGATCATCTGATCCACTAATAATAATATGATGGATTAATACTAAAAAAATAGATATTCTATATATTATTTTTATAAACAATATAATTATACATTTTCAATATATAACTTTTATAGTGTATCTGATCAATGGTGGGTACAAATCAAGAAGATGAATCCAATGGATAAAGAGGAATACATGGAATGGGAATACTTCCCAAATGACTTTTTCAAAAATTAGTTTCCTCATATCATTAGAACCAATATGGAGATGGGGTATTTTTACATGAAAAATATTGAAAATTAATTGGTGGAGAATTATGAGTTTTTTAAAAAAGGTTTGTGAGATATGATTCAAGCATTCTCATCGATTGTAACAGGATGTTCAAACGATGGTTTTGTGGTATGAAATCGAATATATTAAATTAATTTCTTATTAAAATATTGGGAGTTATTAAGATATAATATGATGTTCTCTCAATGATAAAATATATTTTTGATATTCCTAACAGTCTCTTGGAATTAGTTTTTAGAAGGTAAGGTTAGATAATTTTTTAAGAAAGAATCCAGATAGAATGATATTACAACATACCTTGTGAAAAAAGTTATGTATAATCTTTTGGGGATATTTTTTATAAGTGCAATATACTAAATGTCTCAAATAGATGTCCAAATATCTCAAAAAATTCATTAAAATGTAAGGAGACAACCTCTAAATTCTAATGGAAAAGGAAATATGGTAATAGAACATCATGTTGGGTCTTGTTTCATGTATGCGGAGGATGTATATTTTTTTTAAATCAATGACCATATCATAAGATAATAGAGGGAAACATTCTAAAACCCCAAACAAATCACATGACTATGTTTATTATTTTCCAATAAAAACTTATATAGTCAAGGCTCTAAATTATGTTTTGGTAGGTGCAATCAACATAAACAGAAATATAGAAAGTTCATTATTTGATTCATGTTTTTTGTAGTATTTTATCTCATTATGTATTTAAATGATAATTATATTAACACATGACCATATTGTGATGGAGTGTTTAATTAAAAGACATGGAGGAACTATTCAAGTATCAAATATATACATGGATTTCACAATTACATTTGGTGACTGAATTATCTCTATAAAACCAGTGGTAATTCCAATGGTTGAATTTTACATTATACTTGGGATGGATTGATATTAAATGTATAAGACCACATACAACAATACATGTAAGGATATTTATTTTATCGTAAAGGTAAAACCCTTATTTATGATCAATGGAGATATATTATTACCCATGTATTAACAAGTACATACTCATTTTATCTTCATTATTGAAATGATTGGTGATTTTTGGGAAGAATGATAATGTATTATGAATGGATATGCACCAATATTTAGGAATATATTAATATATTTCCTAAATAGTTATCTAGACCTCCCCCATAAAGAGATGTAGTTTTATTAATTGAACTCATACCCGGATCAAATCCAATATCCAATATCCCATATAGAACTTAGTTTTTTGGAGTTATAAGAATTAAAAAACCACTACAATGCCTTGTAGAAAAAGGTTTTTATTGACCAAGTGTGATTCCTCGCGGAGAATATTTTCCCTTTGTGAGAAATAATGATAGTTCATGGTGGATATAAATTAACTATAAATATATCATTAGGATTAATCAAAAGAATAAATACAATTTTTTCAATGATTTGTGATTTATTACCAACATAGATGGGCTCAATTATTTTCTATGATTCACCTCTAACCACGGTATCATCACTTGAGTGTAAAGAAATAAAATATCCCAAATAATGATTTCAAAAAAAGATATGTGAAGTACATGTTTTTTGTTATTTCATTGGATTAACTATTGGTTCTTCCATATTTTAGATTTTGATGAGTAGAGTATTTTTGGGTTATATTAATATATTAGCTGATGTATTGATTTAAAATATTATAATGTATTCCAAAACTCATGAGGAACATGGGAATGATATAAATTTATTGTTAAAAACATCAATGAAAGAGATTTTGTTTAGAAAATTTATCAAATGTGAGTTATAGTTAAAAAAATTAAATCTTGGTGAACATTATAACTACGACAGGAATTATAGATGATGATTCTATGGAAAAATATATAGTGAACTGGTCTCATCAAAATATTAAAACCATGATTTATAGTTTCAATAGTTTAGGGGGATATTATAGATGTTTTGTAAAAAACATTTCACCTATTGTTAGTATAATTACATTGTTAAATAAATAATGATATACTTTTAACTGAAAATTTGACTATGAATAATATATCTAGGAACTAATAGTGATTAAACATTTATCAAGAATGTTTATTTAAATTTTTTATAACGATGTGTATTCCTTATATTTTAGAGATAACGAAATATTTGTTGGATGAATCTCAAAACTCTATATTATTTATACATCATTGAACCACTGAAATTAGTAGAGATAATTGTGATCATTATTATAGAGATAATATTAAAAGGGATATAGTAAATTAAACTACAAGATTCATGGGGTGTCATGAAATGAAGATAGAGAACAAATTTCAAAAATCAGTATTATTACTACTACACAAACATATATGGAAGTAGGAAAACATCACATGTACATTATCACAATACTTCCTAAGAAATCCAATGTAGACCATTGTATATGGTTAATAATTAATAGAGTGAAAATTCATGCCCATTTATTTTCTACAAGATAATATTTCTCCATAGAGCACCTATATCACCTCTATATACAAGATGTAGTGGAACTCCATGGAGTACCACAATATATTATTTATAAATGTGATCCATGATTTACATCTATATAATGGGAGAGACAAAAATAATAATAAAATATAATTAAACCTGGGAATATAATATCTTACTCAAATTGTTGGGAAGTCTGAGAGAATAGTTAAAATTTTAGAAGACATGTTGAGGGCTAAATCACTTGTTTTTCAAGGGAGTTGGGACAAACAACCTCCACTTGCGAAGTTATCATGTAAAAAAGTTTCCAAAATTTTATTTAAAGTGTATCATTTGAAGATATAAGTTTAAAACATTATCTAACTCCAACATGTTGAGATGAAGTAAGAAAAGGGAATCATTTTGGTCCACACCGAGTGTAGGAGACTATTTATAAGATACAAGTGATTCAAAAAACCATAATGAATACTCAGATTTGATAGAAATGTTATGTCGAAAACTGTTGGTAGGATATAATATTTCATGTTGTGGATATGTTTTTAAAATGACATCATCTTGGAACAGAATTATGTGATTTGGAAATAAGTGGAAACTGAGTCTAATGTACATTGGACCATTTTTTATATAGAGTGTCGGTGAAGTTAATTATCAATTCATAGTAACTCAAAATTATTCCATTTTACAGAATTTATTTCGTGAGACTTTATATGGCATTTATATGACTGAGAAAAAAAATATTTTACACTAATGGTGTAGAATTGGAACATTAATTTTCTTATAAAGTGGAACCGACCTTGATTCTTCATAGAATACAATGGTTTTTTATGAAGTATAAATCAAGACTTGTGAAAATTTTATAGACAAACAAAAAGTTTTCAGAATATATTTGAGAACATTAATAATTGATGAGGTAAAAATATCCCTTATTAAATTGAGTAATGTTCCAAATTACAGGTAAGATAATTTGTAAGGGTAGGGGATGTAACGACCTAAAAAATAATTCTATGATTAATAAACTACTTTTTATTCATAAAAAATATTTTTTAAAATTTTATAATGAATGTCTGTTGATATAAATTTAGAAAATGGTATATTACAAGTCTATTAATAATATCAATCACTACAGTTATACAAGTGTATGGATATATAAAGTGAGGAACATGGACCCCATAAGGGTATAATCCATTGGATCTAAATTTTCTCCGAATATTAAGCATTCCATAAAAACATTTAAAAGAAAAAGAAATTCTATGAATATATTTGAATTTATCATAGTATTTGTACAATCCTTTTAGAATGAATATTTAAATCTTGACGATAAGTTGAATTTTTAGGATGTAATCAAAAATTTTCCATGAGGATATGATCATTACATTACAATTACTTAATAGTTGGTAAAAATGTCAATTGCTAAAATGATGCTGGAAAAAATAACCATAGGTAATGGTGACTATTTTTAATATAGTTGTTATAATGTAACAATTTACACTAGATTATATTAAGGGTAATGGAAAGGTTTATGTGAATGTAAAATGTAGAAATGAAGACTTAAATAATATGATTATTCCTTTTGAAACTAATTAGTCAGAATCATTGAGGGAGGTAATGTCACTAAGGTTGTCCATTAACCCAGCCCAAGTAGATAATCAATAAGTATGGATTGAGTAGAATTGTTTGTGGGAGAAGTTCATGATGGTAGATATCAGCAATTGATAAATTTTAGATGAAGTGCCCCCATGAACCTACCGTTGTTTAACACCTTACCATTTGGGATAATACTGGGGTAATAAGGGGTTATGTATTTAGACCTTAGCATCATAAAAGTTCATTTTCATTTTTACAAATGAAATATTTATTTCTTCAATTCCCTTTTCATTATTATTTATTAATAATATAAACATGAATATAAGATGAATTTTATAAATATATTTTCTGAAAATTTATACACATTTATATTTCATTAATTATAATTAAAATATATTCTTAGGACATTTTCTATGAAATAATATTATTTTAATATAAATAATAATAATATCTTATACTTTCCTTGTAAATTTTTATAATTGTTTGGTTGTGGTCTATATTATAGTGAAATTTATACATCATATAATTATTTTTTATATAAATGTTAAAATTATCATATCATTATAATGAATTAAATAAAAGAGAAATTATATTTTATATCATTACATGAAAAATAGGTACTATGATATTCTTTGACTTATACAAAATATAATATTTTTTAGTGAATTTTAAAAATACATTTTTATATTTTTAATATGGTTTTGGACTTTATATATATGTAATAATGATAAAATAATTAATTATATATATTAATGAAATGAAAATACGTTATTTTATTAATAATATGAATTTTAATGGATTTAAAACAATTTTAAAAACTATAAATGGCCTTAATAAAAAAAATAGAAATTATATTTTTCATAAATAATTTTACTTTTCGTTGATAATTTACTTCTCAACATTCAATGTAATAATAAAAAATGCATTTATGTTGTAATATATTAAAACATTATAAAAAATGACTTAAATGTAAAATACCCAATGAAATAACCATGGTTAATCCAATGATTTTACATTTTCTATAAAATATAATTATAAGACTTGAATTTTTGAAATTATTAAACAATTCCACCACTTTTACTATAAATACCAACCCATTATTCCATTACTATTCACTAAAATACCATTAATATTATTATTATTCATATTTAACCTCTTTAAATTATATCCAAGTTGTGTCCAATTTTCTATGCCTTCCCTTTATATGTTTTAGAATGTTACATAGAAATTTAAGGGAAATATCATCCTCTTCATTTTACATTAATGTGTATAATATGTTATATGTGATATAAGTGTTTAATTATAATATCTCATAAAATGTTTTATCATATTACATAAAATGTAATGTTTTGTCCAATAGGGACCTGTATCCCCTCCCATCATTCCCTACTCTTAATCCATATTGTATACCTGTTTTACTATAGAATTATTTTCATGAATAATTATCTTTGACATGAAATATTAAAACACTATGAATAATCCACTAATTTATCAATTCATCTTTATTAATAAATATTTTTCCATGATATATTTATTTTTAATTCAATATTTGAAACCCATATTCCTTTATCATGGGTGGAATAATATATAATGATCGTGTCTATAATAATTATGAATTTAATGAGTTATACATTAAACATTTTCCTTTTTTCCCATAGGTTATTATTGAAATTTTTTCTTAAGATATACAAGAAACACATGGACTTAAACATATTAATGGTTAACCCTGATAGCTCTGCAGTGCATTATTTTAAAAATTAATCTATATATATAACATGTTTTATGATTCCATGGTTAATAAACATGATAATTATGTCTTATTATAGATTAGTGATAGTCGTTGGAGATACTCTATTGAATAACTCATTATTATTTTGTGCCCATATTTCCATTTTATACTTAATTTTTCTACTTATATATGACTCATTCTCCTTTGATCAAGTCCAATTGTCATCCTATAGGATCACATGATAAATATATTCATTATTATTCCTTTATTGTGCTTTATGCTCAACACTATTATTTAATATATGTTCCAATGATATGAGATATTGTAAAAGTAACCTATTTGTATTATATGAAGAATAATTTCAAGTGGATTATAATAATATATATATTTAATGTATAACATTTATAATTTCTATGAAAATAAACCTTAAAATATTATATTTGTTATTTTATATAAAGTTGGGTTCAATACAACTTTACTATGAAATAATGGGAAGACCTCTTCCATTCTAGGTAGTGGGAAATGAATTACATGATCTATATCCATATAAGGAAAAAATCCTATGAAAATTTTCCCCATGTCGTATGTGTCAAAGGAATAAAACAATCAAAAAGGAAAATGAATTACCCGCACCAAATCTACCAATATTGGCTATCCCTGCATATGGTTTGCAAAACTAGATGGCCCTATCAAGTGCCCTCAAGCACTCCCGTCTCTGGAGGTGACCTAGTAAGCCCATTAGAATTATTATTCAATGTTATTAGGTAAAAATCATTAAAAATTATCTCAATTATGAAGTTTTTTATTTAATTTTTTTTATAGAAACAACAGGTCAGCAAGCATTATTTTTGAAAATATATTATAGAACCATCATAATTTGTGCATAATGACATTGATATTTACTCATATTAGACTATTGATGATGAGGAAAATTTTATCTATGGTCTAAGAGGTGAAAATATGTAAAATCATTTTGATACAGAGAATATAATTGAAACCATGGGGATCAAGTCCAAACTATATGAAAAAGTGAATAAATAATTATATGAGTCTTATAGCATTGGTTAAACCACTAAAAACGTATGTATCTATTGATCACTATAAAAGGAATAAATATATGAATAATTATTTGAACCAATCTGAAAAAAACTAAATCCTATATAGTGAAAGTCCCCTATATAAAAATTTTATTGATATAAGATGTACATTTATGAAAAAAATGAATCACAAAAGTGAGGTTGAGTGAATAAAAATAATATTAGTTGTGGAAAATCCATCAACTTAAAATTGTAGTGTTTTAGGTTTATTTTCATGACAATGAAAGATTCCAAATATAGTTTTGTTGGTCTAGATATATTGTTGATGGGGAATGATTGAAAATATACTAAAGAAGGAACATATTCCTATGAATTTGTATAGAGAATTGAATACACATGGTGGTTCTATTCCCTAGTGTTATAAATCATTAGATTGGGTCCAAAAATTGTAGATTAGTTCAAGCATCATCAATGATGTATTTCGATGAAGGCATTATAAATATATTATAATGGAATGTGTTTTGAGAAGAATTTTTTTTTCGGAGGTTGTTTCCCCACGGTGCGGCTCATCTCGAATGAGCATCCCGTATAGGAGAAGGATTGACGGTAATAAATACAAATTTGTGAAGCATCATGAATTGGAAATTCCAAATATGATTTAAGAAGATAAGGACCATTACAAAAAAAATGGTAGAGAATCATGAAATGGTGATGACATTGGTGGAATATTCAATAATTGGAAGAAATTATTATAAATAGTTATATTACCCAGCCAAAAAAGCAGTTAGACATAATGATGATTATACGGATCTAGATTGAAAAAGGTGGTTCATAAAGTTAGTTTATTCTAAATTGATCTCAAATAACGGTGGTTCATAAAGGTAAAAAAAATTCTTCCAAATTGGAAGCATCACCATTGTAATGAAGTTTGCTAATGGTATAAGATATGACTAATAGTTATTATTTATGTGAATCCAAGTTGAGCTTTGTGAAATAATTGATATTTGAAAAAGGTTGTGTGCTTCACGAAGGATATTTGATTTTCACAAAATAGGTATAATTTGTGAAGGTAGGGGGTATCAGAGATGTTTTGAAATGATATTTTGTTGTAAAACTATAATAATGTGATATTTATTAAGTTGATAAATGTTTGACTTCAACATAACATAAGAGGATGTACGAATTATTAATAATGATGGGACTTAAATATCTAATAAATGACGGAGAATAAATTCCCCATTAGTGAAAAATGTAAGATTCATAAGGTCATACATTCAACCCAAAGTGATACAGAGAAATGGAGTTAGTTTTTGACCCTTTGGATGTAGTGATCTATCCCAAAACTATAAAAATGTTGTGAGCATTGGAATATAAATGATCTATTATGAAACTTGTATTATATCATTATTCTATAGTGGATTTGGTACATCAGTATGTCACTATTTTATGATACATGGATGTATCTCAATGAGGGTGAACCATGTGAATTTTTTTCTCCTATTTGATTTCCTTTATATTTATAGATTACAAAGAGATATAGAGAGAAGAGTTTTTTATTTAATAATTAATCAATATCCAAAGGGGAAGTAGTTTTAATCTCTCACCAGATTCACCACCCCTCCCAGGGTATTTAACATTTTTGGGATAATAATAGTATAAAAAGCATATTATAATATGGAAATAATGGAGTTTGAGTAAAACTTTTATCAAGTAAAATGGCTTCAAAAATTTGGATGTTTTTTTGAAGAAACTATAAATAAGAACTACCAAAATAGTCCAAAAGATGTGAAATAAGAATTTTTAATAATGATCATGATATAGAAGTGTTTATTGAGAAAAAAAAAGATTATTTAATTGATTTTGGTGGTATAGTTGTTAACAAAATGATAAGAAAATTTCATGGGTAAGGACATGATCATTGAGATTGGTACATAATGCATAATAGCTACAAATAGAAAATTAACATAACTAAATGAAAAGAGTAAAAAAAATATCGGAAGGAGATATCAAAAAGTAAATTTATTTTCATTACACATATTGATGCAGAAACATTATCTAGACCCCAATAGTAACATACTAAGTAGATATACATTAAAACTAATGAATTACTTTAGATTATCACATTTTGAAAATGGATTTTTCTTGGATTACAAATTTTGTAGAATACATATTTCATATTTTTTTCCCTCAAGTAAAATAATCTAGTATGTTTATGAAGAATGGTGTGGAATAATAAATAGTGGATTGAAAAAATATTATTATTCAAAAAAAAAACAAAATAAAAATGATAATGACAGAATGGTTGATCAAAATGATTTATAAGAGACATTTTATGCATTTTTATTTGAAAACATCATGACATTAAATAGCCATTGTAGTGACTAATTATTCGTAATTTTAGAGTGAGTCACTAGGGTCCCACATGAATATAGAAATGTGAGTTTGGTGATATATGACAATCATAATGAATTCTATAAGGTCATAAATATGTATTATGGATTTGAATTTTCTTGGCTTCACTAATCAAGACTAGCTAAGTAATTTTAAATAATAAATTTCCCATTACGTCATGACATTATTTATCAAAGTGGGGTTTTTTCAGGTTCTATTGAAAGAATCATAGTTCATCGAAACACTAAAAAGATGAGTAAGAGTGTTTAGAAACAACACATCCAGGTACATTATTTTTCATGATATTTTACGACACTTTAGATTAATATAATGATTTTTAGAGACAATTTATAATTCATTGTTAAAATTAGAGTGAATTTATTCTATCAAATAACACTATGTATCATTCTAGTACAAACACATAGACATAAGATATCATTTCATTATAAAAAAAGTGTCTAATAGTGATATAAGGGTAGGAAATATTTATTCTTAGAATAAGACTATATATATATTTTTAAATGTTATTACAAGTGATTAGTTTGATGAATTTATTATGAAACATTGTGTTCAACCATATTTTATCACTTTATGGTGTGCAGAATTATTCCCATACAATGCAATGTATTTTTTTGAAAAGGGGTAGAAAATGTGGTTGGATTGTACACCACCAATCGAATCTAATGAAACGGTTAATTCATAATGAGGGACATTATTGAGAGTGGAATAGGATGTATAATTTATGGAAGATGTTTTTCTATGTCCCATGAACACATTTTCTTATAAAAATAGATGAAATTATATTAATACCATAATCATATCATGTTATTTTTTGGAAGATACTTCCCATAAGTGATGTGTGATTTTTTAATGATTTTTGTTATTTTTGTGATTTATAAATATACATATGTTTAATTAAAATACTTGTGTTATTTTTATAATATATACAAAAAGAGGAGATTCCTGTGATCTAGGGGTTATTTATAGATTCATTGTTTTCATTTACATTCGACACACAAGAACACAATTAATGATATATTACGGGTTATTGTTGGTTTGTGAGATTTTTTTAACGTGTTATGGATGTGGATAAAGATGAATTGCGTTATTTCGAATAATAAAAATAAGTATTTTAGTGGATTTATAATTTTGGATTTATATTTTGTAAATTTTTGGGACTATCATATGACATTGATGAAATGTTTTAGGAATCTATTAATATATTAAGACTATGCATTGATTTGAAGAGAACATGACTAATGGTGAAAATCAATATTATGATGATTCATTTAAAAGATTCATTAGAATAAATGAGTCTATAACTTCAAAATGAGAAGTAAAAAATTTCATATGAGTTTATGTCATGTTTTTTTGACATAAAATACTTCATCTGAGTAATCAATTGAAATGACTGACATCATTTCAAATGAATTCTCAAATTTCCATGGACTTCTATGTTGGGGAATATGACTTCTATACTATTTTTGAGTCTAAATATATTCAATATGAACGACTAATAAATCATTCTTATATATTATTGTGATGATGATTTGTTGGGTTTTAATTTATATAATCCTTTTTATATGACTATATATTTATTCAAGATGATATTTAATATTTTTATATTCTAGATTATTTGTTCAAATGAATTGAAAAACCTTGTTTTTTCTGTGATGTGGAATATTAGTTTGAGTTGTTTTGTAAAGAGTAGAAGATATGTTAGCATGAAAATTAAAAAATGTATTATTTGTAAAAGTTTATTAAAATAGATAAATCCACTAGAGTGTTTTTATGTTATTTTAGAATTCATATTAATTTGGATTATATAAAATAGTTGAAAAGGAGGAATTTTTCGTGATACATTCTTTTATTAAATATAGAGACTATTATTAAGATCATTATTTATAAAATTATTCCAAACCCACATGGAGAAGAATGGATCATGGGGTATAATTTTAATTATAAAGTAATCGATAATACTGATTTGGGGATTATATTTCCATAATTTAGTTAATTTTATGAATTACTATGGGTCCAAAATAAATCATTCCATCAATGTGGGATAGAATTTATAACATTAAAAATATAGAAAAAGCAAAAATTGAATTAAAATGAGTTATGGGGCCTGAGGATCAAAACATACTATTTAAATTCAGTTAAATTTGAGAACATAACAAAACATTATTTGATATTGAGTACCATAGAGAAGTGAATCATCAGGGTCATTACTAAGTGATCATGTTTTCCTTGAATATCATGTAGGCTCTTGGAGGTTGATCATCATCAGATATTACTAATGTAATTGTCCCTTCAAGGATATATTACTCATTATAATTACAATTTTTTATAAAGGTAGGTTGAAAAAAACACTACTCTATTTCACTCTATAAATACATATTAAGACACAATTCCCATGGTCTATGATTTTTAAAATGTTTTCTTATAGTTAATAATAAATTTTTATAAGAAATAATCAATAACAAAAAATGTTATGATTACATCAAAAGTGAAAAAAATTTCAAAAATAATCATGGTAAAAATTATTATTTTTCATACAATCATGAGTGGGGTTGACAATTTATAATTGACAATGTTGAACATTAATAGGTTGTAGAGGATTAGATGAAGTAAAAATAATTTTTAAAAAATAGGTCTATGTTGATTTATCCACCATTAATAATATAGTAAACTGATATTATTTACTTCAAAAACTAAAACCTTCTTATTCCCTAGTGGGATAATTTGGCTATTTTTATAATCCATATAAGCTATATATATATATATATCATTATAAAAGTAACATTCCTCTATTTTAAATTACTCATAATAAAATAAGTCATGATGTTTTTAGATAATGTTCTTATTCAATTTTTTAGTCCTCATATCTACCATTAAATAACACTCATCCATTACAACCACCATCCACCTTATTCCTATAGGTTGATATTTTGGGTTTATTATCCCATTAGTCTTCATATTACATCTATGAAAATATATTTGTAATGATTAAAATTTTACCATAATTGAAAAAACTAAAATGAAGTTCACCCTTATATTTTCTTATGTATATCATTAGAAGAGATTAAAATAAACACATTATACTTCCTATAGTCATTCTTGATATCAGATTTCTACTCATAATAACACATAGATTTAATAGTTTTCAATCATTAGGAATATGTCAATGTTTGCTGATTTTTATATTTTCCATTATTTAATTGTTTTGGGTCCTTTTTATGTCATAACCCACCATGATATCATCCAAAATATCCAGGAGAAAACTCATTAATTTACTTACGAAGTTACAATATTCATGGAAATCACTATACAATATAATTATGTTAACAATATTTTTCACCATATTCAATTTCATATCCACTGACTCATTTTATCTTATTATAATATGATTATGTTTAGAATGATAGTTTTATAATTATTAATTGTTTAATTTTATATCCTACTCATGAATATCAAATAATTGTATACATATTAAATTTATAGTATTTACAACCACAACGTTTTCCAACACATTCATTAAGAGGGATTAATTCAACACATTTCAACCACTTATATCCACTTCATAATTCATTTTAATAAGTAGTATTTATGTTTTAAAAAATTTAGGTGTATGAAAAAAAATATGATGTTAACAATGTCTTATCTGTTTAATAGAATATACGGAACATTAATATCCTTCCATATATGAAATCTAGCTCCATATAATATACGGAATCATTTTTTATTGACTATATTCAACCATTTAATAGAATATCCATAAAAATATGTGATAAAAGAAACATATCAAATACACAAGAAAAACTCTTTCTTTGATACTAATTTCGGTGAACATTAAATAAACATTGAAAAGAACATGGGGAAGGGGGTGAATAAGTGAATACTAAAAAATAAACAATCACATTAGTCCCACAAGATATATCATGAATGATAAATCTAGGATCATTAGAACAAACTATTAATCATTAAAAAGAGGAAAAGAGTGAGATAGAACACACGTGAAACAAGGGTTGTTACAAACTACCCACATATATTTTATTTAGTGGAAAATATTTTATGTCCAATGGTTAACATCTCAAAATTATTTTAATTATCTTATTAATATTAAGTAAATATAACAAGTAAGAGAATATGACTCTAAAATACAAGACTATGAATGAATAATATAATAATTAAAAAAAAATATCCACTTATGACTTCCCTCCTCAGGTTATTTAAGATGTAAGAACAAGTGTGGATAACTATTTTCCATAAATCCCCACAAACTCATCTCTAGAACCATGTCTAGAATCTGTATCATTATACCTCAATGTATAAATTTTATTAGTAATGTGAATCAATAGAAATAGATTATGACACACTCACACACAACCAGATATATATATATATATATATATATATATAATATCGACATCCTTGATGGGTTTATGTTTCCCATTTTGTGTTTTTGCTAACATTATCCCAATTTCATATTTATTACTTGATATTTTTATAATTCTGTATTTTTATGATGTCTTTTTACAAGTTTGAGTATATTTAATATTGGAAAATACTACATAGTAAAATGATCCATGTAATATACCTTATTCTACATTGATATAATATAGTTACTGATGTGTCCACTTTACTCTAGAGTAATGTGTATAATGATATTTTTTCCCAATAGTGTTTTGATTAGTCCCTTTTTTAAAAAAGTGATTCTTGGTTATTATTTTAAAAACAACCTTTATTTCATAGAATAATATTCATCATGAAAAAAATACATTTTTATTATTCATACTCAAAATAATAATGACCCAATTGACCAGATTAATGCATCCGCGATGTATACCTTGATGATTGAAATACAATATGAACATTAAAAATATTATTTCACCTAAGTTTCCTTAAAATAAATTTAGTAACAAATAAATTATTATATACAAAAAATCATTATAAAATATTTTCCAATACTATATTTCTTCAGTGTATTAATTTTAACAAAGCACTAACAAGTTTCTAACCCATCCAAGAGAATATTATTAACAATTACAATATACAATCGTCTTAAAAACACATGAATTAATTCTATATTGAAAAAATAGTTACATTATTCAAATGCGTAAGATATATTTAAAATATATTATATAGTTTAATGTTTTTGATATTTATTATAAAACATTGTGCAAATATCAAAAATATATTTTCCATGTATAAATTGAAATTATATTTGCACCCCCTTTTTCATCTTTTTCACGAGGGTTTTTAAATCCCAAAGGTCGTATCACTTCCTCCCTCCCCAAAAACAATTAATCACTATAATAAATATATTATAATCATAAATATATATTTATTCAATTAGTGTAATTAAATATATTTTTTTATGTAAAAGGAAATTCCTCAATTTATTCATGGTTAGAGTTGTGTTTCTATAGGGATTCAAATAATCTCCTTATTAGTAAGCAATTTTCTTGTATATATCAATTGTACTTCTGTTTTATTATTCAATTAATGTTATATTTGATATTATTTGATTATGATTAAACGTTTGAGACCTCGAAAATCCATTTATATAATTAATATGTCTGTGAATATATTTATTTCATTCATGGGAAATCTACATGGTTGTTTAGTCCGAATTCACTAATCCATTGGAAGGTGCCTAGAATAATGGCCTCTACTATACGTCAGGAGCAACTCGTTGACCTAAAGCGGCCATAGACTAAATATGGTTGTATAAGGATGTATCATGGGGAGGCTATAACCCCCATATTAGAGTTACAATATAATAATTAATATAAAAACATCACATATATCAGTGTATATTTAATAATATTAATTGATAATTGAACATAATAAATATAAACATGAAAGATAAATAATATTAATATGATAAAGACTTGATAAATCAATCCCAATATATAAAATATTTCCTCAAATGGTGTGTGACCCCCCGAGAAATTTTGAAATAATTTTTTTAAATAAATTTATATTTGTGCATATTTTTTCATTAAAAACAAAACCTTGTAAATCTTTTGATACCAACAACAAATTATTTACAATGAATTACAAATGAAATGATGTTTTATTAAACCATGATATATTATTAATATGACTATTAACATTACCATTATAATAAACCAGTAAACATAGAGATATGAATTTCCATAAATTTTTTTAAAAAAATTATTATATTTTTGTAGATAAGTAATATATATTTTTGAAATGAATATAATTCATAATAAAAATAATTATATCTCTTGGAAATAAAATTTTCATAAAAAGGTGTTCATTTAATTTTGTCAAAAAAATTCATTTTTTACCACTATTAGGAAAGTATTTTCTAAAAATATATTAAATTTGTGAAGTATACACATCAAAATTATCTTTGAGGTAATTCAGGATAATTTTATGGAGAGATAATTTTTTATTGAATAGTGAAAATATTAGAAATTATAAAAAAATTTCATTTTATATTCATTAAAAAAAATAAAAAAATACGAGTATTTTAAAATTAGAATTAGTTTATCTATATATTTATTAACACAATATATGTAATTTAAATAAAATTTTATATTGAATACCATTATTAAAACGCTATATTCTTTTGAACATCTTCCCTTAAAAAAATCTCATCACTTGTGTGTAATTATATTTAGTTAAATAATTTAAAATTATATTATTGGAATTATAATAATGGATTCATTTTTTGGAAAAATAAAAATCTATATCAGCTAATAACTGTAAATGTATCTACCACATTATAGAAAAAATGGGTTTGCCCGGGGAAAATCTAAAATGATATGGATTAAAAATAGTTTAAAAAATTGATAATCAATTCATGGCCATAATAAATATTTTCTGTATAATTCGGAAGAATGTAAAATTTCTATTCCAGTTGGATTGTGAAAAACCTGGGTATATCATTTTCAATCATAAAATTACAACTTTTCATGTCACATCACTTATAAAATGCCACCCCATATCCTCTCATATTGACACATCCAAAACAATTTTTTGGGTGAATCCATTTGAAAATAAATTCATAAATTACATACTATCATACTATATATATTTATTTTGTTGTAAATCCACCCTATAAAGGTTTTTGGTGAAAATCATAGGAGGTTACAAGAAGAAGAGTTAATATTATTCAATGAGAGATCTTATATATTTTCCTACTCCACCAACTTAAATTATTTTTAATTCATGATGATATAATAACATTAGTATATTAAATATACTTAAATGTTATTATGATAAGTAATTGACCTATAACCATCTGCACATGAATAAATGGGATACAAAATCATCATTTGTGAGTGTGGAGGACTACCGCCTCCCGAATTGATTTTTTTTCACAAAAAAACTCTCAAAGATTAATATAATTATTATTTAAATAATTATATATGATATTTCATACAATAAAATTATTTATAATAATTATATCACATATAATATATTACATTCGTTTACTTGGGAATACAATAATTTTATTCTTGTGTATGATAGACTACCGCCTCACAAAGTGATGTGGTTTGTTTTTTACATATAATTTATATTGAATATAATAAAGGAATGTTTAAATAATTTTATATTGATATATATGACATTAAAATTTTTGTTTAATGTTAATATATTTTTTAACATTCTTTATTTTATGTCATTAAAAAATAGAAACAACGTTCATGCATTAGTATTTTAGATCATCTCCAGGAATTATTTATTTTAAAATTTATCTCTATATTATATGGATTAATATAAATAATTATATATTTAATATATATGGTATTTATAACATGGTAAAATTTCAGGAAATTATAGAAACATTATGAATGTAAGAGTGAAAAAATACTAAATCCAATCACACATGAAAAACAAACCAGTTATGAACCAAAACATGACTCGAAAATTAAATTTTTTATAAATGTGTAATAAAATATCATAAGTAATTAATATATGGGGTGATAGATATAATTATGAATCTATAATATATTTAAAATAACATATATTGATTATAAATTAATTTAAATTGTTTATGAAGTAATTCAAGCCTTAATGTAATAGATTTTATTCTCACATTTTTTAGACACATCCTATATTCACCACATGCTTCAATAATATTGTATATATACTTCTAATCAATTTGTTTTAATGTAACTATCCTTAATATTATGTGTTTCCCATACATTTTTCACCATTTATATGCTCAATATTAGTAGAGAATATTTTTTTAATTAAAGACAAAAATATTTATATATTTAGGGAAAACCATCATCTTTTATGTCCACGTATTCTATAAATGTTTTAATTTTATTTAATATTCTCGTATTATAATTTAATTCAATTTTTTCCATTTTTTTATTTTTTAATAATTATTGAAAATCAATTTTTATTTAATTTCCCAATAAATTCCCATTTATATTTTATAGAAAAATTTAAAGGTTCATTATTTATTCATTTACCAAATGAAACGAATTTCCCACAATTTTAACCATTATTTTCCTAGAACCATATTTATATGTTTACATGTTTGTAAATATTTAATTAAATTTTATAAATTTTTATGTTCTGAAAAATATTTTTTAATTTAAAAGTGTTATTTTCTTCAACATATGTTTTAATTGATTTTTATTGTTCCACTCATAAGTTTTAAAAGTTAATCTCCAATAAAAGGTATTTCTAAATTATCCTATTAATTTAGTGTTTAAAAAATGATTTTCAACACATTGTTATATTTCTTATTAAATTTTCCATGTGATAATTCAAAACCATTTTCCATTTTATATGAAATCATTTTATGTTAGATATTTTATACTAGTGAAATAATCCAAGCATACCATTCTTATTATTTTACTAAATGGATTAGGTTTAGGATAAAAATATTTTTATGAAACCTGTTTCACTAAAATTTCTTATAAAAGGATAAAATGATTAAAAGAATTCTTATTTTTAAGGGGTTATGAATTTATGAAATGATTAAATGATCATAAAACATGTAATTTATATAGGCAATGCTACAATGAAATGATTATGAAACACAGTTCTTTTCAGGGGTTATGATATGATGAATATTTTATTATATTTTGTGACCCATATGTATTTTTTTAGTTTGTGATGGGTGGAACATATATATCCCAGTAATTAATTTGGAAACAATTTATATCTCATTATAAAAATTATTAAAGAGTGGATGGTGAACCCAGTAAAACATGGCACTATTTCCACAATACTATTCATGGGAGTGAACAATAAAAACTACGATAAGTTTTGGAGAGAACCCAATACACTAGGATGGTGTTTCAATTGTTCCATGAACCGCTAATTAAATAAATTTCTATGATTACATTAATGAAAAAAATCTATTGAAATATTATTCTCTCCTAGACATGTTAATTAATTTCATTATGATTCATTCCGTATATGCTTCCATGATTTATACCATGAATAAATTTTAGGAACAATTGTATATATGGTATGGTTTTCAAATGACATTAGGATGTTTTTATACCCTTATAATGATTATATATATTTATATCAATATTTGTTTTACAACAACAGATAATTTGAAATCACCATATCTTACAGTCGTTTTACGTAGGTTATGTTTGAAGGTATTATGTATGATATTTATAATAAGGGTTCTTGTTATGAGGAATTTAATTTTAATTGATGCATATCATTAATGATTAGTTTGTAATGTGCTGATGTTTCATTAGTAAATATGCCAATATGATCACCCGGTGTGTGCATGTTTAATATATTTAATGTTCAAATAAAAGGATGTAATGTCTATGTATAATAAGTTTGTCAATTTTTCGTAAGATGGGGAAGAAATATTGAGTAATCTTTTTGATACAAGGATATGAAAAAATTATAGAAAAATCTAATGATATTTATATGGATGTTTGTGAGGAAATATCTAAGGATGAGCTAATGTATAGGATAATTTTACAAAATTTTGGATTAGAAATGAGGGGGTAGTTTCATCATAATTAAATCACTATATATATACTACATTTTGATGTGGCTCTGGCGTAGAGATAACTGGGGATAATAAATTTGAAAAGGGAAAATTAATCTAATCCCAATTCCCACGTTGTGTATGACAATTGGCATTAATGCACACCTATCTCACAATGTTATAGTATATTTTTTATAAATTAATGTGTTATTTACAAACCATTATTAATTATTTGAATATTGGAAATGAATTTCATGTTTTATGAATATGGTGTTATACAATTAAAAGAATATTTCATGATTAAAAAATCATTTAAGATGTATTTCCTATGATTATGTGATTTTCCCCAATGATTAGTTCTTCTAACACTTTGATTTCAGGTTTTATTCAATGGATAAAACCCAAAGGATCCTTGTTAATGAGGACTCCAATAATAAATTGAATTATTTTCTTGTTGAAAAATCAAATGTTATGGGATGAAAAATCATATTTCAAAACTCAAAAAAAATTTCAATCTATGGATGTTAATTAAATTTACGAAGGATAAAATGAAGGAACAAAATACTACTGATTGCATCATGAGGAAACATCCACACTATTTTAATGGATCTACTGGTCTACTAGTCTATGAGAAATATATCATTTCTACTGAAAACATATTTTATATTCCCTAATATTTGGAGCATGAAATATTAATTTTTGATATATAATGTTTCCAAGGTGATGTTGTTAAATTTTTGGATATTGTTAAGTACTTATTATAGAGGAGGGAATTAAATCCCATGAATGGGAAGAGTTTAAGAGGATATTCTTCAATATGTACATAACTTGTTTTCTACAAATAGGCATGGAGAAGAAATTTTTCAAATTGAAATAGAAGGATATTGACTCTATTAGAACATAGTAATAAAAATTTACAGAACATGAAAAATAATATTCTTCGTTAATTATCACTTTAGATAATAAAATTTATCAATTATTTTGGGTATTAAGACCTAGCCTTTGAAACAAATCAGATATAAGTGAGTTTAATTTCTATGAAGAATCCAATTGATGTCCACTAAAAGTTATATATAAAATATGGAGATTATTACCATTAGCAGACACTTGATAAGAAAATAAATATAGAATCTCATAATTACATAGAAAAATATTATGTTTGAATGAAATTTAAACTACCTACAATGTAGAAATCTGTGAATAAGAACTTAGGTCAATTTCAAGGAGTAGGAAGAGAGTGTTACAAATGTGGGATGAATAAAAACAGTAAAAATAAGGTAGAATTTATGTAAAGAGGCCAATAAATGAATTAAATTTAGATATATATCTATATAATTCACTTCCTTCACTATAGTGATTCAAGTGAAGGAAGTATTGGAATTATGAAAATCAATTCCCAAATCTAAGGGCTGTTGTGAAAAAAAAATCCACAATATCCTACGAAGATAATGGAAAAAGGGAATTCTTATTGCATAACCATGTTTAAAGTGGATCATGTTGTTTTGGGTACATTATCTTCCCCTCATTAGTGAGGAATTTAATGATTGATATGGTATTAATGATCCATATAAAAATTTTATATTTTCTTCTTTTTGTGGAATTTCATATGATTTTTAGCATTGATTCTCTCCCTCTACCTATATTTTGGTGTTGTGAAATCACTATTCATATTATATCAATATACGTATGAACACAATAATAATATGAAATAGTTTGGGTATAATATATGACCTTATATTATAAATAATGTGTGAGTAACATTTGTAATTTTATATGTATCCTTGTATAAATAAAAAATATTTATGGATTCCATCATCAGTTTCCAAGGATTATGTTTCATCATAAGCCAAATGGAATTGAAACCCATTTCCAGTTTTTATGAGATGGGATTTTATGAAGAAAATATATATTTTGAGAGCCATTTAAGGAAATACCACCATATGGTTTAGTATATGGTTTATAAATGAATTTATTTTAAGACTATTACCTCTATAATTTGTGAATATATAATTAAAGGTACTAGAATATTTTTTGGTTAATATTATCTTTGATGTATAGGTAATTATGGTTTATATCCCAACACATTATGAAGTCATCTATCGTTAGGTTTAATATCTATAGAATAATCCTTAAGGATGTCGTAAGGTTTTATTATGTACCATATTAAATTGTATTTAATCATGATCTTGAGTCTTCCTTGATTGTTGGTGACGTATTTAAAATTTTTCTAATGTGGAGAGGAGTTCAATCCATACATATAGTCTTCAAAAAAATGGCTAGTGTAATATAGTAATTCAAACCCTAAGGATAGGTTAAAAATTTTATCGATTGATTTAATTGGAGGTTGGGATCAATAACTTCCTCTAGATGAAATTTTTATAACAATAACATTCCCTCAAGAATTCATATTGTTCCTTCTAAATCCCTTGAAATAAAGATGGATAGATTTCCATGGTAGTATAATAAATTTACAAAAATAAATCTTTTGAGAGCTGAGCTAGTTGGTAAAATAGAATAGAAGTTTAATTCCATTTAGAAGTATTCATGTCAAGAAATTATTATATAGAAATGTGATTATGATAATCCTCAATGCGCACTATAATTGGAAGTTGCTGAAATGGTGCATATATGAATTCCTCCATGGAATAAATAAGGAAAAAATAATCACAATGTATATCAATCGATTATAAAATCATTATTATATTGGTACTATATCTTTTTGGATGGTGCCTATATAGAACCACTCTAGGTTCATGACGACTTCCATGAATCTCTCCTAAGGATGCACGTACCTGATCAATTAGATGTTTTGAACTAAGTGGTCCAACCTGGAGGGAATTATATTTCAAACGAGTAACTCACATATAATATTTTGGATCATATAAAGAATGTTAAACGATAGAAGACAACTCAAATAGTCAGCATTTTATGGAAAAGCCACCAATTTGAGGAAGCTACATGGGAACCTGAGGATGTTTTAGGTATTAGTGTCCTCATTTTATGGTACCAATGTGTTGAATCTTGATGGATAATTTAATTTTAAGGGTGTATAATTGAACACCTATATAGTTTAGTAAATACTATTTTTTCAATTTGAAATTAATATTTCAATTTTTGTTCATGCAACAAGGATCATAACTTCTATCACATGTGGCATTGAGTTTTAATGAACTATGATATATTATTAATAATATTATATAAATGTGATGATAATATACAAGAAATTAAATAATGTGATGTGAATTTAAATAATTAATTTTTAAATATTATGAGTAATTTTTTCATATAAATAAATCATATAGACAAATAAGTACATAATTTTTATGAAAAATCATTATATGTCTTCAAAATACACATTATCAAAAAAAAACTTTTATTTCATTTCATGAACAAATTATAATATTTATTTTCAAAATAATGGTATTTTATTTTTAAAAATTTACTCAATATCTGAAATATACATTCAGAAAATTTGATTTCAATGATTTTTTATTGTTCTAAGAACATATGAGTTTCCGTGAATAGTGAAAAATATTGGTTTTTTTAATTATAATTAGTTTTAACGATTTAAAAATCAAAAAATTATTTTAATAATGTTTTAAAAGAAAAATTATTTAAATTATATATCTATTAATACTATATAGGTAATTTAAGTAAATTTTAAATTTATGTTTTCTATATAAAAATGATCTATACTTTTGAACATTTTCATTATAAAATGTAGTTTTCTCCTTACATATAAAATAAGAATATTATATTAAATATTACACTAATATTAATGGAATTTATAAAAATGGATTAAATATTTTGAAGAGAAACAATTTATTTTATCTAATATGTTCAATATAATATTTTACGACCATAAATAGTGGGAAGAAAAAAATACATAACAAAGATACAGTAAAAATGTGTTTTCTTAGTGGTATCTAATATGTTATGGGATAAAAATGAAACAAAAATGTTTCTAAAGTCCATTTTATATCCCTATATATACTATATAATGTATAATTATTCAGAATAGTTTGTCATGGATCCTTGAGATAAGTAAAAATCATGTGTACACCAATTTCATTTCAAAAATTACAAGTTTTACACTAACCTAATTTATAAAATGTCACAACTTATCATCCCCAAAAAAAAATAATCAACAAATTTATCATCTAATAACTTAAAATATATGTTATTTAATTTCATCATATGACTATATATTCCATATTTCGGTAATAAATCCATCCTAGTAAGGCTTTTGGGGAAAACAGTCAAATGATACCTGAAGAGGAGGCAACATTTTTCAATGAGAATTTATAATTTATATTTTCCTACAAATACTTAAATAATTATTAAAGAATAATTATATAATAAACTAAAAATATTAAAAAAAACTTATATTTATTCATTTCCAAGTAATCATGTACAAAAATATTAACATTCATGAAATGGGATATGAAATCATCATTCAGGTGTATGTCACACTACAACCTCACAGATTGATATTATTCAAATTCCCTCACCACCTTTCATAAAAGGATATAATGATGATTTAATATTTATATATTATATTTATGACCATAATATTCTGAAATTATCATGATATCATAAATTATATTCTGTGGGTATACGATAACGTTGTTCAGGTATATAGGGGACTACCACCTCATGAAGCGATGTGAATAGTTAATCACATAACCTTCACATGAAGGTTAACAAGGGAATAAATAAATAAAATGATTTTTTATATATGGTAAAAAAATTATTATGCAATGGTTATATATTATTTAACATAATTTCTTTCAATCCATTAATAAAATGCAAATAATCTATACACATATATATGACATACCTTCTCCACGAATAGTATATTTCACTTCTGAGCTATAACATCTAAATATGCCTATAAAATTAAATATTCTGAATATATATGGTATTTATATAATTTATAACATTTTTAAAATTATCGAATCAGTATCATAGTAAGGGGACTGAAAATAAAAAATCAAAACTTATACGAAGAAAGAAGTTATTACCCAAAACATGACATTGACACGAAATTTTTAATAAATTGTAGTAAAAGGTCATAATTCAATCATATATGGTATTGTATATATATGTATGTATGTTTAAATAATCGATTTATAATAATATTCTATATATTACATGATAGGATCAAATTTGAATGATTGATGTTGATAATTTAGGTAATGGATTTATGCCTCACAATTATTCCTTGTGAGCCACATTCCATAATCACCACATGTTTCAATTATTTTGTTTACATACATCCCATGAATTTATTTTATTATTATTTTAATGAAAATTATGGGTATTGAAATATCCATTTGTGAATAAATATTTTAGGGGTTTTACGTTTTAATATTTCCAAAGATGTTGGGGGTTTTAACAATTTTTCAACATCGAAACTATGTTATGTACCTATATTCTTTTATGATGTAAATATATGATCTAATTTACAAGTAATATCATGGAATTATTTATTCTTATGATATTTGGTTATTAATTTATTTTAATTATTTCATGGGGATTATGATCTAATGTTAATATAGGGGTAGTGGATTTTCAATGTGATATGATTGTTTATTCTGATTGTTTATGATTATGCTATTGAGGATGATATATTATCATCCATTATATAAAAAATTCATTAATTATATTATATTGTGGTTATATAATGATTATTCATTTTTCCCTTCATTTCCCACTCTTTCTAAACTCATGATTTCAATGTGTTTTTTACAAAAAGTGGTTGTATTTCTCTCTTCGGTCGAAAATATATTTTATTTAAAGTCTATGTATTCTAAAAATGATTTCAAAAATGATTTTTTTTTCATATATTGGTTTTTAAAATCATATTTAACATTGATTGATATTTTTAAAAACGTTTCTAAATATAAATTTATTTCATTTTGAAATCTTGTCCTATTAACATTTGATAGAAAATGTGAAAATTTATCTGTTTTAATGTCTAGTGGATAAAAAAAATTCCACTACAATGAGAATTATTTTCTATGAATCTAGAATTATATATAATTTGGTTTATTTTCATTGAATATTATTTTATTTTTTAAAAAATTTAAATGTTTTTTTCTATAATATATGCTTTAAATTATTTTCAATGCTTCCTTGGTATATTTTAATAGTTTATATTCAATGAAAAATATTTTTTTAAAATTTTAATATGTTTTGTTTCAAAAAATAATTTCAAAATATTGTTACATTTCCATATGAAATGTTTCAACTGGCATTTTAAAAATAATTTTCCATTTATGAAAACATCATTGATGTAACATATATATTACTAGGGATATTATCAAAGATACCATAATTATTTTTCACTATATATTTTATATTGATTATGAAAATATGATTAAGAAAACCCTTTCTCATCCATGGGTTAAATAATGATAAAATTATAATGAAATCATTAAATTTCTCCATGGTTTATTCTTTTATGAAATGATGAAATGATTATAAAACCCCTTTCATGAACATAGTTTAGGATATGATGAAATTTAAATGAAGTTGGTTTATTTTCATGGTTCGGATATGATTAATGTTTTATCATCATGTGGAACACATATGTATTATTTTCACTATGTTATAGGTGATACATATATATCCCCCAAATCCATTGGGTAATGATTCATAATTCATGCGACAAATAGGATAAGAATGGTGAGTAAACCCAAATCAGTATGGTATTCTATCAACTGTGATATTCTTGGGAGGGAAATATTGTTATAACCCCAGACGTTTCAATATTTTCATTTTAGAATAAATATAATTTTTTTAAACTTATGACTTCACATGATACAAAGTTATATTTTGTTACATGAAACACCATTTTATAAACAACAATATATTATTAAAATATAATTATTATATATGATATGATTTAACATCATCATTATATAAGTAGTGAAAAATAGGATTTAATACATTATTATGTCTATATATTTTCATTAAAATTTTAATATTTATCTTATTTTTTTCTAGACAAGTTATAAGAAAGTATCAATTTATTTATTTAAAGGAAGTATTTTTCAAAAATGATAACTTTACATCCCTTTAATGGAGAACTCATTTTTAATATAATATATTAAGACATTTATAATTTCAATATGAATAAACAATCCTTTTCATTAAAATTTTAATGTCTATATTATCTTATAGTGAATATGTAAATTATTTTTCTGAAGGATCATTTTCATTGATGAATAGTGAAATATACTGTCTTGTTGTTAAAAACTACATTTTTTTAATAACTAACATAATATAAATTAATTATTTTAGTAAAAAGCGATTAAATATACATATTCTAATTGGATAAATTTCATTGGAATCATTTTTAAATGAAAATAATATATAATTTTTTTTAATTTTTTAAACATTTTATTTTAACAACTTTATTTACATGTCTACAAGATTAGTGTTAAATTTAATTTGGCCATGTGAATTGAATTTGAAATAAAAATAAAAATGTTGTAATAATTATGATATTAAGAATATAATATGAACGACATTATTATTTTGATATTATGAAAGGTAATTATATTAGATTTATATTTACCACGATTAAGGGTTAAGCGAGAAATTATTGTTGATAAAATATTATAATATTATAAAATTACCCTAATAATTGTTCCAATTTCATTGGAAAAGATGGTTTTGACCAAAATCAAACATATTCCTAAATTATAATATTATTATGAAACATGGGTATGAATATAAAGTTCATAATATTTTCATCAAAGATAAGTTAAAAATTCCATACTCATATTTTTTAATAAGTAGTAAATTTCTAGTACATGGTTATACTTAATATATATTCAAATATAAATATCAGATGAAATATAAATAATATATATTAATAAAGATAATTAATTTTTAATTTTTAGTGAATTAATAATTTTATTTAAGGATTTCATAATAATGATGTAGTAGTTTCATAAATAATGGAAAAATAGAATAAATGATAATAAATATAATAAAATTATTTTTATTTGAAAAAATATATGAAATAAATGAATTTTATATATAATATATACATTTTAATGATTTATTACATTTTCTTGATGTTATCAAATTGGTATGATATTTTTATAAAAGAAAAATAATGAATTGTATCAAAATTGTCGTAAATGAAAATTTAAAATAAATAATATTTTATTAAAAGATAGATAAATAAAAATATCTAAAATTATATAAAATAACCATATTAGGTTTAAATATTTAATAAAATATCTATTTGGGGTTCTTAATGATTTTATAGTAACTATATTAAACATTAAATGTAAACAATCCAAGTTGTCACAGTTAGTGTTAAAGGTTTTAAAAAGGGATAAAGACAACACAAGTTCATATTTTGGACAAAATATATCTAAAATAATTACTAAATGTTAGTTTGGGTGTCTAACAGGTCTCAAATTCAGGTCTCATCATGTTATTTCGTGATGTTGTCGAGTAGGATTTTCATGGTATTTACCCCCTCCCCGAAGTTGTGGTATTAATATTTAAATGGATTCCAAGAGTTCCCCTCCCATCAATTACAAAAAGAAACCTCATCCCTCACTTCATCGAACCAAATTGAGCCTTATATTTTTTAAATAACCACACTCATTCCTCCTTTAAACTTCTTTATCAACATCCTATTTGTTTTGGTATTTTCAAAAGACAAACCCCAACGTCCCAAAGAGGCTTTCCATAGTTGGTCTGTAGAAGAAGTGGTAATCATATTTACCGACTCCTTGAAAATTATTTGTTTTTCAATATCATATTACTAATTTATATTCATTATAATGTAATAATTATAATATAATCTATATTATGAGATGTTATTATGATTATGGGACAACCATATTCCACATTTTATCCATCCTATGAAAAACATTATCACTATGCATATGTACGTAAGGCTTACAATCTCCATGATGATGTGTAATTTTTTTCTTCATGAACACATTATTTGGATGGTTATAATGATGAAAATAATGGATATAAATAATAAATAAGACATGATATTGATTCTTTATAATTAATATAATATTCTATTAATTACCAATTTTTTATCAAAGGAATGATACTATCACTGGTGTGTACATATGGCCTACTATCTCCATGACATGATGAGATTAATTTTCTAAATTAATAGATAAATGAGGATTATAAAAATTTATCTGATGTGTGAATATAATATTTTCTAACTGAATATTATTTTTTGTAAGAGTATAATAGATCAAGTACATAATACATATCACATATATGAGGAGAAACATATGAAAAAGAAGTAAACTCCCAAAAAATTGTAATAATAAATTATAAATAAAAAATTATATTATTGGATCATATATAATGTCATTAATATATATATGGTACTGGTATAATTTAATAACATGATATAACCGTTATATATTAAGTTAACAATCCCCCAACTAATGTAAATTATGTGGTAAATATTAATTTAATAATATCATTCTTAATCAGGTTATTTATATGTAAGTTTCTACTGGGGAATATTTATTATCTATGTCCACGTTTCATGAAAATGTTTTCCAATATAATTTTACTATTACCATAATTTTTTTTACTTTTTTATAGATTATTAAATTTTTATAAAATGAGTTTAAATTATTCTATTTTTGTTTTCCAAATAAGACACTTTATGAATTTTTGGATAGGAGGAATGTTCTTTTAAGACGTGTGGAAGGAAATATTTTTTCCCCCATAATGATTCCATAACATTTTTAAGATTCCATTACTATAATGAAATGTTATTTTGAAAGGAAATCAATTATTTCATAATTTATAGGATTTTAAATAAATTATTTCAAAGTAACAAGGTGTATTTCTCTAAAAAATTGATGATTATTTTCATAGAATTTTTTCATCTATTTCAACATCTTTTCTTAGATTTTAGGCTTAATTGAGGTTGATGTCTTATGATAAAATCTACCCAAATGTATTGAATGATTGATGATATTTGAATGTGTGTGTTATATTTTGAAACCATTAATTTTTAATGGTTGATCTATTAAAATTTTATATTCTAGTTTTTTATGACTATTTATGTTTGTTAGGTTTCACCCTTTTCATATGTGGAATGCAATAGACATAGTATGTGATTGGTGGGGCCTGCTATATCCCCTTGACCCATCGATAGGTCTCATTAGAGAAACTAGTTTTAGTTTTTACCCATTTATGTATGGTGTCTTGGTTAAATACTTGATGGTGTTTTTATGATGTCTGACATTATGGATTCCCCCATTATGAGATAGGTTATTATTATTCCATTTGATTACTTGACCTGTAAAATATTAATGGTTTTGTATTTTTCTCATGTTGATATTTATATAGAGTTATTTGATAATCATATATCCCTTCCAAATTATGCTCATGATTATGTTTAAATACCATTTGTTTTTAGTTATTCATCATTCCATTTTGTTTATATTTATTCATGATATATTCTGCTTTATTTTTTACTGTTACTAAGGTTTTAATCTTACATATTACTTATGTTCCATTTTTCCTCAGTATGGAATTATTTATAGAATGACTAACAATTAGAGAAACTAAAAGAGGAAATAGTGTTTTCAAATGAGTTACTATATTGTTCTTCATTTCAATTTACACTGTTATATATATGTATGAAATATATAATTAAAATATGCTAAAAAAATTGTCCCTTTGTTATTAGAATATTTTATCTATGAAAATTAAATAAAGTAAGAAATAAGCTATGTGATATTAGGTTCAGATTTTTTACAACATTGACTACCTTGATGTGTTGGGTAGTGAAACTAATTTACGATGATAAATTAGTCAATAAATCTTAAACAACTATGAAATTCATTTTCTATAATTATGTTTATGAAAAAACATGTACAATGTTACACTTTAATCGTTAATGTTCATGGGTTCCATTATGATTCATTTCTTATGACATTCCCTAATTTATGTCACGACTCATGTTTATGATCTATGATATGCATTGTACGGTTTTCAAATGTCATTATCTTGTTCTTATACCCTTATGATCATAATATATTGATATCCCCATATTTTTACCCTTAATTAGCATCTGTTCCAACCCTTTATTATATTTCTTTCCCCGGGTTGTGATGATAGGTTTTATGTTTGATTTCTCAATAATGAGTTTTAGATATAAAGAAGATAGAATGAGATGATGTATCTCACTTATAGACTAATTGTTTATGTGTCAATGTTTCTGATGGACATATACCATTACGAGCCTCATGAATTTGTTTGTGTAATGCGATAAATATTTATATTTGAAGTAATAATGTTTACATATGAGAATTTTGGATCTCTAAACTAGGTTTGTATAATATATTTTGGAAAACAAATGAAATAAAATAGTTTTACTCTATAACTACAACAAGCTTCATCTCAAACCAATCATAAACCTCATAGGATCCATAACACTCAACCATGATATATATATATCCCCATCTAAAACCTGTGAATGAAATATCCATGTTAGATATGCTTAAGTTCTCATGTGAAACAATGTCCTAAGTAGTGAGAGTGTACATAAATCAGTTGAGAACCACCAATTCCGTCTCCTACCAACTGGAATATGTAGTGAAATGTGAACATGAAATCCAAAAAAAACTAAAACTAAATAAAAACAACCATCAATTCCTACATTATCTAGATGTAGGAATATCTCTAATTATCTTGTGAAATAATGATAACAAAACTATTACAACCCCCACATATATGAGTATTACATATTCATCACAAACCTCCCTAGAATGAAGTGTATCATAGTCATTATAGAACTCCACTATATGATTATATGACATCTTCCACACCTTGTATGATATAGAATCGTTGGATGATTATTGTTTCTTAGCATTCAATATAAGGCCTCCACCATGTTAGAACACAACCGTCCACCTTGTCATATAGTCTTCAATCATCTAGTATTCCATCCTCACCTAATATCAGACAATATGAAAACTTTATCTATATCCAACACCAAATCCAAGGAATCCCAACATGTATCACATAATATTTCAATTGGTGTATCCTCATTCATACCAAATCCAAATATTCAGCTCATCCAACCTCGCATATCGGAGTATTATATCAATGTAATATCTCTAAAAAAATCCCAATTTTCCCTAGAACATGTACCAACTCATAACAACCCACATTGGGTCAAAAAATCGATCCATGTTTTAAGGTGAAACTTTCAACAATGTAAACCCTTACTCATAACCATCCTCTCACTAAAACCACATGTTAGAGAGTACCAACTAATATCCCAACACTCTAAATATAGTAAATCCACTCTCATATGGGTCCTTACTCTCAGTCATTTTCTCTTGTCATCACCTAACATCCAAGAACCTCATGTCACTCGACAACATCATGAATGTAGAATGGCTTAGCCGTCTACCTATGGTTTTACCAAACTAGAACCAACTGAAGAGATGGACCATTAGATTTATATGTCATCATGTCTTATTGGGTTTGTAGAAACACCAAATAGGAATATTCTATTTCATATTTTAATGTATCGTATTTTTCTATTTCTGACATTAGAATATTTCTATTAATATTTCTATATATAGGGATCAAGAAGATATAGGATCCCGAGGCCTGGTGAGCCGAACAATGGTTTTAAAATAATTTTAAATATGTGAAAATTATTCTCTCATAGTTTTAATGAAAATGAAGAATAACTACAAAATGGAGACACATATTGCAAATTTTAGACCATAATTGAGCTCAGAAAGTGGAATTTACCCTAGTAGTGACATATTATTTATTATCAACATCCATTTTTTTGATGTTATATCACAAGAAAAAATAATAAAATAATATAAAATTATTTATTTTTTAATTATTCCAATTTAGTGAACTAAAATAATATATTATTATGATTAAATCCCTATCATTATCACATAAAATAGGGATTGGGGGGAGATAATGGAGAGGATCTATTGGATGATCACTTATAGAAAACATTGGGTTTTGGAAAGAATGAATATCATTGCACAGAAAAAATAGTGGATCCCATAAAAAATAACATGTGAACATTGTTTACCAATTATTGATCTAAATTATGGTATGAGTTGTTTTTTGTGATTTAATATTTATTTAATATCCAATAACAAACAAAAATCATTGGGAAAATAGATTGATTTCATGAACAATAATTTTTTTTGTGATTGGGTTCATTTATGGGAATTGGGGAAAATTATTATTGGTTTCTTACATTGATGTTTTTACATCTGTGTTCCTTAGTCACATGAAAAATGATTGAGGTTAAAAACGAAAAAAGGGATGAGGTTTATTTCACTCATTTATTTTTTATGAATTAGTATCCCTATACTATGTAAATTCCTAATTCATCATTTTTTGGAAAATGATTCAATTATTTATTTGTGAATGATCATGGAACATTTATTCATTAGCAAACTGGATCACTACTGTAGGTATGGGATGAAGATATAACATAACATTTTTTGTATAGGGTGATTTCATTATATCTGAGGATGGATAAAGATATGAGTTTATAGTTTTTGTGTATGATAATATAAACAAGTGTTGATGGGTGTTTCTAGACCAGCAAACACTAGTAGAATTAGGTGAGATGTTGAAGATGAATTTCAGTGGGATAAAATCATAGTACCTTGGGTGGAGTAGGTGGGGGAAGCATCAAAATCATAATATTCGTGAATCTGTGTATGTTAACATGTATAACCATACCACATGATATTTAGTTCTATAAATACATGTTGTGAAGTTTTGTCCTGGTGGCACTAGGGTTTCCATGCATTGAAAGTATCACACACCGTGTTACTAGTTCAACGCACCATGTGACCCTTATCTAACAGTCTATTCATGTACAATGGGTACATGAACAAGACACTTTTTAGTGTTATATTTCATGTATACCTTGTCAATGACCATTATAAATATTTAAGAAAACTCATCATGTACATGGTGTACATGTTGAGGTGTCAATGAGGAAATGTGCCACCACGTTCCATTTACATGTGATGTATGCAGGAAAACTGTAGTATATTGGCTAACCGTGAACTCAGACACATACGAGTACATAGAAATGACTCAGTTTATAGGACCATGGGATTAATAACATGACGAGTGCCATATAATCATATAAATTCCATATTGCTTAGGTATTACCATGTATTTTGGGAAAGAGAGTGTCGTGTGAGTGAAAGACACTGGTAGTGATATGATTTATAAGACATGTTGTGTACCCATAGATACACATTATGTACTACCTTTTGGATACGTTGGATTCAAATTTCCTCAAATCTTTGATTTATAGATATATTTTCTAAGATTCCACAGAAAATAATCAGTTGATTTGGGTCCATTCGTCTATTCTTATGAAGGTTTTGTGAAAAATACCATTCTTATCTATGAGGGTGACCCCGCTACAACTTCATGATGATTTTTGAAATATGGGTTACATCAATTATTCTGGGGTGATAATTATTTTTTTGATTCAATAGATACCTCAATATATTGGAGCATGTATCCCTCCAAGTGTCCTAGAGGGATCCTAATGTATTTTTTTGTTACCTTATTTAGGTTTGGTGGAATTTTATTGACCCACTCTTCGATGGTGTTGATGCCCCATCTAGTGAGATGATTTCAGTAGTGTATTGTGTCCCCCCAGTGATATGTGGGCATTGAACCCTATATGTGTTTGATGATCTGATATTTATTATTGGGTATTAGTTGGATGGAGTGGGTATCTTAGATGAACTAGATTAGTTCCTTATGTATTTCTACATGGTTATTCCTATTGATAATGTCCTTTTTTTAAGGGAAATTTTGGGCAATATAACTTGGGGAGCAGTTCCTCTTGGATGATCATGGACTATGGGTTAGAGGAGGTGTTTCCTCGCCTTAGTGAAACCCGTTGAGTGATATGCCTCTTTTGAGTACATTCATGAATTATAGGGATTATGGAGTGAGATCACCATGTTGAGTGTTAGCATGAAACATCACACTGGATCTATGGCTAGTAGTAGTTGAGGGATTTTGAAAATTATAGTTTTTTATGAGTTCATTTGGAGTATCCTTGTTTATTGTTCTATCTCTTATAATATTTGAAATATTTTTATACTAAGATATTACTACTCTTGATGCAATATTCTTGTTTATTTTGGGGTTTCAAAATTTTTATAGACAACAATTTATTGGTTGTTCCCAAATATTTGATGACTTATACAGATAACAAAAATCTTCACAGAGTTTTTAGAGGACCAGTTGATGGTGGAGATTATTTTGGGATATAGAGATAGAGGTGTATTCCAGTGTTTACATTGAGAATAGTCCCCTCTTTATGATTAAGTCATACATTATTTTCTAGTTTATGTAGGCATGTATATCATTCCTTTTATATTATTTTCAGTTCATTTCATTTTTTCAGATTTCTGGATGATAGATTTCTATATTAATTTGTGTCATTTTTTTAAATTACATAATTTTATGAGATTGTATTTGTGTTTATGTCTACAATTACATTAGAATAATTTATATGGGGTATGAAATATGCATACTTGGAACTGGCCATACCCATTGGCCTATTGGTTACTGAAATGGGTTAGTTGTGGCTTGAGCCCCATCGTGGAAGGTCATGAAAGAGTTGTATCAGAGGTTTTCTATCCCCTATTTGGTTTTTAAAGTTTTTACCTAAATTTGGGTATTGGTTTGGGGTTTATGGTATTAGTTTTAGTTGTTTTGAGTTCATATTTTTTAGGGACTCTAGTATTGGGTTAGAGTAAAATGTATCTATTCACCAGGATATTGATAACAAATTTTTTGACTCATTACATGTAGGTTCGAGTTGCAGGGAAATATTTGGTACACGAATCCTGTTGGAATGTGTTGTGGTTTCCACTATCTTCTTGTGTCAGATCACAAGATATACAAATTGACATTGAAAATATTTTCTTCTTTAAGGATTCTTTCACAATAATAGCCATCATGGATTCTACTGTATGGTCAATGGTTTGACCTAGTCAGTGATGATTGCTCCCGGAGGTGTATTAGCCACATGGCTATATTTCATTTTGATGGTCAAAAAGTGGAAAATTCTTCTATTGATTATTTCATAGACCATCAATTATTTGTTTTGGTGGATGTAACATGTCTGATTGAGATGTAGATTTCTATTTTGGCATTGGGGGGTGAGGAATAGGTTTTAAGTGTTTTCCATGATCATAATATGTATGGATGTCTTGGGAGACATGGATGACTAGACCAAACGATAATAAACAATAAACTCAAGTCACATAACATGTGGTTTCATAAGTGATCTCAGGAATATATCAATTCTTAAAGGATTATGTGTTTCTATTCATGTGATGGGATATGATTTATCACCATGTATCCTCGTCTCTATTGTTCTATAGATTTAGATGTGGTCAACGAACTACCTATACAAAGGCAGCACCTTGTAAAAGATTTTATACTGTGTGATAGATGTGATGGATGAGATAAGAGAGCTGTCGGAGGTGGTGGGAACATTAGATTTATGATATTAGGAATACCATTAGGTGGAAAATCCAAGTATTAGGATTTTAGTGGTCATGATCTTATATATCCTCAGGTGATGTAGGATTTTAACACAGAGGCATCATGAGTTTTTAATGGTACGATCTATTTTCCATATACTATTTTTTATATAACGATTTGAAATATTTCTGACCAACTCTTTTTAATGCATTGTCCATGTTATTATAAAATTATACATTATGCATTAGTATTTCCCTTTGTTAGTGATATTTAACGTTACATTATATATTTAATGAAGATGAAAAATTCCTCCATTGAGACATATTCTTGAGATGCAATCCCATACCGTACCGGTGAGTCAGTGTATACCAAAGTGGATAGAATCGAGGTGTGTTGGATGAGTTCCTCTAAAAATTTGATTGAGGTCATTTTTTATGTTAAATGAGGTATGATAAGTCCAAATATGTTGTAAAATTTAAGGAAAAGGAATGAATAATGTTCAATGTAAATGGATCTCACAGAGGATTCGAATGGAGTTTGAGGAAAAATGTGTGTCCTCACTACCCCTGATAAAGCATTCACATGGAGTCACGAGACACTTATCCGGGAGAATTTACCCTTTAGGGGCATATAAATACTAGTAAATCTTTTTTACAGGACCATTGTGTTTGAGGATCCTATAAATAGGATCAATGATTACACACTTTTACCGATTGTGTGACATGACTCTAGGAGGAATGAGATTCTCACATTGAATCACATCATCGTGAATGTGATACCCATTGATTTTTTAGTCAATATGGATTGGTTCCCAACCATTCGTTATCAATTTTATTCCAATTGGAAGTGTGGTGGTGTTTTCGGCTTGTTCAGATGGAGTTTTCATTCTTTGTTAAGGAGAAGTCCTATGAAGATTTGGATGTGCTCATGTATAGAAGGTTTATACTGAATTCTTTTCAGATGAATAATGATACATTTGGAGTAGTGGATGCTATGATATTTTTCTTCCCTATTGTGGGTGTGGATAATGAGGACATATGTCTTAAGGAAATTCTATGTTTATTCCCATGTTGAGTGTTAGGATTTCACAAGGACAGTCAATATGTATCTCCCCTAATTTTTGCAATAGCATGTAAAAAAGAACCTATTTAGATTCATTATCTAATTTTGTAGTTTATGGTTAGTGAAGAAAGTGGTTTCTATGACTTATTGTGTCCACTAGGGTTTCCCATGGTTTTTTTCCACAAATATTAATTTGTTATGGGGTTGGGTGTGAATTGGTTTCATTAAAAACATGAGGCATGAAGAAGAGTATCCACTCCTGAAAATCATTGAGGTCTTTGAAAAATGGTTTCTAGTGAAGTATTTTAATGAAATTTACCTTGGAATATGTTATCAACTACTTTGGTTTTTGATGATGATATTCTATAAGTTTATTTTTAAATCCATTGATATTGTTTTGATTTCTAGCTAATACCATTCATTATGTCATACACCTTAGTTGATTTTTAATACTTATGAAATGGATCATTATACCATTAGGGATCAGTTTGTGATATGATTCATCAATGAAGTACATGTGTTATTGGATTCCATGTTGGAAAATGTGAGACACTTAAAGAAGGTGCGTTTAACCTTCAGTGGATAGTAATTAGCCACATGCTTCATTATAGCTCCCTGGAGGAACCACATAGTGATATCATCTCTAAGATATTCCATGACTAGATATGTTCCTAACATTTTTACCAAGGTTTTAATCCTATAATGAATGTTTTAGTTTGGATGGTGACATTAGTCATGCTCTGAAGGTGGTGGTATGGAGGTTGTTCTTCCATAGAAGTACATTTGTTGTAGGTGATGATGTACTGGGATCTATTTTCAATAGATATGAATGCATGGGATATGCAATAAGGATTCATGATAAACAATTGTTATCTAAACTATTAATGTGTGATGACCAACATAGATTCATGTAGAGTTCAAAATACTTTTCATGAAAGAAGTAGTTGGGTTTCATGGAATTCCATTAAGAATAATTGTATATTATTATTCATACTTCCTAATACACTTATTGAAAGGATTAGTGAATCCTTTTATGACTCAGTTTCAGTTGATTATAGTGTTTTATCCCCATTATATTTCTAGGTAGAGTAGACCCTTCATGATATTCTAAAAAATCTTTGGGCACACAAGTTATTTTTGGGTCAATGTTGGGAGGATCATTTACCATAGGCGGATTTACTGTATCATAGTGGCATCTACTCCACCTCTATTATGTCATCTTCTTGAGACCATGTTTTACAGAACATGTTCTTTTCTATCATACTAGAAGGATCCATGGACTGATTTCATATTGGTCAATGTTTTTTTGTGAGTGATGGTTGTGAGGGTGTACCTTATCCAAGGATAGATGGGGAATTAAAAGAAATATCATTAGTTATTTATTGACCAACCAAAAGGCCTTTATATTTTTAGTGTTGTCGAGTTTTATCCATTGTTGTAGGCTATCATTAGGTTCCATTGTCCCATCATTTATTCCATCTACTTTTTTGTGTGAGTGAGGTGGTGTTCCAGATAACCACATGACCATAGTAGTTTTTGTTACATGGGATTATACACATGTCGCAACTCAAGAGGCATGTGCAATAATCATTCCACGATATTTATTTTTGTAACCTGGACCTATAGAGTAGAGTTTCCATTTCAAGTAGCTATTGAGGTTTAGAACAAAATTAGAATGACTGTTTACTTGCAAGTGTTTTTCTAATATAAATGTTTTTTGATAGAATTGAAAACTATAAAGGGAACTCATGGGGGTGGGATACATAGTTGGAAGAATAGTTTTGCCATATTTTTATTTATTTTGTACTTTTTGGAAAATAATAAATAAAATTGGGTGTACTTTAGTATCTTGGTTTTTTCCGTTTATGACTTTTTAATATTTATATAAAAATTCCCATAGCTAGGAAATGAGAAAATATAATGGATTAGCCTTAAAAAATACATAATCTTGAGCTAATTAAATAATTCAAATTGATAATATTTTTAGGATTAGAGTTTTATAGAATTAGCCTGTAGAATATACATAAAAACATAAATATTACATTATTGATACATATAATCAGTATCCATTTTTTTCATAAAACAACAATTTTTAAAAAAAATATCATTTCGTTTCATTTTTAAACATTATAAAATTTCCTTGATACCATCCTTGACTATATTCTCCTTTAAATGTTGTGAAAAAAATTTCAAACATGGATTGAGCATAAAATGTTAGTAAGGGATACATGATGAAGGGAAGTATTTAGTCTTGAGGAAACTTGTAAAACATGAATAATTTATCATGAAGTAAAACTTTTCAACATTAATAAGTAGTAAATACACTTCACCAAATATAATATCATTTATTTCAATTATTTTAATCAAAATATTTCCTTCAAACCCATATAAATGAATATATGACATATAAAAGAACTAGATACATAATAAAACTTAAACAGAATAAACATACGGTATGCTTACACAAATATTACTAAATGAAATTTCCGTATGGTTGACATCCATAACAATTGTATTGAAGGATATAACATAATAAAATGTCTTTGGTTTATCATGGAACCACTCGTATTTGGTATATCATGTTACCCCTCAACATGGTTTTACCACGTAACCACCAGTAAAATGACTATGTACAATTATATCATAACAGAACATACATGATTTCAATTATCAACATTTCAATCATAAAATTTAATATTTAATAACTACAAATAATTTCAGGATATTGAAATGGGTAATCCACTTTCAATACAATATTCAATTACAAAACATCCAAAATGGAAATAAGGGATTTTTTTTCATTTTAAAAAACATTTAGTCTTCTAGAGGAATCCAAATATCAAATAATTGTTATGGTGATAGAGAATTCATTGTTGATCTGTACGTTAAATAAATTACATTTTTCATTTAGTAACACCATTTCTAGAAAAATATTCATGTAGAAAACCATTAAATGAAATTAAAATTTCAAATGTACTACTTAGATACTGTATAAAATATTATGTTGTATAACATCAAAATATTCCTCAATGAACAGAGATTGAGACAATGTTCTTAACCCTGAGTCTGTATCATAACATACAACCATTGTATTCTTGAATGGTAAACATAGAATAATTTCTATTTTCTTAAAAACCTTTTTAATTTTATTATTTCTTTTATATCACTCATTACCAAGTTATAAAAATCACATAAATCATTATCTTCATATCAGACATTTTGTCGATATGCGGTTATTGAGTCCAATGTTAACATGGTTTTATTTCACTTGTCCATGTAGGAATAAGTCATTCATCACCATAAAAATATTCATGAAAATTTTAATATTTGTATTCATATAATATACTTTTAAATAAAACCATTATGTATTGTTATGAAAAATGAAAAAATTTATATTCATGGAGATGGTAAGTCATTCACATGCATGAGTAACATCATCATTTTTCATTTATCAAAATAAATTTAAGGTAATTATTAGTTTATAATTATATGTTGATAATAAAAAAATTAATAAATTATTAATCTTTTTTATATAATTATATATATCATAAAAGTTATATAATCAAAAAATGATTCAAATTTGTTGGGTGTGGGAATAGTTCAAACCTACGCACAAATGATGTTATCACTTTTATGTGCATGGAAGTAAGAAAATAATAGATATATTATTATATTCTAATGAATAATATGTCATTAATATCACAAATGAACATCAATTCCATTATTATAACTAGTTATGAGAGACAGTTATAGAAAATGAATTAGATCGGTTTTTGGGCGTGGTAGTTCACAAGTATGCACAAACAATTAATTCCATTCCCATTTAATAAATGTGGGGATGGATATAGTTAATGTTATTAACATAATGAAAACATATTATATTAATTAAACTATAGTTAATATATAATCATTATTTGACGATATTTGAAGGATGTGGAAGAAGAAAAAAATATAAACACTTAAAAAAAATTAACTTTCCTTTGAGTTATCCCCTTTATTTACATATTAACAACTATAAGGAGGTTGTTATGCCTAAAGTAAGGCCTCAATAATTTTTTGGAGGGATTCTGGGAAGAGGTTAGTGTAAAGACCCGTAAAATTAAAGGGAAATTTTTTCTTAATTTTCTGTGGAATTTTACAAGAGCGCGGTTTCAGACGGCACCTGATTCCGAGGCCCGGAGTTCCCGGAATCAATTTCCGAAGTTTGGCTCAGGTACGTTCAGTGAACTAACGAGCGGGAATTTCTAACATTTGATCCGGTGCTCGGAATTGAAATCTGAGGGCACCGATGAACTCACAGCGCCGATATTCGCTTAAAGAGACCTTTTCGGGAGTTGCGTCTGTTTCGGGTTGAGAGTTAGTTTTTGGGAGATTAGAATAAGTTAAATAAAAATATGTAAACACAATTTTTATTTAAACTTAATAGTTAACTTCACTCAAAGGAAGTTAGGTGTGGGACCCACACCCACTTAACCTCCCTTGAGAGGATTAAGTGTGGTGGGGCCCACACGAAACCTAACTTTACATCTTCCCTCAAACTCCCTTAACCCCTCTTTAATTAACATGACAATTTGTTAATTAATGTGGAGTTATCTCTTCTTTGAATTTCAAACTTTTGAAATTCTAGTGTGTTGTTGTGTTAATAAAATAAGATAGAGTCTTATTTTATTTTGGGTTTAGTTTTGTCTCCTTGAGAGAGTTGGTAAGGTTCTTCTTGTTTCTTCATCTTCTTCAACCTCGACGAAGAACACGAAGAACGCCGTTCTTCAACGAAGAACTTATTCGTTGAAGAACACGGTTTTTCCGCGACGCCATATCCGCGACGTGACGTTCTTCTTCCGCATCATCTCTTCCGCGACGGTTTTCCGCGACGAACGCCATCGACAACGACTCTTCCTCCGACGTCAAACAACATGCGTCTATCGAGGTAGGGGTTCTTGAGTTCGTTGTTTTCTTTTTTATTTGACTTTCCTCAAGACTTGACGAAGAACGCTCAAGTTCCGACGAAGAACGCCGCTCCGCTCTTCTTCGTCTTCCGTATCAACGAGAGAGAACACCGCTTCTTCCTCGGAAAACCTTCGTCGGCGTACAAGGTTTCGCCAACGATGTGCCTCTTCGGACGCACCTCTTTGTCATCGAATTTGACGAACGACGACCGCGACGCCCGACCTCCGCTACGTCGTCTTCCGCGGAACGTAGACAAATCTTCGAACCTTATACCAAGGTAGGGGTTGTTGATTATTGTTAATTTATTTTATTCTTGATCGTGGATCTCGCATGTCTAACGTGAGGCTCTTTAATATTTAAAGTTGTGTTTTTATTTAACGTGAGGGGGCCGGACCACATGAACACGGCCGAACCCCTCCATCGTTCTTGTTGAAATGCCTCGTGGGTGGAAACAAGGTGGCGTGGTGCCGTCACACCACGCGGTTAATCATGCGTTTATTTTACGCAACACCGTCGCGCGCGCACCATGGAAGAAACATCTTGAACACGACGCCGTCGCGTCGCGTTGAAATAAATCAAGGCACGGTAGAGGGGCGCGGTGCCGTCGCACCGCACCAGACGACGAACACCGCGGCCGGTTCCGGGCCGCGGCGGAAGAGAAGACCGGCGGCCGGGCCGCCGGCGTCGGAAGCCGAAGAGGGGACCGGATTTTCCGGTCCCGTTGGACAAAACCGGACGGCCAGCTGGCCGGCCGGATGGCATTAAACCGGGGGAATTAATCCCCCGACCAGCAATCAAAACCCCCCTCATAATGAGGGGGGCAGTTTCCTTGAGGGGGGGCAGGAGGCCCCCTATTTCCTACCAATCAAGCCCCCCACGTGGGGGGGGGGGTTTGCAAAAAGGGGCGCGGCATATAGCCGCGCCGTCATCCCAATCAGCGGGGGCTTTGCCCCCCGCGTGCATCCACCGTGCGGCGCCAGGCCGCCGCGGCCCCCGCGCCGCCGGCCGGCCGGGCCGACCCAGGGGGGGGGGGGGGTCGGGCCGGGTCGGCCCGGACCCGGACCCCCCGTTTCAGATCAGATTCGGTCTTTTGGCAATAACTTGAGCCACGGACCTCTGATCGAAGAACCGTCTGCGGCAACGCTATCCATGGATTGAGTCGGTCGTTTTGGTATATCGCACTCAAGGTTTTGGAATACTTTGAGTTCGGCCGGGTTGGTTCGTTCACGAAACCAACCGGGCCTTCGGAGCGGAAACGCTCATATCTTGAGCTACGGACGTCCGATTGACGTGTCGTCAGCTGTGTTCTATTCCTCTTAGTGAGACGGATCTTTTGGCATACTCCGCCCGAGGTTTGGACGTAGGTGGAGTACGGTCGGGTTGGTTTTGCCTTAAAAACCAACAGGGCCCCGGGGACGAAAATGCCAATAACTCTCAGACCGGGCGTCCGATCGACGCGCCGTCTGTTGCGTTGAGTTCCTGTTGTCGACACGGAACTTTTGGATACATCAACTCTGTTCTTTGTGACAATTGATTTATCAGCCTCTCGGCTCGTGGAGCGGACCCTCCGAACGAGCTTGCTGTTTGCGGGATCCCTAGTGCTGGCTGCGACTGCTACTACTGCTACTACTGCTACTGTGACTGCGACGACGAAAGTACAGAGATCCTGTGTGGATTCGACGACGACGACTTCAGCACTCAGCGATCCTACGTGGATCAGTGCTACAGGTCCTGTGTGGGCCCGATCCTGTGTGGGTCCGATCCTATGTGGGTCCGCGCTCAGCGGTTCTGTGTGAGCCAGCGCCTACAGGTCCTGTGTGGGCCCGATCCTGTGTGGGACTTTGCGGGGGTTAGTTACCTCTCGATCCTTCGTGGGTCCGACGACTTAGATGGATCAGAGATCATCTTTATCGTCCTTTGGTTTGTTACCTATCGATCCTTCGTGGGTCCGACGACTTAGATGGATCAGATATCATCTTTATCGTCCTTTGAAGAAGTATTCATGTGTGAGCTGAATCTGTTGCTTTCCTGTGTGGATTGTGTTGTGCAATCCTATGTGGATTACGTTTTGTTTTCCTGTGTGGAATACGTTTACTTTCCTGTGTGGACTGAGTTGTACTTGGGCTCGGAGGTTGGAGCGTATTTGAATTTGATGACTTAGGTATATGTATGGGCATATACCTAAGCAGTGTCGGTTGTTACTTCATTATTGTACCTTTCGTCGTGGTTTATCCTTTGTGGATTTGAGAGACCTTCAGGGGTCTCGGGGTCCCTACTGAGTAGCTTATACTCACCCCTGCACGAGATTTGCCCGCACTACGTTGTGTTGGTTGCAGACGACGGACATCGTTGACCTTAGCTGAGGCTTGCAGAGCGGGACGGTACCCGGAGGTGGACCACTGGGCGGGACGTGCACGAAGCGGACGGCGGGGCCCGTGGAGCAGAGGAGCTATCTGTACCCACCCTTCAGGTGGGATTTCCCAGTGGACAGCTCGGAGTAGCGGCTTTTACTTTTCAGTTGTTGTTTTCCCTTTCGAGTTGTACTTCACTTTCAGTTTGGGTTTGTATTCTGGCCCATTTACTTTTCCGCACTTTCAGTTGTACTCTGCTTTTGTTTAGTGTTTACTTTCCGCTTTCTTACTCTGTGGTGTTTGTTTACTTTACAAAGGCAATGCCTTCTCTTTTTACCGGGATTTACGCCTTGGTGCTAGTCGCCATCCCCTGGCCTATGGAAGGCGGGCTTGGGGTAGTCACGGCACGGATCCCGAGGGCAGGTCGTGACAAATTGGTATCAGAGGGGTTCGGTTCTACTGTGAACTCTGATCTTTTCTATTTGAAGCAATAATGTTTAGAGTATTGAGTGTGGTTATCAGTCCAGGGAGTCCAGTGTTGGTGCGGCGGCCGACGTATCCGTACACCAGGACCCTAACTTCTCATTTCCGACTTAATGCACGAAAACATTGATTGCGTGTGTGTTTCAATGTTTTATTTGTGATTTCATTGTGTCAGCTCACCAGGTATACTATTTGACCGTGGCGCACCTGTTTCCTTTCAGGATGGCCCCACGACGGCAGCCAGCTAGGGTTCCGAGAGTCGAGTGTGACGACAGCCCACCGAGCGATGAGGCTTCGGTACAGGGCCCTCTTGCAGTTGAGGCACCAGCGATACTACCATACATTGGGCCATCGATGCCACCAGCCCCAGCAGTAGGCGATGCACGCCACTTGAGTGTGCTGCACGAGTTCGAGTGCCAGAGGCCACCCAGGTTCCGGGGAGAGATGGACCCGCAGGCAGCTGAGGATTGGCTGGAGGCTGTGGTGGGAGTCTTCAGGCTAGTGGGGACGCCAGCAGACTTCATGGTGATCTTTGCTGCCATCCTCCTTCAGGCAGCAGCAGGCAGGTGGTGGAGCCACTTGTTTCAGTTTTGCGACGGGATGACCTTCGCATGGGAAGACTTAGAGACCTTCTTCAGGATGGAGTTTGTGCCAGTAGCTCTACACCCCGAGCGTGTACAAGAGCTTCTGCCTTTGCCGCGTGTTTTTCGATCAGTAGCCGAGTCATCTGTGGGCAGTAGACAGATGATGCAGAGGTCCAGGAGGACCAGACTATCAGTTGGAAGATCTCGGGTTTTAGGACCGGTGGTGCGGGGCACCCGAGGTGGGGTCAGAGCCAGGCGTTCCAGAAACGGACAATGTTACTCCTGTGGCGGGAAGGGTCACGCGGCACGTGACTGTCCGACTCCTCGTACGATTGATCAGCGGGTGTTAGAGGAGCCACTGAGACAGAAGCAGCGGCGAGTGCTTGAGCAATATCCGAGTAGTGGACAAGGCAGTAGAGCTCCGAGAGCAGGTGGACAGGAGAGGAACTAGTGGATACGTCCCTTGTACTTCTAGTTCCATTTTGCTATTGTATTCGTGTCTTGTACTATGAGCTGCAATAATAAAAAGACACTTATCTTTGTTTTCTTTACTGTCCTTTTGTCTGATTGATACTGAGTGGTCCCGGTTAAACTGTTGACTTGACCCTCACTTTCGATTTTTCAACTGGAGGGGACCTAGTAACCTCACACTGATGCCGACAGTGTGACTCGACCCTTAGAGGCGAGAGTAACGGTTGGACCTCTTGGTAGCAGCATCGAGGCCTTACGACGTCATCTGTGCCATAAATTAACTAATCATGATGGAATTGACTGTATTAGGAAAGGAACGTGGTTCATCCAGGGGATGAGACCGGATTTCACTTTTCGGCAAAGGAGAAATCTTTGCAGCTAGCCTCTTTACAGATATCCTTTGTGGATAGAGATGGAGCAGCCTTCCTTCAGTCTCTCACAGTCACTCCTCCACTACTGCAGCAAGTCAGGTGAAGGCAGAGCATCAGGTACCAGCAGGCTTGGTACAGCCCTTGGAGGTTCCGGAGTGGAAGTGGGATGGTATATCTATGGACTTCGTGACTCTACTTCCACGCACTTCCAGAGGTCACGACTCCATCTGGGTAATTGTTGACCGACTCACCAAGTCGGCACACTTCTTACCCATCAGAGAGCAGGGCTCAGTAGAGAGCTTGGGACGTCTCTACGTTCAGGAGATTGTGCGGCTCCATGGTGTACCATCATCTTTCGTCTCCGATCGAGATGCCCGCTTTACTTCCCAGCTTTGGAAGGGGTTACAGGAAGCGTTCGGGACGCAGCTACGTCTGAGCACAACCTTTCACCCTCAGACGGATGGTCAGACGGAGAGGACCATTCAGACTCTCGAGGACATGCTCCGCACATGTGTCCTCGACTTTGGTCGTAGCTGGGAGGACCACCTACCCTTGGTGGAGTTTGCGTACAACAACAGCTACCACTCCACTATCGGGATGGCACCGTACGAGGAGTTGTACGGCCGACCTTGTAGATCTCCTTTATGCTGGACAGACCCTGGAGAGTCAGCACTCGTGGGACCGGAGATGGTCTTGGCCACGACAGAGAAGGTCCAGGTCATCCAGGAGCGGATGAGGACAGCTCAGAGCCGGCAGAAGTCATACGCTGACAGGAGGCGGAGGCCACTGGAGTTCGAGGATGGCGACCACGTCTTCTTACGGGTCTCACCTCGACGTGGTATTCAGAGATTTGGCCGAGGCGGCAAGTTATCTCCACGCTTCATCGGACCCTTCCATATCCTCAGCAGGATTGGTGAGGTGGCTTATCGCCTGGCTCTACCACCTCAGTTGCACCGGGTGCACGACGTCTTCCACGTGTCTCAGCTGAGGAGATACGTGCACGACCCGACGCACATCATTGACCATGGGGAGCTTGACGTTGACGATGGGGAGACTTTTACGGAGGTCCCGGTGGAGATAGAGGATCGTCAGGAGCGGGTCCTGCGTGGGCGATCGATTCCTCTTGTGCGCATCAGATGGAAGCACGGGAATCTCCAGGAGAGCACATGGGAGCGGGAGGCTCAGATGCGTGCTCAGCACCCTCATTTGTTTCCCTAGTTTTGATGTATCTTTATGGGGACGTAAATCCCTGAGGTGGGAGTAATGTAAAGACCCGTAAAATTCAAGGGAAATTTTTTCTTAATTTTCTTTGGAATTTTACAAGAGCGCGGTTTCAGACAGCACCTGATTCCGAGGCCCGGAGTGCCCGGAATCAATTTCCGAAGTTTGTCTCGGGTACGTTCAGTGAACGAACGAGCGGGAATTTCTAACTTTTGATCCGGTGCTCGGAATTGAAACTCGAGGGCACCGATGAACTCGCAGCGCCGATATTCGCTTAAAGAGACCTTTTCGGGAGTTGCGTTTGTTTCGGGTTGAGAGTTAGTTTTTGGGAGATTAGAATAAGTTAAATAAAAATATGTAAACACAATTTTTATTTAAACTTAATAGTTAACTTCACTCAAAGGAAGTTAGGTGTGGGACCCACACCCACTTAACCTCCCTTGAGAGGATTAAGTGTGGTGGGGCCCACACGAAACCTAACTTTACATCTTCCCTCAAACTCCCTTAACCCCTCTTTAATTAACATGACAATTTGTTAATTAATGTGGAGTTATCTCTTCTTTGAATTTCAAACTTTTGAAATTCTAGTGTGTTGTTGTGATAATAAAATAAGATAGAGTCTTATTTTATTTTGGGTTTAGTTTTGTCTCCTTGAGAGAGTTGGGAAGGTTCTTCTTGTTTCTTCATCTTCTTCAACCTCGATGAAGAACACGAAGAACGCCGTTCTTCAACGAATAACTTCATCGCCGAAGAACACGGTTTTTCCGCGACGCCATATCCGCGACGTGACGTTCTTCTTCTGCATCATCTCTTCCGCGACGGTTTTCCGCGACGAACGCCATCGACAACGACTCTTCCTCCGACGTCAAACAACGTGCGTCTATCGAGGTAGGGGTTCTTGTGTTCGTTGTTTTCTTTTTATTTGACTTTCCTCAAGACTTGACGAAGAACACTCAAGTTCCGACGAAGAACGCCGCTCCGCTCTTCTTCGTCTTCCGTATCAACGAGAGAGAACACCGCTTCTTCCTCGGACAACCTTCGTCAGCGTACAAGGTTTCGCCAACGACGTGCCTCTTCGGACGCACCTCTTCATCATCGAATTTGACGAACGACGACCGCGACGCCCGACCTCCGTGACGTCGTCTTCCGCGGAACGTAGACAAATTTTCGAACCTTATACCTAGGTAGGGGTTGTTGATTATTGTTAATTTATTTTATTCTTGATCGTGGATCTCGCATGTCTAACGTGAGGCTCTTTAATATTTAAATTTGTGTTTTTGTTTAACGTGAGGGGGCCGGACCGAATGAACACGGCCGAACCCCTCCATCGTTCTTGTTGAAATGCCTCGCGGGTGGAAACAAGGTGGCGTGGTGCCGTCGCACCACGCGGTTAATCATGAGTTTATTTTACGCAACGCCGTCGTGCGTGCACCATGGAAGAAACATCTTGAACGCGACGTCGTCGCGACGCGTTGAAAGAAATCAAGGCACGGCAGAGGGGCGCGGTGCCGTCGCACCACGCCGGACGACGAACACCGCGGCCGGTTCCGGGCCGCGGCGGAAGAGAAGACCGGCGGCCGGGCCGCCGGTGTCGGAAGCCGAAGAGGGGACCGGATTTTCCGGTCCCGTTGGAGAAAACCGGCCGGCCAGCTGGCCGGCCGGATGGCATTAAACCGGGGGAATTAATCCCCCGGCCAGCAATCAAAACCCCCCTCTTAATGAGGGGGGCAGTTTCCTTGAGGGGGGGCAGGAGGCCCCCCGTTTCCTACCAATCAAGCCCCCCACGTGGGGGGGCGGTTTTGCAAAAAGGGGCGCGACATATAGCCGCGCTGTCATCCCAATCAGCGGGGGCTTTGCCCCCCGCGTGCAGCCACCATGCGGCGCCAGGCCACTGCGGCCCCCGCGCCGCCGCGCCGCCGGCCGCCGGCCGGGCGAGCCGGGTCGGACCCGGTTCGGTTCGACCCGGTTCGGTTCGACCCGGTTCGGGCTGACCCAAGGGGGGGGGGGGGGGGGGGTCGGGCCGGGTCGGCCCGGACCCGGACCCCCCGTTTCGGATCAGATTCGGTCTTTTAGTCATAACTTGAGCCACAGACCTCCGATCGACGAACCGTCTGCGGCAACGCGATCCTTGGATCGAGACGGTCGTTTCGGTATATCGCACTCAAGGTTTTGGAATACTTTGAGTTCGGCCGGGTTGGTTCGTTCACGAAACCAACCGGGCCTTCGGAGCGGAAACGCTCATATCTTGAGCTACGGATGTCCGATTGACGTGCCGTCACTTGTGTTTTGTTCCTCTTAGTGAGACGGATCTTTTGGCATACTCCGCCCGAGGTTTGGACGCAGGTGGAGTACGGTCGGGTTGGTTTTGCCTTAAAAACCAACCGGGCCCCGGGGACGAAAATGCCAATAACTCTCAGACCGGGCGTCCGATCGACGCGCCGTCTGTTGCGTTGAGTTCCTGTTGTCGATACGGAACTTTTGGATACATCAACTCTAGTCTTTGTGACAGTTGATGTATCAGCCTCTCGGCTCGTGGAGCGGACCCTCCGAACGAGCTTGCTGTGTGCAGGAACCCTAGTGCTAGCTGCGACTGCTACTACTGCTACTACTGCTACTGTGACTACGACGACGACAGTATAGAGATCCTGTGTGGATTCGACGACGACGACTTCAGCACTCAGCGATCCTACGTGGATCAGTGCTACAGGTCCTGTGTGGGCCTGATCCTGTGTGGGTCCGATCCTGTGTGGGTCCGCGCTCAGCGGTTCTGTGTGAGCCAGCGCCTACAGGTCCTGTGTGGGCCCGATCCTGTGTGGGTCTTTGCGGGGGTTAGTTACCTATCGATCCTTCGTGGGTCCGACGACTTAGATGGATCAGAGATCATCTTTATCGTCCTTTGAAGAAGTATTCCTGTGTGAGCTGAATCTGTTGCTTTCCTGTGTGGATTGTGTTGTGCAATCCTGTGTGGATTACGTTTTGTTTTCCTGTGTGGAATACGTTTACTTTCCTGTGTGGACTGAGTTGTACTTGGGCTCAAAGGTTGGAGCGTATTTGAATTTGATGACTTAGGTATATGTATGGGCATATACCTAAGCAGTGTCGGTTGTTACTTCGTGATTGTAACTTTCTTCGTGGTTTATCCTTTGTGGATTTGAGAGACCTTCAGGGGTCTCAGGGTCCCTACTGAGTAGCTTATACTCACCCCTGAACGGGCTTTGCCCGCACTACGTTGTGTTGGTTGCAGACGACGGACAGCGTTGACCTTAGCTGAGGCTTGCAGAGCGGGACGGTACCCAGAGGTGGACCACTGGGCGGGACGTGCACGGAGCGGACGACGAGACCCGTGGAGCAGAGGAGCTATCTATACCCACCCTTCAGGTGGGATTTCCCAGTGGACAGGTCGGAGTAGCGGCTTTTACTTTTCAGTTGTTGTTTTCCCTTTCGAGTTGTACTTTACTTTCAGTTTGGGTTTGTATTCTGGCCCATTTACTTTTCCGCACTTTCAGTTGTACTCTGCTTTTGTTTAGTGTTTACTTTCCGCTTGCATACTCTGTGGTGTTTGTTTACTTTACAAAGGCAATGCCTTCCCTTTTTACCGGGATTTACGCCTTGGTGCTAGTCACCAGCCCCTGGCCTATGGAAGGCGGGCTTGGGGTAGTCACGGCATGGACCCCGAGGGCGGGTCGTGACAGGTAGGGCCTATATTGGATTACCCAAAATCTCACGAACCTTGCTGGGATACCATCTGACCTAGCACCCGACTTGATCTGCGACATGACCCAAAGGGCCTTCCCAATCCCCACGGGCTGGAAACAAGTGTCGGCCATCAAAATGAAACAAGAGGGAACGATTTGGACCAATAAAAAATAGGTTCAAATTATACAACATTGAAATGCAGCAGAGCTAACCACAACTGAATCTCAATAAATGAACAATCTGGTCCAATACAACAAAAACTGAATAAACCTAACACTAAAAGAACCATAAGCTACAACAAAATAAAACAACCAGCTAGTAACTTGATCTTCATTTGACCTACTGGTCACCTCCAACCACAGGAACACCCTGCTCCAAGAGATATATTGAACAAGAAAAACCTGATCAAAACCTGAACCTGCAAAGCATCTCAGGTCTACCGACACCGAGTGGTATAGGTAGGGTGTGAGCTAACGGCTCAGTAGGCATAACCACAGATTCCAAGTGTTTCCTTTCCCTAAAAAATAAATTAACAGTAGTTTGAAATAAAACTATAAAAATAGTTTTTTCACATTTTATTAATCAACCACAACTTTACCATTTAAATGGACAACACATGCCCCTATCCCCTTTTCAAGAAAACTATCATTTTATAACCAAAATCTAATCCAAACAATACTAGTAACAGTTTTCAATGGAAAAAATTTAAATGTATTAATATTTCAAAGAAATCCACATTAAAGAAAACAAACATACTTTTAAAATTACCTACCCAACCTACCATATGCTAATGGGAGGTGTAATATAATCATTGAGCACTAGTCACAAGAATTCCCCTAGGAACTAGCTAGCTGTGAGCCCCATGTACCTCGTATCACGGTGAAAAATAACCTTAACAATATCATTTCTCATGCATGATCCACTAGTAGGGAACATACCCATAACATAGTGGTTCCCAAAATCATCATCATAGTTTAGTTATTGATGTCATCGTCAAACATGCTATGTGAAACAGGGGCCAAACCCCACAGGATCACTAGCATACTAGTACAAGTTCGACCACCTAGATTCCCAGGCTTCCCATTTGGTGCTCAATTAAAATTCACAGATAACATGTTACCACATACACTATTTATCACCCACACTGAGCATCTCATTTCATAAGACACCATGTTCACATCACAAACCCACTCTTGATCAATTAAGCAAACCGAAACATTTACAAATCACTTCAAAATCCATGAGAAACACCACATCTTCAAAAATTTGCTAAACAAGTCTTTACACATTTTAGAAAAAACATGAAACACTAAAAACATTCCCAACGGCCATCACATCACTTAATAATTCAAACCATCTTTTAAACCACCTTAAGCTGACAACCGGGAATTTACACTTTCTGAATCACATTCTTTTCTAAAATCAACAAAAAAACATCACATTTAAAGGTACAATTCCAAACGGAACTTTATGTTAACACACCCAAATGCATTTTCCAAAACATTTCCAAATCATTTCCAAAACCATCCCCATGTGTGATATTCTAAACAACCGAACAAGACAAACATTTTTCAAAAAACACACACGAAAAGTAAAACGGGCATATCCCCTCAAGGGATTCCATTTTAAACAACATTTAAGAGACTAATATTTCAATGAACACCCAAAAACCACTTCCACAAAACCAATCATTTTCTTTAAAAACGCATAAAACCATCCAAATTATTCAATGAAAATAAAACAATCCCATGGTAACCATAAAACCCTTTTTACAACATTTTAAAACTTATAAGAAGATAAATCATTACCAAAACATACAACAAATCAAGACCACAAATAATAAACAATCATCCCACCATAATAAAGGATAAACATTTCATAAAAACCCTCAATTTAAATTTACTGAACAATGTTGATTTAAACAATAACCATAGGTGTAATAAACCTAGGTATTTCACACAAATCCTTCTGAAAACCTATTTTTAGTAAATTAGACCAACACGAAGACATCATTCGCATCATGCCATAGATATTTTAGAGGTGTGACAGAAATTTTAAAATTAAATTAAAACACACAAGTGCTTGTCGATTATTTCAAAAAGGAAAATGTTCGAAACTCCTACCTCAACCATGTGAGAATGGAACAAAACATCATGGGAGGAGAGATCTATGCCCCACTGACCATTCACACACCCTTTCATGATAAATTGCCACAAAATCTCTCCAAATTGAAGCAGGAAGGAGGAGGGGGCTCATCTGGCCAATGACCAATTGATAGGACTTCATTTTGGAGTTGGAATCACCCCAATCAGATCTCCACGTCAAATGTTATAAAACCCCCATGTGGCAGCACGGTTTTACTGCACGGTTAGTCAAACTGTGCGCAGTCCGTGCGATGGCTACTGGAAACTTAGGCAACCTCGCATGGTTAGGTTGCACGGTTTTTCCAGGCCATTCTCAAACCGTGCAACCCAAAAAATTGGCCAACCCCCCCCCCCCCCCCATTACAGCCCAAACACAAGGGAAGTCCACCCATTGATCCTTGAATGTTTTAAACACAACATGGAGACACTGTCGACAAAAAAAACTCTCTAGAATGAAACTTTCTCTCAATCCCATCAAGAATAACTTATCATAGGTATAAAAGGAAACCCAAAATCACAAAACCACAATGTCTTTTATTGGGTACTAAACCCAAACCACAACCAAAAGATCCATTATCGGGAAAATAATAAAATAAGTGAGTATCTGTGGTCAGGGTGTGACAATTCTCCCCACCACAGACACTTTCTTCCCCTAGAAAGTCACCCAGAAAAAATTCAACCAAAGCTCAATTCAATACCCGAAAAAAACCAAGGGGAAACCATGAACTCCGAAATGACTATTCACACCACAAGTCACACCTGACCGATCTTGTGGAAACCACCACGCATGGATGAGGATGAGGGGGGAACATGAGAGGGTTCTCCCCACCACAAGAAATCAACTAATATGAAAAACATTTAATCCCAAAACAACACCCTCACTACAACCAGGAATAAGGGATTTCAATATTTAAAATTTTCATACAACTCACATGGTTTGGTCGCACGGTTTACTAAACCGTGCACCAACCATGCATGAACTACTCGCTGGATAGGGCACCCCGCCCTGCTTGGCCATACAGTTTCAAAACCGTACACCAACCGTTCCAATTCCTCCACCCAAAAATGACACAAATACGCACAGTTATGAGACCTATAGCACAGTCGTGCTCTGGATGTGCAATTTTTTATGTTTTCCTGTCTAGGGATGCATGGTTTTAACTATCTGTGTGGTAATAGTGCTTCACTTGGAAATATTTCATGAAATATCCAAAAACCCAGAATACTCGAATGGGTTCAAACCTGAACATCCATTCAAAAGATGGACACTAACACCACTAAAACACGGACCCTGCCAAACAAACATAACACACAATAAACCAATTCTAAAAAACACAAGCATCTCCAATAGAGCACTGCCAAAAGTTAAAACTTCTGCTGACCTACATGAATGAAAGACAAACTTAAAGGAGAATGAAAATTTTCAAAATCCACATTTATATTGACTCAACTTTTTGGGTTACAAGATATCTAGTTCATCTAACCATTACCACAAATGGTTAACTTACAAAATCAAGGAAACAATAAAAAAGATATGTAAATCATTTCCACACCAACACAGAAAACAAATCTAGGCTGGGTTTCACACCCCCATGTCACTCCTGACTGTGCGCGAGTTTCACCCCAAGACCTGTGGTTGGGGCTCTGATGGCTGAAGCATCTCCTGCCTCACAGTCAGTAAACACATCCTCCAATGAAAATTTCATTTTTAGATAAAACCCCCCAATCTTCTTCAAATGACACCAATTCCCACACCAACAGCAAGTATTAAAAAGAATACGACAAGACTGCTTTGAGGGACCAAACTGGACACACTAGAAACATACTAGTGAACGGTCCAATGAACTAAACATCGATGATAGCAGATAACGTTTTTCAGAAATGGATTCCCCTATCACACCCTACTCACCAGATGGGGAACCTTCACAAGAACCAACAACCACTGGCTGACCCCAAAAACCAGCTCATCCTTAAATGCCTCATCCACCAACCACTTGAAACAGGTTTCACCAAATGAGATCACTTTATCTGTAATTTCATGATGAAGAACCCAAACAATGATAGGGTCCATCATATGATCCTCTGATGCTACTTCAAAAGAGAATGGAACTATCTCTCTGAAATTTTCAACATAAGAGTTTATGGATCGCAGGCCCTGTCAAACAACCTTCAACTCTTCCACATTCCTCTACTTCACCTCATCTGGTATGAACTATTTGATGAAAGTGGCCTTAAACACCTCCAACAACATCTCAACTTCAGTCGATGAGAGGGAGACCAACTACCACTAGAACAAGGCTGGACCCTCAAACAAACTTTGAACTTCACAGACTCTAACACCATCAGTAGTTTCCAATGAAATAAAGACACGTTTGACTTCCTCAAGCAACTCCATAGCCTAAAGATAACCATGATCACCACAGAAAATAGGAATAACTTGTGAAGGAAAAGGAATTGGGCATGACTCATTAGGAACCTTGGGGACCGTTCTGGGTGACATTTTCTGAACAACAAGAAAATCGGAGACCAAAACCAACATCAAACTGAGGCACAAACAAAGAGGAACACCTCAATCCAAAACCAACTGTCTCAAAATCCAAGTAAAGACAAACACCATAACAATATATTTTTCCAAAAACCATCATTTTCATTGGAAAATTCAAAACATCCTTCTTCCAAGGCTAATTCCCAAATACCAATAACCAATTATTCTGGAAAAAAAATTCCTGAAATCATTTTCTCATTCAAATCCACTTTAGGAAAACCATGCTAAGCCTTTAATTCCAAAACCCAACCATTGGTATCCCATGAACTGTAACAAGTGAATACATCCATTCCCATACTTACGTTCCAACACACATTTCTCTCACATACCCACACACAATTCAACATCCATAAGTAATTCTAAGGGACACATTCCATTAACATTATCAAACCCAAATCACCATCAATGTTTGAAAACCCACTTTCCCAATTTAAACCCATTTCATGGAAACACTTCCATTTTTAAATCTAATTTTATTTCAAAGTAAACTATAATTTTCCACATACAATTACACCAACTGAAACCAAAATGAAACCCAACCAAAAATGGACCACTAGAATGAGGAAATAGTAACTATGCATAGACTGAAAACATGGTGGTTAGCCAAGCCCCATGTAAGGAATAACACTAGGAGGGCCTTTAATCGGGCACTTGGACTTCACATGGGTCCCCATCCTAAGTAAGGCCACATCATAACCCAACTCACCTCATTTTTTCATCCTTCAATTCCAAAACAACACAATACAAAATACTCAATCCTGGACTACCCCTGGTGACTCGAGGTTTAGAATGAGTAAGGGTTTATGACACCCTTCCCACACCTACCTCCTGAGTCCCGACAACCATTGTCTCCATCTACCGGATACCCCAAATAACAATAACCTCCTCCGATACCATTTTATTCAAGAACCATGGAGGGATTACATCTGACCCGACACCCTACTTGATGCGCGACAAGACCCAAAGGGCGTTCCAGATCCCCACGGGCTAGCAACAAGTGTTTTCCATCAAAATGAAACAAGAGGGAAAAATTTGGACTAATAGAAAATATGATCAAATTATTCAACATTGAAAACGCAGCAGCGCTAACCACAACTAAATCTCAATAAATGAACAATCTGGTTCAATACAAACACAAATGAATAAAACTAACACTGAAAGAACAATAAGCTACAACAAAATAAAACAAACAGCTAGTAACATGATCGTCATGTGACCTACTTGTCACCTCCATTCACAAGACCACCATGATCTAAGAGATATCTCAAACATGAATAAACTGATCAAAACCTGAACCTACAAAGCATCTCGGGTCTACTGACACCGAGTGGTATAGGTAGGGTGTGAGCTAACTACTCATTAGGCAATCACCATAGATTCCAAGCCTTTCCATTCCCAAAACAATCCATTAACACTATTTTGAAATAAAATTATAAAAATAGTTTTTTTCAAAAAAAATTTAACAACCACAACTTTACAATTTAAAATGAAAACACACGTACCCATCACTTTTTCAAGAAAACAATCATTTTATAACAAAAACCCAATACAAAAAATACTAGTAACAATTTTCAATGGAACAAATTTAAATGTATAACTATTTCCCAGAACTCGAAATTAAAGACAAAGAACTTACATTTAATATTACCAACCCAACCTACCATATTCCAATGGGAGGTGCAATATTATCACGTGCCACTAGTCACTGGAATGCCCCTAGGCACTAGCTAGCTGTGAGACCCACGTACCTCGTATCTCGGTGAAAAGTAGTCATAACAATATCCTTTCTCGTTTATGATCTAGTAGTACGGAATGTACCCATTACCAAGTGGTCCCCAACATCATCTTCATATTATATTTGGTGTTGTCAACATCAAAATTACTATGTGAAACAGGGGCCAGACCCCATAGGATCACTAGCATACTAGTACAAGTTCGCCAGTCTAGATACCCAGGCTTCCTATTTCGTGCTCAATCAACATTCACACATCACATAGTACCACATACAACATTTATCAACCCCAATAATAATCTCATTTCATAAGCCACAACTTTCACATCACAAAGCCACTCTTGAGAAATTAAGAAAACCGAAACATTTACAAATCACCTCAAAAACAATGAGGAACACCACCTCTTCAAAAATTTTCAAAACAAGCCTTTACACCTTTTAGGAAAAACATGAAACACTAAAAACATTCCAAATGGGCCATCACATAACTTAATAATTCAAACCATCTTTTAAAACACCTTAAGTTGCCAACTGGGCATTCACATTTTCCGAATCACATTCTTTTCTAAAATCAACATAAAACATCACCTTTAAAGGTACAATTCCTAATAGGCCTTTATGTTAACACACCAAAATTATTTTACCAAAACATTTCCGAATCTTTTTTGAAACCATCTTCAAGTTTGAAATTCCAAACAACCCCTCAAGCCAAACATTTTCCAAAACACACACACCAAAATCCAAATGGGCATATCCCCCCAGGGGATTCCATTTTAAACAACATTTAAGAAACTAATATTTCAAGGAACACCCAAAAACCACTTCCACAAAACCAATAATTATCTTTAAAATCACATCAAACCATCCACATTATTCAAAGAACATAAAAAATCTCATTGTAACAATAAAAACCTTTTTAAATCATTTTAACACTTTTAGAAAGATAAATCATTACCAAACCATACACACCAAATCATGACCACAAATAATAAACAACCATACCACCATAGTCAAGGCTAAATATTTCATAAAACCCCCCAATTTAACATCAACGAACAATAATGGTTTAAACAATAACCCTAGGTGCAATAAAACTAGGTATTTCACAGAAATCCCTTTAAAAACCTATTTTTAGTAAATTATACAAACACAAAGACATCATTCGCATCAAGACATAGATATATTAGAGGCGAGAAAGGCATTTAAAAATAAATGAAAAAACACAAGTGCTTGTGGAGTGTTTCGAAAAGGAAAATGTTTGAAACACCTACCTCAACCATGTGTGAATGGAACGAAACTTCAAGGGAGGATAGATCTAAGCCTCACTCACAATTTGAAAACCCTTTCTTGATAAATTGACACAAAATCTCCCCAAATAGAAGTAGGAATGATGGGGAGACTCCTCTACTCGATGACCAATAGATAGGTCTTCAGTTTAGAGTTAGAGTCACCCAAATCGGAGATCCACATCAAATGTTATAAAACTCACATTTGGCTGCACGGTTTTGCTGCTTGGTTTGTCAAACTGTGCGTAGAACATGCGATGACCACTGGAAACTTCAGCAACCTCGCATGGTTAAGGTGTACGGTTTTTCTAGGCCATGCTCAAACTGTGCAACCCCAAAAATTGGCCAAAACCCCCAAATTATATCCCAAACACTAGCGATGTCCACCCATTGATCCATGAATGTTTTAAACAAAATATAGGGACTCCGACGATGACAAAAAACTATCCAACATGAAACTTTATCTCAATCCCAACAAGAATAACTAATCATAGGTATAAAAGGAAACCCAAAACCACAAAAACACAAGGACTTTTGTTGGGAACTCAACCCAAACCTCAACCAAAAGATCCAATATCATGAAAAGAATAAATTAAGGGAGTATCTGTGGTCGGGGTGTGACAAAAAAAGATTTGGAATATTGAGTATTTGAGTGGAGTTAGTATCTTTTTAGAATGAGAGGGGAGGGGTACCCTTGGAATCACCTAAAATATAAAATTTATATAAATTAAATTTCAGCTACAATGGTATCAAAATCATTTATTATTAATATACAATTATTTTGAGTCGAAATATTATTATAAAAAAATTAGGACATGTTTTTGAATTTTTTTAATCCTTATATTTTTTGATTAACATTTAACTCTTACAATTTTATCATATAATTTACAATTTTAGGGCTAAAATAATTTCCAAATATTGTGAAAAATCCAATGTATGATTCATTAATTTAATTTTCGGAAATATACTATCCTTTTGATAGAATCATTGATTTCTACTAATTTGGAAACATTTAATTAAATATTTTATATTTTGAAACATGAACAATGTCAATTTTGAAACAATTTATTTGATTAATGTTTTGAAATTTCATAAAAAATAGAATCCTTAAAAAATAAATAAATTCTCTTTATTCTAACATTTCATCTTCATCATTAAAATTATTATATGGCTTGAAATGTTTCAAATTATAATTATTATATTATTATTAATTTCATTTATTTTACCCTTCTTTTAATAATTTTATAATTTCATCATCATAGTGTATTAGTTAAATATTAATTATTTATTTCCTAAAAATAATAAATAAACTACAATGATGTAGGTGATATTTTTTTATTTCTAAATAATATTTATTGGTTAATCTATCAGTCATATAACCCGATATTGAAATTGTTTTAGTATGAAGATACATGTTTATGACATATTTTCTCTCACATTAAATTAAATGTTATCAATGTCATAATCTCATGCCAGTGGATTTAAAAGGCCAAATATTCTTCCCCAAGGTTGTATAGGTAGTCCATAATTAATTTAATATGATTAGTAAAAGTTTTAGTGTAGGATTATATTATATTAATACTATTTTTAACATTACTTACATTATTTTTCCTTTAACCATGATAAATATATTTCTAAAGTTACTATTTCACAATAATTATTTCAATTTTATTAGACCATATTTTTTATAATGAATAAAGGCATTTATGTTATTTTTTTATAATTCAATAAAAAAATAGGAAATATTAAATTTTATAATTATTGTCGTGGTTGGAATGAAAAAAAACATTGTTTTAAAAAGTAAACATCATCAATCGATTAACATGTGTTTATAATGAAATTTCAATGTGAAACTACAAACAATGATAAAAATTGAATTAAATAAAAATAAAAATCATGTTTTCTTAATATATTTTCAAAATGATTATCTAAAAATACAATAAAATTAAAAAAATGGTAGTTTTGAATTAAAATTTAGTATTTTCACTATTCACTAAAATATGAATTTTATCAAAAAATACCCAAATTTCATCCAAATTAAATTTTTATGTTCCAATTCCCAACAAAAAGATTATTTTTAAAAATAAAAATTATATTAAAAAAGGGTTATACATAAAATTGTGGTAAAACTACCTTTTAAAAATATTAGAGTATTTTATGAATAAAATTGGATTTATTCTCATTTTAAGAATTTAGAATTTTTTTATGAATGTAAAAATACTTGAATAGGATATTTAAACATAAAATACTTATTTTTTTCATGTCCACCCATACAACAGAATGAAATTAAGTACCATTTCAAAGAATAATATATATAATACACTATTTTTTCTATAACTTACTCCTGTGGGCAACATCAGATTTCAGAGAAACCAATTGTGGCCTCTCAGGTACACAATCAGTCAATGAATACCCTATAATGTATAACTAATATCTTATTTATAAATATTAATAGATTTATAAGTATTATTTTGTAATTACCTGAGATATTACATTCTTCCCCGAATTTCGAAATTTCATCTTTAAAATTTTAAAATTGGGCTCGTTAGCTTCATTTATATCGAACATCAGAAAAATAGTCAATAAAAATTCAATTTAAAAGTAATAAAACATAGTAAAAAAGTACACATGTGGTAACATTACTGAAGACATGACTATGGAGGAAAACAACACTCACATAGACTAATAGAGAGTGAGGAGAAATTGATCATGAAAACATAACCATTACCACACCATAAATTTCTGATGGGTACAAGTTTATTGATAAATGTAATCATATAAAATTTTTTCTTAAAGATTCATTTATATAGTTGCCGAATTGTACTTAAATTTTGACTAATATTATAAGGAAAAATACTTGAACAATTTGTATTTCATACTTTAATAAATTTCCACCACAAACTCATCTTTTATCCAAATGATGAGTATTCATGTTGACTTTTTCAATCCTGAAGCTCTAGAATCTATTTTTACAAAATCAAATACTCCACGGAATATTAAAACTAATTTTTTCATATCTATAGTCATTATCGAAACCCAATTTTATTAGTATAGGATAAGTTAATTTTTCATATGAATAAACCATACTATGAATAAAAATTACTTTTAATCTCCAAAATTCTATAGTAATAACCAATGTTCAGCACATACCAGTAAAAAAATAACTATCCATTATATTCCTCAAAATAATCCAACCTAATATTAAAACAAAAAATTTATATGTATTTGATCACCTAGTCTTTCGGGGGGAAATTTTATCATTTATCTCTAAACAATATCAACCACTCTTATTGTCTCATACCACAACGTTATTAATCTAATAACACATTCTTAAATATATGTTAATCATTTCCTTAAATGAGCCAAATCCTCATAATTCGACAATAAATTCAGAGATTCATTCAAAATAAAATACAAACAATAGTCTTGAAATAAAATTCCATAGTATTCAGTTTATCGTAATAATATAATGTATTCAAAATAGTAAATGAATCTTAAAATAACATTTATCACTTTAACAAATTAATGCATACATATAATAGGAAATCTTCATCCTATGAATCCAATCATCAAAATAGAATTAATAATTTTTAATATTTCATTATCCTATAGTCTACCTTAACCCTTGAATTTTTTATATGCGGACTTTATAATAATTCAGTGTACTTTCTGATCCATTAAGCATTAATTTCTATATTATTCCTTAATAATTATTTCATAAAAACAATAACACAAATCATATCCAAATAATCAATAATTTCAAAACATTTGTCAAGAAATAATCCATACCATTCAAAGGTCATTTTTACCTTCATTATCATCAATTGGAATGGATTTAGGTATTTCTTATTATATATTTTTACAGTCCTACAGATCCCATTCACAAAACGTCGTTGTATGAAATTTATTTTCATAATTACCATAGTCCAAATATATCAAAAATTCAATGGATATCATGGAAATAACTATTTTCCCTTTCCATGAATCAAATGAATGCTTCATTGTTCCATAGAATATTATTTCATTATGACCTCCATTGTAAAATTAATAACATATTCATGTCCCATTAAAAATATTTCCTTGGAGTTTCATTCCAAATTATTTACATATAAGTCATTTAATATACATTCCATTAGAATATTTACATAAACATCCATAGGATTGCGTTTCTCTCATAAATGATCCAGTAGAAAAATCCCCAATATTGAAGTGGTTAATCATGAATCAAGATACCTGGTTTAGAATAAAAAAAATGTTCCCCTAAAAAATCCCATTTATTTTGGTGGATTTTTCATATATACACCACATTTTCTTTAACATACATGGTTTCCTTGGTGCCTATTAGATCTAAAACCATACTAAAACCAAAAAAGTTAGTATGGTTATAGAAATAAAATCTTCATATACCAAAATCAAATGAAGATAAACACCATGATATCCTTATTCATGTTATCTACATCTCATTAAATTTATCTAAAATAACCATTCATATTTCTATTATTTTAACCATTGTGGTTATATATATCTTATAACATATGCTTAGATATCACCCTAACCTCTAATGTTATCTAAAACATCCACTGATACCACCTATAAATGTCTGGCCTTAAACGTAACTTAATATTGAGTTAAATTGGGAATTGATATTGATTATCTTTTATGTATTAGTGTTTTAGAGTAATAAGAACTAATTTATACTTTAAAACATATGTATTACAAAGTATACATGTATACTCAGTTTCCATTTTTTCCATAAAATAAAAACGATTAAAAAATAATCATTGTTTCGTTTAATGATTATACATTATAAGTATTCCTTGATCCGACCCTTGACTCTATACTACATTAAATCATATGAAATACATTTCGAACATGGAACAAGGATAAAAATATCAATAAGGGATAAAATATATGGAAAACTATTGTTCTTGTGAAAATATGTATAAAATGAAGACTTTATCATAATGAAATACGTTTAGCCCTTAAGATGTATCAAATACACATCACTGAATATAAGATCATACTTAAAATTTCATAATCAAAATATTACATTGAAACATATATAAATTAATATATAATATATAATGGTATCTTTGGACATAATAATACCTTAATGGAATAATTATATGATTGACATCACAAATATCACTAAATGGAATAACCATACGAACGACTTTCATAATATATGCATTGGAGGTTATAACACAACCAACGATCCCCGAATTCTCATTGAACCAATCCTATTTGTCTTTTCACATAACCACCTATCATTGAATTATTATGTAACCTGCGATCAAATGTCCATGACCGATTATATAATCATAACACATAAATGATATCAATTATCAACATTTTACTCTTAATATTTCAATTGCATTCACAAGAAATAATTTCACAATATTGAAATAGCGAATACAATATCAAAAACATATTCAAAACCAAATCTCCCAAAAATTTAATAAGGGAGCTCTTATACATTTAATAAAACAATGAGGCATATAGAGGAAGCAGGACATCAAATAACAGTTATGGAAGAAGAGAAGTCATTTCCACTGCATACGTTAAAAAACATTCCATTAATTATCTTTTAAATCACTTCATAGATGAAAATTACTTTTAAAAATATTTTAATGACATTAAATTCCAAAAGAGATTAATTATATACCGTTTAAAAGAAGGTGGTGTATAATATCAAAATATTCCTCAATGAAAGGATATTGAGACGATGTCCCTAACCATGAGTCTGAATCATAACGTACATACAAAATATTCCAAAATAAAAAACATAGGTTATTTTATACTATCATGAGAATGTTTTTCCATTTTTTATTTCTTTTATAAAATTAATTACCATGTTATAAAAACTACATAATTTTTTGTTTTCATATCGGTTATTTTTTCTATATTTGGTACTTCAGATGAAATTTAATATGGTATGATGTCACAAGTCCATGTTGTAATAATCCATTCATCTCCATAATAATATTCATGAAAATATTATCATTTTTATTCATATATTATTATATGAAATCAAACCATGATTTGCATTTATGAAAACTGAACAACGTTATAATCATGGGGACGGTAAGTCGTACATATGCATGAGTTACATCTTCATTTCTCATTGATCATTATGGAATTTAGGTAAATATTTTTTTATCATGAAATAGGGATAAAATCATCATTAATATCATAATATAATTTAAATATATTTATATATATATATATCATACTAGTGATATAAATTATAAAAATGAATCACATCACTTCATGGAGGTGATAATTAATATGTACGAATGGACGATGTTATCAATTTATGCGCATGGAAGTAAGAAAATAAATGATACATTATTATATAATAATAATTAATATTTCATGAATATAAAATATAATCATTATTACATTATTATAACCATTCATGAGAGACAGTAATGGAAATCAAAATAGTTTGGTTCATAGAAGTGATAGTTCGCATGTTTGAAAAAAACAGAATTCTATTTCAGTTTAATGAAAGTGATATTTATTTATATTAAAGTATAAAAATAATAACATATTATTATATTTAGGAAATATGGGGTAATATACCATCATGATTGGAGGAAATTTAATTTATGTGGAAGAGGAAACAAAATAGAACCACTTAAAAAACATTATATTTTTTACTTCATATGATCACCATTCATAACAACTTAACACCTCTATGGAATGTGTTCTTCCTAAAACATTTCCTAGGAATGGGAATAGGTATTTGAGGAATAGTTTTTTGTAAAATCAGGTTCTATCCCAAATGCATCCTAAGTGTGAATATTAGAGATGAGTGGGTACCATTAAAAGGAGAGGGGAGGGCACACTTGGAAACTCTTAAAATATTAAAGAACTCTAAATGAAATTTCATCTCAAAATGATGCCAAAATCATTACATTCAATGGTAATATTATTTTTATTCAATTCACCATCATCCAATAAAATTTTTACATGTTTTAGTATCTTTTTAATCCATATAATTTTTAATCCCTTTTAACTATAACAATTTTATTAACTAATTTAAATTATAGGGCTAAAATAATTACCAAAACATTCCAAAAGTCCAATGAAAAATTTGTTAATGTAATTTGAGATATATAATTATAATTTAGAAGAAATTTTTATTTTTTTGCAATTAAATATCATTTAATTAAAAATTTATTATATAAAAATATGAATTATGTCATTTTTGACACCATTCATGAGATGAAAATTAAAAATAGAATAACAATTTGATTACATAATAAATATAAATAAAATAAATCTTAAAATTTCTTAGTATTCTATAAATTCGTTTATGGAATAAAATATTTCAATTTATATTTATGATAATATTATTAATTTCATTTTTGGGATTCTTCATTTAATAAATGTATTATTGTAAATCAATGTGTCAAAGTTAAATTTTATAATTTAATTCCTAAATATTATAAATAAATAAGAATGATGTAGGAAATATTTTTCTCTATGTAATTACAATTTATAGTAAAAGATATCACTTATGTGACCCATAATAAATTTTTTTAGTAACAAGACATGTCTTTATGACATATTTGGCATTACATTAATTTAAATGTTACAAATGTCATAATCACACCCATGTGGATTATAATTTCCATATTTCTATCCCAAGGGTTGTCTTGGTTGGCTATAACTCAAAAAATATGATTACGAAATGTTTTATGCTAATTTTATATTTTTATAATATTATTATTACTGTTATTTACCAGATTTACCATTTAACCTTGGTAAATAAAAATTTAAACTTATTAATCACCAAAACGTATTTTGATTCTATTAAACCAAATTTATCATACTTATTAAAACCATATATATTATTTTTTGAATATCAATTACCAAATATGGAAATATTAAATTTTAATATTAGTCCCTTGGTCAGAATGAGAAAACATGTATTAAAAATGTAAAAAGCATCAAAAGACTGATAAGTGTTTATATCAAATTTCAACGTTAACTGACATCCAATTAAAAGAATACATTTGTAACTCCCCTAACCCAGTTATACAGAGTCAGTTCATTATTACATAACATTGTCTTGATCACAAAAGACCCTGTCTCGAACGACTAATTAGTTTAGTAGCCTTGGAGACACTAGATACATTCATAAGTCTTACATAACATCGTAAAGTAAAAAAATACAACAACATAGTCTCCATAATCCACAGTCACATCCCTTATGACTACCCCTTTAGGCTAGTCAGAAAATACTTCTTCACATCCTGGGAAAAATAAAACATAGAAAGGGGTGAGATCAGTTGCTCAGTAAGGATAACAATATAGAGGAAACTTTCATAAATCATCATAAACATTTAAGGCAACGTATAACTAAAACAAAATCCTTTTAAACATGAACTTCAGTATAATATGGGGAAAATAAAATGAAATAATTACATTTACTTATTCACATGTATATTCTACTAGTCGAATAATCACATTCAATATCAACAACCACTTTCATAATGATTGAATGCATAATGCCAGACTATCAGAACCACGTAGTCAAGGCCTTTTCCAATACTACAAATAATATTTTGTCAAGGGCTTGTGCCAAGAAACCACTTTGTCTCATGAGATCTACCAATACATCAAGGAGATATAGCGGGATCCACCCATGACTTACTAAGTTCAATGAATTCCTCATATAAATAGGTTTAAACATAACATAATCATTCGTATTAAATCTAGCATATGAAATGTCAATACTTTCTCCATAAACCATGAATGGTATAAAATTAACACATCCACAATAAAAAATATCACAAAACCTTCAATACAATGTGGATGTTTTTTATCATAATAAATCAACTTCAAATAAGATTAAAATCCATCAAAGGATGTTGACATAGATGATATCAAAACAATTTGAGAGAAAAATCTCTTTTTTTAAATCATTTAAAAGTCACATAATTATAAAAGAAAAAATTTACATTTAAAATATTCATATAAGATTGTAGGGGAGGAATTGACGATTTTATAATGGTGGAAAATTTCCCCACCCACAATATAAGTTAAAATAGATATTCTTACCTTAATTCCGTTGAAAATGTTAAAAAAGACCTTTTTTGGAAAAAGACAGAATGATTCCTTTATAAAAATCATTTAAAAATTAAAACAAATGTATAAATTAAATTAACCCATATTCTATAAAATATTAATAATGTTTTGGAATACATTTTTATGAAACATGGATGTGGATGATAAAGTGTCCCAATAGATAATTATGTATAAACAATCTCGGATAATAAAGAGATTGTGAAATTAACCATTACGATGTACTTTTCCTTGATTGATTGTAGGTTAAAATACTATATAATGGTGAAATAATTGTTATTAATTTTACAAGAATCATATACATTAATATGTTATCATATATGATCTTTTAAAATTGTTTTATTTATAATATCTTAGTATTATCGTCGTTTCAGATGTTAACGGATTCGTTCTCCTTTATATTATTTGTTATGTGGGTCATATTTTTATGGATGGTATGTATCTTATTCATATCCAGAATTATATCAATTCATTACACAATATTTTTAATCTTCAAATGAAAATTAGTCTTGAATGGATATGATGGGGAATTAATCTCATCTGGTTCGTGGAGACGGTAATCCGTACGTATGCACAAGCGACAATATCATTAATATGATATTAAAATAATATATAACCGGATGTTGTATCATATATACAGAATCATTATCATGTTATATTTATTATTTACATTAATTACACATCATTATTATACCCATCCAAATAATAATGTATTGAATAACAATTACACCATGACGTGGAGACGGTAATCCGTACGTACACACGTATGGTGACATGTCATTCAAAGGATGTATAGAATAATGAATATGGCTATAAAAAATTTATAATAACATCACAGTATATAGAATATACTGGATTTATTATATTATAGTGGAAATAACAAAGATAGAAGAAGTGGAAGAAGAAAAGTACTTGAAAGAGGGTGGTGCAATTATTACCTCTTCTTCGGGTTCTTCCATTTGATTTGCTCAATAGGGCTCCTTAAGTTGTCTTTATGACTAAATCAAGGCCTATAAGATGAAGGGAGTACAATTGAGAGGGTATTTGGGCTGAGGTTGGACTATCCAAATGGCTTTGATGGTGTGAATTAGATAGAATAGGGAGTGCCATTTCATAAGAGGGATGAGGGGAACCTAAGGAAAAGCTAGAAATATTGTTTTATAATAAATTAATTTTTGGTTTCTGATGGCTCCAACATGAATTACATAAATTATATGGTTGGTATGGGTCGTAAAAACACTCATCCATTAGGATTTAGAGTGGTTTGGGTCACTATATTAACTTTATATTTTAGATTAAACTCTTAGTTAAATAGTTTGACATTTACCAGGTCTCTTTGTATTTTTATATTATATGGTTTATAAACATATTATATATTTATAAGAAAACTCCAAGTGGTTCATTAATGATACGAATATCATTATATAAGTCTTTTGGCCGAAACATAGACTTTTATGAATAGAATATCAATTAATAATATGATATTTGTTTTAAAAACTCTTTTATGTCAATTTTGACACTATTGGGTATTTTGTTTTTTCTAAATTTATAAAAAAATATTACTTCGAAATAAATTCATATAACCAACCCCAATATGTCATATTAACCTAGAAAATTAGTGGAATCCATAAAAAGACTCAAATTACATTGTTTTGGAATTTATGATACCAATTATTTTAATATTTCATTAATTTGGTGATTACTACATCACCATTGTGTCATAAAAAATTAAATTATTTATTGTCTAAAAATTATAAATAAAATGCCAATATTTATGAAATATTGTTATCTTTCTACTGAATGTTTATAATCGAATATATGTTATGTATAACCCTATATTATAAAATGTTTTAGTTATTAGACTTTGATTTTAACTCTATTAACTCTTATTTGAATTGAATAAAAATAAATGTCCTAATCTAATTTAACTGGTCAAAGGAGGTTCATATTTTATTCCTAAGTTTGTTTTTGGTGTAATTATACTTATCCAATAGAATTAGGACCTGTGTTAGGGTAATAATAATATCATTTTTACCCTTAATTACCCTATTTACTTTTAACCATGGTAAATAAATGTAAAAAGATACTATTAAACAAAAACTAATTTTCAATTATTGAACCACATTATAATCCATGATATTAACCATGTCTCTGAGATTTTCAAAATTCCACTCACAGAAGTGGTAACATTATGTTTTTTTTTGTGAATTTGAAAATTCTCCTAGGAGCTGGGTAAAAGACGGTGAAAACATCTATAAAATTTTTATATATAAAATTTTATTATAAATTGACTCCAATGAATTACATTGAACTTATATAGGTATTATGTATCTATTTTTATCTAAAATAATGTTAAATAAAATAATCATTATTTAAATAAAAATTTGGTTTTAAACTACTACTTAATGTTTTTTCACAATTCATCAAAAATCAAATGGTTTCAAAAAAATACCAAAAATTTCCCCTAAGCTGATTTTGATATTACGATTCCAAAAATAAAGTCCATTTTTAAAGATAAAATTTATAAAATTTTAGTAAATGGGTATTACTATTCATAACGTCTAGTTTGATTGGTTGTGGTGTGTGTTAGAACTCGAAGGTGTGTATGACACATGATAATGTTTTATTCAAAGAGAAGCGTACCGTGTAAGATTGGGGTGTTACATTCTACACCCTCCTTCAAATAATATTGGCCTTGAAATTTATAGAATATTACAGAATAAAAATACTCGGGTGGTTCTTCATCATAAGTACCTTAGGTTCTCATGTTGTCTCCTTAATCTTATGGTTTCTCCATATAACATTTACCAGACGAGTCATCCGGTTTCTCAGCACATGTTCCCTTGTATCAAGAATCCTGACAGGCTCTTCGCAATAAGATAGATTGGGTTCCAGTTCTAATTTATCATAGGTGAGTTCATGCATTGGTTTAGGCATGTATTTTCTCAATAGTGATACGTGGAACACATCGTGAACTTTGGGTTGATTTTTCGGCCTTGCCAAACGATAAGCTACAACCCCAATTTGTTCTAAAATTTCGAAAGGTCGTATATACCTAGGACTCAATTTACCTTTCTTACATAAATGTATAACTACCTTCCATGGATATTGCTTCAAGAAAACATGATCTCCTGCCTGAAATTCCAAATCCTTCCTCCAGTTATTGGCATAGCTCTTTTGACTACTTTGAGTAGATTTGATGTGGTTTTGGATTATGTTCACCTTTTGCATCGTTCCCCCCACCAGTTCTGGGCCTACGAGATTTCTTTCACCAACATCATCCCAACAGGTTAGTGTGCAACATCTCTTTCTGTATAATGCTTCTTATGGTCCCATATGAATACTTAAATGGAAGATATTGTTATATGAAAATTCTACCAGAGGTAAATATTGATCCCACATACCATGAAAGTAAAGTGAGCAAGATCTCAACATGTATTCTACATTTTGAATAGTCCATTCTTATTTTTGATCAGTTTGGGGGGTGGTAGGAAGTGCTCAAACGAAGCTCAGTATCCAGGGCATTCTGAAGGATTTTCCAAAACCATGAAAAAAAACGTGGATCACGATCGGAGACAATCGATAGGGGTAATCCATGAAGTCTCACTACTTCATTAATATATAGTCTAGATATACGTTCAGGTGTTAAATCTTCTCTTATAGCATGAAAATGTACTGACATGGTGAGACGATAAAAATGACCCATATTTCATCGTTCCTTCTAGGTGTATTTGGTAGTCCCATGACAAAGTCCATCGTGATATTATCCCGTTTCCTCTCAGGCATGGGAAGAGGTTGCATGACCCCTCCAGGCTGTTGCCTTCCCTCTTTCACCTGTTGACAAACAATAAATCTTAACACAAAATCAACAATCTCCATCTTCATCTTGTACCACCAAAAATGTTCATTCAAATATCTATACATCTTGGTGCTCCCAGGGTGTATAGATAAATTATAACTATGATCATCATTCAACAATTCCCTTTTTAGATCAGGTATATTAGGAACACAAAGCCTCTTTCCAAATTTCAAAAATTCAATCTTCATACAAAAAGTCACTCAATATCCCATCATTCACAGCTTTAATCTTCTTTTGAAACTCTTCATCATCGGCCTGTGAACTCTTTATCCTTTCTAGTAAAGAGGTTTTGGAAACCATTTGAAAAATTATTAATGTTTCACCTTCCATGGTGATTCCCATATCCATCTTTACATGATCCATGAAAATAGGACCCCTTTCAACTCTTATCTTGTTCAAAACTCCATGGTCCTTTCTAATCAAAGCACCTGCCACCTTATTTTCCTTCCCTGGGTGGTATTTTGTCGTGGAATCGTAATCCTTGAGTAGTTGAAGCCATCTTTTTTGCTTCATGTTGAGTTCATTCTGTGAGAAAATATACTTCAAACTCTTTTGATCAGTATAAATCTCACATTTTTTACCATAGAGATAGTGTCTCCAAATCTTCAATGTAAATATTACAGATGCTAACTCAAGATCATGAGTAGGACAGTTTTGCTCAAGAATATTCATCTGTTGTGTTGCATATGAAATAACCCTATCATTCTTCACAAGGACACAATCGATTCCTTTCTTCAATGCATCACTATAAATAACGAACCCAACAATCCCCAATGGCAGAGTCAATATATGAGAATTGAATAATATTCTCTTCAGTTCTTCGAAACATTGTTCATAATGTTTTTTCTAAAAAAATCTAACCCCTTTACATGTGAGCTTCGTTAATGGGTTAGCCAGTCAGGAAAAATTCAGGACGAAACGTCGATAATAACCAACTATACCAATAAAACTGCGTACCTCAGTTATACTTTTCAGTGCTGACCATTCATGGAATACCTTGGTATTTGAAGGATCAATGGAAATTCCATCATTGGAGACAATATGACCATGAAAAGAAATATCCTAAAGCCATAAATCACATTTTGTTAAAATCCCATATAATTCATATCTTCTCAGAGTCTTCAGGATAATGTGAAAATGATTTTCATAATTTTATTATATTTTGGAGTATACCATGATATAATCAATAAATACCACTACAAATTCATCAAGATATTCCTTGAAAACAATGTTCATTAGATCAATGAAAACATAGGGTGTATTAGTCATCCCATGAAGGCGTTACTGTAAACTCGTATTGCCTGTACCTGGATAGAAATGTTGTCTTTAGAATGTATTCCTTCTTCACACACAACTGATGGTATCCAGATGGAAGGTCAGTCATCGAAAAGTATTGAGATCCATGCAGTTGGTAAAATAAGTCATCAATGCGAGGTATGGGATACTTGTTCTTTATTGTTATAGAATTGATCTCACTATAGTCAATGCCCAACCTCATAGATCCATATTTCTTCGTAACAAAAAGAACATGGGCTCCCCATGGAGAAATACTAGTGCAATTAAATATCTTTTCACTCAATTCCTCTAGTTTTTTCTTTAGTTCCACTAATTACACAGTTTCCATTCTATAAGGGGTCTTCGATATGTGCCTTGGTGCAGGAAACGAATCAATGGAAATCTCAATTTATCGTTCTGGAGGATAGTCAGGTAAATCATCGGGAATCACATCAACATATTCTTTCACAATAGGTAAATCCTTTATATGAACATTCCTTTCCTCACCCATTGTTATTTAATTCTCTTCCTCCCCAAAAACTAAATTTATTGAAGCTACTGGGGTGGATCTAAATATGAATTTGGTGGTCCAATTTTTCTCTAAAGATAAGTTGTTCTTTATCATCGTCATAAAAAATAGTGACCTCATTCTACTTACAATAAATTTATGAATCGTGGACCATAAGACAATCCATACGAAGGATTATATCAATTTCAATCATGGTTATGATGAATTGATTAGCAGATAAAGAACATTTATATTCTCTAATTGGGATTGATTCACAAAAAAATTGTTTCAATGATACTTCCTTTAAGAGTTTTAACTAACAACTCCCTAGTTATATCAAATTCGAAATATCTAATTTTCTTCGAAAAATGGGAAAATATGAAACAATGTGATGATACAGAATCAAAGAAACCATTAGATAACCTTGAGGAAACATTAAATTACATGCCACCACGTATTTCAGTGCTTCTACCTCAGTAGTAGTGATAGAATAAGTTTGGCCTTGATCCCTTGGCCTTTTTTGAGGTATTTTCCCCTGCCACTTACAACATTCATTTACATAATTTCCCGTCTCCATGAAATTGTATCATTGAACATCGACAGCTTCTTTATTCCCCTTGCAATCACAAGTTTGGTGGACATTTTCACCACACTTGTAACAGACTCCAGTTCCCTTCAAGCAGGTACCAGGGTGTTTCTTCCCACATTTACTTCAGGATAGATATTCAACTTTTTCCTCCATCCCCTTATTTACATTTGCTAAGTGATCAATATATCTCTTCTTCTATTTCTTTTCTTTAAAGTCATATGACTTAGAGAATTCTTTTTCTATCATGATATCACATGAGACAATATCTTCATACGACGAGAAGGATTTTGACACTAATGCTTGATGTAAAATTGGTTTTAAACCATCAATAAAACAATCAAACTTACTTATTGGGTTACATATATAATCTGCATCATGAATTTCTAACATTGTAAAGTTAGACTCATACTTTTCACCATTCTCATCCTCCTTTTGCCTCAGACTCAGAAATTATCCTTCCATATCCACTCAATACTCATGAGGAAAGTATTTTTCCAAGAAAATCTCTTTAAACTCTCTCTATTCCATATTTTATACTTCATCATCTTTCTTCATGTTTTGAACCAATGACCACCATTGATCAACATCTCCAGTGAGGCGGTAAACTACGATGAAAACTTTTTCCCTTTCGCTACTCCCCAAGGCGTGGAATATATTATCTAAAGAGTTTATCCTTTCCCCAGCTACTAGTATATTTTTACCCTCATTGAATGTTGGTGGTTGTTACCTCAGGAAGTGATCTAACATTTATCCTCCATGATGTGGTTCAGGGTGCTCTATATGGGTAAGGTTATTATTCATAACCTGAGTGAGTTGTCCCAGTATGGTGATTAGCTGATTAGAACCAGTTGCATCACCCACTCCACAATAATTATATTGAGCATGAGACAAATCCCTACATGGAGTTCATTCGTTGATACAGTTTCCATTCCTTCCACTAGGAACCATTTCTATACAATGTCGTAAACTAGATTAGTTTATGAATCTCAATATATAAATCCAAACTTCTAAAACTATTAACATAAATTGAAAAGTTTATGGATAAATCCATAATCATAAAAATGTTTTCTGTGAGGAATTATATACTTAGAAACCATTCATAATGGTTTGTAATGAAAATAAGAATTATCCTAAACATATACCCCGGGAGTGTTGTAACCAAGAGTGCAACAAGGCCCGCTGTCGTCCTCCTGTTCCCGTTCAAGTCTAGATCAAAGCGGTATTTTCGGGTTTTACCCCTAGGTACATATGTACCAGATCCGCCTCTACCTTCCCATATCCAGATAGGGATGTATTTCTCGGAAAACTCAAAAAATCTCTACAATAAAAAAATTCTAGGAAGTTCTTATATATTATTTTTAAAAGTCCATCTTAGGTCTAAGTGCTCTAATCATATTTTATCTAAATCTAGCTTCCAAGGATTGTACTAAACATCCTCTAATTCCAACTATAAACCCCGACCCAATTTACCCAGAGTTGGTGCATTATTATATAACATTGTAATGATCACAAACTATCAAGTCTCTAAAGACTGATTGGTTTAGTAGCCTTGGAGACACTAGATATATTCATAAGCCTTACATTAAATCATAAAGTGAAAGACTATGGAAACATAGTCTCCATAGTCCACACACATATCCCCTCAGACTATCCCAGCATGTCAGTCAAAAAATTCTTTTTCACATCTAGGGAAAAATAAAACATAGATAGGGGTGTGATCATATGATTAGTAACGATAACAATATAGCGTAAAATTTCATAAATTAGTATAAACATTTAAGGAAATGTATAACTAAAACAAAATCCTTTTAAACATGAACATCGGCATAATATGGAAAAAATAAAATAAAATAATTCCATTTACTAATTCACATGGATATTCTACTAGTCGAGTAATCACATGAAATATCAATAACCATTTTCATAATTATGGAATTCATAATGCCAGATTATCATAACCACATTATAATGGCCTTGTGCCAAGACTACAAATAAGTTTTTTTCAAGGCCTTGTGCCAAGACCCTAGTTTGTCTCATGAGATCTATTGATGCATCGAGAAGCTATAGCGATCTCCACCCATAACTTACTAAGTCCAAGTCAATTCTCATATGAATAGGTTTAAAAATAACATAATCATTCATATTAAAACTAGCATACGAAATGTTAATACCTTCTCCATAAACCATGAATTGTATAATAATAACACATCCATAGTCAAAAATATCACAAAACCATCAATATAATGTTGATGTTGGGTATCATAATAAATCCACTTCAAATAAGATTAAAATCTATCAAGGGATGTTGACATAGGCGAAACCAAAACTATTTGAGGGAAATATCTCTTTTTTTAAATCATTTAAAAGTCACATTATTATAGAAGAAAAAATTTATTTTAAAAATATACTTATATTCTTTTAAGGGAAGATTCAGAGATTTTATAATGCTAGAAAATATCTTCACCCACCATATAAGTAAAAAAAGACATTGTTTCCTTAATTCTGACGAAAAGGATAAAAAGGACCTTTCTTGGGAAATTACAGAATGATTACTTTATAAACATCTTATAAAATGTTAAAAAAAAGGTATAAATTACTTTAAACCATAGTCTATAACATAGTATGGTTGTTTTGAAATACATTTTTAAGAAACATGGATGTGGATTATAAAGTGGTCCAAGTAGATAAATATGTATAAACAATCTCGGATATTAAATAGATTGTCAAATTAACCCTTACCTTGTACTTTTACATGGTTGAGGGTAGGTTAAAATCTTTTATAATTGTGAAATAATTTTTATTAAATTATTAAATAATCATATACATTAATATGATATCATATATTATCTTTTAACATTGTTTTGTTAATAATATCTTAGTATTATCGTCGTTTCTGGTGTTAATGGATTCATTTTCCTTTATAGTCTTTGTTATGTGAGTCATATTTGTTATGTATGAGATGTATCTTATTCATATATAGAATTATATCATGTCATTAAAAATTATTTTTAATCATCAAATAAAAATTAATCTTGAATGTATACGATGGGAAATGAATCTCATCGCGTTCGTGGAGATGGTAATACGTACGTACGCACGAGTGATAATATCATTCTTTTGATACTAAAATAGTATATAATTGGATGTTATATAATATATAAATAATATTTATCATGTTATATTTATTATTTTCATGAATTACATATCATTATTATACCCATCCAAATAATAATTTTTTGAATAACAATTACACCACGACGTGGAGACGACAATCTGTACATACGCACGTATGGTGACATGTCATTCAAAGGATGGATAGAATAATGAATATAGATGTACCATATTTATAATAAAATCAATGTATATATAAGATACTGGAGTTATTATTTTATAATGTAAATAACAAAGAAAGAAGAAGTGGAAGAATAAAAGAACTTGAAAGTGGGTGGTGAAATTATTGCCTCTTCTTTAGGTTCTTCCTTTTGATTTGATCAAAAATGATATTTAAGATTGAATTATGACGAAATTATGGATTCTATAATGAAGGGAGGATAGTTTATAGGGTATTTGGGCAGAGGTTGGCTGATCCAAAAGGATATGAAGTTTTTAATTAAGGAGAAGGGGGAGTTCCCTTTTATAAGAGGGGTGAGGGGCACCTTATGAAAAGATAGAAATATTATTTTATAATAAAATTATATTAGGATTATAATGGCTCCAAAATGGATTATTTAAATTCTAAGGTGGGGATGGGTCTAAAAACACTCAACCAATAGGTTTTAGACAGGTTTGGGTAACTATATTAACATTATTTCTTAGATTTAACTCTTGGTTAAATAGTTTTACATTTACCATGTCTCTTTGTATTTTTATATTATATGGTTAATAAACATACTATATACATACAACAGAACCCCAAGAAGTTCATTAATGATACAAATATCATTATATAATTCTTTTGGCCTAACCATAGATTTTTAATAATAGAATATAAATTAATAATATAATATTTGTTTTAAAAACTCTTTAATGTCAATTTTGACACTATTTGGTACTTTGTTTTTTCTAAATTCATAACTGCATTATTGCATCGAAAAAATTCATCTAACCAACTCTAATATGTCATATTAACCTATAAAATTAGTGTAATCCATAAAAACTCTCAAATAACATTTATTTGGATATTTATCATATCAATTATTTTAATATTTCATTAATTAGGTACTTACTAAATCACCATTGTGTCAAAATAATATTAAATTATTTAATGTCTAAAAATTAGAAATAAAATACCATTATGTAGGAATTATTTTTACCTTTATAATGAAAATTTATAATAGAATTTATCTTATGTATAACCCTATATTAAAAATCATTTAGTTATTAGACATTGACTTTAACTCTTTTAACTCTTCTTTGAATTAAATAATAATAAATGTTCTAATCTAATCCAAATGGACAAAAGTGGTTCATATTTTATTAAAAAGGTTTTTTTGGTGTAATTATCATTAGAAAATAGAATTAGGACATGTGTTATGGTAATAATAATATCATTTTCACTTTAATTACCATATTTACTTTTAACCGAGAAAATAAAAGTAAAAATGTTACTATTCACCAAAAGTTATTTTTATCTTATAGAACCAAATCTTAATCATTGATATTAAAATTTTCTCTTGGATTTTCTAAATTCCACTCACAAAAGCTGTAAAAGTATGTTTTATGTTATTTTCCAAATTCTCCTTAGAGGTGGGAAAAGACGGTGAAAAATTCAATAAAATTTTTATATATATAAATTTATTATAAGTTGACTCCGATGAATTAAATTGAACTTATATAGGTATTATGTATCTATTTTGACCTCAAATAAATTTAAATAAATTATAAATTACAAAAATCAAAATTCAGTTTTTAACTATAATTCAGTGTTTTCTAACTATTCATCAAAAATTTACAGTTTTCAAAAAAATACCAATAATTCACCCTAAGATATTTTTGATATTAAAAATCCAAAAATTAAGTCCATTTTTAATGATAAAATTTATAAAATTTCAAAAGTGGGTATTACTATTCATAACTGCTAGGTTGATTGGATGTGGTGTGTGTTAGAACTCGAAGTTGCGTACAACACACACTACTGTATTATTCAAAGAGAAGCGTACTGTGGATACTTGTGGTGTTACAATATTAAATGATTAATAATTTATAAATATGTTTTCAAAAAAATTATAGTTATAATATAAAAACACAAATCACTTGTATGAAAATACATTTTCAAATTAAAATTTTATAATGATCATTATTCACAATAATGTGAATTTATCAAAAAAATACCAAATCATCCACCAAATAAATTTTTATTTCCCTCTTCCCAACATAATGTTTATTTTTTCATATAGAACATATAAAAGTAAAACAATGGATTAATATTTTTTCTCTATAAAAAAAGGTAATACTACCTTAAAAAAATATTAGTGTATTTTGTGAAAAAAATTGGATTTGTTCTCATCTTACACCTATTATATTTATTTTTTGAAGGTAAACATATTTATTAAACATGTTTAAAAGTAATATAATTATTTTCATTCATTCCTCAAAAAACAAAAACTTTAAGTTAAATACAAATTAAAACAATAATATTAATAAAGTATTATTTTTTTGGTATAACATAGTTTGTTTGCAATGTAAGATTTTGGAGAAACCCATTGTTTCCTGTCAGGTAATCTCTTGAAAAAAGAGCCCCCATAAACATAAAATTACTATCACATTAAAAAATATTATTAGATATATAGAATTATTAATCTATAATTACCTGGGATGATACATATAGTGTGATATCCTGAGGCGTAGTGAGCCCTGAAACTATGTCTTAAATATTAAATATATTAAAATAATGAAAGAAATATTTTAAGGAAAAAGTCGAATTAGTCCCGTAAAAGTCTCACAATTTATAATGTAAGAAAATTGTGGAGTTCAGAACATGTAAATTATTTAATAAACTATATAGTCATTATCAGCGTTAGATGTTTTGGTAAAGTGATATTGCGGGTAGAAATAATAATATAAATTAATAATATTTATTTATTTATTAATTTATTCTTACCAATTTACCTAGAAGAAAATTTTTAAACATTACTATGAATAAATCCCAAGGGCTATCCTCATTCATTATGGTTTTTGGGATCCTTTTTTGGAGAACTATTGAGGATCATTGGAAAATGACATCTAATTATGATCATATCAAGGATCATTCCTGAATACAACTTTTGGATCTCATCTACTATAATAATGTGTTATCGTATTAATTTTGTGATATAAAAAAATTGTTGGAGGTCATTTTTTTAAATTTATCCTTATTTCTTATCCAATTTAAAACCCATTTAAATACTCTAACTTATTGATTCACGGATCGATCATTTGGCGGGTATGGATTTACATGCGTGATTTTTTGATAATTGTAATGTGTTTGTTCATTGATTATTTTACCTTTTCATTCTCCCTTTTCATGACAATAGATCGTGTCTCTAAATGAGCAATAGTGATGGTTCATTATATATGTTATGATTTTATAGTTTTCACTCCCCCTTCTTTGTATATTTTTCATTGAAAAATCCTTTTAGCCAATGATTCATTGATTATATGGTTAATGATCACTATGCATTCAATATTTTTTGTCGCAAGATCTATACCTTGGGTTTATGATGGACATTAATCATCATTTTTGGTGTATATGATTATGGTAGTGGATCCATGGATGGATCAATGGTTGTGTTCATGATTTGGTTTTACAACACCAGAAAAGATTCAAGAAGAGTATTTATCGAGGAGCCAATAAGGATGGAATCTGGTGAGAATGTTATTATGGGACATATTTGGACCAAATCTATGTTCCTTGGGGGTAATTTGATGTGGTGATGTTGAAATCGTACGGTGTGTGAGCCTTCTCTGGGTTCTATGAATTACCCAACTACATGGTGGTGTTGTCTAATTAATTCATGACATGTGGTTCCTCCTACATATTGTAAGTGATTCTATGATGAGATAAGTGTCACATGCCTTGTTACACATGTCACACAACATGTGATCATTAGTTGAATGGATGGGAATGTAATGGGGTACAAGGCCAAGAGAAACTTTTGTGTAACACGCCATGTTTTCCTAGCAACACTCCATGTAACACATGGAGGATGAATCATCATATACAGTTGATACCGACCATGGTGGCCATTTGGCCCCACATGAAATGTACTTTTGAAGTGCATTGGAAGTTCATAGTACATGGGAAAATCCGTATACACATACCCAACCACTTATAGGGTCCTAAAACAGTTTATAGGAGAATGGGTTGATTGACGTGAAGAGTATGAGCTTCCATGTACTCGTATCATTTGAATATGTTCCATTTTAAATTTTTATGACGGTTATTTTGTAGAATATAATTCTTATCATAGACTGTGGCCCCTCTATAGCTTCATGATGACCCATTTTGTGCCATAGAGCTCTAGAGTGAGTTTTGTTAATATGATACGAGAAATACCTAAACATAATAGAGAATTTATCCTTACAAGAGGCCTAGATTGATCCTCATGTAAGTTAGATTTTTTATTTAGGGATTGGGTAATTGGTTTTACCAATACTACATGGGCGACAATCCTCTGTATAGAGGGATGTCTCTAGTAGGGTCGGTTGTCCCCCTAGGGACCCCTAGGTATTGACCCCTATCATTGTATCATCACATGATATTTTATATGTGGAATTAGTCTGAGGGATTATGTATCTCAAATAAACACTCTCAGTTTCTTAATATCATTTCTCAGCTAGACCAGACAAGAATGGCCTCTTGGATATGTTTCATCGGGGCAAGTAATAATTTGGGAGCGATTCCATCAGAAAAAACATGACCTCTGGGAAAATAGGATTATTTCATTGGCTAAAAATTAAATATATATTATTTCCACATGTATTTATGGGAATGATTGATAAACCAAAAATTCAACCACAAATGCTTATGTATATAAAGAGATAAATGAACCATTAAAATCATTCCTGATTCTATTCGAAGAATTATCCCAAAATAAATTACATTGAATATAAATGTCCTTTTATTAGAATCATTCTTGAGGAGATCTTTGATCTAATATTCAAGCTTGACACATGTTTTCCTATACTCATCCATATATATATTCCTCTCATTTATCCCTAAAATAGTGATTAAATCATTCTTACTGATCTAATTAGACTTACCTTTATTAATTTTTTCTTTAATAAATATCTAATACATTTGGTCAACAACCTCAAAAGAGGCCATAATATCAATGGGATCATGAATAATTGCATCCCCTGAGTGATTTATTGGTTCCCATGTTTTCCCATTGTACCCAACATCTGTATCTACCTCAAAGTTTTGATCATAAAATCCAGAATAGTCCCCAAAATCCCCCACCAATGATTCATCATACCTCTGATTATGTACTACCAACACACCCCTTGTGATCTATTGGTCATTAGAATATCCACCATCAACTTCATTATCATTTGATTCGAAACAACCTATCTCCTTTAACCTATACTTCATTGTATTTAATGTCTCCATAGTCTTGGGAAGATAAGATTAATAACTTGACCATTGTTCTTCGTTCTCATTGACAAGAATGTTTCTATCACTGTACTGATTTCCATTATCCCATCCTATGACTAGGCCTATGAAGCCCTATATCATGGAATATTTCATCATTGTCTCCTAAAAACATTACCTAAACCTCCTTACTAGATTGAGCTTTATGTATACATTTCCCCTCACTGGGATTAACAACCAAACAAATTCAAGTTGTTTTTGAATTTTCTTCAGTAGGACTTCAAATCAATTTATAAGATTTAAACTAGTCAATTGGATTTCTGTAATAAGTCCCTTCACCACCAGACTACATTATATACTATTTAATAGGAATATTATATCCCAGAAAAACCATAATTTCTCCTCTATTTGACGATGGTGTCACTACTGTTAGAGAAATCATATTTCTAGCTTCAACAACAACTGCATAAGGGATGATATTCATAGTGGAGGAGTTGGGTTTCAGAACAGTTGATGTTATCACTTCCTTGGATCCCACATCCACAAAATGGATATTCTTAATAGTTTTGGGGATAGTCAATCATCCATCAAATGGTTGAAGATGTCTACCACCTCTGGTTCTACCTGACTAGGTCTGAAGTCAAACTAAGAGGTTTTTTCTATAATAAGATCATATGTTCCCTCCATTTCCATAACAGATTCAAAAAAATTATCATTGTATGGTTTCTTTGAGTTCTTGATATAGGTTCCCCAAGTGCCTCATTACCGACTTGATGTCATTTATAAGGGAGAAGACCAATGCATTAGAAAGAAATATAGTAATCAGCCCATGATTCCAATAACATAGGCTATTTTAAATGAAATTATTTCTCGATATAAATTCAAATAAACTCCACTAATAACATGTATTTATTGAAATCATCACATGATCAAGGAGAAATTAGATGAAAATATTATTTCATTCTTCTGTCAGAGCAACGGAACCATCCAACCATATTTACAAGCATCCAATTGATTGAATGGTTTTGGAAGGGAATAAGATGTTCTGAGAATCATAACCATAGATTTGTAATGGGAGTATCCTGATGAATATTAAATACATACAAACACATTAAAAATAAAGAAATTATTACCATTTTATGAGTGTACAGGGCTCAACCATGAAGGATCTATATCATACAAGGATGTAAATTAGATTAAAAATTGAAACTTGTTTGGAATACCCACAAACAGTAGTCCCTGAAACCCCATGAATTGTGTAATTTGTTTTCAATGGTCACATCCATAAGCCTATGCGACCAAAAATGTTCCACCAATGTATGATCATGGAGGGTTGAAGCCTCCAAGAATTCTGTGGAGGAATCTAAAAGCATAATAAATCCAATGAATTATCCCAGATCCTTCAGACACATTGAGATCAATGGGATTGGATGATGAGGATCTCAAATAAGAGAAGATGAATGTTTCCAATCCGTACAAGAGGATGTAGGAAAATCCTCCAACCCACTCAGGTTTTGGTGGTGGGGGGGGGGGACAGGGCATCAACAATCAGTCTTGATCATCACTAATGGGAAGGGATGGTCCGGGACACCGTTGGGGGGCATGCCATTGTCTTAGTGACACATGAAGAAGGATATCTATTGTTTGAGTGTCATCAGTGGTGATAGGGCTCAAATATTGTGTTCTCTTATATGATCCTTAAAATGAACCCTCATATCAGTTATATGGATGTCATTGTATGATACCTTTCCCAACTCATAGTAATTTTTTAGTATATGTGGGATAACGTTGTTCATTGTTATGTATCTTATCTTATTTGAAATATCTATAATTGATTATATGAATCGATTTTATTATTTATTCATGGTGATTTTAGGGGGTCATACTGGTTATTTTCATACTCATCCTTACAAAGTTTCTTCCCAAACATGTCATGTCTTATGCAGATGTTGAACCAATTTACATACTAAATTGAGGACTCGGAGAACATGGAGCATAGATTTGGATATCTAGTTTGTGGTGTATACTAGACTTACATTTGATAATAGTACTCACATTCATTGTAGGTCAATGATTATTCTCTGGTAGTGTGAGACATTATATTTGTTCCGTTTTTATATTCTTTCAAACACAATTTGTTGTACTATGATTTTTGTATTATATATGTATATACTGTAACACCCTAAGATTTTATGAAAAATATTCTTTTTAATTTTATTAATGTCTTGTGTTGTACACTACCCCAAAAGAAGCTTTCACAACATGCATCCCTGACTTTTTGTGGATTACACGCAATCACTACCTTCCTTGATAGCGTGTGTAGTACGCAATACCGAGTTTTACTAAACGAGATATTATTATAATATTATTATGAACTGGCCGTTATGAATAGTAATACCCACTTTTTGAAATTTTATAAATTTTATCTTTCAAAATGGACTTCATTTTTGGATTCAGAATATAGAAATTAGCTTAGGGTGAAATTTTGGTACTTTTCGGATAACTTTCATATTCTGATGAATAGTGAAAATTACTAAATTTTAATTAAAAACATATTTTTTAATAGAAATAATTAATAGAGATAAATTATTAATTTTAGTGGTTTTAAAGTATATTTAGAATATATTTTTACATTTTAATACAATGTTGGTCATTGGATGTAATTTCACATTTAAACCAGACGTAAACAAGTTTCAATCTTTTGATAGTTATTATCTCTTAAGAACACGCTATTTGTTTTGATGACGGGAATTAAATTTTAAATTATTTAATGCAACTAATATGTTTTGAATTTGGTAAAATAGAAATCATTTTTTAATTCATGATATCAAATATATCATAGGCCTACTTTTTGGTATTTTTTGGAAACTTTCATTTTTTGATGAATAGTGAAACCACTAAGTGGTAGTTAAAAAACTGAATTTTTCATAAAACATAATTTTACCGATTCTGTGAGTGGAATTTCGAAAATCCAAGAGACACGGTTAATATAAAGGACTATAATTTGGTTCAATGAGGTGAAAATAATTTTTGGTGAATAGTAACTTTTTACTTTTTTTACCACGGTTAAAAGTAAATAGAGTAATTAAAGGTAAAAATGATATTATTATTACCCTAACACATGTCATAATTCTATTGGATAAGTGTAATTCAGCCAAAAACTACATTAGGAATTAAATATGAACATTTAGGCCCACTTGGATTAGATTAGGACATTTATTATGAATTTATTTAAAAAATGGTTAAAATAGTTAAAATCAATGTTTAATAACTAAATCATTTTTAATATATGGTTATCCATAAGATAAATTAGTCTATAAATATTAATTAGAAAGATAAAAATATTTCTACATAATGGTTTTTTATTTGTAATTTTTAGACTTAAAATAATTTAATTTATTTATGACACAATGATGATACAATAATTATCTTATTAATGAAATATTGACATAATTGATGTTATAAATACACAAATAAATTTAATTTGAGACTTTTTATGAATTAAAATAATTTTCTATTTTAATATGACATGTTAGTATTGATTTAATAAACTTTTTTAGAACTAATCATTCTGTTATGATTTTCACAAAAATCAATTACCATAGAGTGTCAAAATTGACATAAAATAGTTTTTAAAATAAATATTATATTATTAATTGTTATTTTATTCCAAAACTTATAAGGATCGACCAAGATACATATATCATGATACGTGTATCATTAATGGACCACTTGGGGGTCTCTTGGATGTATATGGTAAGTTTATTAACTATATAATATAAAAATACAAAGTTACATGGTAAATGTCAATCTAATTATCTAAGAGTTAAAACTAAAGGTTAAGGTTAATATAATGACCTAAACTTGTCTAAATTCTATTGGATGAGATTATTTCGACCCATACCCACCTTATCTTTGAAATAAATCAATTTTGAGTTATTAAGAACCGAATATGACTTTATAATAAAACAATATTTTTTGTTTTTCCAAAGATGCCCCTCTCCTCCCTTATAAAAGGGCACCTCTTCCCTCTCTTCCTCACACCACTTTGAGCCTTAATGCTCGGCCAAACCCTGAAAATTTCTTTTCTCCACTTCCCTAGAAACATCCTAGAGGTCTTGGTCTTCTTCAAAGACTAATTTTAGTGCCGTAAGTGGAGGTCTCAAAGAGGCGCTTCAAAAAAGAGGTAATGTCTGTTACCGATTCTTTCAACTTTATTTCTTATTCCACTTCTTCATGTTAGGTTGTTTCATTATGAAGTAATAACATCAGTATCACTCATATACTTATATTTTATTATATGTATTAAACAACCCTATTTCACAATCTATCCATCCTACAGAAAACGAAATCATCGCGCGTGCGTACGTACGGAATACCGTGTCCACACCGTGGTGTAATCTATTTTCCACCACCATCTTACATGGATGGGTATAATGGTGTATATAATAACTATATATGATTATTGTAAAGTTATATTGATTCTGTAATGGTATACATACACTCCAATAAAATTCCACGATCATGGGAATGATATCATCGCTCGTGCGTACGTACGGAATACCGTCTCCACGACGCGATGAGATTCATTCTCAATGATTAACCATTCATAAATGATTATAAGGTATATATAAAAAGTAATCATGAAATATATTACATCATAATGATACTGGATAAATGTATATATATATTTATGTCATCCAATTAATTCCATTAATTTCAATGAGGAAACGAAAACTACGTTCATGCATACGTACGGCCTACCATCTCCATGAACAGTGTATTTATTTCCATTTATCGATCTATTATATATATTTATATTCTGAATATATATTATATACAAATAATGTTTTATATTCTTTAATTAGGTAATCATGATCTATGTAATCATATGAATAATTACAAGTCAAAATACAGACGACAAATGAAACGATTTTACCCAAAACGCTCTTTAACATGAAAGTTACAAAAGAACGGGTAATATAAAGTCATAAGTGAACCATATATGATATCATAACAATGAATATGATTCTGTAATAAGTCAATGAAATTATTTAAATCATTATACAGGAGGTCTGGATACGTATGAAGCATATCGGACCTATGGTAAGGGATAATTTTGCAAATCTCATTTTTATCCGAGATTGCTTATTCGTAAGTATTTACTGGGGTTATTTCTATCATCCATGTACATGTTTTATAAAATTGTTTTCATGTATGTTTAATGTCCTTTTTACCATTTTTTGACTTTTACTACATGGTATGTAAGGAATCTTTCATTTGTTTATGTTACGAGGTACTTTTTGACTTTTCTGCTAAAAGTATGAGAAAAATTCTTTTTTAACTTATATGGCATGAAAGGATTTTTACAGTTTTATAAAGCATTATTTTCATGAAGATTACTCCAAAAAATTTCATGAATATTTTCAAAAAAATAATTTTCTTCTAATATTGCATGACATTTTGTGAATAGAAAATGATTTCGAAGAACAAAGGATATTTTCCTCAATAATTAATTTAAAGTGTTTTATCAAAACCATTTTCCATCTAAGATGAAATTATTTCATATGTGTATGTTTCAAGTATAATGTCTCTATTAATTACATGGTTTCACGTTTATTATTATGAAATGATATCCATTTCTTTTATATGGATTATGTGATGATGGGATTTTGTTTACGAAACCCATTTTACTTGTTGAGTTATTATGAATGATGTATGTTTATTTTGTTGCACAAGTAAGAATGATTTCATTATGAGATGGGTGGGACCTATATCTCCCTCCAATGCATTGGGTAAAGATTTATATCTCATGAGATATACATGGATAGAACGGTAAGTTAATCTGGTTCAGTATTACAGGACTGGAACGAGGAGTGAACTCGATTTAGAAAGGGACTTTGTCCGCTAAGATGGTCTTGGCAGCAATGCCTTGGCTACTATGGAAATCAATACATGTTCTTAATGGATGCCAGAATTACATGTTTTATTACCATGCTATGTTATCATGAATTATGTTCCATTATAATCTATACCTTATGTACATCCATGATATAAGTCGTTGCCCGAGATTTTGATCTTTAAACATTATGTTCATGTTTTTAAGTTCAAATGTATATGGTATGTTTTATTTTATCCTTGATTACCCTTAATGAGCATTTGAGCTCACAATTTTTATGTTTTATTCCCCCCCAGGATTAAAAGAAAGGTTTTAGCTAAGGAAAGAAATATTGGAAGATCTTTATGGGAGATGTTGAAGATCTTTCACCACGATTAGAAGATATCGTTCCAAGTTTCCAAAGACAGTAAACTATTACGGTCCTTGTGTGTCTGTTTTGGTTATGTATTATGTATTCTGAAAAAGTATTGTAATATCTATGTACATAAAGGTTCAGGTCACTATAGTTGGTATCAGAGGAAAGGTTTAGTAAACCTTTTGAAACTAGGATGCGAGAACTTTAGTGAGATCCCTAGAGATATTTCGAAGGTATGTCTAGAGATGTCCTAAGGTTAAGTATAAGAATAGGTTATAGTCATAGAATTACGGTAACGATCTTAGAATTAAACCTAAGATGTTAGATATTAAAGGTACTTCCCTTTATTATGTTGTTTTCCCTGACATGATTTTTTCCTCTCACACTATTCTTTTTTGGGTTTAGACGATGGCTGGAACCTGAAGGAACCGTGTTGATCATTGCAATGGACAATGCAATGATTGTCCTCCTAAACAAACAAATGATATGGGAGATGGAGTGAAAAATATTATTTCTAGACTTACACAAGCTTTGAATCATTTTCGACTTCTAAATGAGGAGATAAGGGAACAATATTCTATTGAGTCCTTCATGAGGCAACGACCACCTTCTTTAAGTGGGTCTTCTGATCCACTTGTTACTGAATGATGGATCAATACCACTGAAAAGATATTTTCAGTTCTTCATTGTTCTGAACATGATAAAGTAATCATAGCAGTATATCATTTGGAAGGTGAAGCTTATCAATGGTGGAATCTTATCAAGAATACAAGGCCAAGAGATGAAATTGAGTCCATGGAATGGGACAAGTTCAATAACTTATTTTTCAATAAGTACTTCCCTCGCATTATTCGAACAATGATGGAGAAGGAGTTTCTTGAACTAAATCAAAAGGATGATGAATCTGTTGGTTTATACGAAGCGAATTATTAAAGGTTTACAAGGTATGAATCTGGCATTATCATCCAACCTGAACGTAATGTTGATCGATTCTTCAGTGGCTTAAAACCAAATCTTTGAAGGGAATTATCTATAAGAGACTTCAGTAGCTATGAAGAAATTGTTTGTAGTGCTATCATTGTAGAAATGGAAGTTGGTTTTACTTATACATCTAATAGTTTTGAAATGAAATGAAAGATGGAGTTCAAGGAGAAATCTCATATTAATGGTGAAAAGAAGATGAATGGTTCCTTATGCTCAAAGTGTGGAAAGAAGCATGGTGGTGATTATCTTAATGGGACTAGAAAATGTTTTAAGTGTGGAAAATAAGGTCATCGAGCAGCTGAGTGTCGAATTAATGGAAAAAGGGTTTCTAATGATGTGAATAAAGAAAATACTGCAGAGAACGCACCACCAACACTTCAATGCTTCAAGTACAAGGAAATGGGGAATTATGCTAATAAAATCCCTAATCCAAGGGATAGTGATGATCGACATGAGCGACCACTTAAGGCAACAGACAATGGGAAGTCACATGCGATCACTATTGGTGATGTTGAATATGACAATGATGTGGTGGAATGATTAAGTGTTTATGTAATGGGATTCCAAAATAATGTTGTATATAGTATCGTGGAATATTGGAATATTTATGTATTGGTCTATTGTGGTTTTCAATAATTTTATGGTACCGGTAACCAAGGAAAGTTATTGAGATATTTTTGGAAAAAAGATGATATGCATGTAATGAATGGATAATAGGAAAATGAAATGTTTGACAGTATTCATGAGCTCATGACTGATATAAGGAAATAGTTATATCATGGTTTGAGGTTTTGGTATGTGAAAAGAGTTAACTTTTGACAACACTCATGTTTTCACTAAGATTCAATGGGTATTCATTTTTCAAGAGAATACATGATTACTTCCTTCGAATGTTTTTCATGTGACCAACAAGACATATCTCATGATATATCGGGATCAACGATGGTATTAACATGCTTCTTATATGATCTCCTTTGTAATCTTTTTCACTATAATATGAGATTAGACATCATTATTTTGGATAAGCCTAATGATTGGAATGGATTATGTTGGACATAAGTTAGTATTGTTTAAGGATAGAAGTTTTTTCAATATTATTGATGGGATGTTATAGTAATGTAGTTTTAGAAAAAGGACAACTTGCAGGATGGGAGACAACCCATCGCGTCAGACAAGGCTGTAGGAATCGAACCCACAACCGAAGTGCGACTGGCCTTTATCGCCTACCACTGGCCTACAGGATATCTTTTTTTAGTAGAAACTAGTTTTATTATATTAAGCAATATTATATATTATGTACAAGTCCATTTTCGATTAATCTCACTCTAGATGGACTTATGTATTTTTTGATAACTTTTCTAACCTTTTGTTTGAGGCAGATGGAATGACCCATCATTCTATCACATGATCTGCTAACACAACACGAATTACAAACTCAACTTCATTTCATTAAGAGATGAAGTGGAAATTTTCCAAATAATGTCCAACGGTGAGACTGTACCAAAATCACGAAAGTATTTCTTCTAATTCCAATTTCATTAACTTTAGGGAAATGATCTTGAAAACAAAAAATGGTGTCCTAGTGCTCTTATATCTGATGAATCATATGGTACCTTATATCGTCACAAATTTATCGCTTTGTGATGGTTGGATTTTTCATAGCCATGTTCTGTACCACTCTACATCAGAACTTGATGGTTAGATTTATCTTCCATATCCATATTTTCACCTATGTTCTCCTACGTGGAAACCCCGTGATGAGTTAATTTGGGTAACCTTTATGTTTCATAATTATGTTTTTAAAGCCATGTTTTGGTATTCCTTTTTACGATTTGGGTTTCTATTGAAGAAACTTTCTAGTAGTAAACCATTTATATCCATGACGAATTTTGAGGGAGAAATTCATTTCAAGGGGGTAGAATGTAACACCCCGAGATTTTATGAAAAATATTCATTTTAATTTCATTAGTATCTTGTGTTGTCCGCTACACCAAAAGGATCATTCACAACAGGAATCCCAGACTTGCCTTGTATTACACGCAATCGCGACCTTCCTCGATAGCGTGTGTAGTACGCAATAACGAGTTTCACTAAACGAGATATTATTATAATATTATTATGAACTAGCAGTTATGAATAGTAATAGCCACTTTTGGAAATTTTAAAAATTTTATCATTCAAAATGGACCTCATTTTTGGATTCGGAATATCAAAATTATCTTAGGATAAAATTTTTGTACTTTTCAGATAACTTTCATATTCTAACGAATAGTGAAAAATACAAAATTTTAATTAAAAACAACTTTTTTAATCGAAATTATTTATAGTGATAAATTATTAATTTGAGTGGTTTTAAATTATATTTAGAATATATTTTTACAATTTAATACAATTTTGGTCATTTTATGTAATTTCACATTTAAACCAGATATAAACAAGTGTCAATCTTTTGATAGTTATTATTTCTTAAGAACACGCTATTTTTTTGAGGGCGGGAAATAATTTTTAAATTAATTAATGCAACTGATATATTTTTAATTTTTTAAAATAGGCATAATTTTTTAATTCATAATATCAAATATAGATTAGGCCTAATTTTTGGTATTTTTCTGGAAACTTTCATTTTTTGATGAAAAGTTAAACTACTAAGTGGTAGTTAAAAAAATGAATTTTTCATAAAAAATAATTTTACCACTTCTGTGAGTGGAATTTTGAAAATCCGAGAGACAGGGTTATTATCAAGGACTAAAATGTGGTTCAATGAAATGAAAATAATATTTGGTGAATAGTAACTTTTTTATTTTTTTACCACGGTTAAAAGTAAATAGGGTAATTAAGGGTAAAAATGATATAATTATTACCATAAAAAATGTCATAATTCTATTGGATAATTGTAATTCGTCCAAAAACAATCTTAGGAATAAAATATGTCCATTTATGCCCACTTTGATAAGATTAGGACATTTATTATTAATTTATTTAAAGAAGGGTTAAAATAGTTAAAATCAATTTTTAATAACTAAATAATTTTTAATATAGGGTTATATATAAGATAAATTCGACTATAAATATTCATTAAAAATATAAAAATATTTTCTACACAATGGTATTTTATTTGTAAATTTTATACTTAAAATAATTTAATTTATTTATGACACAATGATGATGCAATAATAATCTTATTAATGAAATATTGACATAATTGATGTTATAAATACCAAAATAAATGTAATTTGAGACTTTTTATGAATTAAAATAATTTTATATGTTAATATGACATGTTATTATTGATTTAATTAACTTTTTTAGATCTAATAAATCTTTTATGAGTTTCACAAAAATCAATTACCAAATAGTGTCAAAATTGACATAAAAATGTTTTTAAAACATACATTATATTATTAATCGTTATTATATTTAAAAAAATCTACGGTTCGGCCAAGATACTTATATCATGATAGGTGTATCATTAATGGACGACTTGGGGTCACTTGGATGTATATGGTATGTTTATTAACTATATAATATAAAAATACAAAGTGACATTGTAAATGTCAATCTAATTAACTAAGAGTTAAAACTAAAAGTTAAGGTTAATATAATGACCTAAACTTGTCTAAATTCTATTGGATGAGAGGCTTTCGACCCATCCCCACCTTCTCTTATAAATAAATCAATTTGGATCTATTAAAAAGCGAATATGACTTTATAATAAAATTATATTTTTGGTTATTCCAAAGGTGCCCCTCTCCTCCCTTATAAAAGGCACCTCCTCACTCTCTTCCTCACACCACTTTGAGACATAAATCTTGGACAAACCCAGCCAATTTCTCTTTTCCACTTCCATAGAAACATCCTAGAGGTCCTTGTCTTCTTCAAAGACCAATTTTAGTTCCCCAAGAGGAGTTCTCAAAGAGGCGCTCTAAAGAAGAGGTAATGTCCGTTACCGATTCATTCAACTTTATTTCTTCTTCCACTTATTCATCTTAGGATGTTTCATTATGAAGTAATAACATCAGTATCACTCATATACTGATCTGTTATTATAAGTTTGAAACAACCCTATTTCACCATCTATCCATCCTATGGAAAATGAAAACACCGCGCGTGCGTACGTACGGAATACAGTCTCCACGCCGTGGTGTAATCTATTTTCCACCACCACTATACTTGGATGGGTATAATGGTGTAAATAATAACAATATATGATTATTTTAAAGTGATATTGAGTCTATAATAGTATAGATACACTCCAATAAAATTCCACGATCATGGGAATGATATCATCGCTCGTGCGTACGTACGGAATACCGTCTCCACGATGCGATGAGATTCATTCTCAATGATTAACCATTCATAAATTATTATAAAGTATATATAATAAGTAATCATGAAATATATTACATAATAATGATACTGGATAAATGTATATATATATGTATGTCATCCAATTAATTCCATTCAATTCAATGAGGAAACGGAAACAACGTTCATGCGTACGTACGGCCTACCGTCTCCATGAACAATGTATTTATTTCCATTTATCGATCTATTATATATATTTAAATTCTGAATATATATTATATACAAATCATGTTTTATATTCTGGAATTAGGTAATCATGATCTAATTAATCATATTAATAATTACAAGTCAAAACACAGACGACAAATGAAACGATTTTACCCAAAACACTCTTTAACATGGAAGTTACAAAAGAACGGGTAATATAAAGTCATAAGTGAACCATATATGATATCATAACAATGATTATGATTCTTTAATAAGTCAATGGCATTATTTAAATCATTATAAATGAGGTTCGGATACGTACGAAGCATATCAGACCAATGTAAGGGATAATTTTGAAAATCTCATTTTTATCCAAGATTGCTTATTCGTAAGTATTTACTGGGGTTATTTCTATCATCCATGTCCATGTTTTATAAATTTTTTTCATGTATGTTTAAAGTCCTTTTTACCCATTTTGGACTTTTACTACATGGTATGTAAGGAATCATTGTTTTTTTTATGTTAAGAGGTAATTTTTGACTTTCTCGGCAAAAGTACGAGAAGAATGTTTTTTTAACATATATGGCATGAAAGGATTTTTACAGTTTTATAAAGACTTATTTTCATTAAGATTACTCCAAATGATTTCATGACTATTTTCAACAAAATTTGTTTCTTTTAAAATTTCATGACATTTTGTGAATAGAAAATGATTTTGAAGAAGAAAGGATATTTTCCTCAAGAATTCATTTCAAGTGTTTTATCAAAACCATTTTCCATCTAAGATGACATTATTTCATATGCGTATGTTTCAAGTATAATGTATATATGATTTACATGGTTTAACTTTTCTTGTTATGAAATGATATCCATTTATTTTATATGGATTATGTGATGATGAGATTATGTTTATGAATCCCATTTTATTCATTGGGTTATTATGAATGATGTATGTTTATTTTGTGGCATAAGTAAGAATCATTTCATTATGATATGGGAGAGACCCATACCTCCCTCCAATGCATTGAGGAAAGATTTATATCTCATTATATAGAAATGGATGGAATTGTAAGTTAATCCAGTTCAGTATTACATGACTGGAACGAGGAGTGAACTCGATTCCGAAAGGGAATTTGTCGAATAAGATGGTCTTGGTAGCAATGCCTTGGCTACTATGGAAATCATTACATGTGATTAATGGATTCCAAAATTATATGTTTTATTCCCATGCTATGTTATCATGATTTATATTCCATTATGATCTATGCCTTATGTACTTCCATGTTTTATGTCATTGGCCAATATTTTGATGTTTAAAAATTATGTTCTTGTTTTTAAGTTCAAATGTATATGGTATGTTTTATTTTATCCATGCTTTCACTTACTGAGAATTTGAGCACACACTTTTTATGTTTTATTTTCCCCCAGGATTAAAAGAAATGTTTTAGGTAAGGAAACAAAAATTGGAAGATCTTTATGGCAGATGTTGAAGATCTTTCACCATGATTAGAAGATTACGTTCAAAGTTTCCAAAGACACTAAAATATTACGGTCCTTGGGTGTATGTTTTTGTTATGTATTATGTATTCCTCAAAAGTATTGTAATATCTATGTACGTCAAGCTTCAGGTCTCTACATATAATTTTTTGCATTACTCATTTTATATTTATGAATTTCATGGTCTTGATGTTGAGTGGATTTTTACTATTGCATTAGGCTAATGCCTCCCATTTGTTTGATATGAATATTCAATGTCGGTCACCTCCCCTTGGCCAATTGTATGTGGGATATTGATAGATTTGGATCAAGAACCGTTATTTTATATTTTTAAACCGATGGTCAATCCACACAGTCCCATGGACATCATACATAATAGGATCACTCATCACACCCTCTCCTCAATAGGACTATTCAATTTGAATGATAAAAAAGGTTCATATTAGTTCTACATGTTTTATTCCTCATTCTAGTCCACCCCTTCCCCTAGATCGATGGATTAAAAAAAACTATACTCATTGAATAATGATACACTTATAGTCTTTACTCACCTCTCTAGAGTTATACATTCCATTTGAGGTCTTAATGGACTTTACCATGGCCAACAGTAGCCATGTTGATAACCTGGAATAAAATGCTTATTTCATATTCCTTGGGGATTATGACTACCAAAAAACATATTAATTTAATAAAAAATAATTAAATTAATAAAATTACCAATGAGAATCAACCATATTTTCATTCCCATGAAACCCCATAAAATATAAAAAATATATAAATCTATAGTGCATGTATGTGTGACAACCTACCTTTACCTATGATTTTAAACTCATAATAAACGCTCAGTTATAGCTGACAAGGCCAATTAAGACATGTCCCCAACCATGAAGTTATTTCTCTATGTCCTAATATTCAAAATCACACCAAAAATCTATAAATAATTATTTTTTTAAATTGGTTAATATTATTATAATTTAATTATAACTCAAATTAATGCTGAATAAATAATCGGGAATCCAACGATCATTAGTTCTTATAGAAATGTGGTGATAGTCACCCGTGATGCACCCTGAAACAAATATGACAAAAATACCCAAGCTACTTGACAAATTTCATCATTCGAATATTTAAATTCTAATTAAATAAAAATTTAATATCCCCAACACAATGTACCATTGATTATATAATGAGTGAAAACTCTCAGACATCACGCCTACACATACTTAGAAAAGGTTACATGAATGATCCAACATAGTTAGGTGGTTACGCCATTCCGTAGTGGATTACTAATCAAATATCTAAACTGGGAAATTAAAAATTAGAACGGGAGGAAGAAGACAATGAATTAATAATATCAATGTCTAAGAGGCTCTTGAAATCACATAATTGAATTTCCAGAAACACCCAAAAACAATGATGGATGAGAAACTATGGGAGAGAGAAGAGGGATGTATTCACATGGGGAGGAGTATAAAGAAAAATAGGAGGTCCCAATATATTATTAGGTAAAATAGTTAATCTTTCAACATTAATTAGCTTGGTTGTTTGTCTATACAATTTTCCAAACTGTGACCCAACAATACATGTGGCTCTGAAACCCTATTAAACACTCACAAATTTTCCCCTTGACATTACAAAGGTTACTCAAAACTAATATCAAACCCTAAATATAATTATGAAAATGAAAATTTATAGTAAAATAGACTCCATCATCTATCAGTCTCATGGTTTCCCCCGAAACAGTCCCCTTAAACCATGAAACAAGGCCAAAATCTTCTAAAACATCAAAACATACCTTAAAAATTGGAGACTCATTCATAAATATGAGTTACATTATCTGTTTCATTCCATGACATTGAACATCAAATTATGACACATTGACTCCACTAATTCCACTATGAATACTTGATCAAAATTTAGCAGATCCATTAAGTAAGAAATCAAATTCATTTGTAAATTTCTAACTCAAGAAGACACAAGATATTACAACACCGACCATAACACATTTATTAACAAAAAAGTGTTAGTGGATATCACACTAAAAATATTGACCTACGTCATTCTTTAATTCTACCCCAAATGACCACGTTTCACCCATGAAATCCCAAATAATTACTAAATCCACACATTTAACATATGATGTTATACTTCCAAACATGAGAAAACTCTCATTTCCAACATCGATAAACTAAGAAAAACCTAACCCATGACCATATATATGGTTATATTACCATTTATATATATTACTCATCAATCACAGTATGGTGCTCCCCACCTGTAGATATATTCCAAAACATCCACTCCCATGTTATTAGCAATTCTCCTTCCATAGAATATCTAGATAAGATATGATTGATGAATCACAACGATTCTCCCAACATGATTCCCAGGCACACACTAATAATAAATTATAATTATTTCTAAACACATATACCCATTCCCATTTCAATATTACATGTTAGAATATATTCACCTCCATAGTCCATCAATAACATGATCACATAAATCATCCACAAAGATCCTCCAACCAATGATTGAAATGCTCCTGTCATATTCAAAATTATGCATTTGATGAGGTTTATAAAACACTAAATATATTTTTACATTTGAATATGAATGTAAAAAATCCTTTATAATTACTTTATGAAAAAATTCTCACCTCCATCCATTGAAAAGTCACAAAATTACCCAAATATAATGACTTCATAATTAGAGGAATAATGTAATCCACGAATTGGGCTCACCAATGTCTATAACTGGAAATTGATAAAATACCATATTTGAAAAATCTGTTTTCGATTTCTATATATATTACACAACATTTGCACAAATAAAACTCCAATCCAATATTATGTGATCACTAGATAATCATCCCAATCTGAATGATCAGGCTTAGAATCATGCTAATAACATTATATAAATTGTATATATAATTCCTTAATATATCATATAATACTTATTTACAATAATTCATTTAAATTCAAATTATGAAATGACAATCTAATGGCTAGAATCACCCCAAAAACTATTCCCTTGTGAGGGTCACCTGCTCATGGAATACATACACCTCCCACATTAGGGGTATTCTTGATGTCACATTACCGAAACATGATTCATATCTCCATTTCCTAAACCTCATGTATCACAAGATTTATCCACCATCATGGACAAGCACCACTAATTTGTGAGCATCACCTCAATGGATTCAATTACCAAACACATTTTATTACTCATTCCATATTATTATATACTACAAAACCATAACAATTTATCTCCATGACAATGAAGGTCATGGTACAACTTGTGTTCTAATGTTCTACATCTCATTTGAGTCACGTTCAACAAAGGCCATGTTGACCATTCTTCACAACACATCAATATTGACATGTTAGGATGCCCCTTGGATATCATTTTTAAAATCTGTTTCTTTCTCTGTTCCCAGATCCATCAAATGAACTCCTACCTCATGGAATCAATCCAGTACTTCTACTAATCATCCTCATTCGAGAGTGTTTTAATTTCATCAATAAAATCAGGAACAACTCAAGCCTATTCCAAATAATTCGTGTCTATCTAATCTATCAGAATTCCACTAAAATCACATCCATTGGTCAATTGGTTTTTGTGCCAAAATATTTCTTCCCATAGAAACTATTCTCGATTCTAAATAATTGAATAGTGGTTCTTCAAAAACCATGGTCTTTATAATAATTATGTAATATAATCAATAAATACTCACATATACCAATCACATCATATTCTTATATAATAACTCAACACCTCTAATGGAACCCCAAAATAGAGGCTAACCCTTCTCACATGTTTCCCGAGATCAAACAAATTGTCAAAACATTAGGGTCTAATTTAGAACAAAGGACCCCTATATCCTATACCTTTTCTTACTATTCATGTATCACCTCTGGATCATATCCCATGGGGAAACCTACATGATCCCATCTGTACCCAAGACAAATAACATGAATAAATACACTCCTAGGGTCTCACACATGGTGACATCTCATATATACTACCACCCACCCAATGGAAAAATCTCCATGAGTATCCCCCAATAGGACTTCCCCTAGAGGATTATATATTAATGGTAAAAAATATCCATAACTAATGGAATCTCCCTAAATTATCATTAACATAATAAAATAAAACACACAATCCAATTAAGGAGAATGTTATTATATGATATACTGAAAATCAGAAATATTGGTTTTTAGTGTTTACTTTAAATAATTGAACTAGATTAACAATATCTAATAGCAGATTCATCGACAAGTTTCTAATGCCCAATTAACACACTGAGGGGATCACACCTCCTATGTTTAAGGACTACATCGTTATCTCCATCATCGAGCATCTCAATTTAGATCAACATGACAAACCACCAAAATAAAATCCAAATTCATTTGTGTAAATTGAGTAGATTGAAACCAAATATATATAAGGTAAAACATCATTTGAAAAAAATTTAACACAAGCAAATAATACTCAATCAAATGTAACATATCTCTATAGAAGTATTATATATCATGCCAATACTACATCTGGGATATAATTATTGAGACACATTTTCTCCAATAGTCCAATAGTCAATGTCAAATAATTTCTCCCTTACCACGTAGATAAAATATATTAATCCATTATAAATCATAAAATTTAAACAACATGTGTGTTTCTCAAAGATAAAATGAAACATGACTATTATATCAGAACCAATAATAGCAATTTCATCCCTAATAACCTAGAATATCTTCCAAAATAGGTTTTATCAACGAAAAATAATATATCTATTATTGGATAAGAAACATCCCAATGTATCTTATCTAAAAGATATTGAAATAGTAATAAAATATTAAAATAGGATCAGATACTACATTGTAATGCCACACCACATCTAGACACTAACTGGTTCGGGGACTACTGTTGACTTTATACCTTAGGAATACCTCCTCGAACAATAGTGGTTGCCTACTAGTTATGGGGGTTCTGAGGAGGTATTGTGTGGATTCTATACATCTTGTATCAATGTGCACAATATATAATAAATATCCAAACATCAAACACATCTTGGTACACAAAAAGAAATAAACTGAATGGTGATGGTAATAAATATAAAAATGAGGTATAATTAAAATTAATGCCTTAAAATCATAAAAACAAATTCCATATGTTAATTAATTTTTCACCCACTAGGCTAGAATATTATAAATACTAGTATAAAATATAGAAACTAGCCGAAAAAATGAATACACTAAGAAACAACTCATCCTGATTTAAAACCCCATCCAATACATCTCAATTGACTATAGTATACCAGGCCTTATCCCACGTATGTTCGAACATTATCCATTTGAGGACCACTTATGAACCTAAGTGAAATGGTTTCTATAAAATGGTGTGATTACATAACCGAGTAGGGAACCAAGATTTTGGTACCATAGTATCCGCCACATACCATGATATGCATATGTTACAAGCTCCCAATAAATAATATAACCTTGAGTAATCAAAATATTAACAACAATACATGATTTATCCCAATAAAAAAATATCATATTGAACATCCTTAAAGCATTCCAACCATAGTGTCGCAAACATAATATATGGGAGTTGTTCACACTTATCATAGTGCTACCTCCATGGAAGGGTGTGATGGTCATCACAAACCACTGCTATAGGGGTATACTAGATAATCCATGCTTTAGTAGATAGTAGGCTTATGATATATCATAGGATCTTAAACCCTACATATATCCCACACTAGTATAACACAAGATGATTGATCTTCCTTGCATCAAGATCTATGGTATCCTAATTATATCTACGCTCCATCAAAGAAGATTCTCCATCCATATTCAAATTCATATCCCTGGCATCAAAACTAGTATCATATACCTTCACTATTAGAGTATCCTTATCTAGACATTATCTCAATATGAATCTCTTCAGACCTCTCCTATTGGAGTGATCCATCCATGGAATATAACACCAACGATCACAAAACCCCCTCCCAAAGGGAGTATTCCTTCTAGGAATATAACCTATATGTATTTCATCATCCTCCCCTTTGCGTGTTTCCATCAATTAATTTTGACACAATATGGAATGTTCAATTAATACATGAATAAAAACATTATTGACATGGATATACATATTCCCAACCATCTTGGAAACCCATAGAAAAATCACTATAGAATATTTGAGACCGTCACAACCTATGGAGCCTGGAAACATCAATCTATATTCTAAGGAGAAACCCATAATCTTATCAACCATCACTAATAGCCACCCAACCCATATCATAAGTCACACCACTCATTCTAGGATCCCCACAATCTCATAACAGTAAAAACACTCTCTCATGGGTCCATGGTGTTAGACACAGTCTCGGTCCATCACCTGACACATAGGATGTCACAGAACACAAAATGATAATGATGATAGCATGTATAAGTCGGATACAAGAGGAATCTCCATAGTAGAATTAGATACAGAGATGTCCCATAGAACATTTTTATCATCATCTCTAATTAGATCAGTCCAGTCACCCAATCATAAAATAAATTTTCATATGGTCTATATATATCATACTGAACATATTAGATGAGGTAAGATCACTAATCCCAATCTCTCCTCTAAAATCATACATTGATCAAATTAGAAAATGGGTCATTTATAGCCTATATAGACAATGACATGAAGTCCATTGTCACCTTCATATTATAGGAATCTGAAGTCCTTAAAAAGTTAAAGTTTCCTTTTAGGTTCAATGTTATCTATTATGAGGTCTAGATTCCACATAATATCTCCAGGTTTCCAAACTCAACCACCAATATCCAAGGTGGATATCATTTTCATAAGGGGTGTTCATGACCCTTAGTGGTCAACCATTTAAATTATACATTTTAATTTAATTAAATGATATAAATTAAATTTAATCATATAATTGAGTTTCACTACAGGATGTGACCAATAATACACTTTAAAAATACACAAAAAATAATCCTGTAAGGTTAGTGCATGAGACCACATATATTTTATAGAAGCATCCAACTCAATACAAATGGCCGAGTGTAGATTCCAAGGACATCTGACCTTCTTCCCAAATATATTGAATTCATCTCAATATATAAAGACAATAACTAATTCCAAAATTCCATAATTCATTAATTATAATATTTATAATTAATTAAATTTTTAAATTTAACCTTAGAATAAAACGTGTTAACACATTTAGATTCGAATAATAACCGGTTCTTTGCAAAATGTGGTGCTAAATTCCCATAACATGTTCCCAATCCCAATTTGTGAAATATTCATTATCTAAATATACTATTTAATCATTAATTATTTATAAATATAATAAAATATATAAGGAAAATCCAAAATGTGGCGTACCTTTAATTATTGGATCAATGTCCACTCCCAAACATCACCTAAGGACATCCTCAATCTGGGATACATGAAATAACCATGATTTATAGTAAATTAAAAAATTATATGGTAGAATAAATTCTACATCCCGAAATTCAGAAATCAAAATTTTGAAAGGGATGAGGAAAAAAACAATATAGCTTAACAAAGTCGAATATGAACCTCAAATTGGAAAATATCATCCTCAAAACTATGAAAATTATACTTCTATGAGGATCCAATTGATAGGATGAAAGACAATATTAATACTTGGATGAGGAAATAAGAAATGGTTTATTACACATTAAAAACTAAAATGGGGTAAATATGTAATTTTACCGAATTAACGAGGCAATCAGTTTGGCTGTATAGTTTTCCAAACCACGCACTAAACATGTGGTTGAAAATACCATAATAGTCATCACATCATACTGATTATATATATACTTTAATTAAAAATACCATCCATTCATGTAGATATAAATCCCTCTGATTCAATCACATGGTTTCCAGAAGAAGTCAAATGGTTAAATCAAAACATGGCTCAAATAATGCCGAACAATTGTGATTTTTTATAATGATCAAAATGATCCTCCTACATCATGGGTCCTATCACATATTGTTCTTGTTAACACTATAAACAGTTACTAGAATAGGTGTTTACTAGCCCACAATCATTCTTTCACATATGGTAGTTTTTTTTACTATCATTCTGTTCCTAGGGTGTGTCTGTGGGGAGGCTATAACATAATATGTGAGTAAAAACCCCAATAGAAAATAAAAAATCATCAAAACAAGTAAATATTAATATTAAAAAATATATAAATATAATAAATGATATAATAATTAAAATTCATTTAAATATTTAATCACTATATATTACGTACCACACTAATCTCCCCCTAGGCTCATCACATATACATGAAAATATTAATCATTTAGAAATACAATTACAATTTTCAGCTTCAAAATAATAGTTGAACAACATAAGAGGTATCTAAATTCATATATATGTTAAAATTATAGATCATTACTGAGACTAAACCCATCCAGTATCTAAAATCACAAGATCTTATTCTTATTTACCCTAGTATAATGGCAACCAATATAGATTGTGGGTAAAAAAACATATTAGCGAACCGCCAAAATGGTTCCATACATAGATAGTGATATTAAATATATGTATATGTGAACTACTCATTAGGATGATAATATTAATAATAAATTTCAACTGAGTATTGAAAGTTGAAAAATGGGTAAATTATGCATTCTTTTAGAAGTTCAGGTTTGTGTGAGGTGCTTAACATAGGCAATACACAACTAAAAGTAAATGGATAAACCAAATTCAAATTTTATTATCGGGTCCAATATCCCTATTGGATGAACATACTATGAATAAATAATTTATTTGGAGTTCATACCACTCAATTCTTGTATAATATGATAAATCATTAGCCTTGTAATGTTGAACAATAATAACTAATTTAGCTTGAATTAAACATGTCTCTAATCAAGCTATATACCCACACTCTGATAAATGTCCTAGGAATTGAATCACCTTATCCATCCTCCTGTAATTATAATGTATTATTCAATGAAATATCATGATTCCTTATAAATATGGCATTGAGCTATATGTAATTCCATTCATGATCAGAAAATATATTGTAATATATATATCTTATGTCCTAGTATTCCTGAAATCACAACATTACAAAAAAGACATTCTATAGGGGGGAGAATCCTTCATAATATGTAAGGAATTGCTCCAGGGACAATGTAAATACTCAAATTATATTTAATATACAACTCAACAGACCACTCCCAAATATGTCATCTGAGTACAATAATGGTGCCTCCACTCGATACTTGAGAGTATACAAGGAATCGCTAATGATCATCACCATAAATCCCAAAGAGTAACTAATTGAGGGGGGTTTTAAGTATACTCATGAACCAAAATTTGTAATCACCAATGGGAGGAAATATCAGGGATAATGATACATACTTTATTAGGTTCAATAAAACATATAAGGCTCAAAATATAGATCATAGAATGTAATTCTGGGAATGCCAACTAGGTAATTGTTAAACTGATAGGCTTAGAATCCATGACACTGAAAATACCATTGAGAGTTCCTTTATAATATTTCAACATTGTTGGATAAATAAACCATGGGAGAATAGTTAATTTACAACCATATCAATAATAAACATGTGAAATCATAAATAAAAGAGTGTAGGTGGCAAAACACCATTACCCACTAGTATTATAGTATCCCCTTTACGAATATGTTCTGTAAGAGTTATATGGTGATACATGGTACTATGTCTACCCAATGCATGACACACTAGAATAGGGTTGGTGAATAAAAAGGGCACACACTTTGGACATATAGGATAAAACATTGGAGATGTATAACTCCTAGAATACTCCATGCTAGAATAAAAGTCACGAGTCTACACCCAAAACACAAATAAATAACAAAATATGGAATTTACATGTTTCAAATGACTCACCAAGTTTAATATCTCCTCTTAGAAGGTTTTTTTGGGAACTTGGTGTCTTAGAGAGCTATGATGTAATACTAGAATACAATGGTTGGTAGTTAACAATTAAGTCCATCTATTACATTATAATGATTTTATTAATTAAAATTTCCATTATAATAAATTTAAAAGGAGGTAATATCCTAAAGGGACATCCATATAATAAATATTATAAAATTAAATGAATTAATGAAATTTGGTAGGTTTGACATACCACATAGATTTTAGAAACATTTTTTTTTCATTTTTAATGAAGGCTACAAACAGCTTCCAAATATCATCTAATCTAATCAGGATGAGTGAGGTCATGTCTCACAGAGAAACCATAAAAATTAATTAATTATATATACTATAATAACATAATTATACATAATATGTCATCATTATTTGAAAAAAAAGAAACTACATGGTAATAAATCTTGAAACTTCAACGGCATATGACAACACAAGAAAACTGTGACATAACACTTTCAAAAAACCCATGATTCATCCTCTACCATGAATTGGGAATATAACCAAAGGAAACGTGTGATCATGACAACCAACATAATTTTTTTGTATCATTAATTGTTTAGAAATTTTCTTATATGGAATTGTTCCATGAAATGACATACAATGAAGCTGAAACCACCTCAATTGTTGTCCTATTCCAGGGTAGAGAAAAAAAACCTATCATTCATATTGATTTCCACTATGATCCCGTGGAATTTTGAATAAAATCAATAATATTATATGTTATAATTATAGGTGGATGGAAAACACACAACAGAGGATAACTAATTCATAGATATTCCTCAAGGCATTAGACACATATGATGATGTTCAATTCAAACAAAGTAAAATATAAAAATCCCAAGGAAGAAAGAAAAATGTGGAATTTGTGAATGGGGGATGATTATGGGAGAAATGATTGGTAAAAGCGATTAAAACCCTTTAATAGATAAGAAAAAATGTTTCCCCCCTTTTAATATGTTTCACGGTTTCTCACCAGGGTCATGTAAAATGGGTGATAACTGGGAATCTATACTATTAGATACACACACTTATTTATGTAAATGACTCATGGTTTATGAGACTATGCACTATTCATTCAACATATCCTCCAAAAATTATGAACACCCAAATGGTTTTCCCTATCATAATTCACAGTTTCTTAGATCATATGACTATAAAAATTTCATTTCATAGTTAGTCCATATAGTTATCAATAATTGTGTGGCCTGATGTTCTTGTTTCCAAAACATAATATTCAGTTCCAAACCCCCATGATGATCTAATGTCATCATGGAAATCATAAAATCCTTATATGAAATTATGATAAATCACATTGAGTCATTCCTAAATTTAGAATTTCATTCCAAACCAATGATCAATATGTGAACTATCTATTAAATTGACAATTAAAATTCATTTTGAATTTCCAAACTCCGAAGAAAAACGTATTTTAAAACTACCCACCATGAAATATATCATCCCAATGAAGAATTATTAGTTTCAAACCAACAAACACAACCTGCTCGGGTCAATAATTCATGCTCAGACCACCATATTGTGTTTTGATCACCTAATATATGTTCCATGTTCTATTTTAATCATTCAATGTTTAGCCCCCAAAAAATCAATCCAAATATCTCATCCAAATCCATAACATCAATATCTTTCTTACTTGATCCCAGTTAAATTGGGAAATGATCACATCATAACCTTAGTCATTAACCATCCAATAGATCCCCCCATTATAGGTTATTTCTTTTAACAGACAATTATGAGACATTTACTTAAAATATCAAAATTCCATAATGATTCAGGGATATAGAATACAAAAAAATATCAAAATAAAACTAATATTATTGAATACAATCACATATAATGAAACCTCTCTTTTCCTCTACTTGATAAAACATAAACATTTCAATCGACCAGGTTTGTACTGGTAACAAAATATTTTCCTTCAAAAGAATCACCACAACATTTAATTGTACCCATCTCATACCATTGGTTTCATAGATGTTTTTCTTAACCCAACATATCCAAAAATAAATGATAGTCCATGATGTACCACATATTTATGAATATATTTTAAAAAAACAACTTATAATTCCATTACCTCAAGGCACATAAATATCATTCTGTAAACACTCACTGATTCCCTATATTAACATCTAGAAACATTTCATTGCCAAACAATTGTATTTCTATTACTGTAAACAATCCATTGCACAATCAATCGAAATTTTATAATCAAACTCGAAATTTTTGACATAGTAATCATGGGGTTAATTCCAACACTCAATTATTAACTAATTTATTTCCAAACATGTAAGTAAAATTTTCTGTGAAATTTAGTAGTACATACTTACATTTATCCAATGAAATATATATGCCACATGATCATCCAATAAATAGTTGTATCCATTCAAAAAAATAATCATCAGAGTGTCAAAAAATAACTACGAACATCTCTTTCCCCACCATAGAGGGATACTATTTTTTCGAACCAATGAAACATGTTTTTGATCAATGCTTCCCATTCCCATTCTATAACCAGAAAAAATGAATAATCTAGATAATAACCCACTCATTATTGGGTGGTAAATAAAATTTCAACAATAATGCATTCCTGAACCACTGAAGAAGAATCCATAACATTAGTTCAATTCCAAATCATAATAGGGGGCATCACCCACAAACGTCTAATGGTACAATTCCCTCTATTTTTATTACACTATACAACTCTTTTAGAAGATCTCTGAATGAGTCCCTCCATTAATCCATCAATAATTTTTAGTTAGGTTGAAATATAGTTGATAACTTATTAACATACATTGGAAAATGTAATGATATTGATCTGATTGCCTGTAAACTAGGAGTATACTATGATTCCAATTATATGAGTGTATGTCTCTCCGCAAGAAATGGATACATAAAAAATGACTAATATGTCATTAAACTATCCCTTTATATCACATCTCCTAGAAAGATGTGTCCTCATTCAGCCAATAATCAAAAACTACTTTGGAACCAATATATTTATCAATGTATTATTCTCCATGGATGAGTATTTCTTATTTAATTAAAAATATTAGGAAACCCTGACCACTACATTTTGTTAAAACCATGGGTCCCCAATTATATAAAAACCACATACTGATATATGACTAAAATGGTATGACATATAACAACCATGTACCATTATTACTAAAATTACTGAGATATAATAATTTCATCACTTGGATAAAAATACAATGCTACAAGGAATTATAGTGTCATTAATCATGATGATAAATTGGAATTTCCTCTTCATAATATAGGGTTTGTAAATTGGGTTTAACTTTGAGCCTTTTTGGTGAAATTATGGGGATTTAGGTTGTGTTTAACTTCCTTGTGTTTTAGTGGTGGTGCAGTTAATGATTCATACCATGATTTGACAGTTTTGACACCTTCAGTAGACAATTCCATTTTTAAGAATTTCATAGTAAGTTATCATTTTTTATTTAATTATTTTTTTTGTTCCTTTTATGATGTGCATTGTGCGAAAACAATTTTTGATGGAATTTATTTAGAGGAAAATTTTATAGTCGAACTTTTGATTCAAATTGGGTGTTTTACATGTGATAATCTTTTGGTAATGTTTGGGATTATTTTATAAACTATGAAAATGGTTTGATAAATTATTTTTGGGCTGCCAATTATTCGTTGGTAGGGTCTTGGTGTGATTTTCCCCTGAAATAGGGCTTTGATTTGGTTTTTGTGTGAAAAACATAGTTATAATCCTAGGCATTTTTTTGTAAATTGTAAATGATTTATTATGTTAAACATTGTTGATAAAAGAAGTGCATATATAGTCTTTGTGAGGGTGTTCCCAAAAGATGTTGTCTTGAAAGGTAAATTGTTGATTTAAGTTGTCAATTGTTTTAGAATGTTTTATAAATTTATGAAATTTTTTACCAAATGGAATGAATGCTGTGAAACCTGGTTTTTGGTTGTTTTGTGTTAGTGTGAAGTGAAAATGGGTTTTTATGAGAAATCTATTATGTTCTATGTGTGTGAGAAGTTAATAGAATTGGAGTATATTGGAATGGTTTAAAAAAATTAAATTATTTTTTGATGTGTTAAAGAGATGTGAAAAGTGTTGTGGTCTATTTTGGTGTGAGTATGATATCAAAATGAATTTTAATAAAATAGGGGATTATGTGACTTGTTTGATACATATGATGTCTTTTTGGTACATTTTTGATGTGGAAGTGTTATTTTGATATGAAAATTATATTTCATGTCTTGTGTAACATGTTTGAGCACTAGTGGTATACCATAGTATCTCTGTGGGTGGACATGTACTAGAATACTAGTGATCCCATGGGGTTTGGCCTCTGTTTCTCATAGTGAGTTTGAAACAGACAACATTAACTAAACTATGATGATGATCATGATGATGTCGGGGAACTAATAGGTTATGGATATTTTCCCTACTAATGTATCATGTGCTTGAGAAAGGATAATGAGATAGTAATATTCACTGAGATACAAGGTACCTAGGACCCACATCAAGATAGTGCCTTGGGTTTTTTTTCCTATTTCTTGTGCTCATTGGATAAATTGTGCTTACTTTAGGCATACAGAATGTTTGGATGGAAAATTCGTTAGCATTGGTATCTTATTTAAATATATTGATTCATTAAATTATCCAACTTGATAACTGTTTTATTTAAAGATTTATCTTATATATAGTGTTACTAGCATTTCTTGTTTATGAAAACATTCATGCTTTTAGTCTTTGAATCTTTATCACATGGAGTCATTTATTGGTGAAATCCTACTGGGATTTGTAACACACCCTACTTACACCCTTGTGTGTAAGTACATTGGTTATTTATTTGGAGATTTGGTAACATATTTTTTTCAAATGGTTCGGGTTTTTAGTGGTACATCATGGTGTACTATTGTGCATATGGATTGGGAGAATTTTCTAATTCAATGAAGAGGTTATTAGGATGTACATTTTTGGTTTGTACCATTTTAATGGACTTTATACATTATTTTAAATTGTGTAATTCAGTTAATAATTTTTATAAATGATGGTTTTGATTGAAAAATACATATTTATTTTATTGGTTTCATTTGTTGATTTATGTTTATAAACTGGGGTAAATAATTCCAAAATTTCATTTTATGATACCTGGTTAGTTTTACCATCCCATGGGGATCGGGAACTCCCTTCAGGTCTTGCCACATGCTAGGTTTGGTGGTAGTTTTAATGGCGACCAAATTCGGTTCGCGACATCCACATTCTTATCCAACACATAGGTCCACCCTAGTTAGGAGGATCAAACCACACTCTGTCAATGTTTAAAATTACACAACCACTAGTCAAAAGCTCTAGGCACCTATGTTGTCCAACCTACATAAATAAGTCATTAAATACTAGTACGCTTTGTGATTTTTTAGAAATAGAAGGCACCAAACATCTTTTATTTTGAAACCTAAAAACCTCAAATGCATGAGTCTCAAAATTAACATACCACCAATATCACATCCAAAAATGAAACCACAAATATGGGATAACCTATGACACATTGAGTTTTTTATGAATAATAATTATTGAATTAAAATATTTTATTATGGATTTCATTACACAGTACACAAATTTTATCTCTTGATATACACAACACTAATTAATATTGATCTATATTGAACACTATCTTGGAAATAATTACATTTAACACTGCATTTTAACGAACCCATTTTATATTATATATTATTTTAAATCTAACCCTTAAAAAAATTCATGTAAATGTAGATATATTAAAATTAAAAACTATATTATAGACAGTGATTATAATATATTTATAAATTAAACTAATTGATAATAATATATATAAATGATGGAATATACTCTAGAATTTTTAAAAATACTATTTTCCCAAATAAATGTTTCCATGTAATTATTTTAAAATGATATAATTAAGTGTTTTACACTTTTAGAAAAATAATTTTATAGAACAAATTTATTTTTTAATATATATTCTTAAAATTATATTAGGATCTTTTTTTCAGAAATTTTTCATTTTATAATTAATTTAGAATAATAAATAATTTTAATTTATTACAATCTATTCACATAAATAATTTTTGATTTTTAATAATATGTTAAATTTGATTTTAAAAATAATTATTTCAATTTAACATCCTTTAATACAATTTAGGTCATTGGAGTCACTTTCATATTGGAATTGGATATCAAAACAATGTTATCATTTGAATAATTTATGTTTAAAAACCCATTTTCTTATTGCATCTCAAATATTACATTAAAATTTAATTTATCCCCTTACGTGAGCAGAATTTGGAAAAATCAGCTCAACATTTTGAATAATAGTAATTTATATTCTCTAATACTATTAACATAATATTTTACTATAATTATTAGTCAAAAAAACATAATTTAATTACTGTAATTAGGGTTAAAACTTAGTTTTTCACATTACATGTGTTTGTATTAAAATAAATCTTAGACATAAATATGATTTTTATTTAATTAATTTTTTTCTTATATAGATTCATTAGATCTATATTTAATAATATATATTTTTTAGTCTTATTAATAAATGATAAATCACCATGGTAAATAATAAATAAAAGGTACCATGGTAAAAGAAATAATGATATAATTGTCTAAAATTAAATACTATGGAAGAAATATATAAATAAATGTGTTTATTTTTTGTTATAGAAGATTTTTTTCACTAAAATAAAATATACCATAGATTATTATTCAATTATAGAGGCACACAAAGTATTTTATAACTCTAAATAGTGAATACATTTGGGTATTTACAATAATTCTACTCAATTTAAAATGGGTACTCACTCTCCCCCCATCGTCAAACCTCTAAACCAATTTGGATTACCAAAACCCTATAAAAATTAAATATAATATTCATTAAAATTTAATTAAATGAAATATTTTAGGAATAAATATATCCTTGGAAGGATATTAGTTTATACCTTAATATGAAACCCATATAATAGGCAACATTCATCAATAAGTGTTTTTGTTTTATTTCTCTAACCACCACATTAAATTATTATTTAATATATGGATTGTATAATAACCTAAATATCAAACATATAATGATATTTTTATGTTAGGTTCAAGAAATACACCCATCTCTACATCCATCAATTGAGTTATTAAATCATCATTCATGTGTTTGGAATATTACCTCCCCATGAACTAATGTCATTCATTTTTCAATTGCCACCTACCAAGGATGGTCATTATGATAGAATTATTGTTTATATATTATAAATAAATAGACATATATTTATATTTTTTTATCATGAATATGGGCATTTTTTATCACACATACCATTATGTTATCCATTTTTTGGAATACGATATCAACGATCATGTGTATGTCAGACTACCACATTGTGAAGTAATAGGATTTATTCATGCTTTACATGGAATATATTAAGGGTTTGTTTAATAAATCTGATATACATGAGATAAAAATTATTCTAAAAAGATAATATATATATATATATATATATAATTTACTAATATTTTTATTTATTCAATTCTCCATAGAAAAAGAAACCACTTTCCTACCTATGTATATCCTAACATCACCACGAACACTATATTTAATTTCCTCTCACTATATTTTATGGATTGTTATAAATAGTTATATAATAAATATATATGATATTTTTATAATGTTTATAAAATTGGACATTATAGAACCATTTTCAATGTAATAGGAGAAAAATTATAATCAATGATAATATATATGAATAACAATGTGGGTATTACCCAAAACACAACTTTACCACATAAATGTTAATAAAATGGAAATCAAATGTAAAAAAGACATAAAAGGTATGATATAAATATATATTTATATATGGTTATTTAATATAATATTCATAAAATTTTATTTATTATAATATAGTTTTGATCAGTATGATAGAAGTCAATATATAATGTAAGATACTTCTACATCACAATTATTTTCTATGAGACAAATGTCATATTCCCCACCTGATTCATTTAATTGGTGTATATGATTTCCTTTAATTTATTTTATGCTTTTTATATCTTAAATTATTTTTATTTACATATTAATTTTCTGTTATCACTTTCACAGGGTATACTTTATCAATGTTACCATACTTATAGGGGGATTTCTCTCTCAATTTTCTTTCTTTGAGATGTACGTTATGATATGCAATAATATTATTTCCCATGGTGAATATAAACCCTTTTTGAAAATTGATATCACGAAATCATTTTTTCAAAGGATATTTTATTTTCCATTTTATGTTACTCATTTATGGGTACTTCTAATCAATGTTACCAGTGTGGTATGTAATTTATGTTATAATCACATTATTTATCATGATATTTTATGATAAAGACTCCAATGTGGTAATATCATGATCTAACTCTAATGAATTTTCAGGAATTTTCTTTTCATATAGTTATTCATGAATTATTCATGAAATGGTACCATTTCTCTTGTATATTTTGCATAGTATATTTAAGATTTTATTTAATAAAACACGACTTTATTAGTCTCTTTGGTTAGAAATCTAATTTATTTCAAACCATATTTTATAAAAATTTGTAAATAACTTTTTCCACCCACTTATTTATTTTATAATAAATTTTTACAAATGTTTTTTTAATTTTAATAATAAATTTTAATATAATATTCATAAAATTTTCTATACAATGACCATTTTTCATTATCATAAATGTGAAGGAAAGGTTTTTTACACGTAAAAAATTAACATAATTCTTCATAATCATGACCAGTAATCTAATTTATGTTTACTTTATACGTTTTCAATGTTATGTTTTAATTTTATTCAATATTTTATATGTTTTCAAAATATTTTTTATAAGCATAATGTATATTTTATTCATAATTTTTTTTAAAATATATTTTAAAATTATTTTCAATCAAAGAATACATTTGTTGGTGATAACTATTCCTTATTAAAGATTTTATCTTATGATAAAATTCATATGGTTTCTTTGAATTCATTATGAGTTAATTGAATTTCGTTTATGAAACCCATTTCTGTTCCATAGGTTATTCCATGTGAAAAATATTATGAAACGTTCTTGTTTTCATGAGTTATTATATGATGTGATTATTGTGAAACATGCATCTTTTCAAAAAGTTTTATATTATGAAAATGTTTATGATACCCATTTAATTTCAAATGTTATAAAATGATTAATTTTTATGATCTTATAAAACACAAGAATGATTTTTTATTTTTTCATGGGTGGGACCTATATATCTATCCAACGAATTGGGTTACTACTAATATATGTCATTAGATAGACATGGATGGAATGGGATGTGAAACAGATATAGTAATACAAGGCTAGAAAAAGGAGTGAACCAAGTTCAATAAGACATGGACAGAATGAAGAGTTAATTATATTTAGTACACTATTTTGTCTACTATTACGGCCTTGGAAATCAGATATAACAAATATGAGAATAATATTATATAGTAATGTGTGTACCATAGATACCATTCCCTATTCCAATATTATGATTTCATTGATCATGCTCTTTTATTAAACTATTATTCATGTCTTATGAACTCCCAATATTTAAGCACTAATTTAATATTTTGATCTTTGATATGCATGGTATGATTTTAAATTATTATTCTCATGCTCACATAATATTATTCTCATTTTATGCTTACATATCATTCTTATTTACCCTTATTATGATTCTATCCTGAACATTTATTATGTTTTCTTTGCATATAATATAACGAAATGTAATATGTATTTTGTATATTAGAAGGGTTTTAATTTTTATGAATATATTTAAATATTAATTAGATCACTTATGGGCCAGTAATTATGATTCGATCATTCCAATGTCTATAATATATTATGGTCATCAGGCATGTTATAATTTATTGTAATGAATATTCATGAAAAATTATGTAATACCTATTTATGTTAAGAAATGTACTCTATAGTTCATATTATAAGATATTTTTAGTTAATATTTCAAAACAGGGATCAGAAAACCTTTGTGAGATGCCTACATATATTTCTAGGGAAATGTTTAAGGAGGACACAATGTATAGGGAAATGTCCAAAATTTTGAAAATGGATATAGTAATTGGTTTCCTAGAAATAAACCCCCTTTTCTATATTAGAAGTGGATTTGGATCAAGAACATCTATACATAGGGGTGATGACCCAAAAATCATGGTATTGAGCTAGAATCGATTGGGAAGGAGTGCATGATAACTTGACATATAAAATGCCTAGATTTATTCCTACTTGGGATATGGTTTATGAATAAAAAATCATTTTGAACTATAATGAAGGATTTAAATATAATATGTATACGAGTAACCAAGGATAAACCATTGGTTTCGCAGATTAATGAAAAATGTCTCTTGATTTTGACATCGCATTACTGTTTTTTCATGATTATGTGGATCACAACTATAATTATTGTATATTACAATATAATTAATGGTTCTATTGAATGACTAAAAAAAGGAACCACATTAATGATTATTGTGAAATAAATTTCATTGTTTTTAATATATATAATCATAATAATATGCAAAATAGAATGAAAAATATCATTTCTTGGATCATAGAACTTTATCAAGCTATTAATCATTCTGGAATTCCAAAAAAAAAACAAATGAAGTAACTCTATTTGGTTGTGTTCAATATGAGGAAACAACCATAAACCTTATGTTGGTCCTTTGATTAGTAGTTGCAACAACATTTATTAATAAGATTTAAAAAATATTTTCCACTCACAAATGTTTGAAATGTAAAAAATTAATTTTGGTGGTCTACCATTTGGAAGGTGAAGTAGTTCAATAGTGGAAAATTATAACAAAAGTAAGGAAACAAGATGAAATTCACATAATGATTTTGAATGAGTCAAAGAACATATTTTTCAAAAAAGTACATTAATCATATTCTTAGATTGAATAATGAGAAGGATTTATTGTATTTAAGGTAAATGAATGATGATTTTTTGGTACCTATAAGTCTAATATTACATGCCTTGTAAGGTACTCTTCTTATATTATAATTCAATGTGAATGTAAGTTTAATTTAATAATAAATGTCTTAAAAATGTCTCTAAAGGGTGTTATCCATAATATACATCAATATCTATGCATATAATTTTTATGTGCTATCAAGGTGGAATAAAAAGTGTTTTAATTATTTATGGAATGGTCAGGTGGAAATGGTTTCAAGATGTGATGTGATTAAGTTATCCAAAATTTTTAAAAGAGTGAGATATACAAAGAATTGTCCTCCCCCAAATAATATCAACCAGTGTAAGTAGATTGGGTGTTATTATTATTTATTACCAAACCCAAGGATTAATGAATACAATTGATGTCATCATCCAATTAAGCCATGGGATAATGAGAAATATCATTTGATCATTATTTACGATATGTAGTCTTATAATTACTTGGTGAAATATACTTGTACCTTCAACTCTAGACCTGGTAATTTCTTATTTGACTATAGATCTACCCTTTATTTCATATATAAATAAAATTCCAATGTATAATGATGCCTAAAAATGATTATATGCAGAGTTAGATATGAAAACCACTAATGGTACACTGATCACATATCAAATATATGAATCCTCTTTGGATGACATTAGTGGGAATTTGTTCTCATAAAGTCATATCATTATTCCTTGGGTTGAATATTATGTCATCTTAGACATGGGTTGGATTTCCTTGTATAAATATAAAATATTTTTTTAGGTAAGGGAAGTCACATTTTATAATTCAAACTAACCTACGGTAATTTATCAATTTGGAATAAGTGTGAACTTATGATGGAAATTAAATCCATTTAAGGGTCTTAATTCCTCTTTAGAAGAAAGGGATTATTTTAATTGGTTGGGAGTCACTCGACTTTTAGGATATAATTGCTATTTTATATTTTTTATGTATTTACATAATATATTCATAGTATTCCAAAAAAACACAAAGTTGATTTCTCAATTGAACTCATATCTAATGACATCCCAATTTCAATAAATCCTTATAGGTTGAACCTAATTAAAGTAACATGAATTGAATAAGAAACTCTAATTAATCCATTAAAATGGATTCATTCAACAATGTTCATCATCTTCGGTTTCACCTATTGTTTTATTTAAAAATAATTATTGATTAATAAAACACTACATTTATTATCGGGAGATGAACAAGATCAAAATTTACAAAAATTAACATCATTATTATAATGATTACTTGTTTAATTAATAGTATGGAGATAAATTCCATTACAACATTTAATATCATTCAAGATATCCTCAATTATGCATAAACAATGAGGATATACCATGATTACATTTTTTTACAATCTATAAACACTATGAGTATGGATGGATTCATTTGGGTATTAATAATTCCCCTGGTTACATAATGAATTTAATGAATATTTTCATTAGAGTTTAACATTTTCATTTCGGGGGGTGGTATTTATAGATTATATTAATGTATCTTCATAGATAAAGTTATAATATGAGTATTTATTTACATTTGTTTTAAAGACCCTAATAATGGAGAAACTCTTTGAAAAATTTATAATGTCGGATTTTGGCTGCAAAAGGAATCAATTTTTATGTTATATAACATAATGGTATGTTTTATAACTAGACACATCAATGACGGTGGAAATTGAATATTTTCCCAGACAAACCAATGTTATTGATATTCAATGTTTTTTTGTTTTTGATAGATATTATCGACAGTTTGTGGAGAACAACTCATGAATAACTAATCCTTCGAACATGTTTACTCAGAAGGGAGATTAGTTCCTCTGCTCATATGAATGTGATTAAAATTTCGAGCAACCAAATAGAAATTTATTTAGTGAACCAATTCATACATTCCCCAATAGCGGGGAAGGGTTTTCATTCTATACTAATTCATCCAATAAAGGATTTAGATATTTTCTTATGATGAATTCCATGTTTATAGGTTATGCATTACGAAAATTGATTATTAATGAGAAAAATAACTCATCTCATTCTTATGAGTTATCCACACATATTTTAGAAATAACAATATTAAGGCATTATATTTATGTCGAAAAGTGTAATATATGTTCCAATAATAAAATTTTTACTTATATATTCACATAAAATGTGTTTAATTTGTATTAATGAATATGGATATAGATCATTAATGATTATGAATTCTCAATACACTACTACCGTGGAAATAAAAATAGTGTTGCCAATATTTCAGTTTAATGGATCATGCTATCTTATCCACAACAAGGATAAAAAAGATCCATTATTTATATATTTCCAAATCATGAATCTAGAAATCTATAATTAAGGGGAGAAGTCATAACCTTCATAACTAAATGATCTACCATTTTTCTATGTGTATATTATTGAGGCACATAAGTAATAGGTAGAGCTTTACAAGATAGTAAGAAATGATCCAATTATTATCTTGATCTTGATGGAATTATAATCTCTAGGAAGTCTATACTTGTTCAATTCATATGATACCTTAAGAAGATGTTTTTAGAGGATGGTCATATTTATTAATTTCCTAAGTATGAAGGTCTGTTGATATTTGAATGAATACATCTTGTGGGATAACAATAAATGTGATATCACAGAGTTAGATTCCCAATGGTTGGGTTGTCAAATTTTTAATGCTAAAAGGTCAATTCTTAGGGGATGATGTATTAAATACACATACCATAATAAATATGGGACAACACCATCATGGATATTGTCATTAGAGTCCACAAAATTCCAAAATGAAATAAATCTATCTTGGATGTCTTTGATACCATTACTACTTAGGAACATTTCATTTATCAGAGAAGAATTTACTCTACATTATATTTCAAGAATATATACTAAGAAACAATATGGTTTCATGGATTAAAATTTCCATTTTTCATGATCCAAATACAATTTTTTCCTCAATGTCCTGTATATGACTTTTGTAAGCTCTTGAAATGGAGTTGAGTTTCAATATTATGTATAATCCTCAATTTGATGTTCATTTTAAAAAAATTAATCCCTATAGCTAACATCAAGATCTTGTTCTTTTTATATCAATGGTGGTAAGGATCAACACCTTTCTCCAGTTACATTCTCATATAATGGTATCATTCACTCAATCATTCATATGGTTCCTTGTGAAGCCCTCTATATAATAAAATGTCAAACTCCAATATGAGGGAATAAAACTGGAGGATGAAATCTATTGGAACATGAGATATCATAAAAAATGTCAACGATGATTTGATTTAATAAAATATAGAAGAATTAATAATAGTGCCAACAGTATTGTTTTGCCAATAATAAAAGGTATGGTCTAGAGTTTTGATTTGGTGAGTAGTTGGTGCTAAAAAAATTTCCTTTGGATATGGTATTCATATTTTGGAAGAAAGGGAATATAATACATATGTTAGTAGGTCGATTTGAAATACTATATTACATCGGGATGGTAGCTAATCATATGGTGCTTCCACCATACATATCTATGTTCCATGATGTGTTCTATATATATCTCCTATGTAAATACATTCCTGAAAATTCACATGTATTAAAAATATATGTAATATTGCTGGAACTTGATCATTCTTATGAGGAAAATTTGGCAATGATATTATATTACAGAAAAAAATTTATGAAACAATTCCACTCACACGGTCAATTTATTGTCGAAGAACACATATTTTAAGGAATATTTGTTGAAATGTGAGGTTATGCTGAGATATAATTGTCCTTTTTTTTTTGTATCTGAGGGATGAATATCAAGGGTGAAATTCATTTTGAGGGGGTTAGATTTTAACACTCAGAGTATTTTGGAATTATTATTATTATATGAAATTAAATTTATTTGATGGTTTTATTTAGAAGAAACACTATGTCCATCATGCATTAAATTCAATACCAAGTTAGAGTGGGATAAACATCACAGTAGATAATATTTCATTACACACAACATTTTGTTCTCACTAAACCGTGATATATTTTTAATTATTTTAAACACAACCATTATAACATTACTGAAAAAACATGATATGTGAATAGTGATAAATAATTTTAAATAATAAGTATAATTATTTTATAAATAAAACATATTGATAATGAAATATTTAATATTCAGTAAAGTGTTTTTATGTAATGAAAATACTTTTTTTTCTCATAAAACTACTTTTGTCTTATTTGATCAGGGATAAAATTATTATTTTTGAAATATTAATAATTTTTATTCATAAATACTTCATTTTCTATTTATAATTTAAAAATAAAGTTACCATGATTTTTTATATAATTTTTCTAAAAAATTCCATTTTTTGACTAATAGTGAATATTAATGAATTTTAGTTGAAAATGTTATTTTGGTTATATTATTTATAAAGATAAATATATTTCAAATTATACATATATAATAATTATTTCAATTATACATAAATTATTCTAATTTAGTCTATTTTAATCAATTTCATATTGAATGATGATATAGATTCGGGGTAATTTTTTGTCACATTCTCGTTAAATACCTAAGTTCTTATTGCATCACTAATATTAATTTTTATATTATATTATTCCTTGTATAATATTATAAATTTAACAAATGGGTCCCATATTCAGATTAATCATAATTTATTTTATTTAATAAGGAAAACATAATTTCATATCATAATTATTAGTGAATTAAATTAAAATTATACAATCAATTAAAGATTAAATGTGGATTTCCTCATTAAATATAGAAGAAATAACAGTGACTTTACAAAACAATATTATTTATATTTATCAAATTTTCTTTTATATGAAGAATAATTATATATAAATTACGAAATAACTCCCTTTTAATTCTTATTATTAAAGGATTAATAATATAGGTAAATAAAAAGATACAATTAACATGACAAAAACTATATGGATAAAATTGAGTAATGAAAAATAAAAAGTAATGAAATGATAAAATATATGTGTTTATTTTCTGTTTTATAGGTGATTAAAAAAATAATCCCTCACCTATATTATTATTCAATTTTTTTCCACACGAGGTTTGCTAGTCGTCCTAATAATTATTTTTTTTTCTATTTATAAGAATTATAATCCTCTTCAATTATAAAAGGAAACTCAATACACCCCTTATTAACACAACTAAACAAATTTAGTTGGACCGAAACCTACCAAAATAAGTTCCAAAATTCAATCCCATCATCATAGAATTATTATTTTTGGTTGAACGCTATCATTGAATGTCTTTTAGTGCAAACATAATTAGGATACTTTGAGCATTTTTGTTTTATTTATTCATTCACTTCATTATAATATGTTTTCAACATGATCATATAATAAAAATATTTTAATACAAACACTAAGATGTTTTTAAGTTAAGTGCATAACTTAAATCAACCTATACATCCTTAAAATGGGTTAGAAAATCATCAGTCTTGTGTACAGTGGAATATTACCTAGCGAATGGGTGCCTTCATTTTTTTCACATTCCACCACACAAGAATGTATAAAATTGGTGATTTACTTTTTATATATGATATATATTATATATTTTATGTTATTTGGATTATTTAGTTTTTATATCAGTCATATTTTTATACATTCCAATTTTTTTAATATAGTGACATCGTTCATACGTATAGTGGAAGACATCCTCGCAAAGTGACGTGATTCATTCACGCTTTAAATTGAATGTGCTAAGGATGGGTTTAATATAAATATTTTATATATATATGAAATGAAATTTATTCTATAATGGTAATATTTATCATTTATATTCATTTTAATTATATAAATTCTACATGAAAATGGATACAATGTTCATGCATATAGATAACCTACCGCCTCCATGAATATTGTATCTCATTTCTTATAACTAAATTAGAAAGATTATTATAAATACATATATACTGAATATATGTCACATTTATATCATGGTTAAAATTATTGATATCATACAACACGGATCATTATAATATAACCAATAATATAAAAAAACATATATGAGAAACAAAATGGTTACTACCTAAAACAAAATATTAACATGGAATTATTAATATATAGGTAAACTACAGTCATAAGAAAATAATATATGTTCGGATATATGTGTGTGTGTGTCTGTGTGTTTAATTAATAGACTTATAATAAACTGATATTTATTATATATGTGTTTTGATGAGTATGATGGAATCATAGACATAAAGTAAGGGATTTTGATCTCATTTGTAGTTTCTATGAGAAAAATTCCATATTCACTGCATGGTTCTTTTTTGTCAAGTATATAATCCCATATAATGAATTTTGTGATTATTATTCTTATAATTGTTTTGTTTTACTTGTCCATTTTACGATCTTAGATTAATGTGTTTTATGGTTTCAATGTTTCCAAAGAAGTAAGGGGATTTTTGTCTTAACATGCATGGTTTGACACATATGTTATGTTGTAAAATGATATTTTTTTCATGTGTTGTATATAAAACATCATTAACATGTGATATAATTAATTTATCTATCCCCATGTTATGTTAAATTCCATTTTCTGTTATTATATAATAGGTCCTATGAATACAAGTTATCAAAATGGTAATTATGTTATGTTACAATCTCATAATTTTTCCGGACTACTTTTTTCATATTCAAAATTCATGATCTACTTATAATAAATTCGAATTAATTTTAATATTCCATGCTTATTCATGATATCATTAGGCAATGATACCATATTTATACTAATTTTTACTTAATATAATTCCAAAAATGTTTTTACAAGAATCCAAAATTATATCCATCTTCATTCATTTTTTTTTTATAAAAACCATGTTATCAAAAAAGGATTTCAAAAAGATATTATTACTCACTTCTGAATTTTAATTCATTTTTCTAATGTCAGACTTATTTACAATTTTTTTTGATTGAAATATTTTTGTTTTTGTCCAAATGATGTCTATTTGGTTTTTTACAATAAATGTGAATAGAATATTAATTTTTATGTGTATTAAATAGAACAATATTTTATGAAATATTTATGAATAATTACATAGAATCATCTTTTTATTGTATGAATTCTATTTTGAAGGAAAATTTTTTGAAATTATTTTATGTATAAAAATATTTTTTAGGGAGAAATGAATATTTCATCATAAAATATTTTAAATGATCAAGAAATTTTAATTCCCATCTAATATGACATCTATTATAGTTAATTATTCCTTACTTGGTATATAATATAAGGATACCATTCATATGCATTCTATGTATGGTATATTTTTTTTTGATTCCATGATGTTTATGAAACATATTTCCCTTCCATGGGTTTTACCATGAGTAAATGTTTACGAAACACACTTATTATTAAAAGATATTATATGATGAAATGATTTTGAAATATATCACTTTTCTACAGGTTATGATATGATGAAATGTCTATCATACCCATCTCATTTAATGGGTTATTATATTATGTATATTTATGAACTTTTAGAACATATAAATATGGATTCCAATATGTGATTAGTAAGACTTATATCTCCCTCCAATTCATTGGGTTTTTTAATATTTAATGAGATTGAAATGGCTATAATAGGGAGTAATCTTGGTATAGTATGTCATTGATGTAAATGAGAATAGATGTAGTTTAGTAAGAGAGTGTTAAAACATGGAGTGAAATTGGTTTAGTAAAAGGCTTTTTATGATAATATATCCCCAACATACATCATTAAAAAATATGTAAATGAGTTTATATAATATTTTGTATGTCACAAATTAATTTCATTTGGAAAATGTTCTTCTTTCTAGACTACTATTCATTTATTTCCTTATAATTCATGTCTTATTATGTACCAGCCTCCTTTTATGAATCATTATATTAATCTTTGATACGTCGGGTAAACATTTCAAAAGTTATACTCATGTTCTCAAAAAATTATTCTTATATTATTATTATGTATATATCTTCATTACCTTTACCATAAATTTGATCCCACCATTTCTTATGATTCATTTCCCTTGGTTATGAATAAATGTATCATGTATGATATATCAAAAAGGGGTTTAATATTCTTATAATGGAGTGGGAGATGGCATGGATCGCATATGGAACATTTTTTATGTTTCAATGTATCAAAGTTCACTAAAATATTAAGGTCTACAATCAAGTTTCAATTCTATGTAATGAAAATTGTAAAACAATAGAATAATATTTATGTATGTTAATGAATGATTTATATAAAAACCCACTCAATGGTTTTCATTGATCAAATGATTCACTGAACCACTACATCTGAGCCACAAAAAAGACCCTCCAATTCTCCCACAAAACCCAACCAATAATTTCACATATTAGGGTCACTATGTATAACCACCTATCCCAAAGGGAAAAACACTAAATCAATGTTACTTTTCAAATAGTTTTATCCTCTCACTCAACTAATGGAGTGGAATATAAAATTCCTATAAACCATATCTATGGAAGGTAAGGAATACATTAACCTATGAGGGTTACAAAATACAACATGGGTTCATTTATATAGGTCATAAATTCCATTGATACAGGGGAAAACTCAATAAGATGTAATTTGAAACCCATGTAGATGAAACCCATTAGTAAATATTCACTTAAGGAGGAACTCAAATTAGAATGAACTACTATGGATTGAAATATATTGTCCCAATATTGATAGAGAATCTTCCTATGTAATTTATCCCAAGATAGTCATGATAGAACCATAGAAAAGATAATGAACAAAACTTCACCCATAATCCATTTACAGTATAACCACTGCTATATTCTAGTTTAATATAAACATTCAAGTGCCTATTAGCATTGTAATCATTTATCTAACTATATAGACATAAATTTATGTCATTTAAGTCAAATATCATAACATTATATATGGTATAAACCCATCTATGACGTTACTAATCATTAGTTAATAACACCTGAATAGGATAAACCCTCAATGGGTTTAGTGGAAATGAATTTTCTACCACCATTAGCCTATAGGGATAAAAAATGCAAACATAAAATATATCAATGATATGTTTACTATAACAATCATATGCTTTGTTTAATTAGTATTCCATTCAAATATTTTCATGAAATCCTAATATTGGATGTTACTAAATATATAAATAACAAAACCTAGTAAAAAACTCTGCCTGAGTAGTCCATCACTGAGCATGATGTTGCATATTGACCTATTATGGTAATTGAATAAATTCTTCTTGAGGAAAAAATCATCATCCTCAACAAATAATATCTCTATATATATTAACATAGCATTCCATTTTAATGACATGCATATAAATTTTAGTGTAAAAAATAATAATTCCACTATGAACCTCTATGGGAAAACAAATTTAAGGTTCTTAAAGAAACCTACAATTTTATGCCCCATTAATAATGATCAAATCATACTCAAACCAAATTATAACATGTTGAAACTATGTTAAATATAAAATTCATGTTTTTCTACTTTATTCTATTGTCCAAGAGTCAAAATTAGCCACTGGAATCTCTCCAATAGGTCGATATCTGAGTATCAATAATCAATCATTTAATTTTCCTCACATGTGCATTACAAAAAGAAAAAATCTTACACAACAATAAAATATGATATCCAAAATAGCAATATCATATCATTGGGATTTTAGACATATCAATAGAACATGTGTTGTTGATAAACCATCTTTATATCCATCTCATGTTCTTAAAAATTCATAATACTAGTATATGTCATGTCCCTAATAGTATAGAAATAGGAATATAAATCCACTATTACCACTGGGTCATATAATGAACTGGTTCGCAATGAAAATATTTGTTGGACCGATTGAGGACTAGGAATAAAGCATGAATCTCCATATTCTAGAGGCTTTATAAGACAAGTGGGGGCTTATGTTTCATCTATGGGGAGACTATAATATTATATCAGAGTAAGATGACAGTTGAAATAAAAAAAAGAATCAATATGAGTGAATAATTATATTATATATGGAACCAAAATATACAACGTGGTAATTAAAAAAATACATCAAAAGCCTGATCAGCCATGTTACACAAACAATAATGATCTCCCACTAGGATGATAAAATATATAGGATTACTTGTATGAAATAAAAATAAATTCACAAGGATGTAGAACTAACTCCAAGATGATCCACAAACCAAATCTCCACAAAAATATTTGATCCATCAAAATGGATAAATTTCTAGACTATACCAATCATGTGCCTATATCCCAATGATTTTATTATGCGTAAACCGAGTACAATGTTGACATGAGTAAGGTGTGACTAAACAAAAATTATTGAAACACCAACAGGGTTCCGTATATAATGTGTAATATGAAGCCTTTTTATATGTGAACAAATGATGATTAATAAAATAATAATAATAATTAACTAATGAGAATAAAGTGATTAAAAAAATTGTGAAATGGGGAAGCTTCTATATGTGCATGACGATAGAATGTTCTCATCCCAGTTGAGACACAAAATTATGTTGAAGTACAAAATAAATTAATAGACAATCCTGAATTCTATGATCCTGATCATCTTTATATCAGTTAAATTAGAAATTGAGTAGTATTCAATACCACAAAATATGTGTGTAATCAATTCAATCGCTAGATCCATATTCTCTATCAACAACAACATCATTTTCTGGTGTTGAAAATTCATCTGAGAGAGCTATGTCTCCATGGGTGTGAACATGTTTATCTAATAGGTTCACTCAAACCATCCTCAAATATATATAATGTATGATTACATCAAATATCTAGGAATCCTGTTGATATAGCACAAATCTATATTTCATAACACTCATTCTTTGTAATCAAGTACAATATATCTCTTATGACGGATTCCATAGGAAATAAAAACATTGTGACATGGATAATATATAATTGGATAACTCATAGTTGATATGTATGTAATTTTTTTAGAAATAAGTTAATAGCACAACATATATTCCATAAACAGAATAATGAACCAATCCCATACAATTCTAGAAAATAAAACAATTTGGTATCTACCAAATCATAGTGAGTATCCTAGTCATCACTCAATTAGATCATCATAATTTTATAAGAGTATCTCATTGCATGGATATAAAGTTTACTAAGAAACATACATATCTGATAGCTAAAAGTGGGAATCCCAATTACAATATTACTTCCAATAAAGGTATAAATCAATGATGTCAGTCTCATTGGCTAGATCCCAAGATGTACTGGTGGGAATAACAATATGTTAATCCTAAAATATATATTATTTGTAGTCTAATACTTTGAATAACCATTTTGAATCCATTTAACATATTTTATATTGTTATGTTCATGAACTATATAATAGGAGGCACATCTTGAAATCAAATCTCCATCAATAATAATCATATGAATGTTTAAATAAAATAATATGGGTGAAAAAATGTCTAAGATCACCACAAAGTTAGAAACCCATTTTTATTTGATGATATGTATGGGTTCTAAGAATAAAAAAATACAATATCAACCCATCCCATGATGTATTGGCTCAGGTTAGGTGAACATACAGGTCACCCAATGGGGTCCCCTAAGTCGGTTCATTGGAGTGGTTTCCATCATATAATTACGTAAATCAAAATAACTATATTAGTAAAAAACTTGAAAGAACATGAAATATTTTCCAATGGAAACATGAATAAGGTAGCATAGACCATCTTTCTATATAGGTTCTTATAACAACAACAATTATGAAAAAAATGGGTCATGACACAATTTCAGTGTCGATCAATTTATCTTATAGTCAACACATCAAACATACTCATGGATACCCATGGTCTATAAAATTAGGCCAATATAAGGCTAACATACCTCACCATTTTCATACTCACATCCTTGTAGTTATAGAGGCTTATCAGTTTATCATGATATAATGAAATGAAACCATCACACATATGTTATTATTATCCACCGACCCTCATCTATTACAATATAACCATTTAATAGAATAAATATTTCATGAAAATAAATTAAATAGGAGGTCCCACACTTAGAGGATATCCCTATAATACACATACTACCATGAATATTAATTAATGAAATATATAATATAAAAAATTATACCTACCATATAGAATAATTTTATTTATTTTTTCCAATGGCTAGCCACAACGACCACAACCACTACAAGCTTATCCGGATGTGTGAGGTGCCATCTCGAAATTAATCCATCATAATTAATTAATTACAAATATTATAATTAATTAATTAATTAAACGTAATAGGTTATTATAATATTTATCAAATATAACTATAAAACAATAAATCTCAAAACATCTGTAATCAATCACGCTGCATCAGAATTGTGTCCTAACACTCACCAAAAACCCATGGAACATCCTCTACCATGAATTTGGTATATGGACCAAGAAACGACATCAAAATGACCACCCCAATAATATAATATAAATCATTAAATATTTATACCATTTACTAGGGTTATGTATCTTGATAAACAACACATGGTTAAGTGTTGAAGCCCTCTAGGGTTAACTTCTTCCATGGAAGAGAAAAAACCCTCTCAAAAGTTTTAAATTCCAAATTTATCCAGTGGAATTAGGGAAAAAATATTACTTGTGAAGTCAAATTTTGAGCAGGATTAATAAAAACCAATATTGGCTAACATAGTCAAAGATATACAACAAGGATTATAATGCATCAAATTGCATCAAATTTCGACCAAGAATAATTGAGAAAGCTAATGGATGATGGGAATATGAGGAAGGAACATATGTCGTATTTTTCTGGATGATATGAGGGAGAAATGGGACTAAAAAAATTATAGCTCATAAAGGGAAGTTGTATTAATTTCAATTTTAATGATCCTATTATTTGGCCAAATTATGCAAAAACTGTGTACCTTTAATGTCCGAGGAACATCCTCTTTTAATGGGCATGAAATAATGTTTAACATATGATTAACCAATGCAAATAAATTTCTATAATAATTCACGAAAACTTGAATCATTTTCCCTGAAAAGTTACATGGTTTCCAAAATCATGTTTATATAAATATTTGGCTACATGGTTGGGCTATATGATATTTCTTAGTCTTGATCTAATAATGCATCATAGTCTCCACATTTCTAAAACAGTGCATTTTGTCCTCAAACCCATGAGACACTTCTGAAAACCCCATGCCATCATTAAATCCTCATTTAATGTCTAAAAAGTTACCACTGAGACATCTGATCCTTCATAATTCCATTATGAATCTCTGATTAATATTTACCCATAAAAAAATTTAAATTGAAATTCCTACTAAATAGAAAAACATCGGAGAGTAGGATATCATTATGTACCACGTATTTTACCAAAAATCATACACCACAAACCATGTTCTATCATTAATAAACTATTGAACATTAAAACATATCTAAAAAGTTAAGGGATGTATGAATATTCAATAAATCTAATGAAATTTATTCCAAATCTAAAAACATGACTTTAATATGGTGATATACTTTGAATTATGTTCCAAATCCATGATCTAAATTTGATTTATCTTGTAATTCAAAATTAAAATTCCTTTGTAAAATTTCAACTAATACAGACACAAGATCACATAATAAGATTCCAAATAAAGAATATAATCTCTATAAATATGTGAAAATAAAATATAAACATTGTATCATAAAATTTAGTATCATTTTTCAGGAATAATAATGACTTTATTCAAAGGAATAAATTTTCTCAAAACATTTAGATGGATTATATTGTTAAAAAGTGGTAATTTGGTATAATTTTTATATGAGATTAATAATGAAAATTAATACTGTGAAATAATTTAATTTTTTGATTTATATAGTTAACATTATGTTATTGAAAATATAAATCAGTTATTATGGGGATACGTACTTTGTAAATGAATGTTTTAGTTTTATTTTTTCATATTAGTTGGTTATAATGTGGACTATATTAAATATTAATTACATAATGATTAATTTATATGATATTGTTTGTTTCATATAATATTTATAATTATTATGATATATATATATACCTATGTATGTGTGAGTATTGGATATATGTCATTAATGTTAGAAAAAATGTTTATATTTACTTATATCAATATTAAATATGATTATTTACAATAAAAAAGGATTTATTGAACATGTTATTAAAAAATGGTGCTAAGGCCAAATGAACAATTACCATGGTATATATGTTGTGATATGTTTTATTTACTATTAACGAACATCAAAAGTGGTTGATTCTTTTTCATAATGTTTCCTATAATTGATGATTATTTGAGTGGTATTTTTATCCATTTTAAGAAGAATCACATAATGTTTTCCCTTTAGTTGGATAATCTAAATTTGATATTTACCCTTAATGTTTGGATGATCCATCAGACAATTTCTATATATTTTAGAACCCATTAGGATTATTATTGTAGTTAATGAACAAGTTTTTTCCCTTTGTGTATCAATATAGTGAATGCTTAAATTTACATTTTCCATTTTTTGGGGAACTTCTATTGGAATAGATACTCCATGAAATTCGTCATGGTGATAAATTATTATAATAATTAAAACTATTCATTCGAAGTTCATAATAGTAATGATAATATAAGAATAATGAATAGGGTGATGAAAGAGATATAAGTATCATTAGTTATAATATTGATGGTAGAATTAAATTGTATCATAATATGATAATCATTATTATAGAGATGAATTGTTGGAAAGAAAAAAATAAAAAAAATCATCAATTACATAGTGAATATCACATATAAGATGATCAGGTAGATATAAATGATCAGTTAATATATTATAGCATACACCCTTAATAATGGAAATTAATTTCCCATCTCTATAAATTTGAAAAAATATCAATGTTATTTAATACATGATTCAAGATACTCACATATATTTAGAACACCACATGAATGAACTCTATCCCATATCCAGATTAGACTAACATGTCATATTCACACTAACGATGGTATTATCTTCCTGATATCACCCACCCACCTTATCACACATGAAAAAATAGACAAAAGTATCCCCACTCTCCTTGTGTACCATGGACACCAGCCTCCCACAATTGCAGGTTTTGGCCAGTAACATATCAATATTCCCTCACTAGAAATGCACAGAACTATTAATCCTTTCACAGTAGAATAATTGGCTACCTACATGGAAACGCTTTAATTTTATAACATTATCTAGTCATAATCTATGATATTTTAATTTAGTAAATTTTTCATATAAAAAATATTAAATTTATAATCGTATAAATATACCTAAGTCAATTATTTCAGATTATTGGAATAGTAATTGAGATGTTTGGAATGATAGTTTTATTCAGAATGAATGTTAACATATCTATGAAATAAAATATGAATTATTGATCCATTAATAATTTTATGACATATTTAGTATATTATGAGTGTGTTAGAAAATGAATCAAGATTATAAAACATTAAATGATGAATGATAATAGTAGTGACTATATAGATAACATTTATATGTTTTTTTCATTATTAGTATAATTAGTAACAAAACTAGAATAACTATTTTTTTAAAGCAATGATTTTTTCTTTTTTTTTCTGAATAAAATTTATTTGTATCATACTATATTTTAGTGACATAAATAATTGAACATAAGCATAATTTTTTTTAAATAATATTTTATATGGAACAATTTAATGGGTTTTCTATAATAAGAAATACACATCGTGTTTGTGAAGTTGACGATCAAAATGGTGGACACCTTAGTTCAGAAACCATTGGAATTTTAAATTAAAAAACACTTTTCAAATTATAATTCTACCATTAATAAATATATTAAAATTTTATATATTTAATTTTGATGAAAAAACATATTTTTTTATTTCATTAATATTTTTTGTTTAGTAATTTAGTATAGAATAATTTTATTAAATGATATTGAAAATATATTTCAATAATTAATTTTTAATATCCCACTAACAATTTTAAAATTTTATTAAAATTTATCTATTATTTATAATTTAATGAAAAAGTTATTATCCATTTCAATAATTATTATCAGTACTACTACTACAAGCAACAAAAAATTGATATTTAACATTTGTTGGATTACTTAAATTATAATAGATAATATTTTGAAAATTTATATTAAAAAATGTATAAATTAGTATTAATTTTAGGTGATGATAAATAATTTTTTTAATGTTTAATATTATAATTTATTTAATATTATATAATTTTAAGTAAAATTTACATATTTGTACCTCCATTATTTATAATTAAAGATAATAAATTCTCAAAATTAAAAAATATTAATAAAAATTATATTTTTGTAACATTTATAAAATTATTCAAATTATATTGATAATAATTTTGTATACATATTACTAATATATATTTTTCCAAAATAAAACATTGAACTGGTTGTTTTTTAAAATATCCAAAAAATATACAAATAATAAATATTTTTATATTTTTATATGAAATATTTGATAGAATTTTATTTAATTATAAGAATAAGTGCATAAAAACAATCCCATATGACTTTGCTGATCATAACTTATATGTATTTTTATATTACATTTTATATTATCAATTTAATTATTTTACCGGTTATAATATTTATGGTTGTTAAGAGAGGATGAATTGATATATTTAAGTACAAGCATTTAAATTTGAAAAGTAAATTAAAATCAAATATATAGTAGTTCCAATCAATGTGATTATACTCCACTATTATCTCTTTTTAAAACTCATTTATAAGTATGAGTATGAATTTAGTGTATCCTTCAAAAGGAGAATCACAACCCATTGCATCCATCGTTTTTTATATTTGAACCGTAAACACCACAAAACTACCAAATAACTATTGTATAAATCCATATGGAAGGTGACTTTTAACGATCTATAATATTTTATAGTAACCTTAAATTTATATCAGATAGTATAAAAAATAGTTATTATAAAATAATATAAAATTGTTATGAATAACTATTATAATAATAATAATGAACTTCTGGATAAGAGTTTCAATTATTAGAGATCAATTTTTATACCACGAATCTATGAATATTATATTTAGTAAACACACTCCAAATAATCTTAATATTATTCTAAATGAATTATCTATGATGTAAATGTATCCTTTGGTGTTACCTTGTGAAAATATTCCTATTAGTTCATAATGACTAAGGATTATTTCATTCATAAAATATAAGAAGTAATTTCACAATTTATTTCAATGAATATATTACATTATGTTTTAATATACAAATATTTTTAAATTATTTGACCATGTTATTATCAACATACTGTCAGAGTCATACATCCACAAACAACATTAGTATTTAAGTGTATTCATTGATCCGCCTACAAGTATAAAATTATTATATATTAAATTTATATTATATTTGGGTTACACATTATTCTGATAAAAACATCATAGATAATATTTGAATCAATAATACAAAGATAACATTCATTTTTTTATTTAAATGTTGGAATATATCATAAAAAGAGAAATATAATCTTGATTTTCTATATACTATGAAAACATATAATCCTCTTCAAATTTGTAAAATTTATATTTTTATTGGGTAATGTGTGTGAAATATTTTCCCAACCCATAAACATATATCATGTATGAAAATTATTGTTGTTAAAATATGTACACTATATATATCTATAATGTTATATATTCGAAATAAATAAACCCATAATGAAGCATTATGAAGAATACATTACTGCACAATCAAAATTATCCCACATTAGTAATTGAATAAAACTACATGACAAAAATTATTCACAACATGTTTCTATTCCTAGGTTCTATTAATAAAACATTGTTCACATCAATCATGATTATTAATAAAAAATATAAAACCATAATTAAATAAAAATAAAAATAAAATAATTTTAACTTATAAAAATAAAATGAAAATGGATCCCATATCATGTACCATACCTATTTTTTATATGACAAAAAGATTGAATATATTATAATTTATTGAAAATAAAACTATAAAATATTTTATATTCATTCTTATATAAAAATTAACAACCATCTAATATTTTTTTTCAAATTTTAAAATATATAATGTAATGAAAAAAATGAATTACCATAACCCTTAAAAAATATAAATAAATTAATTCCTAATTTATTTAAAATAATTAAAACATATAAAAAATGATTATAATTTTTTGGTTGGCACTGGAAACTATTTTTTATTAAAATATTATGAAAAATGTCAATATATTACATTTCTACAGAATAAAAAATATAAATAAGTTAATGTTTATATAAATTTTAGTCATCATCAATTTATTTCGAATAATTTCTGTTATTATTTTATATATAATAAGTATGTTAATTTTTTCATAATTTTCCCATTTATGATTCCTATATATATGACCAATTTTGGAATCATCTCAACTATAAGTATTTATAAAGAAAAATGTTATCTAAGAGTGTAAATATATAAATAATATCATTGATAATAATAATGTTATCATATATTATCTTTATATAGATATAACTAGTGCCTATATTAAAATGAAATCACCATAATAAGAACCAATAACATAAACTCTTGGTCTCCTATTCTAAAGGGATGCTTAGTTCTAGATTAACACTTCTTTACAAATGACCCTTTCCTGGATGGTGTAGCCTCTGTATGAATTTTTTCCTTATTAACATCCAATAATTTCTTAACCTCAGTCTCAATTGACATAATCATAATTAAACAAGTATCATAAACTTCTGTTATAATAAAAAATGTCTCCAAAAGTATTTTAACTATAATTATACAACGCCCTTTTGTGAAATTACTGATATCCTAAGAATCGAAATAATAGAGGGGGTGGGAGGTGGGATAATTAGTGTTTTGATCTATATTATAATATTTATTGAATGTATCACACATACATATCCACATTTTAGTGAGATTTAATATTATAATGTTTTTATAATGTTATCACCTCAAAAAGAAAATAATATAAAAAATACGAAACAGTAGGGAATTTTTGAGGCCCTTGACAGAGTTTATGAAAGTAATCCATGATGTATAATGGGTCATATCTGATAATTTTTTTTAATTTCATGAAAAATAACTTAAAAATGTATTTAATTTGGTTGACTTGAACTACTATTTAAAATCACTCATTAGTTTTTGCGATGATCCTCCAATTAAATTGCAAAATGAGGCAAATTTTTAAGATGAATATGAACAGAAATGATGTATGAATGTTCAAACATAAATATACCTCCATATTATTCTAAAATGATGAAAATTTAATGGCATTAAATGAGATAAATAACTATATAGAAAATATTAGATCAAAAAAATTATTTGAGTGATTTGATTTCATAAACTATAAATTTACAAAATATCATTTATTTTTATCAATATAACATGACATCCCCTTAATAGTTTTTGGAAAAAAATGTTTTTAATTATTAGATGAATTAATTCATATAATAACAATCTCATGAAAAACTATATACTTTATTGAAAACATATTATTCACAATTTGAATATTGAGGTGTGACAATTATGACATACATAAATATTATTTTTAAAATAACAAGATGTCCCTAAATTTTAATTTCTAAATTCTCTTCTCATTCCATTCTGAAAAGATGATGTAATTGTGGTAAACACTCATGGGAATATTATATAATTTTTACCAAAACTAAAAATAGAATTTCAATTGATTTGAGTCATTATAGAAAGAAAGAAGCTGTAGTTTTTTACTATATTTCTATAAATATTGGTCATAATGATTTAATAATAATGGTTGAATAAGTATAAATAAATTAAAAAATTATCATCTATTTTACTAAAACATTGAATTGATATACCTCATCATATTATTTTATTTGTAAATCTATAATTTAAATTATTTATATGTGAATTAATTTTAACAAAAAATGATATTAAATTAGACATAGATTTTGATCCAAATATTAATATTACATTATTAATGGAAAAAATGAGATAAATATGTCAACTAAAAATAATTTGATCCTCATATTACATGAATCATCAAATTTTGAATATAAAAAATTCATATAACCTTTTTTATATAATGTCTCTTATTATTCTACACCATTTACTAAATATTCAATTTTTGGCGCATTAGTAATTTTCACAGGTCTCGTATTGATTTTTTAAATATTTCATATGTAAGTTAAATATTCTCAAATATGCATAATTTTTCATGTTTTAATAATCGTAATGAATGGTATATATATTTTATAATATCCTTATAATATCATTTACTAGATGAACTATTTCTTACTAGAAATTATGTAAAATTTTAATTTCTAACTCAAACATTATATTGATATTATTTACCATTGGTTTAAAGTCTTACATTAGCGAATAAAAAAATATAGTTATCTTGTATTCCTGAATCATACATCTAGATAGTCATTCACCCAATATTTTACATCCGTAGTGAGACAACATATTTTTTTAATTTTATAAAAATATATAGAATTAATCGTGGTTTGATCTAAGTTTTATCCTCATTTCTATGTTCTTTTTGAAACCCTTGATGAAATTCTATTAATACATTAAAATTTTCACATTTAGTACAAATAAATGATTATATATAAATACCATATACCATTTAAATATAATTAAATTGAATCACATGACATCAAATTATCCCTCTCAAATAGAATATATTTTTAAAAATATTCTATTCGGTTTGTGTACTAATTTTATGTGAACACAACCTCTCATTTTCAAAAACTATTTTATAACTGCAATGATATAATGTTACTCTCAAATAATCTCTACAACTCCATTATTTTTATTTTTGTGAAACATGGTTCAAATTAATAATTAGGAATACAAGTAAAATGATATGAAATAAAAAATTACATGAAAACATAATCAACCATCCCTAGATATTATAATCATTACCTTTATACCATTTTAAAATATTATTTTTTTATCATCACACATGAATTTTCAATATCTCCATTATTATTTTCTAAAATTATACATATGATGTTTTATAAAAAACAAATTATATGTTTCCCCCCTATCTCACATATTTCAACCATATTATCCCAAATATTACTCCCCTTTTTATAAAAATTTAAATCATGAATCCATCGGACCCCTAACATGTACTTTAAATGATAAAATCCTATTTAGATAGAGGGCTCAAAAAACTGTTGAAAATTATCACATTAGTGGGTTCATACTCTATTATAAACTCAACAATATTAACATTATCCTTTAAATTTTTTTTCTTTAATGTTGATATTTTAGGATTGTGTGAATTAAACTTGGTTCTTGGACCAGTAGTTAGATCATTTATTGTCAAAGGATGTAATACTTTTATCAAAATATCATATAATATGCAAATAGTCAATGATTGGATTTCATACGCATACTTATCCATTTCTATACCTAGTTGTACCATCTTTTTCATATTAAAATTAAAATAAAATAATTTTCCTCTATGGACTAAATCAACCAAGTAAGTGAAATTTCAGTTTATTAAACAAAGAACCCAATCAATATTGGTGCATAAGTTGAGTCAAACCCTTCCATAAAGATAATATAAAATCCCATAATATATTATTAACATTAGATATTGTAATAAATTATTGGATTCCATAATATGTGACTCTGTGGGATTATGTTGTAATAGAGTACAATGAGTCACAAAAAAACTAAACTTATCTGAGATTGAATGAGAAATTGTAAACTAATAATTAGTCTTCAGAATTCCAATTGACCTATGTTCATGAAGTCATCATAATTTTTTAATTTAGATTCCAAAATTAAATTATTACCCATTAACATAATATTATCTATACTAAAATGATTTAATATATCCCAGGAACACTTCTCCCATGAACCAAAAATGAAACGTGTAGTATGTATCACATGAAAATCCAATAATAATATCATTTCACCAAGAATAAACATCTTAAAATGGTTTTTATATTATATGGAATTTCTCAAAACCTAATCATTATCTCTAGGGAATATAATATATTCAACAAAATTTTTCTCAGTATTTATGTTTTTTTTACTTTCATTCTTTTACATATTATTTTCATAGACACCAATAGAATGTTCATAATCAATAATAACTAGTATAATATGGAAATTTATTCCCTATGGGATTTAATAAATAAATTTAATTCTATATCCACCATGGAAACATGTATTCCATTATCATCATGTTAAAACCACTATGGTTTACACATTCTTCTTCATTAGGATCCCCATAGAGTAAAATAGACATCATATCATTTTCAAATATTTTTACATTTACTGTGTATAAAATAAATAAAAAATGTATAATGATTTAATTCTTGAAACATGTGTGAATGTCTCCCAAAAATTTATTCCTTTTATAGATGACAGTCCCATGAACACTTGTCACATTGTTCATTAAAATTCACATTTTCTTCATTGATCATATTTTGGAAAACCCACATTGCACCATCACATTCTTGTATTTCAACATCATTATAATCTATTAATTAATTTTTACTGATTCTATTATATTAAACATATATATAAGTGTTTCAATCCTTGTGTTGAGGTGGTTCCTCTATAAGCATATGCACCACATTGGAAAGTAAACATATGTGGATTACTATACAAATAATCCATTGGGTTAATACTCCAATGTCTATATAATTAATGATGTTCTTGAGTTCTACATAACTCTATGTTATTATATGATTCCTCATCTGACAAACCACATATTAATTATTCATTGAATAATCTGAATCCATGTCATCAATATCACATTCGTATTGATTTTTAGAATGGGTAACCAACTGTCCCAAATTTACAATATGTGATTCATCACATTCATCAAGGATATTGGCATAATTTATTCAACATGAATCATATTGAAACACTGTATATTATATATAATCTATTATTTTTTTAATTACTTTTATTACATAATTATCTCCTTTGATTGGATTTTATCTATAGAATATTCCTCTATTGACTTGATTGATTTATTTAATGAAACGATTTCCATACATCATGATCATAGAAAATCTTCCAAACACTCATAAATTATATAAAATTTTCCAGTTAATATATAAAATATTATAGGTATTCATATAATTGTGAGGCTATAATATAAAATTTTTTTTGGATAAATACAACTATAAAAGTAGTTTGACTGTAAATGGTATAAAATATTTCATGGTCGACTAACAAAACATAAACAACCAGAGAAATTGTATTATTATATAAATAAGTGACTAATTTGTTTACTAGAATGTATCATGAGATGAAATAATTATTGATTCCTTATTTTCAATTAATTCAAAAATGTATTGATTTTGATACTTATTTGAATTATTTTTCTAACCCCTCCGAATATCCACAATGATTTTTATCTGATCTCTATTAGATCATGAGAATATACCATTCTTATTAAATTATTTCTATAAGCATCAAACAATTAATTTATTATAAATCCTTTAAAAAACTAATATATCTAAAAACATCATTGATATATCTATTTGTTCTTGGACCACATACATCTAAATATACTGACTCATATTGTATCAATGTTGTACACTCAACTACTATATCATTATGATTCATCATTTCCCCTTCAGAAAATGTTTCATGTGGTCGAAATTCATTTCACTTTTTAGATTTTTGAACTTTTATAAAAAATCATCAACAATAATATTTCTCAGGTTATTTTCTCTAAGGTGGGAATGATTTTGGTTAAAATCTATGCTCTCTTCATTCACATTAATGAACAGAAATTCAACCTGCATGAAGCATGAAATATATTATTTATATTCCCTTTCTACATAGACATTTATTAATAATTGAAATTTCACATGAAAAATCAACCTTTATTTTGAAATATCACCTCATTACCATTGTTTAGAAACTAAGAAACATATTGAGTGTTTTGTTTCTAAAAATAAACATAAAACATTCTCTGATATTATATGATTATTTTCAATTTTTTCACTCCCAATTACATTGATCATTAATGATATAGCATTACTAAATATAATCTTCATCATATATCTCAAAAAATTTAAGAATATATTTATCACCCATCATGTGAAATAAAATATCATTATCTTGTAACTATAGTTTCTCATGGATTGATATGTTAATGGAAACCTCCATATCCATTGAAAAATCATTTTTATTTACCCTTTTTAAAAAATTCTCATAAATTTAAATTTATTTTTTGGGGCTGATGTTATTATGAATTAAAAATAAAATGTATGATTTTTTTCAACAATTATTTAATGTTTAATAATAGCAGTGGACTTCTACTTTTTCTCTATCCATTATTGGGATTAAGATTTCTTTATAGTACCATGTTTCTGAGGTTACAACCCTCTATTATCAAATCCAAAACATTAATAGGATGTTAAATTGTATTCCATAACATATTATATTTTTGGATGAATATAACCAAGATCATTCAATGATCATGGAATTCAATATTTCAAAAAATAGTGTGTTCATAAAGAAAAATAATTCAATTAAAATATAACTTTTTAATTTCCCAAATGGTATTAATTTTCTAATTAAAAATTCTTACAGTTACTAATATATTTTGAATTTATTATAGGTTCATTATATGAATTTATTTCACTTAAAATTATAATAATATATTTTTATCTGTTTCTTGATGAGATAATAATAAATCTTCAGTCATTTGTGGAAAAAAATGACTTATTTTTTTATTTATCTAAAATATTTGGCTCTCAATATATCGAAATCCATGATTTCCCAATATATGGTCATTTTTATGATCTATACAAAATAAAAAAATGCCTTGTTTTTTATGATTTATTCTGTATTATTTCAAATAGTAAATGATAAAAATAACTTCCAAAGATGGATAGTTTTAATGACTATGTCCTGAGTAAAATAGAATATTTATTTCCAAATTCTTCATGGGTGATTCAGATGTTATCACATCCAAATTACAAAAACTATAATGTGAAAGCACTATATGAGAGAACTTTAGGACCCACAAACACCTTAAGATGTGATGGGTAAATTAGTGTATAATATTTTTGAAGGTGAGTGATATTGTTCACGAATTTTAATGAAATTGTTAAGCATAAAATATGAAATATTTAATTAATCAACCATTAAATTATAAAGTTACAACACATCAATTTTACATTGTTCACCACTTTGAGCCTGTCCAATGTGCATAGATTAACAATGCTTCTATCATACCTAAATCAAATAATCCTAACTTGATGTGGAATACATATGTTTAGACACAGTCAATATATTCCATGAAATCTACCATTTAATGATTTTATGGATAACATACTACCTCCCTAGAAACACATTTGTTGACTCCAAATAGTGAACTATATTTGGTGTAGTCTAACTGAGTTTGACGGATTGAAGGTCTATTCAGTATACTATATTTTAGATCATTTTACATGACAAGCATGATAATTCTACTTCATAATCATCATAAATTAATTCACTATAAATCATTGGCGAATCAGACCTGATATTCAAAATATAAAAGTAGTGAAACTGTGTAATTGTGCACAACACATGCTCATGTGTGCAATATTTAGGGTTATTGAAAAATTTGTATTTATTGAAACTATTTTATATTTCACATCCACTCAAAATTATTCGCATGATCTTTATAGAGACCCTCAGTTTTCAAAAATTAACATTACATTACATTTTCACCAAACAAAAAGCATAAAAAAAATATGTGCAAGAAGGCCTTATTAGTCTAGTTCCTTTGGAAACAAGGAAACATAAATACAGTTTCTTATATGGGGTACCTTATATCCTATTAGGTTCCTCTTGACTAAATACCATCCTAGAAACATCAAAAATAAGAAATAACATCATAACATGGTGAAGGAAATATATATATTGGTGAGATAAAATGCCTTGTAAGGATAAACAAGGGAGAAATATATGAATAATCATGACCCAAAGGGTTTGAGAACAGGATCCTGAATATAGAAGATCATACCATTCTTATAAAATATCATAACAGAGATCTTGGAATAGTTATTATGTATTAATAACACATGTATTATAATGAAATAAAGTGAATAATCCTTGAAATAATAACTTATGAAAAAAACATGGATTTTTCAAAAACACATACAAATATAATTTGATTATCATAGTAGCGAAGGAATCACTTCCAATACCATTATAGAGGAAAAGGACCTTTACTAATCAAATTGAACCCCCATTCCCGCCCTGTATTACTAAACAGTGTGAAACCTAGTTCCATCTGTATATTAAAAAATAGAGTAGACCTTCATTCTAACACATTTTATTTCATGAGATATAAATATTTAACCAATGCATTGGAGAGAGATACAAGACTAACCCGTCACATAATGAAATCACACAAACATGCTCCTTTACATAATAAATAATAATATCCTAACCCATAAAATGAAATCAGTATCAGAATTATGTGATCATATCATAACATATGGTAATAAACTGGGTTTTCAATCATTTCATTATAAACATAACTCATGAAATGAAGCAGGTTTCAATATCATACAACCCGTGAAAGAGAAATGGTCATCATAAAAATCACTTCATAAAATAATTTCCCCATAAAGGCATGATTTATGCCAATTGATGATAACTTATATGGGAAATAATTGTTCACAATCTTTAAAAAAATATTCTTGGGGAAAGTATAATTACTTTTTTGACTTTTTTTAAACATGAAGCATTTTGAAAACATTTTTCATTGAAAATATATTTCAAAACATATAATGGAGTATTTAAAAATAGTAAATCATGTTTTTAAAATAATTTAAAATTGAAAATTAACTTTAATTTTATTTTAATTTTTTTTAAACACAGTTTTTGAATACAATTGATTCCCAACCGAAGACATAGATGATCATATTTTACATAAAAAACATTAACATATAGACCCAAGAGTGGAAAATGGTGTTAAAAATATAGGATATCATGAATAAAATGTGTAGAAGAAAACTCAATAATATTATTGATATAGAGATCATAATATTTCATTAATGGAGCAGAGACATAAACAAACATGGAAAGCGATGATTGTATCACAATAATCTATTTTAACTCGATAACATTGAATCATATTCTCTATGTAATTATATTAAATTACATAAATCTTAATATATAATATATATAAGTATATTTATAATATAACACGTAAAATATAAGTATTTAAAACCATAATATATTTTAGGTCCATAACATAACATGAAACTCAATAATGGAAAATCGAGGCTAAACAATTTTACCGACTTGTTAACTATAAAAAACTAAACCCCATGAAATAAGGACCATAAAATGGGACTTTTAATACCCCTAAATTTCTATACATGATAAATTTAATAATATTATGGGAAGTAAATATACCACACAAAAGGAATGAGTAACGAACATAGCATGTATCTCACTGAAATCAAAATTTTAATGAATTCATGTAACCTTGATTATTGACTATCTCCGTACTCATACATGCATTATCTATAATAAATATAAGTTTATTATACACATTTAATAGAATGTTATTATTATATATATTACCACATATGTTTTTATTAAAAAAATTATTACCTCTATGTTAACAATGCTATGATAAGGTTTCACATCAGGTAATATTCACTTTGCTCTTCGCTTCTATTCTAATTTGTTATATTGTTCGTTATTATACATATATAATGATTATTGAATGTAAATAATGATATAAATATAATTTATATACAATACTTGTATATTATAATAATAAATTGAATAAATATGTACAAAATGGAATACACCGTTCTTGAGGAAAGAAGATGTATGTACGCATAAACAATGTTTCCATTCTTATTGTCATATTAAAAGAAATTATGTAGATTTCCTATGAATATATATGTATATATTTATTTATTATAGTAGATTAAATAGATTAAATATCTCATATATGTTCACTATACCCATACTTAATACATTCCATATTGTGTGTGAATGAATCACGCCACCTTGATAGGCGATAGTCCACACATCCTCAAGTGAAGTTATCATATTAACACCAATTTAAAAGTAATAATATGTGTTTAATTAGAGAAATTAATAATATTAATTACATAATAAATAATATGTATGGAATATATAAATATTTTTTCTATCAAAATTTCCATATTAATTGGTAGAAATGAAAAATGAAGAATCATCAGTTCGTGAGGCAGTAATTCTCCAAACCCATATTAAGTATGTTCGAGATCCATTAAATGGAGTTGTGTTTATTTTTTTGTAGAAAACATAGCATAAAAACAACCTAGTATATTTAGGATACTATTTTTATCACAGAATAGTTTAATTATAAGAGTTGAGGGGGTAGAGAAAGAAAATAAATGAAAAGCACTTGAGAGAAGACGTTAGCTCAAAATCAGGTTACTATTTTCGGTTTGTACCAAAAGCATTCATGGAGGGGATTTCAACCAAAAGGAATGCCTCTAGGTATGGGTTAAGAATTTTTTGAGGCTTCTTGTGTAGATATTGTACGATCATAAAACGCATTAAAATTGTGAGTAATGTATAGCGGTGGTGTCCTTTTAATTTAGCGGTGGAGTGGAACTCTTGTAAATATTTGTAGGGATAATACCACCCATGTTTTTCAAGTTGCATGTGGATCAATTATTGGACCCATTTATATAAAATTAATGATATGGATTAAATATGTTCAGAAAATGGGTGATATACATGTTTCTAGGTTGATTGGGCCTTTAATGTTATGGTTTAGTCGCTAATTAAGTATAATTTGTACTAAACTACTGTGATTATCTTTAATCACTTTTTCTATTTTTTGGGGAAAAAGTTGATTGTATTGGTTATTATAAATAATGATTATTATAAATATGGAATTTATTTTTTGAAGTTCTTATAAAATATGTGGATGAAATTAATTTAAAAATAATCAAATTTTTTGGACAACACTGTGGGTTTTTAGAGTAAAATGTATCAAAAGGTTGTTATGAAAATAATTTCCAAATTAATATATGAAATGGTTTCTGTACGAATGACTGAGGGGGCCATGGCTTAGGCCACATCTCTCTCCACTAACCATAGTTTCACTTCCCCTTTCTAGTGTTTCAATATTGTAGTTGCCGGCCTCGTAAGACTCTTCTTCGACAGCAGGATTCGTTTTTTGCAGTTATGGGATCTGATTATTATTCCTCAGTATTCTTCTGCAGCGACTTGTCGAGTGTTAGTGGCATGGTTTGTTCGAGCTCAATCATTTGTTTCTTAGCAGTTGAAACAGTTTCATAATCGGCATCTAGTCCGCTTCTATGTGGCTCAAGTATCTTCATTATTTGCGGCGGCAGGCTCCGAATATTTTTCCTCGGACTACTCCTTTGGTGGGTTATGTTCCATATATGTTGGGTTTTTCACTCTCTCAGCATCCAATTCTACATTTAGGTCTCTATTTCATATTATGATTTGGGTGATGACGTCTTAATTTCTAGCGCTACTGTGAGGGATACTCTGACATATTCTTCATGGGAGTTTGTTCCGATTCTAGTTGTTGTGGGGATTCAGGATCTATGTTTCTCTTTGGTTTTGTTGGTTTTTGATGGTCAGTTTTTAATCCTCTAGTTCATTTTGGTGTTCTAAGGCCAGGACCACTATCGATCCTTTGACTACTCAAGGTTTCTCTGATGTTATGGTTCACCACTCCTTTCCTAGTTTTTTTGGTGTAGTGCTCTTCATGAAGGTTATGTGATTTTTTCTTTGAGTGATCAAAGGATTTCCAAAGGACAAGTGATTCCAGGTAGGCTTCTGTTGGCATATTTTATTAATTTTTTGTTAATTAATGTGGGGTTTTATCTCTCTATGATATGGAGGTACTATCTGATTTTGAATTTTAATTTTAGAGATTTCCCGTGCACGACTCTTCAAGGATTGAATGGCTGATCTTTGGAGATATTTTGATTTTGGAATGTGAAATATTCGTGAATTTATGCAAGGGACAGCTTCATATGAGGTTTCAGAGTAGGAATCGGACATCAATGTATGGTAATCCTGAGTTGGATGAACGAGAGGGTATGACAATGGTCATCGGTACAAGGCTCGTGTAACCCTGCATGGGAAAGCATGCCAAGCATTCAAGCGATGGTGGAGGTTTGATATAATGACGTAGTCAATAGGGTGAGGCATATCATGTAGTCTTTATCTAGGACAAATTTCCTTTTAATGGTTTTTTTGTATGAAGTTGTTAAGGATCACCCAAATCCTTTAAAAGTATCATTTGAAAATAAATAAAATGGATTCTTCTTAAAAAAATTCTAATGAAATAGTTAAAATGACCTAATTTAGATTACTTTATAATTATATTATTTAATTAATACTTTATAAAATTAAAATATTTTTTAACGTTATAAATAAATTTAATTAACAATTAATTCTTAATAATAAACCATTATTTTTTAATAATATTGTAAAAATAACGTTTTTCCGAAACAAAATTAAATGTTCACCTTATGAAATTTTTTAAATAGTGAAATTAAAATTTTTTTTTATATTACAAAATTTATTTTATAAATGTTCTTATAACTGAATTTATTAGAAAGATGATATATCATTATTTATTGACATAGAAAGACTATACTAAAAAACCTATCTGTTTTATTCAATATTTTTTATTTTTATAAAATAAAAATTAGTTATATTTGAAAGGTATTTAATACTATTATTCAAACTATGATTAATAGATAGGATAAAATTATCTTATTTTATTAAGTAAAACAATAATAAGAGACGTTTCGTAGAAAATCCATGTTGTGTGTATTGTATTCCAACTCAATGTTTCCTGTATCATACACCATGTTATTGTTGCATGTAACATATGACAAATTATTGATGCTTGTATGACATATTTGTGTGGTACATAAAAATAAAATGTCTAAATTAGTGTATTTCATGATATAAATTAATATAAAAATTTATTTTAAAAAACTGGTCCACAAAAATATAGGGTGTTACATTTTACTCCCCCATAAATGAGTTTCTCCCTCAAACATGGATTCCAATGAAAAAAATGAGGTTAATTATCCCTCCTCATATCCTTAAGTCCTAACGTATTTTCCTCTAAACCGTTTTTTTTCCGTAAAAATTTTACCTGGCTATTGGCTTTGTTTCGTAGAAGATTTTCTAATCGGTCAAGAAAGTCAACATGTTGTTCCTAGAAATAAAGGTCATGCATCGTCAGAATGATTTATGGGATTAGTATATGTGAAGGGTCTGGTATGTACATTCTCAATAAAGAAATATGGAATAGATCATTGATTTGAGATATATTTTATAGTATGTTCCATGCGATAGGTTACAATTATGATATGATCAAGAATTTCAAAGTGGTCAAAATTGCAAATATTTGTTTCCATTGCTTCAAAAATCTCATAACATTCATCTTGGGTGAGATTTTCTGGAACACATTTTCACTAAATGCAATTTATATACCATGTTTGTGGATATCCACATAACATTTCTCCTAACACTATTCTTCCTTGATATGCTGATGAATTTTTCTAAGCTTCTTGATCATTTCTTCAACAATCTAAGGTCCCTATAGATTTCATTCTCCAAACCCATCCTAAACATGGGAGCTCTAAATTTCATATAATATTGGGATTTATAATGTTCCATCTAAATGATTGAGTGAAATCTATTTTTGTAATAAAACTCATCTAGAGGAAGGTGATGATCTGAACCACCATAAAAAACCATAGATCTAGATATCAAAATATCCTATAGGGTTTGTTTTTTTATTTCTTACTCAAAATTTTTTGAGGATGATAATAAGTGATGAAAAATCTATTCTATATCATGTGGTTTCAAAATACATCACCAGAACATTGAGATAAACCTTAGATCCAGATCTGATACAACAAAATGTGGTACTCCATGCAGCCTTACCTCTTCCTTAATCTATATTATGTAAAGTTGGTCCAGAGATAAATAATATCCAATAAAAATGATATGTGATGACTTGGTAAGAATATTGGCTACCAACCATATTTAATTAATCACTTTAGTGGTTTTGGGTAGTCCAAAAATGTAAATTATTGAGATGTTCTCTCATTTCCATTCTCTTATGGGTAATAGATGCAACATCCCATTAGAATTTTGTCTTTAAGAATTAACTTTTTAGCATACCAAACCATGTCATTCCATTTTGATCAATGTGAAAAACACTAACAATTCTATCTTATTTTTTAGATATTTAACATCCTTCTTCACCTCGTCAATCATTACCTAGATAGAAGGTTGAAATTTAATTTGAGAAAGATAATATTTTTCTTTTTTCCTTCAGGATTTCTAGATCCATCCTTTGAAAATAAAAAAATGTTGGATCTTTTGGGATCATTACCTTAGATAATCTAGCCTAATCTTTTGAACTCAAATAATCTTCCACATTGTTGTCTTTCATAGGGTTGTAATGTATGGATTAGTGAGTATCAGATATCAACTATAACTATCTTATATAGAGAATGTTCAACTCCTATTGTGTGAATATATATTTCCTAATTTTATGGTCGGTATATATATATTATATTCCCCCTAGAGATAATTCCTCCATATCAATAATTCAAAAATTACAACTACTAAATCCAAATCCTTAGTTGGATAATTTTTCTCATGAGTCTTCAACAGTCATTAGGCATAGGCTATAACCATGTTATTTTTCATAATAACACATCCCAATCTTTTCTTTTATGCCTCTCTATAGATTACCAACCCCTCCCCACTATAGGGTAATGTAAGAATAGATACTCTAACCAACATTCTTTTGAATTCATTTGAATTTTCCTTACATTCATGTGTCTAAAGTAACAAAACACCCTACCATGCTAACTTGGTCATAGGAATATATATTCATCAGAAATTATCCATATATGAACAATAATATCTAGATAATCCAAGAATACTATAGATCTCATTCATCTTGGTTGGTTTAGGCTAGCTATCAATAGCCTCCAGCATTTATGGATCTACTACTATCTCATCTACAGAGAATATGTGACCGAGAAATGAACCTTATGTAGGGAAATTTCGGACTTGGACAATTTTTAATATAAATTCTAATACCCTAGGGTATTAAGAACAATTATTAAGTGATATTCATTCAATTTCTTGCTCTATAAATCTATAAGAATAATTTAATTAAACACTACAATAAACTGGTTGAGGAAATCTATATGGAATCTATTCATTAAATCCATGAAAATAGTATGGAAATTATTAAAACTAAAAGCATCAATATATTTTCTGTGTCACTATAGCTTGTATGGAATGTTTTCATGTGTATATCCTGCTTCTTGAACCATAATGCATTAAAACCAAATTGAGGGCCAATTATAGAAAAGTATTGATCTCCACACACTTTATCAAACAATTCATCAATACATGGAGGAGGATAATTGTTAAGGATTATTGTCATGCTCAACTCTATAAAATCACTGAAAAGTCGCATTGATGCATATTCATTTTCACATGAAGAATCTATTCACCCCAATCTGACACAATTGGATGAATGAATCCCTTAGGAAGGTTTTGTTTTAGTATCTTATTAAATTATTGCAACTCAGTCAGGGCCATTCTATAAGGAATATTTGACATTATTTTGGAACTAAATAGAATTTCAATAGAGTACCCAACAACATGTTTTGGTGTAAGACTAGGAAACTCTTCAGAATGACACCTAAAAATCTCAGTACTACATTCATATCAATGATGCCGATCTACTCCCAAACCATTTGGGGTAAACAACCCTTGTGAATGGGTATTATGACCAATAATCTGGATTTAATCTCTATATGATGTTTAGACTTATCGTCACAGTGATGGATGCTCCTAAGAGGCTTTGAAATATCCAAATTTGCTTCAATTCCTTGAATATTTATGTTTAATTTATGAAAATAAATTCCATCCATTCCACAGATTACATCAAATTAGACAAAGGAAATAATGAAATGATCTATATGAAACATTCCCACAAGCCTCTACTAGAAAGGAATCATTGAATTGAGATGCAATCATAATACCATTAAGGGTTTACACAACTAATTCCACCTCTAATTGTTTTAGAGGAATCATAACACACTAACAAAATTATGTATATTGTATAGAGTGCCTAGATATATAATAAAATATTACATTATATGTTCTAGATTTGATAGTAAGTTTAACTTTCATCACATCTTTATCATAACATTCATAAAATATATCAACTACATAAGATTTCCCATTTACCCTCATCTTTAGAGGTTTATTCTGTCATCATCAAAAAACTATTGGTTTGGACAATCTTTAGCATAATTCACATCTACTTTCTCTATTAGCATTGAATTGTTGGAGGCTAATTCTTTGAAGGTCATTCTATATTAGTATTTTTATCCAACTTCATCCCATTACTTCATCATAAATTTCACAATGGCATTCCAGTACACACTTAAATCACTTTTTATACAGCCTACAGAAATTTCTTCAATGATTCTTCCCACAATTATATCATAAAAGATAGCTCATATTCTTTTCTCTATTCTTTTCAGAGTTTCCATTAAAATCCATCTTCCACTTATTTTCAAATCCATGACACTAATAAATGATTCATACCTCTATTTAGACTTTTAATTCCCAACGGAAAATTACTTCATAGATACTAAACTCTCTTATGGTGAATATCCTTATGACACATGGTTTTAATCCAACAATGAACATACCAACATTACATTCAAGATGGACAATAATTCCTAATTCATCTGTCACATGTCTTGTGAAATTTGTCTCATAGGTACCAACCGATTCATCATCCCTTTTCTTCAACTCAAGGAACTATTTCTTCATATTTTTACTATGAATTTGATGAGTTTATATATTGAAAAATATGTTCTTGATCTTATCCAAATACATGTATTAAATCTCATTATGTTTCCTCATATTATTGATTAGAGTTCAAATCTGATCTCCTTCTCCTTAGAACCATTTAACAACCAAAAATACTTTCCCATGCTTCTTTCACTAAAAAATAGAAAATATATTTTCATTGGTACTAATACATTGTTCAGAAACTTTTGGATCATAGCACCCTCTAAATGAAGGTGGGAATTACCTCATGAAAACTCCAAAAAAATTTGTTCTCTCCTTTGATCAATGTTTGTCCACAATGATTTATAGCTTCAGAAATCAGTGTGACCATAAAAATATGTTTCATATTCCATCTCTCGTAAAATTTTGATTATTAGGAAGAAAACAATTTCATTTTCCATCACAATTATTATTTATGTGGTTCAATTGGGCTCAAACCATTGACTAATTCCATAAGCATAATGTTAGAAATAAATATCGTAATGAGGAACCACACAATCATTAAAAATCCTTTACTGGATATCTAAATTATGACAGATTCCTCAATAAATGACACTATAAATTTACACTAGGTTATTCAAATCCATCTTATATTAAAACCCATCATAATGGTTCATGATGAGTTTTTGAATTCCTAAAGCATATACCCTAGGAGTCTCAATATAGGTGTGAATCAAGGGCTATTATATTGTACCATATTATCCCAAATCAAGCCTAAAAATATTGTTGGGGCTTTTTCTCCTAGGTACATTTTTTTCGAAGACACATCGACTAATAATATCTAGACATGGATGAATTTATTGGAAACCACTCAATACATCCATTACCAAAATTCTAGATCATTTCCTATACTTCGACCCACACATATATATGTCCTTAGTCATGTCCTTAGGGCAATCACTAACATAATTTCATCCTTGATTCCATGGTTTTACAAAATATTTCCTCTCATTCCAGTTATTGTGACCATCTTATTTCAAACATTGACATTACATTACATATGCTAAAAAAAACAACACCCAAACAAACATAAGAATATTATGCTACTCTAGTTCCTTTGGAAATATGGAAACATAAACAATGGTATATAAATTAGCTACATTATCTCCCACTAGTATCATCTTGACTGGTACCCTTCTTAGACACATAAAACATAATACAAATCTTAATAACTTATTAATGTAAACATAAAAAGGGGTTAACTGAAATTATAAGATTGGGTAAACATGGGAGACATGTAAGAATAATCATGAGAAAAAGGGTATGATAAAATAATTGTTATTATAGAATATCATACCATGCATATCAAATATAATTACATATTTCGTGAAATAATGATTGGTAGTTCAAAAGACATGAATTATAATGAAATAAAGAGATTTTTCTATGAAAGAATAACACAGGAATAAAACATAGAATTTTGGAAAAACATAAGCATATAATATTATTTTTATGGTAACCAATTCTAACTACCAAAGCCATCATAATAGAAAAAATACATTATTGAACCATTTGAACACTCATTCCAGCCTTCTATTATGAAACCATGTAAACCCTTGTTCTATCCATATATTACTAAACTGAGTAAACTATCATTCCAGCTATGTTGATCCCATATGATATAAATCCATATCCAATTCATTGGTGGGAAATTTTGATCCCACCAATCACATAATGAAATCATACATAAATGTTCCCAAATGTCTAAAAAAAGCAATCATAACCCACGAAATAAAATAGGTATAGTAAACATGTAAACATATCATGACATCTGGAAAGAGACCTGTTTCATAATAATTTCTTCATACACATAACCCATTAAAAGAAGTAAGTTTCAAAATCTTATAACTAAAAAAAGAGAACCAGTCTTGAAAAATTACAATCCCACAATAATTATTCCATTTCGAGAAAGAAAATGATTGAAAACAATGAATAATTTCACCAAAATGTAATTATTAACAACATTGGATATTAGTGTATATCGGAAATAATGTTTAGTGATCTTTTAAAAACATTTCTTAAGAAATATATCCTTTGTTTTATTGAAAAATATTTTTAAAAAATTAAACATTTTGAAACAAATTTCATTGAAAATATATTTAAAACTTTATAAATGAATCGTTTAAAAAATATTTTTTTTAAAAAAAATTTCCTTTTTCATTGAAAATTATATTCATGTTTCATTTAATATCAATTTTCAAAACATGTTCTATGAATACAATTGATTTCCCTCTGAATAGAGAGACAATAAGATAAAAATAAAATATCATTATCGTAAGTACCAAATACTAAGAAATAGTACTACAAATAGAAGATATTGTGAAAAAATAGTATGAGGATGATAATAAATACTCATGAGAGATGGATCATAAGATTTAATCAAGGGAAGTATAAACATGAACAATCTTGGAAAGCGATGTGATTTTGTCAATAAACTCTTATAAGTCGGTATGTTAGGATCATACTCTCCACATAAGAAATGGAAAAAATATGATCTTAATATATCATGGAAATAATAATATTAATGATATAACATTAAAATTGAAGTATATACACCACTAAAAAGTGTTTTTGTGCATAAAAAACATGAATATCAATGAAAGAAAACTAAGACAAAATTGTTTTACCGATTTGGAACATTGGATAGAAAAACCCCATTAAATAATGATCATAAAATTGAAACGTAAAAACCATAAATTTAGGTAAAATATATATAGTATAAAATCATTTCCAATAAACACACCGGAAAAATTTTAATATTGGCGAACAAAAGTTGTATATCACAAAAATTAAATGTGAGATGATCTCCCCTTACCTTGTGTTTTGGTTCTCTCTATACTCCAATGAGCTTCGAGTAGAATAAATTTTAGCTTCTTGTTAATATTTTAAATAATTATACGATTATATCTATATCCATATATGGTTTTATTATGACATTATATTACCTGCTAGATAACGATCATATGTTAAGTTTTCACTTTGGGTAATATTCACATCGTTCTCAACATGGGTCTTAAATTGTTATATCATTGGTTATTATAGTTTTATAATTCTCCCAGAATCTAAATAATACTATAAATATAATTTATATCCATTATATTTATATAAATATATATTATAATAATCTACATAATAATTAAGAACAAAATGGAACACACCATTCATGGAGATGGTAAGCCGTGCGTACGCGTGAACATTGTTTCCATTTCTATTGGCGTATTGATAAAAATATATCAATGAAATATGTATATATATATGTATGTATATATATGAACATTAAAGTAGTATTATATATTATATATCATTATTTTAACTAACCCATTCTTTAATACCTTCCATGTCATCTGTGAATGAATCTTGTAGCTTTGAGGGGGATTTTGTCCACACTTACTCAAACATGTGTATCAAATTGAAACCAAATGTAATATAAAAAATTGTGTATCAAAAAATTAATACACAATATTAATAAAATAATAAGTACAATATATGACATATTTTAATAGAGTTTGAATCATAATATCAACTATGATTGGTGTTAAATTAAAAATGAGCTATCATTGTGTCGTGAGGTTGAAATTTTCCACACATAGAAACAATATGTTAGATATAAATTATAAGGTGGTTTGTGTATGTGTAGGTATAAAAAATTTAAAAAAACATCCTAGTATTTTTATGATAATTTTTTTCCACACATGAATATAATAAATAGTTTGGAGGGGTGTAGAAGAAACATAATGGATTTTTTGGGAGGAAGATGTTACCTCTAAATTGGGTAACTCCTTTTGGATTGTGACAACTGGATTACTTGAGAGGGTATATTACCAAATGCAATAATCTAGGTATAATGGAGGATTTTTTGGAGGATAAATTGGAATATCTTTTCTGAAATTAATTGGATTGAGGGGTTTGAGTAATGGTTAGAGGTGGTGGGCTTTTAGTGTGGTGCTGGAGTGGCACTCTTGTAAATATTTGAAGAGGGAATACAACCTTCTTTTTTCATGTGGAATGTGGATAAAAGTATAGATCAAGGTTGAAAAAATTTATTAAAAGAGATAATATGGCTATAAAATTGGTATTATACATGTTTCTTGGTCTTTGGTCCCTTAATGTTATAGTTTATACCTTAATTAAGAATAATTTGTACTTAAAAACTATAATTATTTTTAATCACTTTTACTATTATTTTTCATCAAATAAAAATTATAAATTAATTGAAATTATAATTTATTCTTATTAATAATATGGAATAATTTATTCCAATTTATAATAACATAATTTGAAAAATTTAATTTTAAAATAATCTCGCCATTGGGATGACAATGTGGGGTTTTATAGTAAAAATGATCAAAAGATAGTTATGTTTTTATGTCCAATTTAAATGTGGAAATTGTAATAGTGGACAAAATATGATTAGTGGATAAAAATATTATATCAATAAATATTTATATAAATTTAAAACAAGTTTTCACATTTTTAATAAATATAATTTAAAATCATTTTTGAATTAAAAAACAATATTTTGCACTATTCATCCAAAAATGATGTTTCTCAGAAAAATTCCAAAATATCACCATTTGATAATTTTGAAAATATAACATAAATATTGTGGATTATTTTATCAAATTATATTTTTCAGTTTTTCTAAAATTAATACTTTACAAGGACATTGAAACAATATTTTTAGACATAGAAGGAATTTTCCAAAAACCATATCATTTATTATCAACTTGTTTTGGTTGTATAAAACAACAATGAACAAAATTTGAAATGTAGTTAATAATTATCATATAACTATGTTTATTGGGTAGGTTAGAAATATATTTTTTAAATAATTAGAACATGAAAAATAGATGATTCATAAAAACTCAGTGTTGCGTGTATCGTACTCCAACTTAGTGTTGCGTGTCATATATGCCCAGTCGGTGTTGAATGTATCATACACCAATTCTGTGTTGAACGTACCACAAGTCGGTTTTACATGTAAAAGGAATATTTGACTTAGTTTATTTCATGATATAAGTGGAAATTTAAATATATTCAAAAGGAACCATGGTGTTACAGTCTTTATAGACACAAGGTTCGTTATATGAAAAATATTTTCTTCATGTATGTATTATACAAAAAAATATTTCAGGTGAAAGGGACACCACATCTTCACTGAAAACATCTATGTTATGTATGGGTAGCCACTTATTTATATACATGGATGAACATGAACACAATTTCCAACATTATTCTATTCAGGCATGTAATCCTGATTTTTTACATCATATTTGGAACATAAGTTCCATCCACTAAAATACATCTTTTGTGAACTGATCACTCATTTTAAATGTTTATAAAAAAATTATATAAACTCAACTATAATGTAACTCAACTATGACATCTTTCTTATCAAATTATACTCTTTATCACATTCTACATTTTACATAAAACATCGTTTCCCAGAAATGATTTTTTACACAAAAATAAAACCATTCATGTGATTCATTCCATAAAAATATTTTAATGAGATGATCATGAATTTTAACTTGTTCAAATAATTAAAATTAATCTTCATAAGTTTACACAACATCCTATTCCAAAAACACATTTCTATATTATCAAAATTTTGGATCGAAAAATTTGGAAAACACTTGGAAATGATGCGACCATCATCACTTTTTTCAACCTGTTCTGTAAGACCTATTTCCTTGAAAAATAGTCGTTTATCCTGGATTTTACTGACAAAAAAGTCTACATTTATAGAAATTAGAATCCATGGATCCAATATTAAACCTTGTAGATGATCATTCTAGTACCAGATGACTGCCAATGAAGACGGATATCTCAAATGTCTAGATGATAGGAAGAACTAAATTCCTAGATAGATGTAGATGAATGTTCCAAGACAATCCCATTTATATGATGACATAAAAATTTATGGTTATGGAACTATGTTCCAGTTTTTTATATAATGTATTAATGGTTGGGGATTATTGTTCTATTATATGAGTTGATGGAGTACAAGGAACAACAATTTTTTTTGACTAAATATAATAGTTTGATAAGAAGATATTGTGATGAAGGTTAATCTATTATATTTGTAAATATTTTTCAATAAATTATTTACCATCAATAGGATAATGTAGTGCGAATATGACCTATTCATTTTAATAATTAATGAAAATGTTTTTATAGGATATTTATAATCATCAAATGTTACATGTTCTTGGAATGTACCGATGACATTTTCATAATAGAAACATGTCATTTTGAGTTGATTGTTTACTAAATGTTGATATTGAAGAAGATAGTCCAGTTTTAAATAACTGATATAATTTTTAAAAAAACCTATTAATGAATATCATAATATATGGTGATCCGAAAATAATAATATGATGGTTTATTAATTTTTATGTCCCTATAATTTCTCCATGTAAATCATGTGGAATTTCCCACCTAATGAATAATTTACTACCTAAGGGGAATGTTTGTAGACAATAATTATATTAAGTGAGGTGAATTAAAATATTGAAAATGTAATAATATTCTTGAATTAAATATTTTACCTAAATTTTAGGAGTTAAAATATCTTGATTTCATAACATAAGCTTATGATATGCAGATGCAATGTTCTGATGTTTTGAAAAAATGTCAAAATCTAAGAAATATTATGACTAAATTTTCAATGTGGTTAAGGAATTATTTTATATGATTCATGTAATATTAATTTAGTAATGATATATCAATATTACAAAAATAGTATAGTTATTTATGAAACATTATTCAAATATTATATAGATTTAATATAGAAGATGATATAACAATGTTGATGGATTTACAGAATGATAACAAGAATAAGAAGCCATTTTTCAAATCACATGAATCCAATGAAATTATAGATGAGAAAAAATTTAAACAACCAAATGATGATTTATTTATAGATAGTATTTAGTTTTTTACTGAATGAAAAAATGTGTGATCAAAATATATTTAGAAAACACGTAGTAATTGATAATTGATGTGTCACAAGATAAAATAATAACCATGAGTGAGACCAATGGTATAAGCACCGATTGTGGTAATTTATATAGATTCTATTATCTAATGAAAATTAGGATGTTTTCGAAGAATGAAATAATTATCCATTTAACGAGAACATAGGGAAAATAGATAATATCATATGATACACTTCCATTGGAGAAATGTTAAATACTACGAGTATAAAATTTCCAATTATTGAGTTTCTCAAAATATAGAAACATAGGATGAGAGGAGAAACATGAAACTTCTATTTAATTGGTGATATAATAATAATAACATTCAAACTTTGGTGAAATAGAAAATTTATAAACTTTATAATATTAGAAAATAGGTTAATTAAAAGTTATGTTGAGTTGTTGAGATGTTGCATGAAAAAAATGCGGCATATATTTGAGAAAAAAAAATATAAAATAATAGATGCATAAAAGGTATGTGGGAATGTTTTATATGTTTCAAATCATATAGAAAGAGTGAGTTTTTTTCTAATAAAAAGGATGATATTAATTTTTATGATATTGAGTTTGGTTTATTAAATCTATATAGGTATATGATACTAAGTGACTTCACATTAACATCTTAATGAAAATCTTATGGTGATGTATCTTTTCATAATATTTTAATATCTAAATTTCATGCTAAAATATTTATGAATATAGATAAATTTTTTTAAACAGGTTCATGTGATTAGTAGCTTGTTTTTAAATGGTTTTTATGATGTTAATATATGATATATTTTTATGCTTTAATAGTTGTAGAATAATGACTTCGAATTAGTGGGAATATCGATGTTAGATCCCATGTTACCAATATTATAAGGGTGGTATTTTATATAATTTGGGAATGCTGTTAAAGATATATATATGTATATATATATAATTTTTTACATATATTATATAGGAACACATAAGAGATAGATAATTGAAAAAATGTTAATTTAAATTTTTTAAGGGTCAGTTTTTTGATAATGCATAAAATTATAATTTTAATAATGTGAATTGAGGGCTCAAAAACATTAGAATCAAAAAGATATATAGAAGGTCCAATGTTATGGTATAACATTGTATGATACAAATATTAAAACCAAAAATGGTCCAGGATCCATAAATTTAGTGTTTGGATGTTTGAAATAAGTTTGAAATGCTTGTTGATATACTAGAAAAAATGATGAGTTAAAATGGAAAATTAATTGAGAAAAATTATTTGATACCAAATAGAGACAACATAATTCATATGGATAGAAAACATGTGAATGTTTCACTATGGGTTTTCCATGATAATGACCCATACTAATTTCAATTTTTTATAATTAAATTAGAGGAAAATATGTGTCTCATGGTGATAATTGGATATAAAACTATATAGGATTTCCACATTGAGAATAAACCCAAAATACATTAAAATGATTATATATCTATCATTATCTATATTGAATATAATATAATTTTTTAGGTTACATAATCAAGATCCATTCATTCATAATGATACATAGGTTTTAGAAAATTTAAAATAAGTTAAATATTTTAGTTGCAGTGTTATCAAAATACATGTATATTTATACACACACTCTTTCTAAGTGTAGCAATATGTTTCATCTGAAAAGAATGTTTTATCCGAGTGGGTTTCTATAAATTTTATAATATTTTAGAAATCTCAATTATTTGAAATGAATTATATAAATTTTTTACTTAATCAAGAAATAAAAATTCCTCTTTCAAAAGATAATGAACATATATACATATCTCAGATAATGAAAATAGAAGATATGATTTCAACTACTAAGATTGATTTATAGGCCAAAACACCAAGAAATCCAATGAAAAAATAGGCTATGGATGTTTAGTGGATCAATATTCAATATTAGAAGTAGGAGGAACACCACTGCCAGATGGTATGAATTATCATAGTTTTCTTAATAAAAATGTTTTGATATATATACAAAGAGAATCAATATCATACATTGATGCGTTTTAATCTATTGAAATAGTTGAACAATGTTTTCCTCTAAAATAATTGATTATTAAAAAAGTGTCATTTATCACATATATAACATTATTTATAAGTGTAATGTTGGATGAAAAAACTAAGGGGAATTAGAATCCAATGTGAAACTCGATTCATTAGATAAGTTGTCTTAAAAATTTATGATCTCTTATAGATCACGTAGAAAAAAAGCATACTAATTATGTTGAAATAAGATGGTTTCGTTTGTTAACGAAAATTTTAAAATAAATGTATTTTATAATATAGTGTACACTAATACTTTTGAATTACTTATCAGTGTATTAGAAGATAATGTAAATATTAGAAAACCTCAATAAATGTTAAGGAAGAAATATATTAAATGATATGGTACCCCAAAATGTGTTTTTAAGTAAAGGGTTTATATTCAACAATTATAGGATAATTCCCCAAGCCATACTAAACTAAAAAGAATGAAAAGTGTATTCATTAGATACAATAGGTGTTACAGAATTTTTGAAGTGAAATAAATTACCTATTTTAAGAACATGTAATATACATTAAAATACCGAAGGCCTAAATTAATGTGTATTTATATGGATGATAATGATGATACAAGTAAACAATACTAGAGGAAATGGAATAAGGAAATATATTTTTTCCAAAATAAAATTCTATATCATTAGGAATCATGTGAATGGTATAAATAATGTGGTTATGGTGATGATGTGTTTTTAATTACATTTACCATTAATATAATTGTTGAAATTACTGAAAGAAGTATAGAAAAACTAATGATATAATATATTATTATATACATTATCTCAACATTGGGTTTTAAAGATACTTATGATACCTTATAAAAACATATAAAATTGAATGCAACAGGAGATCAACACTAAATAAAATAGGGTTCCACTGGTAATGAATGGTCGATAACAATGATATGTTCAATAATTCCATAAATATTAATGATAATGTATAAAAATGTTAGTTATATAAGAAATTGATTCAATAAATAAATAAACAAATTTAATTGGAAGAAATAATATATTATGAAGAATTTTAATTTCATTAAATATTACCACATAAGACTAAATTAAAAAATGTTTATAAGATATGTAGTAAATGTATGGTGGTTTCCCTCTCCCACAAAAAGGTAATGAAAATTATACCAAGCTATAATAATATTGTGAATAATAGAAGGAATTCTTCTAAATAAATAAGGGATACACTACAAAAAAATATTCTGGAACAAGTTTCAATTATTTGTATTTCAGTTTCGATCGAAATAGTTAGATGCAACAAGGATGTGGGAAGAAAAATAAAATAATCATTCTTGTTCAAGGTTAGTTAATGTAAATTGAATTTTTTGACATTGTATTATATATAATAGGATTAAAATTATTCCATTAATAATAAGTATATAATTTCTTTTTAAAAACAATTATTAAAGAATAAATTAATATAAATATTAATTAAAGGTGATTTTTATATTGATAAACACTTCAAAATATTTATTATTTAATTTATGGGAAGAATAAAAATCCAATTGATTCATTCATATGTTCTGGATTTTTTACTTATTGGGAAATTAAAGTTGTTAAATTTTGATATAGGAAATATATAATGTGATTTTAAAGATTGTAATATAATTTTTTAAGATAACCATAATGAATTTATTAACATTGATAAGAATAATGGATCCACCATCATACACATAAATTTTTGTGAACCATGAAAATAGTAGAAGATATAGTCCCCTCCTTTTGGGAGAGTGAAACTAGAGATGATTATTTTTAGAGATTTTATATTTGGATATAAAAAAATTAAAATTATCACTAAGAATTTAATGGTTCAGACATTATATTTCAGAACAATAGAGTTTCAGATTATAATTATATGAATAATGATAATGATTTTATGAATTCTAAAAATTATGGAGATTTGTTATCATATAAGTTTTTATGTAAATTGATATTTTCACCTATACATGAATGGAAATAAATTCCTTGATTAATTATGAGAGTTTTATGTTGTGATTATAAATGAAATGTTTATTGAAAACAGGGGAGAGGAATTCTTTTTTATTTTAATGTATAAAACGTGATATTGAGATTCATATAAGAATATTTTATATTAAATTTTTTTAAATGCTGAATTTATTTTAACTAATGTGGTTCCACATGAAGAATCATTTTGGAAAAAAATTTATGTTAATGATAAATAATTTTTTTAAGATAATTCATCAATCATATATACTATTAGATAGGTAACATATGAATAATTTTTGTTTGGAATGGGTTACAATAAATCTCCCAAATAAATCAAGGTTTTCTTTTAGTTCAACTGAATATATTGTGACACAAAGGTATTCCCATAATTATGTAATGGATGATCCCAATAAAGGGAAACATTTATTTACTATAAACAAGGGGAAAATAGATAGTTGAATTTATCATTAACATGGTATTGAAAATAAATTGAATCAGGGAGATTAAAAAACCTAATGTGTTGGTTGTGATTATGAATTTTCTTTTCGTTTGCAATAATATTTGTTTATATAGACATAACTAATTTGAAATGTAAAAAGTATGTATTGAAGTAGATTTAATAAATTTGGTTTATCTCATTATTGGTGTTGTAGAGGATTGTAAAGTTTATGTTGATACATCAAACGTTGAAACCATCATATGGATGAATAATGGAAGATATTCAATCTACCATCGAAAGATACTCAGATTAGAATTCTTGATGACATTTTAAGATAAATAATGAATCAGATAAATGATTGAAAAGAACAATATTATAGTTAATACTATTAATCGATAAAGACACATGTGATAATTTTATAATATCAATAAAAAGAATGTATATATGGCGATTTTGGAGTTAATATTTTAAATATTATATGAAAATACTAAAAGTTAATGTATAATTATTCATTAAATTCATTAAAAGAGTGGATTTAACAACGGAATATGTTTATAGAAATTTATATTTTAAGAATAATATTATGAAATTATGGTAATTTTGTTCAATTACCAGATATTATTATACCAATAGATAATCAGGCAATGGGTGAGGTTCATTTAGATGTCATTTTCAATACAATATTCACAATGAATGATAACATAAACTATTAATACTCTTCAAAGAAACATGCTAGAAATTTATGAAATATAATCAAAAAAAATATTCTCTGTAACCGAGGAAATAGTTTGCCTAAAAGATTTATCATATAAGATAATCCACTATTGATGAAAATTATAACACGTGATGAAACATACTAATAATCAAAATAATCATGGTTGATCAATGAAGAGTTGATAATGTAGGGCTATGAATATTTGATAATATCCATGATATTTCATCATGAAGAGTATAAGGTGATCATCATCTTAAAAAGTGTATATTTATTATGGTAACATAATGAAACCATCACTTTATGAAGTGATGTGCTATGAAATATTTAATAGGGAAGTAGATAAATGTCTTTAACTATTTCCACAATTTAATGAGTCAAAATATTTAGATGTTTTACAACTAGATGATGGTATATAGAGTTTTTTCCATAAGGTTATAAAAAATAGTTTAGTTATAAGGATTTTGATGAAATAAAAATCAATGTGGTTTTTATATTTGGTTATAAAAACATATACTACACTTTTAATTTAATAAAAATCAATCGTTTATAAATAAAATTTTATTTTATATGAGATTATTCAAAGATAAAATTAATAATAATAATATATGAATAATGCATGATTATGATTGATTTAGAAGAAACCAGATATAATAAAGCATGATCTTTTATTCAAAATAATCTAAAGGGATAACATATATAGAAGAAGTTGAATAATCAGAATATGAGATGGTTCCATAAGATAATAAACCTCCACTGACAATAGAAAAATTTGATCAAATGTTACATTGATCCCATATTTTGATGAAGTGTTGAAGTGTATAAGATATGATACTGACCGTAACTAAGAACAAAGGAAAAAGAATCATTTATATTTAGTTGTAGAAATATACTTTTATAGTGGAAATAGAAACATTCCGAAATCATGAAATACCATTCCATGTTCCTCGTAGATGGGGGAATTGAAAAAGATTTGGATGATAACTACCATGAGAGATGATCTCTATAAAAAATAGAGTGTTTAAAGAATGCTGAATTTATTTATTTGAAGATAAATTGACCACATGTGTGGATAAATGAAAATATTCTCAAGACTATACGATTTGAAGTCAGCAACTTCAAAAATAAGGTGAGATAATTAATGGTCGAAGAATTTATGATGAGAAGGATATGTGACCAAATGTTATGTTGATTTTTTGAGATGTGGAAAGCTAATAATAAAAAATATATTGGAGTAATGGATTGAATAATCCAATTTTACCAAATATATATAATATTTTTTTTATGTTTAAAAGGCACTATAATGAGGGGGTGGTGTTGTTACTATATAAAATGCATGTCCAAAATTGTAACATACTGAGATATGTTTTTGGATGTTAGAGTTCTTGAATAATCTATGTGCCTTAACATTAACATTTAAAATTCAAAATCACAATAGGGATGGTGGGTAAAAAATTAAAGGATCCAAATTTCATGATCGTTATTATAATTTAGATTTATGTAAGAGTTATAGATCAAGGATTTGAAGATGTTTAGTTGAATTAATTAATTCGATCTATTATATCATTTAAATCATTGATGGTTATTGATTATTGATTTTATTGTTCATATTTCTTTTAAATTTATATCATTTTGTCCCCAAATATAGTAGAGGTATATAAGCTATATAACATTGGAAAATACAAAAGTTTAATTTAGTGTATTATAAATGTTTTTAATGATATTATAGATTAGAAAATGAGAGAACATTAGTCCAACCAAATAAATTATAGAATATCTATTTTGTCAACTAGTTGAAAATACAACAACATACTATTTAAAAGAAACATTATGAGGTGTCTGTAATATAGGAATCTATAATATAATAAGAAAGGAAAATTTCAAGTGAAACCAAATATATATATATGGATATTTGAAGTGTGTAAAAGAGGATGGTTTGACCCGACCAAATGGTGCTCGTGTTGTAACTACGCCATGCTCGCCTCCAAAGGACTAAATATAGAGACAAGCATTGAAAAGAATAACTATAATGGGAGTCAATTTCATAGTATTTTTTTATACACAGACCTAAACATATAAATGAAAAATATAAGAGTAATAATATTAAATCAATGCAACAACTACAGTATAAAAAATCCATGAAAAGACTCTATGGTATATAATAGAATGATATTTTAATGAATTATAGAAACGTGGGAAAATAAATCACAAAAAAATGATTTACTAACCTAAAAATGGAAATGTAATAGCTGAGGGAACCTATCACAAAACCCACAGGCTCTAAACTACGTATGTGTTCAAATTCAACAGGTATCCACATGCCCCTCATTAATCGACAATGACATGTCTATCATTTTAATAATACATGACAAGTGTGGTAAAATCCCATGCATGGGTGAGTATATAGATGCATATTAGGACACCACAAATACTGTAGGGTAGAATTATTATACATGATAAGAAAAAATTAAATCTCAAATCAAAAAATAGAGTAACAAAAAAATGATATGGATGTAGATATATATATATATATATATATATTCTGAAACTAAGAAGAAAAAATAAGTGATAAAGGGGATCTCAATCATGTAACGAGTACATAAAAGGGTTCTAATATTTCTAATGGTACATCAATGATTCCCAAAATCTCACACATATGTCTAAATACCCATCCAAATCAAGAGTGAACTCGTTATTGGGCCTCAGAGTTAAGGGAAAAAATACCAAGGATGATGACCCATGGCCCTATGAAACATGAGAATTCAACTAATTATGATGTTACAGGAACAATTATTTATCCTTTCTATAGGGTTACACACTAGTGGTTGTTAGAGGACCCTTGACATGCCTAGCAGAAGGGTACAAATCAGTAGATAAAGAACCAAATCCCTACTGCTATAGGGTGTTTTCCATAATAGATATGTTGAGAACCTAGGATCAGTCCCAGTTGGACGGTGCCAATGTGATAGTCGTTCGAGGACCCCTGACAATCCCAACATGAGGGTACCACATGATGGTTATGTAGATGACCCATTAAATGTTCCTACAAGAGGGATCCACTCTAATAGAAAGGACCCATTAACAAACTCCATATGAGGATGACACAAAATAGTCAATAGTGGACCCATTCCATATCACAGTTGGATGTTTCCACTCATGTGATAGGAAGAGGAACCATTCCCTAAATTGTAGTAGTGTACCACTATAGTAATTAGTAGTGGACCCATTTCATACCCAACATGAGGGTGGCAATGATATAATCTAGGGCCAATCCTCTAATATCATAGGTGGGTGCCACTCAGATAGAATATAGGGGGGACATGCTCTTCCATACAGTTGGGTGAAAATCTAGTCGATTGGTAGAGGAACCATGGTAATCTATTTACCATAGTAGTGTGTCTTGATCAAAATGGCAGTTTGACGATCTACGTATCTGGATCCTAGAATGTTCACTAATCATGAGTATGCCATCAATTGGTAACCCTAGAACCAATTTTTTCTCTATAATGAGCATTAGTTGTGAGTGAAACCATACGATATTTTGGGATCCATAGATGTTTAAAACTATGATCACCTGTCCAGATAAAACCTTTACCAATTAGAGAATATGATCAGCATAAAGCATCAAGAACCTCGACTGTTTGATCACATAGTCTGCGCTATGAATGAACACATCCTAATCTGGTAATGTTGGTACTAGCTATAGGCCAACAGACAAGGGTGCCTCTTCCTAACATCTTGAAGGAAATAATTTCAGTTGATGGACCATAAACTGAGGCCTTTTCACTAATAGAATCATTTTCATGATCCTGAATCTGTAAATAACATGGTTATATTCACAATAGCATTTAGAAAGATGCCAAGTCGTACCATGGACAAATGAGTATATATATATTGTGAGATGAATCATGAAGGATATTCTAATAACTAAAACATATATGATATGTATACCATTGATCCCTACAACTAATGTATGGGTATTATGAGTTGAATAGTAGGTATTCAAGTCCTTGGTTAATGGATACATCCGCCATCAGACCAACACCTAGCTTCATAGCATGAAATAAACACTTGAGATAGTTTGAAACTAATTACCTTAATTTCAACGAAATATTCATTAAGGGAATAAAACAAACAGCATATAAAGAAAGGACTATCTAAGATAAAAAAACTATCACTACCCGATCTAATCAGGATTGAGCCACAAATACCACAATTCCACCTCCATAGGCATGTGGCTTATTATATGTTATGATAGGCATAAATAATATTGAAGGCCTTTTCTGAATAATCTTTTATGAATACACCAAATCATATCAATGATAAAGTTTAAAGGAATAATAGATCAAATATGAAAAACCGAGAGTTTAAAACATGATTGAAAAACCTATAGGGTGTACAAGAGTATTAATGTTAAATCTAAAAAAATAAAAAGGAAATATAAAAACCCCAATAGAAATAAGTCCTAGCCTGAAAAAATAGTGAAGTTAAATTTTAATAGATACCATCTCTAAGTCATCAGGCTATCACCATCAGATGTGGTCAAATACATTATGTATCCTCATTATCCTTTATAATCTCTATCTATATATCCTTTATTTGCATAAGACCCCAATCATTCATAATTATCCCATGTAGGGGTGAGTATATACAAACCTATTAGTATTCACAAAAATATGAATGTAGTGAAGAAGGAGACCCGATTATAATATATTGATTTCTCACCCCATATAAAGAGTGTAATAACATCAGACAATATGTACAACAAAATATATATTCTCTAATCATAAATCAAAAATGGGAGAGAATGGGGATCTCCTTCTCACATAAAAATTTATAAATGAGTGAAAATAGTTAAAAATTTACATCAATGATTTGTTTAATATCACATATTTCTCTAAAGTTACATCTAATTCAAGACACACAATACACTATCCCCCATAGTCGTGTGGTACAATCTATTTGTATAAGAACAAAGCCCTAGTAAAAATTGATGGTTCCACTCAGGTATGTAAATTGAGAACCCACGAATTATACTGGAAGGAGGGTGACATAATAGTGCCAGATAGTGGACCCATTCTCTTTGATGTAGGAGGGTACCACTCAATATATGAGGACACACACTATAAAAACCTGGGTGAGGGGGTAAAACTTAGTAGATAGTAAGATGACCCTTGTCCTGCACATGCGGGAGAGTGAAACTCTAATATTTTTCAAAGTAAAATTTCAATTTATAACCTGACTGTGCCGATTTGTGGATATGTAGGGGACCCATGCCCCATATCAACTAATGGGTTCCACTCGAATAGTTGAGCACCCATTCCCTGACTCCGCATGAGTGTTCCATTAAAATGCCAATAGATTTCCCATTCCATATCCCATTAGTGGGTTCCACTCTACTAATAAATTTTGGACCCATTCCCTATCCATCTAGAGGGTTACAATATAGTAAATTTTATAGAACCCATGCAAGACCTAGTATGAGGTTTCCACTCTACTGGTTTAGGATCCATGGACTGATTGCAAAGAAGGGTTTGACATGGATAGCAGATAGAGGGCCCTTCCCTACCCGAGAATTATGGTTTCACCCTAGTGGATATGAGGAGGCCATATTCCCTCTTCCATTATGAAGGATCCACTTTAGTGGTTGATCAAGTACCTTTGACCTGCATATCTGGAGGGTGTTGTGATGTTCTCTCTGATGATTTTTCCTTAACACTGCCATCCTCGAGATTATCTAAAATAGGAATCACCCCCAAAACATCTCGAATCATATATTTGATTACACCATGAAGGCTTCCTTCACATTCTATGTGGATAATAACACTTGATATTCCACTACATACCATAATATGAGTCCAAAAAATGATGATATGAGAGATATATGTTTTCTAAAAAGGAATGCATGGTTACAAGGCGTGTATGAGACCCACATAGTATATCATCTCACACCTCTATAAAGACATGACCCTACCGACACATGGATCACCTATCATGTATCATTACATTAAATGAATGTGGAGAACATGTTATGGATCAACCACCAATGGTCATCCTATTCCCCTGAGTGGGTCCTTGTACTCTATCTCATGTCCACATACTACAGTTATCAATATTTATGGGAATAAATGGAACTCATCATGTACATCATGCTCAAGCCCATATATGCTTCCATGTATAAGGAGTGTCTTACACCATAATAGGGGTGAATGGACACATTGGCTCATAGGTGAGCACCCCATGTACACAACATGTTGGTCAGTAAGGGTTACATGAAGTGTGGCCCCTCCATAGGATGGTTCATATCTTAATCCAAGAGAATCCATAACCGCATCAAAAATCAAACTACATGGTGTCTATTATTTGGATTGGAAGTTAGGTAGTCATTCAATCTCTAAAACATTTACCAGTTCCATACACCTCTGATCTAGTTCCTCCAATGTGAAATCCATACAATGACTTCTCATTTATAAATGTATTAACCTTACAAAATTGATTCTTTCCATCCTATGGGCATAAATAATTGTTTTTATAATGTCCCACAAAACCTAAACACCGTCACACATTCTTCATTCAATGCCATCACAAATTTAGACGCCGAATCAAAAAATAAATCACTCTCATCCTTAGAATCTGTTGAAATGACCTGTTTTGATAATCCCAATTATGCGTTCATATACTTTTATAATCTCAATATAAATATTTTCTATATATTAATTCATTCACTCTATGATCAAGATGATAATAATATTAAAATAATCCCCGAGATATGTTAATCCATGTATATCTATGTTTATATGAGTTATCAAGTTCTTCTAACCCATTCAGATAAGTTTTGCATAAGACAGACAAGTGTTAATCCATTAATCTTGGTATAACTACTGATATAGAGCTACCAGTACTCAGTTTACCGATAGAATTAGTCTACCGATAGACAGAGTCACCGATAAGCTAAAGTTACTGATATGTACAGAGATACTGACATAAACTGAGCTATCGAATGAACAAGTCTACCGATATTCATAAGTCCACCGGTAAGCAATTATACCGACAGATTTAGTCTACCTATACAGAACACTAAGATCTATCGATACATGCTACCGACAGACAAGAGCTACCGATAGACAGATGTCTACCGATAGAGCAGTACACAGATAGTTACTGACAGAGTAAGTCTACCAATACATGTACAGTCACCGATACATCGAGATACTGATGTAACTAGATAAACTGATGGAATGAAGTCACTGGTATATAGAGAAACAGATGTAAGATCAAAGAGCTACCTATTGAAGGACCTGCTATACAAAGTCTACCGTACACATTTACTAACACGATCTACTAATTGAGTGAACTTCAAAAAACACTTTATGCACTCAGGATGCCAAGTTGGACAAATAATCAAAGAAGAAAACAAAACTCTGTTTTCTGAGCAGAAATTAGAGAAGGACTCAGAAGTCTTTCTGACCAACCAAATGAGTCAAGAGTTGAACTGCCAATCACTAGAGCCTTTCTAAACTCTTTCTCACACCCTTTAGTGATTCTATCTTTACATTTTTAGAATTTTGTGTAAACTGTTTATTTTACACACACTCTGTCTCCTATACTAAACTGGAGGATTTATAAATCATCTCTCAAACGTTATAACCCTTGGTTCCCCATTGTGGATAGTGGTAGAGGTCGAGTAAGACCTGAATAACATGTGTTCTGTTGTATTTTTTTTCAAAGAACTGTGATAGAGGTCTTTGGACCTAAACAGTAGTGTACTATTATTTACCTCTAATCTAGGGTGTGGATCAATTTATATAAATTGTTGAGAGGACTAAGTCTCGGCTTCAGACTGAAATTATTGGTTAACTTTGTTGTGCATTTTAATTTAAGTCTATAAGTATACTATATATTTATTTCATATTCCACTGCTATTAATTTGAAATACAAATCTTTTTTAAAGGTACTTTGATAGTTAAATTATCAAGTGTTTGTACTTATTGTAAACCAGACAGTTAATTTCAAAAACTAATTTAATCTTCAGATTAAGTCAACAGAGACCTAGTCAATCTTTGAGAAACTGATTGATCATTTACACTGTGTATTGATTCACTACAGTTTAACTTGGTTTTTAAATTGGGGGAATTTATGTGAAATAATTTTAATAGAATTTTTTAATTGGAACTCAATTAACCCCCCCCCCCTCTTGTCTATCCACTCTGACCAACATTTTGGAGGATGTTTTTGTTTAAGGATTTTTGAAATACTCTATTTTTCAACTGTGATTTTAGTTGCATCTTTAAAGATCATAAATTTCTGTTAGTTCTAAATTTTACCTATTGAAAACTAATTTCTAAAATATAGTTATGAAAAGTAGACTAGAGGGTGATTCTACTAACCGACCACCTTTCTTCAATGGCACAAACTATGCTCAGTAGAAACTAGAAATGAAAATTCATTTAGAAAGCATGGGTTTTGATATTTGGACTGTTATAGAATCTCACTATAAAATTCCAGAAATTGAAACATCAACTTGGGATAAACCTACAAAGACTGCTTACAATAATAACTGTAAAGCCATGAATTCCCTGTACTGTGCTTTAGGAGATGAAGAGTTTAATAGAATTTCTGCTTGCAAAACTACTTATGAAATGTGGGATACTTTGGATTTTTTCTCATGAAGGAACAACCAATGTTAAAGAAATGAGATTGAATACTTATACTATTAAATATGATAATTTTAAATTGAAAACTGATGAACCTATTTCTGATATGTATATCAGGATTAATGAGATAGTCAATACAATGAGTTCACTTGGAAAACCAGTTCAATCTAAGGAACAAATTATGAGGATATTGAGATGTCTTCCAGAACGATGGAGGGGCACTTCTGTTTCAATCAGAGAGTCATGTGACATTGGAGCACTACCAGTAAAATATCTTATTGGTAAAATAATGATGTATTTGGAATAAATGAAGGTGAATAAGGAAGAAGATGTTGAACCTCAGATAAAAGTTGTAGCTTTCATGTTTACTGCCTATAAGGGTAAAGACAAGGAGAAAATGAAAATACAAACAGAAATTTCAATAAGTGAAGATTCAGACTCTGATAGTGATGCTGTGATGGCTCAAATAGCCATGAGATTCAAGAAGTTTTATAGGATGAAGAAATTATTCAGGAAATTATCTACAAAGGAATGTATGATAATAAGGAATAGTGGAAGAAGGATTGGAAAAAAGGTGACAAGAATGATGTAATAGTATATTATGAGTGTAAAAGGAAAAGACACATCAAGTCTGATTGTCCAATGTTAAAAATCAAAAAGTAATATGATTATAAGGACAAGAAGTACAAGAAATATATGAAAGTAACCGAGAGTGTTTCAGAGGACAACATAGGTGAATCTGAAGTTTTTTATTCTGAGAAGAATCATACCAACATGTGTTTCATGACCAACACATCTGAGGTAACTTTAGATAATCATGTTTTAAATTCCTATTATTCTGGAGATGATGCAGACTCTGATTTTGATTCTGAAAACATGAATAATGAGGAATTATTTGAATATTGTAATATGCTGAAGGAGACATTCAATGAACTTATGGATAAATACAAATCATGGAAGAAACAATATGCTCTCACTACTACTGTTAAAACCGAACTTACTATCGAAAAAGAGAAGAATGCTCAACTTTTAAAGGAAAATACAAAACTGAAAATTTCAAATGAGCAACTTAGAATAGACTTAGGGAAGTTTTCAAATGGAAAGGATACACTAACTCAAATTCTAGGAAAGAAAGTGGGACCAAAATACACTACTGGAATAGGCTATAAACCTGGACAGTGACAACTTATTAAGAATAGATTTATTCCTAAATCTGGATAGAATACTACTATTTCAAGTTCTGGAAATCCCTATGATTCAACCAGTTATTCGTATGGTTACAGATCAAATAAAGTTTATCTTTCAAAATATATTGATTCTGTAATTTATATGAGACCCATAAGCCAAATACGGGTACCTAAAGCTTTGATAGCTTACCTTTCTGGACCCAAGAAGATCTGGGTACCAAAATAATTTCCTATCTAAATCTATTTTGTAGGAAACATGAATAAAGTGTTCTCACAAGAAGGTATGGTACTTGGACCGTGGATGTTCAAGAAATATGTATGGAGATTATTCATGTTTCAAAAGTTTTATAATGTTTTATTGAATCCATGTCACCTTTGGTGATAATTATAAAGGAAAAATCATCGGCCTAGGCCATATTGGTAACTCTAATTCAGTTTTAATTTCTAAAGATTTATTTGTTGATGGGCTTAAGTATAACCTATTATGTATTTCTCAATTATGTGATGATGGAATTAATGTGAAATTTGAAAATGATTCCTGTAATGTTTTTAATTCGCAAAATGCATTAGTATTTTTTTCTTTAAGAAATGGAAATGTTAATGTAGTTGATTTAAATGATTTAGCTAAGAAAAATGTTACTTGTACAAATTCTTTTCATAAAGAATATTGGATTTGGTATAGAAGATTAAGACACTGCAACATCTATTCACTTATAAAATTAACTAGGAAGAACATATTTAGAGACCTACCTAAACTAGAATTCCCAAATGACAAAGTTTGTAATCCCTATCAAAAGGAAAAGCAACATAATGTTTCTTTTAAATCAATGAAAGATGTTTCAACTTCTCAACCTCTCGAGTTGGTTCACATTGACTGGTTTGGACCTTCAAGAGTATCTAGTTTAAATGGTAAGCACTATGTCTATGTTCTAGTAGATGTCTTTTCTAGATATATTTGGGTATAATTATTAGCTCACAAAAGTGAAGCTTGTTCTTAGTTTTTTAATTACTCCAAATATGTAGAAATTCATAGTGGACTTATGATTAAAACCCTGAGAAGTGATCATGGCCATGAGTTTGAGAATCAAGAGTTTGAATCTTATTGCTCACACAATGTCTATAGTCACAACTTTTCGGCTCCTAGGACACCTCAGCAGAATGTTGTGGTAGAAAGAAGGAGTAAAACCCTTCAAGAAATAGTTAGAACCATGATTAATGAATATGACCTGCCTATTTACTTTTGGGCTGAATATGAGAATACAACTTTTTATATTATTAATAGAGTCTTAATTAGACCCATTCTTAATAAGACCCCATATGTGTTGTGGAATAATATAAAACCTAATGCTAGTTACTGTAGAGTCATTGGCTGCAAAGTTTTAATTCTTAACATAAAGGATAATCTGGACAAGTTTGATTCTAAGAGTGATGAATGAATTTTTCATACTTATTCCTTAACTAGAAAAGCCTATAGAGTCTTTAATAAAAGAAACAAATGTGTTGAAGAATATGTTCACATCAAGTTTGTTGAAACTGATCCACATGAGCATAAATCCTCTCTTGAAAATCTTTAGGAAGATTTGAGTGTTCTAGACCTTAATGATAATTCTAAACAACCGGCTGTAAAAACATCCAGTTCTGGACATATTCCAGAATCTGATGGTATAGAACTCGAACATTGAGATGAACCATAAATTTCTAATCCTACCTTTACTAGATCTACAAGGATTATAATGAATCATCATTTGGATATTGTTGTATGTAATCTTGATAGAGGGACACAAACTAGAGCATCTCTATGCAATCAGGTTAAACATCAAGCCTTTATTTCACATCTAGAACCTAAAAATGTCAATAATGCTATCAATGATGAATTTTGGGTAATGGTTATTCAAGAAGAGTTAAATCAATTTGAAAGAAATGATTTCTGGGAAGTAGTTGACAGACCTAAGTAAACATTAACAATAGGCACTAAATGGGTTTTCAGAAACAAAGTTGATGAGTTTGGAAACATAGTTAGAAAAAAAGATAGGATATTTACACAAGAATATAGTCAAGAGGAAGGTATATACTATGGGGAAAATTTTACACCTGTAGCCAGATTAGAAGCCATTAGGATCTTACGTGCCTATGCTTCTCATCTAGATTTCATGTTATATCAAATGGATGTCAAAAGTGCCTTTCTAAATGGTTTTATAATTGAAGAAGTTTTTGTTGAACAACCACCAGAATTTACTAATACTAATTTTCTAAATCAAGTGTTAAAACATTCTAAAGATTTATATGGTATAAAACAAGATCCAAGAGCATGGTATGATAGACTTAGTAATTTTCTCATTTCAAAAAGTTTTAATAAAGGGATTGCTGATCCAACTCATTTTATTAAAGGAATTTCTAAAGATGTTTTAATAGTACAAATCTATATTGATGATATTATTTTTGGATCTTCCAAACAATCTTTATGTAATGATTTTTCAAAATGTATGCAAAATGAGTTTAAAATGAGTTTAATGGGAGAACAGAAATATTATCTTGGATTTCATGTTTTCCAAAATAAAGATGGTATTATTTTGAATCAATGTTAATATACAAAGGATTCTTAAAACATTTTTGTTTGGATATTATTAATGAAAGTGAAACTCTTATGAGTACTATTTGTAAATTGGATGTAGATGAAACTAGGAAACCAGTGGATCAAAGCAATTATAGAGGTATGATTGGAAGCTTACTTTACATTACTACAAGTCGACCAGATATTATGTTTAGTGTGTGTATGTGTGCAAGATTTCAAAATAATCCAAAATAATCTCATTTACTTGCTGTTAAACGAATTTTTAAGTATCTGAAACATACTGTAAACTTAGGTTTTTTTACCCAAAAGGAAAACCCTGTAAGTTAATGAGTTATTCTGATGCTGATTTTGCTGGTTGCAAGTTGGATAGAGAAAGCACTTCAGGAACAAGTCACTTATTGGGAAAATCCTTAGTATCTTGGTGTAGTAAAAAGCAGAATTCTGTAGCATTATCCACTGCCGAAGTAGAGTACATAGTTGCTGGTAGTTTTTGTGCACAAATTTTGTGGATGAAACACACTCTTTGGGACTATGGATATGACTTTAAGCACATTTCAATTAACTGCGACAACACTAGTGCAATAAATATCTCGAAGATCCCTGCGTCTCACTCTAGGACCAAACACATTGATGTAAGGCACCATTTCTTGAGAGATCATTACCAAAAGGGTGATATAATTCTTGAGTTTATAAGTACTGAACATAAATTAGCTGATATCTTCAATAATCCTTTTAGTTCATATTGGTTAAGTTACATTAGACATGAGTTAGGTATGTTTAACCTTGATCAGTAGCTAACCTCACTGATGTAAAATTCTCACTGATGTCAAATTCTCACTGATGTGAAATTCTCACCAATGTCAAATTCTCACCGATGTGAAATTCTCTCTGATGTCAAATTCTCACCGATTTCAATCCTCACCGATGTAACCTCACTAATTAATTCTCACTAATAGACCGTACCAATGAGTGCACTGTTTTAAAACATCTGTCTGATTCCAGAATCAGAATCGTTTTTGCGTTATTTCATTTTGTTTATTTATTTTATGATTCCTCAATGATAAAACTAAATTCTGAGATACATCTCAATCCAACGAGCATCAAAACTTTACCCTCAACCCTTAGATCCCGAATAATTAGTGAAACCTAAATCATTCGAACCATCGATGGAAAAAACAAAACTTCCAACCATCAGAGATGACTCTGTTGAGCCAAAAACAAAGAAGTAGAGGATCTATCAAGAAGAAAGTGGTAGTGGGAGTGTTGCTAGAACTAGGTCTAGGAGACGACAAGTGAATCCTCATATGCAAAATTGAGTTATTGTGATTGAAATAGAGCTGTGTGTAGAATGGTTTCTGCATAGAAAATCCTTAATGCTTGAAGTACTTGAAGATCAAAAAAGGTTAGAGTGTTTTTCAAACAACAATGGTCCCTACATTCAATAATTAGTGAATCAATTTTAAGATTTTGTAACCATTGAGAAATCGGAGAATGAAAATCGAGTAACCTCTTCTGTGAATGGAAAAGAGATGTCGTTTTCATTTGTTGAATGGGATGAGTGCATGAAAGTTCCACATAAAGGAGTATCTGGATATGTCTTGAGAGCCATTCCACCTACTGGTGACATTTTCGAATAGGAGACTACATTGGAAGAGCTGACTGGTGATGGAAGTCAAATACATGTAGTTGCTGCTGAAATGGATGGAGATAACATATTGCTGTTCAAATTCGTTCAACATGTCGTGATACCGAGGAGAGGAGACTTTTCCATTTTGATATATCAGTATATCTATCTCTCGCACCTCTTAATACATTGTGAAAAGGTTAACTTGTGCTGATTGCTGATGATCCAAATGGAAGATATGACGAGGATGACATCAATGAAAAATTCCCTATTCTTTGCTAAATTGATCTCTGTGATGATTAATGTAAAAGGGGGTAGCTGATTCTCAAGATGAGATAGTAGTAGTGAAGAATAAATTTTGTATCACCTATACTGTGTGCAAATACATGAGGATCAATTGGAACCCTTGGATAGGAGAATGGGTCAACGAGGACCAGACGGTATTTGAGAAATTTAATCCTATGGATTATCCTTCAAGACCAAAGGATGTGAGGGATCTAGGTCTGGGACCTTATGAAGAAGAGCCAGAATATAGTGATGATTTAGAAGAGGAAGAGTCCTATACTGATCAAGGAGGAGATCTTGACATACCTCCTAGTCCTGCCCCTAAAGATCTAGATCAACATAAATCAGATAAGGAAGAAGTTACTTTAGAGGATGTTGAAGTGGCTGCTGTAGATAATGAAGAAGGTGTTCATGAAAGTGAAGCATCTCTATCAGCTGATTTGAGGCTGAGTCGGGTGATTGGACAATCCTTAGTGCTTGCTACGAATGCAAATCAGGTTGACATACCCTTACATAATCTAGAACACCCTCCTGCTGTTGCAGAAGAAGAATTGATAGTGGAAGATTCTGCTCAGGATGAAAGGCCTTCTGAGAATGCTGCTAAGAATGCTGTTAACCTAGTTGAGGATGCACTCGTTGAGGGGGGGCATCAAACCAATGTTGAAAGTGTTACAGTAGCTGTTGGAATTGAAGATTTTACAGAAGACCCAGGTTTTATAGTCTGTGGTTTAGACTATCCTGATTCAGATAATGAAGCATCTCTCAATAAACCTAAGATTACTTATAATGTCAATTCTGAGTTATTTCCTGAAGATGTTGTCAGAATGGATGACATGGATACTTTATTGAAAAAGCTTAAGGACAGTTTTTAGGAATATGTAAAGAAGATGGAAGTTTCTATGGTCCCTTTAGTTCAATCGATCATGACAGACTTAGTGGTCAGTTTAACATCTGGAAGAGTACCCACTGCAATTGCACCTGCTGATATGGTCACAAGGGCTGATCTGGAATCCATGAAGGATGAGCTGAAAGAATCTTTTAATTCCTCAGTTAATGAGATGAAGATTTGTTATGCTGAAGAGATGATGATGTTGGAAATAACATTTGAACTCTCTCAAGGTTGTAATTTGTCATCCTTCATGGAATAAATAGTGTAAGAAGTTAAAGACTACTAGGCTCATTTTTCTAGACTTGAAGCAGATCTTGAAGCCTTAAAGAAATTGGTTATCTCTTTAGAATCTTACATGAGCTCAAAATCCCATGCAGACAAGGACTTATCCTATGTTAAGGGTTTGGTATGCCAGATGGTTTCAGTGTTAGAAGGTTTAGAAACTTCTTTGAAAGAACATATTAAAACCTAGGATTCCCAAGTTCAAAATCTTATTAGTGCTTTGACCAAAAGTTTCAAAGAGACAAAATCTTTCTCTGTTGGTTCTCGTGCATCTAAACCTTCAGTGGATTTGAATTAGATTAGAGTTGTGATGAAGGAGGATCTTGGTTCAGCTTCAACTGGAGGCTCTGTGGACTCATCCGAGATGAGCAGAGTTGTGCTCTCTACCAGAGATTCAACCAGAGAAATAATGATGATAGTCCAAGACTATATGAGAAAAGAATATACCTCTCAGAATGAAGTGAAAGATAAAGTGTTCTCTTATTTCACTAAGATTTTCACCAAAAATAAACTCAACAATCACTTCAAACTTCTATTGGAAAATCTGAAGTTGCCTCCTGTCAATCAAGCTTTCAGAGAACTAGTTCGCAAGCTAAGGGAATTGACTCCAGCATTGGACATGTTTATGGAGAACAAGGATGAATTCATATCCGATATGGAGAGAGGAGGAGGAATAATTATGGATTTCAGAAATCTGTTGCTGCCTTTTCTTCATGTTGATGCTAGGCCAGTAATTGTCCCTCATGCTTTGCTTGCCTCGACCTCTACTGCTTCTCCAGTTCAGATGACTCCTACCCAAGCAATTTGAAGCCTCACACCTCTGATCACACAAAGGACTCCTCAGTATAGACCATGAACAGTTTTTGTGGCTCAGCCTCCTTTGAGCATTTCCAGAATTCATAATCCCTCACCTGCTTTCACTTCACCTGAATCCTATTATTCTCACATTGAGGATGTGGATTGTACTAGTGGCTAGACTGTTTGATAGGAATCCATTGTATTTTCTTTATTTCTTTGTACCTTATCTCGAACATGAAATGAAACTGGTTTTTCATCTCTTTTATCCTTTTTTTTCTTTCCTCTTCTCTTTGGTTTCCCACTTTTGGATTATCAGAAAGGGGGAGAAATATTTTACAAAGCATTTACAAAAGGGGAGAAATACTCTCTAAGTAACAAAGAGGAAGACATATTCACCTAGGGGGAGATATATTAATGGAAGGGGGAGAAATTTTATCTACAGAAAAGATATCATGCTTTACTCCTCTAATACTGTTACATTTCATCCTTTGATATCATTTTCTCTAACTCTCTGATGCCACTAAACATTAGATTTGATATCATTACATTTAATTTTATCTCTGATACGATCACATTTTCTTCCATCTTTGATCCTTTATGTTCTATAACATACTGTTTCTCTGAGATAATTGCCTTTACTGACATATCCTATGTTTCAATTGATCACTATTTTCTAAAATGATAATATCATAAGTTGTGATTATCAAAAAGGGGGAGAATAATGACCTCACATATTTTGATAATCCCAATTATGCTTTCATATACTTTGATAATCTCAATATAATGATTTTCTATATATTAATTCTTTCACTCTGTGATCAAGATGATAATAATATTAAAATAATTCCTGAGATATGTTAATCCATGTCTATCTTTGTTTATATGAGTTATGAAGTTCTTCTAACCCATTCGGATATGTTTTTCATAAGACAAACAAGTGTTAAGACATTAATCTGGGAATAGCTACTGATATAGAGCTACCGGTACTCAGTCTACCGATAGGCTAAGTCTATCGATAGACAGAGTCACCGATAAGCTAAGGATACTGATATGTACAGAGCTACTGACAGAAACCGAGCTACCGACAGAACAAGTATTCTGATATGCATAAGTCCACCGGTAAGCAAGTCTATCGACAGATCCAGTCTACCGATACAGAACACTAAGAGCTACTGATACGAGCTACCGACAGATAAGAGCTACCGATAGAAAGATGTCTACCGATAGAGCATTTCACAGATAGTTACCGATAGAGTAAGTCTGCCGATACAAGTATAGTCACCGATACATAGAGCTACCGATGGAACTAGAGCACCTGATGGAACGAAGTCACTGGTATATAGAGCAATCGATGCAAGATCAAAGAGCTACCGATTGAAGGATATTCTATACAAGGTATACCGTACACATTTACCAACACGAGCTACTAATTGACCAACCAGTCAAACTCTATAATCTCAATACTATTTATTTATTACGCTAATGGTTACATTTGATGTCTTTAATGCATTCAATGATATTTAATTAATTATGTTGTCATGTTAGGGAACCGTACCTAGTACCCATGAAGAAACCAATCATTCCTTTTTGCCTGAGGTGAATGCTACAAAAAGGGATGATAAAGAGCTAGCTGAAAAGAAGAGAATAAGAGACACTGAGTGTACATACAACAAGCATTAAGGAACAAAGAAGGAACACTTGTGAAGAAGAAAAGAGCTGAATATCATTCAAATGTGGTGTGTTTGTGAAAGAAGAAAAATCCATACTCCAAGAACACTGGACATACACGATGCAACTCATTTTCAAGGAGAATACAAGATTCATCGTGAGTGAACTACAACAAACAGTTAATGCACTCAATCTGCTAAGCTGGACCAAGAATCAAAGAAGGAAACGACACCCTGTTTTCTGAGCAGAAACCATAGAAAGACTCATAAGGCTTTCTGACCAACTAAACGAGTCCAGAGTTTCACATCCAATCACTAGTGCTTTTCTAAACTCTTTTCACTCCCTTCAGTGATTCTATCTTTACATTTTGAGTAGTGTGTGTAATCTGTTTATTTTACACACACTGTATCCTAAGCTAAACTGGAGGATTCTTAAATCCTCAATCAAACTTTATAACCCTTTGTTTCCCACTATGGATAGTAGTAGAGGTTGATTAATACCTGAACAGCCTGTGTGATGTTGTTTGTTTTTCCCACAAAGAACTGTGGTAGAGGTCTTTGGACCTGGACATTAGTGTTTTTTTATTACCCCCGATCCAGTGTGTGGATCAATTTATATAAATTATTGAGAGGACTAAGTCTCGGCTTGAGACTGTACATCTTGGTTAAATTTGCAGTGCATTTTAATTTATGTCTATAAGTATACTATTTATTTATTTCATATTCCTCTGTTATTACTTTGAAATACAAAACAATTTTAAAGATACTTTGATAGTTAAATTAAAAAGTGTTTATAGTTATTGTAAACCAGTAAATTAGTTTCAAAAGTTAATTTATTCTTAAGATTAATTCAACTGAGACCTAATCAATCTTTGAGAAACTGATTGGTCATTTACACTCCCTATAGATTCACTATAGTTTAACATTTTTTTTAAATTGGGGGATTTTAAGAGAAATAATTTTAACAGAATTTTTTAATAGGAACTCAATTCACCCCCCCTCCTGAGTATCCACTACAACAAACAGAATCATTCAAATATAGGCATTATTCATAAATACATTACACTAAAAAAACTTCCACTACGAATATGGGGGTTCATTCATTATCTATCCCTCCGAAAAATGTCGAACCGATACCACATATGAAAATCATCAAATAAAACGAATAATTATTGAGAGAAATGAAATTCAACAAGGGTGGAATAATCACTAAACATTAGTTCCTTGCCGAAAACAATAAAATAGGTTTACTATGGTGATTAAAACGAAATAACCATATAAACATTAGTACCCGAGCGCAAGGAAATGATTACAATTGACACATATGAATGAAATAGTATGATAATGCTCAATCTTTTTAAATAATTATGATAGAATCCATAATATGAGGAGTCCTACCTCAAATTACACCATTTTACAATGAATAACATGCTCTATTACAAATAATTTGTGTTTTTTTATTTTTTTATAATTGAATCTACTTAGATCAGATGTTTCATCATCATCTATTTCGGATTCTTCAACAAGAGATTAGAATAACTCGTCTCTATGATCCTATGGTAATGTAGATATAATTGTAGTTACTAAAATTATAGATTACTTATAGAGGGTGTCTAGGATTATATTTTTAGTTAAATACATAAATATAAATATTTTTTTATTAAATGAACTTGCAAATAGTCTCTATATGTGAACAACCTACACCAACCAATTTTTGAGTCATGCTAATGGTAAACCTATGTTTTTGGATTAATTAATTATATCATATCATCAATTAAATACTCCATTGGGGAATTATCCCATTTTATTTGATAAAATTGTAATGTGTAATATTGGATTTATTTTATATTTTTATGAAATTAATACTTTGTACACCAATCCTTAAAATCACATTCCATTTCAGACCCTAATATCTTATATATATATATATAAGTTTTCCAAAATGTTATAAAAAAATTCTCTAAAATAAATTATATAGAGTTAATGTTTTTAGAAGTGAAAGTACTAGGACAACATATATGTTGTTTTACTGGAAGATAATTTTCGCAGACAAAGACATGTTTGCAAGGTCGAATTAATATAAAATTGTTGTGTGTTAGTATAATTTATTCAATATTTATGTATAAAATGGATGCACTATGGGTTTAAAATTATAAATAATACCCAAAAAATTTAATTTATGGTTCGATTATTGATTTGAAAATTTTAGAATAAGATAATAAATAGACATAGACTAGAGTATTTTTCCAAAATTGTGACTGATCTATGTAAAAATCATAGAGTGATGTTACTTATTTAATTATCTACATTATATATGATATTTCATGGTGAGATCACATAATGAATATTCATATATACTAATTGATATGGAAGTTAAAACAACATAAAATAAGTGTTAAACATTTACATTTATTATAGTTAGACAATAAATTGAGATAATAATTGACGCATATCTACATAGCTACAATGTCCACAGAGACCAACACAAAAAATAATCTAACTTATTTTATTCCATGACTTACTCATATAAAACAATGATCATTAATCCAATGATTGATTGTATTTTTCATAGTCAAACATGAATATAATTACATATATTTATCTTTATATCACCATTCATTGATGTTTTAGAACAATTATTTCTTTTGACAACATCAATAAAGTAAGGTCATTGATTAGGTCTCTCTACCCAACATAAAATACATTAAATATATAAATTTTCATAAAACCCTATATTATATATAGTTTAATTTGTAGAAAACATTGTTAGTGTGTAGAAATTTATCACGGAAGTGTTTTATTTGTGAAAATTAAAAATATTACTAATTCAAATATTCTGCTCCATTTTTAAAACATATACTTTTTCAAACATTTTGGTTCATTATCAATGCATTATTCCTTGACTATAGCTTAATCACTAGAGGCATTTTTTTCTTCATTTTTCATAATCCATAAGTTCTCTCCAATATTCTTGTTCTATGCTATATTCCTATAATCAATTTCATTATTTTATAATCTATGTTATTCCATTTAATGAATGTTTATTTTCATCAACCATGATTTAATTTTATCATTCCCCATAGAGATGGATTTACTATTTTATACAAAACACCACAATTGTTTGTAACATTGATGATTAACATTGATTATTTTTCATTCTATATATACCATGATGATTTATTTGGGTAATTTATAGAGAAATGACAATCATTACAAAAATTGAAATACTGTAATGGATGATTGGATTTTATATATTCCATTTCTACATGAATATTTATTTAATAAAAATGACATGAAATGTTTATAAGTTCATTCATCTTTTTCACATTTCAACTCACAATGATGAACCCTCTAATGTTCATTTACATTCAACCAATTAATTTTATTTATGAAATTTGTTTTATGTATGTTCTTATTTGTTCAATGGTGATACCATAACATTTTATACACAATTCTATAGCTATTTAACTCATCATCTGTTAATTTATCCAAAAATTTATCTTTATACACCAAATTTTTAGTACCAAACATTTGAATCAATTTAATTATCATTATAGGGTCCTGAAATATTTTTATATACTATAAAATAGATATAAAAATAATATTAACCCAAGTAATGATTTCATTTATTAATTATTCTTCCAGTTTCAGAACATCCTCAGGAAATCATTGATATAGTTATAAGATGGTGTCATACAAATTATTTCGTCCTTTTTATATGAAATAAAAATCGTCCATATCTTTATATCAAACTTATATAAAAAAATTTTATTAAATAATTCTCAAATAGAAAATAAAATGAAACTTTTCAATCATTATTATCAAGCTTAATGTTATTATGATCTATTTTTGATTATGAAGTATCTCCTTATTGAAACATTTAACCCATTGAAATATGTTCTAAATAATTTTCAACAGGATAAATAATATATGTTACTATATATTATTTTCTTTTAAATATGATATTTACATAAATGGTATGAATATATTTAATTTTAATGAAATTATGTTCCTCAAATGATGAAAAACATAAAAAATAGTTACATCATCGAGTTAATATTAAAGTTTCTTAAAATGAAATTATGACATTGATACCAATTAAAGATACAGTAATGATCATTGAACATTTATATATGGGGAAATTAAATTTTACAACTGCATTAAAAAAAATATAGAATTTTTCTTGAAACCATTATGATTGATTAAATGGACATGATCTAATGATGTGTTTTTTGTTCAGGCATTCCACATTGATAAAAAATAATCTAAATGGTAAGAAATGATAAGGGTTTAATATGGATCACATGACTATTTTATTTAATTGCACTAGGTGTGTAATTAGGTAAATCCCACTATACAAAGGTTATATTTATTTATCAAATTATTGTAAAAATGGAAGGAAGGATATGAACATGGGATTCTTTTACTATTACATTGGATCACATGATGTGCCTTTTTTGAAAGAATGGATTTTATATAAATTATAATTTTATAAAGAATAAAAATGATTAAATAAAATATACCATCAATATATCACATTTATAAACTGATTTGATGAATATTTTATTGTCTTGAAATAGAGAAAGATCCCCATAGATAACTATTTATCAAAAAAATTACTTTGGGTGATTGGATTCCATCAATTCCAGAATGTAATAAACATAATATATATTTTTTCATTATACCAAGGTATAATTTGATTTTGGAAATTTCAATGTAATTAATTTCATATGAATTAATAACTCCAAATACCTTATCATGGAAAATATAATATTTTCAATGCAATGATCATCATCACTATCTATGTGTTATGTTGAGATAAATAATACATTTAAAAAGTTCATATGTCATCACATTATTAATTTTCTAACATCAATAATGAATCTTATGATAATACCTAAAAGTGTAAAATCAATGGAACACACCATGGGAGATCCATAATAAAAAAATCCTGAAAAAATACCTACAATTGACTTTATATGGGTTATCATAGATTCTACGAAAACTAATATTTTTTTAAATATATAATTAAATTACACTAATAAATATCTCATTTTAATAGATATAAGGTTAAGGGGATTATCTAAATTTTATATGTTTTATGAAAAGATTGAATCGGTCTTCATAATCATTTATGAATTTACCAAATTCAAAAATGAAGATTTGTTATCTACATATGAACATCGATATGATCGTGGAGTAAACTATCCATTTTTTTAATCCACAAATAAAAATGGAATTTCTAATATATAATAATTAATAATAATTCATGACGTATAATTATTTAGTTCACTAGTTTAATAGAATCATCTAGTTGAGGGACTGCAACTTCCATTAAATATATGGTGTGTAATCTATCAGGCTATTATTCATGGTTTCATAATAATAAATTATAGAATATCTATAATTTTCCATGGGACTCCAACTATGTAGAAACATATTTGATATTTCAATTATTTCTTGTAAAATTTCAATACATTTTCATAATATAATAGATTCAATGTATAAAATGTTTTTACAGGACTTATCTACTGTTATTTATTTGATGAAACCGTTTTGAACTGTATATATAGTCAGTAATATCTTGAAATAATAAGTCATATTGGATTGGATCGACATGGGTATAAAATATCATTTTTTTTCAAAAAACACTATTTTTGTATGTATATATTTAATGAAAAATACCAAGGGTTATACAATCTATATAATAGATGTTTAATGAGAATATGAGATTATATTTTTACATGAAATAAAAAACATCCCTAATGAGTATCTTCAGGTTTCATCCTCTATCAGATAATTCTCATGGAACATAAGAAAATGTACACATATATTATTATAAATTTCATGTTCTAAATAAATATTTGATTCAATATCAAGAACATATAGAATTTAAATATAATTATAGTGGATCACTTGACAACCAATAGTTTTTCCTAAATGGGAGAGATTCGCGAAACATAGTAACATGTTCATATGAACATTTTTAGTGATTGATATATATTGGTGAAAAATAGAAATTCATATTTATTATTCTATAAATTAATAAAAAATCATTTAATTGAATATTCCATTCCCATTTTATATAATAAGTAATTTGTCTATCAAGGTGTAATTTAAATATTCAAATACATACCAATAAACTTATGCATCACCACAACTACTATATTTGATGGTTTTTAGTAAAATTTATTAATTTATTTTATAATATATCTTCCATGTAAATTTTCATTAATATAATTTCAATATATATAACTAAAATCTTAATTAATGAAATTTAATTATACTGATCCATAATATTATATATAGTTTAGTTTATTTTAATATAAATATTTCTCTACATGTGCATCATAGAATTAAGATAAATTATATATAAGATGAAAACATATATTTTATCCTATAATAATTATATAAATAAAACTCCTTTAATACATCAATATTTTATATAAAAGTATAATTTTGAGAAGAATTAATCAATCACATCCTTCACACTTCTCCTTTTCATTTCTCATCGTGTGTAAAAAAATGTAGGAAATCCCGTATTCATCATCTAGTTGTGAATTAAAGCCATTACTTTTATTTATTAGGTAAAGGATGTTATTTAATATTATATTGACTAAAATACCATGTAAGAACATCTATATATTATTATATCCATGCATACAAGGGTATATTATTTATAATTAACTTTTCATCTCTAACAAAAAAGAATAATTTGGAAATTTTTTATTTGTATAATTAATATCCTATAATAAAATTACATACATAATCGATCAATTATATCATATATCATATATGGAAATGACTGACACAGTTAAAAATGTATTCTAATAACGATTAAAATTATAATGATTATTTATTAATCTAAGGCATACCCATACTGTAGCTTCATATTATTATAATATCTAAGTCCCAATTAAATAAATTGTTAAATAAATGTCTTCAAAAAATATATGTTTGAAATTTGGTTGAAATATTGAAATCCAATGAATTATTATTTTTCTAACTAATATATTGACAATACTATACGATTAAATTGCATTTCAATTGAGAATCGTTTTATATTTCCCTTATAATTTTCAACTGTATTGAACCACATCATTACGAGCCTATGATTTCTAGAAAAATATAAATTCTACTAATTTTAGAGAATTATGAATTTGGATTCTATTTTTAGTATATAGTTATTCAATCAATGTTGGTCAATTATATGTTTCTTCGTTTTTTGTTGGAGTTTTTTTGTTGTTCCTAAACGAATTAGGATGGTAATGTATGTTTCTTATTTAAATGTTTGTTAGATTTTTCGTACCATAACACAACATGGGAAATTACATTATATAATTACAAGTGAGATCACTATACTATCGTGGTCTTTACCTTGTTTTTTTATGTATCATTGTGTTGGTTCTTGGTGTAGGAACCATATCTCATTGTAATGGGGGTTCCATCATTCAGTGAAGAGGCAATGTTTTCATATGTTATAGTGTTAAGGGATATTATATCAAAATAAGGGATTCTTGAAAGGGGTGTCCCTCACTATAACTTGTTGGGGTAAATGTCCCAAGGAACCTAATCAACATATTATGGTTATTAATAGTTGAGTGGAATTTAAACATGATCCGTATGGTCCCCCCCTTACATTTCCATTGTTGTGGGAAGAATCACCTTAATACAACATAGTCAAAAAAATAACAGTCATTTATTGTTGTTTGTTAAGAGGGGAGTGGGGATATTTTATAGACACTATATTTGATCACTCTTAGTGGGATGCCTCTTATTGATGTTTGAGGATAAGGGAGGTAGTCTCACCTCCCCTATCATTGTTCCAAATTTCACTTTTTTGATAATATGTGTTTCAACTTTATTTTATCATGCTAGTTCTAGGTGTTCCATCATCCATTAATGTTATGTTTTACTAATCATCTAACTAATATTTTAAGATGATCAAACTATATATTACTGAATAATTACATTAAATCATGGAATAATAATCTATGTAGTATATTTATTCTTTCTACAGTGTTTAAAGGATGTATAACAAAGATAAAAAACCCATTTCATTATATTTTGAGGAATGTTATTTTTTTAATTAGTTTTTAAAGGTTTTATGAAAAATTAGATATCATTTTCATTGGATTATTTTTCAAATAATTGTTTTTTAACATGATGGTGTTCCTGATACATTCCAAAATTCACATTAATTTCATTTTTTGTTGGTTTAGTCATGATAATAAAATCCCTGAGATTTATTTAGTTTTCATTAATTGGCTAGTTACAGTTCATTAATTATAATGTTTTAGTCAAATGTTAAAGAGTTTTTTAATAATGCATTATACTAGGATCTGGGAAAGGATTAGATATGTCATCCTTAAATATTGGGAAATAATGGTTAAAGGTTGAATACGTTTTTATTGTGGTTGGTAGAACCTTTAATAATTTACTATATAGGTGTTTGGATGTGAATATGCATGCATTCTGGTGGATTTGGATCATTATATCCTATATGGAACTGAGAGAATTCCATTGAATGTGAAGGGATAATGTAGTAATGTATAGAAATTTAATGATACAATTTTTTTTGACCAAAATAATTGAACCATATTCCAATAACATCATCAGAACACCATAGACACACCTATCAATTTCCAAAGACTATGGTTAATGATAAGGGTATTATAAATACCAAGTAGAAAGTAGTTTTTGAAAAAAAATAAATGTTTAATGAATTTATTGTTTAACAAAAATAATAAACTCTTCATTTTGTGATTAATAAAATGATGAAACATTTTTCAGCCATTTATCAAATTCTTGTTTGTTAAGGCACAATGAAAATATATAATTAAATAACGAGATGATACATACATACATTACAAACTAGATATAAAAATCTAAAAAAGTGATCATAGTGATAATAACTAAATATAAATCTTTATATAATAATAACATTAACGAAAGGATTCCTTAGGAGTCATAAATTCGTTTTTACCAAAGTAGATACCACAAAAAAACAACAACTTACATCCCTCTATGGTCCAATATACATTTTTATTTGTAAAAAAAGGCAATCTACCAAATAACTAACCTAGAAAGGGGTCAAACTCTTTTTATTCCAATGATTATATGGATAAATCAGATGAATAATAACATGAAACCTAGATATAGAACATGATGATATATATTTTTAACAGTTTTAATGGGATCTTAGAATATAGATACATATTAGGTAATGCACAATGTTCTTCAAATACATAATGAATAATAATGGTTATTTGCGAATATATCCACAAATATAAATGAATAAATAATAAATAAATTGAATTAGTTGTCATAAATTATGTCATAATAATCATAAATTATACGTACTAAACATAAATAACATTTAACCCCTATATAAGGTGACATTATACCATTATTACATTCTTCATGTCAATATATTATTCCTGAATACTACATGCTTCGGGTCAATACATTGAATCCAAATTGGATAGGATGGGTTTTTCATCATCCCATTCCCTAGGTTCTTACCACATGGAATTATGAAAATGATAATCAATGGAAAAAAACCATACATTAGAAATGGGAAGGCGTATATAAAATCATGGACCATGCTTGTCAGTTTACGAATAAAGGAAGGGGTTTATAATAGTATGAGTGAAAAAAATGTATTGTTCAACCTTGCATGTACTTATTCATAATAATTAACTAAAATATATATGGAAATAATACATGTATATATGTAAATCAACTAGTATGATGATCAAATTTATTAAATTGTTGCAATGCTCAAGAGTTACTCAATCACATCCACTTCCATTATCATTATTGTGAATGGAGATGTCCCAAATTTAGTATTATAATGAATATGAATAACCAATTTATAGGATCCAATATAAATAAAATCATAAATAATGTCCCACATAACCTCATGGAAATCAATATATGTTAATATTTATATTTTAACATTGAATTAAAAAAAATAAAAATTTATTTTATGAAATTTCTATTATGATAAATTATGGAATATCAGATAAAATCCTATATAATTGTGTTACTAGAAAATAAAATTTTAGTAAGGGTCTAAGTGAATATGTGTTTACCATTTTATTGTTAACATTTAGTGTTAACAAGGTAACAGTTTTGGAATATCATTAGTCATAACCATAGGGTGACATTGTACTTTATCACAAAATTTTGAAGGAAAATAATTTAATTCAAACACATTGACTTATTTTAAAAAAGGATTACTTTTTCATATCAAAAACATTTTTAAGGAAATATTTTTTTAGAAAAATGGAACATTAAACTAAAGAAATGTTTCACTCATATTTTTTTAAAAACTGTTAAAAGTTAACATAAAAATTAAACATTACATTTAAAACTATTCTTTTTTCAGTAATATTAGAATTAATGCATTGTAATGAATAAAACGTTTTATAATATTTTAACATAAATTTTAGACAGTGAGTATGAAAAGGTTCATATTCTATACAAATGATATAGTTTCAAATGGAATGTTTATTTAAAAACAATCTCATTTGTATCCAATGACAATTTATAAGGACTACCATCTAACTCCATATATATTAAATTTCAATCGAATCACCACCAATAAATGTCTAAACCCAGGAAAATTTTGAGTCATTAAATTATATATTTGTTAGGTTATAGTGGGATATAATGATCCGCCATAGTATCCAAAAAAATATAATAAAGATGTTCTAAACTAAATAGATTCATAGGTACAAAATATTTGGACTAATGGTTCCATTATTTTTATGAAAAATTAAAAACACATGACTAAATGGCCATATAATAGGTTAATGAGTTAATAATAATTCACCTTCCTAATGTATGAAAAAATACTATTGATGTCCCAAGAACCAAAACATTACCAAAAGTATATGTTATAACTATTATTTTTAAACTACATAAAACAAGTTTAATTTAGCTAGATGAAATGATATATAGAAAAAAATTTATTTTTATTAAAAAGGGATTGAAAGATTATTTAAAATAGAAAAATACAACCAACATGATGTTTATAATAAAGATTACTTTATAATAATAACATTTTATATACAAAAAATAAAATTTGAAAACAATTCATTTATAATTAAAAAATATATTGTTCAATATTTGTATTTATGTATATTCTTATCATCAATAATCCATAAATATAATAAAAATATAGAAAGAGTTGAGATAGCATACCTTAACCAAATGGAGTCTTAAACGGTCCATATGAAACCCATGAAGCCCCTATATAACTTCCACTAATAACCAATCTAGAGATCCAATGGAATTGTTTATGTTTTTTAAATTTACTATAGACTTTGTGTAACAATATTTCACTGAATCATGTAAATTGTTTTTATATGAATTAATTTTTTAGAAAATGTATAAGATGTGTATTGGAAAATAAATCTAAAATATGATATTCAGATGATAGTTACCATGAGATGATACATAAATCTCTAAATGTGCATGACAAATAAGAAGATAACCTATAAAGCCAATGTAAGGGAAGGACAAATGTGAGATTGGTGATGTTATGAATTTATAGTTACTCAAAACATTAAACAAATAAAAAATAAGAATAAAGGAAAAAAATATCATATTTATCAAGGAGGTTAATTTGAAAATAGAATGTGATATATGTATTAAATGTTATGAAGGAAAGTCTATAAGCATGATGTAGTAGAATATTTTTTTTGGATTCAAAGTTGTTGATTTGGAATATTTTAGTTTTTGTGAATATACAATAATATCAGAGTATTGCAATTGTTGTGTATTGATTAAGATGATGTGTAAGATATAAAAATGAATTTAAATATTTATTTATAATGTAATGTTGATTAATAAAGTGGATTAATAAGTATAGGATGTATATTATAGGTGATGATAATTATTAGAAGTTATGTTTCACTTAAAGTATTCATTTCATGAAAACATAAATTTGTTTGAAATTCACAGATGTTTTTACCGACAGTTTGGATGATGCGATGATCCAATAAAAGGATTACACTGTAATCAAAAAATAGGAATCATATTATGTTTGACAACAACAATGGCTACATAAGGCTAACTATATGTTTTTAGATTTTTAACCTAATGATATTTATTAATATTATTTATTATAGAAATAATTATGATGATACTATGATTTATTTCATTAAGTAACTTTCATGATTATATTAGTTTCATTCAAAATGAAATTTTATTTAAGAATAATTATATTTTAATAAAATTTGGAAGAGGTGTTTTATATTTCAATACATATTCTAATAAGATACATTTTCTACTGATTGATCAATAAAAAATGAGAAATTCAAAGGATGATAATCCAAGAAGAAGTGTAACTACATTTCTGAAATGATTATTTCTCAATGTTAACAAAAATAAGAGGACTGATGTATAAGGCCCCAGCCTTAATCCTTACTTAATATTGAATTAAATAAATAATTCACATTGAGGATCTTTTCAGGTTTAGAGTTTTAGAGAATTATATCATAACTATTACATCTCAAAAGATTACAAAGTAGACACTTCTACTATGTTTCCATAAAATAAACTCTTAAAAAGAAACATGTCTAGTTCCACGGTTTAGATAGCATGACTTTCCATTGATCCCATCCTTGACCCTAATCCACATTATGTCCTGTGAAAAACATTTAAAAAAAACTTGGGGTCAGCATAAAAAGCTCAGTAAGGGATACACAAATAATGAAAATAGTTAGTTTATCAAAACAACAAGTAAACCATGTATACATTAACAAAGTAATACTTTTCACCTTTATGAAGTAGTAAAAACTCTTCAAAGAATAAAATATTATTACATACCCTTTTATAACCAAAGGATTACCATAAAACCCATATAAATAACACATAACATATAAAGGTAACTTGGGACATAAACATACTTAAGTGCAATAACCATAAGGTTTACTTCCACACATATCACTTAATGGAATAGCCATTCGGCCAACTTCCATACATACTTAATGGAATAGCCATATGGCCGACTTCCATACCCAATGCATTGGAGGTTATAACGTAACCACCCATCCTGGTATTCACAGCACCACCTGTCATATGGTTCATCACGTAACCACCCATCAAATGTCCATGTACCATTATAAAATCATAAGACATAAAACAAATATAATGGAAAGAAAACATTTCCACACTTTGATCACAATATATCACATAAATATATTTATATAACAAATCCATTATAAATACTATTTTCAATACCAAAATACATAAAAGAGAATATGGTATTTATTTAATTTTTTTTAAAAAACATTACAGATTGTTCAGGAAGCCGAAGACCAAATAATACTCACGGCGGTGGAAAAGGTCGTTGTCACCGCGTACTTTAAAAAAAACTTTTGTTTTTGTTTTTTAGTAAAACTCTTCGTAGAAAAATATTCCTTTTGTATAAAAGTAAAAGTAAAATGGGTTTATACACCGTATAAATGAAATTTGTGTATAAAACAAAATGTGCCTCAATGAAAGGATATTGAGACGAAGTCCCTTACATCAGGTCTGACTTGACTCGACCGTTCTTTAACGTCCTGAATAAAAAACTTGAGTTAATTTATACTTGATTAAGACCCTTATTCAAGTTCATTATTACATTTATATCACTTATTATCATGTTATAAACATTATGTAATCATTTAAGTTAATAATTTTTGTTTTGTCGATATTTGGTTCTTAAGACGAAAGTGGACTTCTTACAATTACATGTTGTTCGTGTGGTCAAAGGTTCATTATATTCAGAATGAAATTCCTGATTTGGATATCATATATATCATATATATCCAGCATATACATGTATTTATAATAATACATAGTCATTTAGAGGTAAGAAATGAAATGCACCGTTCATGGAGACGGTAAGCCGTACGTACGCATGAACGCTACTTTCATTTCTATGTCATATTAATGGAATTAAAACTAAATGAGATATATTTATATTTTTAATTACAGAATTATATTCATCCTTTTGATGTATCATACATCATATATATCCATTATATGTACTTATAATAGTATATTACATTTTAGGATAAGAAATGAAATGCACCGTTCATGGAGACGGTAAGCCGTACGTACGCATGAACGCTACTTTCATTTCTATCTCATACTTTAATGGAAGGAAAACAATAATGATATAAAGGTATATTATATTTCCAGTATAACATCATATATAATCACTTTAAATCCATCCTTTATACATCCCACATATGGCATTAACGAATCAAATCACTTTGAGGGGGCGGTAGTCCGCACTTCCTAAAATGAAGATATCGCGTATACCCATAATGGAAAAAATAAAGGTATTCCCAAAATGAAAAATAAAAAAGATTAAAGAAATAATAAACATATTATATATCATATATAAATATAGTGTCATCTTAATGGCCACCTTTAAGGTGTTTAAAGAATGTTGAACAATCATCGTTTCGGGAGGAAGAAATTCTCCATCCACGGAAACAGTATGTTCTTTAACCATTAGATGTAGGTGAGTGTGAGTGTAGATCTAAATATTCTTATAACAACATCCTAGTATATTTATGATACTGTAGCTGTTACCAAAGAAATGAATAAAGAGATTTTAGGGGGTTGGAGAAGCAAAATAAAATAAACAGACTCAAGTGAAGACATCACCTTAAAATCGGGCAATTCTCTTAGATTTGAGCTCAAAGGCTTCCTTGGGAAGACTTCTGCCCAAAGTGAGGCTTGATGGAGTTATATAGGGATGTTTAGTTACACAATTATCAGAGATTGGCCGAACCAAAGGCTTGAGAGGTGTGGGTAAGGTGGTAGAGTTGGGGGCCTTTTATAAGAGGAGAGGAGGGGCACTCTTGGAAGGTATGGAAATGTTACATTATTTTCAAATGGTTTTCGGATTTTAATGGTCCCAAATTGATGTGTATCGAGGATAAGGTGATAAGGGTTCGAAATCCACCCATCCAATAGGTTTTGGACATTTTTAGGGCTTAGATTTTACATTATCTTTCCATTTTATTTAAATCGTTAAATAATGAGGTAATCACTGCATCATCATGATGTCATAAATAATTTAATATATTTAATGTCTAAAAAATAAAAAAAAAATCATGATGTATAAAATCTCTTTAGAATTCTAATTAATATTTATAGTAAAAATATGACTTGTATAACCCCATGTAAAAAATTGTTTTAGTAAAATATCTGAGGTTTGTGTCATTTTTACTTTAACTTTAAATAAAAGGCATAAATGTCATTATCATACCCAAGTGGCTCCATGAGGTACCAAAAATAGACCCATGGGTTGTATTGGTCGGCCATAACTCAACTAATAGGGTTAGGACAAGTTTCAAGATATTTTCATTTTATTATAATATCATTTTTACCTTAAATTACACTAATTACCTTTAATCGTGATTAATACAACATAAAAGTTACTATTCACCAAAATTTATTTTAATCCCATTGAACCACATTTTAATTAATAATGAAAATAATTTAAATTAGATTTTTGAGATTCAAAACACAGAAGTGGTAAAGTCCCATTTAAACGAATAATCAAATTTTGTAACAACCACTTTGTGGTTTCACTATTCATCAAAAATTGATGTTTTTCAGAAAAATACCAAAAATTCACCCTAAGCTATATTTGATATTCCGAAATCAAAAATGAAGTCAATTTTATAAAATTTAAAACATATAAGTTTAATTAATTAATTTAATAATTAATTCCCGTAATCAAAACAAATAGCGTGTTTTTATGAAACAATAAGTATCAAAAGATTGACACCAGTTTAAGTCCAATTTCAAAGTGAAATTAATTCCAACAACCACTATTGGATTAAATGGTAAAAATATATTCTAATTGAACTTAACAAACAATTCAAAATATTATCTAATCATCTTAATAAATTAGATTAAAAAGAGGTTTTGAATTAAAATACAACATTTTACACTATTCATTAAAAAAATGAACTTTATCGGAAAAATACCAAAAAATTACACAAAGTAATATTTGATGTCCCGATTATAAATAAGAGTTTTATTTGGTCATATAGAATGTATAAGAGTGACCAGAACTATATTTAATGATAGTTCGCCATCAAATGTTGATAAGTGGGCCTTTCGTGAAAATTAGAGTATATAAGCCTAAAATTGAATTCTTTTCATATTTTAAGCCTTTATCCATTATTAGATAAATGCAAAAACATTTAACAAACTTATATAATCATATTTTAGTTATTTCTATCTATTCCTTCTAGTACAACGGCTACGTGTTAACTAAATTATAAAATAATATTATTTTATTACTAGTGTGCAACGTACGATTTCAAAGAAACTCTTTGTTGTGTATCGGGTACGATATCGAACATAGAAACCCCTTTAAAGTAAAATTAATATTTAATTCACAAATATTAATAAATATGAAAATGTATTATTCTTTATTTACCTGGGATGTTACATCCTTCCCCCCTTTTGGGAATTGTGTCCTCACAATTTTATTCACTTATCAAAATAAATGGGGCTATTTATCCCTCATTGAATTTTCAGATTACCACGTTGCCTCTTCAACTATATGGTCTTTCCACAAAACCTTTACCTGGAGAATTACCTTATTTCGCAACACTTTCTCTCTTCGGTCAAGAATCTGGACTGGTTTCTCTTCATAAGAGAGATTATCTTCCAACTGAACTACCTCTAGGCACAAAACATGGGATGGATCTGGCATATACTTTATCAACATCGAAACATGAAAAACATTGTGTAACTGAGATAAACTCGGAGGTAATGTCACTTTGTATGCAACTGATCCAACTCTATCCAGAATTTCATATGGTCCAATGAACCTTGGACTCATCTTTCCTTTCTTACCAAATCTCAGCACACTTTTCCATGGAGAAACCTTGAGAAAAACATGATCACATACCTCAAAATATAGATCCTTCCTCCGGTTATCTGCAAAACTTTTCTGTCTGCTCTGAGCTATTTTCATGTGTTTTTGAATCAACTGAACATTTTTTTTCATCTCTTCTACCAATTCTGATCCCATCATCTTCTTTTCACCCATTTCATCCCAAAATGCTGGAGTTCGACACCGCTTCCCATATAATGCCTCAAATGGTGACATCTGTATACTGGAATGAAAACTGTTATTATAAAAAAACTCAACCAAAAAAAGATGTTGGTCCCAACTTCCCTGATAATCCATCGAACAAGCTCATAGCATATCCTCCAAGGTCTGAATTATTCGTTCTGACTGCCCGTCTGATTGCGGATGAAAAACTGTACTAAAATTTAATTCAGTACCCAACGACTTATGAAGGCCTTTCCAAAAGTTAAAAGTAAACCTAGGATCATGGTCAGATATAATGGAGAGAGGAAATCAATGTGACCTGACTATCTCTTTAAGATACAAACAGCAAAAGTTGATCTAGGGAAAAATTATCGCGTATGGAAAGGAAATGAGCAGATTTAGTCAAGCGATCAACAATAACCAAGATTTCATTATTATCTCGAGATGTATTCGGTAATCCCACAACGAAGTCCATGGATATATTCTCCCATTTCCATTCTGGCACTGGTAGAGGCTGACGAATCACTTTTGGTAACTGCCTCTCTACTTTAACCTGCTGACAAGTCAAACACATCACAGAAATATCAGCAATATCTCTTTTCATTCCATCCCACCAGTAATACTCCTACAGATCTCTGTACATCTTAGTACTTCCAGGATGAACTGAAAACAGAGAACTATGAGCTTCACATAACAACTCTCTCTTCAACTGTGAATCACAATCACACACAATCTCTTCCCAAATCTCAAAAAACAATCACTATCAATGTTGAATTCAGGCAACATACCCTTCTGAACCAGCTCTACCTTTTTCTGCAACTCACTATCTTCCCTCTGTGCTTTCTTAATTCTATCTGATAGGGATGATCTGACTGATACCTGAAACAAAACAGAATAACTTCCTACACCAACAACTTCTATTCCAAAGTTCATCAAATCAAAAACCAATGGATCTCATTCCAAACGTAGAATGGTTAATGAAGCGTTACTTTTTTGACTCAAAGCATCGGCCACTTTATTTGGTTTTCCCGGATGGTAGTGAATTGTACAATCATAATCCTTGATTAATTCCAACCTCCTCCTCTGTCTCATGTTCAACTCTTTCTGAGTGAATATATACTTTAAACATTTGTGATCAGTATATATTTCACACTTTACTCCATACAAATGATTCATCCAAATTTTTAAAGCAAAAACAACAGCAGCTAATTCCAAATCATGTGTAGGGTAATTTATCTCATGAGTTTTCAACTGACGTGAAGCATAAGCAATTACCTGATCATTCTGCATAAGGACACAGCCAAGTCCCTTCAACGAAGCATCACTGTATATAACAAAATCACCATTCCTGGAAGGAAGTGCCAAAAATAGAGCATTCACCAATCTTCTTTTCAACTCTTGAAAACAATCATCACATTCTTTTGTCCAGATGAACTTAACACCCTTACGAGTTAGCTTAGTCATTAGACTACATAACTATGAAAAATTTTCAACAAACCTTCGTTAGTAACCTGCGAAACCAAGAAAACTACGGATCTCTGTTACCTTTGTGGGTCTTGGCCATTCATCAACAAATTTTGTTTTAGCAGGATCAATATTTATGCCATCTTTTGAAATAATGTGACCCAGGAAAAAAATTTGTTATAACCAAAACTCACACTTTCTGAATTTTCCATATAGTTTCTTTTATTTTATGGTTTGCATGATAACCCTTAAATGACTTTCATGCTCCTCTTTACTTTTATAAAACACCAAAATATCATCAATGAAAACAACCAAAAACGTATCCAAGAACTCATTGAAAATTCTATTAATAACGTCCATGAATACAACAGGTGCATTGGTTGACCCAAAATGCAAAACTACAAATTCATAATGGCCATATATAGTACATAATGTAGTCTTCGTAATGTCTGCTTCTTTTACTTTCAACTGATGGTACCCCGACCTCAATTCAATCTTCGAAAAATACTGAGCTCCCTGGAGCTGATCAAACAAATCATCGATATGAGGCAAAGGATCCCTGTTCTTAACAGTAATACTATTCAAGGCTCTATAATCAATGAAAAGTCTCATTGAGCCATCTTTCTTTTTAAAAAACAAGACAACAGTACCCCATGGTGATTTGCTATGTCGAATGAAACCATTATCTAATAACTCCTGCAATTGTTTCTTTAACTCTAAAAGTTCAACTTGAGCCATTTGATAAGGGGGTTTTGAAATTGGCTTAGAATCAGGAACTAAGTCAACAGTAAATTCAACTTCCCGATCATGAATAATACCAGACAACTCATCAGTAAAAACATCGTGATACTCATTTACCACTGGCAGATCATTAATCTGAACAGTTCCTTTATTTTCAACAATATGTGCAAGGTAACATTTATTTCCATATTTTACTAGTTTCTCAACATCATGATATGTTATCAAAAGTAAGGGTTCATTCCTGTACACAAACTGAAAATCTTTCTAAAAAGAAACCATTTTAGCTCTGCAGTCAATCTTAGCATGATAAACAGAAAGCCAATCCATGCCCAAAATAACATCAAACTCTACTAGAGGCAAAAAAAATAAGGTTTTCTGGTAGATTCTTTCCCCACACATGGATAGAAAGATTCTTATAAGTCCTTTTTGTCTCAACGTTCCCTTCTGGTATTTTTACCATAAGTTCAGGGTTCATATCTTGAGATGGAATTTCCAATTTACATGAAAACTTCCCATAAATGAAAGAGTGTGTAGACCCTGAATCAAACAACACATTGGCATAATCTGAACAAACAAACAGTGTACTTGATACTACTTCATTCGATGGCCCATCATCTGCAGAAGTTGTTGCAAAGGATTTCACCACCCCTTTCTGCTTGTAGTCTGGCTGCTTTCCCCCAGTCGAGTTCTTCGTTAGACACTCATTTTTATAATGACCCATTTCATTACACTTAATAAATCTTACCGCTGGCTTTTCATTTCCTTCTTGATCATCTTCCTTACAGTTACGAGCAATATGACCAGACTTACCACACCGAAAGCACGTACCAGACTTGGATAAAAATTCTCCAGGATGCATTTTACCACACTTCTCACAGGATGGATATTTGGTTTTCTTACCTCCTTGTTTCTTTGGTGAATTCTTCCCCTTTGCCTTCCAACTAGACCTCTTATTCCGATGTTTGTCATAGGACACCTGATCATCGGCAAACTCCATTTCCACCTTCTCCGAACATCGAACAAGTTTTTCATAACTTTAAACTCACGAGAAGCTAATTCCCTTCGATACTTTGGCTTTATCCCTGAGTAAAAAAGGTTTATTTTACTATCAAGATCTCATATGAAGTTTGGAGCATACCTTGTCAATCGAGTGAACTTTGCTTCATAGGCAGCCACTGAGTCTTCCTCTTTCCTCAATTCCAAGAATTTCTTTTCCATCCTAAGTCGAACAACCTTAGGAAAATACTTCTCAAGAAACATACCTCTGAATTTGTCCAAGTGAAGATCCTCAATCTCATCACTACCCCTGATATTTTTTACCATCGACCACCACTGATCAGCTTCACATTCAAAACGGTAAACAACAAGGCTATCCTTTTGATGTTCTGAACACCCCATGACATCAAAAATCTTCTCCATTTCTTTAATCAACCCTTCAGCTTGCACAGGGTCAGATGATCCTCTAAATGATGGCGGATTTTGCCTCATGAAATTTTCCACCACTAACATGTTCCTCTACGGTGGATCTAGCTGATCTCGTGCATGGATACCACCACTATTTATAGCCTGAGTCAACTGTGCCATCACTGCAACAAACTGTTCACTTCCGATTCCGACCATCTCAGGTTGCTGATTTGGAAGGTTGTATTCCTCCTTATGTCGTCCCAACATAGATACTTTGTTTCCTCTGCGGAAAACCATTCTGAACATAGAAATATCTTAGGCGAAGCAACATGGTAATCTGTAAATGCTATATAATTTCAATCATATTATAATTTAACACATTCCTAACTCCTAAAGTTGTCTAAACCGACCTCTGATACCAACTATAAGGCCCCAACCTTAAACCTTACTTAATATTGAATTAAATGAATAATTCACATTGAGGATCTTTTCAGGTTTAGAGTCTTAGAGAATTAGATCATAACTATTACATCTCAAAAGATTACAATGTAGACACTTCTACTATGTTTCCATAAAATAAAAACTCTTAAAAAGAAACATGTCTAGTTCCATGTTTTAGATAGCCTGACTTTCCCTTGATCCCATCTTTGACCCTAATCCACATTAAGTCCTGTGAAAAACATTTCAAAAAAACATGGGGTGAGCATAAAAAGCTCAGTAAGGGATACACAAAGAATGAAAACAGTTAGTTTATCAAAACAACAATTAAACCATGTATACTTTAACAATGTAATACTTTTCACCTTTATGAAGTAGTAAAAACTCTTCACTGAATAAAATATCATTACTTACCCTTTTATAACCAAAGGATTACCATAAAACCCGTATAAAGAACAAATAACATATAAAGGTAACTTGGGACATAAACATACATAAGTGGAATAACCATAAGGTCAACTTCCACACATATCACTTAATGGAATAGCCATTCGGCCAACTTCCATACATACTTAATGGAATAGCCATACGACCGACTTCCATACCCAATGCATTGGAGGTTATAATGTGACCACCCGTCCTAGTATTCATGGCACCACCCGTCATATGGTTCATCACGTAACCACCCGTCAAATGTCCAAGTACCATTATAAAATCATAAGACATATAAGAAATATAATTGAAAGAAAACATTTCCACACTTTGATCACAATATATCACATAAATATATTGACATAAAAAATCCATTATGAAAACCATTTTCAATAGCAAAATACATAAAAGAGTATATGGTATTTATTTCATTTAAAAAAACATTACGGCTTGTTCAGGAAGCCAAAGACCAAATAATACTCGCAGCGGCGGAAAACGTCGTTGTCACCGCATACGTTAAAAGAAACATTCCTTTTTGTCGTTTAGTAAAACGCTTCGTATAAAAAGATTCATTTTGTATAAAAGTAAATGTCAAAGGGATTTATACACCGTATAAAAAAAATTGTGTATAAAACTAAATATGCCTCAATGAAATGAGATTGAGACGAAGTCACTTACCTCGGGTCCGACTTGACTCGATCGTTCTTTAACGTCGTGAATAATAAACATGAGTTAATTTCTACTTGATTTAGAACCTTATTCAAGTTCATTGTTACTTTCATATCACTTATTATCATGTTATAAACATTATGTAATCATTTAAGATAATAATGTTTGTTTTGTAGATATTTGGTTCTTATGTCAAAAGTGGACTTCTTACAATTACATGTTGTTCGTGTGGTCAAGGGTTATTTATATCCAGAATAAAATTCCTGATTTGGATATCATATATATCATATATATCTAGAATATACATTTATTTATAATATTACATAATCATTTAGAGGTATGAAATGAAATGCACCGTTCATGGAGACGGTAAGCCGTACGTACGCATGAACGCTACTTTCATTTCTATGTCATATTAAAAGAATTAAAACTAAATGAGAGATATGTATATTTTTAATTACAGAATTATATTCATCATTTATATGTATCATACATCATATATATCCATTATATGTACTTATAATAGTACATTACATTTGAGGATATGAAATGAAATGCACCGTTCATGGAGACGGTAAGCCGTACGTATGCATGAACGCTACTTTCATTTCTATCTCATACTTTAATGGAAAGAAAACAATAATGATACAAAGGTATATTATAATTCCAGTATAAAATCATATATAATCACTTTAAATCTATCCTTTATACATCCCACATATGGCATTAACGAATCAAATCAGTTTGAGGGGCGGTAGTCCGCACTTCCTAAAATGAAGATATCCCGTATACCCATAATGGAAACCATAAAGGTATGCAAAAAATGAAAAATACAGAATATTAGGGAAATAATAATCATATTATATATCATATATAAATATTGTGTCATCTTAATGGCCACCTTGAAGGTTTTTAAAGAATGTTTAACAATCATCGTTTTGGGAGGCAGAAATTTTCCATCCACAGAAACAATATGTTTTTTAACCATTAGATGTAGGTGTGTGTGAGTGTAGCTCGAAATCATCTTATAACAAAATCCTAGTATATTGAAGGTACTGTATTTTTTACAAAAGAAATGAATAAAAAGAGTTTATGGGGTTGGAGAAGAAAAATAAAATAAACGGACTCAAGTGAAGACATCAACTTAAAACCGGGTAACTCTCTTAGATTTGAGTTCAAAGGCTTCCTTGGGAAGACTTCTGTCCAAATTGAGGCTTCAAAGAGTTATAAAGGGATGTGGAGAGGAAAAATGATATGAACTTGGCCGAACAAAACGATTGAGAGGTGTGGGTAAGGTGGTAGAGGTGGGGGCCTTTTATAAGAGGAGAGGAGGGGCACTCTTGGAAGGTAAGGAAATGTTACTTTATTTTCAAATGGTTTTAGGATTTTAATGGCCCCACATTGATGTGTTTCGAGGATAAGGTGATAAGGGTTCGAAATCCATCCATCCAATAGGTTTTGGACATGTTTAGGTCTTAGATTTTACATTATCTTTCCATTTATTTTAAATCGTTAAATAATGAGGTAATCGCTGGATCATCATGATGTCATAAATAATTTAATATATTTAAGGTCTAAAAATTATAAAAAAAATATCATGATGTAGGAAATAATTGTTTCTTCTTAATGAATATTTATAGTAAAAAATATGACTTGTATAACCCCATGTAAAAAAATTGTTTTAGTAAAACATCTCAGGTTTGTGTCATTTTTACTTTAACTTTAAATAAAAGGCATAAATGTCATTATCATACCCAAGTGGCTCCATGGGCTACCAAAAATAGACCCATGGGTTTTATTGGTCGGCCATAACTCAACCAATATGGTTAGGACAAGTGTCATGATATTTTCATTTTATTATAATATCTTTTTTAACTTAAATTACACTAATTACCATTAATCATGATTAATACAACATAAAAGTTACTATTCACCAAAATTTATTTTAATCCCATTGATCCACATTTTACTTAATAATTGAAATCATTTAAATTGGATTTTTGAGATTCAAAACACAGAAGTGGTAAAGTCCCATTTAAACGAATAATCAAATTTTGTAACCACCACTTTGTGGTTTCACTATTCATAAAAAATTGATGTTTTTCAGAGAAATACCAAAATTTCAACATAAGATATATTTGATATTACAAATTCAAAAATTAAGTCCATTTTAAAAAATTCAAAACGTATATGTTTCATTAATTAATTTAATAACTAATTCCCACTGTCAAAACAAATAGCGTGTTTTTATGAAACAATAAGTATCAAAAGATTGACACAAGTTTAAGTCCGATTTCAAAGTGAAATTAATTCCAACGACCACTATTGGATTAAATGGTAAAAATATATTCTAATTTCACTTAAAAACCAATTCAAAAGATTATATAATCATCTTAATAAATTAGATTAATAAGAGGTTTTGAATTAAAATACAACATTTTACGCTATTCATTAAAAAATCAACTTTAACGGAAAAAATACCAAAAAATTACACAAAGTAATATTTGATCTCCCGATTCTAAAGAATAGTTTTATTTGGTCAACTAGAATGTATAAGAGTGACCATAACTATATTTAATGATGGTTCGCCATCAAATGTTGATAAGTGGACCTTTCGTGAAAATTAGAGTATATAAACCTAAAATTGAATTCTTTTCGTATATTAAGCCTTTATCCTTTATTAGATGAATGTAAAAACATTTAACAAACATCTATAATCATATTTTAGTTATTTATATCCATTCCTGCCAGTACAACAACTACGTGTTAACTATCATTTAAAATAATATTATTTTATTACTATTGTGCAACGTACGATTTCAATGAAACTCTGTTGCGTATCGGGTACGCTATCGAACATAGCAACCCCTTTAAAGTAAAATTAATATTTAATTCACAAATATTAATAAATATGAAAATGTATTATTCTTTATTTACCTGTTATGTTACATGATGGGTCTGTAATGAGAGTAAAGAGAAAGGGAGAGACTATCATGGAACTACTGAAAATCCTTATAGTTAAGGGGAATGTACTTATTATTCCATAATTCCAGTGATAATGACCACTAATTTGACATAACATATATGTATTAATGATGTTTTTCATTGAAAAATAGTGAGAAATACTAACATTAAAACATTGAAATTTTTGTTACTAAGTGTTTTTGTGTATATATTAAGAAAATTTTGTATATTATTTATAGTGAGCATGCGTATATTCCATGTTTTTGAATCTATGAAGTAATATCACTCATTTGGGGCATTAGAAATATATATAATAAGATCATTTTCATTCTAGTTATTCTACTTTTTAATCTATTGGAATTCAGTATAATCATTTTCCAGTGAGTTATAAATGGAGATATGGTTGCGTAAATAATGATATATTCCATCATTTTGAAATCACATTATTCAATTATTGATAAAATTATAGTCTCAATGTTAATAAAAACAATGAGAAGATGTAGAATCCCAAAATTTTAGTGAATATTGAAAAAATAATACACACCTTGTGTGAATTTTAATAACTATTATATAAGGGTGATGAAAAAATTTAATGAAAGAGATTATATTTAATATGATAATTTATTGATTCTAATTTCATAAAGTTAATTATATAATTAATGTAAAATTGATTTCCCTTTTTAGGTTTCACATCGCATTCCTCTTCACTTTAAGTGGTATCAATATAAATAAAGATCCCTGTGAATTATTGTATTTTATCATATAAACATTTGATAAATCTCTATTTTCTCAATTTTAGAGGCATGCAATTATTTTATATAATGAATTATATCTCATGTAAACAAATGTTGATTTCAAATCTCCTTTCACATTTCAAAAATTTTATTAACGATGCAATAATTAGTATAAAAATAGTTTCGAAATATGTCCACATAACTTATGCTGTTAGAAGAAACATTATTAATTAAAGGAAGGAAAGTAATATAAAAATGATGTACTAATATAACATTTATATTCAATAGTTATGGAACTCAATGCATTAAATTATATTCAGGGAAAAAAAGTATTTTTTAAAAAAAATTCAAGGATAAGAAAACTATGATAAAAAATATGGATTATAAAGTCATTCATGTGAATTTGGATGATGAAGTAACAAATAATTATTTTCTCACAAGAGAGTGCAATATTTTAGGAAACATTTGGGACATAATAGGTAAAATAGATGATTAAACACTTTTAATGAAATAATTATAAATAATTTATTATTGGTTTGATGCAAAACATTTCTGTTTTTAAAAATGTATATGATTTATCTATTGCTGAAATACATAACATAATTTGTTCATTTAAAATAAGTAAAATTTTTTAATAACAAAATATATGTGTTAAATTGTATGAAATTTAATTCCATAATTACTGATTAAAAAAAGAAATTGAAAATGATTACTCTATTTGATTTTAATTTGACGAGTAAAAAGATGACATATATAAGTGGATAATTACTCGTATCTCAAATAAATTAGAAAAAAGGCTAATAAAAATATAAAATTATGTACTTCCCCAAGACATGTTATCTTGATTCCAATGATGAAAAAATAAAACATACAACACTAAATTTTATATATATATTAAAATTATCTATCATTCTAAAATTTACAATCCATAGACCTTTTTAATAGTGAACTATATAATTACTAAAAAAATATTAACTAAAAAGTATCAAGGCCTTTTGTAAAATGGATATTTATTTTCCACTGTATAATAATATATTAAATCAACAATGGGAGTTAAACATCACTTAAAAAGTTTACACACAAGATTCCCATATAGGATTTTCATACCTAATACTTCATTTCATAACCCGGGTAAAGGGAAACATTAGAAGTGGTTGCTGGAAAACTCAATAAGGGTAAACAGGATAATAATACATAACCTGAGGTACATGATCCACTATAAGATCTCATAATGAGGTTGATCATAACATTTATATCATGGTAAATACTTTATTTAGACTATAATAATAACATACGAGTAAGTAATAATATGAATTCAAAATAACATAATCATGACCTCATAATTATATGACAAAGATTACACCCCATGACATTATCAAAATATTCCAAGGATTACTATAAATCCCATTATCATATTCAATGTGTTACATTGTAGGCTAAAAAAGGATAAGGTTTACTCCATAATCTAATACATAAATTCTAATGAAGAATTAACATTTTATAATACAATAATGATCTATCTGGGTTCACCCATCATAAAAAAAAATCATATATATACAAGACACATGATTTAAATCATTATATTATAAAACATCACAGTGGTAAAATAATTTTTATATCATTTCAAAGTGGTTCTGTAGGGAATCATTCATGAATTCATCAATAAACATGAAATTATAAAAACATGGAAATAATATGGTTTTATAACAACTTTAGGAATTATTCAATGAAAACACATATCAATAAATATTTTTAAACATATTGTATTTAAATTTTATTGGAACTAAATAAAAATTTTAAATAATATTTTTCCTAGTAAATAGATGTACTAAGAATCTAGATGAACAACGTTCAATCGAGTTGTAGAACATATGGAATTATTTAAGGAAGATAATTATATTAAAATCATCCTCATACAAGTGGATTATTGTGAATGAAAAATGTTGCAATGGAAAATTCAATAAATGTAATGGGTAATTTCAAAATCCATCCAAATAAAGATTATTTATTGTATAATTTGAACAACACCCTTGGTAACAAAACCCATTGATGGGGAAAACTCATTGAAGCAAAGGAAAAATAAATGAAAATAATAAATTCAATTTAAAATTAAAAAATATAAAAAGTGTATATTTATTACAAAACACGAATAATAATTTACTTTTTGAAAACATTAAATCATCAAGATTAATTCTGTTATTAAATGAAATAGGTGGTGGAGATATATTTCCACATTGAAATCTATGAAATGGATTCCATTGATTGAAAATACACCATGTAGAAAACATTACATTATATTTACTAAACATAATTTAAATAAAAATCCATTAATGTTGAAAATTACTTTTAATCAATATTTTTGGAATACTTTTAATTTATAAAATTACATGAAATGAATACTCGTTTGGTATACTAATCAAATAAAAAAAATTTAAATTAATTTTACCAAAAATTATGATATCCATAAAATAAATTGGTTAATACAAAAATTGATATTATATAACATTAATATAGAATATAAAATTATATGAAACATATTTTGGATATAAGTGAAACATTTCATTTGTAAAATATGGACATTCAAGATAAATATCCATTGGAAAGGATATTTGTTTTTCATATGCAAATTATAATTTTACTTGATGATGAATAAAATAAAAAGGGAGGATATTAATGAAGATAATTAATGTAGTAATTTCAAATATATGCATCCCATTTAGATAATAATGGTTTGAAAATTTTTCATGGAAAATCAAAATCAAAATTTGATTTATATAAAAAATTATTTGACTCAGATGAAATAAGTAATAATATATAAGAGTTAAGAGATACATGATTTCTTCATCTAGACTATGAACATTATCCTGATTGTCCTATTAAAAATACAAGTTTTATGCTAAATAAAAGTGACTAGAGGCCTGATTTAGTAAAATTTACTTGTATTATAGGTAATTTTTCCAATTTCCAATAGTAAGTTGAATAACTAGTGATGTATTGATGGGGTGGAATTGGACACCTTTTATAAGTGATGAATTGTTATCTTTCCATGTAAAACAATGTTATGTTAGGAGAAAGAATGAATGTTTACTAATATTTATTGAGTTTACTATGGAATGGTTTGATATACATGTTGATAATTTATTTTTTAAAAAATCTTTTTATATGTTATATTGGTAATGTAAACAAGGGATAGTTTTAGTCAATTTTGATTAGTTATATAAACACTTATTAATCTAATTAAAATATTAATCATATTAATTTAATTATTAAAAAAATATAATGAATCTTTTGTATAATATAATCATGACGATTAATAAAATTATCTCCAATTATCTTAATTAAATAATTTCTTCGAAAAAACTTGATTTAATGATTAAAATACACAATTCATAATTTTTTTCTTAAAAAGAGTGATTTAAAACACTAAACATTTTATAAGTTATATTTCTTAATGTTATAAATTTATTTTATAGGAATTTTTTTTATAAGTTAAATTAATGTATATATACATTCAATTTATTCAAGAGCAATTGATTTATAAAAATTAAAAAACTAAACGATTGAAAACATGTTTTGTTATTAATGTAAATTTTTTAAATTAGTTTTAAAAATTTTGGGAATGATTTTTGAGAATTCAATTTATATTTTATAATTTATATAATTATTAATTATTTTCATATTTTGTCACTTAAATATTCTTATGAACATTTATGTAATTCTTAATAATTTATAAATTCCAAAAAATTATAATTTTCATAAAAATATTATTTTCAAATAAAAAATTGATATTTTCCGATAAATTAAAAAAAATCGATAATAAGTATATTTTAAAATTATAAACTAAGAAATATAGTTATTTTTCATAAATTAAGTTTCTAAAAATTAGATATTTATCTTATAAATTAAAATTAACAAGATACTAATATATCAATTTGTTTTAACATCGATGTTATTATTCTTTAATTGATTTGGTTAATATTTTATAGAAACATTACAAATGAAAAATGTTAATATTTTAGATGAAATATTTTAAATTAAAAAATATTTAGGTGTTATAAAATTAATTTATTAACATATAATTTATTTTATTTTCATGCATGTAAAGAAAAATGTAAAATTTAAAGGGAATTAATATATTATGAAATCGTCGATCATTAAATTATCAACCCTTTAAATAAACTGCATTCTCAAAATTTGATTAAAAAACATTAAAGATATCAAAAATATGAACATGAAATAATATAAAATTTCATTTTAAATGCCTATATTAATATCATAGGTAAAACAAGACGTCAAATTATCATCCTCTAAACTGTTAAATAAATGATTCATTTTCCAAAGGATTCTTAGTGCATTGTGACATAATTTTCCATAATTAAAAAGATATTCTAGTTCCATTGATACATTCCCAACTATCGTTATAACCATAATTTTAAGATAAAATAAATTATATATAGTTTCCTTCATCATCACCATTAACAGAATTTTCAGAAATAATAATCATTCTCTACTTTAGTTTTATATGGAATTCAAAAATGATTAGTTTTCTAAACATAATCTATCATGGTTATTTTGGAATAATAACATGTTTTTAATACAAGTTATCTAAAAAATATGTTGTAGGTAGAGAGAATCACCACATTATCCATTACATCTATTATTAGCTCAATTTCTTATAATACCAATAATTACATTTAAAGAATGTATAGGGAAGATAATACTTAAATTAGATATTGTACAAAGGAGAAACTATTAATGTAGAAGAAATATTTCCAAAATTCTGTCAATACTATAAAATATGAGGTTTTCACTCGAATCTAGTTTACACAAGATAAATTTTATACCTTGTTCTCAAATGTAAATAACTTCTAAAAATTAACATGTCAAAATTTAGAAAAATGGATTGTAATGAGAATGTAATTAAACCCAATCAAATTATCATGGAGTGTCAAATGAGGTGTCTGGTATGAGACCTCTCACTATGCAAAAGAATGATAATCGTGGTATACTAAACCAAATAATTTTGTTATTATTACTAAAAGATGAATATATTCTAAAATCGTATCAACTAATAGTATCCTAACAAGGGTGTAATTTCAAGAAAACTGCCCAATATCTACATTACCATTATTTCAATATTTTTTGTTATACATATTAATGTTAGGATGGTATGATTGAGTATGATATACTCTATAATACAAAAAATAGGATCAAATAAGTACAATGAAATACAAATACAAGAGAGGGTGAAATTTATTATTTAAAAATTCCCTTAGGAAATTCTGGATAACCAAAATTCAAAAAAACACTATGTTCTAAATACTTGCTTGATTCTGGAAAAGTGATTCTAGAAACGAAACATAACAAAAGTTTACACCAACTATGATTCTACCATAAAGCGTATTGAATTTAACTAAATCAGATTAGATGTAAGGAAGTATAAGAAAGTTATAATTTCCTTAACAATACGAAATGCATCGAAAAACAATGTAGTAAAAACTTTAAATAACAAAAAATAACTCTTTTAACCCAAAGAGAAGGGTATCCAAAAAACCTGGATAAGAGGTCCCTTGATTAATACTTTCAAGAAAGTCTGTCTTTCCAACACTAGGGTAAACCCTCGATACGATGATCAGTGTGTGTCTTGCTATCCCCGCAATCCCTAAACTATCACGTAGTCGACACCTCTATCTTCCATAGCAAGGAAGCCCTCAACTTCAAGGTGTTGGAACCCATGTCTTCCTATCCCCGGTATCCCTCGATTGTAAACGGCCACAATAAGATTTGTACGAAGCAAGATTTCACAATGAAAAATTTGAACAAGCTGCTCAAACATTCTGCATGAAGCTTTGGGAGTTGAAAAGAGCCTCTATCTCTAGAAATCACTTCAACAGAATGTAAGAACCTATGTCGTAAAAATTTTTATCTTCTTTTCAAATGAGCTTCTATTTATAGGCGAATATCCAATGGACGGATCCCTCCTCCAACAGTCATATTTCTCCAAGAATCTTGGAGGGACCTGTAAATGTGTCACTCAACCAACAGTCAGTAAATAACTGAAAGCACAACATTGTTTTGTAATGAAACAAGTGTATGCAAAATTTAAACTGATGTTCCGAATGTAAGAAAATAAAAGTTCATATTCTAACCAAAATGGAATTCAGAGTCTATAATAAAGTGATATTTAATTTCTGTTTTGTAGGAATTCAGAACCTGAATGCTATAGAAATCAGGAGTCTGAATTTCAAGTAAATTCAGAATCTGGTTTCATTTGAATTCGAAACTAGAACTTACAATGTTCAGAGTCAGAGTTCATGGGAATTCGGAGTCAAACTACATGAGAGTTAGTATCTAGAATTCGGAGTGGATCTTCATGAGAGTTCGTATCTAGAATTAGGAGTCGAACTACTTGACAGTTCGTATCTAGAATTCGGAGTGGAACATCGTGAGAGTTTGTATCCAGAATTCAGAGTGGAACTTTATAAGATTTCGTATCCAGAATTCAGAGTGGAACGTCATGAGAGTTCATATCCAGAATTCGTTATGGAACATTATGAGAGTTTTTATCCATAATTCAGAGTCGAACTTCATGAGAGTTCGTACTCGGAATTCAGATCCTAAATCAGAATGCGTCATATCTATGTATTATACGATTCTGAGGTTTTATATATTAATCCGAACTTTTATGCTTAAGAAAAATATTGATTTGAAAAATGAAAACATGGTAGGGGTAAATTCTTTTGAGAAGGAAATTTTCCTTAGAGAAGTAAAATATATATTTTCTTATGTATAAGGTGTTTTTGATTTTCAAAATAAGAAGGAATGGAAAAATTCATAAAGAAAACATTATTGACCAAAAAATCTCCCCCTTTATGGAAAGCACAAACAACCATTCGAAATAGAATATAAGAACATTGAAAATTTTCTTTAGACATTGAAATTAAAACCTATCTCCCTTTGTTCATAGATGATGGTGAATACAACTAAACCCCCCCTAAGGATTTGGAACACCAAGGATTGTATCTTGGATTTCTGGAATGGAATTTTCATTATCATGAGAATTAAAAGCATCTTAATGATAAACACCCCCTTAGATAAGCTCCCCCTTATATAGGGATAGTTCTTCTTTACTTAGAAATTTTTCTTCTCCCTTTTATATTTTTGCTTCTCCTCCTTTTGAGTAGTTCTTTTTCTTTATCCCCCTTTGTGATTTTCAAAACGAAATGAGGGAATGGAAATGAAATAAAGTACCTGAAACATTAGTAATGACATACATACAACACAAGCAACCAATGTTTTCATTAATATTGAAAATATTTTTACAAGGAAAGGCATTACAACAAAAAATCGGATTGGTCTATTTGTCTTCCTTTTACTCGGGGATTAACTTCTTCAACATGGTTTTAAGATTCTTCAAGTCTTTCTAGTCCTCCTAATCTAGCTTTTCTAAGTCTTTAATCCATTCATCACGATATTTCAGTGACTCAGACTGTTCCTTAAGAAATTCATCCTTCTTCTTAAGCTTTTCTTCGATCTCAATCCAAAGATCTCTTTCCCCTTTCCAGATTTAAAAAACCGAGTTAAGGTTTCCATTTAGATCCTTCACCTGTTGATTCCGAGTATTTTGCTCAAGGGTCATCTTTTCCTAAAGATTCTTCATCTTGGAATCCTCGGTATCAAAATCATATTTTACATCATTTTGAAAATGATCAAGCTCTTCCATGTCATCATCAATTTTCATTGACCATAGAGTGGGTTTGCTTCACTATTTTCTATGAACATCATAATTAATGAGAAACTTTCTATGCTCAGCCTCAATCTTCACACACATATCCATCACCATGGATACAGATTCTGATTTCTAATTTAAGCTATATAGAATCATCTGGTACCTATATTCTATGGTGGGAAAGATCAGAATTGTATCCAGCAATTTCATCAAATATGCGACAACAAAATTATGTCCTAGTGCTGATGATTCTGAATCAGGAACCTTTCTCGGGGATTGTTCTTCTTCAATTTCCACAAAATTTCTTCATGAAGAGATAACAACATTCTTCTACCTTTTAATATATTTTTTTGGGGTGTCCATAAGAAAATTCTTAACCATATCTACTTTCGGAATGGGTTCTTCATCAAGAGATTCTTCCTGACTTTCAGATAGTTGAACAATTTTGTCTTCATCTGGTTTCTCCTTCTCTGCTCCTTCTTCAAGAAAATGCTTTTCCTAGCATTCTTCCTCTAATAATTAAATTTCTTTCTCTTCTCAGATGTCATCATCTTTCTTACCATCATTCTCATATCCCTTTCCCGGAGTGACAATATTTTAGGATTCAAACATTTATTGATAATCCTCAACTTTTTTAATCACGTCATCTAGATCACCACTGACTTCTTCTACATCTTCTTCTTCCTCTACTACATCTTATTATATTACTATTTCAACAAATTATTTCTCTTTAGGTATTTCCAGAGTTAAATATTTATTTCTAGGGGTCTCCAGTAGTGGTTGGAAAATAGAAGTTTCTAGTACGGGAATCTTCTCCGAAGCTACTTCTGTTACTCTCAAAAGAGATTGTAAAAATTTAGCTTCAGACATCTTCTTCTTCATCTTCTTCTCTTTATCAACCTTCTCAAGGTATTCAATATAGCGACCCAGACTTTTCATTCATTACTATTACATCATTTCAAAGATAAACAACATAATAATATTACACATAGAGGATTCAGAGGTTTAGTGTCTTGGGAAAACAAGGAACATATATAACAAAAACAACATCAACCATAAACATTTATTTAATTTCTTCTTCAATAGATTCATAGTGGAACTTTTCCTCTCCTTAGTATATGTTGCCACCCGAGGATATACATCAATAGGGGTGAGCTAGAAGCCTAGTAAGAGGATAAATAAGAACAATTATAGCATGGGGTGAGCATAATCATGACATAGGATAATGATCATTAACATGATAGGATCATAAATAAAAGACTTGAAATGTGGCAATGCATAAAAATGAAACATCATGTCTTAGTGGTTCACTACCACACATATTTGTGATCAAAGATAGCATCTTTTTCACACATCATTTCAAATTTACTCATGATATTCATCACTTTACCCAAAGCATTGGATCTCTATATAATTCCGGGCGCACACGTCACATTTAAACATTCATATAGCGCTATATAATTCCAGGCGCACCCGTTACATCATAACATTATCATTATCATTCTTGACACATAGAACACATATCAAACATGTACATAAATAACCCATGGAAAGGAATGTTTTTCATCTCATAATAACACATTCATAAGCTTTGGGTTCCCAAAAGAAAGAGGTAACAACATACTTGATAAAAGAACCATCAACCTTGAATGAGAGGTAAAAGGTGATATCTTGAAAGAAGAGTTATTTTGGAAAATATTTTGATGGACATAAAAACCAGTGAAAAACATGTATATCCTAGAAAAGTAAATGAAATTATGGACAAATGATCTTTGAGGAGTAACCATATCAAAAATGGAGTGAAAGAGGGAGAACCCGAAGGAAGAAAATTGGGTTCGAGATTTCCCCTTACCTTTTACTCGAATGCCTCCTTCTCTTTAATGTCCTGTATAATGACATTATATTCATTAATTAGAAATTAAAAAACCTTTTATACATTAATAGGGTTCATTATGGATTCATTATTTCATATTATGTTCCTTTGGATGACTTATATAGTTTAAAAACATTGATCGGGGATGTTCGTTTTCATGGTTTTCTTGAGCGGTCCACTTGTATTCTTAAATTGATGTTTCGGTAGATCGTGTGTAGACATCCAGAAATGATATTACATGTTATTTATGATATTAAAGAAGCTTGAATTATTTTATAATGAGTTATATTATATCCATGTGGACGAATCATTAGGTAATATTTTAATGATGGTTATTTTGGTAAATTTGGGCGGTTTTTGGATCGCAATGAACTTGTTTTAACTTTTCACATAGTAATATGGCCATAGGTTATTTCAAGAACATAAAATAAAAGATAGTAAATATAAAATATTCTGTTTCAACAATAAAAATTGTTTCATGACCAGATATGAAGGTAGAAATGGAAGAAGAGAGCATGTTGTTTTTGAAGGTGATAAATTATCACCACATGAACAACGTTCTCTTTAATAAAATAAAAGGAAGAGGGAATGGGTGTGGGGTGATATAATATAAAATTAGAATCATAAAATTACTATATATTTATAATAATGGAGTTAAAAAATAATTTGGATGAATATAGGTGGAGAGAGATCAAGAAAAGAACTTGAACTTGAAAGGAAATTAAAGGAGAAGAGGGAGGGAAAATACCTCTATAATCTTCCTATTGAGATCCTCTTTAAGGAAGCTAGGATTGGTATTTTGATGATACTAGAAGATTTTGGAAGTGGGGGAGAGGCTAGGTAAGGTGTTTGTGGGCAGAGGTTAGAGAAGGGTTGGAGATTGAGAGGTGTGAGGAAAAGAGAGAGTGAAAGGTGGCTTTTATAGTGGAGGGTAGAGGGGTTTCCTTAATATAAAATTGATTAGTTTATTAATTTCACATAAGACAAGGAATAGTGAGTCTTGAAAGACCAAGAATAGAAATTTTATAATTTAATCCTGAACCAAGTTGGCTTAAATCAGCAGAACATCATCAGTGACTCAATTAATACATTATTTAGCATTTATTGTGAATTATCGGATTCCACTATTCATCAAAAATTCATGTATCTCAGAAAATACCCAAAAATTTACCCCAACCATTTTTCGACATATAGAATCCAAAAATGAAGTACATTTTTCAAAAATAATTTTATAAGTATTATTAATTTATTATTTAATTAAAATAATAATTTACTTAAAAAATAGTTTTTAAGATTAAAACTGATATTATATTTCTTTCAAAAATTATGTAGGGTCTTATAAAATTATCTAAAAACTATTATAAATTCATTGAATAATTTATGAATACATTCCAGGGAAAAAATATTCTTTTAAAATAATTAATTATTTATAATTAATTATTTATGACTTATAAAATACCAAAAACGTTTACTAAGGTCAAATTGTCACTTTCTAAGATGTCTAAATTTTATTTTATTATCCATAGGTAATCGTACTCTTATTTAATATTCATAATGTTCATATTACTATTCATAAGGGTAGGTTGCTATTCATAAAGGTAGGTTACTATTCAAAAAAATTATTTTTGTTTCATTAGACTCCAAAAACCATCTTGAACACAACTGTGTATGTCGGCTTTTCAAAATTCCAAACATAGCGGTGAGAAAATTATGTTTAAAGGTCACATATCACTTAGTAGTTCATTATTTTGTGTTTTTATGAAATAAATATAAAAAGGGAATGTTTCATTGAAAAACTTTGGGTCGTTACATTCTTCCCCCCTTACGAAATTTCACCGCCGAAATTTAACTTTACATAAACAGGTGAGGGTACATCTCCTTCATTGCCTCTTCTGGTTCCCAAGATGCTTCCTCAAACTTATGGTTCCTCCACAACACTTTGACAAGGTGGGTTGTCTTGTTGTGTAGAACATTATCACCTCGGTGGAAGTGCCAGACGATAGGCCATGACTCATATGCGGTCAAGGATCTCAAAGGGGCCAATGTACAATGGGATTAACTTCCCTTTCTTCCCAAATCTCATGACTCTCTTCCATGGAGATATTCGAAGGAAGACTTTATCTCCAAATTCGAACTCCAAGTCCCTTCGACGGTTGTCAGCATAGCTCTTCTGCCGACTTTGAGCAGCTTTGATATGTTTCTGGATGACTTGAACCTTCTCGGTCATCTCCTGTACAAGATCAGGTCCAAGTAGCTTTCTTTCTCCAACATCATCCCAACAGGTTGGAGTTCTACATCGCATCCAATAAAGGGATTCATATGGATCCATATGAATACTCGGGTGGAAGCTACTGTTGTATGATAACTCAACCAATGGGAGAAGATGATCCCAACAACCTTTGAATTCAAGAGAGAATGCTCTTAGAATATCTTCAAGCATCTGAATAGTCCTTTCAGACTAGCCATCAGTTTGGGGGTGATAGGCCGTGATGAAATTTAATTCAGTAATCAAAGCATGTTGAAGGCTACTCCAGAATTTAGATGTGAACCTTGGATCATTGTCAAAGACAATCGAGATTGGAACACCGTGCAATCTCACTAATTCCTTCACATATATCCATTCATGTTGTTCAAGTGAAAGGTCTTCCTGAATAGCGGTAAAATGGGCAATCTTGGTGAGTCGATCAACCACAACCCATATCGCATTATTTCCCCTTGATGTCTTCGAGAGTCCCGTGACAAAGTCCATAGTAACATTTTCCCATTTCCACATGGGTATAGTCAATGGATGAAACCTACCTTTGGACTTTTGCCGCTCAGCTTTAACTTGCTGACATACCATGCACCTTGATATATATTCCACAATCTCCTTCTTCATTTTATCCCACCAGAAGTGATCTCGGAGATCACGATACATCTTGGAACTTCCATGATGGATATAGAAAGTTGAGCTATGTGCATTATCCAATAGATTCTTCTTTATCTCGGGTGATGATGGCACACAAAGCTGCGTTCCAAACCGAATCACACCATCATTGTCGATATGAAACTCTTGCAGCTTCCCTTCCATTACTGCATTCACCCTCTTTTGTATCTCCACATCATCCCTTTGTGATTCCTTAATCATCTATTGGATGGATGGTTGCACAATCATTTGGGAAAGGTAGGATGTATCCCCTATCCTTACGATTCCCAAATCCATCCTTTACATATCCAAGAAGATGGGGACTTTCTCAATCACCAACATGAATAGAGTAGCAGTTTCTTTCCTGCTTAGAGCATCAACTACCTTGTTCTCCTTTCTAGGATGATAGTGAATAGAGAAATTGAAATCCTTGATTAGCTCTAACCATCTCCTTTGACGCATATTGAGCTCCTTTTGTGTGAATATATACTTTAGGCACTTGTGGTCGGTGTATATGTCACAGTTCTCGCCATAAAGGTAGTGCCGCCAGATTTTCAAGGCAAAAATCATGGCTGCCAGCTCTAGATCATCCGTATAATTGTTCTGCTCATTGATCTTCAACTTTCGTGAGGTGTAGGCTATCACATTATCATTTTTCATGAGTACACAACCCAAGCCTTTCATTAAACCATCACTGTTAATCACAAAATGTTCTCCACTTTTCGGTAGTGTGAGTACAGGTGTAGTGATCAGACTTCTAATTATCTCTTTGAAGCTTCCCTCACATTCTTCCGTCCATACATACTTTACCGCTTTCCCTGTTAACTTAGTTTGCGGTCTTGACAATCGTGAGAAGTTTCTCACAAAACGTCGATAGTACCTATCTAATCCAAGAAAACTACGGATTTCTGTGACATTAGAGGGAATGTTCCCTTCCTCAATAGCCTCTGTCTTCGAAGGGTCCACCAAAATTCCCTCTCTTGTGATCACATGTCCCAAGAATGAGACTTGATTCATCCAAAAGTCACACTTGCTGAAATTGGCATACAAATTATACTTTCTCAATGACGGAAACACAAGTCATAGATGTTTTTCATGTTCCTCCTTGCTCTTGGAGTAGATGAGAATATCATCGATAAAAACTACCACAAAATTGTCGAGGTAATGTCTATAGACTCTATTCATCAAATCTATGAAGATCGTATGTGAATTAGTAAGTCCGAAGGGCATCACCAAAAACTCATAGTTCTCATACCTTGTACGGAAGGCAGTCTTCTAAATATCTTCCTTCTTCACGTTTACCTGATGATATCCAGAACAAAGATCCACCTTTGATAAGTATTGAGCTTATCTTTACTAATCAAACATGCCATCAATCCTTGGGAGAGGATACTTGTTCTTTATGGTGATCTTGTTGAGTTTCCGATAATCGATACACAGCCGCATGGTTCCATCCTTCTTCTTCACAATGAGTACTGGTTCACCCCAAGGTGATGCACTAGGGCGTATGAACCCTTTGTCCAAATGATCTTGCAGCTGCTTCTATAACTCCTCATGTTCGATAGGAGCCATCCTATAGGGGTACATTGAGATAGTAGTATCTTCATATATGAGTTCAATTGAGAACTCTACCTTACGATCTAGGGGAATTCCGAGTAACTCTTCGGGAAATACGTCACTCTATTCCCTCACGATGGGCATTTCCTCAAGGTTGGCACTTTCCTTCGACTCAATCATTTGGGCGAGGTATGATTCTTCATAGGGAATCAAAACCCAAACCATTGAAGGATTTCTCATAGGAGATTCATGATATTCCTTGAATTTGTAGAGGAGCATGGGATGGTTCGGAATATGAAAATATATTTCCTTTTCCTGACAGTTGATATGTGATCTATATAACGAGATCCTATCCATTTCCATTATAGCGTCGAATTCCACCAAATGAAGTATTACGAGATTTTCTAGAAGAATCTTCCCACATATGTCAACAGGAGAATATTCAAACACTTGGGCTGTAATGATTGCACCACTTGGTGTTTTTACAGATATCTCTACTTCATGGTTTCTGGGCTTCAACTCTATAGTTCTTGAAAACATTCAAGATATAAAAGAATGCGTAGAACCAAAATCAGATAAGACTTTTTCCATTCTTGAGTGAATAGGAAGTGTACCTTTTATGACTTCATTATCATGTTCCACCTCTACAGTATTGATGGCATAAGCCATCCCTTGTTCGTTTGGCTTTGGTGGTTGTTGGCTCTGATTACCCTCGAGAGCTCAAGGTTTAGTGCACTAGCTTGAATAGTTCCCTAGCTCCCTACAGTTGTAGAATTGAACCACGAGTGGTTCTCTCCTTTCATCGGCTACATTATCCTTCATTTTCTTGTCTTTTCGACACTCTTGAGCTTGGTGTCCTTCTTTCCCACACATAACGAATTTCCCTATCCCGTTGAGGTAGTTCCCATGGTGAAACTTCCCACATTTTTGGGATGTGGGACGTTGTGTTTTCTTCCCACCATTGTCATTAGAACCACCGGCTTGAAACTCCATCTTTCTTTACTTATCACCATAGCCATGGGACCATTCTCCAAAATCCATCTCCACTTTGATAGCACACTGAACAACTTATTCATAACTCCCAAAGACTCGAATTTCAAGAGCCTTTCGAAGATGTGGTTTTAATCCACTAAAGAATCTATCAATTTTTCTATCACTGTTGATTACAAAACCTAAAGCATACCTTGTGAGCCTTGTGAAATTTTCTTCATTGGTTGTGACAGATTCTCCTTCTTTTTTCTTGAGCTTTATGAATTCTATCTCCATCTTCGTGCGAAGAGTTCTTGGGAAGTACTTATTAAGAAACATTATTTTAAAGTCTTCCCATTCCATCTCTTCAATTTCCTCCCTTGTCTTGGTGTTATTAATCAAATCCCAACATTGATCAGCTTCTCCATTTAGATAATAAAGAGATAGATTCACCTTCTCTGTCTCGAAACAGTGAAGAACATAAAATATCTTCTCCATGGAGTTGACCCACTGTTCCCCAACTAGTGGATCGGATGGACCACAAAATGTCGGTGGTCGTTGCCGCATAAAACATTCGATTTCTAGTTTATCCCTCTTTGGTGAAGGTGGGCGTTCCCCATTATTATGGTTATTATTCATAACCTAAGATAATTGGGTAAGCATTGCCATGATGTTTTGAACTCCACCTCCCAAATCATTATGGATGTCGTTCGGGAAATCGTTGCATTGGCCCTCGCTAGAGTTGTTGGCCTGATTTCTCCTGGTTCCCACCATTTTCTAAAATAGAAAAGGTTAGAACAAAACACAAGTAAAAAATTCATGAATAACTTATTCATTTAAACAATTATACCAAAAACATAAAATATGGGATCCCTAGGTAAATATTATTGTGTATGTGTTTGTACTTATTCTTATGCTAGAGGTTTTCTCTAGGGTTTACTAATCCTAACTCCCAAATTAACTAAACCTTTCCTCTTATACCAACTATCGAGACCCGACCTTTTCATTAATTACTATTACATCATTTCAAATATAAAAAAATAATAATATTACACATAGAGGATACAGAGGTTTAGTGTATTGGGCAAACTAGGACCATACATAACAAATACAACATCAACCATAAACATTTATTTAATTTCTTCTTCACTAGCTTCTTAGTGGAACTTTTCCTCTCCTTAGTACTTGTAGCCACCTAAGGATATACATCAAAAGGGGTGATCTAGAAGCCCAGTAAGATGATATATAAGAACAACATAGCATGGGGTGAGCATAATCATGACATATGATAATGATCATGAACACGAGAGGATCATAAATAAAAGACTTGAAATGTGGCAATGCATAAAAATGAAACATCATGTCATAGTGGATAACTTCCATACATATTTTTGAACCAAGCTAGCATCTTTCTCACACATCATTTAACATTTAATCATGATATTCATCACTTTACCCAATTCATTGGAGCACTATATAATTCCGGGCATACCCTTCACATTTAAACATTCATATTGCACTATACAATTCCAGGCGCACCCGTCACATCATAACATTATCATTATCATGATTACCACATAGAACAAATATCAAAAATGTATATAAATAACCCATGGAAAGGAATTAGTTTTATCTCATAATAATACATTCATAAGCTTTGGGTTCCCAAATGAAATAGGGAACAACATACTTGATACAAGAACCATCAACCTTGAATGAGAGGTAAAGGTGAGATCTTGAAAGAAGAGTTCTTTTGGACAAAATTTTTATGGACATAATAACTAGTGACAAACATATATATCCCAGAAAAGTAATGGAAATGATGAACAAATGATCTTTGTTGAGTAACCATATCAAAAATTGAGTGAAAGAGGGAGAACCCGAAGGAAGAAAATTGGGTTTGAGATTTCCCCTTACCTTGTACTCGAATGCATCCTTCTCTTTAATGTCCTGTATAATGACATTATATTAATTAATTAGAAATTCCAGAACCTTTTATAGATTAATAGGGTTCATTCTGGATTCATTATTTCATATTATGTTCCTTTGGATGACTTATAGAGTTTAAAAACATTGATCGGGGATGTTCGTTTTCCTGGTTTTCATGAGCGGTCCACTTGTATTATTAAATTGATGTTTGGGAGATCATGGGTAAACATCCAAAAATTACATAACATGTTATTTATGATATTACAGAAGCTTGAATGATTTTATAATGAGTTATATTAGATCCATGTGGATGGATCATTAGATAAGATTTTAATGATGGTTATTTGGGTAAATTTGGGCGGTTTTTGGATCGCAATGAACTTGTTTTAACTTTTCACTTAGTAATATGGCCATAGGTTATTTACAGAACATAAAATATAACATAATACATATAACATATTCTGGTTCAACCATAAAAATGGTTTCATGACCAGATTTGAAGGTAGAAATGGAAGAAGAGACATGTTGTTTTTGAAGGTGATAAATTCTCACCACATGAACAACGTTCTATTTAATAAAATAAAAGGAAGAGGGAAAGGGTGTGGGGTGATATAATATACCATTAGAGTCATAAAAGTACATTATATGTGTAATACTGGATTTAGAAAATAATTTGGATGAATATAGGTGCGGAGAGATCAAGAAAGGCACTTGAACTTGAAAGGAAATTAAAGGAGAAGAGGGAGGGAAATTACCTCTAGAATATTCCTCTTGAGATACTCTTTAAGGAAGCTAGGATTGGTCTTTTGATGAGACCATCATCTTTTTTACGTGGGGTAGAGGCTAGGTAAGGTGTTTCGGAAGAGTTTAGGGAAGGCTTGGAGCTTGAGAGGTGTGAGAAAAAGAGGGAGTGAAGGGTGGCTTTTATAGTGGAGGGCAGGGGGGTTTCCTTAATATAAAATTGATTAGTTAATTAATATCACCTAATAAAAGGAATAGTCAGTCTTGAAAGACCAATAATAGTAGTTTTATAATGTAATGCAGAACCAAGTGGGATTACATCAGCAGAACATCATCAGTGACTCAATTAATACATTATTTAGCATTTATTGTTAATTATCGGATTACACTATTCATAAAAAATTCAAGTATCTCAGAAAATTCCTCAAAAGTTACCACAACCATTTTTTGAAGTGTAGAATCCAAAAATGAAGTCCATTTTTCAAACATAATTTTATAAATATTATTAATTAAATATTTATTTAAAATCATAATTTACTTAAAAAACATTTTTAAGATTAAAAATGATTTTATAGTTCTTTCAAAAATTACGTAGGGTCTTATAAAATTATCTTAAAACTATTAGACATTGATTCAATAATTTATGAATACATTCCAGGGAAATGAATATTATTTTAAATTAATTAATTAATTATAATTAATTAATTATGACTTATAAAATACCAAAAACGTTTACTAAGGTCAAATTGTCACTTTCTAAGATGTCTAAATTTTATTTTATTATCCATAGGTAATCTTACTCTTATTTACTATTCATAAGGGTCGTATTACTATTCATAATGGTATGTTACTATTCATAAAGGTAGGTTACTATTCACCAAAAAATTATTTTTGTTTCATTAGACTCCAAAAACCATCTTGAACACGACTGTGTATGTCGGATTTTCAAAATTCCAAACATAGCGGTGAAAAAATTATGTTTAAAGGTCACTTATCACTTATTAGTTCATTATTTAGGGTTTTTATGACATAAATATAAGAAGAGAATTTTCCATTAAAAAAATTTGGGTCGTTACATTCTTCCCCCCTTAAAAAATTTCACCCCCGAAATTTCACTTTAAACAAACAGGTGAGAGTACTTCTTCTTCATTGCCTCTTCAGGTTCCCAAGTTGCTTCCTCAATCTTATGTTTCCTCCAAAACACTTTGACAAGGCGGGTTGTCTTATTGCGTAGAACCTTATCACTTCGGTCCAAAAAATTTACCTGTTTCTCCTCATAGGAGAGATCATCTTCTAGCTGTACCACGATTGCGTTTATTACATGTGAGGGGTCTGGTATGTACTTCCTCAGTAGTGATACATGAAACACATCATTAACTTGAGCCATATTCGGTGGAAGTGCCAGACGATAGGCCACGGCTCCTATGCGAACTTCCCTCATAACTTCCCTTTCTTCCCAAATCTCATGACTCTCTTCTATGGAGATATTCGAAGGAAGACTTTATCTCCAACGTCGAACTCCAAGCCCCTTCGACGGTTGTCAGCATATCTCTTTTGCCGACTTTGAGAATATTTGATGTGTTTCTGGATGACTTGAACCTTCTCGGTCATCTCTTGTACAATATCGGGTCCAAGTAGCTTTATTTCTCCAACTTCATCCCAACAGGTTGGAGTTCTACATCGCTTCCCATAAAGAGCTTCATACGGAGACATCTGAATACTCGAGTGGAAGCTATTGTTGTATGATAAGTCATCCAATGAGAGATGCTGATCCCAACCACCTTTGAATTCCAGAGAGAAGGCTCTTAGCATATCTTCAAGCATCTGAATAGTCCATTCAGACTGGCCATCAGTTTGGGGGTGATAGGACGTGCTGAAATTTAATTCAGTAATCAAAGCATGTTGAAGGCTCCTCCAGAATTTAGATGTGAACCTTGGATCACGGTCAGAGACAATCGAAAGTGGAACACTGTGAAATCTCACTACTTCCTTCACATATATCCTTGAAAGTTATTCAAGTGAGAGGTCTTCCCGAATAGTGATAAAATGGGTAGTTTTGGTGAGTCGATCAACCACAACCCATATCGCATTATTTCCCCTTGATGTCTTCGAGAGACCCGTGAAAAAGTCCATAGTAACATTTTCACATTTCCAAATGGGTATAGGCAATGGCTGCATCATACCTTTGGACTTTTTCTGCTCATCTTTAACTTGATGACATTCCAAGAACCTTGATATATATTCCACAATCTATTTCTTTATGTTATCCCACCATAAGTGCTCTCGGAGATCACGATACATCTTGGTACTTTCAGGATGGATATAGAAAGTTAGCTATGTGCATTATCCAATAGCTCCTTCTTTATCCTAGGTGATGAAGGCACACAAAGCCGCGTTCCAAACTGAATGACACCATCATTATCGATATGGAACTCTTGCAGCTTCCCTTCCATTACTGCATTCACCCTCTTTTGTATCTCCACATCATACCTTTGTGCTTCCTTAATCTTCTGTTAGATGGATGGTTGCGCAATCATTTGGGCAAGGTAGGATGTATCCCCTGCCCTTACGATTCCCAAATCCATCCTTTGCATATCCAAAAAGATAGGGTCTTTCTCAATCCTCAACATGGATAGTGTAGCAGGTTCTTTCCTGCTTGGAGCATCATCAACCTTGTTCGCATTTCCAGGATGATAGTGAATTGAGAAATCGTAATCCTTGATTAGCTCTAACCATCTCCTTTGACGCATGTTGAGCTCTTTTTGTGTGAATATATACTTTAGGCCTTTGTGGTCGGTGTATATGTCACACTTCTCGCCATAAAGATAGTGTCACCAGATTTTCAAGGCAGAAGTCACGGCTGCCAGCTCTAGATCATGCGTTGGGTAGTTCTGCTCACTGATCTTCAACTGTCGTGAGGCATAGGCTATCACATTATCATTTTTCATGGGTACACAACCCATGAATTTATTTGAAGCATCATTGTATATCACAAAACTTTCTCCACTTTTCGGTAGTGTGAGTACAGGTGCAGTGATCAGCCTTCTCTTTATCTCCGTGAAGCTTCCCTCACATTCTTCTGTCCATACATACTTTACCCATTTCCTTGTTAAATTAGTTAGCGAGCTTGAAAATTGTGAGAAGTTTCTCAAAAAACATCGATAGTACCCAGCTAATCCAAGAAAACTATAGATTTCTATGACACTGAGGGCCTGGGCCATTCCTCAATTGCCTTTTTCATTGATGTGTCCACAGAAATTCCCTCGCTTGTGATCACATATCCCAAGAATGTGACTAGATTCATCCAAAAGGCACACTTGCTAAACCTGGTGTACAAATTCTCCTTTCTCAATGTCACCAACACAAGTCTTAGATGTTATTCATGTTCCTCCTTGCTCTTAGAGTAGATGAGAATATCATCAATAGACACTACCACAAATTTTTCGAGGTAATGTCTAAAGACTCGATTCATCAAATCCATGAAGATCGCAGGGGCATTAATAAGTCTGAAGGGCATCACCAAAAAATCATAGTGCCCATACCTTGTACGGAAGGTAGTCTTCTGAATATCTTCCTTCTTCGCCTTTACCTGATGATATCCAGAATGAAGATCCACCTTTGAGAAGTATTGAGCTGTACTTAACTGATCGAACAAGTCATCAATCCTTGGGAGAGGATACTTATTCTTTATTGTGATCTTGTTGAGTTCCCGATAATCAATACACAGCTGCATGGCACTATCCTTCTTCTTCATAAAGATCACTGGTGCACCCCCAAGGTGATGCACTAGTGTGTATGAACCCTTTGTCCAAATTCTCTTGCAGCTGCTTCTTTACCTCCTCCAGTTCGATAAGAGCCATCCTATAGGGGCACTTTGAGATAGGAGTAGCTCCAGGTATGAGTTCAATTTAGAAATCTACCTCATGATCCGAGGGAATTCTGGGTAACTCGTCAGGAAATATGTCACTGTATTCCCACATGATGGGAATTTCCTCAAAGTTGGCACTTTCCTTCGACTCAATCATCAGGGAAAGGTATGCTTCTTCATAGGGAATCAACACCCAAACCATTGAAGTATTTCTCAAAAGAGATTCATGATCTTCCTTTTATTTTTAGAGGAGCATGGGATGGTTCAGAATATGAAAATATATTTCCTTTTCCAGATAATTGATATGTGCTCTATATAACGAGAGCCATTCCATTCCCATTATAGCGTCGAATTCCACCAAGGGAAGTATTACGTGATTTTCTGGAAGAATCATCCCACATACGTCAACAAGAGAATATTCAAACACTTGGGTTACAATGATTACACCACTTGGCATTTTTACAGATATATCTACTTCAAGGTTTTGGGGCTTCGATTCTATAGTTCTAGAAAACTTTCAAGATATAAAGAAATGCGTAGAACCAGAATCAAATAACACTTTTTCCATTCTTGAGTGAATATGAAGTGTAACTTGTACGAATTCATTATCATGTTCTACCTCCGCAGTAGTGATGGCATATGCCTTCCCTAGTTCCATTGGCTTTGGTGGTTGTTGGCACTTATTACCCTCGAGAGCTCGAGGTTTAGTGCACTGGTTTGGATAGTGCCCTAGAACCCTACAGTTGTAGCATTGAACAACGAGTGGTTATCTCCTTTCATCGGCTACATTATCCTTCCTTTTCATGTCTTTTAGACACTCTTAAGCTTGGTGTCCATCTTTCCCACACTAAAAGCATTTCCCCGTCCCTTTGAGGCAGTTCCCATGGTGCAACGTCCCACAATTTTGGCATGTGGGTCGTTGTGTTTTATTCCCACCTTTGTCATTAGATCTACCGGCTCGAAACTCCATATTTCATTTCTTATCACCATAGCCATGGGACCATTATCCAAACTCCGTCTCCACTTTGAGAGAACACAAAAAAAACTTATTCATAACTCCCAATGTCTCTAATTGCAAGATCCTTTCGAAGATGTGGTTTTAATCCACTAAAGAATCTATCAATTTTGCAATCATTGTTGATAACAAAACCCTAAGAATACCTTGCGAGCCTTGTGAAATTTGATTCATAGGTTGTGATAGATTCTCCTTATTTTTGCTTGAGCTCTATGAATTCTCTCTCCATCTTCATGTGAAGAGTTCTTGGGAAGTACTTATTAAGAAACATTATCTTAAAGTCTTCCCATTCCATCTCTTCAATTTCCTCCCTTGGCTTGGTGTTCTTAATCAAAGACCACCATTGATCAGCTTCTCTATCTAGATGATAAACGGCTAGAGTCACCTTCTCTGTATTAGAACAGTGAAGAACATAAAATATCTTCTCCATGGAGTTGACCCACTGTTCCGCAACTAGTGGATCAGAAGGTCCACAAAACGTTGGTGGTCGTTGTCGCATTAAACATTTGATTGCTAGTTTCTCCCTCTTTGGTGAAGGATGACATTACCCATTATTATGGTTATTATTAATAACCTGGGATAATTGGGTAAGAATTTCCATGAAGTTTTGAACTCCACCTCCCAAATCATTAGGGATATCGTTTGGGCAATCGTTGCATTGGCCCTCGCAAGAGTTGTTGGCCTGATTTCTCCTGGTTCCCACCATTTTCTAAAATAGAAAAGGTTAGTACAATACATAAGTAAAAAATTCATGAATAGATTATTCATTTAAACAATTATACCAAAAACATAACATATGGGATCTCTAGGTAAATATTCATGTGTATGTGTTTTTACTTATTCTTATGATAGAGGTTTTCCCTAGGGTTTATTAATCTTAATTTCCAAATTAACTAAACCTTTCCTCTGATACCAACTATAGTGACCCGGCCATTTCATTCATTACTATTACAAAATTTCAAAGATAAACAACATAATAATATTACACATATAGGATCCGGAGGTTTAGTGTCTTGGGAAAACTAGGACCATACATATCAAATACAACATCAACCATAAACATTTATTTAATTTATTCTTCACTAGCTTCATAGTGGAAGTTTTACTCTCCTTAGTACATGTAGCCACCTGAGGATATACATCAAAAGGGGTGAGCTATAATCCCAGTAATAGGATATATAAGAACAGTATAGCATGGGGTGATCATAATCATGACATAGGATAACGATCATGAACATGAGAGGATCATAAATAAAAGACTTGAAATGTGGAAATGCATAAAAATGAAACATCATGTCTTAGTGGTTAACTACCACACATATTTGTGAAGCAATCTAGAATCTTGTTCACACATCATTTCACATTTAATCATGAGATTCATCACTTTACCCAATGCATTGGAGTGGTATATAATTCCGGGTGCACCCGTCACATTTAAACATTCATATTGCGCTATATAATTCCGTGCACACCCATCAAATCATAACATTATCATTATCATGCTTGTGACATAAAACACACATCAAACATGTACATAAATAACCCATGTAAAGGAATGGGTTTCATCTCATAATAACACATTCATATGCTTTGGGTTCCCAAAAGAAAGAGGGAACAACATACTTGATACAAGAACCATCAACCTTGAATGAGAGGTAAAAGGTGAGATCTTGAAAGAAGTGTTCTTTTGGAAAAAAATTTGACGAACATAAAAACCAGTGACAAAAATGTATATCCCAAAAAAGAAAAGTAAATGATGAACAAATGATTTTTGAGGAGAAACCATATCAAAAATGGAGTCATAGAGGGAGAACTCGAAGGAAGAAAATTGGGTTCGAGATTTCCCCTTACCTTGTACTTGAATGCCTCCTTCTCTTTAATGTCATGTATAATGACATTATATTCATTAATAAGAAATTTAAGAACCTTTTTTACATTAATAGGGTTCATTCTGGATTCATTATTTCTTATTATGTTCCTTTGGATGACTTATAGAGTTTTAAAACATTGATTGGGGATGTTCGTTTTCATGGTTTTCTTGAGCGGTCCACTTGAATTCTTAAATTGATGTCTGGGTAGATCATGGGTAAACATCAAGAAATGATATTACATGTTATTTATGATAATATAGAAGCTTTAATGATTTTATAATGAGTTATATTAGATCCATGTGGACGGGTCATTAGATAAGATTTTAATGATGGTTATTTGGGTAAATTTTGGCGGTTTTTGGATCGTAATCAACTTGTTTTAACTTTTCACTTAGTAATATGGGCATTGGTTATTTACAGAACATAAAATAGAAAATAATACATATAAAATATTCTGGTTCAACCATAAAAATGGTTTTATGACCAGATCTGAAGGTAGAAATGGAAGAAGAGAGCATGTTGTTTTTGAAGGTGATAAATTATCACCACAAGAACAACGTTCTCTTTAATAAAATAAAAGGAAGAGGGAAATGGTGTGGGGTGATATAATATAACATTAGAATCATAAAATTGATGTTTATGTATAATAATGGAGTTACAAAATAATTTGGATGAATATAGGTGGGGAGAGATCAAGAATGGAACTTGAACTTGAAAGGAAATTAAAGGAGAAGAGGGAGGGAAATTACCTCTAGAATCTTTCTCTTGAGATCCTCTTTAAGGAAGCTAGGATTGGTCTTTTGATTAGAACAGAAGCTTTTAGACGTGGGGGAGAGGCTAGGGAGGGTGTTTGGGCAGAGTTCCGAGAAGGCTTGGAGCTTGAGAGGTGTGAAGAAAATAGGGAGTGAAGGGTGGCTTTTATAGTGGAGGGGAGAGGGGTTTCCTTAATATAAAATTGATTAGTTTATTAATTTCAACTATGACAAGGAATATTGAGTCTTGAAAGACAAAGAATATTAATATTATAATGTAATCCCGAACCAGGTGGGCTTACATCAGAAGAACATCATCAGTGACACAATTAATACAGTATTTAGCATTTATTGTGAATTATCGGATTCCACTAGTCATCAAAAATTCAAGTATCTCATAAAATTACCAAAACTTTACCCCAACCATTTTTTGAAGTTTAGAATCCAAAAATAATTTCCATTTTTCAATAATAACTTTATAAATATTATTAATTTAATATTTAATTAAAATCATAATTTACGTAAAAACAGTTTTTAAGATTACAACTGATTTTATAGTTCTTTCAGAAATATAATAGGGTCTTATAAAATTATCTAAAAACTATTAGACATTGATTCAATAATTTATGAATACATTCCAGGGAAATAAATATTCTTTTAAATTAATTAATTAATTATAATTAATAATTTATGACTTATAAAGTACCAAAAACGTTTACTAAGGTCAAATTGTCACTTTCTAAGATGTCTAAATTTTATTTTATTATCCGAATGTAATGTTACTATTATTTACTATTCATAAGGGTCATATTACTATTCATAAGGGTAGGTTACTATTCATAAGGGTAGGTTACTATTCACAAAAAATTATTTTTGTTTTATTAGACTCCAAAAACCATCTTGAACACAACCGTGTATGTCAGATTTTCAAAATTCCAAACATAGAGGTGACAAAATTATGTTTAAAGGTCACTTATCACATAGTAGTTCATTATTTTTTGTTTTTATGAGATAAATATAAGAAGGTAATTTTCCATTGAAAAACTTTGCGTCGTTACATTCAGCAATCTTCTACCTTAAGGATTTAGCTTCAGCTGGGTCCAATCCGAACTGAGGTTCCCCTTCTTTCCTTTTTTCCTTATATTCCCTCCAATTAGAAACCACCTCATATGAATATGCTTTTTGTTTCTTCAGCTTGGGAGGTGCGGATTGGGTTTCTTTAGCTTTTGTGGTCTTGTCTTCAGCCACCACTTGTTTTAATTTCTTCTTCTTACCAACCTTTTCACTAGCTCAGCTTCCTCCAAATTTTTCGGAACGACTTCTGCCTCCTCCTTTAAGAGATCGTAAAACTCACCTGACTATTTTGAAAAACCGTCTGTCATTATATTTAAGTTTTCATCACATATCAGCATCACCTTACAATTTCTCGGCAGGGAGGTGCATATAACCTTGAAAGAATCAAGACACCGAATAATAATCTTGGAGAGAATATCATGATTTATAATAATTTGATATTTCAAAGTGCCATTCTTGATATTCTGAACAGTAATAATAATGTTTCCCATCATATTGATGTTTCTTATATTTACCAAGAAATCCAATATGTAAATATCACTCTTCTTTAGATTATCCTTATCAACTCTTCTCAGAATGAAAATCCCATGAACCCACAACTGCAGAATCTGGATATTGGTGGAGAGATCGACAATATTTGATTTTTTATCGTCTTTGAGTCCAAGGCATTTCATTACCCTCACGTTGCTGAAAATTCCTTGCACATCATGTAGATTATGTGAACAAAATTAGGCTTCACCATCGTATAATAAGCCCACCATGCTTGCAACCTTGGTGTAAGAGAGCTTTTAAGTGTTTCCATAGCTCTTAAAGGAGAATTTGTTCTCTGCTATCTTCTTCATGGAAGGAAACAGACTCGTAAAATTCTACAAGAAAATCTGTATAAACAGCAGGCTGATCCCCTAGTTTTGATACACATAAATCTTCCCATCCATTGAGTTTGATATTTTTAATAATTAGATAATCACACTCACTGAAAAAGTTAGGATGAACCAACCTTTCCTTATAGACTTACAAATATGATATTGTCTTCATAGAAGACATATCATGGGAAGTGGATACTACAAACATTCAGAATAGAGGAGAACTGAATGATTCAGAATGGGGGTTAAGAAATGAGACAAAACTTAAACATTCTAGGGATTTGAAAATGATGTGGGAAAACCAACGGGGGTCCCCTTTATATATGCGATGGTGGTGACCTTTGTACTTCTAAAACCAATCTAACGGTTGAAAAACATTTTTCTCTGATTTGATGATTGAAAACACGCCCCAAGGAAATCATGAATCTGATCATTTGAGTTTTTAACAAAAACATTTGGATTTAAGAAGAAACTAATCCGAGAATAATTATAAGAAAAAGAAACTACCAGAATCTAAAAACGATTAAATAAATCTTGAAATGAAATTTGTTTGATTTGGTAATACTAATTTGGATTAACATTGTAATTAAAATTATAAAAATTCAGGATGTAGTTTATTTTTATTTTAAATTTATTTGTACTGGAATGTAAAAAAACATTAATTTGATCACTAAAAATACTAAGTATGTTTCCACTACACATGAATTCTGAAAAAATAATATGATTAATGAGAAGTTTGAATATATAAAGGTGAATGTTCAGAAGACATTGATAATTTCTAGTGATAACAAATGTGTAAATGATCTATAATAAATAATTTAATTACATTTGATAAAAAAATATTTATATCAATATCATTTCATTAAAGAGATGGTTGAAAATAGAGATGTATTGTGGGAATATATCTCATTAGATGATGAGACTAAATATTTGTTCACAATGGATATTATATGGGAAATATTCAAATAATTGTGGCTAAAAACACATATTCAAACCATTCATGTCAATGAATATTTAGAATACTCAACCATCCTTTGGATTCATTTATAAAAGGGAAATAAATAATATAATTTATATAATAATTGTGTTTCGGAATCCATATATATATTTTCCACAATAAATGGGGGACAATTATTTTAGTCTATTGAGGAGGAGAAATAACACACATAAGCCAAATATTTCTTTTCACAGAATAATAGAAAGTGAAATAATATTATTTATTGAAAAATTTTAAATTGATATATTTTCTATTTTATATCAGATATGATTTGGTGATAGTTGATGAGTAATTGACATTGAACCCCCACTGATAGGGAAATATTTAAAATAAAATGGAATTAGAAATGGTTTATATTATTTGTTTTTATTTTTTTGTATAGATACTTGATTATGTATGGTGATTATTTTTGGGTCATTAGTGTTATTAAAAGATTAGAATGATTATACTTATGATGGTTTTTTATAAACAAATAAATTGAATTTACATTTTTAAAAGTTTGGTTAAGGATACATGACAATATGCATCTTGAAGAATAATTACTATAAACTAATTATTGAGAATTGTTATGTTAAATACTAGAAACACATAGAGGATGAATTCACCTTATGACGATGATGATAATGTTTGAAAGCAACATTTCAAAACTAGGATGGATTGCGTATACTTTTAAAAATATAATTGTAGTATGAGATTATATTTGATAGAGTTATAATGACGTGTTTATGACATGGAATAAAAACAGTACAAAAAATTATGTAGTGTTATATTAATTTTGAATAAAAAGAGTGATTATAAGAGTATCTTGAAAATTTTGGAAGGAAAACAAAAATATGTGGATGTATAATTTTTTAACATGGAGAATTTAATGTATTGATGCAATGAAATTATTATTCAAGTATAGATGACATTTTTTGATCTTTTATTCAAGATTAAAATTTGGGAAATGATAAAGAATATTTTCCATTTCTTGAATAAAATGTTTTATTGGACAACATTGATTTATCAATATTGTTAAAGAGGGATGACCCGATATTATGAAATTGGGAAATTCAAAATTTTAATTTCCCAAATCCTAGAGATTTGTTTTTAATAAGGGTTTCATGATCAATGATAGGTATAAATGGTGGATTTGTCCATCAAGAATGTCATTGAAGATACAATGACCGAACAACCAACAAATAACAATAATTTAGATAGTAAAGGAGAAAATATTTGATCATATAGATTTTCATTGAGAAAGTTAAATGATCTACCACATCCAATATGTATTGTGGACATTTTTTTTCATATATAAATGATCAATATAAACTTCTAGATATGGAAATTTAGGATGATATGAGTTTAAATTTTTGGATTCAAGATATTTATGTATTGAAACAATTTAATCATGTCTTCATTATGATTTTTTTTTCTCAATGTAAAATACTTTTTCTATTTTATATAAAAACTTAATATAACATATAATTATCATTCTATTTTGGACATATAGTATCAAGGAGGAATATTTTATATTGATTGTTTTTGTATAACTATCGAGGAATGGTTTTTGTTAAATAATGAAACCTTACCAAATTTTTTAATCTATTTATTAAAATTGTTTTAAAAACTATGAAAATATAAGATATCATTCTCACCAATTCATCAAATAAATTATATATCATTTAAAAGATCATTTATTTTTTTCTTATAAAAAATAAATGTTATTTATATTTTCAATTATTGAATAGTTTAAATTCTGATTATAGATTTGAAATAAAATTTAACAGTTTATAAAGCATCATGGTGATGTTTTTAGACATGGAATAATGCATGTATGGTGTTTTAAAGGTTTTGTAAGTGTTATTTGGGTTCAAGACCTAGATTTAATGATTTCAAAATGTGATTTGTAGGTTACGTTTTTGGAACTCAGTTATTTCGAACCGTATGGCCTAAAAACATCACCAAGTTTGAATTTGTTCATGCGTTGGATATCCACTTGGTTGGATAGAGAAAACCAGGAGGCTGTATTTAGTAAAATTTAGACATATCACATGATCGGTGTACACTCTACTAAAACATATTCCATAACCATTTGACATATTTTGGTAGTATTTGTTCCATCTCCAAGGACATCAAATATTGTGTTAACCATTTTTGGTGGGTGTTCCATAAAAAATAGAGGATTGTGCTAAGACAACAATTTGGATACCTTTTTATCAAACCATTCGTCATATGAAAAAATATTATTTATCATTTTCCCCAAATAGATTTTAGAGGTAGACTCAATATTTTCTTACACCCTTGAGTATTTGTGATACAATAATCCTTTTACTCGCAATCCCTCTTCAAAACCCATCAGGGGGTGTTCTTAGAGGTATTTCAATGAAATTTGATGTTTGATTTATCCTCAAGATTTTCTACCTTTCTCTTCAATTGAATTCATTCATAATGTTTTGTATCATGTTTGGGATTTCAATTATAATTCCATAGTCTCATGGTGGAATTAGATACAAATGATGAGTATTATTCTCTACCTAGTAAGAGGGTGAACATGAATGATATCATTACTTCTACATCTTTCATTTCACTAAGGAATGTCACTATGACTAATTTTAAAATCATAAAACTTAAATAAAATTATTTTGGTATTTATTTATGCAAAATTTCTTTGGAACAATTCCATGTTTGAGGATAGGGTTATTCCACATGTTTTTGGCATGCATTTGGTTTCAATTCTAGTTTGATTGGTTTGAATAGTGAGGCTTAACAGTTTATTCCTTTATAGTTAAATTTTTTAATTTTTTATTAATAGTTGAAAATCAAAAATTAATTATGTTTTGATTATAATTAATTAATTTTTATTTTTCAGATATGTCAAACGACATTGTAGGTCTTAGTTAAGCATGGGAATGAATATGTAGTCAATTAAAACCTAGGGAAAATAATAGGAATGTTTCCTATAATGTAGGTTGTAATTCATTTTTTACCTACGGAATCATTTCATTTTTATGGTATTATGTTGATTATTGATGTCTCTACTAAGGATTACCTCACATTGTTTAATGTTTTTCAAATATATGATTAATTACATTTAAATTTTCAATTCAAATTTATTATTCAAGTGGCCAATAACTACGCATATGTGCAAGCATCATGCATTTTCCATTTAAGATAAAGACATAAACACTTCATATACCATGTTTCCTATAAACCCCAATGAAGGAATGTCCGAACCTGGTGTGACATGTTAATCCTTATACAATCTTTGAGGTATATAAACTATGTAGGACAAGACTGGGTAGGATGAGTATACCTCTTGGGACCAACCATAAAAAACGAGATGGGCCATGAGGCTTCTTGAAGACTATTCATATTATAACAATACCCTGAGTATCCAACAAGGCCATGAAACCCTATTAAAACATCCATGGGATGTGAGGTCCTGAAGTCTCAGGTGTTAACACATGGATATGAAATTTTCCAAGATTATCCTTATAGAGATTCCCCTTATCCTATATTGTTTTTGATTGTACCAAGAGGGATTTCATCACTCCAACTCTGATCTCACAGATCCTTCTATAAATACCACTCTATGTAATGATATTGGATACCCCTATGGGTGCCATTATGGTTGAAAAAACCAAATTGACTGCATCATGGGTCTAGAAGGATATTGTATTTGGTGTCACCTAGAACTTATACTTGAAGTGTGAGCCCAATTAATTGTGGAAGTACAGATGGATTTAGGATTTGAGAAAACCATAGTCTTTTATTTATACATTCACTCAGTTACAATTGATTCTTCTATGATTAGAAGATGTTATTCTAGGTATTAGTGTATGGGTCCTCGTATCATGTGATGTAATGATGTGGATTCATAGTATATCATCATTAGAACAATCCCATGAGCCTTATTTATTATATTTCCCCATCACAATATGTTCCATTTTCTTCAAATATACCTCATTGATCTACGATTACTAAGGTATATTACTGAGTTCCCTTTAGAAACCCTGTTATATAGGGTGTCACCTAGGATGACTAGCATGCTCGGATCTATGTGATTCCAGATCCTACCAAATGGGAACATTTCCTGAAATCATAGGATGATCAGGTAATTCATGAGTAATGTTGATGGTATCCTTGATACGAGGCCAATAAATCTCCATAGGATTGGTTGGTTGGCCCATTATTACATTGCCTAGAATTTTTTGGGATGGATTAGTGATCAAATTATTGAATAGATTTTGAACAATTCTCTCTAATCCATATAGCATACCTTAAAAATATTATTTGGGCAATCCCCCAGTATGAACTATCCAATTAAATTTTTTATGACTACCAATGTACCACGAACTGGGTCTCATGCATCAGACTAGATTAAACATGGATTTTTTTTATTAAATCCCTCTAAATTGTGTATTGATATGATTTTCAATTAATACAAGGAATTATTAATTATATTTTTTGGATGTTACTATGAGTGATACCTTAGATAGGACATGTATCCCCCTATGGTGATGTAGAATTCATAGATACATCCTAACTTAGGAAAGTCATATATTCTCAATTAGGATCATGGATCCAATGTTCTATTTGATTAAACATGTCTTTAGTGGAATTACTTATATCTCAACAATGTTTTCATATAATGCCTAGATATTTAAGAGCATGAACACATGGATTGACCAGGAATTTATGTTTCATTTATTTACTTCTATATATGTGGTCTTCATTGTATGAATTAATATTGTATGTATGACATGGTCATCCATGCATTTCTTGTATTTCACACCTTATATGAACATTGCTAATATTTATTTATTCTGAAATATACTAATTTATTATTTTGAATTAATTTTGATTATTCAAATAGTTTTATAAATAAAATATTATTGAATAATCTCAACAATGGAATTCCGTAGAACCTCAATGTCAGTTGAAGACACTAGTGTATAGGGATGCATTCTTAATGCATTATATCTAATAGATATTAGAGCTATTTATAGAGTGCGTCAGTAAGTGATGTGAAAAAAGAGGTTTCAGAGTTATTAATTATATTTTGTTTAACAATATTGGATATAATAGACATTAGTATTATGAATGTGCCCAAATTTTTTATAGATATAAAACTAGTGATTTGAGGACATATATCCAGGAATGATGTTAATGTTTCTAGAGATATTTGGCTGCTATTCAGGATATGTGATGTTATTATTATTATTGTTATCTCATTGAGTGATGTATGTGTTGATGGTATTTTTGGATTTGTTTTAGATTTATGGATATCATACCATAGGTATGAGGCCAATGAGTATATTTAATATTGGTTGGAAATGGAAATATGCACTCATTCATGATTTATATCTTGGACATAGGTTCAATATTCTATGGGATTTCAAGTATGAGAAACAATTACAGTATAATGTGGCCAAAATAGGGATATGTAAAGAACTAAAATGTGTTATTACCATTAGATCCATGGTGGAATTGTACTCATTTAGTCCAACTTATGTTTATTATTTTCTTCTAAAATATGTAATTATTCTATCAATTGATACTTTCTATTATGTGGATGAGGAATCATTCCACAAGAACAACAGTGTCCCTAGTGTGATGATAGGGTAAATGGTTCCTAAGTGTAGAACCCCTCATTGTATTTTTTTAATATAGGTTTAGTTTTAAAAATTTATACTATCTACCTATTAGTAATTTTACCATATATATTGGAATGAAATTATTCATAATTTGTTTATTTAATTGTGGGTTGACATAAATATTATGAGATAATGATGTGCATATACTTATGACCCTTATAGGACAATATTTGAAGATAATTTCTTTCTATTAGATACTCTGTGTGTGTATCCATTTTATATGTTCTTATGTATACATATATATAAATCAAAGTAGAGTTTTACCATATAGAATACTATAATATTTTACGAAACCATCCACCATTTAGGGTTTCCTATTATGATCTTTTAAGGTGATGTGTATATGTTCATAAATGTATATAGGGAACATGAATCTCATGGGGGTCTTACCATATAAGGATACCTAGTGAGGATCAACTCACTATCGTCCTTATACATATCATTGTGAACCTCCATAGAGCGGTACCTTATGAGGTTTCTTAAAGAGGATCAGTTCCAGGAAGGCCAATTCATAGAAGATGACGACATAATATTTTTATACATACATTAGTAGTTACCAATGTTATACAAATACAATCGTTTTAAAATTAAAAAATTTAGGTTGTCTTCCTCAATATAATGTAATTGAAAACCTATATAAATTGTCCCTTATTTTTATGTTTTGAACCATTTTTGATGATTATATCATTTCATACTATTGTTTTTAACTATTTTATGGTAAAAATGTGATGTGAACTATCAATGATATTATTTTTTTATTATCATTCAGACATAGTGACCTTGTTATGGTTTTTGTTTGGTATTCTATGTGGGAGAACAATATGCCCATAGTTTTGGCTTAAAACCTATAGAGTTATCATTTGGGTTGATCAATGGAAAAATTTGTATAGGGGTTGTCTCATATTTTCAGATGCCAGTACTGCCAGAAAGAATGGAAGTAAACTATTTTTTACACTAATTCATTAGAGGGTCTAATTTTTTATGTTTTTATGATGGTGATGATTTTTTATTCCATGGAACCACCTTGGGTGCTTGGGTATTGAGACTTTCTGCGATGTGAAGGATAATTCCAATGCTTATACAAAATAACCAATAGTTGTGGGTTTTATTTTTAATTTTTTAAAAATGATTCCATGTTGTGGGTGGTCATGGAATAAATCATGGAATATTTGAAGTTCCAAATTTTAAAGAGGTTTTTCATAGGATCTCCTAGAGTGTTGAGACTGATGTTCTATGTGGCTTAGCCATCTTGTCCTTTTAATTTACCCCTGATGGTAGAATGAGTTTTATGTCATTTTATTCTACACCCATGGTCTTGGTAGAGTTTATAAAGAATAGGTTAAAAAATCTTTCATTTAAATAATTAATTGGGGAGATAGTGTATGTAACTATTTTTAAAGTGTTTTTATTTAAATGTTATGGGAATTGTGCCATGTGATTTGGGATGAAATGATAAATTTACATATGTGGTATAAGAGTAATAAATAATGGATCAGGATTTATAGAATAACATATCTTCCTTAATCTGGGATAGGTATTGAGATGATGGCGAGGGTAGATCTTCAGGAGAAACTTGCATTTGGATTAGAGTGATGAGTTTCTATTAATATCAATAATTTGGTTTCTATAATGACATGATGAGATCGTGTTTGGGGTTTCGAGGACTATTACATTATAGTTTATAATAATTAATTGTTATCAGTTTTTTGAGTTTAATAAATTAATTATAATATAACTATAATTCTTAGTTTGTTGTAGTTTAGATGTCAGGAAGGCCTACACATGTCCCTAGTGGTCAGGGATGGGCTCTGATAATTTCTTTTAACCCATTGAAAATAAAAGGAAATAATAGTTTGATATAGACGGTCTACCATAATTTTACCATGGAATTTATATAGGGGTATAGTTGTATGTGGATTGATAGGCCATCCCCTAACCCCGAAAAATCATTTTTATATTTATTCAATGATATATTTAATTTAATTTTGAGACACGAGGCGTCACTAAAAATCCTTTATTCTAGCATCATGAGAGTTTTATTAATGATGAGACATAAAATCTTGATACACTATGTATCATCCCGAACCATTTGGAGGTAAGGCTTCACATAGTGAGACATGTTATCCCTCGTATAGGACTAGGTAAAAAACCTATTTGTAGAACATGACAGTGTTAGATAAGTAGGCCATTCCAGACTGACCATGAGAACAGATAAGGGCCATGAGTCTTCTGATGACTATTGATGTTTTGATAAGACATACAGTTGATGACAGGGCTTTTCAACCATATTTACTATGTCATAGGACATGACATCCTCATGCATTGGGTGTTTAACCTAAACTATGAAACATTATGTGTGAATCCAAAGAGGTAGGAATCAAATGCTATACTATTTCTATGAGTCACATTATGTATAAATTTTATTCTATTCTGAATATGAGGAACCTGTATAGGAAAGATATCTGTGTATTGACCTAGGAGACCCCAATCGTTGCCTCAATGGTTTACAGATCCAATGATGATGTTTCATGGGTGTGGGTAGATATGATAGTTGGATTACCTTACAACTCATAACTAACATTTCATTCTAATGGGTGGTTGTAGTAGATAATTTTTTAAGGAAATTTTTCAACCCTTATTTTTTATTTATCCATTTACTCAGATACTATTTAAATATGTGTTTAGCAGAAATGATTCTTATTAATCGATATATAATGATTGATATGATGTGGTGATATAATTTTAATTCTATGAGGTTCTTATAATCATCTATATTTATGACATTATAAATTGAATATTACCATTACCATAATACCCTTTTACCCATTTTATTCCTCCATGAATTGGTTTTATAGAGGTATGTTTTTGAGTACACTATAGATCAGCTCTTACATAGGGTATCACCTAGGATAGAGATCCTACAAGAATCTAGGTGATTTCCTTGGGTTATAGGTTGGTAAATTTCTCCATAAAATGGGGTTCTCATGTCATTCGTGAGGATTAATGATCATCTCATCAATATGAGGCCTTGGATACTACGAAGGAACTGATGGATTCAACATTTCTACATTTCTGATACATTTCAAGGGATAAGATCCTGATAATATTATTGGTTCGGTGGTTTTTTTATATATTACATTTTTAGACAATTATATTAATATCAAATAAATGTTATTCCCCCATAGGGATTATCTATGTTTCAATGGTGTGAATTCTTAAGGACTAGATGCTAGGTGTTAGACAATGGACCAGATTACATAAGAATGGTGTGGTATGACATCCAACATAACAAAATAATTATATTATGTCCTATTGATACCAATATTCCTTCATTATATTTATTATATGTTAGTATAATAGATCCTAGTGCTAGGATATGTGCCACTAGTAGTGAAATTTCCTTCTCATAGAATCTCGATGTTGGGTGAATTATGTAAGGTTGGTCAATATAAAAGGCCCATGGATTGACTGAATTACACATGGATCAAGTTTTATATAATTAGTCTCAATTATTGTTTCATAGGATTTCTAGCTGATTAGGATTACCAAAACCATGGATTTACCATGGATTTAGATTATTATTTTATTTTAATTTGTCTGTCTTCTATGATGATCAAATATCGTTATCATTCACATATGACAATAGGACTTGATGAAAATTTTATTATTTAGGATATTTATTTTGTTATTTTTTATTAGTATTGTTATAGTTATCCTAATAAGAAGTTCTCATATACATATAATAAATATAATGGAAATTTGTGTAAGTATATTGGGGGTTTCAGTTCACTACTCACACTCTACATTGGCTGACATAGAAATAGGTTACATGAGAATAGATTCTCTATATTTCATACCCAAAATGGACTAATTCTTAAAAAATGGTCAATTGGGATGGCTCAGAAATGTACCTAGAGATCGATATATTAAACATCTCTTTGTAGAAATTAGATCCATGTACATTCATTTCAGTTTGTTTAATTTACTCTTATTTATGTTGATGGCACATTGGGTGATCAATGTTTTATGTATGACTTGGTCATTTGGGACTTTAATTCATTCCATACAATATTACATCCTTTTTTATATTTATTTATTCCACACTATGGTCATTTACTTATATAGATAATGATTGATTATTTCCATTGTTTTTATTCTACAATATGTGGCATTGTTTTCCCACTGACACACCCTAGGCCACCATTACTTGTCAGAGGGCTCTGGCATGTAGGGAGGTGTGTTTGGGCCTTGTTAGTAACTAGTATAGTTACTAATTATAGAGATATATCGGCTAGTATGTGACACTATCCTTCTTCACTAACTATGAAGTCGTAGTTTATTTTCATAAATATATTGGATCTTTCAATTTTCCATTTTATTTCATCGATATTTCCCTTTATCAAAAGTGTATTTTTCTCTTACATCGGTGATTCCTATTCTATCAATATCTAGAACTTTTCACATTTTTTTTGGGATTCGTCATTTTTCATAAACCCTTCACCATCCTCGACTTCTATTTATGTTGAACCCATTATGTTGGAAGACAGTTTTTGTTCAGATTATATGATAATTAGTAGGTTTGTGATAGTGTTGATAAAATGATTTATTGGTGGATGAAATTTAGAATCTCCCCTAGTATGGGGAATACGTTTTTTATATATTCTTTAAATAATATTTCTTCTTGGATGGTGTTTCATTGCTGGTTTTAGTGTCACTATATATTCATGATCGATATACCATACTACTCTTAAATCTAAACCCATTATGTTTTCCCCATAATGTCCAAGAATGAGGTAGTCTATTGATGTTTTTGATTTGGATTGGGATGTAGTGGATGAAAAATCATGTTCTAAAATCATTACCATATTTTGTTATCCTTTTTTATTTGGTTTCACCATCATGGTTCATTATGATTTTTTTTCAATGACCAGTGATGACTTTTTCTCTATGCCCAACTATTTTATAGTTAGATTAACCATTATGTTCAGTGGTGATGGGATGGGGCGATTTGGGGATGATTGTTCACAAGGATTCATCTAAAAAATCTTTTATCCATATTTTGTTTTTATGTTAGAATGTTTCATATAGTTTTGGTTTATTTCATTGGAAGTTTCAATAATTTCTTTTAATCAATGGTGATCATGATTTAGTGTATAATGATTATGAATTTTAGCGTGTCAATCATTGTTGGTAATTGTAGAGGTGAAGTTGACCATTAGTATTCCATTGATTTGTTGTCTCGTGAGATAGTTGTTTGGTGACATATTATATTTATCTAATGGTTTTATTTCTCCATGAGGTTATGAAATTTAAAGGTACATTCTGGACCTTTTGTATTTATACATATTTGATGATGTTTGTTTCTTTTGTGAGATGAGATATTTTGTATTGGTCATGTCAGCGGGTATTTACAATGTTCCTAAATTCTATCAGTGTATCCTTTATTCTAATCACATAACATGGTATTGAGATGGAGTAGTTCTCCAAGTGCATGTCGTCCCATGTTTCTACATGATCGTTCTGGATTGTAGGTTGTTTTTAAATTTGAGTTTATATTCGGTAGTGTTTTTATTTATATTGATCTATTTTTTATGTTTATATATTATTTTGGCTATCAAATTTCCCACTATAACACATATACATGGATTATTTTGTAAATTAATAATGTATTATTATAAAATATTAGCCTCAATACTACTTGAAAACAAAAAGAATGAGGCACCGTTTTGGTGTAGAAACTACTAAAAACCTTTTTTGACATCTGTTATATTATAATAAATTTTTTTCTATTGATGAGGGTAAAATGTTATGATTTAGTGGATCTAGACTCCAATTATTGAAATTTTTGAAAATCATAATTCATTTCATGAAATAATTAACACCAACTATACACCAATTCTTAGTGTGACATCATATTCATTTAAACATAATAATAATAAATCGAAATTTATAAATACAATATCTATAATTTTGTAACAATTGACCTCAAATAAATCTTATTAACATGACTTATAGAATTCAACAACAACATAATTATTATGATGTACTAATAATTCTTACACAATCATTACTTCAATAAAAACATATAATCTTAAAAATTGATAATAAATAATACCACAAATTATTCAATAAAAAATCGTAATTTAAATAAGAAACCCCATTATTGAATACATTCAACAAGAAAAGGATAAAACTTTACACAATAATATATTTCACCATGACATTGAGATAATATTAAATAAAAACCCCAAAATAATGAAAATTATTTTTTGAGAACTGAGGGTTTGGAATGAAGAAAACATAATATGATTTTTGACATAATTTTTTTATAGAAGCCTCTCTTTAATTGACCATGATGCATGTAACGAAATGAAATATGAGAGAGGAACTAAATACTCTATTGAATGAGCTCCAAAATATCTATAATTAATTACAATCTAAGAATAGGAAAAAGTGATTTAAATAAAAGTGCCCATTTTCTAGTTTTCAATGAAATTCAACCTTGGTCAATTTGGAACCCACTGGATGGTAATCTGGAAAATGGTGAGATTACCTAGGATCCCATGATATTTATAAACTCACAAGAGACCAGCTAAGAACCCATCGGGTACATAATGTCACCTATAATATTTTTTAAGATTAATTACCTCTAAACTCTACCAAAAATCATAACTGTCAACAAACTCTTAAACATTACCATAAGACTTCTAATTTCATCAATAAACCACAAAAATGTAAATATAATCATCAAAAAATTATTCTTCACCGATTGAATAATATCCAAATAATTCCTATTTCAATTATTATATTTTCAAATGAATAACCAAAATTCTATTTATATATGACTACATTACATATAATATGTAACAAATTCTGCAATATAAACCTCTTCATCCTTGATATGTTTGAGGACACATTCACCCAAAGACTCAGGAATTCAAATGAATACTAATCATTCATAATTCTCTAAAAAATCTACCAAAGAATTGACCCCACATATTATTTTCCATATGATAATATTAACGCAATTCATGGAATATAATTGAATTTAATGAAAAATAATAAAATAAAAAATTATTAAACTTTCCAAAAGGTATATGAATAACTATCATACTCATAAAAATACCACAACACTAATTATAGAATTCAAAAATAATTCCACAAAAAATTATATTACCTTTAAATACTCTAAATTAGGTTCTCAACCGCATCTTCCACAGTATTAAAAATTCTATTCATTAGTCAAGAGACAATTACTTATACCAAAATATCACAATAATTTTATTACACAACTCCCAATTACCTAAAAGTTATATAATATAAAAATTTCATCATACCCCTGAAATACTATACTAAACGTTTAATACTAAAATATAGGAAAAAAGCAATTCAATAACACATTGTACACCCCTATATAAGAGATACCATGTGTCTCTTATAGAAATTCTTCCCCTGAAATTACATTCCATAGAACACCTTCTTTATTGAAAATATGTTTTATATAAAACATTTTACTATTATTTAATCAAGACATCTAACTATTCTCAAAATATCATAAATAATTAATTAGATTATTTTAATAATGAAATTAGATAAAAGAGTTTTCTATATTCACTTTATACATGATGACTTTTTTTTAGAAACATACATTTATTTATGAAAAAACGGTTACACATTTGAAAATAATACATTAACCCCATTTTGATCATTTTGAGAAAGGTAATAAACTACTTTTTAAATTTATAAATCATTTAATAAAATTATATAACAACATAAACATATGAAAAACCTCAAATTTAGACAATATCGATCATATTATAGGAGATGATTTTTGAAACCTCCCTATCAATATTTTACTGAAAAGGATCATATAACATGATTTAGTGAATAAAGCAAAATAGTTCCAATGATAATTTTTATGAGTAATATATATTTTTAAAACTCAATATTAAAACAATATTATGTATACAAGACATGTTAAAAAGTAAAAAATATTAAATGAATAAGGATCTAGAATAAGTATCCATTCCTAATTGAAAATAAGAAAATATTTATAAAAAAATAAGTTAGCATGCCAATGCCTACCCAAAATTACATAGATATAAAATAAAAATGGGAATAAATATAATGAATTATAAAAAATATATATTAAAAAAAGTAAGATGATATAGATAAAATATGTGAGTCAGTGACTTTATGAAATTAGATAACCCATGATAAAGTATAATAGAACAATCTATTTAACATATTAGATGTTAATTAATTAATTAATTAAATTTTGGATATATTAATTAAAATATAAATACCATTCACTTTTCGTAAGGTGACATGAAATTGTATAATGTATGATTCCATAAACATACTGGATTCCGATCAATCCCTATAATCATCTCAAGACTTAATATATCATAGATGAGATTTCATAAATAGAAGATCGCCAAAACATACAGTTCCACCAAACTAACCAAACATCCCTTAACACACTATCTTCCAATATAAATAATCTGATCAAGGATGATGGTTGGTTAATTATCAATTCATAATAAACTTAACTCTAGTTAATGAGAATTAAAAATCTCATAAATCCAGAATTGCTCGATATAACATTTTAATGATTAAATCATGAATACTTGGATTGTAATTGTATCATTTTACAAAAACCCCTAATATACACCATCCAATTTCTAGTGGTTGGGGAAAAAATCATGGGATTGATTTAATCAAAGTGGGATGTGGTTTTATACCCTAAAATAAACAATTTACTGAAATGTATGGTCTTTTAAAAGTCCATCATATCCAAATTTTTCATTAGATGTAAGGTCCAAAATACTGTCATCCATTGATAAAGTCATATGAAAACCCACAACTATTTCTTCAGATACTTCTTCAAACTGATGAACTCTTAACTTATAAAACAAAATAATTTTTTTTGTTCCATGAATTTATAATGATATTGAGTTCTTTTGATATCATTATAGATTCATATAACATATGGTTATAAAGTGTAAGATAATTCTAACTCCCTATATCAGAATCTTCATTTTACCTATACAAAAACATTATATCATTATATAACAACATTTAATAAATATAAGAAAAAAACTGATATTGATTAATATTCATAGTAATGATAATGGATCTAATAATGAGGATGAGTCTGATCAAAAACATCATCATTCCAACTACTTCTATGTTCAACACTTCTCATTCATATACACAAAGTCCAAAAATTTAAATTCCAAAAACAATACCTTCTTCTCACCATTTGTGTATGGGTTTGAAAATTCAGTTCCATTCAACTATTTTTCAAGAAAAAATTATTTTACAAAAGGATATTTATAAACATATACAATACATTTTTTAAAATCATAAAAATGGTTATTTAATCTCCACCCATGTATATTTGTTCGAAAACATTTCATAAAAAAATTATTCAACTCATATTTTTTCATACTAAAAGAAATTTTCATAATATTTTTTTAAAAATGTAAATTTTTTTATCATTTAACAAAACTTAGCCCTTCTAAAAAGAGAATATCCACACACCACACTGCTAGATAAGGTAAAGGATTTTTGTAATTACATCATTCATTAAAAATAAAATTTTACATCCATGTATAGATAAACAACCCCTCTATTTTATATTTACTCCATTTTCTATTTCTCTCTCATAGTCATGTTGTCTCTCCATAATATAATAAAAATCATTTTGCATTAAAAACAATAAAGGAATGTAAAATATTTCTTATAATGTCCAATATTAATACATTCTCTCCCCCTTTATCAACATAATATAAATAACTTTTGGGGTTCTTCACTGTGATGTTTAGGACATCATTGAAGGAGGATAAACATAATGTTGCAGCCTCAAATCAATAATAATTTTTTTCGAATTTCATTGGTAATGATATCAAAAATTTGATACGTCAGTGAGATATATTCTAACAAAACTCTCCTGCCATAACTATCTCTTTTATAATTGGAAACATTATATCATGGTTTTTTATTTTAAATGATGGACATGATTTTTAAATATATCAATTTCACTCTAATTAGAAAAAGGTATCTTCCATTTTTTTACAAACATTTAATATAAAATCATGTTTATAAACATTTATCCACATATTCTGAGTATAAACCTGAGTTAGTGTAACATAAGATTCAAGTGGGATAAATGATACATAACTATTTTCCCTAAAATTCAAACTCACCCAAAATTCACCTATGAGAATTTTACCGCCAATTATTTTTATACCATGTAAATATCAATCCTAATCAACATCAATATGACATTTAATGTTTATAACACAACTAATTTGGAAAGTATAACATGTGAGGGTGTTACATTAACATATTTTATAAACTTTATTTAATACCTACATGTGGGAAACATTTTTTTCACTCTAATATATATAACAATAATTCCTATAATAATAAATGTCATTTTTTAAGGCTATACGATACAACAAACATCCTATCATTAATCAAAATTATTTCTAATTCACTTGTTTTGTAGATTCATCATTACTCAAAATTATGCCGAGTGAAATAAGAGTATAATGTTATTTCGATTATAAAATCCCAAAGATTTTTAATAATTATTTGACAAACTTTTCATGAGATAATAAGTTATAGAATTGTTATTTTTCTCGTATTCTATGAAATAATTTTAATTCTCAAAATATTTTCATTTCTAAATACATAATCATTTCCTCGTAATAATATTTACAAACTGTTTCATCATCCAAGTGAAAAATATGTCATCCAAAAAAAATTACAACTATCGTGGTGGATTTAACTTACTTAATTGCATCATTAGTCTCAACAATTATATTAAATAAATTAAACACTCGGAAGAACCTCTAAATAATTGAATACATGATATTCCCGCGGACTAGCCACTTTTTCATTACCCTTGATCTCAAAAATACCTTAATCTAGGCGTCCAAGCAACTCATGTGTTCTTAATCGATCCTAGATCCATCTTAAGAAACAATACATCTTTGTCATATCTTGTAGTAACTCCCTTCCTGTTAATGTTTTTTTTCAAATCCATCTGATATTTAGGTGCAGACACATTTTTGATATATCTAGGGAAATGGGGTATTTCTCATTTCTCATCGAACATAATCTTAATCTAATTCAAAAATCATGGAAGGATTCATCTATAAACTTGTGTCGGTGGTCACATCAATTTACATATGAGTACTGTTGATTTGTATATAACCCATTTTCCCACACCCTAGGTTTTCCAAGTGAGCCCTTTTATTTCATTCCATCATAAAAAATTGTCCATTGAACCTCATTATATACATATTGATCTTTTTTGGCTAGTTTATTGTTGGTAACCACCTTATAAGATGAACCCTTGGGTGAACCGAATATAATAAACATTTCTGGATATTTTTTCAAATACCTAAAATGCCTAATTTTACATTTACATTAATTATATAAGGAAATGACCTTGACATATTATTTTTTATGGAACCCTCGCACCACATTAACATTTGGTTAAAATTATAAATTTAAATCCCATGTAATAATTTTCATTCATTGAAAAAAGACACCTTTACAATTGATCCCTTGTTGTTTTTAAATTTTTATTCAATACTAAATGAATTAAATAGATTTGACTGTCTAATATGTATCAATCATGATAGAGGATTATTTTAAATTAATTAAATATTATAAATTTATTAACAATGTATATTGATTTTTTCATAATGTATTACCATATTAATATGAATTTCTTGGACTATATGAAATTGAAAATAAGTTTTGGGTTCCATTACATAGAATAATAAGGGTTAAATTAATTTTTTCAAAACGGGTGGTGAGACCCAACATTTTATTATGCTATAATAAATACATAACTGATATTCAAAATGATTTGAAAATAGTGGAACTTGGATAATTAGATGCATGGAAGGTATCTAATCATGACTTATATTATAAATGAATAACCCTAGATAAAGGTTATGATACGATGGTATGGTAATTTTTATCATGACTATATCAAAATCCCTAACACCAGTTGCCAAGAATGATGTCTCACACGATTGAGACTATAATGAATGTAGGATTTAGGAATCTCATTCAATTAATATAGTGTTTAAATGATGGGTCACTCACCATACCAGGTTTCAAGAAAGATTTCTCTCATTTTTATTTGGATTTGGGGGTTTTCCCATTGGGCTTATGCTTATAGGATCATTATAATATTCAAGGATGTCTGAGTTTCACCACATTATAGCTAATAACATGTATTATAGGAATATGGACACTTATGTACACACATACAAGGTTCATATTGGGGATGAAATATATAATTATACATTATATATTATAATATATATATAGTAACTGTTCATACATTCATTCTGGCAATGTTCCAATGTAGCTAGATATGCTAGGTGTTGTATCAAAACCTCAGTATGCTGGTCATTTATTTCATTTTTTTAATTTTCTGTTATACTAATAAATTCTTTAGATGTGACAACTACTTTTATTAAACATAGAAAAAATCTGTTGGGGTAGTAATGATATTATTATCTCACACCCTACTCGGGCTGCCTTTGGTACCTGAGAATTTTATTGTTCTATAAGTCAGGATGATAGAAAGGTCTTAGTTATCATTTGTTGATATGTAATTATTATAGATGGATCCTAAGATAACCAGAGTGAGAATTTACTTGAGATACTAGTGGTGAATCATTATGAACTATTTATAATTTTTTATAGCTCAATTGGAATCATTTTCATAAGTTCCTCTTTTTTATATCATATTTCATTGTATCTAATTATTAACACTACATTAATGTATTTTGATAAAATTTTATATTATTTTGTTATATTTACCTTTATTCCTATACTTTAACTTTAATTTTTTTCATATATTTTTCATCTACTAATATATTCTCATTCTTTTATTCTCTATGACACTCTGATTTGATAGAATACTCTCCCCACCGAATCTCCACCACACCCTCATTCCTAGTAAGAAGCCTCTATCTTAAGGGGTGATGTGCTTGAGCCTATGTGACCCATCGGCTTAAGCCATGAGTTATTTGGTCCCCAAATCATGATATTAAAATGTGGTATCAAATAATTTGATTTTACATGGTTTTATCAGTTAGGAAATAGATATGATAACTTGTGTTAATGATATTTTTAATTGAATCTTTTCCCTAATGTAGTTAAACCATGTATAGAGGAATCTGAATTTACATGGGAGGGGAACATGTTCTTTTTTCACCTGTTATAGTTGATATGAATTCCCCATTTGGTGACACAAATTCCATATGATGTTACTGCTATTTTAATTATTAAAACATTATTTCATTACCATGACCCAAAAAAACAATGGATTTTCATTAAATCATGCATCATCAGTAGGAACACTATGATAAATATTCCTTAAATTTTTCAATGTCATAATTATATTCAGAATACATTATCTAGTTGCCTATTTTGAGTGAATAAATTATTATTTAATTGGGCTGACACATCATGATGGGATTGAAAAACATAATTATCACTTATAGTGTTTTCCATAACAGAATAATGTTTTCTTAAATTGGTAAAAGTATACAACATAAGCATTAAATTATTACACAATGAGATATTGATGATTTATCCCATGATATAAAAAGTGTTCGATTGTGGGTCTTGTGAATGTCATATTTTGCTTCATAATGTGTATGATCCCATATGAATCATAATAGAAAAATCAACTAATTGAACTATTTAATGTTATTTCGCAACTATATAAGAACATTTTCAAAAATAATATGAGTTCTAATAAAAAAACAACCATCATATATAAATCTCATATAAAGACGTTGACCCATGACCGACCATGGTAGTGGGTAGTGTGGTATCTCTTACGTTTTGATAGCATATTATGGTCTATTGGTGTCTTATAGACATGGATTGATAAGGAAGTATATATGTGTGATAGTATCTATAATAATTTACTATAGATGTACTTTTTTCTTTTGTAGAACACTTTCAGTTAAAAATTCACTTTGGAGTCATGTGTTTGGCATTGGAGTATCATTTTATGATGACGTCATTATAAAGGCAATATTTTTATATTTTATTATTTAATCAAATGTTAATAATTCAAAACCATTATTATTTTTTGTTATGTTTCACATTTTATCAATTTTAGTTCAATTTTTATCATATATTCAATAATAGATCAATTCTACAATTTTGACCGAATTTAATCCCACTGGTATTTTAGGAATAGAATTTATAATATTATTACAATTTTTGTTATTAGTATTTTAAAATTTCTTGTTTTATTTTCATCAAAAATTTCAACTGGAATAAATGTTCTTTAAAAAATATATAGGCTTGAATAAATCAATCATGTTGATCAATTTTTGATGTGGGTTTTGTGGAACCGGCCTCTGTAATAGAAGAATAAGTCTTTCTAATCACCTAAAATTTTAAATGATATTCAATTGATGTGAAATAGGACACATATAAGTGATTACTAAATGCTTTGATGGAGGTATAATGACATTAAAAGTGCCATTAGACGTTATCCATTGGAAGAATAATTGTGGATTTCTCAGTATTAAAAATATAATCTTTGTAGTTATGATATAAATTACACATACGGCGGTCAATGATACAAAAATATTGACGGTGAATGAAATATATATTATGGGAAAAAATATATTAAAGCCGCTGATTTCACATTCAACTATTCAATAGGTCATCCATGTTGAATATTTGGGAGTAAAAATTTAGATTGAAAATTCATCACCCCTTCTTACTATAAATATGTTTCTTTTATACAATTTCCATGGTAGAAATTTTCATGGGAAAATGTGGAGTTAAATTTTATAATAGTTTTTAATATACTCAATATATATTATCCAACCTTATTCTATTTATTTATCTTCTTCTCCTATTTCTCTTATATCACATGTTTCTCTTACTTTTTCCCCCTTCTATAATCCACTAAAAATGGAGAACTAACTTCATCTTTAGTATGAGGGAGTAAATGTTGTTTTTGAATGACGTTATCATGATTAATTTTCCAATTTATTTTTTTATTGTTATGGGAATTTCAGAGATAACTATATTGAATGTGGTGAGATGTTTCCCCATTTTCTCTAACAATTTGTTCTTACTCTCATTCATCATTATCCTTCCCTCCACTATTTGTTTCATATATATGGTGGAGCATTACATTGATTTTGATGTTCAACTGAGATATAAAATAGTTTTCTTAGGGAAGACAATTACCATGTATTCTTATGTCTTGTTAGGGTGTGATAAAATTACAAAAATAAGGTCTAGTGTGATAGATTTTGATCAAAAAAATTATTTATTTATTGAGAATTATTTAAAACAATGATTTCAAACACCATGAACTCCTATGAACTATTGATACTTTAATTAATACTAACATAATTACTTATTTAATTTAATATTTGTGTATATATATACATTATTTATATTTCATAGATTTCAATCCCTCCCATTTATATTAGTATTATAGTTTTCTATTAGTTAGTTTTTAATAGTGTAAATAGAAAAACAATGTGTGTAAAAGTACTGCAGTGCAATCATAATATATCTCATGATTTTACAAACCATAGCACAATTGATTAAATAATTATTAAATCTAAAAACAAATGAATATTAATCATTATAATTCATTATCATCCCATTATCTATGGTTAATTATCATATTTGTTTAAACCTACTTCCTTCCATTTTTCATTTATGGTCTCTTCATCATCACTAGTATAAAATTCACTTGTTCAACCATGCTGATTCAAATCATTAACCAAAACACAATGCATAATGTGAGACACGGTCATAATAGTTATATAGTTATGAATAATAATATATTCTTTGTCTAAATCATGAAATATTATTCCTAATCTATTAGACCATAGGGATAAGGTAGGTTGTCCATGGTATTTTCAAATCTGTAGGATTATATCATATATAGAGACATATCATCAAAGTCAGTCATATAGTTGTGTTTTTTTTAATAAAAGATTTTTAATTATAATTCACAAGTGTACTATTAAAAATCCTATGATTCTATCTTTAATGATCTGACCACGGATACCTATATAAAATGCATTATTTTTTATATTTATTTTATTAGAAGGAATCAAATCCTGAGGGATAGATTGTTTTTTTAATTATTGATGTCTAGATTAAATACATGATACCCATAATACATTGTAAAAATAGAATATATCACAACAAAAATGATATGTAAGCATCCTTGAAAATTATTCATTGGATTCCTCATCATAATATGTAGGAATTAGACATAATATTAGTGAACTAAAATGATCAATAAGGGTTCGTACAACAGAATCAACAAGGAATAAATGTGAGAAAATATATATTGACATACAAATAACTAACCACACAATCTATTATGAAAATTGTGTAATCTATAATCAATATAGAATGGGTAATTACTAAAAATAATTCCCTTAATAGATAAGTTAACAATGAAATGTGTACTTATATAATGTCAATGAAAAAATTTCATGGTTAATGAAAATAATAAATAAATTCTCCAAAGTGAAAATTGTTAATTATTGGATTCCATGTTTCCTAGGTTCATGATAGATTTCCCATCATGAAAATATACAACAATGTTTATAATATCAGGTGGAAACACATCTAATTTGGCTAACTTCAATCTCTCAAATGACTAATAATTCATCAGTTTCATACTTGAAATAGTCTACAACCCATGTCATTCTAGTCCAAAGAACTCGTCATATATTAAATAACTAATCTAATATATATTAAATAATTGATTCCCATACCATATAGAATAATTTGATTATAAAAAATATTAAGGGATTTATGTTATAATATATCAATGTGGAAATTAGATGCACTGTAAAAAATTATGCATTTCTTGAATTTGACATTTATCTCAAAGATTTAAAATGAGAGTTAAAAACACCTCATCACATAGTAGTTATTTATTTTAAAGCACAACCATTTATAAAATAAAATATTTTTTTGAAAGAAACCCTATACAATTATATAGTATGTTTCAAAAAATTATAGCTCCATGATGGTGTGGTTGCGCCCAAATTTACCCTACTGGTTAAAGCGATCGATGTAGTACATGTAGGGGTTGAATCCACAGGGACCGAAGAAATAACCTTGAGACGTTATGATTGTGTGAAGGATGGGCTATGAAGTGGCCGAATATGGATTTGATTTTGGATGGTTTTTAAAGAACACTAATAAACCTAAGTGAATTCAATTAAATGGAAATGGGTTGATCTTAGGATTATGCTCAGGATGGATTGAATGAATTTAACTTCATTAGACAATTTTGGTTTTATTAATTTTTGATGAATCCATTCTTCAAAAATAACATTGCTTTCATCATTTTATGGTTTGGTGCTTACTAAACACAATTACTAATCTCGTATACACTTAGAGAACCAAATTCATGATCTCCCCGAGGTATATGGTCATTTTTTAATTTAATTTAGTTTGCTCAAACACAGTAAAGATGAATAATAGAAATAATTGAAGAATGGATGTCTTAAATTAATTATCCAATTAACAACAATTCGTTCATAAAATAACATTCAATCCAGCCTTTGCATCCTCCTAAGATCATCCCATTAAGGTTTTAGCCCTCCATTGATGGTATACTCTCAATGGTGGGCGGAAGATGGCTAACAAGAATTGGATTGAAGAAATTAAAACCGCAGAAATAACGAGCACTCCTCCGTGTGTGTGAATGAAAATTCACACCTATGTGTGAGCTAATTCACAATAACACAGAGATATCACTATGCTTTGTGATAATAATGTTTTAATAAAAGAAATGGAAAATATATAAGTGAATGAAGTTGATTAAGAACATAAAGATACAAAAAAGAAACTTACATGGAAATGGAAAACATTACAAAGGAAATTTGGAAGCATAACCGTACAATGAAACAAGCAACAAAAGATGATATGAAAAATATACACCCTCATTCCCTTCACCAATAGCTCCTTATATAGGAATATTAGGAGGCTTAGGTACATCCCCCCACAATTAATTCACCCCCAACAATTAATATAGTCAAATGGAGGGTGAATAATCAAAAGGAAATTGATGTTTTGAATTTGACCCGGAAAACTGTCCAGATTCGTCCACCATATTGACGTGTGAATTCGAAACTGGAAAAAGCCGAATACGGAGGAGTTGTAGAAGAGAAATATTTTCTTCCATGTGTCTTATAGAAGCTCTAAAATTTTCAGGAAATATGGATCATCCGTTTCGATGTTATGGTCGCAATGATGGGACGGATTTCTGTACATTAATGACGAGTCCACCATTTAAATCTCAACTTCAGATCCCTTTATCATCATGAAAACATCAGAATTAGCTCCGGCTACAGTTGAATAAAATTATCCTATTATTTTTATCTTTATACTGTATAAATTTGAGCTTCATTGGGCTTGGTTTCCGGGCCCCACATTTGTTTGATGGGCCTTTGGCCCATTATGCTTTTTCCAGCAAGTTTCTGCCTTGTGGCACAAAATTCTCCATCTTCCTTTGAGATTCATCCAGCGGACCTAAAAGATAAAATGTTCCAAACAAAGTGATAAATCATATCCCAAAATTTAAAATTCAGAAAATTAATATAATATTGTCAACAAACAAATGAATGATTGGGCCCAAATTTTGATTTTAATCAAGAATTGCAGTTTTGATGAGAAATGAAGTTCTATTTATGTAATGCACTAAAAACAATGTTTATGGACATTGGAACAATAAATATAAAGATATTAAAAATTAATATTAGACACTTTTAGTGACTAATCACACCCCCAAACTTGAGTTTTGCTAGTCCCCAGGAAAATAAATTACAAATATGAAATTCAAATCCCCTTTTCCAAAAACATTTTAATACACATTGCTCACTCAAAAATCTAATACCAAAAAAATATGAAAACCGATCAAAATAATTAAAAACAAGCTAGGTCCATAAGCATATCCCAAGCCCAATCCCATTCCTTTGTTCAAATTCATTGCCACATTTCATCCAATTCCAATTAAGCATGATATAGTGTTGTGCATCATAAAAGATATGGGGCCCATTTTATTGTTCAAGGGGATAAATGGAAGCACTAGGTGGGAATCACATTAAACCTTAAGATGAGTATCCTTTTTTTTATTTTATTTTTTTAACCACAATAGATATGAAAAAACTAACTCTGGGCAAGACAACTATGGAGTCACGATCCCCAAGTGTCGGACGCCACACATATTGTCAATTTCATGCTCTACAATAGAGATATAAAGCCTAACTCTGGGCAAGCCAACTATGGAGTCACGATCCCCAAGTGCCGGACGCCACTCATTTGGACAAAACATTGCTCTATGTGGTCATTTTTTTGTTTTTTTTTTGTTGTTTTTTTTTGTTTTTTTGGAAACTCAAATTAAACTAAAAGTGACCCCAGAACCCTATGCTATAATGAAAGGGACCCGAGAACTCAAATTTACACCCACAATCGAGTAGACGTGCATTGTGGCATTTTTATTAAGATGATGAAAATGTAAACATTGAAAAATCACATCGGACAACTGCACTTTCCAAAAACAATGCTCAGGAACTTAAACTTGCATTAAAATTAGAAACAAGGCATGCAAAATTTATTTGATATCCAATTTCAGAGTATGAAATGCGTGTTATCATGTTCATGGTTAATGGAATTTTTTATATCCATGCATGTTCTTATTGAAAAAAAATCAATTTTTATCCCCCCCAACTTAGAATAACACTGTCCCCAGTGTTTAATGAAAAGAAAAGTTAGAAGGGGGTAGGAGAGGAGTTCAATGAAGAAATTTAAAATGAAAATCATGGAATAAAGTCACCTGGTGGTTGATGATGATAGCGCATGCCATAGTCTCCCTTCAATCCTGGATTGGAGTCTCAGCAGCTAGGATGGTGGTGGATGGAATTTCCTTTTGGATTAGGACATGTCCTTTTAATTTTTTTAACCTCTAAAAACATAAAAATAAAACAAAACAAAATAAACTGATGATACATTGTCTTCTTTATATTTTCTGGGTAAGGTATTACTCAGAGATCACACCACACGACACGGATGAATATAGCCCTCCCCTTTCATACCCATCCTTACTCATAAAATATGAACAGGTCAACACCTTATGGTAATTTATTATATGAAAAATAAAATGATTCAAAATGATTGAAACAAAAAAACCATGGGTTGCCTCCCATGCAGCGCTTTTGTCTAACGTCGTTAGCTCGACTTGTACCCCCCAACTTATCCAATTCCAACTTTCAAAATTTTAATTAACCCATCTTTATCCACTTCAACAAGATTGATATTTATTTTTTTTTGAAATTTGTTTCGTATGAAATCCTATTTTCTACAATGATAGGTAAAATCGAAAGAATACCTGAAATGGTTGATCGTGTTTTATCCGGATAATTTCCTATGATTTCAAGGTTCATTCCTACATGGTGAGATTCTTGATGAAAATTGATGATAATTGAATGGTCTTGGTTATCATAAATAGAGGGACTATTGAGTAGGGAAGGAAGTATTAAAACATCGAGTTCAGATTGACTGAATTTTCCTAAAGAAGAATGATAATTTGAATCAAAAATTGTTTCTTCTTTAAAAACATTTGAAAGAATTGGTTCCTTTTGAAAAGATGATTCATCCAAAAAAATTTCCATTTGGATTTAATGAGTGGGTATAGACACAATATTCGTTATATCTCCCAATGGTTCAATGATCATTGATTCTAAAATATTGTTATTGGGGCAATATTCCGAACACTCAATCCATGAAGACAAATTTTCCCCTTCTGAATTAATTTCATCCTGATTTAAATACCCTTCATCATTTCATTGATTTTGTTCAGTTATCCCATATCCAAAGGTTAGTTCTTTTTTCAATTAATGGGAGGTTTTTAGGATAAAAGATTCATCTATCAATGATGAGGAAAGAACATCTTGAGTGGGAACGGGTTCCTCAAAAGTCTTAAAGCTTTTTAGTTCTAATCTGAAAGATGAAACTTCTGAATTCATTTTATCCATTTGTTCACACAATTGGTCATGAATTTTTTCAGGATTAGGGTTGATATATGTTTGTACATCATGGAATTCCTCATTATTTATCTTTTCAATCATTCTTGATATGTATGGAAATTGATCTTGTAAACATTCAACATCCCATTGATTGTACATCTCATCTGGTGTGGTGTATTCAATTAAGGATTGGTCAATGAAATTACCTATGTGAGGTGTTTCCCAATATTGATTTCCAACTTGATTACAGAATTGATTTATGAAGGGGTATTTTAGAGGATAATCCATTGGAATTGATTGAAAATTAGTTTTGTGGTTTTTTTGGACACACAGAAATAGAATGGGGAAAAGAGAAGAGAAATTAGGGTGAGAATAGAGAATTTGGGGTGAGAAAAGAAGATTTGGGTCTAAGGTACTTACGTGGGTCCCCGGCAACGGCGCCAAAATTTGGTTGCGCCCAAATTTACCCTACTGGTAAAAGCGATCAATGTAGTACATGTAGTGGTCGAATCCACAGGGAACTAAGAAGTAACCATGAGACATTATGATTGTGTGAAGGATGGGCTATGAAGTGGCTGACTTTGGATTTGATTTTGGATCATTTTTAAAGAACACTAATAAACCTAAGTGAATTCAATAAAATTAAAATGGGTTGATCTTAGGATTATGATCATGGTGGATTGAATAAATTTTACTTCATTAAACAATTTTGGTTTTATTAATTTTTTATGAATCCATTATTCAAAAATAACATTACATTCATCATTTTCTGGTTTGGTGCTTACTAAACACAATTACTAATACCGTATACACTTAGAGAACCAAATTCATGATCTCCCCGAGGTATATGGTCATTTAGTAATTTAATTTAGTTTTCTCAAACACAGTAATGATGAATAGTAGAAATAATTGAAGAATGGATGTCTTAAATTAATTATCCAATTAACCACAATTCGTTCATAAAATAACATTCAATCCAGCCTTTGAATCCTCCTAAGATCATCCCATTAAGGTTTTAGCCCTCCATTGGTGGTATACTCTCAATGGTGGGCGGAAGATGGCTAACAAGAATTGGATTGAAGAAATTAAAACTGCAGAAATAACGAGCACTCCTCTGTGTGTGTGAATGAAAATTCACACCTATCTGTGAACTAATTCACAACAACACAGAGATATCACTGTGCTTTGTGATAATTAAGTTTTAATAAAATAAATGGAAAATATATAAGTGAATTAAGTTGATTAAGAACATAAAGATACAAAAAAGAAACTTACATGGAAATGGAAAACATTACAAAGGAAATTTGGAAGCATTACCTTACAATGAAACAAGCAACAAAAGATGATATGAAAAATATCCACCCTCATTCCCTTCACCAATAGATCCTTATATAGTCATATTATGAGCCTTAGGTACATACCCCCACAATTAATTCACCCCCCAACAAATAATATTGTCAAATGGAGGGTGAATAATCAAAATGAAATTGATGTTTTGAATTTGACCCGGAAAACTGTCCAGATTCGTCCACCATATTGACATGTGTATTCGAAATTGGAGAAGGCCGAATCCGGAGGAGTTGTAGAATAGTAATATTTTCTTCCATGTATCTTCTAGAAGCTCTAAAAATTTCAGGAAATATGGATCATCCGTTTGGAAGTTATGGTCGAACTGGTGGGATGGATTTCTGTGCATTAATGACGAGTCCACCATTTAAATCTCAACTTCAGATCCCTTTATCATCATGAAAACATCAGAATTAGCTCCGGCCACAGTTGAATAAAATGATCCTAATATTTGTATCTTTCTACTGTATAAATTTGAGCTTCATTGGGCTTGTTTTCTGGGACCCACATTTGTTTGATGGGCCTTAGGCCCATTATGCTTTTTCCAGCAAGTTTCTGCCTTCAGCCGCAAAATTATCCATCTTCCTTTGATATTCATCCAGAAGACCTAAAAGATAAAATGTTCCAAACAAAGTGATAAATCATATCCCAAAATTTCAAATTCAGAAAATGAATATAATATTGTCAACAAACAAATGAATGATTGGGCCCAAATTTGCATTTTAAACAAGAATTGCATTTTTTTATGAGAAATGTAGTTCTATTTATGTAATGCACTAAAAAAAATGTTTATGGACTTTGGAACAATGAATATAAAGATATTAAAAATTAATATTAGCCACTTTCAGTTACTAATCATGGTGATAAATTATGTTCGTTATATATATGTAAAAAACTTTTCGTTTAATTTTTTAATAAAAGTAATAAAGTAAAATCTTTTGGAAAATGATATCAGTATTAATTTTTAAAAAATATGATAAAATTATGAGGGGGTAAAAATGAAAATAAATAATCATGGGATAATTGTAATAATAATTTTCAATTCATTTTTTGTAATCAATAACATTAAAATAATATATTTCTCTATAGAGACTTAAATAGAAACAAATAATCTATAATAAATTTATGGTTGTGAAATAAACATTTAGAACATTATAATAAGTCAAATAATATTGCACATGAATGAAAAAACATTATAGAGATATGAAACTACAATAATATTTTTGATAATAATCATAAAATTTAATATTGGGATATAAACATTCCATATACAAAAAAGTACATGAATATTTCTTATATCTCATAGAAAATGAAAGATAGATCGAAATATATTACCTCACTCTTTTATTTTAGTTGTGTATGAATTAAAATCATTAATAGTGGTTTCAAAATATTTCTAAATAATCTCAAATCCATATTCATGTTTTTTATATTAGATATATAATATTTATATTATTTTATCACATGTCTCTCGATAATATTTAGTTTTACCCTTGTTTCAAGTGTTAACTACCTCAATTTACTACACATGTTTGATAATAAACGAATAAGTTATTTTGAGTAGGATATAAATATATATAAAACATATATAGAATCATATAATATTTATAAATAAAATTTATAATCATTAAATATAATTTTCAATCCATTCTTCAATATTGGATATGGAAAATAAATCTTGTTGTGTTGTTGATAATTTAGGCCGTATATATGCATGAGCACTAATATAATTACCTTGAGAAGTGAAGGGTAAGAAAAATTATGATATATTTATTTTTAAAAGATAAATTTTATCTCAAAATTATAATATATATCCATTATTTCTACTATTTAAACCGTCAATGTAATCTGGTGATTAAGAAAAGAATAGACCATGGTGTTGAGATGATAAGCCATATGTATGCATGCATGGTGCTTTTTATCCTCAATGGGTATATTAAACATTGAATAGGGTTTCCACGTAAATATATTAAAATATACACATATATAAGATATTTTATTTATTTCATATCATTGAAATTAATATATGATGTGTATGTCGATGTTTAAATAAACATGAACGAATTAGTAAAAATGATTTCCTCTTCTTCGGTGGAATTTCATTAGATATCTACTTAATGAATCTATGGAAAGACATTTGGGAAAAAAAAAATTATTTTTATATGGATGTTGAGAGGTGAAATTGGGAGGATGTAGTATAGCTATAAGGCTCAATGTGGTTTTAGGATGTGATGCTTGAGGTTCACTCTTATAATTAATGCAAGGGTTAGTTCGGGAAACAATTAGAATATTGGAATAATATAAATTATTTAATAATCAGAAATGTATCAAAAGTGAGTTATAAAAACTCTTTGATGAGTATGTGTCGACCATATCTGAACAAATAATTTTTAGACAAATTTAGGTAACATTCTTACCTTTTTCATTTTGATTTCACCCTTAGTTACCTCTTTTTACACTTATCATGAAATTTTATAGTTTTTTATGATGATGAATACAATTAATGTAAAATTAAAAATAGTAATAAATTTTTAATTGGTGAAATATTAATTTCAATTACAATAACTTTTTTGAAATTATATTTTTATAAATTTATATCATTTAAAAAATGTTATTTATTTTAAAATATCAACAATGTCAATTTTCATTCATTTTATTAAATGACATCATAAAAATTTAATAAAAATAAATTTGATCCATACAATATAAAACACAACTATCATGTAAAATTATTCTAAAAAATTCTTCGATAAAATAATAATCTCAAATTTAATTTGTTTTATAATTTATTAATATCATTTATTTGATATTTTCTTTTAAAAATAAATTATTGCATCTTCATTTTTCCATCCATTAATTCAATTATTTTTCCATAAAAAGTAAATATATATTATGAGGATGAATAAAATTTTTTATATTTAAAAATACTTTTTATAGTTGAACAAATCGTCGATATAACACCACATTAAATATATTTTACATGTTAAAAACCAAAGTGTGATCAGATTGAATTTTCATTGCATATAATATTATAAATTTCATACACTCATCCATGTAGCTTCCAAATGATATAATTTATTCACAATTATGATATATGTCGACAAATATGCATCTAATGAAATTTGAAATGGTGTTAAGGTATTTTCATAGTCATTGTTGTATCATTTTTTCCCATAAATACTCGACGTTCCCTTAACCGTATTTATTAAAATAAAAAAAAATTTATAATTCAGATTTCCAAAAATAAAACACACCTTTATAAAAAAATTTGACCCGCTAATTCTAAATATAGAATCCATTTTTCAAAAATCAGAACACATAATTTGTTGTATTTATTTTACAATTAGACCCACTGATGGAACACAAAAATGATTTATTTTGATGTGAGAACTTTGAAATGATTTCACTATTTTTAGTACCATATTCATTTTAAAACTGGTTCTAATAAACATCATTTTAATAACTAGTAATAAATTAATGTAGTTATACATTAATATTAATTAATAATATTATTTAATGACATAAATCATTAAAATAGAAATTCCATTTTCAGTAATAATTACATAATATATTGTTATTCATCAAAAATTGAAACATATCCAAAAAATAAAATAAAAATAATAAAAATAATTTTTCATGTTATATTATTAAATATATTTTTTTTCTAGAAAATTAGAATATATAAAACTATTTAATATTAGATTTATAATAGGTGCTCCACATAATGGTTAAAAAATGTCTTCTATAAAAATATTGGGTTTGATGTGTAAAATAGGATTTATTCATATATATTTTCTATAAAAAATAATATTAATGTTTAAAATTACATTTAATATATTATATATATATATATATATATATTTGTATTTCATTAATATGCCCCAAAAATTGTGAATTTTTTGTTTTGTTGTTATAAAACACACTTCTGTGTATTTAAATAGTTTACATAAAAAATATTATTCATATCAAATTGGTTTTTATAATTATTCTCTATAAATTGGTAAACAAATAATTCAGTAATATATTTACATAAGTTATTTAATCCTATTCATAATCACCAACTTAATTCCTAGGAAATATATTCATTTTTATTGAAAATATTAATAGTATATTATGTTTTGTATAAGCTTAGTGTTTCATGAAACATAATCTAGATAAGAGATTAAATTCAAAAAGTGACAAACTAGAAAATCATGGGGTGTTATAGTATCCAATAATGTATATGATACAATTTTTTTTATTTCATCATATAATAAATCCAACAGCATCAGGTGCGGACCAAAGACTATCAGTATATTATATAGGCTCACAAGAGCTATTCTTCTACTTTAATGTTATTTTTAAGTTCAAAAGAGGGATTACATTACTCATGTTATGACAACTGTGACCCCATAAGGGATACCTCTTCATTTATTAACTTAGGGGACACCAATGGTTTCCTCATTGGTTTAATGACCATGACTGTGTGTTTCAGGTGTTTGGGTAGAGAATATAGAAGGTGTCCCCTAGTGCCTAGAACTAACTTTTTTGTATAAGGGGATATGGTAGTAGAGATGGATTTAAGAGTTTTAATAACCCTAGACTTCTATTTATCACTTCACTCATTCACTATTGTGGGATGAAGTATTGTCAATCATGATTCTTCTTACACGGACTATGGGGCCCGATATGACGTGATGCAATTATAGGGATGATCAGTAGTACATCCTCAGATCCAAAAATAATACTTACTGATTTAATGCTTCCATTATCATAATTTGATTTTTTCACTATAATTTTATCAAACTAATGGATTATAGAGGTTCGTTTATATGTAAATATCAAAACCCATCTTACCTTAGGTATCATATTGGATAGCTAGCCCTTTAGGATTCACATGAAGAAAGTGATTGAGGGGTGGGATATTTTCACTTGAACATGGGATGTTCATGTAAATTCTACTGATTAATAGGGATCAACTAAACAGGAAGCCTAGAAAACTCTCTATCATCATGTAGATTCACCATTGCTACATTGCCCAAAATTTTTTAGTGATGAGATGTTGATGCAGTTGTGTAAAAGCTCATCGGTTGTTATCATTGATCTAATGTGTAATCTGTACATATCACCTAAGTATCATATACCATATAGGGATATATGTGAACCAATGATGTGAATACCTATGCACAATTTCCATTTACATATACATCACACTAGATTACTAATTTTTTGAGTGTTATCACATCCCAAAAAATACAAACATTTAATTTATATACTATTAATTTATATAACAGTTGATTATATTTTTTTTTATGTTTTTATGTGTAATTCCAGTGATAGTACTTTTGTCCCCCTATAGTGACATTTCTTGCACATATACATCTAAAAAACATGAAGTAGATATCTTCAATCTAGATCATAGACCCATGTATTGGATGGGTTGTGCATGGCTTGAGTGAAATCACATCTAGCTAAACTATTTTTTCAAAGGTTTTTATGTAAATATGGATCATGAACCTAATGATTTATTGTGTATTGAATAATTTCATTCATGTCATTTTTCCCTATGTTTGGATGGTCAAATTTCTTTATCAAACACTTTTGGCAATTGGACATGATAATAAGTCACTATATAGTTAACAAAATTAGTTATTTGTTTAATTATTTTTATCCTGATGATTATCCACATATTCCAACACTAAATTCACTGTAAATGTGCGGTACTACGTTGGTAGTTCTATTCTGAGTGTATAACTCACACCATATCTAGGATGACATTTCATGAGGATAATTAATTATATGATCACTTGGTTATAGGAATAGTAAGTGATGATACACTAGAATGATCACACTTGTTGGATCTGATATGTTCATGGATCTAGGTATGTGGTACGAAGCGATGTGGATAATATTTCCCATGTAATTTTATTTCCATTTATTTTATTTACTCCAATATATGTGGATATCCTAGTAGATGATTACTGTTAAATAAAGGACATGGCTATTCATGAATTTAAATCATTTTATACATTTATAAATCCTTTCTTATATTTATCTATTCCACACTCTGGTTATTTACATATATATATTATGTTTTATTATTTATGTATATTTTTATATAATTATATGAGGTCAAAATATTCTAGTATACACCCTCGTGGCCCTCAGTACTAGTCATAAGCCTATGGAGTATGTGGATTTTTACCTCCAGCCTTGTCACCTAGTAGTTCACCTACTATTTATATAGTGAGGGGTACTAGGATGTGACTCTAGCCTTCCTTTCCCCCTATGCATACATAGATTCATTACTTCTATATAATGGCTCTATATATTTTCAATTATTCCTCTTGGCTATGTACATATAGAATAGTTGGAATCTTATTTTCCTTCTATGATTCCCTTTCTCTCAATTTCCTGACTTTTTCCTAATTCATTTTTGGGTTTTATCATTTTGTTTAATCCCTTTTATCATTCACTACTTCTCTGTACTATAGACCCAATGTGTGGGAATAAAATCAACAGTAATGTTCCTTGATTATTTGATTGTTTTAGATTATTTTAATAATAGTCTTCAGTGGTGGTATTTTATTACAGTATCATCTCGTTTTAAGGTGTGGTTTTATTATTTACACATTAGTGTTACCCACCCAATTAGTGACCCGAACAGTGCCATCGGTTCAGGTGATGTTTCCCTTTAGCACACCCCCAAAATCAGAAATGATATGAACTATAAGTAAGTTTGTAAATATGTATTTTGTAGGTGATATACCATCTATGAATGTTAATATATTAGTTCGAGTAATAATATAAAGAATGAAGTGGAATGTGTAAAACATAACAGACTCAAACCAAACCAAAAATTGTTGGAAGAAGAGTCAATGATAAGAAATATCATAACAAATAAATGAACAATTGAAGAAAAAGTTAATTTAAATAACCATCGCTAAATTTCTATCCACTACGAAATCAACCCAAAAAAATATGCATTTCATAACCGGTCATACATGTCAATATACAGATTGGTAACAAATGGATAAAAAATAATAGCCATATATATAATTTTCAAGCTAATAAGAGAGGGTAAAGTAATACAAAACTAATCAAAATTAAATTTATATTAAGACCCATCCATAAAAAATGCACGAAAGATTACCATCAACTGATTAAGGTATTGGAGAGTTAGATACAACCATAAATTTTATCACCATTCCAATAAAATTAATCAATCAAAATAAAACTTCCCTTCCACTACATGGAAAAAAGTGATGATGTCCAACATTGAACTACTAAGTGAAAAACTAAAATAATTTTAAAACAAGGGATGACTGTTAAATTACCTTGTTGGGGGTATAAAAACCATCAATAATTCCTTATAAAATATTACTTTGTAAGTAATTTTTTAAATAAATTTCTAAATACCCTTTTTATAATATTACATAAAATTACATACGACATAAATAAACTTGATCATTTTAAAGAATACATACATTAATAACTTTCTGAACATTAATACATTGTTTTTCTGAATACAATACAAAATATTCTGAAAACAAAACACAATTTTGAGGTCAGTTGAATTGTTGAAGTTTGTGTTGGGCCTACCAACTTTACTATGTATGAGTTCACTTTCTAATGTCCTTACATATTTACAATGTTCAATTTCTGGTTTATTCAAAAAAAAAAAATAGCTTTGTATACATATATATACTGTAACTAGAGTTCTATATTTGAAAAACATGTCAGCTTATTAAAATAAAAATTCACACTATATTTATATACATAGATGTACATAAAAATATTAACATTAACTAAATATCACTTTTGTGTTTGGTAACAATGAAAACTCATTCAATAAGATGTTTCATGAACAATGTATGAAATTATTTTTTACATCATATAATATATTTTCTATTCTTATAAATAAATGATACTCTTATATGACAATAATAATTAATTGTGTTCCACAAATAGAATTATAAATGAAAGATTTAAAATTAAAAAATTATAATTAAACCCATGTACTTAATAATTTTAGAATTAATCAATGAAATTTAAATTCTAACCATGAATTTATTATAAATGAAATGGATTTCAATGTTATATATACCACCTGGCCATGAACATATGAGGATGTGATGCCCTTAATTTTAATATACAATGATGACATGTTATGCACATTTTTTAAACATGATAATAAAATTAAAAATGAGAATATAACCATTCAGTCCAATTATATATATATATATAATTGAAATAGAAATTATAATGCTCTTGATAGTTGAAAAAAATTCACGCCTAAGGAAAACATTGATAACTTATCACTGGTCGAACTAAAATGATATCGAATTAAAAACTCTGTTAATGTCATCTATTGTAGGATATTTAATTAAAAATTTATTTTTATAAAAATTATTTATTCATTTAATATAGAATATTAAAATCGTAAGAAAATAATTTATCTAACGACTCAATCATGAATTTAAACATGAATTAATAATTTTGTTGAAAAATAGAGTTCATTATAATTATAATCTGATTATTATAAATAAAAAATCTCTATTTTATTATATGTTATGAAAATATTTACACAAAGCAGGATGGATATACATATTTATGTATATATATATGTATATGTCTTGAAAATAAACATAGTTTGACATAATTAAAACCAACACAAATAATGCCATAAAAATAAAATTAATATACATACAATATAAGGTTGAAAATATTATCATAATGATGAATGAAATTTTTAAAAAAAAGAAACCCATAATATATTTAATAATACAGAGGACTAAAAACAGAATATAAATTTATTTACACCCATACTTGAATTGAAAAATTAAGTTGAATGTCTTCTGTAGATGAAACACTTTTTCCCATAATATCCAGACTAATTGAAGGTTCTTGAATTATGTTTTTACAATGATGAAAATATTTTATAGCTATATTTTATTGTGTGTATAATGGAAAACCAACCCCAGACATCATGTAGAGAAAGATTCATATCGAAGAAAGAAATAACTCAATTGTATATTCATTCCATTACAAAATCACACATGAAAACGTTGAGATAATAGAGTTTGATGTGAATGATTATAGAAAAAAATGACACAATTTCTGTAATCCTATAAAATCAGAACAAAATTGTTAGATTTGATATTAAATAAGTAGATAACATCTTTCAGAAAATATTCCTGACATTAAATTGATGGAATCGAACAACAATAACATGATAAAGGTGAGATGATAAATATTTGTAGAGGAAACATACATTTAAGATATAAAACCAACAGTAAAATGGTTACAGTGAGATTCAACCCTAAAAACTAGAAAGTTATAGTCCTACCATGTATTTAGAAGATGATATGGGCCCCTCAGAGCCATATTTCCAAATTTGATTTGGAAACCATAACAGTGATGCTCAGATCTCCATATCTTGCCTACCACATTGCGTGACGATGATAGTTGGTTCTTCTTCATAAATCGACCTCTTCGGTGTCCCATCTCCATGGTCATTATCAGACGCATCCTCCAAATCCATCATTTTCATCCTCAACTCTATGTCAACCATAACTTGCGACTACTATGAAGGCCCCAACCCCCTACGCAATACCCTCACAAATAGACCCCCAAACCCCCTTTTCGTGAATAAACATTTAATTTTTTATTTTATTATTATTATATAATTATTATGGTACATTTAGTTAATGATTATAATATATGTATAATATATTATAAGAATATCATTAAAGTTAACATTTTTATACAATATAATTATAATATTATTAAATAGAATTCATAATATTAATAATTTTATAAAAACTATTCTAAAACAAATATAATATTAAATAAATAATTGAAATTTAATATATATATATATATATATCATATTTTAAAAATAAAAATTTATAAAACAAAATTATTTATAATCATATATTAACATAACTTTTATAAATATTCTCTTTAACATCCATTTTGAGAAAAAATTAATTTAATTTAATAAAAATATTTATCATAAATTATTCCTAAAAACAAATATAAATAATAATTTTTTTAGAATATATTTTAAATTTATAAATAATAAAAAAATTAACTATTATTTGTAATGAAAATCGGCATAAAAATTATTTATTTATAAATTAATTAATTTAAGAAAATATTTTTTTAAATAAGACAACGTTTATAATTTTCACGAAATTAAATTATCCACCCTAAAAATAATTATGTCCTCACTATTTATTTTATCAAACATAAAATATTCTAAATTTTCATTATCGGATTTAAGAATCATTAGAACCATTAAGATCTAAAATCCAAAACATTTAATCTCCAAAGTTGTCTAATATATTCCTTTGATACCAATTGTAATGATCTAGCCTTAAAAATTACACAATAGTGGACCTTTAAATTGTCTAGGTTCTGGAGGGTTAGATACATGCTTACAATTTATCTTATTTTCAATAAAATCAAGCAGAAAAAACAAATTCTCTTTATATGTGTGCAAAAAAAATGATGATGTCAAACATAGGCCACCAAAATGACCGGTGAAAATAATTTTAAAATAGGGGACCACAGTTATATTGCACAGTAAGGGTCATAAAAGCCATCAATACATCATTATATAATATTATTCTATAAATAATTTTTTAAATACATATAGAAATATCCTTTTTTAATATATAATTTTAAAGTACATATAGGTTAATGCAACTAGATCATTTTTTTAAATAATCACATTTAAAATTTACATAATCATTATAAAGTTTTTTCTAATAATAATAGGCATGATTCTAAAAAAACTATTATTCAGATGTAACTTGAATCATTTAAGTCTATCTTGGGCCTATCCAATTGGCAGAGGTTGGGTTCCCTCCTCAATGACCTTTTATATTTATAACGCTCAAATGCTAGATTTTTTGTATACTTTTTAATCATTATATATTTATATATACATTCACTAGAGTTTTTAATTTTGAAAACATGTCCCTATATTAATATACACATTGACACATATATTTATATGTATTTATGTACAGAAAAAAAAAGAACATTCACTACAAATCACAAGGTAGTTTGGTTATCAGAAAAAATCAATCCCTAATCCTTTTCATGATCAATCATTGTATTTAATATTTATTTCATAGAATAACTTTAATATATTTATAAATAAATGGTATTAATAAATAACAATAATAATAAATTACATTCCTCACAAAAATAATTAAATATTAATTTTGAATAAAATACTTTCAATGAAATAAAAGTACTTATTACTTTCAGAAATAATCAATAAATGTTTTAATTGAAATAATGAATATATTATAAATGATGTTGATGTTGATGTTATACTTAACACATGTCCATGAATATATGCTGATGTGACACCCTTATTTTTAATAGACAATGATGACATGTTACATGAATTTTTTGAAACATGACAACAGAATTTAAAATACGACTATGACCATTCCATCCATATATACATACATATATATATAATTGACATTGAATTTATAGTTCTCATATTCACTAATTAAATTCATATATAAGAAAAACATTGATAAATGATCATTATCACAACTAATATAATATCAAATTAAAAAATAATTACAATAGAATCTATTGAGGAAGAGTTATAAAAATATAATTTTTAAAAAATATATATATATTTATTTATTGTGGAAAACAAAATCATAAGAAAATTACTAAACTCACTACACATTAATTAATTAAAACATGAATTAATATTTATTTTTATTAATCTATTAATTACCATTATAATATGAATACTACAAATATGTAATCTCTCTTTCATTATAAGTTCTAAAAATTGTTATACAATGATGGATAGAAATACATATATATGTATATATACATTGGTTTGTATATGTCTAATGAATAAAAAATGTTCAAGAAACTAAAACCTACCCTTATAAAACAATAAAAATAAAAATAAAACAAATACTAAATAAGGTTGAAAATAATGACATAATGTTGAATGATATAAATCAAAGATAAAAATTACTAGGTTTAATATATTCAAGACCCAGAAATTGAATATAAATTTATTTACATCCTTACAAGAATTTTAATCACAAGTGGAAAATCTTCTACTGCTCCGACAATTTTTTCCTCACAAATCAGACTGGTATAAGGTTTTTGAATTATAATTTCACACTGATCAAATTCTTCTACAACCATATTTTTGGTCTATTGAATGTCAAATAAAATATATAATGTATGGAGAGAAAGGTTAATATTAGAGGATATATAAAATCAATTTTATGTTAATTTGTTTACATAATGAAAGTGGAAACATTAACATAATAGAGATTGGCATGCAAGCTTGTAGATAACAAAATCACACATTTTCAGAAATATTTGAAATTAAAAAAAAATGACATAAACAATATGAAATAAGTAGATAACATCTTCAATATAAAATTAATGACTTTAAATTGATGGAATAAATCCAAAATACCATGAAAAAAGAGAAAAAAATTGGAATAAGAAACACACATTCAAGAAAAAATAACCCATGTGAAAAGGGTTATATTGAGATTAAACCCCTAATAAAAGGAAATCACATACTTAACCATTAATTTCAATATGATATAGGACCCTTGGATCTAAATTTCAAGATTTTATTTTGAAAAACCAACTGCAATGCTTGGATCTCCACGCTCATACTTCTACCTTACACAATGATGGCCTTCGAATATTCTGCAGATGTTGACATCATTGTAAGTTGATCTCTATGGAAACACTCAGATCTCTCCAATGAAGCCATCGACTTCAACCCTGACTCTACCTCGATTGTGACCCATGACTCCTATGATGAACCCACCCCAATGAGTGAAACCTTTATGGACAGACCCAAAAACCCCTATTCATGACTATTTTTTATTTTTTTTTATTTTCTAATTATTATTTTATTTATTTTATTCATTTGATTAGAAATTGTGATATATGTGTAATATATTAAATTTTTAACATTAATGATAATATTTTTTACCATATAATAATAATTTGATTAAACACAATTCATAATATAAATAATTTTATAGAAATTAATCTAACCAAAATTTATAATCTAAAAATAATAATAATAATTATATATATATAACATTTTTTTAATGTAATATTTTTAAAACCTATTTAATTATAATCATATATTAATATAATTATTATTTAAAATATTATATTAAACTACCATTTTGATAACAGTGTATTCTATTCAATAAAAATAGTTATTTTATAATATTATATTAATGAATGAAAAATTAAAATTTTTGTATAATATATTTAAAAAAACAAAAAAATAAAAAAAATCAATTAATTTGAATAGTTATTTTTAATAAAAACACTGTAAATTTTTTTAATTATAAATTAGTCAATTTAATAGAATATTTTGGTCATAAAAATATGTTTTGAATTTATAGGCCTTTAAAATCTCCAACTGGAATTTTCTCATGATCCTCTTCTGAACTCCCTAAAAGAATCTAATATGATCTAGCTAATACAGATGATCCTTTACCTAATCATAAATTCAAAATTTCTGCATGCATCCCGAAGGGCTCGTTCATGGTGGATGGCGAATCACAGTAGTTAACCACCAAAATGGGAATACCAAGCATACATGTTTAATTAGTTATGATATAATAATTAAAAGTAATAAATCTAATGTAATAAATCAAAAAGGTTTCCCTAGTTCTTAACAGCCTCTAGGAATCAAACACCTACCTCATCCAAAGATACATTCCCATAAAAGGATAAGGTCCTTGGACCAGGGATAATGGTTACTCTGATCTCATATAGACCGAGTGAACCGCTAGATTCTACTTCAAATGTCACCTGACACCATGTGCCTCCTGACACCTAGTGTCTCATCAAGTATCGATATCCTGAAGGCAAGATAGAAAATTGTAACAATGACCCCAAACCCATACTCTGATGAAAAAATCAGACCAAGGCCAAAAACCCAAAAAAAAACATTGATATCTATTCATTAATAATATACAACATGTTTTCATAGATAATATTTTAAAGGAATTATGATATCCTTTGTAAAATATAAATCAATTCCAACAACATTAGGTAATGTGGGCATCAACCGCCAACTGATAGCCTCATTACTATCTTCCAAAGGATCCTCACATTCCATGTGGATTTTTATGGTATGCACCACAAAACCATAACTACCTAAGATGAAACTTCAATGGACTTCTACAAACACAAGTGGTGAAAAACACCTCATCAATGGTGTCAACATCTGTGAACAATGCTCAATTTGATGATTTGGTCATCACTGGTGTGCAGAAATAACGATTACATATCCTAAGACACATCATTACCAAAAACACATGACCATGGGACCATTGGATATAAAATCTATTGGATATTCCATCCCAATACCATGGGAAATTCCAAAATAGATAGCCCTACCACGTCAATTCGATGTCTGAGAATCCAGATAAATGGTCAAAACCACATAATTATATGGGATTATCCTAACTAGATGATCAAAAACACCTCATTCCTTATTTCCAAACAACCTTACTCTTGTTCTAGGACAATCCCGACCTCATGGAATAAATAGTATACATCAATAAATTAAATATAAATAATTCAAATTCAATCAATAGAAATTCAATGACATTGAATTTCACATAAAAATTTTAATATAACAGATAAATTAAAATAAATGTTATTGGGTTTTATCATCAGATAAATATATCAATTCATTATAGTTGTCTTGAGTGCCTCATTTTTGATTACCTAGATCAAATAAATTTAAAAAATACATATTAATTGACATTGAAAAAACCAACCAACTTACCCAAGTAGATATGACCTCTAAACCTACCATCCCCAAGAGAAAATGTAATTGGGAATTCCCAATGATATCACATTTGTATTACTGTCAAATTAATTTGAATAAATAAATAAAACTAGGCCTTTCAAGAAATACTGAAATTCCAACAACAATTTTCACTGCAAAAACGACCAAAAAATATATGCTCCCACTACCATGGACTCATAGCTATAGACATGTCTGATATTGAGATCTAATTCACTATGGATTGGTAAATATAACATTTTCCATAATATTCCCTAAATTAAATTCAAACATAAATAGTAGTGAATGATGTGAATGGAAAATAACGAAGAGGGAGAATGAGGTTATCCTTTCCACTATGACTGCAATGCCCCTCTACAAATCAAAGAACTAACCAATGAAAGATATTAGGGATCAAAATCTGTGGAAGGAGGAGAAGTGGGAGAACCCTCTTTTATGATAGATACAATGAAGAAGGAGTGAAAAATATAAAAATAATGAAAAAAACGAAAAAAATTAAAAACACCCAATATATGATGCACAACATACTCCCATGGTTTTCCAAACCAAGCGCAATCCATCTGAGCTACAGTGCTGAGCTATTTCACAAAATGGAACCTTCACACTATTTTTAATAACAGGTCCCAAAATGTGTTCAATGCATCAATTGAATATATATATATATAACCACAGACGGTCATGTGGGTCTATCGCATAGTTTACCAAAAACAATTTGGTAGTTAAAAATGAGCTTCACGACTATCTTGTAGAGGGCGCACCATTTTCCTGCAAACTGTGCTCCTTTTTCTGACAACCCAAAAAAGTATAGTTGGCATTAGACACTTCTTAGTCAAAAATACAACACATGAGGCACTCTCCTAGACTCTCAAAAACCAATAAAATGTTATAATGATTATGGAAGTCTCATTTTTTAGTTCTGATCATAGGTTAGAAATATGGAAAAAACAGTATTTAAGAAATTTAAAATTGGAATGGTTATAAACCTGTTCAAAAAACTAAGGTCATTAAAATTACCCCACATTCACGTAGCTCATCATAGATAAAATAAATGAAACAGTAATATAGCATTGAACATACTTATCCAATTAAAAATACACCCATACTACCTCAGTTTCAAGGGTATATGTCAATTCACCTAAATGGGGGCTCCCCACCATAAGAATTTATTAACAAGGAAAAATCTAGACCAATAACACATATAAATCCAAGGTTTATCAACCAATTATCAAACCCATGGTAATCTTGTGATGTATCGTCACTCTTGTAACTCATCAGGTTCTCCCATTTCATACCTAAATCCATTCAAATCCTTTATTACATTAGTTCCTTCCTTCACCCCTTGTCACACATATAACTACTGGGTCCCACATAACAACTCATGTTCAGATCAAAATAGGTTCCTCACAAAGAAACCAAGTACCAGGAATTCATAGTGCCTATATGCATCACAAAAAAAATATGTCTCTCATATTTTCGATGTCCACAATTCCATCGCATCCAGAATGTCATACATCCAACGATGATCAAAGTAAAAAAACATGGTGCCTCACACCTCATATATAAATAACACATCTGATATGATTCCAAACTCCTGACCTACATCTTTTTATTCCATTTATAGATTATGTGATCCTCATACACTATATTGTGAATGCCTCATCATAAAATAAAAAATCAGACCAATTTATATCACAACCACATAAGTGTTGTAAATTTTACTGTCATCGTATCACCAGCTCGATCATTCCTTTGAAGCTCCAAATAATGCACCTAGACTAAAGAATAACTACACGAATCCTTACATACTTATGGTGATGCTCTAGCCATGGTCCACTGACCCTAGTAATGGTTACGATTCTCTCTACCACATCCATCACATGTAGATGAGCCTCGACTACCCACACATGGTAATGATCCTAAAAAAACTCAAAAACTCATTGGATTACTAACCTAACCACACACCTGGGAATCTTTGGAGGCCATTAACATTGAGTGTATACATGTGTTGGATTCCATCATTAGAAGAAAACTATAGAATATCCCCCGCGGGGTGTTCATCTCGAGTACATGTACTGACAGCCCTTCATTAACTCGTCTCATCCTTGATTCCAATCATCAGTAGCATCACCATTAATATCAGATGGAAATGATACCCATCATGAGTTGGACCTCTCTGGGAAATTTCCCTTTTGGATGAACACATGGTTCACTACCTCAGAGAACGTGTCCAGTATAATTTTGTATTCTTGAACCTAATAGAATTCCATAAACCATCATTGAATCACATCAACCTCGAGGTTTCATTCCTCCCCATACTAGGTGTGAAATAAGATACATCAGTGAATATTTCTCCATGGTACATGGAAGACATGACAACTTACTGATGTCTTAAAACACTCTAGCAATTTCAACCCTAGAACATCGAGGAAACATTGATCGAATAATCTAGCCTCAAAATCTATCCAGGACATAACCCTCCTGTTGAACAACCTAAACCTTCACATCCACCCAAACTTTTGTTGATCATTTGACAATGTACATATCTAGATTGACCCTCTACCATAAGGGTGTCTTTAGCTTCTTGATTGTCATCTTCATGCTCTCAATCCTATTCTCATCTGCACGTGGACTACCCTCACCATGTAAAAACATTCATGTGATGTGGCTGGAATTATCATGTCATGTTTTCCATCGATGAATATACTCTTTGAGAAACCCTATCAATACCATTGATATACCATAACAGTCTTAACTGGAGCTTCTCATCAAGACACAACCTAAATGAAGTGAAATCTACTAGGTGAACTGCTTGCACTATAACTTTTACCTCAGTCCATGATTAGGAATGGGATTATATGTGCTCTTCCAGAACATTAGTGGTCCCAACACGCTCAGCTCCAGTGCCACTGATCCATCACTAACCTAACGATCCAGTGAGCAGTTATAGATAATCCTACAGAATACCATAAATGGTTAGACATCCCATATATATAAATGGCATATATAACACAGATGGGGACTATAGTGAATGGAGTAAAATCATCACTGCCCATATTCTCCCCCACTATAGCCATGAAACACAACATCTTATCTTCATGTCCTTCAAACAGACACACAATCGAGCCAATTATAAAAAAATCACAAATCCTCACAGATCCAAACAACCATTATTTCCTCATTTGATGACCAATTATCCCAAAAATGTGGTCAAAATCACCCAAATCCTTCATATATTACTACACATATATGATCCTTAATGATTTTATAGGTCACATGATATTTCATATATATTTATATCATATTGAATATCAAACTAAGAATGACATAACCAATCACATATAATGACATGAAACAATTAAAAAGTCCATTAATTATTAATAGATTATACAATCACAATACAAAGAATATAATATATTATAAAATAGAAATACAATAAAACTTTCCAACCAAAATCCAAAAAATCGAGGTGTAACAACTTGCACCATAAATCCAAGGTCCGTGGTATCCCTTACCTCAGAAGGTCAAGGGTCAGATATCAAAAAAAAAATTTAAATTTCATAATAATCCACTCTCTATGGAAATCATATTAAATATAATCTGAGAAAAATTGACTTCCATTTTCCATCCTTGGAAGCTCAATCTTTCCCTCTTGAATGGGGTTCGAACAACCTAATAGAAAGTTATAATCACAGTTCTGACATCACATATCATCAATCTACAATAACCCCTATAGAAAACAAGCAGAAAATTAAAATCTATCCATGATATCATTAGTAGTGAGTCAAAAGATGCTACTAAATACCAGTCAAGAACCCCTTTGATACCATGTGTTGTATTCTGGAGCTGATTAGCCATCTAGACATTGCTATCACGTAGAGTGCCACTAGCCTTACTCAAAAATCCCCAGATTCCAACGAATGGAGACTAACAGAGAGAGGGTAACCATGTATTGTGCGGAGGATATACCAATTTAGACTGTCAATATACAGGTCTGAAAAATAATATATTTCATTCATTAGAATAAATAAGACCTAGTAGACTCAAACCAGACCCACTAATTCCATATGTACTTTAAATAATAATGAATAGTATAATAAATAAATAAACAATTGTAGCTGAAGATAAATTATTAGACAAACATTCTAATTGAATACACTCCTAAAAAATCAATGAATATATTAATTTCACAATTTGACATACAATTCAATATTCAAAAGAGACACCAATAGATATCAAATAGTACATACATACATAATAAACATGATGATACAAGATAGTAAACTAAAATAGAAAAGATCCAAAGAAAATCTCCCACTAGAATGACCTCAAGTTACCATGAAAAACTACACAGATATAGCTACAAATATCTTGTTCATACAGATGATCCCTTACCGGAACATAAAATCATAATGTATACATGTGTCCGAAGGTTCCATGTAGGGAGTGAGAAAAATCTCAGTAGGGTTCCACCCAAAAGTGTGTACCAATATTTTGTGTTTAATAATCCATTTTATTATAATTAAAATTTTGCATAGTAATGAAGTAATAAACCCAAGAATCTCTAGTTCTCAACAACCACTATGAATCCAACACCTTCCCAAGGTAATGCTAGATTCCCACAGTTAGAATGGTCCTTGGCCCATGTACCAAGTCACCTCTGAGGTCGTATTTCTCAGTGAATGGTCAGGTTCCACCTAAAAAGAATCATGGATCACTTACCATGTAAAAAATTATGTCTCAACAAGTACAAACATCTAAAATGTAAAAAAAACATTAACATGGCCCAATCGAAACCAACTCAAAAGCACATACTTTCCCAAGTATAGACCAGAAGATGATCATCAATACATTTCTCTAATGAATATCCACTGATGGATCCAAGCATAATTCCCATATGAATGGCGATGTGAATCCTAAAATAAAAATCTCGTACCATGACCACGATCATGGGAATCCTTATTTTTCTTACTAGTAGCCACATTGATAACAAAAGAAGGATCTTCACCTTCCAAATGGATTTCTATTTAAAAAACTCCCAGACCATAATTGTAACACTTCGCCCCTACCTCATTGGTTTGAGGAGGCGGTGAGGGTTACTTGGCCTTAAGCGACGTTCCCAAGGCACCAAAGGCTGGAAATAAATGCCGAGGACTTCGAGGAAGACGTGGGGAACGATTTTCCCTCAAGAGGATAACCCAACCAACCAACCATCAACAACTATAATGAATGCCTTTGTTTTCAACCAACCCTATCATAACAACCCACGGTTCATCGAACCCAATATTTCCAAAACATCAGAGTACAACATAAACTAAAGGATAATCAAGACAATCTGTGACACCTCCACATCTCCACTAAAACTCAAAACTCATTGCACCAGAAAGCATCACGAGGCACCTCTAAAGGATGGAGATGCCTTACCTTTTCCCATGTCCTGATATACTACATCTGTAAAGACTCCAAAGTTACAATGCAGGGGGTGAGTACAACTACCCAGTAGGATTTCCCCAAATGACTTCCCTACACACGCCACTAGGATAAACCGTTAGAACATTTATATAAAACATTTTATATAAAACATTTTATATAAAACAATTCCTTTTGCAAACTGATTACAAAATCCAAACATGCCACACAAATGTAATCCACTACAACCAAGCCACACGCCAATTACCATGTTCATATCTCACTCACAATCCCCATCTAATAACATCACATAGTCAAGCAATCAACAAAAAATGGGGGTACTTTTTCGGCCAACCCATTCACAACCTCACATGTGGTACTTTATCAGCCACTTGCCTTGATGGTGGCCCTTCCGTCCATTATCCATCCATCTCCCTGATTATAGTGGCACTTTTTCGACCACTCTACAACATCACAACACATTACAATAAAACATCCCATCCATATCTACGCAAGCACAAGACACAAAAGATCACACATCATTGCAAACACCATCACATGCCATTATCTTCCTCAATTTCAATGTCATTTTAAAATCAACATTTTAAAATCATCCAATTGATCCCATTTCCATCAAAACCAATTTTCACCCAAAAATCCCAATTTCATGACAAAAAAACCCCAATTTCTTCACCCATACATTGTGCAAAAAAAATTCCACATGATTTACCAATTAATATCTCAAACAAACAATTTAATTGTAATTGCACCACAGAATTACACCATGTGAAGTCGAGAGAGAATCCACCGACCTCTTAGGGTTTGGAGAAATCGACCATTCCCCCAAACGCACCTCAATCTGGTAGAACACCTCCTAGAAACATTCTTAAAACCCCTCGCCTAACATCAATGGCCCCAACGTTAGCATCTTAAGCCCAAACAACCCTATATCTATACACAACAAGTGTTGATCTAGAAAACCAAGGAGGGAAGTTCATATCTAGAGGAAAACACCAAGGACACATGGGAGGAGACTTACCCGAGAGAGATCGCCTTCAAACCACCTTGAATCCTCTTCAAAACCCTCCCAAACCGAGTGGGAGAACCCTTCTAGAGCCTGATAACCGAAAGTCCCAAGTGAGGCTCGATTCGAAGGATGAGAGGACTGAAATGAGGGTATGTTGAGTGTGCCCGTGTTTTATAACCCTTATTTTAAGTGGCCACACGGTTATCCCACACGGTTTGGAAAACCGTGCGCTAACCGTGCACACTCTACTGCCTCGAGAGATAGGGTCCACATGTTTTCCCCGGATGGTCTGGAAAATCATGTGTAGGCCATGCGAGGCCTACTGTATTGAGAACAAGAGTCTTCACGGTTTCCTAGAAAATCCACAAGGTTTACACTAACCATGCTCAAACTGTCCACCCTTTTAAAAGCCTCCAAACACATCCAAAACCAATCCAAACTCTCCCAAACTCATCCCAACTCATTTCAATAACTTTAAATGCATAAAAAGACAAAAAAGGACATATACCTCAAACCGGGGGTACTGCATTATCCCCTCCATTGGACATTTCTTCCTCGGAAACTAGTGAACCCGCTATTTCCCGAAAGAGCTCGGGCCACAGTTCGTCCATTTCTTTCTCTCGTTCCCAAGTTTCTTCCCGTATCTGGCATTGTTTCCACAAACCCTGAACTAGACTAATTCTTTTTCCACACAATACATTCTCTTGCCTATCCACAACCCGCACTGGCAAATGCACCAACGAAGAATCCGGATATATCACGACATGATCTCATCGAATAACATGGCCCGGATCCGGCTGGTACTTTTTCAGCTACGACACATGAAATACATTGTGTACCACACTAAACCTAGGTGAAAAATCCTACTGATAAGCCACCTCACCAAACTACTCAGTAATCTCAAAAGGTCTAATGTACCTCGGAGATAACCTTCCTAGTTTACCGAATCGACAATGACCCCACTTAGTAGAAATCCTCAAGAAAACATGATCACTCACCTTGAATGACAATGGTCATCAACAATGATCTGCATAGGATTTCTGAGGACTCTGAGCCATCTCCATCCTTTTCTTGATCAACTTGATCTTTTCTATAGTAACATGGACAAGACACGGTCTAACCATCAAATACTCACCTGTTTCCACCCAAAATAGCTTAGAACGACACGGTTTCCAATACAATGATTTAAACAGAGCCATCTGTATGGATGCTTGATAATTTTTATTATACGAGAATTCAACCAAGGACAGGTGCTCCTCCCACGAGCCACCAAAATCCATCTCACAAGCTCGCAACATATTTTACTAGGTTTGTATCGTCCTCTCGGATTGGCCATCCGTCTGAGGGTGATATGACATACTCATGGTCAACATTGTTCCAAGAGATTGCTGCAATGATTTCCAGAAATGATATGTAATCCTAGGATCTATATCTGATTCAATCGAAGCTGGAACACCATGCCTCTTTACCACCTCCTTGATATAGATTTCGGACAGATCATCCACCATATGAGATTCACGAATTGGAATGAAATGGGACGACTTCGTTATCCAATCCACTATCACCCAAATGGCATAGTGTTTTCTGACCATTTTTGGGAGACCTATGACAAAATCCATCGCTATATGATTCCACTTTCAAATAGGGATTGGTAAAGACTGCAACATTTCTGCTGGCCTCAGATGCTCTGCCTTGACCTGCTGACAAGTCAAGAATCTTGAAACAAACTCAGCGACCCTTCTTTTTAAACAATCCCACCAGAACTGCGCTTTCAAATCTTGATACATCTTCTGAATTCTAGTGTAAAAAGCCCACCTGGAATGATGGTACGCCCTGAGAAGATCCTCTTGACAAGTCACCGGTACAACTATCTGATTTCGGAAGCACAAAACTGATTCTTTATTCAGTTTCCATCCATCAATGGTCTCCCCACCAATGAGTCTTGACCCCATGGTCACACATTCAATATCAGATATCTTTGCCCCTCTAACTAGGCTAACCAAGTCAGGAATCAACGTAACTAGAATGAAGACCGCTCTATCACCCTGGTCTTCACATTCAAACCGCATATCAGCTATAACTGACATCAACTGCCACTGGTCTGATGCCTGCATCACAACCTGAGCATATGATTTCCTAATTAATGCATCTTCCACCAAATTTTCTTTCCCCGGTGTTCACATTAAGCAAAAATAAAACATCTTGAGATATTCCATCCATCTCCTTTTCCTCATGTTCAAATACCTTTGTTAGAAAATGTGATTCCAACTTTTATGATTCGTGTAGACCGTGAATTTCTCACCGATGAGATAATGGCACCACATTTTCAAAGCATGGACCACTACCGCCAACTCCAAATCATGAGTTGGGTAGTTCATCTCATGAACCCTCAACATTTGTGAGCCATACACAACCACATGATCCCCTTTATGATAACACATCCCAACCCTGATCCTGATGCATCGCAATACACCACGTACCCTCTTCCGAGTTCTGGAAAAACCATGATTGGTGCTGATGTATGTAGACCCTTTTACTCATCGAAACACTGCTGACACTGTTCACTCCAGGGGAATGGATCATTCTTCCTTGACAAAGCTTTCATCGGTGAATCCAAATCTGAAAATCACGAACAAAACACTAATAATAGCCACCTAGACAGAGGAAAATCCGTATCTTAAACACGTTCTTTGGTGGTTTCCATGAGATAACGACCTCTATCTTTTCCGGATCCATGGAAACTCCCCTTTCAGAAATCACATGGCCAAGAAAATAGACTTCCTGTATCCAATAGTCACACTTTGAAAAATTAGCATACAACCGATGATCTCACATGATCCCTAGAACTATCACCAAGTGCTGCTGATGCTCCTCCCTTGTCTTCGAATACTCCTGAATATCATCCACAAACACCACCATGAATGAATCCAAAAATCATAGAAATATCAGATTCATCAATGCCATAAACACCACTGGCGCATTCGTTAGACCAAAGGGCATCACCATATATTCATAATGGCTATATCTACTTCTGAAAGATGTTTTAGGAATATCCTCCTTCCTCACTCGTAATTGATGATATCCCGGCCTCCGGTCGATCTTGGAGAACCATTGGGATCCCCTCAACTTGTCGAATAAATCATCGATTCATGGATGTGGATATATATTCTTTATCGTCACTTGGGTAAGTCTATGATAATCAACAAAAAGCCTCAATGTTCCATCTGTCTTTTTCACAAACAACATCGGCGCTGCCCACAGAGATGTGCTAGGATGGATAATGCCTTTATTTTCTAACTCCTCCAACTGGACTTTCACCTCACTCAATTCTGCAGGTGCCATCCGGTAATATGGAAGATAGATAGGGTAGGTCCCTGGACGGAGATCAATCGTATACTCTACTTCTCTTACAGGAGGTACCCCAGAGAATTATTCGGGAAAACGTCCATAAACTGGTTGACCAATGCTAGAAAAACACTATTCCCAACACCCTTTATCGATTCCAACGACAATACCGCCAACTGATATGATAACGTGCCAACTGCCGGTGCCAAGAAGCCTGCTGCAACCTGCTTCTCATTCCTCTCTCCTATAAAGAGATGTCCAATGCTATCATGCGTCGTAAAACTCACTGTTCGCGCATCACAATCGATTTGGGCCTTAAACGCTATTAGCCAATCCATACCCATGATTGCATCATAGCCATCCATCTTAAGTACCGTGAAATCCCACACTATCTCAATTTGGCCTACAACGATACAACATGCTCTACTCAAGAAGGCTCAACACTCTTTTCTACCCAGAGGGGTTTGAAGTTTCAGAACAGAAGGCATCATCTCTACTTTTAATCCCAGTTACTCAAAAATGTGCACAACAATAAAAGAGTTTGAATCACTCGTATCAAACAACACATGCATGCAGGTAGAATTTAAATGTATTTTACCTCACATCATGGATGGTCTCGAAAGATCATCCATCACAATCTGCTCGGATCCAAACAATGCCACCGTTGTCACACTCTATTATTTATTGCCCTGCTGAGGCATCATTGTATTCTGAGAATCACTAAGACTTACCTTACCTTGCTGACGAGGGGTATGCTACTGCCCCCGTCCCGTCGAAGCATAGGGAGCCTCCGATCCTTGCGGAGTGTCACACACGCTTGTCCTCAGAGCATTCATATAGTAGTGCTGGAGGTTCCCTAGCTACATACAACTATAACATGCTCTAGGTCGTGCTGTGCAATCTCGCTTCATAAGCGTCGATGAGCCACACTTAAAACAACAAAATTTACTATGGGGCTTCGGAGGAAGGTTCACTAATCCCGTCATCACATGTTGTGTCATGCCCCCACTCTGGGAATATGTGTCCCTATTTCACTTGATCCCGACGTTAGAGTTCCCATTAGTCCCTATGTGTATTACCACGGTTCCTCCGCCATGAGTTTATAGCAGATCTCGCTCAGCTATCGAGGCTCGATATACCATTCATGTGTAGTCCCTGATACACAACACCGCTATTTTAGAACAAATTTCCTGCCTCAATCCCACCACGAAAATCATTGCTTTTAGCGATGTGCTACCCACCACATCATGTGAAAACCTCACTAAGCTCATAAACTTAGTTGTATACTCCATTACTGACATCTGTTTTTGCTTCAAATTGAAAAAGTCAATTGTTCGGTGAATCATGAACATATTACGGTAGAATATTTTGTTAAACAATTCATCAACGTTTTTCCATGTCATACTGTGGTCCATCCCAGCTTGTACTAACAGATCCCACCATTGAAGGGAATGATCCTCCAGCTTATACATTTCTATCTTGACCTTCAGCTCGGCCAGGGTTCCCATGATTTCAAAAATTATATTTATTCGGGAAAACCACGCCTCTACTCTTTCTGGGTCTGCATCACCCCTAAAAACGGGTGGGTTCTGCTTCTGAAACTAAGCCACGTAGTCGACATGATTTTGTTCTTCTACTCTATTTATCCTTCCCACATCTTGGAATTCTTGGACTATACATTTCAATAATTGATGGTTCACCTGGGGCTCAGGTGCAACCACATTCTCATCAACCGATTCCGGTTGGTCTCTACGACGCCTACCTGATGCCATTTCTATAAACATAAAACAAACAAGAATGAGCCTCGCTTCCATAGACATCACGATTCAACCACGTCAAATACCATTTCATAACAATCAATCACAACCTAGATTTCCATTCTTTCACATTTCCCATGTTGCACCATTTTTGAAAATCAACCATTTTCAAAATACCATGTTTATTCACATTTTAGGTTCACAAATTTGGAATCTTGTTTTTCAATTTAACCCATAAATCATGAATCCCAATGAAATATGCATCCTAGAGGGATTTCATTTCTATCATATATGTCATGCTCATCTCATTGGATACACCCACGAAAATGATATTTCCAATGCCTATATGTGTCTACAGAACCCTTATGTATCCAACTCCCTGGTAACATGAAGTTCAACATAAAAGGGTTAGCTACGTCCTTTATTGCTATAGATTCCATATTTTGACAATACTGCACCTTGCTACCCTCCCGACTCAAGCAATAACCAAGAATTAATGTCAACTCCAAATCCGAGAATCAACTCCAATGGACCGAACAAGCTGATACCACTTGTAACACCTTGCCCCTACTTCATTGGCTTAAGGAGGAAGTGAGTGTTACTTGGCCTTAAGCGACATTCCCAAGGCTCCATTGGCTGGCAATAAAGGTCGAGGGCTTTGAGAGAGAAGTGGGGAATGATTTTCCCTCAAGAGGATAACCCAACCAACCAACCATCCACAACGATAATGCATGCATTTGTTTTCAACCAACCATATCATAACAACCCAAGGTTCATACGTCCCAATATTTCCAAAACATCATAGTACAATGGAAACTAAAGAACAATCAAGATAATCTGTAACACCACCATAGCTCCACTCCATCTCCAAACTAGATGGACCACCAAGCATCATGAGTCACAACTAATGGATGGAGATTCCTTACCTTTTCCCATGTCCCGGTATACTACATCTGCAAAGACACCAAAGTGCCAAAGTAGGGGGTGAGTACAACTACTCAGTAGGATTTCCCCAAATGACTTCCCCACACACACCACTAGCATAAACCGTTAGTAGATTTATATAAAACATTTGATATTAAACAATTCCATTTTCTAACTGATTACAAAATCCAAACATTCCACACAATGTAAATCCACCACAACCAAGCCACACGCCGGTTACCATGTTCATATCTCACTCATAATCCCCATCTAAAAGCATCACATAGTCAACCAATCAACCAAAAACAGGGGTACCTTCTCGGACAACCCATTCACAACCGGACAAGTGGTACAATCTCAACCAATTTCCTTGATGGTGGCCCTTACGTCCATTATCCATCCATCTCCCGGATTATAGTGGCACTTTCTCGACCACTCTACAACATCACAAAACATTTCAATACAACATTCCATCCATATCTACACAAGAACAAGCCTCACAATATCACACATCATTTCCAACACCATCACATGCCATTATCATGCTCAAGTTAAATGTCATTTTAAAATCATCCAATTTAACCAATTCCCAACAAAACCCATTTTCACCCAAAAATCCCAATTTCATGCCAAAAACCCCCAATTTCATCACCCATACATTTTCCAACCAATTTTCCACATGATTTACAAATTAAATCTCAAACCGGAAATTTAAATATAAATGAACCACAAAATTCCACCATGTTGAGTCGAGATGGAAGCCACCTACCTTTTAGGGTTCGGCGAAATCGACCTTTCCCCCAAACACACCTCAATCCGGTAGAACGCCGCCTCGAAACTCCCTTAAAACCCATGACTAACATCAATGGCCGCAACGTTAGCATATTAGGCAAAACAGCCCTAGATCTACACACAACAAGTGTAGATCTAGATAACCAAGAGTAAGGGAATATCATATCTAGAGGAAAACACCATGGAACCATGGGGGCGACTTACCCGGGAGAGATCGCCTTCAAACCACCTCGAATCCTCTTCAAAACCCTCCAAAACCGAGTGGGAGAACCCTTATAGCCCATGAGAACCGAAAATCCGGAGTGAGGCTCAAGTGGGTGGAATAGAGGAGTGAAATGGGGGAATACCGAGTGAGCCCGGGTTTTATAACCCTAATTTTAAGCGGGATCACGTTTAGCCCGCACGGTTTGGGAAACCGTGTGCTAACCGAGTGAACTCCACTGCCTCGAGAGATAGGTTCAGCACGGTTTCCTCGCACGGTCTGGAAAACCGTGCGCAGGCCGTGGGAGGCCTAATGTCTTGAGAACAAGGGTCTGTATGATTTCGTGGGGAATCCACATGGTTTCCACTAACCGTGCTCAAACCGTCCACCCCTTTAAAATCATCCGAACACATCCAAAACCAATAAAAACTCTCCCAACCTCTTCCCAACTCATCGTAAGCACATTAAACGAATAAAAAGGCATAAAAAGGACACATACCTAAAACTGGGGGTACTACAATAATTACATAAGTCGAAGCTACTAGGGGACACATCCAACATGAGTGGTCAAAATCACCTAATCAACAGAGTTAGCCGTTATTTACATGACTCAATTGGATAGTTTGGACATCATGTGTGATCAAAAATCACAAACACATAACATATGTGACACCATCACTGGCACCACAAGCCCCTTTGATAATGTTGATAAAATATTGTGGCCTTTTTATCCAAATATCACATGCCATGACCAACCAGATGGACTCTCCAACAATATCTACTGTCTATGATTCCAATATGATGGTCAACAATACACATGCATCCATGCCAAGCCCAACCATGTGATCAATATCACATCAATCCAAATGGTCTAGCACCCACAATTCCAGGCCAAGACAATGACAACCCCATGGGCATTAGTAGTATATCACATGAAATTATATATAATTAATTCACCTTCAACCAAAAATAAATTCTATTAAATGAAGTTAAAAATCTAAAGTTCACTATAAATAGACAATTTAATTATATCGTATTCAATTGAATCATCAAATACAAATATTTATTTAGAATAGAGGTCTTTTATATATCTATTTGAATAACTAGATCAAATCAATATATATAATTTATATTCGAATAAATTGTCACCCCCTACTAAAATTTTCAAGAATATAAGGCCTCTAACATGGCATTTCCAATGAAAAAAGGGAATTGAGAAGGCTAAAAGACATATCATGTGTCTCACAGTCAAAGTGATATGAAGAAATGAATATTAATGGATCTCCTTGAGAATACCCAAATGCACGTAATATCCTCACCCAAAAAATGACAGAGAAAACAAAAATCAAGATATGAACCATCAAAATTTGACACGAAGATATAAGCACATCCAACATCGAGATCTAGTTCGATGTGGGTTGGAGTAGATCTAATTGTCCATCAAAATTGATGAAATATGATCTAAAATAAATATAAATGTGTGCGGTGAATGATTAACAATGAAGAGGGACGGTAGAGGTTGTAATTACATATATGACTCAGTCTCATGCGAGGACTTGAAGATGGGACCACCAAAAGAGATGTTGGATTGAATTAAATGGAAGGATGAGATGAGTGTGAATCATATTTTTTTTGAGAGATGGTCAAATAATTAGGAAATTAAAAATAAATAAAAATAAATATAATCTTAAAAACACAATGTAATGGACATATTTTCCTCTTGCATGATTTTCCGAAATGTGTGAATCCAGTGTGAGCAGAAGTGCTATGCTATTTTTTAAAAGGTAGCTTCACATGGCTTATGCACGACATGTACAAACACATGTGAAGAAATGTGGATAACCTCTAAAAATTTTCAAAGAACCTCACCTGGTTGGTAGCCTATATAAATTATTTAACCAAACCACGAGGTAGTTCAAAATGAGTTTCACAATTACGTGGAAGAGGCTGCATGATTTTCCCAAAAATGTGTGCCTTTTTCTTTTAAACCGAATTAGGAAATTTAGCCTCTAATTAATTAAGAACCAAACTAAACCCCCCAAGGAACACTAGAATCCTCTAAAAAACAAATAACATGATATGAATCTTATTGGAATCACATAATTGAGTTCCAATAATTGGTTTAGAAAATGGTATACCAATAATATCCAAAAAATTGAAAAGGATAGGGTTATTGAGTGGTTCAATATAATGGGACGTTAAATACACTTTAATCTCGACTTTGTTATTAGTTGGTGTTAATAGGGTTGGTTTATGGAAATAACTATACTAATATGAAATATAGTACAACCCTTAAATCCAAACCCATGATGGATGTCCCCCACATGGTCTATAATGGTGTGTTCTATAGTAGTTTGAGATTTTGATAGGGATGCATTAGAAAATAAAATATGTTATATAATCATCTATATATTTAGAAATTCTATTATATATATCCATCAAATAATATATTTTTCTTCTGAGAATTTTTTTTATTAGTTCAAGTACAAGTGATACACTTTTCTTGATGTCCCTCATATTTTTTCTAACAGATCATCAATTGTGTTTGAGTGAATACTTGATAGGGTGTGATGGTGATTATTCATTAGTAGGCTTAACTAATAGTGGTTTTTGTTAATGAATTTTGATGATTTTAATTATTTCAAATAGTTTTGGTTAATTTACAACTTGTTTTTTCATATTTGTTATTTTTTAGACAATGATGATGGAATTTTACTATAGAATTATAATTTTTTTGGTGGTTCTTTAGTTTTGGTAATATTATAGTTTAGGGATATCATTAGTAGTTCAGGGACCCAGAGTCACCTTCAATTTTTTTTGGGTTTGTTTTTCCATTTCTATAATGGTTTTTTCTCCCTGAGGTTATTATGTTTATTATTTCCTTCTGAATATTTGTGCGGTATTAATCTTTGATGATGTCCATTTCTTTAGTGACATTGAAGACACTATGTTGGATATTCCAATGGGATGTTATAATGTTCATCAATACTCTCATTGACTTTTTTGATTTATTCATACCACAGGTTCTTGAGATAGAGTGGGGATTATGGTGCTCAACACCAGAAGCTACATTACAAAATATCTATATTGATGGTTCTTTCGAAATTTGATATTATTTTTGATAGTTTTAATTTTGTTATTAGAATGATATGTTTCATTTGATGGGACTGCATTTATGTTGATCATGTTCTTCTTATTACAAATAAATGGAGATTATTATGGAAAAAATATATTAGGATAAAATATGTGTCTCAGACTTGACCTGAAAACAACAAGTACATAGATACCCACATTGGGGGAAAACCTTGTAAAATTTTTATGTTACTTGTGTTAAATAATAATAATTTTTCATATGATTGATGATGAAAATTAGTGATTCTGAGGATCTAGACTCTAATGAGTCAAAGAGGTAAAACCTATAAAAGAAATTAAAAAAATAAATCCAATTCAACTATAATTCATTATTTTATATCAAATTTCTAAAAACATAAAAATAATAAAACATCAATATATTCAATCTCAATAACATAGTAAGACTAGATATCAAATAAATCAGAGGGAAAAATTATAAAGTCCATCCATCAATAAGGTTTCTCAATTTTTTAATAAAATATATGTCATCATGGAATAACTCCCACATAGAATATTAAAATTCATAAACAATCATATCCTAACAAAATTTAAATGAAAATATATAAATTAAATAAAAAATAATAATTAGATAATCTGTTCTAGAAGAAATGTGAAAACATTAATACATGAGTTAATTTCCCTATGAAATTCAGAAAATATATTTTTAAAAAATTCAATAAATTATTATTTATGAAAATAATGTTTTTGTTGGAATGAAGAATTCATGATTTGACATGGACGGATGAATCTATAGGGTAGCTGACATGGATGCAGAGCTAGGAGATCATCATGATGTGGTGTACATTTTGACATGTTACAACCACCCACCTTTGTAGTCCCCGCCAGGCTCAAGGAGATGGAGGGCAGGGGAAGGGAGTAGCTACATGCAGTCAAGAAGTGTGACCCAAGGGCTCTAGGAATGATTTGAGGTACTGTATGTGTCTACTTCTAGCTGTCGTAACAATAGACATAGGTACCAATCATTCTTTTCTTCCATGAATCTTGTCCAAGACCCAGTGTTTCTAGTTAAACCTTTGACTTGACCCTCATGTCTGGATATACCTTTGGGTAGAGACTAGATAATCAAACTTATGCCCACAGTGTGATCAGACCCTTGAGGCAAGAGTTTTAGTTGGGACCTCTTAGTGGCAGCATCGAGGCCTTATGACATTAGTTTGAGTTTGGACTTGACATCCACAATTCACACTCAGATTGACTGTATTAGTAAAAAGGTTCTGGTTTATCTACAATGTTGAGAAGAAGATTTCCTTAGTCGGCGAAAAATTAAACCAATGAAGTACATGTTAAACTCATGTATATGAGGCTGCATCAAATCATTCTTGTGTCAGCCAGAATTACCATTGTGGTAGTAGGACTTTTGATTTTTAGCAGCAGTGACAGAACATGGGGACATATTTTCAAAAGTCGTTTCCAGGATTATGCCTCAAAGGGGGAGGGACGTCTACTTTGGCTAGATAATAATAGAAGCTCATTCCAGACTTCTCTAGAGTTGTAGCACCACTATAAACCTTAACGAAGAAGAGTAAACCTTTCGTGTGGTCGAAGAGATACCTACCGATCTTTCAGAAGCTGAGGTAGAGGCTGATTGGTGCCCCATTTTGAGGCTTCCAGAGGAAGGTGTATGGTACGTTGTCCAATGCGACACATCAGGGACAAGACTCGGGATTGTCCTGATGTTGGAGCGAGTTGTGATCGCGTATGGTTCTAGGCAGTTGAGACAACATGAGCAGAACTACGCTACCCATGACCTATAGTTAGTAGCAGTGGTCTTCACCTTGATGATGTTGTGGCACTATCTGATGGATGAACAATTTACCATTTACTCTAATCACAAGAGTCATAGGTATATCTTCTCTAAGAAGGACCGGAACCTGAGACAACTATGATGGATTGAGTTCCTCCTGGACTATGACTTGGAGATAGTCTATACTCCTGGGAAGGGGAGCGTTGTAGCGGATGCACTCTATTGGAGATCCGTTTTATAGTTTCTAGGTGAGGTGACAGAAAAAGTTGTTTCTTTACTAATATCCTTTATGGATAGAGATGGAGCATCCTTCCTTTAGTGTCTTATAGTTACTCCCCCACTTCTTCAGCGAGTCAGGGAGGCGCAATGTGGGGATGCTAACTACAAGACACGTCGTCCTCAGATACCCACAAGGTAGGCACCTGGTGGATTTTATGATGGTGGGGAGCACACCATCCTTTTCAGAGGACGTACCATTGTACCATTTGCAATTCAGGAAGAAGTGTTGAGGGAGTTCAACACATCCCCTCTAGTAGTACATCTAGGTGTGGTGAAGATGTACTAGGAACTTCAACGACAGCACTAGTGTCCAAGTATGAAGAAGGCGGTAGCGGAGTTTTTCTATCGATTCCTCACTTTTCAGTAAGTGAAGGAAGAGAATCAGTTACCAGTAGGATTGATTCAGCCATTAGAGGTCCCAATATGGAAGAGGGATGATATATCCATGGACTTTGTGATGGGTCACCCACATACATCCATGGGACATAACTCTATTTTGGTGATAATAGACGAACTCACCATGTCGGCCCCCTTCCTAGTGACCGAAGATGGTAAGACTTACCATAAAGGAGGTGTAGGTCATCCAGGAGCGGATAAAGACTACACAGAGCAGACATATGTTTTATGCTGACAGGATACAGAGACCTCTAGAGTTCGAGGTTGGCGACCACGTCTTTCTATGGGTCTCACCTCGACGAGGTCTATGGAGATTTGGGCGAGGCGGCTAGTTATCACTGAGATTCATTGGACCTTCTAGGTCCTCAGAAGGGTAGGCGAGGTGGCTTACAACTTAGCTCTTCCACCTCAGTTGCACTGGGTGCACGATGTCTTCCACGTATCTCAGTTGAGGAGATACATGCATGACCCTTCCCACATCATCAACCATGGGAAGCTGGACATCGATGATGGGGCAACTTTATTGGAGGTTCCTATGGAGATTGAGGATCGACTAGAGTGGGTTCTACATGGATGGTTGATACATCTGGTTCGTGTTCGCTGGTATCATGAGAACCTCTATGTGAGAACATGGGAGTGGGAGGCTAAGAATCTTGTTCATTTCCCCGACTTGTTTCATTAGTTTGAGTTGTTTCTTACGGGGATGTAAATCCCTGATGTGGGGAGAATGTATAGACCTGTAATTTCCATGTATTTTGTTTTTAATATATTATAATTTTATGAGTCATTAGTTTCTGAAGGCGCGCGATTTCGAGGCACGGAGTTCCCGGAATGATCCGTCGAATTTTCGTTACGATTAAATTAACACACGTAATATTTTTTCCTAAAAAAGTGGAATAACTCTTAAATGGTTACTCAAATCATAAATACAATTTCACCATTGCACTCAGGATGGCGGTTTTACCCTAGGTATGACTTAATATTAGTCGGCGCGAGCCTCCAGTGAGAAATCCCAAAAATGGAATAAACATAATTAAAATAATTAAATAATGTTATTTTATTTTTCAAATGCTTATAAATCACAAAGTGTATCTCAAATTAACAACATGAGACCTCCAATGAACTCATGAGGGCTTGATTTATTTAATCATATACTAAATTTGGCCTTCATGGGAAACCATGAAGAGTTAGTTTTTGGCTGAAAATAAAATAATTAAGTGACAATTATTTTATTGTATAATGAAAAACATCTAAACAGTAACTCGGATTGAAAATCCGAGAGTATTGTTGAGTTCGTTGGGGTGTGTTTCTCTCTAAGAGGAGCCTAACCTCGATGGCAGTCGGCCGAGGGTGAATGATAATAATTTTCCTAACTTTTTTCGTGTACGTTCAGTAAACGCGCAAGCATCATTTTAAAACTATTGAACCAGTGTTCGGAATTTTAATCTGAGGGCACTATTGAACACGCAACACCGATGAATTCATAGTGAGACCTTCACTGCAGTTTCTGTCTAAAGAGAATAACAGTTAATTTTTGGCGTTTTATAAAAAATGATACAATAAAGTAGAACACTTTATTTTATTTTTAAGCTTCCATGTGTAGAGTGTGTCAGTTAAAACCTCTCCTAGGGAGTTGTTGGTGGGACTTCCACATCCTAACCTCCCATGGGAGGATAGTTGAGGTGGGGACCAGCCAAGCCTCATAACCTCCCTATTAATGATAAGGGTGGGGACCACCCGACCCCCTATCAATGGAGGATGATAAAACCTCCTCAAATCCCAATTTAATAGGGAGAAACTCTTCAACTCCTACACTTTATGTTTTTTCAAACATTTATGGGGAGCCTCTTGACCTTCCAAATTAATTATTCCAACCATTAGTGCAATTAATTTGGTGGAACCGGTTTAATTAATTCCTCCTTTTTGAATTGGTGTGCGAACATAATATTAGACATCACTTATAATATTACTTTGTTGGAATTTCTCTTTTGGTGTAATTGAGAGAAGATTGGGAGAAAAGTGCTCCCAATGAAGAAAACGAAGAACATGAAGAACGCCGAGGACGCTCTTTCTTCTTAGACTTCTTCCCTAACCACCTATCGATCAATGTCGTCATCAAACCGACTGAGCTCGTAATTGAGGACGGGTGGTGGACCTGATGAACAACGGTCTCCTCCGTATCCTTTCACGACTCTGTCAACAAACAACAAGCGTCGTGTGACAAATTAAATGTTAGGGGGGTTTTGTGCTATTTTAATTATGAGAAGAAAACATCGTTCTTCATCAATAAAGTTATAGTATGAGAATATAATATTTATGTCACCGTGACGTGGAGGGTTCTGGCCGCACGAACACGGTCCGACCCTCCCCATGTTTATTATTGTTTGGTGACGATGAAGGCGGTCTATGCGGTGATGGAAACGAAGGTAGCGAACAAAAGTCGTGCTACCCATGGCCTCCGTGAATTGCGCTGTCCTTTGTGGTGCCCCAGTGCGCTACCCGCACCACTGCACCCCTGCTGGTGCACTGCCCAGCATCCTGCACCCCTGCCGGTGCACTCTCGGTGCCCGGCGACCCTATCGGGGCGTTCCCGGCGCCCGACGCCCCTCCCGGCCCCCTGCTGGGCACCCCACGCCCCTACCGGCAGGCTCCTGGTGCCCCGAGCCCCTGCCAGTGCGCTCTTGGTGCCCGACGCGCACTTGGTGCCCCGTACACCTACCGACGCACTGCTCGATGCCCAGTGCCCCTTTCTGGTGCGCTACCCGCCTGCCCGGCTCCTAGCACAGCCTACCCGGTGCGCCCGGAGCCATCTCGTGCGCATCCGGTCGTCCCGCTCCCCATGTGGCTAGCCGGCTATCCTCCCATCCATCAGCCTCCCAAGCCAACCCACGGCGTCCCCCGTGGTGTCGCTAGCTGAACCGGCTTGGTCTCCCAGGCCGAGTAACCGAGCCGCCTACTTGGAAACTACCGGGCCGAACCACCCTTGCGGTCTGCTAGGTCGGGCCCAGCGGACCGGGTAAAAAACTTAGTAGACTGGCCCACCCACTGATTTGGGTCAAACCTAGCGAGTGTGACTGGGTTGACCTAGACTGGGAGGCCCCGACATGGTTGGGACGAGTCGGTCTAACCGAGTCGGACTGGACCCAGGCCCATTTCGGACCCATTACCTTCTTGGGCCATATCATTGGAACCAGACGTCTGTGTGACAAACCGTCAGTGACACCAATATTCATGTAGTATAAATGTCCCTTTGAGTATACCCCAATGGAGTTAGGGGTATAGTTGAGTCCCGGTTAGGTTGGTTCGTACACAAACCCAACCGGGCCCCTGAGACTAAAATGCTAATAACTCACGAACCGGGTGTCCGATTGACGCACCGTCTATTGTGATGAGACCCCTATGACGTGGAGATCCATTGAGATACATCCACCCGAGACATCTTGAAACATAGATTATCCACCAGTATCTCATGGAACCGATCCTCCCATAGATGAGCATACAGAGTGCGGAGACCTAGCAGCTATAGACCTGACGATTTCTTGACCGATCTGACTCGGAGTGATTTGAGTAGCCCAGTGGACGGAGCGCCCTTTTTGGCAGCAGACCCAAAGCGGACGGAGCGCCTGGTTTGGATGCAGACCTATGGAACTCTACATGAGGAGTATCTCTGAAGGCTATTAGTGGGAGCGCCCTGTTTGGCAGCAGACCCACAGCGGATGGAGTGCCCGGTTTGGCAGAGACCCATGGTACTCGATTAGAGGAGTAACTCAACATTATAATGTTAGTGAGTAGTTCCTTGGAGTCACGACATGGAAACCGTACTTGATAGAGGAGGAGTTCTTCAACAGTTGTGGTTCTGTTAATGAAAATTATGGTTTGAGCTGAGTCATGAATTTTGTGTTTTTCTAATGATTGAGATGGGTTATTTGATTACATAGGCATATGTATGGGAATATACCTAAGTAATGGTTATACGTTGAAATCACATATTGTGGTTTATCATTGTTGGATTTGTGTGACGTTGAGCGTATTAGGGTCCCTACCAAGTATCATTATATTCACCCCTACATGGGCTATGCCCACACCTCGTTGTATTGGATGAAGACGATGGACAACGCTGACGGCGGCCGAGAGCGCTAGGACTGGAATATACACAGAGGTGGACCTCACGACTTGTCGGTACCTGGAGGAGATGGATGGACATGGAGTGCTGTGGAGACTATCTATTCCTACCCTTCAGGAAGGATCCATGGTGGACGATCCCAGAGCTACTAGACACCTTCCAGCTATTTGTCTTTTAGTTTTACATTTTTTGTCTTTTCTTTGTACTTTATAGTTGGGCTTGTATTTTTTGCCCCTTTTCTTTTCATCACAACATTTGTATATAGATTTTACATAGTGTTTTCTTCCTCTTGTACTCAGGTTGTGTGTGTTTACGTTTTATAAAGGCAATACCTTCCCAGTTCTAGGAAATTACACCTTTGGTGCTAATCGCCAGCCCCTGTCATATGGAAGGCGGGTTTGGGGTAGTCACGATGCGGGCCCCTGGGGACGGGTCCTGACATTCATTGTAATAGTTTATAGAACAATTAGCTCTATTTTTGTATATCCTTTTAATTTTCCCAAAAGGTCTTTGTAGGATGTCTTTCATCCCAAAGGGTGGCCAATGGGATGATGTGATGGAAGATCGAAGGATATTCAGATATGGGATTAATGTACCTAAGGTATTTTGAGGTTTCATTAAAATGTATTGATATTTTCCATTTTATATGAGAGGGGTGGGGCACCATATCAATGTGTTGAAATAATAATTAATTATATATTCATTTTCAGTTTAATATTATCTTACACTAATTTATATTAATAATAAGATGACTATAAATCTAAAGCATCTCATCCCATAATATTTAAACATTTTTTTTATTTTATGACTTATCATTTTAATTTATCCTTGAATAATCTATTTAATTTTATTTGTGGTATTAATATTCTAAATAATAAATGGTTATTAATATCGACTTATGTGTTGCCAATTTTGAATTATTGTATACTTCATGGAATTTTCGACCATATAATTTTCACTTTTTAAATTTTAAATATTTTTTTGGTTTTTAAATAATTTAATAATATGTTATATTTATAAAATATAAATAGTTTCTATTTTGAAACTATTCATTTAGTTGAGGTTAAATAATATCCACACCGAATATAAATTCAAAATAAAATATTTAATCCAAACCTAACATGTCAAATTCGTTTATAAAATTCAAGGAGAACATTAATTTGTTCACATGATATTTATTTTAAAATTTTTAAATCCATTAATTTAAAATATTTATCAAAAAAATAATTTATACATCAATATTGTGTCACCATTAATGGTAAATATTTAATATTTAAATTGTTTAAATAAATCACATTATTTTGATAATTTTTTTAGATTTCTTGATACTTTTTATTTTTTTCATTTTTCTATTATTTATCAATATATTAAAATTATTGTACCAATAAGGTATTTGAGGGAGGCATGTTGTCACCTTATTTTGTTATAATTATAATTACATCACATTCTTGGAAAAAATACATTTAATAAATCAATTCAAACCCCATGGATATATTGGTCAACTTAAATTCATCTAATATGATTTTTATATGTTTGAAGGTAATTTTATTATCATTATCATATTTTTTTAACCTAATTTGCTATATTTTCATTTTACTACGACAAAAAAATTACCATAGTCACTATTCATAATATCTAGAAAATTAAAGTAACCGATTATAATATATTGGATATAATAACTCCAAATTTGGTATCCATTTTTCAAAATTATAGAAACATATGTTGTGTTAATTAATTTAAATTAATTCCCATTATCATATGCATAAAATAGGGTTTTATGTATTAAATACTATCAAAAGAATGACATGTGTTTATATCCAATTTAAATGGGAAATTACTTCCAATGAACAACATATGATAAAATTATAAAAACATAATCTTATTACACTTTAAATCAAACATACATTATAATATTACTATATGAATAAATTATTTGAAAATATAGTGTGGAATTAAAATTCAGTATTTTTCACTATTAATTTAAATATTAATTTTATTTGATAATGACAAAAAATTCAACCAAATTAAAATTTTATGTGACTATTAATTTTTTTTTATTTGGTCAAATAAAATATATAAAATTTTTAAATGCGGGATTTAAAATTGTTGCACCATCAAAAGGCATCAAAAGTGCATATTTTTTTAAATACATATTTTATCTAAAATGTTGAATTTGTTCTTATATCACGTAAAAAAAATAACATAAATTTTATTGTTATATAAAATTCAATATGTGGTTAATAATATTCATAATGACTTTCTTATATCGCATTAAAAAAATATTTAATAATATATCGTTGTTTAGTGAAACTCGATATTGTATACAATGCAAACTATCGAAGAAGGTTGCTCTTGCCTATAACGCAATCCATGAATATTTTTGTGCATACAACAAGATAATATGGGGTTGTGTTTAGAGCATGTTAGTATTGGGGTATCATACAACAATAGACATTAAAGAAATTAAAATGAATATATCTCATAATATTTCAGGGTATTAAAGATTTCATGGATAAAGATGTGGGTTAAGGACAAAGACAAACTTTATGAGGATTTTAATACTATTGAGAATACCTCAAGGCTGAGGGACATGGTTGAAACTGGTCTGGGAATGTATGAAGATGATGAGTACTCCTATGGGGAATATGTATCTAATGAATATCAAGTGAATGAGAAACTAATTGATTATAGATGCAACCCAAATATAGATGAATATACTAAAAGTATGACCTATGGTCTACTAAGCCATATTATTCCTCTTCTTACAATGTAGCCAGTTTATGCTAAGGATGATGAGAGGGAGACTGAAGTGTTATTGAATTTTGAGTATTTTAGAGGATCTAATATCTATTGGGAGTAAAATTATGATGAAGGAGAAAGTGGTAGTGAAAAAGGAGAAGATAATAGAGATAGAGATGAGGAAAAAAATAAATATTATGATGATTAATCTGATAATGGAGATGTATAAGATTTGTATGATGACGAAGGAAAAGGATGTGATTAATTTGATGGTGGTTCAGATTTTCCTGATGATGATCAAGGTCCTAATGATTGACCTATTAATCTTACATTAGATCCTACTAAGGAAGAATTACATACTAATACTACTTTTGTGGAACAGGAACATGAACCCATTAAGAAAGTCATGGTGCTATTGAGTTAGTTGTGGTTGTGTAAAGAGCTCTTTATTTCCATAAACATGATTAATTTCATACTTATATTGATGATTTGATGGCTCCAATGAATGATTTCTCCTTTCTAGATGGATATTATCTATTATGGGTAGAGAAAACCTAAATAGGTGAATGTTGATGTTATTTATCCTCTTAATGATATAGTTTATCCTATGTGGAGAAAAGATCCAAGTTATCTTACATTGGGTTTGTAGTAGTCTGATTTAGAAGATATGAGAGAATCTTATTCTTGTACTTCTATAGCTCTACTTGATTCTACATAGATTTTTGCTATTTATGACTTCAATGAATATAAATAAGTCCTGTAAGATTATGTTAGATCTTTCCCTACACATAAAACTACTCTAGTGGAAATGATTAGTGAATGTGACACAATTATGAGCCTATAGATGATATTTTCCCATGTTGAGTCTTGGTTGATCTCAGTATTGGAGGTATCTTTCTTAGACAAAAACAAAAATGCACAATGAACACAATACTATGGTTTGAACCATCAAATGTCTAACAATTGATTATCAGAAATATCTACATAAAGTGGTGAAAAGAACTAATGATGCATCTTTTTTTATTGGTCTTCCTCAACCTACATTTCTTTATTTGGATAAATTGAGATCAAATATTTGATATATTGTGGATAGTGCCTCCACTTTATTTGCACTTGTTTTTCATCATGTTGATTTTAATATGATGATAAATGTGATAAGGGAGGAACCTCCGACTCTAATGGGAGAAACATACTAAGGTGTACAAAGAAAAATTTGACCAAAAAGTTATTATATCTTTGACATTGTATGATTATTAAAAAAAGGATCCACTATGTCTCAAGAATAGAAAACCGAGATAGAAGAGTTATATATTAAGAGGGTTTATATTAAGGGTCAACTGAACATTCGTTTCATGTTTTTTACTGAGAATTTTAGACTAACTCCTATTACTCCAGCTATCAATGATCAAATAAAACATCATAGTTATTTCACTATTACCATTCGAATGTATATGGATAATAATTATGATTTTGAAAAGTCTATTGATTATGGTTGTTATATCATCAAGGAAATCACTATTCTATTGAAACATAATCTCCTACAAGATAGTAATATAATTTTTGTTGTAGCAACTTCGCCTCTTTAACCTGTCTTTCACCCTTATACATCATCTTCTTCACCCATGTCATCATTATCCACCAATCAGGCTCATGATATATTACAAATAATACTAGTAATTCATTGTGATCTCACTGGACCTCCTTCCACTTCTATATTAAGCCTTGATCATTCATTCTTTACTTGAGTTCTTCTTAATTCCCTTTGTATCCACACTTCCTCTATAACCACTACATCTTCCACTCATAATCCTACCACTGTTACCATTAATGAGGTCAAATAATTGACAAACTCAACTTTGGAGAAGACGTTATTGGATAACTCTTTGATATGGATCTATTATACTATTTTTTATTTCATTTTTATAGTTTTACTACTTGAATATATTCTATTATTTCCTCTAATTAATTATTCCTTCATTTATTTCATTGATTCCTTTTATAAAATCCTATAATGGGTAGAATGTTAATGGTATGTGTATGTGTCTGTCATGTATCCTAGTGGGAAAATGAGATTAAAATAAAAATCCTACCAAGTGATCTGTATAATGTTTTTATTTATCTTAAAATTCAATATCTTATAATCTGTATAAAATTATAATTAGATATTAAGTTCGTAATTATAAACTATATAATGCCATGATTTTTGAATATAAAATTGAAGATATTACAGGAATCCTCTAGCTTTAATGCTCACAAATTATGCTTAATTATGTTTGATTAGGATAAGTCATGTTTAACCATGATTGCATTTAATCTTAACCTATCTTGTTAGTATTTTTGTAATAAAAATGGTTACCAATATTTGGATAAATATAAGCCATAGGTAAGTTGATGTCCTTGATATTTGACCTAACGAAAACATTATATATATTTTTCAAAGGATGGGCTACCTACAGAGTACCTGTTGATAGATTCTCTCAATAGTCACTAACGAAGAGTCACTAACATAAGTTTGCTTTACATACTAAATGTGTTTCCAATAGTGAAACCTACAGATAGATTGAATAACTGATACATATTTTATTCACTAAGTAAATTCAAATAATAGATGACGGATCGAGCATCCTACTAACACATCACCTACTATCGTATCACCTACCGATAAAATGAGCAACCAACACACATACCTACTGAAAGTCCCAGACAACTACATACTAAGACCCATATAATATATGATAATAAAAATGAGCAACCAATAATGACACACATTTATTCTTCACTTTTAAATATTAATTTAATATTTCTTCTTAATGGTCATATTTTTGAAACATAGCACTATTTACTATATTAATGACATTGTTTGTCTTTTTTAGACATCATTTAATAGATTTTAGATACCAGTATGTGGTATGAGGTACCATAAAACATGATTATTTTCAACGAAACTATGTAAATGGAATATCATTATCCAAGAGAATGATGACTTGATTTCAGAAAATATATTGACCAATTAATGAATATAAGATCAATACTAGAAAGACTATCTATTAACACTATGAAATACTACTGAGAGACTAAATGGAAGATCATTTTTCTACAAGAAGAAGAGATCATCCACCCTATCTTACTCCTCAAGGGAAATTGATGAAAAAACACTCACAACACACTTTTTTCATCTAGTTTCAAGAAGTTGTTCCCAGATTCAGTTATTCCATATCTATGGATTTCAAAAGCTACAATAGAACATCATAGAGACCCTTCTATACTGTATTATCATCTTATTACACCTCCTGTGTACATTATTTACACTTAGAGTATTATGTGTTTCTATGTTTTATAAACACACATTGCCTATTAGGATAATTTGGAAGATACATTGATATCTTCAAAAACATATATTTTTACACTTTACCCTCCCACAAATAATAACGGAAGAGGCCCATACATGGGTTGTTATAATTTTCACTCCCATGAGAATTTTGGTGGAGATATGTTCACCTATAGAATTCATATACTTTTGTTTACCCCAATCCAGGATGCGGATAAAATTTATTTTTATAAATTTCATTGTGACATCTAATCAAAAAATGGAGAGGACTATGACTTAACATGTGACTGAACAGTGTATTTTATATTTTTCATGTCTTTCAATGTTCTCTTTTCACATTTTGAGTTATTAATTGAAAAAATTTCATTCACTTTGATAATTAGTAATAGATAGTGTTTATATTTTATTTTGTTAAAGTATATTATTTTCAAAAGTTAAAATGATAGTCCATATTATACATAATGAGAACTATTTAATCCTTAATAAATCATTTAAAAGATTAAAACTATTATAAATATACAACATTGGTTTACTATGCCATAATTGATTTTTGATAATTAGAACATTTAAATAAATCATTAATGCCGTAATTTTTTTAGGAAATCAATTAACCCCCTTCTGAGTGTCATTCTCCGACCACCAATAACATTTACAAGTTAATTATTGGTTTATTTTATTATACAATGTATTTAATATTTATAAAAAGTATTTTCCTAAAATATATTTATTATTATTCTATAAAATCCTTAATCAAAAAAATAATACTAACTTTAGGATTCATGTAGGCTAGTGGTAAGCGATAGAGCCTTATCAAACATCGGTTGTGTGTTAAATTTCTAAATCCTTGTCTAATGCAATAGGTTTCCTCCCTTACTATGGGATTACTTTTTACAAAATATTTTAAAATTTTATAATATTCCAAAAATTAAGAAAAATAAAAAAATAACAATAACATTCTTATCCTCATTTTTATCACATAATATTAATTTTGAAACCCAAAATGTAAGAATCTATTATTACCTAAAAGAATGATATAGACAGTAATGGTTACACTGAACATTGTAATTATGTTCACAAAAGAAATGATAATTGTTGCATGAAAAACATTTTCTTATGAAAAACTGAAGGGTTTCACGTACTAAAAAAATTCATCCCATGTAATCTATTCATAGAAATAGAATTAATTCATTTAAACATTTCATCATACATAGATCTACTATAAATCTCAAATCCCTTATATGTACATATATTTAAAATTCAAGGTTTTTTTGTTATTATTTTTCGATTAATTTCCATATTATTATTTAATATTTCCTTTCTAGTAAAAAAAATATCATGCACTAAGAGTCAATAATTTAAAAGAAATCTACAAGAAATAATCCATACATTTCATAAGTCATTTTCAATTTCCTCAACATCAATTCGAATGAAATTTGGTATTTATAATCACGTATATGTGTGGTTATCTTGTACATATTCATGTACCATCTTTATAAGACATTGATTTTCGTAATTACCATACTCCCCACATTTAAAACATTTAACCTTTATCTCATAAAAAACATCTTTTCGTTTCTTTTAGTCAACATAACAAATCCTTTTTTCGTGGATGGTTATTCCATTATGACCTTCATTACCAAATCTATAACATAGTTCCATCAATATGAAATGTTTTAATAAGTGTTTCATCCCACATACTTGACACTCATGTCCCTGAATATAATTTCCTTTTTGAATATAATCTATACTTTGATATTGTTTAGTTTTTCTTATATTTAGTTCATTAAAAATCTCACCAACGTTTCGGTGGTTAATCATTACTCTTGAGAGATGGTTTAGAATATCAAAAATAGTTCTCATTGTATCTCCTATTTTATATGGTAGTTTATTCAGAGAACCAGCACATTTTCCTTCACCTCCATTGTCACATTGGGGTCTTCTGAAACCAGCCATTTACAAAATATATTTTTAATGTTATTATATAAATAAAATATTCATATACAATCTTGAGAGGAAGATAAAAACTAATAAAAACTTATTCATGTTGTCTCTAACTATTTATGTTTATATATAGAAACTATTACAATATTTATTAATATAATCATTATGGTTATATATAACTTGTTACTAATGCAATATTATCACCATTTCCAATAATGTTATCTAAACCATCCGATGTTGCAAACTATAAATCCCTGACTCTAATCATTACATAATCTTTAGTTAAGTCAATAATTTGTATTTATTTCACATTAAGGATATTTTATTGTTTAGAGCATAATATAATTATCGAATAACCCATTTATAACATCTTATATGTTATAAAGTAGACACTTCTATTCATTATACCTTTTTTTATAAACCGAAATCATTTTAAATGTAAAATTGATTATTTTAATTTTTATTTATCCTAAATTTTACATGATAACATAATTGATATTATTCTCATTTAGATCCTTTTAAAAACATTTAAAAGTGTGGTATGATCATAAAAATCTCAATATGGGAAAAAAAGGAAACCACATTTTCTTGGAATACATTTAAACCTTCAACAATTAGTCAAAATGTAATATTTTTCACCTATAATGAAGTATTTAATACAATTCAATGAATAAAATCCCATTGGTTTTTTTATAATCATATGACTACCCTAAAACCCACATAATGATATATATAACATTTAAGGGTATCTTGGGACATAATAATTCGGAACGGGAATAACTATATGATCGACTTCCACACATATCTCTCTTACAAATGTTATAGCCATACAATCAATTCCATACCCAATGCATTGGATGCTATATTTTCACCAATTATCCTTTGTTTAATAAGGAACCATAGGTATATGGTTGATCAGTTAAGCACCTATCTTGATTTTTTCACATAACGACCCATAAAATGACCATGTACCATTATATAATCATGACATATAAAATATTTTCAATTATCAACATTTCATTCATAAAATTACATTTGAAACCACAAGAATCAAATTCAAGATACTGAAATATTCAATCAATTTTAAAAACAATTATACCAAAATACCAATAATGGGAATAAGGAATTTCATTTTCCTTTTAAAAATATTAATTCATATAGAATATGCAAAATATAAAATAATGGTTACAGTGACATAGAGGTCATTGACGCCACATACACTATGAAAAAACTATTTCGTAATTTTTAATAAAATTAAAATGATTCATATTAAAATATTCTTTTTGAAAAGATTTAATTGAATTAAAATTAAAATGGTTTGATTATACACATTATAAATTAAGGCGATGTATAACATCACAATATTCCTCAATAAATGGATATTCAGATTATGTCCCATACATTGAGTTTGATTCGACATGTTTGTTACTTGTTCTACATAAATAATAAATCTTACATAAATTAATATTTTGTGTATAACAGGTTAATTATTTTTATTCAATTTATTTCATTAATTTCCGTGTTATATAAACTAGTTAATCATTTGACATTATTTGATGCATTTTGTTGATATTCGGTACTTGAGTCGAAAATGAACATGGTAAGATTTCAATAGTACATGTGGTCATAATTACACCATATCTAAAATAATATTCATGAAATTATAACTCATTTAATAATTTAATAATAACATTAAAATCATAATATTTTATATTGGAATTCATAATCAAATACATTATAATCATGAAGACGGTAGGTCGTAAATACGCATGAGTACTGTCTTCCATTTTTCATTGATGATTACTCAAATAAGGTAGTTGTTATTTTTACATAACATAATTATAAAAATATTATTATAAACATACTAGTTATTTTAATATACTTATAAATATATCATAACGTGATATGGTGAATAAAAATGGTTCACATCACTTCGTTGAGGTGAAAGTTCACATATATACCAGAACGACGTTATCATTTATTATGTGTAAGGAAGGTAATAAAATAATTGAAATATTTCACTTTAATGAAGAAAAATTTGTAATTAATATAATATATTAAAATTTATTAAATAATTATAACTATACTTAATTGATGGTAATGAAAATTAAATTATATCATTTTGTGAGGTGGTAGTCCACCGTACAAACGAACGAAATGTTCACTTCCAATTTAATGAAATTGGAGATGGATTTCAGTGATAATATTATAAAAATAAAATCTAAATATATTTATGATACTAGATTTATGAGTTCATCATGGATGATGGATATTTATATGATGTGGAAGAATACATAAAATGGAAACACTTAAAGAAAAAGATACATATTCTCTTGATGATCACCATTAAAGAAACCATTAAAAAATATAAGAAGGGTGTTTTACATAAAATAAGGCCTGAAGAATGTGGGTAGGAATTATAGAAAGACATTACAATATATATTGGATGAATAAAATGGTTGTTGTTGTGTGATTATTAGAGAAGAACGAGAACGTTTTTATTGGAGTGGGGTGGGACACCATTGTAAACACTTATAATATTAAATTAATATAAATCAATTTATTAATCTAAATGATAAAAACATGAGATATGTCGAATATAATATGAGTTTAATTAAAAATTCACTCATAAAATATTTTTTACACATGTATTATATTTATATTAATCCTTATTAATTTTTTTTAATATTAGTTTTTGTCTTTAAATTTTATTTATCCATACAATATTTTGAATATTAAAATGCTATAATTTTTTTAAATGGGGTAAATTTCACATAACATGATTCATAAATAAAATATAAAACTTATCATAGAATGTTTTTAATTTTAAAATAATTTTTTAATTTTAATATAATTTAACAATTTATTATTTTTATAAAATATCAAATTTGTCAATTTTTTTACTAGTCATTTTATAATATTAAATAAAATATAAATAGAGATATACCATTAAAAAATCATTTAATAGACTTATAATATGTCATAGACACCTAGAATATTTTTATGACAAATTGTTTTCCATATAATATTTTGTTCATTTTTTATAATACCACTTATTTGAATTTTTCCATTAATAAATCAATCTCTACATATTCATTTTTCCATAATTAAATTTAATATGTTAAGGACAAAAAATTATAAATAAAATAAAATATTTTATTTAGTATTATTATCTCTATGATAAATATTTATATTAGAAGCGATCAATTAGATAACAACATATTAAAAAAATTTATGCAATAAGAGAAATGTTTTTGAAATGGTTTAAATTAATTTAAATTAAATGTGATAAACGTCATAATCACACCAATGTGGCTTCCAAACGCCAAATTTTCGGTCCATTTCTAATATTGGCCTTTTATAACTCATTAAATAATGTTAGGAAATTTGAGAGTTTTGTTTTTAATTATAATAATATTATTTAAAACATTATTAAACTGATTTACCCATTAACATTGGAAAATTTAACAATGTGGTTACTATTTATCCAAAATTATTTTGATCCTATAACATAAAATTTGTCACACATATTAATAGAATTTAAGTGTATTTTTCAAAATACAATTATCAATAGTGAGAAAAATTAATTTAATGTTAATCTAGTTGGTGGATTGAGGATACATGTTCATAAAAAATAAATACCACTAAAAGATTGACATGTATTTATATCCAAATTAAATATATAGATACAACCAATAAACAAAATTATATTAAATAATAAGAACATAATACATCTAAAATTTTAGTCATATTAAAAGGCTAACCTATTTATATAAATAAATTAGTTGGAATTTTTTTTCTGTATTAAAATGCAATATTTTCAACTATTCATTAAAATATGAATGTTATCCAAAAAATACAAAAAAAATATCCAAAATTAATTTTTTACCCACCTAAAAATAATAATATTATTTTTTCAAACATATACTTTAAAATTAAAAAAAAATATTTCAAATGTGTTTTCCTTCAAAAGGCGGTAAAACTGTATATTTTTTAAAAATACTACTTTTATCTAAAAAATAGAATTATTTCTTATATCAATTTGATAAAATATATAATAATAAATTTAAAATATAAATTAAATATACTATATATATATATTTAATATTCATTTTGTTTTAAAATATCCCTCAATAGTAATTTTATTATTTTATAAACTGAAATATTTTAATTTAAACGATTTTTTTCAGAAAAAACATCCTTTATATCCTATTGGTTATTAATTAATTTCCTAATTAATTTGGTAACTAATGAATCGTTATATTAAAATGTGTAAATAATATTTTTTTATTCAGTTAATATCTTTCATTCCCGCAATTCTAATGACATTGTGATAACTACAACATAAAACAATAATATAAATAATATACTTTTTTGGTACAACTATGTATTTTCTGCAATGTGATATTTCTGAGATACCCATTACCGTGTGTGAGGTACACTATCATAAATAGAGTCCATTTTAATTTCAAATTATTATATAATTTATTTATATTATTATATATGAAAAGTCTTATTATATCAGTAACTAGGATGTTACATCATTCCCCCGTTTTGTAATTGAATCATCACAATTTAAAATTTTTCCTTGGTAACTAACATTTCACATTCCAAAATTTCATAATTGAATTCACAAATAGTAAATAGTATCAATAAAACATCAATTTTAAAATAATGATGATAATTCACAAAAGTCACCATAGATAAAAATACATGTTTTCTATATAAGAAAAAATTGATATGAATGAAAAACATACCATCTAGTTTTCATGGAGTGTGATAGACTTCATGATTGGGTGAATTTAAATTATTAGAAAACCAGAAAAATAGAATTGTTAAATTTTTATTTATTTAATACCTCAAAAATTAAACTAATAATCGTCTAGTTCTAAGATACTTTTCATTATGTTGTGTAATTATTATACTACATAGAATAAGAACATAAAGAAATACACATATATTACATGTACAGTTTCGTCATTTTATAAAATTCCACCACAATCTAGTATTATTATACAAATGATGAATATTTAAGAGGAATTATGTTATTCATCCCTAAAAGAGGAGATTTAACTTCTTAGATAATAATATATTCCAAAAAATATTAAACATCTATTCATCCTATCATGAAATATTAAAAAAAACCATATAAATTTTTATAAGATAAAACATTTTCCAAAACAAATAAACCATTGGATGAAGAAAAACTAATAATAATCACCAAAATTCAAATGTAAAAAATAATGTTTAAAATATGACACTAAGGAAAATAATTCTCCATAATAATACCTCAAAAGATTCCAAACTAAATTGAATCCAAAAATACAGAATCATTTGACCACATAGTTTTTTATATTCTCATAACATCGATAACTGTTAATGCCTTAGACTGAAATGTAATTAACCTAATCACTTAATCACCATGATAGGTTAATTATTTCTAAATATAACCCATATCTCTATATGTCCAGAAAAAATCATTTATTATTCAATTATAATTCAACCACTAATCCTCAAATAAAAACCCAGAGTATTGGATTTACCTTAGTCATGTAAGTTCCAAAAATATGGATCATCATCCAAAAAAACATTTATCACATAATTCCCAATTCAATTTATAATACATAGTGTTTTAATTTAATATTTAATATGATCCAAAAATCAACTTATTCTTATTATATCATGTTATTTAACTAATAAAACCGTACTATCCCAACACCTCTCATAGTCCAGTGGTAGGTGATAAAGCCTTGTCGTACTTCAGTTGTGTGTTTGATTTCCATAGAATTATCCGAAATAATGGGTTGTCACCCTTCATATAGGTAGTCCTTTTCCAAAAAATTATATAAATTTATAATATTCCAAAATGAAATAAAAATATAAAAAATAACCATATCATGTTTTATCTTTAATTTTTATCTCATGCCTTTCATTTTGAAACCCTAAATTTAATAGACCATAATTAACTCAAAATAACATTTGATATAAATCCTAATTTTTATCCATGTATTTTTAATATTTTGAGCTGAATAATAGATGATTCAACCCTGAAAAACATTTCACATAACAAACATCATGGATACACCAACTAGAGAACATCTTCAATTGTAACCCCATAATCAAAAGATCATTAATGATTTTAAACATTTTGTCACACATATATCTAATAATACTCTCAAATCAATTATATGTATACTATATAATCATTCAATGTTATTTGTGATCATTTAACCATGTTTTTCTATATTATTTTTTAATGCTTCATTACTAAAAAACATGAATTATATCCAAAGATTAAATAATTTGAAAATATGAGACATGAAATAACACAAACCTTTCATAAAACATTTTCAGTTTCCTCACCATTATTTCGAATGGAATTAAGTATTGATAATATATATATATTTACATACCGTTCATTGGGTCCCATTCCTGAATTTTCTTCCTAGGACATTGATTTTTATAATAACCACACAACCCAAATTTAAAATATTTAATTGGTAACTCAGAAAGGACATTTTTCTCTTTCTGGGTGTAATCTAAACACTTACTTTATTCTTGGTATTCTATTACCTTATGACCATCATTACCTCATATATAACATCATTCATTCCCATTAAAATGTTTTTTGTGCTGTTTCGATCCATATTACTAATAAATTTATCTTTTATTATAAATACCATTATTATTTTTACATTAACATCCATAAGGACTCATTACTATCATATATGATGCATTTGAAATTTCAACATGGTTCCTGTGGTTAATCATGAATCCCAATTCTTTGTTTAGAATATCCATGAGCGTTCTAGTTCCTCCTCTAATTTAGATCAGTTTCTAATTTAGATGAACAACACATTTTTTTCATATCCATTGTTACTTTGGTTTCTAATAGATTCATCCATTTACTAAGAACATTAAGGATAGTGTGAGTATATCAACAAAATCATCATATACTATATTAAGAGGATGTGAAAAATGAATATATAATTATTTATGTAATGTCAAACACGTTCAATTTATCTTTAATAAATATGAAATTATCTATTATAATAACCATTATGGTTATATATATCTTGTAACATATGCTTAAATAACACAATAACCTCTAATGTTATCTAAACCATCCTCTAATAAATACAATAAGGTCCTGATAATAAACATTACTTAATCTTGAGTTTTAATAATAATTTGATTTTCATTCACATTGAAGATCTTTTCATTTTTAGATATACTGTGAAATATGCATCAACTCATACATAACAACATAAATATTACAAATTACACATCTATGTTCACTATACATTTTTTTAATATATAAATAAAATATAAAATGAAATATTTTTTATTCTTCATGTTTGATCATCATAAAATTTACACGATCCCATTGATGGCAATATCTTCCTTTAGATCATGTGAAAAACATTTCAAAAAATGGGATGAGAATAAAAAATTTTAGTGAGTGGTATAAACAATATTTAAAACAATTCAACCTGTAAAAAAAATTAAACCATGAGTATATTATCATAATGTAATAATTTTCACCTCAAGGAAGTCATAAAATCACTTCACTCAATTTTCACTCATTTCTTACATTACATTAATATAAATGTAATCATAAAACCCCTAGACATAATCATATAAAATATAAAGGTATCATGGTACATAATCATACTAAAAAGGAATAACCATATGTTCTACATCCAAACATATCACTCTTACAAATGAAATATACATACGATTGACTACCATAACCACTACAATGGAAGACGTAGCATGACAACCCATCCTTGGTTTTTTACAAAACCACCATTCATTTGTTTATCACATAACCACAAATCATTATTTTATCACATAATCATCCATTATATTTCCAAGTAATATTATATATTCATAACACATAAAAGACTACAATTATCATCATTTCACTCCTAAAATACCATTAACAAGAAAAAGAAAAAATTTAAAGATATTGAACTAATCCATAAACATTCCAAACATTTTTAAATACCAAAATACAAAAAAATTGAATAATAAATATCATTTTTTCTTTTAGAAACATTAAGTCTTATAGAAGAATCCAAATATCAAATAATTGGTATATTAGATGAGAAGTAATTGTCACCGCATATGTTAAGAATAACATTTCATTTAAAATTTTGTAATGACAAAAAGACTATTTGTATAGTATTATTCATTTTTAATACATTTTATTGAAATAAAAGTCAAATATTTTTATTATACACATTATAAATGAAGGTTGTTAATAACATCAAATTATGCCTCAATGAAAGAAGACTGAGATGATATCGTTTGACACGAGTTTGATTCGTAACATATGTTACATTTTATTTTGGAACAACAAAATGGGGATAATTTCGAATTTTTTCAATAAAATATAATTTTTATTATAAATTTTATTTAAATATTTCACATTTTATCATAATTAGATAATTATTTGATCTCATATCATATGTTTTGTCAATATTCAGAACTGGTGTAAAAAATGAATATGTTATGATGTCAATAGTGCATTTGGTCATAATTCCATCATCTACAAAATAGTATTCATTATATAATAATCAATTTTATTCATTAATTATACCTTTTAAATCTATTCATTAATTATGGTTATGGAAAATGTAGAACATTATAATCATGAAGACGATAGGTCTTACGTATGCATGACTAACATTTTCCTTTTTGTATTGATTATTATGGAAATAAAGTAATTATTATATTATCTGTACATAATTATCATAATATTTTTAACATAGTAATAATAATTTATATATACTTATATATATCAAAAATGTTTTGTGGAGAATAAAAATGATTCATATGACAATGTGGAGGTCATTCTTCAATTTTACGCACACACCATGTTATAGTTTTTATGTGCAATAAATATAAGAATATAATGGGAATATTATTATTTTAAAAAAATGAATATATCATTATCATCATATATAAACATTAATTCCAACATTATAATAAGTCTTTATTTATGTTAATGAAAAACAAACCATATAGGTTCATTAGGCTGTAGATTATCGTACACAGGATCAAAATTTTTATTTCCCATTTGATAAATTTGGAGATGGATTTATGTAATGATGCTAACATAATAACATATTATAATTTTGAGGAAACTGGTGTTATTAATTCATCATGGATGACTTATACTTAATTTAAATGGAATATGAAATAAAATATAAGTACATAAAGAAAAAGATACATCTTCTTTGGTTGATCACGTTTGAAAAAAAACATAGTACCTATAAGAAGGGTGTTATGCCTAAACTAGGGCCTCCAAAAATTTAGTAGGGATTATAGAAAGAGGTTTAGGAACATATTGGACGAAAAAAATGGTTCTTGAAGTGTGTGTATTATAGAACAATTGGTATCTTTTTATATGAGAGGGGAGAGTCACCCTTGACAACTATTATAATATTAAATTAATGTAAATTAAATTTTTAATCCAAATTAATCCTTCATGAGTTATGTAGAATATAATATTATTATTGTACTAAATAATTGAATACATAAATATTTATACATGTATTGATTTAATTTTAAACCTTTTATTTTCATCCTATGCTTCTTTTTTCTCTTTTTAATTTTAATATAGTAACAAAATTTTAAATATTAAGAGGCTATAAATTATAATTATAGGGGGAAAATTTCCCATAATTTAAAACATAATGAAATGTTTTACCAAATAATATCCACTTTTAAATTTTAAATTATTTTTAGGATATTTTAATATTTTAAAAATTTATTATTTTTATAAAATATCATGAAAGTCAATTTTGACACTATTCATTTAATTGAATTTAAATAAAACTAAAAATTAGTGGGATATTAGAAAAAACAAATTTATATAATTATAACATGTAAAATAAATAGAATATTTGTTTGAATACATATATTATGTCAAATAATATTTATTTTACAATTTATAATATCACTTATTTGATTTGTTCTATAATAAATCCATCACTACATGAACATTGTGTCATAAATAAATTTAATTATTTAATGTATATAATTATAATTAAAATAACAAGATTTATGTAAATTTTTTACCTCTCTAAAAAATACTTATAGTCTAATATATCACTTATATAATGACATATTTAAAAAAAATTCTAATAAGACACATGTTTGTGATATTTTTTCCATTATATCAAAATAAATGTTATAAATGCCTAAATCACACCTGTGTTGCTTCCAAAGGAAAAAAGTTTTTCCCAAGGGTTTTTGGTCATCCATAAAAAATCAAACAAGGTGATTATAAGTGTGAGGTAGTTTTGTATTATTATTATACTATTTTAACCCTTCTTTACTATATTTACCCTTTAATGTATTAAAGAAAATAATTATGTTAATATTCACAAAAAAGTATTTTTATCTTATTTGATAAAATTTTAAATAATAATTAATACCGTGTGTAAGAAGATATTAATACTGAATAAATTAATTTCAAAAAAATTAATTTAATGTTAATCCCGTTGACAGAATGAGGAAACAATTTTTTAAAAAGTAAATCCATTAAAATATTGACATCTTCTATATCCAAATTAATTGTATAGTTATATAAAATGGCCAAAATTTTAAATAATTATATGAAAATAATCCAACTACATTGTATAACCAATTAAAATAATAACATAACTATATTAATAAAATTGATGATAAAGCATTTTTGAATTTAATTTCAGTATTGTTCACCATTCATTAAAAAAATGTTATCAAAAAAATACCAAAAATATATATAAACTAAATTGTGATTATTAGATTCAAAATAATTAATTCATTTCTTCAAATATAACCTATAAATGTTTCAGGAAACATATTTATTATTGGTTCACCAACAAAAGGCTTCCAAACGTCATCTTTTTAAAAACATATATTTTATAAATAAAAATTAATATCTACTTATATCTTGTCTATAAAAAATTTAAAATAAATTTAAAACATTAAATTGAATATATTAAATGTTTATTTAATATGTGTTTCACTAAAAAAATTCATAAATAATGATTTTATTATTTTCTATAAACTCACATATTTTCATTTAAATAGGTTTTTTCAGAAAAACACATCCTTTATATTATATTGGTTTTCTATAATATCATAATTTAATAGGTAATCTATTAATAATTATATAATCCCTTCTAAACCATCATTTTATAATTTTGTTAATACTATTCCAACCCACCATTCAAATGTCATTGTAATAACTACAACATTAAATAATAATATTAATAATATAATTTTTTCGGTATAAATCTGTATTGTGTGAAATATAAGATATCTATGAAACCCTTTATTGTGTGTCATGTATTCTATTATACATAGTGTCCCTTCTAAAATAACATAACCATCTAATTCATAAATATTAATAAATGTGAAAAAATCTTATTCTATAATTTCCATAGTTGTTACAATTAAGATATTTTTTACATGATCAACCATTTGGACGTACATGTCCTTTATAAATGGTGGTTCTTTGTGGGTCACATTTTGATAAAAATTTTTTATAATTTATGATATAGATTATTCTTCATTATATATAAACAATTAAATTAAACAATTTATTTACATATTCAATTATATATTTGAGTTTTTTCAAAAAATGGTTTTTGGAGTATAATAATCCCATGTTTCTTATAATCATTCAGAGCCATGTGGAAACAGATAACACATTGGGTGGAAATAATGAGGCCACATTACAATGTAGAATGGTAAAAAAGTCAGGTTCCTTGGATGAGTAATTTAATAGTGGTATTTTATTATTTTTTATATGAATTTCAAATTTGGGATATAATTGAATGATTTAGGAGTTTTTAGAACATGAGACATAAATTAACCAAGTTGATCTTGAGCACCTATATGGTGGAAGAACGTGTTTTTATAGGTATGATATTATTAATTACCACTTTTAAATTATATAAATGAGATGTTTTTAAATTTATGATATTTTTTGTTGAGAATTATATTTATTATTATACTCATTTAAATCGGGGTAAAGTGTGTGATATGTCATGTATTATACTATGCATGTAGGAATATATGTCACATTGAATATTTATTATATTAATAATTTTTTTAAATATTTAAAACCTGAATTTTCAATTAATGAATTTATTTGTGATATTATATTGATTCTTTCAAATAATAATACATTTTAATGTATCTTCATATGAAAACATTTAATTCACAATCATTTAAAAATGATTATATATTTTATTATCATTTTTTCTCTAAAATATTATGATGTCCTAATATTTAATATTCAATATTCAAGAATTTTTCATTATATTTTATCCATTAATTGATTTATATTGTTATAAAATACACAATTATTTTAAAAAACATTGATGTATATGATATGTATCTTTAAGTAGGATTTATTTAAAGATTAATTAGTTTTCAAAAATAATTTTACACTAAAAGAAATAATTTTTCAAAAGGAATATGTATGTGACTCTATGAATTATATAAAATACATTTTATAATGATATAGTAAATACCAAGAAGGATACAGAAATAGACATACTGACCATTAATTTTATTTACCAAAAGTAAAGTTATTAAAATAGCATGATTTGGGTATTTACAAATAAATGAGTGGGTAATACCCTCAATGTCTAGGTGAACCAAGTAATTGAAAAAAATAGGGTTCAATAAGAAACAAATAGAGTGAAAATCTATGATAAAACTATTTTATAGATCATCTAATACATGATTGGAATCTGTGTATGCATGTGAAAAAATTAGATGAGTTTTTAGTGTAATGATGAATTTTGACCAAATCGGGTAACACAATCCCACATAATGTCTTGGTCATCAAAATTATGGATTCAATTAAAATATTTTAGTCAGATTCAAACCAAATTTATATATATATATATAATCATGATGAATTTAATTCCTAAGACATTGATTAATTACCCAATTTTTATCTTCATAGTTCATTCCATTTCCAATGTAGTTATAGAAGCATCCCATGATGATATTGGGATTGGTGTTGAAAAAACAACCACACTATGAGAGACTGTACATGCTTGAAGCCACATGATCTATGATCACCATGATCCATGGACATATTAATGGAATCAAGATAATATATTTCAATAACATTGGCCAACATTCCCTTCCATGAACACCAATCACCTGATGATTATTTACGCCAAAAATGAAATTATGCATCGATATATTTTTCAATTTCATCTTAGAAAAAACATCCTAATGATACCAATGATCCACATAAGAAGAGTGGATATTTTATTCTCCAAGATTAATGTATTTATTTCTGTCCATGTTTGTGAAAAAATGTATCCCACAGATTCCAATAGTTGGCTGTGATCATTCTCACTATAGAATATCATTGTGAAAGAGATCAAGAGGTCATTGACCTACATCCCTATTAAAATATTATGGTTAATATCATTGTCATGTAATTCCATAATATTGATTTGGAGTTAAAGTTAATAAATACATGATTGATATCCTCCATAACCATCATAATGTGGTTATAAGCTGATCCCATTTAGATATCTTCTCTTTCTGACTGATCATTTGTAAGAAGATTTCCATTAAATATATTCCATAGGATAAATATCTACAATGGATGGATAAAGAAACCTATATTTTGGATTGAAAATAGTGGTTATGGAACTTATTATAATTATTTATTTATAGATATTACTAGAATTTATATGACTATTTTTGTTAGAATGAAAAATAAGAATGAATCTAACCATAAAATCATACCTTTATAACCTAATGGAATGTTGATATGGTATATTCATATCAGGTCATGGGATGGTGGAGATAAATCATTCTATGGATTGGTATTTTATATTTATGGGATCAATAATTGTATATATAAAGTGATTTTATATATAAGGGGAGGTCTAACAGTTGAGAATAGTTTTCCTGAAAACTAGCCATTTAGAGTTATCCATGGGTCCAGTAAAATAATTTCACATGATATTGATAAATAACGAGGAAAAATAATATTATTAAAAATTAAAAAACACATTAAATCAAATATAATACACACATTAGAGGTCAAAATGTTCTACGTAAATTTCATAAGAAGATAATCATTATATTTTTTATACATTTGATTCCATGGAACCTAATCTTTATTCGTTGGATGGATTAATTCCATGGTTCTTTAATGATTTTTTTCTCATGAATGGATCAAGTACAAATTCATTTCATGATCGTTCTATGTAGGATATTGATAAGACATATAGGAAATCTATAAGGAGGATAATTACAGAAAAACATAGAGGGGATTACAATTTCGACCAAGCACGCTCTTACTATATAGGATGTTGACATGACATTCCAAAAAATGTATGCTTTTAAAATATTTTACAGGTCTCCTTAAGATAAATTATTTGGTTTCAAATAAGAAATATGGACTATAGGATAAGTAAATGGGACAACTCCTCTTCACTTTAATAACTATAAAAATCCATTTTTTTTTGTGAAACTATGATCACATTTCCAAATTTGGAGAATTGATTTATTCCAGATAATGGTTTTCCCAACCACATCATTTTAATTCCAAAATATAACATTGATGGTAAAAATCACTTTATGGATTCTTCCCTATGAGGTAATATATCATCATCACTACAATGTTTCGGCATGACAATACCTATACAAGTATTGAAAAATTTATAGATCCAAATAATTAATAATTAATTAATGAATCCACTTATATAATCTTAATCCACAAAAAATAGATTTCTGGATAGGATCAAATTTCTTTACACCACATGCCAACTGGAAGAATACACAACGTGATCAGTTTATGATAATGATAATCCTTGATGTGAGAAAGAGTAATTATTTTGGAAGATAAAAATATAATTAATTATGTAATGAAATAAAATAAATAACTATTCTTAATAAAATTAAATTAATATGTTAAAACCCCATAGAATTATAGTAAATAAAATAGAAAAACCGGAATATAATAGAGTAAGGAATAAAACATATATTAAAACTAGGTTAAAGATTAATGTCTACGAATCCCCTTAAAAATTTAGTAATCATATATATATTTGTTGTTATCCTTAGTGTATCATCAATTTTTCTAACTATCGATGGAGGATAAAAATTAAAATTTGGAGTGACCACTTTTTAAATACTACCACATAAAAATTAATATATCAATAAAAGAATGTATGTATCCAAAAAATTAATTTATTTAAGAACTGTATGAAATATATCTTATAAATATTTTTTAATAAATCATTAAATATTATAATAAAAATAAATGAAACAAAAAAACAAATTTTTCTTATATGATTCCTCATAAAATATACGCAATAACATAATTAAAAAAGAAAAAAAATAGAATCACTCTCAGAATATTTTTCAAGATTTCCTCATAGATTTTCACCAATTATAAATTTTATATCACTTCATATTTTTAAATTTTTTGGATATATTTTGAAAAATAATTATATAATATCTGGGATTCCATTAGTCATTTTAATGTATTTGGATTCACCTTAGTAATGTTATTAATATTGTACTTGCATATATGGAAAATTTATAATGTTTTGGCCTGACTGTGATTGAGATGAAATGTATTTCAAAATGATTATTAAATGTAAACACAAATTCATTAAATCAATATATCAATATAAAATAATATAAAACTATAATTTAATATTGAATTTAATTATATATATATAATTATTGATCTAATATTTTTTATTTAGAGTATATGACTGAAAATATACTTTTTTTACAATCATATGAGACAATAAAAATAATAAACGATTAAATATAGAAAATAATGAACAAAAATACATCGAAATTCAAAACAAATATTCTTTATTGAATGTTTTTATCTTCCATAGGGATGAATAACCATCACAATAACTTTCCCAATTTAATAGTGTTTTACTATAACTTATCTCAATTTGTGATTTTCAAAATGAAATTAGAAATTCAATGTGTTGATTTGAACAAAAATATAAATATCCAAATTCATTTTCCAAATTAATTCATTTTAAAAATAATAATACAATTTAATATAAATAAAATTTTATGAATATAATGTTTTCAAAATTATTTAACTAATTATTCCAATTCTTATAAATATATATATTATTATTAAATAATTAGTTTAAAATTTAATTCGCAGAATTTGAAATATCACACCATTTTTAATATAAAATTGTTTTATTTTATAGATTAAATCCTGATATTATGAATTTTATTTACTTATCAATATTTTTCAAAAAAAAAATTTCCAATATCCATCATCTTTAAAATTTAAATGATATACCATGTTGTATGTTTTTCATATAAGACTATCATTTTCAATTTTTATTTGAGAATAATTCCATGTTTTCTAATTCCAAGTTAATAAAAGGAATATTAATAATTATATATATTCTTTTTTAATTGGGTCACCATACATTACATATACATTTTGACTTGATTTAAAACTTACAACAAAATATTCTAGAAAATATTATGTTTGTCCACTATACACTAGGACAAACAAGTCAACATAGAAAACATCATTTAATATCTAAACATTATCATAATCATATCATAAATCGTAATGTTTTAATTTATCATTATATTTTTTGGAATAATTAAAACATTACATTAAATATTTAATTATGAATTTATACCAATGTATTTATGTCAAACAACATTAAAAACATTCTAAACCCATAGATATATATTAGGAGAAACCTTATTTTTCATAAAAGGTACATAAAGATGTTTATATATGTGATGAATGTTTTTTGGATGTTGAATAAGGTACTAAAGGAACATGTTTTATTATATATATGGATACATCTTCTTATATTCATTATGTTTTTGACTTTATCTTCCTTTTGAGACCGTAGAGTTTAGAGAGAATTCAAAGAAAACTTAAAAAATGTCTATAATTTATTGGATTTTTAATTTAATTAGTTTAATTTAATAAGAATATAATTTATTCTATTGTATATTGTTTTCCAAATTACAATATTTTATGAAAATAAAAGGTGGATTAACTGAACCTTGTAATTAGTTCTTTATAAACTTCATATTATTATTTTTTCAATTATCCTCTCTACTTCAACTCCAATTATCATTTCATATACTTCGATAAATTAAAAGAATGATATCATCTATTAAAGGTTATATATATTATTATTGAGGTACTACATTTCATTTTTATGTTTATCATTATATATATAAATTATTCATTGGGATTTTTCACTATATGGTAGAAAAATACGAGATATATTCATGTTGTTTTGTCTCAATAGTTTATTGTTTATTGTCATAATGGATTCATATTTTTCATTATAGTATTATTATTTCAATAATTTTTATCCATTATTATCGTTTAAATAGTTACCATTGTTTAGTTACCATATAATACTATATCATTCACATATCATGGATTCATATAAAATTTACTAATCGATTGTTCTGACGTGTCTATCCATATAAAATGACTTTTAAAATATAGTTTTTGTAAAATGAACATACTTTGCATGATATTGTCTAAACCATTATTCATAGATATTGTGATACATGGAAAATTAATTCCATTAACAATAAAATGGGTTTTCATGGTTACCTCTTCCATTATATATCATCATTTTTTATAAAACTATATTTTAGATTAGGATGTAAGGAAGCATTTTTACCTTAACAACATTTTTATAAAAAAGAACTTTATAATCAAATATAAACTAAAATATGTTGCAATTATAAAATATAAACCTTTAATCAAAGTATTTTATTTATTTTACATTAATATTCTCATTATTACTATATTATAGAAAATGTTCAGTATAGATTCATTGGTGATGAAACATCACACACTAAGATTAATCATCATATTTTCATTACCTTTTGAAAAAAACGTATTTAAAATTTTTACATATGTTATAATATATATACATATGAATGAAATATATTACAACCGGCCTTGTATATTTCCACTTGGGGAAGTCGTATTGCATATGAATATTTTTATAGTCCCTAAAAACTCATGATCCATTATTATGAACATTTATTCTCTTAACCCTCTCATGGATTATTATGGGAGTATTATTTGTCATTAAATCTCTATGAACATCTTATCCAAAATTTAATTATAATAGTCTCCAATCCCACCACTTGAGGAGGAGTTAGGGTAATTTGAAGGCTATGAATTTTTATTTCAATCAAAAACAATTAAATGAAATTAGGAATATAAAAATTGTGAATTTCTTTTTCAATGAAATGAAATTTATATTATTAAAAACACTTGAGTGTGATTATTTTAAAAGAAAATATAAATTTAGAGTTAAAAAGAGTTTTAAGACTGATTTTAGATAGTATGAGTAGATATGATTGAACACATTGGATGATATGATATTCCTTCTCTAAAAGGATTTTTTTTCTTACACGTCATGAATTAAAAGTGAAAACCTATATTTTAATTGTAATTATATTAAAACCTCTATAAGGGTGTGAGTCATCATATTAATATTATATAATTACTCAAATATGACTAAGAAAAACTCTTGGCTAGGAAATTCTCAATGATGACAGTGATATCTAATGATATAACACCCCCATGATTTTACATTATGTATCTTGTTAAATAAATTCAATTGATTACATTGCACAAATGAATAGGGGTACACTATTAAATAGTAATATGACAATTGGAATGGTAATGTTATCATTTTGAATTGTAATTACTCAACTATAATAGAAAACATACCTAATATAGTATAATTAAAATTTAATTATCATATGAATGATAATATCATATATTTATATCGTTGAATAAAAAAATAAATGTACTAGAAATGATATATTAGTTTTTGGTATTGTCTTGAGATGAAAATATATATTTATAATTGTATTATGATTATAATTATATAAAATAACATTTATTTTCATAATATAGATTTATTAATTAATATTTCATTACCTTATGATTATAATATAATTTTATTAGAAATTAATAAAATATTCAAAGTGTTATAAAATCAGTTATAATTTTAAAATTTGTATGATTCCAATATAATATGATTTTTATTAAAAATTAAATTTCTCAGAATTAGAAAAATATTTTCATAAAATGTACTATATATTTTAATTTTAGACATATATAAATGGTTACGTTGTGTTTATGGTTTTTCTCTAAAATAGTTTCCTTTTGGTGAATATGGAATTACAATAAATTATTGTATAAGTAAATTATTTAATTATTGAGTCATAGATAATGAACGGATGTGTAAAGCACCCACAAGATTGAAATTAAATTCTATAATTACTATATTTAGTCATTGGTATCATCAATATTCATTGTTAATTGCCAAAATAATAATCTTGTGAATAATATAATCAAAAAACACCCATATCATCGACAATAAATACAACCCATCACCGCCCCTTATCCTCACACTGTCCAAGCCTTGATGATTTTAAAATTTATTCCCAATTTTATTTATTAGTATCCCCCCATGACCTAGATGGTTTTGTCTTAGTAAAAGGAATAACCCAAGTTCCATAATGAGGTTCTCAAAGATAATAATTCAATAGGTAAACCCCCTATCCATTTATTTGAATTTAATTTCATTTATAATCCTTCCCTTAACATATAAATCCCGAAATTAATGAAACTCCATTATCATATATATAATATATTTTTATTATGTCAATGGAAAATTCATCATTAAACCTTATTCCATATCCCTTTTTGCTAAAAATGAAAATATCATAGGTGGTGTGTCTATTTATTGCCATCGTGGATGGTGTGTTTTCATTTTCTATTACCACATTCAAGGATGGAAATAAATCATTTATATTGTTAAATAATATATTTCTCATAAATATTATAAGTTATATACAATTTATGAACAAGTATGTAATCATTATATTAATTAATAAATAAAATAAGTTTATGATGATTGAAAAAAACAAAATTATTAAAAATAGTTATCGAAAATATATTATATAATCAATCATCCTCATATATGGAATCAAAATAATTTAAAACGAAATATAATATATTGTAAATGGATTAATTATATATATTTTCAATTCTAGATAACTATTCACAATTTTCATGTTATTGATAGATGTATACAAGTGAACTAAACATGAAAACCAAGGAAACAAACTCTCCCGAATGAAAAAATTAAATTTTATTACACCTAAAATAGACCATAAATGAAATTTAAAAATTTGTATAAAATAAAAAAACACATTGAATATGTTTTTAAATTTTTTTTAATGAATATAATTTAATTATACTATATGTTGTGTTCACGTTCAATACACATTCATACATAAGGTATGGGATTCTCCTCAAACAATAATGTTTTCCTTGTTGATACTCTTTCTATATCATAAAAATTATGTAATAATTAATTCAAATTATTTACACCAATTATAGTTTGTATGTATTTTCCAAAAATCATTTCCAAGATCAATTATTTTATCATATATGGGGTAATACTTGTTTTATAATGTCAACATTTCAATTCCTATTGATAAAAAGTCCGATTTAAGGAAACAATGGAATTTCGTACACATTTTCATGTAGACTCGATAATATATATTAATCCAAATATATTTTTGTAATATAACTACTATTATCATGAAAACACTTAATTTTTTCAAATATGTTATTATGAAAACAATTATTCTATTTCCCTCTTGAATGAAATGATTATATTTTTCCTTTAATTGTACTAAAAAGTCTCTATTGTATTGATTCATAAAAAATTATTTTTAAATTTCTTCACCATATTTGGACATCATTTATAATGATCTCTATATATTTTACCATATAAAATTTAAATCTCAATTTAAATCCATTTTTTTATCAAAACCATTATCATATTACATTGGAACACATATTTATTACGTGTTTTATTTGTATAAATCCCTTGTATTTGTGATCAAAATTTATTGATGGTTTCTTAAAAAATAAATATTTCATGAATCATGTACATGACTATACTCTTAGAGGTATTGCATTTTTACATACAGTCCTTCCATTAAATGTTGAAATTTATTTGAATTTATCTATTAAAATATTATTTCTTTAGACGTGCATTGACATGTGAAGCATGATTATATATAGTCCCTCGAGGCACTAACTATCGCATGAGACAGAAAAGTTGTCAAAAAATAATTTTTAATGGCTTCTTAGATTATATTGAAGGGTTTTTACAAAAATACAAAATCATTATTGATACAATAACGTATTATGTTCATGATACATGGCATCCAATGATTTATCATTTTCATAATTTATTTTTATGTATTAATAATCGCTAAAATTTTCACCATAAAAAAATATATGGATACTTTAGAATTCTTAGATTATTGATATTATGATTTCTTCATTATTTACCCATCTATTATACCTTATTGAAATTTTTTCACATATTAATTATTTACATACCCCTTATCGAGTGTTTGATCTCACTCTATCATTTGTGTTCCTTCTCGATGTTATGAATATAGAATCCATAAATAAGTGTGGAGGAAGCAGTTTATATTCATTTGATATTTCTATATTTATTTAACAATGTATAATGGGTACCCTATATGTATGTAATTCGTAAAAGCCTAATAAATTTACTGTTACATTGTAATGTGATATCTTGTATCAATTACATTTTTATAAAACAAAAACCATCTATTGGATAAAGGGGTTTCCATTTTTACCACGGATATTCAAGACTTCTTATGTTAGTACATGGGAAATTTATATTATGTAAACATTATAATTATAATAATCCCATAAATTATTTTTATTCCTCATTACATATGATGATTATGAGTTAAAATTATTTCTAACATTATATATTAAGTGCTCCTGATGGAATCAAGGGAATCAATAAATATAGTTACTGTATGGATTACCCCATATATCATTTTAACATAGTTAGTTTTGGAGAAGATAATATCATCACCATTTTTGAAAACATAACATTGATTATGAATAATAATTATAATACACCTATGTTCGATCATTTAATATTTAAAATTCCCCCATTATTTTAGTAGGACTACTAATCATATATGAGATGAGTAGTGTATGATGTCTCTTGAAATGAAATTTCTACCATTAGGATATAATGAAATAAATGAAGTACTAGAAGTATATTGTCTCAATGGATAAAATGATCTTTGACGGTCATTGATCCAAATTTAAAATGCGAATGATGAAATGAAATTTATATAATGGAAAACATTTAAAGAAAGATTCTTCAACAAATATTTTCCTTATAGTCACAAACATGAAATTAAGATATGAACCCTTATCATAAATAAAATGTAATTATATAGTGTTTTTTATTATAAAGATACCTTAATAAGAAATCATGGTATGATATATATGAAATAAATTATTGATAGGTCACGATTGATCATTTCATTGACTATCATAAACCAAATCATTGAGGGGAACCGGCTCGTGAATTATTTTTATCATATGATGATATTGTATTATGTTATATCAAATTGGAGAAGAAAAATTCCAGATCCTTTATGTTCATTGAAAATAATGAAAACAATAAGACTTCTGATAATCATGTTAATGATTAAGAGTCAATGAATAATAAGTGATTGAAGCTACATCTAATATATTGTAATTGTTCAAGGAATCATAATGGTAAATTATTGAATTACATGGATGTTTTTTATATGAGTGGAGAAAAGTGTCATCCAGAAAATGAGTGAATATGAATGAATTATATCAGTGATGTGTAATTACTTGATTATAATAAATTAAGGAATTATTCAAATCAATTTCCCTAGCATCTAGGGAATATACCACAGAATATAGAAAAGGGATAGTAAAAATATTATAAGATCACAATAGAAATAGTTTATGTACTTCATCATGTGATTGTAGGTAAAATATTCATATATTAAAATATAGACAATTATTTATTTGATTCTAGAAAATTTCACTATTTTATATCAACCATTTTTTTAAAATAATATATATTTTTTTACTCATCAAGGGATATATCAGTCAACAATCATAAGGAAAGTATTGTTGCAACAAAAAATGGGTCGGTCAGTCCACTTTTTAACACATAGACATTTTTTTGTTTCTTCCCTTATCATCATATCTTTTTTTTCTTTGAAATATTCCTCAATGTGTGCTGGAATTAAATATATTATAAGAAAATTTATTGAAATAAGAAGGAAATAATTATTTGTGAGAGGTTTAAGATTACTAATGAAGTTTAAAAATCTATCAATCAAGAATAAATATTCACAGAAGTATATTTTTTATTTCTGAAATAAAAGTAAAATAAATTTGGGTATAAAAATTAAAATTGAAAAAATAAAATTAAATAAGTAAATTCAAAGTAAACATAATTAATGAAAAAATTAGGATGTTAGAATGAAATGAGACATTCTCGAGATAATCGCCTAGAGTAAACCCTCTTCACCTATTATTAGATTTGAATTTACATATTGGACACCCTCCATTATATTTTTAAACATAATCCTCTGTATATGGTTGGGAATATATGATTTTATGAAATATTTATGAGAGACTGCACATCCACCTCCTTGATCGAGGTAAAATATTGAAAAATCCAAAGTCAATCCATTAGATTCATGTAGTGAAAAAAGTTATTTTTCCCACTAATATCCCCCTCAGTATAAATCTAATAAAATATTAAACATAAATAATGATAGCTCAAATACATGGCATCATCACTAGATTACACACCTAGGATCTTCCTCGAGTTAGATTCTCATTGTCGTGAACATAAAAGTTAACAATGGAGAAGATTGTAGTGAAAAAAAAACAAAGAAAAAAATATGATAGAAAGATATGAAGAAAAAAGGATAAAATATTCTAAGGAAGAATAATATAATTAAAACAAATGGTAATATTAAAAACTATAGAAAATTATAACAAAGGCTACCTCTATGTTTCCAACCATTTGGAATGAGGATAATGTACATTTTTATAGGAAAAAGATGTAAATCTTTTGGCTTCAAAAAGTTCTTCAGAATGTTTTCAGATTATTTCAATTATAAATGAATGAAGTAGAAATTTGATTTTTCTACAAAGGATTTCATATAATTATCCTCTTTATACCCAAAGATGTTAATATTTATTGGACATGTGTAGAGAGAGATATGACACATTTATTCTATGTATTTATTTTGGATAGTTGAATATTTATATTCCATGAATGTTTAATTACCATGAAATTATTACCATGAATAATAATGAATCACATATGTCATTGTTAATTGATTTTCTTACTCTAGAAGATAAATTTATGTGTGATAAATTTCAACTCTATTGCTTTGTACTTTTTTGGGATATGTTCCAAACCATAAAATTATCTAAATTTGGGAATACTATTCATTGTTAGACTTATGGGATGGTTTGGGGCCCCCATATTTTAGATTTACCTTTAGGACATGTAGAATAAAATGAATTACAATATGTATATAAAACTGCATAAGAATAGTTTTTAAATTTAGTTTATTTATAAAAATGACAAGGCATAAATAAAAGAAAAAAATAAAACATTTAAAATCCAATATCTTCTATTTTATCAATTATGATCTGTAACACCCCAAACCTAGTTACCCAGAGTCGGTGAATTATTACATAACATTGGCATGATAAAAAAAATAAAGCCTTGAAAGACGGATTAGTTTTGTATCCTTGGAAACACTAGATACATTTATAAACCTTACATTACATCATAATGTAAAAAAACTACAACAACATCTTATCTTCATATCCCCTCATACTATCCCTACAGTTTATTCATAAAATACTTCTTCACATCCTGGAAAAATTATATATTGATAGGGGTGAAATGATATACACAGTAAGGATAACAATATTGCAGAAACTTTCATAAATGAACATAATCATTTAAGGCAATGTATAACTGAAACAAAAGTATTTTAAACATCATCTTCAACATTATATGGAAAAATAAAATGAAATAATTCAATTTACTTATTCACATGGATACTCTACTAGTCGAATAATCACATGCAATATCAATAGCCACTTTCATAATGATTGAATTCATAATGCCAGACTATCATAAAAATGTAGCCAAGGCTTTGTTCCAAGGCCACAAAAAGATTTTGTCAAGGCCTCGTACCATGAAACTAGTTTGTCTCATGAGACCTACTGATGCATCGAGGAGCTATAGCGGGCTCCACCTGTCACTTATTAAATCCAATTCAATCCTCATATGAACAAGTTTAAAAATATCATAAACCATAACATAATTGTGTCACATAAAACATGCATAAAGGACACATAACATTTCCACATTTCAATCACAAGATATCAATACAACACATTGATATAACAAAACTATTTTCAATACCAAAATAAAAGAAAAAGTAAAACTTGGTATTTATTTTTCATTTGTTTTTAAAAAGTTATGTCTTGTAGAGTAAGACGAAACTCAAATAATGGTCACGGTGGCAGACAAGTCGTTGTTGCTACATACGTATGAAAAAAAACATTCCCTTTTTCCGTTTCGTAAAACGCTTCTTATAAAAAATATTCCTTTTGAATAAATGTAAAATCAAAAAGGTTTTATACAACATATAAAATAATGTTGTGTATAAAACATAATATGCCTCAATGAATGGAGATTGAGACGATGCCCCTTACCTCGTGTCTGACTTGACTCGATCATTCTTTTATCTCCTGAATAATAAACTAGAGATAATTTATAATTGCTTAAAAAAAATTTCAAGTTAATTATTCCTTTTATATCACTTATTACCATGTTATAAACATTATGTAATTATTTAAGTTAATAACGATCGTTTGGTCGATCTTTGGTACTTGAGTCAAAAATAAACTTCTTATAATTACAAGTTGTTCATGTGGTAAAATATCCAATATATAAAGAATTATATTCATAATTTAAATATAATATATATCATACATATCCAATATATAAATGCATTTATAATATTACAAAACATTTAGAGGTATGAAATGAAATGCACTGTTCATGGAGACGGCAAGCCGTACGTACGCATGAACGCTACTTTCATTTCTATTTCATATTTAATGGAATGAAATAATAATGATATAAAGGTAGATTATAATTCCAGTATAATATAATATATAATATTATTTACTACATCCTTTATACGTTCCACATATGGAATTAACGATTCAAATCACTTTGAGGGGGTGATAGTCTGCACTTCCTAAAATGAAATTATCGCGTTTACCCATATTGGAAATCATAAAGGTATGCCATATATGAAAAATACAGAATCATAAGGAAGACATAAACATAATATATATCATATATAAATAAAGTTACATCTTAATGGCCACAATGAGAGGTGTTAAAAGAAGATTGAACAATCATCGTTTCGTGAGGCAGTAATTTGCCACCCACAGAAACAGTATGATAATTAACCATTAGACAATGGCATGTGTAAGTGTAAATAAAATAATTCTCATAAAAACATCCTATAATATAGATTATACTGGTGTTTTTAAAAATTAAAGGAATAAATTGAGTTTAAGGGGTTGGAGAAGCAAAATAAAACAAAAGAACATAAGAGAAGACATTACCTTAAAATCGGGTAACTCTTTTTGATTTGAGCCAAAGGCTTCCTTGGGAACACTTATGCCCAAATTAAGGCTTCTAGAAGTAATATAGGAAAATTTAGAGGGTATTTGGGAAGAGGTTGGCCGAGCAAAATGGCTTTGATGGTGTGAATAAGGTGGTATAGATGGGGGCCTTTTATAAGAGGAGAGGAGGGGAACTGTTGGAATGTCATGAAATGATACATTATTATGAAATGATTTTCGGATTTCAAAGGTCCCACAATTATATATTTCTAAGATAAGGTGATAAGGGTTCTAAATATACTCATCCAATTGGTTTTTGACAAGTGTAAGTCTTAGATTTTACATTATCTTTTCATTTTATTTAAAAAGTTCATTAATGAGTTAATCGCTACATCATTATGGTGTGATAAAAAACATTATTTATTTAATGCCTAAAATTATAAAAAATTTACCATGATGTAATAAATATTTTTATCTTTCCAATGGATATTTATTTTAGAAAATATAACTTGTATAACCCCTTGTAAATATTGTTTTAGTAAAACAATGCATGTATGTGACATTTTTATTTTTACTTTAAAAAAAAGTTATAAATGTCATTTTCCTACCCAAGTGGCTCCATGGGGCCCCCATGTTGACCCATGAATTGTCTTGGTCGGTCATGACTCATCCAATAAGTGCAGGACAAGTGTAAATGTTATTTTATATAATTATAACATTAAATTTACCTTAATTTACAATAATTACCTTTAATCGCGATTAATAGAACTTAAAAGTTACTATTCGCCAAAAATTATCTTAATCCTATTGAACCACATTTTACTTCATAATGAAAATGATGTATGTCAGATTTTTGAAATTCAAATCCCAATGGTGGTAAAATTTTATTTAAATGAAAAATCAGTTTTTTAACTACCACTTAGTGGTTTCACTATTCATAAAAAATTGAAGTTTTTAAGAAAAATACCAAAATATCACACTAAGATATATTTGATATTCCTAATTAGAAAATGATGCCTATTTTAAAAAATTAAAAACATATAATTTGAATTAATTAGTTTAATAATTAATTACCGTTGTCACAACAAATAGCGTGTTTTTAAGAAACAATATATATCAAAAGATTGACACTCGTTTATGTCCAATTTCAAAGTGAAATTAATTCTAATGACCACCATTGGATAAAATAGTAAAAGTATATTATAATTATACTTTAAAACCACACAGTAGTATAATTTATCAATATAAATTATTTTTATTAAAAATGTTGTTTTTAAGTATTTCTCAATATTCATCAAAAATTGGATGTTCTCAGAAAAAGACCAAAAATTAAACTTGGCTAATTTCGATATTGGAAATCCAAAAATGAAGTCCATTTTGAAATATAAAATTTATTTAATTCATAAAGTGTGTATTTCTATTCATAACGTCTAATTTGATTGGTCACGGTGTGTTAGAATCTTAAACTAGAGTATAATTCAAGCTATTGCATTATTGAAAGTGAAGCGTATCGTGGAAGCTTGGGGTGTTACATTATCCCCTCCTTCAATAAATTGCATCCTTGCAATTTTAAATTGTTTTTAAAAAATTAAATGTTGAAAATAGAAAATACCTTTGTGGAAAACCCATATCAGAAATATGGTTAATAAAAATATAACTTTAAAAGAATGAAGGAGATGTACAAAGGTCACCCGAGATAGCCCATACTAGGATTATATGAAAACATGGATGTGGAGGAGAAACAAACCATCAAGGTCTGATAGAGAGTTATAGAAAACAACATTAGGAGAAAGTTAAGTACAAGAAAATCATAAACATGTGATTGATTAAACGGTCATTGATTTCCCATTTGGAAATGATAACCGACAACATTTTTGTTTTAAGTTACCTTTCATAAAGTTAAGGAATTTATTTTGGAGATTTACTAATAACGTAAAGAAATATACTTACTTGTCATGTAGACTTTCATTCTTTAATAAATATTTACCACAAACCCATCTTTCACTCCAAAAGGTAAGAGAACACAAAAATATTATATTTATCCTAATCGTACAAGGTTCTAAATATTAACACATGCCATTTAGATTAGGAAAACTATTTTGTAATAACCAGGGACTTCCTGTAGACTAGAGGTAGGTAATAAAGCCCTGTCGCACTATCGTTGAGGGTTTAATTCATGCAGCTTTGTCCAACTCGATGGTTTGTCCCCCGTCCTGCAGGTTGTCCTTTTCCTAAAACAATAGTATTATAATATTCCAAAAATAATCTGTAGAAATGTTTTATCCTAAAATAATACTATCCAAAGTTAATATTAATCCATTCCAACTGATATAGTTATCCAAAATACCTTTGTCCATACTTTCTTTAAAAGGTCTCTAAATTCCATAATCAATTCATCAAATTCCCCAAACAAAGTAATGTTTCTCTTATTATCATATACTAAGAATATGATTACCTTAAACATATTAAAATTTTAAGTAAAAAATCAAGTAATGCAGAACAATCCTAATATATATCACATTATTCTTATAAACATTATATAGTTCAAGAGTCCAAAAACACAAATACAATAATTATTCCACTTCAACTGTAGTAACAACATAAGATTGGCCTTGATCCCTTGGCCTTTTCTGAGATAAGTTCCTCTGAAACTTTGGACATTAATTTTCATAATGCCCCATTTCCCTACAATTGTAGCATTCAACATTGATAGACTCTTTCTTTCCCTTGCAATCACGAGCCTGGTGACCTTTTTCTCTATATTTATAACAAACTCCCATTCCTTTTAGGAAAGTACCAGGGTGATTCATAACACAATTATCTCATAATGGAAAATCCTTCATTCCCTTTTTCCCTTTATCTGTCTCTTGTTCCACTGTTCACTTCTTCTCATGCTTTACTTTAAGGTCATAAGATTTAGATAATTCATTTTCTGTATTGATATCACATGAGACTATATCTTCATAGGTTAATAAATATTGTGATACTAAATCTCAACAATGAAATGGTTTTAACCCATCAAAGAAATGATAAATCTTATTTCATGGGTTACATATATAATCTGCAGCATACCTCGCTAACCTTGTAATGTTGGCCTCATACTTTGCGACATTCTCATCCTCCTTTTGTCTAAGACTCAGAAATTTCATTTCCATATCTTCTTGATGGTCATGTGGAATGTATTTTTCTAATAAAAGCTCTTTGAACTCCCTCCATTCCATATTTGATACTTCATAATCTTCCTTTGTGTTTTGAATCAATAACCATCATTGATCAGTATCTCCATTGAGGCGGTAAACTACCAAGATAACCTTTTCCCTTTCACTACTCCCCAAGACAAGGAATATTTTCTATAAGGAATTTATCCATTGCTCAGCTACTAATGTATTTGTACTCCCATTTAATGTTGGTGGTTGATGCCTCATGAAGCTATCTATCATTGATCCTCCATGCTGCGGATCATGGTGCTCGATATGGGTAAAGTTATTATTTATAACCTGAGTGTGTTGTCCAGGTACGGTGATAAGCTGATCAGTACCAGTTATATCACCAGCCCCATTATAATTATCTTGAGAAGGAGGGAAATCCATGCATTGAGTGTGTGCATTGATACATTTTCCATTCCTTCCACTAGGCGCCATTTCTAAACAATGTCATAAAATATATTAGTTTATGAATCGAAATAGATAATTCCATACTTGTAAAACACTAAACGTAAATTGAATGGTTTATGGATATAATCCATAATCATAAAGATGTTTTCTTTGAGGAATTATATACTCCTAAACCCTTCATAATTTTATATATAGAAAATGAGAATTATCCTAAGCATATCCGTCGGGAGTGTCGTAACCAAAAGTGAAGAAAGACCCATTTTCGTGCACTAGTTCTCGTTTGAGTCTAGCCCAAAATGGTGTTTTTTGGTTTTACCCCTAGGCACAGCTATGCCAGAGCCACCTCTACCTTCTCGTATCTAGACAAGGATGTATTTCTTGGAAAACTCATAAAATCTATATAATACCAAAATTCTAGGATTTTCTTCAATACTAATTCTCAAAGTCTATCTTGGGGTTATGTTCTCTAATCAGAGTTTATCTAAATCTAGCTTCCAAGGATAGTACTAAACATCCTGTGATACCAACTGTAATGCCCCAACCCCAGTTACCTAGTGTTGGTGCATTATTACATAACATTGTCATGATCAAAAAATATCAACTCTCAAAATACCAATTAGTTTAGTAGCCTTGTAAACACTAGATACATTCATAAGTCTTACATTAAATAATAATGTAAAACAAAACTACAACAAAATATTGTCTTCATATACCCTTATACTATTCCTGCAGGTCATTCATAAAATACTTCTTCACGTCCTGGATAAATTAAAACATTGAAAGGGGTGAGCTCAGATGTTCAGTAATGATAAAAATATAGAGGAAACTTTCATAAATGAACATAAACATTTAAGGAAATGTATAACTAAAACAAAAGCCTTTTGAACATGAAATTCAAAATTATATGGAAAAATAAAATGAAATAATGCCATTTACTTATTCACATGTATACTCTACTAGTCGAATAATCACATGAAATATCAATAACCACTTTTATAATGATGGAAAGCATAATGCCAGACTATCATAACTACCTAGCCAAGGCATCATGCCAAGGCCACAAATACGATTTTGGAAAGGCCTTGTGCCAAGACACTAGTTTGTCTAATGAGACCTACCGATGCATTGAGGATCTATAGCAGGATCCACCCATCAACTATAAAGTGCAATTCATTCCTCATATGAACAGGTTTAATAATATCATAAACCATAACATAATTTTATCACATAAAACATGCATAAAGGAAACATAATATTTCCACATTTAAATCACAAGATATAAATAAAACACATTGATACAATAAACCATTTTAAATACCAAAATAAAATAAAAATAAAACCTGGTATTTATTTTTCATTTTTTTAAAAATTTTATGGCTTGTAGAGGAATCCGAAACTCAAATAATGTTCACGGTGTCAGAGAAGTCGTTGTCTCCGCATACGTACGACAAAAAAACATTCCTTTTTTTGTTTAGTAAAACAATTTGAATAAAAAAGATTCCATTTGAATAAATGTAAAATTAAATGGGGTTTATACACCGTATAAAAGAATGTTGTGTATAAATCAAAATATGTCTCAATGAAAGGAGATTGTGACGAAGTCCCTTACCTCATGTCTGACATGACTCGATCATTCTTTAATCTCCAGAATAATAAACTAGAGTTAGTTTATACTTGCATAAAAACCTTTTTCAAGTTCATTATTTTATTTTATATCACTTATTACCATGATATGAACATTATATAATTATTTAAGTTTATAACGGTCGTTTTTTTGATCTTTCGTACTTAAGTCAAAAATAAACTTCTTATAATTACAAGGTGTTAAAGTGGTAAAATATCTAACTATATCCACGGTTATTTATTCAAGACACAAGGCTGTAAAAAAACGTCACAAATCTCCAGAACCATTGCTGCTCACCCTACTCTAATAATAAAAAATAAAACCATGTAGATATCAATTGTCATAATTTTTCAGAAACTTCAATCTACAGGAAAACAATCTATTATCTTTCAAGAAATAAATCATGTAATAATAATGTAATGATATAGCTGATCTATGGAGTACAACATAGATTTATTTAACTATTGAACCAATTTGGTACAACATATGTACAATATGGTTTATTAATAATGATATATAACAATATATTGTTCTCATGCATGGCGTCATATATGCCTCAAATTATTAAGTATTTTCTTGTTATTACTAAAACATATCCAGCATAATTATCACAACTTTTAAGGAGGTGAAACAATACTATGATCAATGTAATATAGTATATTGCAGGAGTTGAACTGTCACAATATTTCCTGAATTATGTAAAATATATGAGAAACACACCTGAAGAATTTCTTCCAGTATTTTGAGGTTATTTAGTTAGCAACTGGACTGCAGTATCAACATCATCTTTCCCCGTAATAAATACGAAAACATCACCCTTTGATTCATATAAAACCATATTGGAGACAAATATTCTATATTGCATTTTTTAAGATATGTTATTTATATATGATTTGAAACTATGAGATACTCTATGAAGAAAATAAGTTTGAATGGAAATCACTAAAAAAAATTCCACAAATGAAAATGAAAACCATTTAAAAGGGTGAATCATAGTTAAGAATATAAAATTGTCACTATATGGTGGATTAATATTCAGAAAATTTTTACATGAACTTACCATCACTTAAAAACATTACTCCAAAGTCAACAGTACCTGAACATGGATTAACATAAAAATCGAAACCCAAGCATGAAGATATTCCGAGACAGGTTATTCAACATAATTGTTTTGGACAAAAAACCCCCTTCCCTGACAGGTCCAACTAAAATGTCATAATAGCACCCAAAAAATACCATGTGTCTGAAGATATGTTTGTTGTTGTTACTTTGCGACAAAAAAATAGCACCACTACAAGCCAAATTGGATTCTGATGCTAGTTTTTTGGGGTTTTAAAATAAAATCCATAGAAACAAAATACCTTAATGGATAAGATATCAGGTTCATCCTTGGGGCCATGGTCCACAACCTCAACTCCTTGGCACTTTATAATAATTTTAAATATTCAAAGTTAGTGTGATCAACATGATTTAATGAAAACACCGATCACAAAATAAAAATAAAAAAACAATCACATATTATCCCTTGTAACCAAACCTCCTCGATTAAAAGCCAACATTGATTGGATTCAATTTTTGCTGAAGAGATGATGAGGTGCATTTCAAAACAACAATGTTGAATTTTGAATTGTGAAGATAAGTGCAAAAAGGATACAGATGAACTGTTTGGATTGTAGAAATATATCACAGAGATTGATCTATTGAAATGGATCTTTCATGAGCCTCAACTACCATAATTACACTAACAAGATCATGTCTAGAAAAATTTATATAAGGACACATAAAAAATGGATGCCAATGGAATATTTTCTAATAAAAAAGAAGGTATAAAAAAGGATAATATAACACATGTATTTTGTAAAAAGAGGATCATCCATCATTGCTCTCAATAATACCCCATATGTGAGAAATTTTATCATCGCCACATCCTATCATGTAGACACAAAAACTTTCGGTATGAAAAACAATACAAATGACAAAAGACACATACATGAAGCTAAATACATAAATAAGTATATGGGAAATAATTATGATACTGAAGCATCAATATCATATTTCCATATAAGAGTTATCATATGTCTCTTTTCAAAATATTAAAACATACATTCAGGAAAATATTGTGGGTGACTGAAATTGTGTGTGGATAATCCAAAAGAAATAAATAAATAAATAATTGTAAAAATACAAGGTTCTGTTTAACCTCACCCATGAAAATAAATACCAAAAGTCAATTTTCATAGTCAAAAGGGTCCCAAGAGATTCAAATTAGTGAAACATAACTTCAGGCAAGCATAGATTCGTAGAATTCCATACCTGCAACCAATCTAGAAATAACATCGTTCAGTCATGACACTAAACTAATACAATGATTCAATAATACATGAGCTTAAAATTTTTTGATAAATATAGAGTTACATATAAAAAAACAACAAATGTAAAAGGAAATCAAGGATGTATAAAAAGCAATAACACATTTTATTTTTTTTCCTCTAAAGATCAGTTTTCCATCATGAACATCATAATTCAGGGCATTGTTAAGATCAAATGAACTTTCATAATATTTCTAATATCCCCAAAAATCATTGCATTTATGGTTTATATGATATAAAAAAGGCATTTCATTAATGATAATAAGGTTTCATTTTTCACGTTAGCAGGATTTGGTGGTTTTATATAATCATAGGAGCAACCAGATTCCTTTTCCCTAATTGGAGTCATTCACCCATGCTAAACTGCTTCAACAGAGATACATTAACCACTTAAGTTGACCGAACAGTATGAAATATAATAAAAAATATATGAAGACAAATTGAATATTTTTGTATTATTATAATCTATATCACCATTATATAAAAATGTGTAGTTATATAAACAATAATTGAATATATAATATCAAAACATAAATAAGTGCTTGAATTTTCTAAAAACCAAAAAGCACCATAGAAGAACAATGTCATGATCACTATATGTGCCTAATGAGTGATCTTCGGTGTTTATCGAAAACATGTGAAGATCCTGACCAAAATTTTAGTTGATCATGGATATGCAATGAGAGGAAACATTTCCTTAATTCATGTTAAATCATGAATGAAAAAAATATTGTTCCATGATCTTATGTTGTGTTCCTATTAATAGCATGAGTGATCTAATTGAATATGAATTATTTAGCATGATTCCAATAGATAATAAAATATCATATGTTCCCATGCTAGAAATATTATTTATAATAGAATGTTTTGTAGTAATATTAATCTCATACCATGTCGTGGTACCATGTCCTTCTTAATGATCATGTCAGGGAAAGTGAGTCACTGAATCAATCCACATAACAAAATTTTTCATGGAAAAAATTATTCACTCCTATAAAATAAGGATATATCAAAAATACATAAGAGTGTTCTGTTGTTGGTTTTAAAGAGCACCTGATTAGAGAATAATTATGGGTATGTGTAGGGGCTGTCAGATTTGTTTTCACTGATTGGAGAGACTCAACCATGCTAACCAGCATCATTAGAGAGCTATCACCCACTTCAAAGATGTATAAATAATAAATCCATATAGAATATTTAAATACATAAAAGTCCATACAATTTTCAATATCCAATTTTTTTGTACAATATCATTTTCATCATCACTACAGATAATCTTCAGTGTTGAGACCATGCATGCAAAGAACCCAGTAAAATGTATACTCCAACAAAGTTCTATAATGACAGGAAAAATTTCCTTGATTATTGGATGATAAATCATGAGGGGAAAATAAAACATCTTCCAATGACCTTATTTTCAGTACATATTAAAACATGAATGTACAAATTGAATATGAATCATTTAGCATGATTTCAATATAAAATAAAATATCATTTGTTCATATACTGGTAATATTGTTTATGATAGAAAGTGTTGTAGTGATTTTAATCTCATGCCATGTTGCAGTACCAAGGAAATATTTCGTCATGGCCATGATAGTGCAAGTATGTAATGAATGAAGCCACCTAACAATGATATGCTGGTGAAAAAATGATCCAATTCTCTAAAATAAGGGTCTTCAATATTGTGGAAATCAATATGTATGTACATATATGAAATCTATTTGGTATAAGTAAAAAATAAAGTAAAACAGGATCCACTAACCCAACATAAACTAATAAATAAAAGAAAAAAAAGGAGATAATGATATATTTGGAATAAAATATATACAGTAAAGATGGCCTTCATTATAGTGTTCTGATATACATTGATGAAATTTTTTGAGTTAAATTTTTTACTACTACACAATGGGAAGAAAATACAAACAATCAATATATTATGGTGACTAAAATTACCATTAATGGATGGTTGGATATTCACCTCATCTTGATGACTGATAGAAATATAGATTTACTTGTAAGACTAAAAACAAAAACAAAACATCAAATATTTAATTATATATAATGATGTGATATAATAGAGGTAAGAGGGAAGAAAATAATAATGGTGTTGAAATATTAATGATTAAATTTTACAAAAAGGAATGTGTTTTTTATTTAAACACACACAACTCTAAAATGACTTATTCGTTGCCCATAAAATCTTCCATTGATCTAAAAAACATATAATAAACTGTTCCAACTAATAACATGCTCCAATACCCAATAAAAATTACTGAATCACGTGATCAAATAAAAACAATTTCCACTACTCTAAAAAATGATCCATTACTGGAAAAAAATTCACGATCCACTAATCAAATAAAATAGATGATGCACTAATGTAAAAAAATATCCACTTCTCTAAAACATGTCAAGTCATATTTAGTGAAAGTAAATGTAACTTAAAAGATTTGGATGATAAATTCCTAATGACCAATATGCAAACATATATAGAAAACCCAGTTGTTGTACCTGATTTTTTAGATGTGAGAATAAGATATAGTTGTGGAAGAATATACAATAATACAAGAGCTGAGCACCTACATATTCATCCAATATTTTTACTTGAAGATATAATAATGTTTCAAAATAATAATACATAATATATATGACTAATAGGGAAATACATCAACAAAGAATCTAGGAATATGTATAATAAATATGTAAAAACACTATGTATGAACAATTGGAATACACTTCAATAAGAAATCCAAAAATATACATGTTTGATTAATAGGGAAACAATTACATATAAAGAAAAAGGAAAAACCTAGAAAAGACAAAAGAAAAAATAGTTTTATGTTTTTTATGTTAAAAAATAATAAACAAAAGTCAATCCATCCTTTATCCTTCATAATAAGATTCTTATTAAAACATCAACACCTCAAAACAGTAGGTGACCAACATAATTCATGTGTATATAAACAAAAATCCTGAAAATAAGAATATTGATGGAGTGATACTTTATATGGACCACATTTAAAATATTTAAATGCACTAAGATCACATGTAATATGTTCATTTAGGATGCCTTCCCCATGCGCCATGTGTTTTCATAGATGAAAAACTTATGGCAACACTGGAAAAAATATGAGAAACCAGTGTATGCTATGATAGTTTTGAGTTAAAGGCATATTTTTGAAAATAAATAACACTTGTATAAAAGATGAAATTAAAAAAAAATATTTATGAAGTTAATTACCTAATTCAAACTAAAAATGATAAAATTCAACAATAATGTGATGGTATGTCTATTAGGTGAACTGATTATGTGATGAAACAAACATGTATGGTTGTAGTAGCAAAATATTTAAGTGGTATCGATTCACATACATAGAATGCCTGAGAAATTTAATGGAGTGTCTGCACATAAGTGTACAACAACTGGAAGAAGATTGAAACACACAGGAATTGGTGGTTTCCTTTATAGAATCAGTGAATGTGGAGGATCCGGACACACAGTGGACAAAGGAGGAGGGAGAGAATCTGGAGGCACCTAAGGTTGTTGTGGAGGTTGAGGGGGCCCATGAAAAAGGTGTGAAACCTTGGTATAGAGGAAGGAACCATGAGAAGTGGTATATGATATTAACATCAAACCGTAGGAGAAGTAAGTGGAACTCAAAAATTAGAGGGGTACAGATTGGATCTATAGAGAGCGCTGGTTGATAGAGAAGGATTGCATGGTCAGTGGTGAGAAGAAAATAGGAGGTGCGTAAGAGAACCTAATGGAGGTGGGGCTGGTGGAGAGGCCAGATTCCGAGCATGAAGGTGGAGGCTAAGTCATATACGAAGCAGGTGGTGTAGGTGGAGGCGGATGTGAAGCAGGAAGTGCAGGTGAAGGTGGATGCGAAGCAGGGAGTGGAGGAGAAGGAAGATTTGATGTAGGTAGTTCAAGTGGAGGAGGAGAAACCTACGGAAGAGCAGTGTACGACCGGAGGCAGAGGGGGTTCTCGATGTAGTAGAGCTGAATCTGGAGGATGAAACCATTGGGAGTTATGTAGGGGTAGCAGTAGCGGGATTGGATGCCTCTGGAGAGGTGCTCAAATTATGGAGGGAGGAAACAGTGTTGGGGTGTCTTGGATAGATATGGAGGTCACACGTTAGCAGAAAAATCCTACATTAGAAGATATATAGATTTTTACACTCACAACAGATGATATTCATAGTGCAACAGATGTTTCAGATGGTACTGGTAGATGACTCAATAGTGTTGAGTGTGCATTATTGGTTCTAGAAATAGATTACACCAATGCATTGTGTTGATCTAGACTCCCTTCATAGTTGTTTTTGGCCACACATTATCTTATAAATTTGTTATCCCACTCAAATAGGACCCAATTTTGAGGTTGGAACACATGAGGCATCCATGATTACCAATATTAATGTTGTTCAACATGGATTAAAACATGGAATAAAGATGTAAGATTTTCTAACTGATAAGTTTTTGTATGATAATATCCCAAATTTTATGGGTGAGTTAGTTTCTTCCCAAAGGGTATAGTTTAGATTTTTTGGGAATGAGTTCTTTTACATGTATTATTAATTTCCTTCTGATGTTCTAAGGAATCAAACACTATTTTTATTTTTGTGGGATGGATGGAATGTGAATGGGTAACATTTTGCGGTAGAAGCTTCACGATCAGTGGAAATGAGTGTGGTTCTTGGTAAAACATCTGTCTCCACTTCTTCAACTGCAGTTAAAAACATAGTTTTAAATGGCATTTCCTTATACATTTCTGGAATTTGTGACCTATTGGTACCCATTGATTCCCATAATTATTCATCCTTATGTTGGAATCTCCTCCAAAAAGGATCTATGATAATAGTATATACAAATTGTTTAACTATTCTCTATAGGGATAGATATCATCCTATGAAATCTTTACATTCAGATAGTGAGATGAAATGATTTTTTCCTCAGTATGGATTGGTTGTTAACCATCCATGCTCATTTTTTTACTACGAGTGATTATAGATGTCCTTCCGGGTTATGGGATTGTGTTTTATCCTTGGATAAGGATTGGTCCTTAATTGAAGAAGGATGAAATCATTCATAGGAAGTTACATATAATTCAACAATTTCTTAGTATTACATTTGTTGTAGTGAATTCATTGATCTATTAGTGTTCAATGATGGTGGAAGAGTATGAGGAAATCATTCATGAATTTTTTTGTGTTAACTCACTATCCATAGTTTTTTTCATCATGGACATTCACCAGCAATTGCTCTATGGTTATTCTAGCTTATTAGAAGACCCATTTAATCTATGAGAGCTAGATGTGTTTTTGGATTCATCTTCATAAAGGATGATTTATAACACCAAATGTGTATCTCTAGGATGCCTGATGTCATTCACCAATGTGGTGAATGAGAGATTAAGGATATCTGTGGATTAATGCCACATGAACAATGTGACATGAGAATCAGTATCCAATACCAATAATCATTATGATATTTTACTAGAGGTTTGGGATGAAGATTTTTCTCATAGTTAGACCCAAATATGTTCTCACTAACATTATGTTGGATATGGTGATTTACAATGAATGGATTCCTTGAGACTATATAGATTCAATAGGTTCAAGGAGATATTGTTTCACATGATGAATGTCTCCATAGAGTTCCCACGACTTATGAGACCAATCCATACCCATTAATCAGTCTGTTTATGGTATTATTTTGCAATGGTACCATCATGTGTCAGGCACCGTAGTTTGATCATCCGAGACACATGTGGATGATTCTAAACTAACACCATGAGTGGTATTCATATGAAAGATCTCACAGTGTCAGTTATAGATTCAGAGATCCATTTCTTGGGATATATCATTTCAGACATGGTGGTGATAGTGGACACTATAAAGGGGGTGGATGCATGAGATTCAGGTCTACCCAGGTTGTGTTCAAGGAAGTGGATTCTCACAATGATTTTTTGATCACTTTTATAGAGTTATGTAATGTAATAGTTGACCTCTATAATTTTACTACGTTGTTAGTGTTTTTTTCATGATATAAGTATGTTGTTATGTGGATGATTCTGTGTATGATACTAAAAAGGGTCAGCAAGGCCATGAGGGTAGATTAATAATTTTAAAAGAAGTTGTGTCATTTAGTGACAGTAGAAAAATACCCGTCATGGGAAATTTTCTTCCTTGAGTATGTGTTTATTGTGATCCCATGAAACCATCTATACATGTTATGGGAGAATGATATCTTGATAAAAGGTAATTATCCCCAACCCTTCATTTAGTGTTTTTATGTATGATGTTCATTAGATAAGGGAACCATGTAGAGACACTGTTTTTTTCATGTTAGTCTATAGAATATTACTAGGAGTATTTTCAGATCTAGGCACTGAGACAGTGTATGATTTCAAGGCTCGGTGGTCCCAACATTTGATTTAAAAAAATTTAAAATACCTTTTATATTGAAATTTAATGACTTTCTTAAAAAGTTTAATCTTTAATAAATAGGATCTTTAATCAAGAATATAAGGCCACATTTAAATTTTTATTAATGGGTTCATCCTCGATGAGACCCAAGGTTGGTCTAAAATGGACAATTGTATGGGGATTATCTTGGTGGATTTATTAGATAAGACAATTTATTTAATTAATTTTTCAATGACACTAATCTGAATAACTAATAAAATTATACTTGGATATAAAATATGATACAACCATTGAGTTTTGAATTTGAAGTTTACCATAAGCATGGATTATGTTATTTAGTGTGGGACGTCATGTGAAGTAAACAATTATCCGAAGAGGTTAATTAAAATATAAAATTTATTTATATTTTTAGTTAAATTCCTAAAACTATTTTATCTTCTTAATCAAGATACAATGAAAAATCATTAGGGAAAGAATATTACCACAAGGATCATTGATAGGATTTTTCACCAACTCTACTTTGGCATATTGAGACTGGACGATGATCATTAATCAGATCAAGATGAATAATTGTTCAACAGATTCATCATATCATATTCATTACTAAAATATTTTTATATCACCAATGATTAATCCATAATAATGGTCGGAATATTCAATTGTGTTTTTCTACCATTTTGGTTAAATTATTGAGCATTTTTCATTGATCTTCATTTAATGTATACCATCAAATTTTATCATTTTTCAAAATAAATTATAATTAATTTTATTTATTATCTATTCCATGTTTCCCACCCCAGTTTCTCATCAAAGAAAAAATTGACCCTTAATTATTAGAAAATGATATTTTCCAATTTTTTATTGGTGAATTACCCTACCGTTCATCGTGTTATTCATTATTAGACAAATGGGTCACGATTCATCATTGATGGTGTGGGTTCAAGTGATAAAAAACCTCGTGATTCCTTTTAGTGATTGGATCTACATTAAAATTGACATTTTGTAGATATATTGATAAATTAGAGGGTTTATGTTTTGTGATTATATTATATTCTAACCTTGAGGACATGTTTGTGATTAGAGGTTGTTTGGGATCAGTATGATAATCCTTGTTTCCCAATCGATGCATGGTGATGAATTTTAGTTTTATTTGATTTATTCTGACTGGAGATTGTGCATCATTTCCCCAGAAAGAGGATGATCGAAAAGGACATTATACTGGCTGGGATCAAATCTCCAATGAGGTGGTAATATGAAGTCAATGTGTGAGAAGGAAAAACTATTAATGGCATTGTGACAATTATATTGAGTGTTATGTTTTGTGAAAAATATCAATTTATTACTTCTGAGTTGTGGGTCGGGAACACCAGTAAATTTTTGGGTGTCAAATGGAGAAATGTTTCCTTTTCTAGAGTGTTTGATTTGGGAATGTTAATTGCCTTTATTGAGTGTGTTTCCATGAGAATGGAATTAGTTTGATCTATTTTTCCATCAAGTGACATTTTTATAGAAATATAAGTAGAATTAAAATTTCTCTACTTTTGAATGATGAAGAGGGTCATGTGTACATCATGATTTTGTCTGAGACACACCGTCTAGTACCCTTACATTTTAAGTAGTACTAAATGGATAGATATTAATGTGTTAGCAATGAAAAGGCCATGTTGAAGAGTATGGTCACATGTTGAGTAGGTCCCTGACAAACATTTTACCTACATTTGAGTAGAATTAAACATATTGAATCTCATTCAATAGAACTCTAAATTTGGCATGTGAGTACTCCATCCTTAATTTATTCATTTAGAACATGTTGGTTTCATCTTTTGTAAGGATTGAGATATAATCTAAAATTTTCTGTGAACCAAACTTGGATTGGTAACACTCGATGAAGGCAGTTGTTATGCAGGATCACCCGAGACTATAGAGTGGTACTATTTGGTAGAGATGGGAATTGTATTATTCAATGATTACGGATTTTGAACTTCTAGAAGAGCTTGGAATGGATTACTTAACAATTAATGAGTGGTTCCCATTATTAGAACTATGTCCTGGTGTCCTCGACGACTACTGATCAATTCCCTCTAGTAGAGGCAGGAAGTGGGTTCTCTATGAATACAGATTAGTACACTCATGAAGAGTGTGGAAGTGGTTTCCCTGATGATTAATGAGTCATTCTCCCATTATATAGGAGAATTGGATTCGTTGATGACTACTATGTTTATTACTCCTGTAGAGTTGGGTGGTGGAGTCCTTGATGAATAGTAAGTCATAGCCTCTAGTAGTGATTCGAATTAGGTGAACCATAGTCTATCATTGTGGATCAATCCTTTTATAAAATTCAATGGGTTCTCTACCAATATATTATGACCTCTAGAATATGTATAATAGTGATGAGGTGTTACTCAATTTGGACTATTACTTTAGGGTAGACATGAGAGATGTCGGTCATCACTGATGGTATTCTGGAACTATTGGTTACTTATCTTCTTTGGATGATATATGATATTGAAAACACCTTACTATCTCATTTGGGATTCATTTGACTGAAAAATAATATATATATATATATATATTAATATGTATCAATACATTTTGGTAATAATACACACATTCCATGGGTTGCGATGAAGCATTGGGAATTCCTTGTGATTTTAGTGATTTTATTATAACGATCGGATGGGTATACATTCCTACTACAGCTGACAAAGACTCTAAACGTAGTAAATATACCCACACAGTTGATCTTGTTGTGTATGTATTTTTTTGGGTTGAGAAATTATCATTTTCTATATCATGAATTTAATTTATAATGTACTATCTTTATATTCCGATTATATATCTTATTTCCCCCACCCCTTCAAGATTCATGGACTCCAACGTGAAATTCATAAATTCTCCCATGAATGTTCTTTTCAAGCACGTGTCGTGTCTTATATAGATGGACACGCCGACAAGAACTACAATGGAGATTTGAAATACCTGGTACATTGGAAAATGTATGTTGGTCATAGCTTGGAGATCATGATTTGGGATCTCCCACCATTTTAGTTTCTAGTTTTTTCGAATTTAGAAATTATTCTAGTTGGGTTTGTTTTTTATCCTCCTACTTTCTAGTTTACAAAACATTAATCTTATATGGTATATGAATTTTACACATATGGTTGTTATCCATTTTTTTCATTAACTTTTTCAACCACTTGAATTTTTCATAAGGATCGATATGTGGGTAAAAATAAGTAAATAGGGAAAGGCCACCCTAGGTTATATATTCTGTTGGTGCTAGTCACCACCCCCTGGACAATGGAGGCTGTCGTTCGGTAGACCTATATCAAAACCCAAACTTGTTCACTTCATGACATCAATGAAGACATATAATTTTTTTTATTAAACATTTGTTCAAAAAAGTAAATATTTTAAAAAACATTGAAAAATATTCACATTATTGAATAACGTAAATGAAATAACATAAAATTTGGATTATATATTATTTTAAATATTTTATTTCAAGATTAAATTTAATAAGGACTAAAAATGGAAGAAAAATATTTAATATCCTTAAAAGTATCATAGGTAGTGAAACCAATATTTTTTAGGGGTGATTTATTACAATATTATTTTGATGAAAATAAGAACAATATTAAAACTATGAGACTGTAAAATAAATTCGGAGCACTTTGGAAAAATTTAAATGGTAACACCTTGAAATACGAATAATGAATTTAATGATTAATCGTCATGAATAATTAGTAATTCAATTTAAATATATCAAAATAGATGTATATGAACCACAAAAATGTGAATTGGTTAATAAGAAAAATATATCTGAGTTTCATGTAAATTGAGATGAAATCCACTACACCATGCTTTACATCAGTTAAATTTTATTTAATATGACGAGAAAAACTTAAACAATATATAGTCATTATTTAGGATAACAATTTTACATTATTTTACATTAATAATATTTTCATGTTATATTTTTAGATAAATAGGCCATAACATTTACATAACAATGAAATTATACGAAAAAAAGGCACTTCGACTAACTAGCAATATTTTAAAAAAGTAAAAGATAAGAGATTAAAAAAATATTTTATGTATTAAAATTATTCATAACATTCATTTTGAATTCATAATTTCTCTTACAAATCCTTATATCCAATTGATTTTGTTTTCAAAATTAGGATGATCACAAAAACCTCAGTAAGGTATAGACAAATATGGAAAACTCATAGTCTTCATAAAACACATCAAACATGAATAAATTATCATAATGTAAAATTCCATATAATAATACATAAACTAAATAACCATATAGATGCCTTCCATATATATCACTCTTGAAATTGGAATATCGATACTGTCAACATCCATACCCATAGCATTAGAGGAAATAATGTAACCACCCATCCATAGTTTATCATGGAAACAAACATAATTGGTTTATCTTGTAACCACTTATAAAATTTCAATTTATCATTATATAATAAAATAAATATTTCAATTAGCATCATTTCACTCAAAATTTTTCTTTTGTAATCCCAATAAATCCTTTACAAATAATGAAATAATCAATAAATTTTCAATACCTTATTCAATAAAAAATTAAGCAATAAGGGAATAAGTGATTTTTTTAAATTAAAAAAAATATTAGGGCTTCTATAATATTGTGAATATCATATAATGGTCAAAATGAAATACAAGAAGATATTTCCCTATTAGATAAAAAGAACAATCCCATTGTTTTTTATCAAAACGTTCTGTATAAAAATATTAAAAAGATTCATATTAAATAAATTTAAAAATACAAATAAGTATTCCATTAAAATAATTTTATGTCCATATAAATAAATATTTATAATGTAATCATGAATTTTGATATAGAGAAAAAATTATGATTATTAAATCTCTAAACATTCATAGCATCCTATACTACTATGAAAATTTTAATTTTATCCCACATGAAAGTAAAAAAAATTAAAAAAAATAAAAAAAAATAAAAAAAAATATTTTAGATTAAAAATGGGAACCAATTGTAAAAGGGTAATTATATATGATTTATAGAAATATAAAGTTTCATATCACTATAAAATGTCTTAATGAACGGAGATTGATACGAATTCCCTTACCTCGAGTCTGAATCTTCTAATATGTTATTTATCTACATAAATAATAATATTATGTCAATTTATATATCATTTAGAACAGTTTACATCTTTATTATTTTTTATATCCATTATTACCATGATAAAACAATTCTATAATTATATAAGTTCATATTGGAGGATTTGTTGTTATTAAGTACTTGAGTGAAAAATGAACATGGTATGATGTTAATTGTTCAGGTTGTTATAATTCTATCAAATCTGAAATAATATTAATTAAATAAGGATCACTTTTATACATCCATTATAATTTTATGTCAAACCGTTGATTTTGTTAATGAAAAATTAACATCATTATAATCTTTGTGGTGGTGGTCATACGTACGCATGAGTACTATTTTCCATTTTTCATTGATCATTATTGAAAGGAGGTAATTATTATATTATCTTTAGGGAATCATAATAAATTAAATAATATCATATTATTAATTTAATTATTGTTCTATATATCTTAAATGGTATTGAGTGAATAAAAAAAATCACATCAATTCATGGAGGTGATTTTTCCTATATACGAACGTATGACGTTATCTTTTTTTGGGAACTGAATGTAATATTTTATTTGATATATTATTATATTAGAGTTATATATACATCATTAATATAAAATTTGAAATTAATTACATCATTTTTACATCTCATGATATATAGTTATGGAAAATGAATTATATCTATTTATAAAGGTGATAGTTCATACAAACTCATGAATGACTAATTCCATTACCATTTGATGGAATTTAATATTAATTTAAGATAAAAAATTAACATAATAAAATCAATTAGTATTGAGGATACTATATTTATTATATCATCATTAGTGTAAAATAATTTAAGGACAATGAAGAAGAAACAAAAAATAAATACTCAATTAAAAATGACACTTGTCCTTAGGATGATCAAATTTCTTATCAGAATAGCACATATAAGGTTGGTATTCATCCTAAAATAATCTATATTGGATGCGGGGAGGTATTCTTGGAAGGTATTTGGGTAGATCTTGTCCAATATAAAAGTTTAATTTGGTGATTTGTAGAGAGGAATGAGTGCCTTTTTATAGGAGCGGGGGGGGGGGGGGGGGGGTTGGAAACTATTAAAATATTAAAATATTAAAATAGTATAAATAGATATTTGAATCCAAATGTTCACAAAATCATTATTCTGAAGATTATATTTTTTTTTCAAATCAATATCTTCCAATTAAAATAATATTGGTTCCAAATAATTTTTATTTGTCGTCATTATGTTTTAACCCCTTCACCCTCTATCCGTTTTGTCATTCGAGTTAATATATAAGGGTTAAAATAATTACCATGACATAAAAAAATAACAATGAATAGGTAATTAATGAAATTTTTAAAAATATATAATAATTTTTTCTGAACATTATATTTTTAGATATTTTATATCATTTTAATAAAAAATTTAAATTTTAAAATATGAATAATTTCATTTTTAACACTATTAATTATACGAGGTTTTAAAAAAATAACTACAGGATTCCATCAAAATAAATACCTAAAATTATATATATCATAAATAAATAATTAATAGAATTAATTTATGAAATAAATATTATCAAAATATATTTATTTTAATATTGTAAATATCATTTATTTGATTCATCCTTTAATACATTTATTACTACATCTTATTTGTTTTATAAAGAAATTTAATTTTTTAATTTCATGAATGTATTAATAAATTACCATGATATAGGTAATTTTTTCATATTTATATTTATTTTTTATATTTGAATCCATCATTTATATAACCCCATATTAAGAATTATTTACATATTAATAAAATTAGTATGGCATTTTAAACTTATAGTTAAATAATATTTACAAAATGTCATTTTGTTACTCATGTGACATAAAATGGTTATAATTTATACCAAAGGATTATTTGTATTTAAATTTAATAATCTTATTAAATTATGATAGTTTTTAGGGTAATTATATATTATTATAATATTATTTTCCCTGTTAATTTAAATAATTACCTTTAACCATGGTGAAGAAAATATAAAAGATATTGTTAACCAAATATTATATTTATCATATTGGACTGAATTTTTCAAGTTTATTACGATCATGTATGTCCAATATCCAAAATTCAATTCATATATGTGTCAAAATTAAATTTAATTCTAATTTAATAGATGTGGATAGAAGGCAGGTAAAAGAGACGTCCAAAATTTCAAAAAGTGTATATACCTAATTTGAATAAAAAATAATTCCAATGAACTAAATTGGATTAAATTATAAAACTAATAATATAATAATACATTAAAACTAATTAAAATTATAATCCAAATAAATAAATAAATTACTTGAAAATGTGTTTTTGAATTGAAATACAATATTTTACACAGTTCATTAAAAAATGAATCATATCAGAGAATTACCAAAAATACAATCTAAGTATATTTTTATTTCCTAATTCCTATAGTGATGTTATATTTTAAAAATATAACTTATAGAAGGGAAAATATTTTAAATGTTTTATCTATTCAAAAGGAATAAAAAAATTATTTTTTTGAAAAATATTCTCTTTCAAATAAAATTGTATTTGTTCTTATATATTTTTTATAAAACACATAATATGAATTCTAAACATTAGAATGAACAAATATATCATTAATATAATCCAATTATGGTGAATTTATAATTTTAAAAACAACATTATTCTCACAATAATTCTTTTTCCGAAAAACATATCCTTTATACATCATTTTTTTTATTTTACTATCTAACTAATTATCTAACCAATGAATCATTATATAAACAACTCTAAACCAAATTTTTATAATTTAGATAACACTATTCATTCTTTCCATTCTATTATGGAGGTGATTACTATCATATAAAATAATAATAATTTGTTGTTTTTCTAATCTTGATGGGGTGTATACCATACACTATCTTTTATTGTATTCCCTTTCAAAATCATTATATGTTATATTTTCCCCCTTTTCTAAATTTCATCTTTATAATTTGAATTTGGGGACTATAAATATTGTATGACTATTTAATATAACTTTATTTAAATTCAACATCAATAACTGGATTAACGAATATTTCACTTATAAAGAATGAAACGATAGTACGAAGGTTGATTAGGATAAATGATACTACGAATCCATGTTGGAATACATGGATATGGAAGAAAAAGAAAAGAACATGTTCTAATGGAGAGTGATTTAAAACATGATCAGGAGATTATTTAAAATCCAAAAACCAAAAATTTATGATGGGTTAAATAGTAATATATTTCATAACAGGAAAAGTGAAATGATGATATTTTTTTATAACCATTTTCCTAGAGTTGTGGAATTAATTACATAATTTAAAAATAAAATAAATAAACATGCATACTTGAGAAGTATATTTTCATACATTCGACAATTCCCACAATAATATCATCTTTTTTCTCTAAATTATGATTATTTATGATATGATTTTTCACATAAATAATTTTATAGATAATCACATAATCCAAAAAAAACAAAACTATATATTTATATGGTTGTGAAATGTAAACAATATATATAATAGTTACGATAATATAATATAATTCTACAATAATATAAATCCTTTATAATTTAAATGACAACATTTAATCTCCAAAATTCATCAGTATAACCCATTGTTAAATATTGACTAGTCAACAAATAACTTCCTTTAAAATACCTCAAAAACATACAGATTTTGTTTGAATCCAAAAACACAAAATAATTATATCAAATAATATTCAAATATTTGTTATAACATTTATCTCCAAATAAAATAAAGTACTCATGATGTATCCTACCTAAATTTAATTTCCCAAATCACATATTTCCCATGTTACATGTGCCTTTTTCATAAGTAACCTAATTCCTTAATGTCCATAGTAAAATAATATCATCTTCTAACCAAAAAAAATAATCCATTACTCCTCAATTAAAATCCCATAGTATAATTTTTATTGTAACCATATAATGTTCCTAAAAATAGGGAACTTATTCCATAGTATAATTTTTTACATAATCACTAAATCATTTATAATCCACAACATTTTTTTAGATAAAAAATGGTTCGGATAATCAACTTATTATTATTACATCAACATTTTTACCACAAAAATGAAGTCATAATATCATGTGAATTCACGTAGGCCGGTTTTAAGCAATTCACCCTTGTCACCCTTTAGTTGTGGATTCGATTACTGCGGTCCTATCTGAGGAGACGGGTTATCACCCATCATATGGGTTATACATTTTATGAAACTATATAATTATTATAACATTCCAAAATTGAGATAATATCCTCAATAAATAAAAATTACATATTTTAACATCATAGATTATGTCATGGCATTCATTTTTCATCCTAAAATGAAATATCACATAATTATTTCAAAAAACAATATCTCCAATAATATATTTAGTCAAATTATGAACCCATGATGATATCCATTTTTCTCGATAAAAATTATTTTATTTAAAGTTGTGTATAACGTCCACTGATACCAACAATAATTACCCTACCATAAACATTAAAAAATCCTAAATTAAGTTACATATTTTATATTATATTTCACATTGTGGATCTTTTCATCTCATACGCATCCATATTCCCTATGAAAAACATTTTAAAACATGGAATGATCACAGAAATATCATTAAGGGATACAAAAAAACGAAAACTAATAGACTTATAAAAAAGGTAAAACATTAATACTTTATCACAATGTTAAATTATTCACCTCTAAGTAGTAGAAAATTGATTCCATCAAAAAATTTCATTTAATTTTTGTAATCATAAGATTACAATAAATTCCATTATAATCACAAATTACACATAAATTTATTATAGGGACATAATCATACATAAATGAAAAAAACATGTTGTCGATTTCAATACATATGACTCTTATAAATGGAATATACATACAACCATCTTTAATACCCATTGCATTAGAGGATATAACATAACCCACGTCCTTATATTATCACAAAACCACCCATATATGTTATGTCATGTAACCACCAATTATGTTTCCTAGTACCATTATACAATCATAACACATTAAATATATAAATTAACAAAATTTCACTAACAAAATATCATTTTCAATCATAAGAAATAATTTCAAGATATAAAAATGTTCAATCAATTTTCAAAACCATATTCAATGCCAAAAAATACAAAAATATAATAAGTGATTTATTTTCTTTTAAAAAAACATTACATATTGTATTGGAATCCAAATATCAAACAATTTTCATGAAGGTATAGAAGAAGTTGTCTACATATATGATAAAAATAACATTCTCTTTGTCATTTGTCAGAACGTTCAGTAATAAAATGAAACAAATTATACTTTTGAAACCCATTAAAAATAAAAATAAATTAAATTATAAAAATAATATATGAATAAATTTAAATTTGTAAAATATAATCTATAATATTGAAAAAGAAAAAAAATTATGAAAAATAACATTTTAAATATTCTAATTTTACTATACCACTTTGAACATTTAAATAATGTTCCACATGAAAGTAAAAATAAATTAAAAAACAAAAAAAATAACATGAGTACAAAAATAATTTTTATAATGAATGTAAAATGGGTTGTATATACATTTTATAAAATAATAAATGAGCATATCCTAATGAAAATTCTCAATGAATGAATATTGATATGATGTCCCTTACTTCAAGTCAGACTAATCACATGTGTTTTTTATCTTCGAAAAAATATAATTTGGTTTATATATAATTTTTTGAGAAACATTTTCTTGATAATAATCCTTTTATATGACCTATTATGATATTATGAAAACAATATAATTAATTATGTTCATATCAGATGTTTTTCAATTATTCTGTAGACGAGTCAGTAATGTACTTGGAATGATGTCAATAGTCAATGTGGTAATTCATCCATCATCTCTAGAATAATATTCATGAAATAAGGATAAATTTACAACATCCATTATAATTTTAAATCAAACCATTAATTATGGTAATGATAATTTAACAACTTTATAATTTTGGAGGCAGTGGGTCGTACGCACGCATGAGTAACATTTTCCTTTTTTCATAGATCATTATTAGATGATGGTAAATATTATTTTTCCATTAAAAAATTATAATAACATTATTTATATCATATTAATACTTTTAATATAATTCTATATATCATAAATGTGATGTTTTGAATAAAGTCACATTGCTTCGTGGAAGTAATGGTTCACAACTACGAATGAACAACGTTAGCATTCGTATGTGCCTGCGATGTAAGATCTACATTGATATATTTGATAATATAATGATAAATATGTAATTTATATCATATATTAGCAATAATTCCATCATTATTACCAGTAATGATATATGGTTATGGAAAACTAATTACATCGATTCGTGGAGCTGATAGTTCAAAGGTAAAAATGAATTATTAATTCCATTCTCAGTTGATGGAATTAGAGATGGATTTAGGTGATTTTATTAATATAATAACACCTTAGTATATTTACGAAACTAGAGTAATTATATAATTATAGTTGTACTACATTTTAAGGGAGTGTAGAAGAATCAAAATAGAAATACATAATTAAAAATGATACATTTCTTTTGGAAGATCGCCATTCATAAAATCATAACTCATATGAGGATGGTTTTATAAATAAACTAAGTCCACAAGAATATGCAGTGATATTATTCGAATGGTTTTGAGAATATATTTTCAAAAAAAATGGTTTATATATTTTATTAATAGAGTTGAATGATTCCCTTTTAATAGGAGAGGGGATGGGCGCCATAAGAACCCCTTAAAAATATTAAATTAGCATAAATTAATATTCTAATAAAAGTTTCCCCAAACTGATTTATTTATATGATATGATTATTTTGTGTTGAGTCCCAATCATCCAATTAAAATTAGAAATATTTTTTCAAAAAATATATTCCTTATCATTTTGTTTTAACCCCTTCTAAATCATTCTGTCTTATCCATTGAGTTACACATTGAGAGTTAAAATAATTAAACAATCCTTAAAAAAACAAATATATAATTCATTTATTTAATATTTAGAAATATATCAACCTTTTTGTAGCATATTTTATTTTAAAAAAAATTATATAATTTAAATAATTATTTCATATTTTAAAAAATTAATTATGTCGATTTGGCACTGATCAAGACATGGATTAAAATATAAATAAAAAAACACGATTCTCTAGAAATAAATACATTAACTAATATATGGAATGTAATATTCATCCAATAAATTTGTTTATGGAATCAAATATTTGAAATTATATTTATTTAAATATTATTAATATCATGTATTTGTTTCTCCCTTTAATAAATTTATTAACATGTCATCAATGTGACACAATTTAATTTAATTATATGAGGTCAAAATATTACTATTAAATTATCATGAAATAAATAACAATTTTATCTTTATATGTACTATGAAAAGGTTAAGATATAATTTATATTATTACATATAATAAAATTTAGTTATATAAAATATGAGAATGACATTTGTAAAATATCATTATATAAAATTTAAAAATGTATATTTCTTACCCAAGTGGTTTAAAAAGGTTATTTTTTAGTCCTATTTTTTATTTTTCTCCATATCAACCCATTTACTCAAATTATTTAAATTTTATATAATATTATATTAATTTAATGTAATTTTTACATTTAAATACCTTATTTACCTTTAATCGTTCTAAATAAAATACCAAATTTATGATTCATCAAAAAATTTCAGATCCAATTGGAACATGATTCTCATAATTTTAACAACAATTTATTTATGTTTCCATAATTTCATTCACAGAAGTGGTAACATTATGTTTAATGTTAATCACGAAGATGTAGCTTGACGGCGGGTGAATGAGACGTAAAAAAACACGATAAGTATCAATATCTGGTTTTATATGATATCCTAAATTGGATTAAATTCATAAAATATAATATGATTGTACATTAAAACCAATTACAAGTATAATATAACTATATAAATACATTTAACAAAAAATCATTTTTTAAATAAAATGCAGTACATTTTCCAATTCATTTAAAATGAATCTTATTAGAAAAATACCAAAAATTCATCCAAAGTAATTTTGGATGTACCACATCATAATATGATGTTTATTTTGTAATATATATCTTATAAAACTGAAGAAAACTAGATTTAAAAAATTTTCTCCAATAAAAGGCATTAAAAATGTATGTTTTCAATAATACTCCTTTTATCTGTAAAATTGTATTTGTTATTATATGTTGCATATAAAAAAATAATATTAATTGGAAAAAAAAATTAATTAATACTTCATTAATATAATCAAGTAATTGTTATTTTATTATATTATAAACACAATTATTATCACACAAATTAATGTTCATAAAAAACATTATATTAAATTAGTTTTTCTTTAACTATATAATTAATTTGAAAACAATTAAATCATTATATAATAATTTTTTGACCATATAATCATAATTTAGTTAACACTGTTTAAATAATCTATTCTAACAACTTGTGAATAAAAAAAATATTAAACACCAATACATAGTGGTTTTTTAATATTGATGTGGTGTATCATGTACGCTAATGAACCTTGTCTTCCCTTTTAAAAACTCAGGTTGTTACATTTTTTATCATCTATAATTATTTTAAAAGTATATTAATTTATAAATGAAAAATATAAATATTAAAAATATCATATATGATTTCTTTATAACAACTTATCTCCGATATGTTATAACAATTCATTATTACATCTATTTCAGTTAATAACTACTTCATTTTCTCATTAGTTTTTTTTCATGGATGTTTCGGTTAGTATGAATATAATATAGTAAAAATATATCCATATTGATATTAAATATATAACAATCATATTTATTCATTATATACATTCTTATAATCATTATTGAAACTTAATCATAGAAAATGAATCACATCGCTTCAAAGAGACGGTAGGTCGTACGTATATAGGAGAAACAATATCATTTCCTTTATTATTTAATGGTATATAATAAGGTCTTATATTAAATTTATATTATAGATAATATGTCATACTTATAATATATATTCACTGGTTTCAACATTATGACTCTCTATCCATGTTTGTGATGGAAACAAAAAATACATCGGTTCACAATGAGGTTTTACCATGCACATGAGTGATGGTTTTGTCATCTATTTGATTGAGAATGATATTGATACATTTTAAATAATAAAAAAAGAAAAAAAATTATAATATAGAGAGTTTTTAATTATATTGTAAATATTAAGACATAATTGGAGTTCGTAAATTAAGCATTAAAAACCAATTATTTTTGTGATGATGATTACCTTCGCGTAGAAAAACAACCCATGAATATCTTATTAAGTACCCTAGGGTTGGTAATTTTGGAATAATATTAAGTAGAGAATATGGATATTTATTTTTACAAATATTCATGCATGAATTTGACTTTATAAATGGATTATTAGACATGAATATGCAATATAAGGATGTTCCCACTTAAAATTTAGGTGCCACGCACACATGCTGTTTCTGAAATATTTAATATAATTACCATTCACATTTATATAATGTTGGTAAAAATTGGATAACAATACAATCTGGTAATTTTATATCTTATATAAAACCTAACAATTGGTTTTCAGAATTATTTTCTTTCAGTTTGATGCCTATCATTTTTGGTTAACCATTAGTAAACTCGTTGTATCCTTAACCACACATATTTATTTTGATTCTTTTTCAAATATGGTCTATGAAGAAAATATTTTGTAAACATATAATATATTATTAATTAAGAAGATTACAAATTGAGAAACCTTTTTATCATATTATTAAAATAGAATTTTTTGAATTTAATTTAAAAACAACCATACAAAAACAATTAAAAAATTATTTTTCTTGATATTCATTTTCAACCATAAAATGATATTACTTTAAAAATATGACTAGTAATCCTAATTATATGGATTATAATTCATATATTTACATATTTAATATATATTTTTATTTAAATCATTTATCATTAAAAAATGTTTATTATTGAAAATGTAATGAAATCATTCCTTAAAATATTATTCATAATAATATAATTTTTTACATCTATTTGATCATATCATTATTTTTATCAAATTTAAAGATAATTAATGTTTAATTTGAAATGTAATAATTAATTATTATAAATAAAATTTTTAATAGATAAATACTACATTTTAAACTACCTATAAAATATTATTTCTAATGTAATTTTAAATTAAAATTAATCATGGTTATTTTTGACCTATTTAGATAAAAATAAATATTCCTCCAATAAAAATATTTTTAGTTCCTTGGAATTTTTAATTTATAATTTTATTAAGTTTTATGTAAAATTATTTTCACTTACTAAACATTAGGCTATAAGGTTAAATTCTACCCTTCTATAAAAAAATTTATCTAGTAAATATTCTTTGATATAACATTAAAAACAGTTGATGGTGGTTATTTTACATAATATCCTTTGGTTCTCATAATTTTTCCTCCATTTTATATTGTCTCAAATATTCTTTTACCATTTTATTCATTTAATTCTTTAATATATTCTATAAAATGTTTGGAATCTAGATGAGATCTTCCTAGTAAGGAAGATCATGTTCATATTATATTTCGTCATGTGGGCCCACATATGTTGGTAATGATAAGAATTTAATTAAAAATGATATGTGAACACATCATATAATTTCAAGAAACATGGTGGATTTTCCAATAAATTGTCCAAAAACATTGATTCCTTCCATAATTTTAATAGGTATGACATAATTATAGATTAGATTACTTTTCTTAGAAATCCATATAACACCCCACTATAGAGATGGTTTTGAGAAAATGAGATCACAAACATAAAATTCCATTTCATCCCTCCAAATATAAAAATAATTATTTTTACTTCATTTAGATGATTTATTATTAGTATAAATAATATTCACCTTATTCATTTTATACTCAAAACGTTTAATTCAAATAAGTTCCCTTTCAGAAACACAATACCAAAACGATAGGGTTCCACATTTCTTTCAAATATAATTATTTAAATGGATGCTTTTTAATACATGAATGGAAACTATTTTTATTATATTACGACAAAAAATGTAAAAAAATGATCGCACATTCATTGTATATCATGTCTTAAAGACCATACAACACATTATAATTATTTAATAGCACTTTGTTTTATTATACATTGGTTTGGGGATGGTCGAAAATACTCAAAAAAAATCTAAATGTCAAGAGCCTTATAAACGTTTTTATAAAATTAAAATGTTTATTTAGGATCAAAATTTTAAAAAACATCAATCATGGTAACAATAACTATATGAAAAATCATTAATACAGACTCATGAATGTTTCATAAGAATACAATATTCTCTTATTAAATGAAACTATGAATATTTTATTAGGATATCATAAATAAATTGTATTGTATAATTTTTTGAAGTGTTTTTACAAATAAAATGACACATGATTTAGAAATTTCATAACCTTTTTAAATAATAGTACCAATTAGTTTCATGAATCCCCATTTTAGTTTTATTTTATCGATCACCTACTAACAATCCAATATTTTTGATACATTATAATAAATTTCCCACTTCTTATGAACCCACCAAAAATGTTCCTGAAAATCCCTATATGTATCTTTACATCTAAGGTGTATAATGAATTTTAAAAAATGATAATTTTACATCAATTAACTTTTTAGATTTTGTATATATTGAAGAAATAGTGTCTTAAAATTTTATAACTCCATAATTACAAATAATTAATGCCAAATTTTTATCATTCATGGCATTAATTTCTATAGATCATTCTTATCAACAGGTTGAAAAATATTTATGTTTCCCATTTATGATGGTTTGTAAGTTATCTAAAAAATAGTGATGTAACTCATTCTTTTATATTTGATATATATATATTTAATAATTATAGTAAAATAGGATCCATGTCAATCCTCATTATGGTGAGAACTCCTTAATATTTTTTACATAATGCGTCTGCCAAATTATTTTCAATCACTATGTGATTTTGAATTGAGAAATCATATAAATTGGGTTGTTCAAGCCACCTCCTTTTTCCCATGTTGACCTATTTATATGAGAATTTGAATTTTATGAATGTTTAAATAGTGTATATCTCACATCATTCACCATAGTTATTAAATTTCTATATCATCATGGAATCTAATATAGCTACCAACTCCAAATCAAGGGTTTTATTGTTTTAGTCATCACTCCCTCTCTTATATGATATATATAAAATAACATTATTATTCATTATGTGGACAAAAATAAATATTTTATTTGATGCATGTCTATATATAGAAAATATTTTATTTTTCGAAACAATAGTCAAAATCAATGTATTGAAAAAATATATTTTATTTTTATAAACATTCTTCACATTCCATTTTCCGTAAAATTTTAACCCCTATACGTATAATACTAATCAGTAGGTTTTCCAACAAGGAATATTATTTTTAAGAAATGGACTAATATTTACATGCCAAACTAGTGAAATTGTAAACAATATTTATGTTCATTGATGTATGCTATTATATGAATATTTTTTTCTCATTGTATTAATTCAGATTTAATCCTTCGAATAAATTTGGAAAAGAAAAAAAAACATTCCAAAACAATCAATCAATAATTCTAAATTTATGATAAATTCCATTTCTAATAATAATATATATAATGATATTAAATTTATTCTTGTTTTTCTTTGATGTTTTAGATTACACTAAATTTAATAAATAAATACCACTAAAAATTATCATGAAATAATTTCAAAACTGTATTCATTAGAACCATAAAAATAGAGGTTCTATTAGTAAATCCGAATGACTCTTCTAAAAACTTATAATTTACATTCCTCATTTAAAATAATGTATTTTCAATGTCTCCCTTGATTACTAACAATGGATGATACCCAGAATGATTCCCAATAATCAAAAAATATTGGTCACCATAATGTTGATCGAATAAGTCATCAATATGAAAAATGATAATATTTCATCCAAATAATTGCATATTTTTCCTTATGATAAAAATGATACTCATATATCATGAATTCTTTTAATTAAATGAATAGGGGATCCCCATTGTGAAACACTATAGAATATAAATCCCTTATTAAACAACTCCTTTAGTTGTTTCTTCAAATCTACCAATTAACCATTTTCTATTATATAGAATGCCTTTTATATTTTTATCATATTATGGATTTAATAAATGGAAAACTAAAACTATTGACCTACTGAATGTAAAGTTATTTCCCCTACAAATACATTAATGTATTACTATAAAATAGATATATTCTCAATTAGATGATTATATTTTCTATATTTATGTTCTGTTAGTAATTCCTACCCTAATAATATCATTAAGAAGCGTATATATTGGTGTATATAGAAAAGACCCAGATGATGAACTATCCCTTATAAACATAAGGAATTCTATGTCTTCATCAAAGATAATAATTTATTTCTCTATGAAATACATTTTTGAATCACATTATGAAAACCTAACCAAAATAATATTTATATAAAAGGAAAAAATATGTATAATAATAAATTCTAATAATATTTTTTTATGCTTCATAATAGGAATTTCATGAGACATCATTGTTATAGTGATATTTTGACATTGAGATTTTACAAAAAACACTATTCATAAAGTTTCATGGAAATATCTAATTTCTTGGAAACTATGGGACATATAAAAGAGTTTGAGAAAATATAAACATGTAATGTGTTGATGAAATTTGAGTCTCTGTTTAATGTACATACAAATACATTTTTCATAATTCCAACCTCAAAATAGCTATCACATATGCTTAGCAATCTCCCCAAAGCCTCTTTTGTAGAAGATTGAATTCAATCATGTGAAATGGTTTAAATAATACCCCAATTAATTAATGTTAATGTACTAGGTAATAGTTTATTATTTATTTCCCCTACATTAAATAAATATATTACCCTTATCTCTATTCATTTAATAAACTCCTATTCTCTAAAATCACGTTATATGATATCTCATTCTATCAAATTCACCAAATGGAAATTCCTTCATCTTCTTCTTCTTTTAAAATTTCCCAATTCTTAGTTTTCAACCATCCTATTATTCTCTGAATTTCAATAGATCATAATACATCTATAAAATTACTTATATTTTATGATAGTAAAATAAACTATATTATTATATTGTGAAAATTATTGTGAATATGTTTCCCTTAGGAGAATCATCTAAATCCCTTCAAAAAAATGGTCATTCTTTATTTGCATATTATATACATAATTCATATCATAACAGGATTGTAATGTAAAGAAACTATCATACACCACATAAATATTATTAATTCATTTCATTTAAACTCAAGAACATTCCCTTTATATCAATTTTGTTCCCATGAAACAAATATTTATTTAAAAAAATGATACTTTTAAAAAATTCCATTACATGTCTTATATTTCCTCATCCTACCCAATATTATTGGTCAATGAAAAAAAAAATTTTAATAAAACTTGAGAAAATATACTAAAAGTATAAAATATTCAGTTTTATTTAATCCCATGTCCATATATAACTTTTCATGGAACAAAATCTTTTTCTCAGCTACAACTAGATAAATATTACCACTCAATTATGTGTTTGATTCTAAGACATAAAACTATCCAATTTAGGATTATCTTTCCTGGATGATCATGTCTTTATGTATGTGTAATGATATTATTAATAATATGGGTTTACATCCCTAATATAAAAACATTTTTCTCATCTCTATCCCACGTTTTATTGACTTTTTATGTAGAAAATTTTATATATTGGCCATGATAATTGATAGCATAGTTTCTACTAGGAAAATTTTCAAAACAATGGAATATATATGATTATTTTATATAATTAAAAAATGAATGTAATGATATATTTTTCTATTATTATAATGTAATAGGTAACATGAATTGAAAATTTATACATTTGGATTATCAAAATATTAAATATTATTTATATTTTGGATATTATTAAATTCTAAAAATAATTTCATATATTTCATTATGGTGTTAATATAATTGTGAATTATCCTAAGAATATCCACTAGGAGTGTCAAAGCAAATGTGTAGTAATTTTACATTAATGTTTCCCCTCAATGATGGTCGAGATATAATTGACCAACTATTTTTAGGTTTATTACCATTAGATGCATCAATTCAAAAACCACATATACATATCGTATATTTGATAGGGTTGTGTTGTATGGAAACGTAGATAATCAATATATTACCAAAAAATTAATTATATTATTTCACAATTATACATATAATAATTCCCCTTAATAAGGTAATATCCCCTAATATATCTTCTCTTAAATCAATTTCAGAATAAATTTTAAAAATTTCCTCAAATGTTAACTGTAACAACCCCAACTATAGTTACCCAAATTTAGTACTTACAAAATGACATTTTCATTTCAGAGAAGGGATTATACCTCAAAGGTCTGATCTTCTTTTTAGTATTGAATAACTATATACATATAAGTTTTCAAATACTATTTTGGAAATATAATAAAAAACTAGTAATACAAAACATTCATCATCCTTGAACTCATTCAAATTATTTTCCCATATATCATAATAAAATGAAATAATATAAGGGTGAGAAAAAATTATTAGTAATTGGTACATTTAATAGAACTTATTTTGAGTAAATAATGTATAATAAATATGTATATGTAAATAAATAATAACACATTCCATTTAATCAATTACCGGAGAATGAAATGAATCCAAAAATAATATAAATATAATAATTTCATGAAAAATAATAACTAAATTCTCGATAAATAAAAATATAAATATTAGACATCATTATCTCATACATTATGATATCTATACCATCAATCCATTATCGCATGATAGATTAAATAAATGATAGTTAAACATAAAAATCCCCATTTAATTTTTCCAAATGATTCATCACAGGATACAATTGATGCATCATGTGGTTATCTATGACTTTGACCCACATATCATTGAATGTCTATATAATTTCTCATATATTGAATGATAATTTTAACTATAAGATCCCACATCAAAAAAAATATTGTGGAAATAATTTTTAATTATCATTTTTTACTCAATCAATAAAATAACATCAAATGTAGAGCCACATAAAGGGAAATTTCATATAGTTAGATAAATAATTAGAAACATGAAAAATTTTATGGATATTTAGGAGAACAATATTTACAATGATCACTTGAAAATTAATGTTACAATATAATTATTATTTCCAAAAAAATTATCAATTGATGATGAAAAATTTTGAGAGAAGAAATTTTTAGAGTGAAATAAATTCTTTTCAAGGATTATAATGAAATATTAAATAAATTTTTTGAAATGATTTTCCATTTTTAAAATCATCGAAAACATTTAGAAGTTGATAATGGTAATATGAATGTTCTGTGTGTAGGAAATTCTATCAATTCCGTACACATTTAAATGAAATAATTTAATTTTTTTTATTTACCAAAGATGAAAATGATCCCTTTTAGGGAAAATTTGACATATTCCATGAAAACCATTTAAAAATTTGTGTATCAAAAAAAATTACATTAAAAAACCAGTTTAGAAATATAAATGTCTTTTGTAAAAAGAGTTTTGAATATTTTTTTCAATCATTAAATATATAGCTCAGCAAAAAGAGAAATAATATCATATTAATTTTATATTATTTATGATTGGTTCAAGTGAAAAAGTGATACAATTAATGGAAAAATTGTAAAGGTCTTAAACATCAATATTATATAAAAATTAATGGACTTTAATAATGATATTTAATATGATTCCTTAAATAAAAATAATTTTATTCAAAACAAAATTGAATTGTAAATAAATTCTTACATGTTAGGTAACATTGAAATTCCATGCCATTTAAGGTGCATACAGGAATTGAGACATTTCTCATCATTAATAAATATTTTCTAATTATAAATATAAAAAAATTTCAGTTTATGAGCCATATAAAAGTGATTTATTTCATAATAAAATATATATCACAATGATGTATAAACTGAGAAAAAATCTATTACCTTAGACTTCCCTTTAGTTAAAAAATATTTTTCCTCCCATATATTTGTATTCAAATTGTATTTAATTTTTTACTATAACCATTTTCATATTTATTATATCATGTATGATCATAATATAACATGTTTTTACACATTAGATAATAATATTTCATTATTATTATTATTATTTTGTGTGTTAAATTTTTTTTTGATTAATGTATTTTCATGGAAGTTTTAGATCTTTTTAATTTATTTTAGTTACATAATATATATATATTTATATTAAATTAATAAATAGTATGTTTATTGTTTGTATATTTTTAATAACTCATTAAATTTAATCTCTGAAAAATAATCACCTTGCTTCAAGGATACGATAAGTCATATGTATACTGAAGAAACCTTCTGAATTTTTATAATGGTTGAATTAAAAAGGAAGTAGATAATATAATAATTCTAAATAATAAATTTTATATCCTAATTATCATATATATTCACTAGTTCCATAATTGTAACTCTCAATGTGATATGGTGATGGAAGAAAAATTTCAGAGGTTCACAATGTGGATGTTGACCGTACAGGTGATAAATGGTTTTGTTCCAAATTTGGTGGAGAATTGAATGAATAAGTATTACTACACAAAAATAAAAACATATAATTACAAGTTATATTCTATTTTTAATATATTTTAATTAATAAACCATTATTGTATATTATAATATAAGATGTAGAAATGTAAGATCTTGGTTAAGATGATTACTATCTCTTAGAAAACCCACAATTTGATCTCATATTAAGGACCCCATGGTTGTTATTTTCATAATAATAAAAATTTTAGAATATATATAATTATTCTAGGGAAGGATGTTATGTAATGTTTTCTTCAATATAAATTGATTATGTGCTATCAAAATGTGAAAGGAAATGACAACCTTTTATAATTGAGTAGAGTGTCACGTTGTAAATTTTTCAAAGTTTATAATTATTTAATGGCACATTCAAGGGGAAATGGCACCACAAATAGACAATATTTTAAGGTAATACGTTATTGTTCTAATTAAAACTAGACAATGTTGGTTTTATACTTTTTTATTTCCCCTTAAAACATTTCTATTTTTAGTTAACCCCTGGTAATCCAATTTTAACCATTATCGCAATAAATAATGTTTACTATTAAAAATAATGAAAAATTAACAACACCATTTTCCATAATAAAAATTTCAAAAATTTCAAATATAAAATACATATTATAAAATTAATTATACAGTAATGGATGTACAGAATATAAAAATGATCAACTCAAAATGTGTGGAAAAATTGTTCTATATATAAGTTCATTTTTCAACCATAAGATGGTCTCACATTAACTTTATGACTACATTTCATCATTATGTTGAATTAAACTAATATGGTTATATATATTATATATAAATTTGATTTAAATAATTTATCATTAATTGTTTTTTTAATAAGTTTAAATGGTTATATATTATTTGTAAAAAACAATTTTCTAAAAATATTGTTCTTTTTCCCAAGAAATTATAATATTAATATTTATTTAAAAATTTATACTCAATAATTATATAGTAATTAATATTAAATCCAATCATTAAAAATTAATTGTGGAATTTCTAATTTTTAAATAATAAAATATTCATAAAGTCTTATATTTAAGGGAAATTGTCAAAAAATCATTGCTGGATTACTTTTCCATATTATTATTGAAATCTACATTCTTCCAAAATAATTAGATTTTTATATATTTTTAAAATTTAGTTATTTTATATATTTATTAACATTTCATATTTGGTTACAATAATTTAAAATCATATTATACATATATAATTAGATTTTTATCCTTTAATCACGAAAATTTTGTATTCAATTGACATTATTGGGTTGGGTAAATTATGCATGATAAATATTGATTAAAATAAATTAATTACTATGAATAAATAGTAATATTAAAAATGATTGAATCCTAGAATGATCCCATTAAAATTCTTATTATGTTTATTATATGGTGTGCTATACTTTATTATTTACATTAAACCTAAAGAAAGAGATATAGTTGAGAGATAATGTTTTGGTTGAAGGGTTACCAAAATGATGGATCATGAATATATCTTAATAAGATTTATTGTGGGATCATATGGTTAAAATTATGGCTTGAAATAATAAAGATTCATCACAATGGTGGGATATCATCATTTTATTTTTATTATATTCGTCATGATCCTTGAAAGGTGAATTTCATTTCATAAGTTGTTTTTAATTAATGTATGCACCCTGAAAATTATTTATTTGATCATTGAAATCTAATAAATCATTTAATCAATATTCATATTTGGTGAATTCAAGAATGATGAACGGTGGTTAGATCATTTCGTCTGTCACCAATTGAATGATAATTTTTGTAACCTATGTTAATTGTGAGTTCCCCCCAATATATATCTTAGTTAAATTAATGACCTATGGGCCAAAATGATAAGGAATTTTGATGTGGATGTGTAATGTTAGTGAAAATGATTTTGTTGACCTTTGTGAATTACATTGGGAAGGAGGATGTTCTTAACACGAATGGGGTACTTGTGTTGTGGATTGGATGAGGTGGAATGTGGTAGTGAATCTTGATTCATGGGATGTTATGGGGTAGAAAAAGGTATCAAGTTGAAAATTTGATGATTGATCATAGGATTTAGGTTTATACTTATTATAACACAATGTAAAATGGTAGAGGTCTAATGAAAACTGAATGTGGTGTACTGTACAGCCAACATGACTTTTTTTAAAAAGATACAGAGAGTCAACAGGTGTTACCACTAAGATGTCCAGTCCTTATTGTTTATACATATCATAAAAAATCATTTAGTGGGTGTGGGTGATTCTAGTTTACCCCCTCATATATTGGGTGGCATGGGATAGGCCAACATAGGCCAGCATAGGCCAATACATGCACTGAGATGGGAATATGGGTAGGCTGTGTCATGTCCCACCTTACCCAACCATCACGGGGTTGTGTTGTGATAAATTCATGATGTGTTTGAGTGAAAAATCCATCGAATTTTCTTATAAATTGGGTGATTATTTTTTTACAAGGCTTATCCCTCCCATCCTACATGCCACCATGAATATTTGGGAGTTTCCACATACCAACATCCTCTTACAAGGCATTTTTTATGAGTTTTTCATCGAGTGTCCATTTTAGAGAAATAAATACCATATAATGAATATTTTATTTCATTTATCACAACTATATAGTCCATTTTGGACAATATATGTTTTTTAAGAGGGATTAAAATAAAAAAAATTAGATTGGGAGTTTGACATTTGGGTTTGGGGGTGACGGTCAGAGTGTTCTCATGGTGGCACCACTCCTAGGTGTTGTTTTCTTTTCAGTGTGTGTGTACTATGACAATCCATATATATGGTTGATAATCCCATAGACATAATTATTGTGCATTAATCAATTCCATAAAATCAAATTAGGTTGATATTCATCTTACATAATTGATTTATGTGATCCCCAATCATTGGATTTGGTATCCCTCGACGTAAAAAAATTTTAATGGGGCATAAAATCGAAAATTTTATATTTTATTCACCAAAAAAACATGATGTATGTGATTCATCACCATTTTATTGTTAATTTAAATAGTTTTTAATTTTAGTTGTAGTTAAAATTCATTATTTATTTTTTTAGTAATAATTTACTGGAATGCGTTTATATAACTCGCCTAATGAGAATATTTCATCGATGACTGGGTTCTTCTTCATGGACTTTTACGATGGTTTAATAGTTATAAAGGATGTATAATATTTTTTTTGTGTTTAAAATACTTGGAAGATGATGTTCTATATTTGATATGGATTATATAACTAGATATTATAATCACGATCATTGACTCCCCATTGACTGAATCGCCATATTTTATAAAACATTATAACTCTGTTAGAATAAATTTGATTATTTTTTGACTATACATTAAACCATGAGACTTATAGTTGTGGACTATATTTAGGTTATTAGTTGATATCATCCTCTGAATATTCCTTTATATTCAATATTTAATTGGATTGGTATTTTATAAGATGAATATGGACTTAAAAGTGTGATAATGATTTTATTTATGTTAACCCTTGAAATGGGATTTTTCCCCCAAATGTTGTGTCTACAAAGATAATTTATATTTTTGGAGATGGTATTGGTATACATATATATGGAATGTATTATTTAGAGATTGAAAATATAAAACTTTTTTGATTCGTGTCTGAGTATGTTGTTGGTAAATGATTGTGGTTACAATCATGGATGGAATTTATTGTATGAGAGAACATAGTGTGGAATATATTTCATGTGAATTTTATCTTTCATATTCAATGGTTTTAATATGTTTAGATCCTTTTTGATTCCTATATATAGTTCTTCATTTTTTCCCTTGACTAATTCATGTGTTTTATATTGATTATATATTTATGTATATACTATATTATTGTATATAAATATGTTATTCATTAGATATATGTGTCCTTTTTAGGTGGATATTGGCTAATGCCTTGCATTATTTCTGATATTCTTACTCTATACTATTTTATATCCCATGTCCTATTATAGGTAGAATTATGGTTTCAAACATATCTGAAATCCATCATATTAGGGGTCTAATTGGGTCCCGATTGCTCATTGTTAGTATCAATTAAATCCACCCAAAAAATTTGTAATTACATATTCAGTGGATATGGAAAGAAAGATTTCTTATAGTGTTCCATTCTTCCCACGTACTAAAAAATCATTATTGTAGTGTTTAATTTCCAATAAACAGTTCTTCATTTATTTATAACATATATATATTTAAAGATAAATATTCAGAAATTTTATTCTTTGGTGACCCCTAACTAGTTTAATAAACACAATTTTATCAAATTCAATTAAAGAATAAAAATCATTAAATCTCAATAGCGGTTTTAAGAAATGCCTTTGATAGAAAACTCATGTTAATATGATCATTTCATCGACTAAGACATTCACATTGTTTTTTCCTCTGATACTTAAAGTTTTGGGTTCTTTAAAATATTCGTATTTACTAACTCAGTGGTTTTGAAATTATATATATCATCAAATTGTTTAAAACTAGACTTTTGAATACTTCAATATTTTTAGGCATCGAAAAATCACATAGGAATTAATCCTATGTTTTGTAATATCCTTCACAAGTCCCATGATAGAATGGTTTTTCATGGTCTAAATATTTATGTGTTATAACATTATATGAAACCCCCATGTCTTATCATAAATTATAATACATTAAGGATTTTTGGAAGGTCATGTCTCCTAGGTCAAATGGGAACTTTATTAGACAATTGGAATATAAAATCTGAACTCCCTAAAAAAATGTGATTGTAAAATTTTTATTCCAAATTTTCATGGAATGACCTTAATCACATTATTGAATAATTCTAATTATTTTGTTCATCATTTATAGAAAAAAATAAAAATATTAAATAATGTCCCACTATGGGTGGACACATTAATTATAAACATGGTTTGAAAATTTTCATTATCATAAAAATGGTCATTTAAACCATTAAAATTTTATATGTTTTGAAAATTAGACATATTTCTATCAATGTATCTAGATGATCTTCAATCCATGTACCAAGTATTTTGGTAACTCTAACCCCAATAATTATCTTGAAATGAATTATAATATAGTTTTTTCACTTAAAAATAATGGAATGACAAATATTTAAAAATATAATATTATGAACAAATATCATCCAGATTATTTAATGTTATGAAAAATAAATCATTCATAGTAATAAATGAGCTAATGTTTCTTAATGATGAATATATTCCCAATTAATATTAATTCATTTAGCAACCATCCATTTTAATTTTATTATAAGAGGGTAGTATTATAAATAAAAATTGAAGGATTGAAAATTTAATTTTTTATAATTATCAAAGAAAATTATTTATTGGTACTTAACATGTTTAATTATTTATTGAATTTAATAAAAAATTAATTCTATTAGTAATATATGAAAAAAACTTCTATAGAGATTCAATTTTTTTAGTTTTAAAAATCGTTTACAATCATCATTAGGAAAAAAATAAGTAGTTTTGGAATTCAAATTTGATATGTAAATAATAATATATTAAGAAGACATGGTATAATATATTTAACAGAGAAAATAATATTAGTAAACAAATTATATGTTTAACTTTGTCAGTTATATTTTCTTCTGATTCTTAAACAGATGAAGAATAAACATTATAAGTATTTAAAGTATAGTAGCAATTTAAATACCTAATTTGAATGTTTTAAATAAAAACATCAATAAATCATGTTAATCGATTCATATTAATGTATATGAATATGGGATTATTTATAATTTTATCAGTTTTATAATTAATTTTAGAAGAATTATTTTCACTAGCACTCAATATTTTAATGACATTTATAATTTTAAGACATTTTTAAATATTTATCATTCAAAAATATTTTTACATCAAATTAGGTTTGTGGAAATACATCTTAATCTATACCACTTCCATAACATCCTATTAGATCACCTCACATAAATATTTTATGTATTTACACTTTCAATATTTTACATACCTACAATATCTATATTTCATGATGATATATTTTTTTACAAATTTATTTCAAAACATCATTATATTTCCCATCACTAACTCTAAATATTCATTCACAATAAACCTTATATCAATTTATACTATAATATTACTATAATTATTATATAATTATTACTATTCATCAATTTTTTTCTATAACATTATTATAATAAATGGTAACTCTATTTTAAATTTTTTTTTATCTCAATAACCCACATCGAACAAATCACATACTATGCCAATGATTCTTTAATTATGTTAAGAAAAATGATTGAAATATTTTCATTATCCTCTAATTTAATTCTAATATATTCCCATTCAATTAGAATAATATTGATGGTTTTCTAAGCCATCAAGATAATATTAAAATGAAATTATCGAAGATAAATTATGAAATTACAAATACATATGAATAAAGGATCCACAATACATGTGCTTCCATATCTAGTGAATAACATATATAATTTTTATAAATAAAATAAATTAATTCAATATCCAAATATACTAGGAAAATATTATTTTTGAAATTTTTATATCATTGATCTAAACCGGTTAAATATTCCATAAAATTTAATCAAATAAATTACCAAAAACCAATTATAAATTGATCAAAATGAGGATAACAAATACAATATCCTAGAAAAATGTGAAATAAGAAGAATATTTAATATAAGAAACCTATTTATTGATAAAACATAATCAATTATTAATATATTATATGTCAATAAATAAAAAAAAGGTGATAACTTTTATCATGATATAAATTTAATGATTAAAAATATTAGAGAATTGAAAAAAAAAAAAAATATATATTATTTAATAACAAAAAATCAAAGAATGTATCATAAAATATCACATATAAGCATAGAATATGATTCATGGTTTTATATGAGCGTTATAATCAAGGAAAGAATCAGAACCTATAACAACCATGAAGAATACCATATTTAAAATATAACAATAAAGATCAAATAGCATAAGGTGTCAGGCCAACATCCATTGACCCTTAAAAATCATATACCATTATGAATGCATGATGTAATGTATTTGGTTGAAGTATAATTATAGATTGAGAATTTTTATCATAACACATTAGATATATGTACTCAATATATATATGAAATAAATAATAAATCCATCAAAATTATTTCATGATGAACCATTGTAAAAATATTTGTGTCCATAAAAAGTATTTACCAACCATTAAACCAATATAATTATGTAAATGGAATTTACAACATATAGAATAAAGTATTTATGATTCAATCTATACAATCCCCATTGATTAAAAATATGGGTATCATGGTGAACATACATCAATCAGAAGACATAATTATTGTGTCTTAAAAAGTGTATAACATTTGTATATGTATTTCATTTAATTTTTGTTTATTATATGGGAAGAAAATTATAGTTATGGACCATTTATCCCATTGAAAAATTCATTATCTATGCATAATATATTTTACATTCTATTTATTTTTTAAATTCTTATGTTATATTACCTTGAATTGATTCATTCCCATAAATAAATACTCCATAAAATCAAACCTCAAATCAATTATCCAAGTTCTCATGTATCTATTATGTGGTGAAAATAAATTTAAATTGGATAACTGATCCATAACAATAATTTTATTTCCTTGTCATCAGATATAAGTATTTATGATCTGTATGCGAATGCCATATCTTTTTTAATAATCTCTACTACTTTTGATTGAAGTGTGTCGAAAAAATACATATTTTTTTATTTTTATGGGAAATTATTTATTATATCATAAAAACATTTATTCTTTCTTGTTAAAATTCTTTATTCATAATTATCTTTATGATATTAATTTATCTATATTACTAAATTATTTCTCTGGAATATCATCTTATTTCAATTGGTGAATCATGAAATTATTTTATGAATTGTTATTTTTTAATACAAATATGGCATGAATATACCAGAATCATTTTGATTATATAGCTAGGTTTAGAGTTATATAGGTCCCAAATCAATTGGTAATTGATTTAATCTTACTATATTCTATGTTGGGTTCATGGGACGTAGTCCTATCACATAATGATCTAGGATATGGCTATGAAATTTTCCAAAGGGACTCATTTAAGTTTCATTATTGTTCTCATTATTTTTAAGATTAATATTGTTTTATTTCATAGTGACTCTTATTATATTTTTTGTTCATTATTTTTTGATAGAGTCAATAATTTATGATTTTATATAAATCCTCATTTTCTTTTCATATTATTTAATTCACTAATTTTTTGAGTTATAATATTTCTATAATGATAATAATTCTCATAAGTTTATGATTAATTGATATACGAAATATGTTTCATTATTATGTTTTACCAATTAATAATTGATTGATTTATCTCTTATAATAATTCCCCATTTCCCTTGATGATTATAGTTAGTAAAGAGTGTACTATTAAATTATAAGTTGTATTTGATGAAGGATATGATTAAATTTTATGAAATATTTATAGTTTGTTGATGCAATATATATTTAATTCTGAAATTAATTTATATTTTTTATGTTAGCAGTTTGTTGATAATATTGTGTTTTATGAAATGTATGTATGTTTTTTTTCAAGATTTGAAATTAATGGAAAACATGACTCTCCCTTTATAATTAGTGTGTAGAATCAACATCAAATGTGTTTGAATAATATTTGTGAATTCATAAAAAGGTGGGACAAAATAATATCAAAATCAGTTTAATTGAATTTTAAAATAATTTTTTAACTATAATATGTCCCAATAAAGAATAATTTAAAATAAAAATATTTCAATGTAGTGAAACATATAGGGGTTGATTGGATATATAAGAATACATTTTATGTGATTTATTTATTGACTTAATTAATTAGTAGAATGAAAACCAATATGAAATGAGTCTCCATAAATATGGGAAAGAAGTATATGTGACCATAAGGGTGCATTCATGAATGAAAAAATGATAATGATAATGATATAGAGTGTGATATATAGCATAACCATAAGACAATGAAAATTAGAATATATTAATTATTATAAATTTAAGGAAGAATCATTATATACCTATAATAAGTATTTATAAATTTAATCATTCATAGATAAATGGAAAATAGTATGGTAATATTTTATTTATTCGATAATAATACAAATAATATTGGATAAGAAATAGTGAATAAAACATTTAAATAAGGTTTAATTGTATGTAATAACCCATAACATTGAGTTCAACCCCGATATACATGTACTATAATAAATTTATTCCAAATTATATATATTTATTACATAATATTTAATTTAATTAATAATTATCTAATATTTTAGAATACACATATTATATTATATTATTTATATATAAGTATTTGTTACTTATGTCTATCATATTTGGTTTTTTTGTCCAATATTATAAATCCAATTCATTATATTAATAACAATAAATGTAACTTGTTCCATGCTTTCACATGATAAAAAATTATTAATTAATTTTTATTTTTATTTCTAGTGGTGGAGATGTTTCATGTTGAATAGTTACTTCAAAATGTTGTGAAATTATGAAATCTTTCCAGGCCATATTTTTTATTTTATTTAAAACTAAAAATAATGTATTATTTTTGAAGTCAATATTTAAATTTATCGATTTACATATATTAATCAAAAAACATCCATAAATTTTTTTAATTTTATATATTGACATGATTTTTTTAAAAACATAAATAGAAACAAATGGTAAAAACACAATTATACACATGGGGGAATAAACCTACAACGGTGTAAGTCCTGTTTTTAAAATAACATAAAAACTATTAAATAAATCTATTTCTTATATTTAATATTTATTTGTTTTGATATCATATTTATGTTTATTAAACATAATATTTTTCTTTTAAATCGATTTATTTATGACTAATTAGTTTGATGTTGATTATTTTATTTATTTAACTTTTAAGTTTAATGTTTTGAATTATTGGGTATTGTTTTTTGATTCATTCTAGCTAGATATCCTTATGGTAGATCATTTTTAATCATCAATTTCTAGTTCCCTTATCCCCACATTCCAATAATAATAATTCAATCACCACTTTGGTGTTGGTGAATTTACCCTATTAATTATGATAGGTTGTGTTGTTATCACTTCCCTCCATGGATATTATTGAGTAGAATGGGACTTCCTAACACATTTTTATAAATATAATTAATCCTTTTTGATTACATGTTCAATATGAAATTTATTAATTACCAAACATGATTTCGTGTCAGGGTGAACACCGTTATTGGGAGAAATGAGGATTTTAGACAAGATAAGAATATTAATTATTCTTTATCAATCTTCCTCATTTGAATCAATGAGATAATAATTTTATAATTACTTATGTGAATAATTTGGGGTCATTATATTATAACTAGATATAATGGATACTATAACATCATCAGATAAGTCTATAAGGGGATTTTTGGATTTTCATGTAAGTCAACCATGGCATAAGACCAATGGAATCACCAGATCATCTCATGAGGTATATTATTATCATAATTTAAATAAAGAAACAATCACCATAATAGTTATCACATTATCATCCAACAAGGCATCATAATCTCATCACAAAAGTAATCATACTTATTTCTGCTTTGAATTCTCATAAACATCATAAGAATTATCATATTTCATCAAATAGTATTCCCCAGTTGTTTCACATATAGTAGGGTATGTTTTTCATTCATTAGATAGGTATATTAACAATATGATAATCACATATAGAATATTATGCTCATCAAATAAGTAACAAAAAAGATGCACATATGATCCACATATATGGTTGGTCAACAATTAGTGTTTGGATTTAATGAATCATTTTATATATGGTTACATTGTGGTTTGAATAGTTTAAATACTAGTGGGGAAGGCCAACATTCTACTGACATATATGGGAAGATAATTATAAATTACATTAGGTACAAATACATACTTCTCATCACATATTGGCATTAATGGTTTAATATATATTGGGGAAGGTCTATATATGGTTTTTACGTAAATGTGGCCATGGATTAAATTATAATAGAGGACATTATGGTTTTAGAGTCATATGGAGGACCCTAGATTAAATACTAATAGTAAAACCATATTAGAGGATTATTGATTCCAAAAATATGATTCAGTGTGTGGTAGATCATCTTTTGGAATAGAGAAGTGATGATATTTTTTTGGGGGATAAGATTAAGACATAGAAAAGATTCCCACATATACAATTATAGAAGAAAAAAATTTATTTTTTAAAGTAACACATTTGGTTTATCATAAGATTGGATTGATCAATGTAGTTTATTGTCTTGGGGTAGGGGTACATGTAACATGACATTTATTTCCAAATAAAATTGGATGGTGATTATAAATTGATTCTTCCGAGCAGGTACTTGTTACAAATAATAATTGATTATACACTTTATAGGATTTATAAAACGAGGATAGGAGTGATTGACCATGATAATGACAGTGCTCTTGGAGTAAATATAGATGAGGCTAGTTTGTGTAGATCCCAAAACAATGCTACATCAATTATCAATTAACGTTTTCTCAGGTAATATGACTAAAATTCAAGTATTATAAAACAATATTCACAATATTGGGATTTCATGAAACAATGAAATATTTTTAAATGGTTCTTTTTAAACTATATTGGAATTGATGGAAATGGATTTGAAAAGACATAATTATAAAAACCTAATAAATCAAGGTCATACATAATGAGATTCATATATGTTTTCCACCAGAATGAGTTCATGATGATTTATGGATTATGAAAATTTAAAATGTATTAGTCATGCGAGACGAGATATTTTCCTTCCAGGAAATTAATAATCCATTGTTGGAACCATTTAGATGCATAGATGGTAGAGGTGGGTAGGGTGTGTATTTATAGTATTTAGATAACAAAAATTGATTGTTTCTGATATAGATATCAGGATAGAAAAAGATTTATTTTTTTAAACATGTTTACTTTTGGAGTCATATAACATTAATTGCCAAAAAATTGTAATTTTTAATATTGAATCAATTATCATAATATTATTTCCTTTCATATCATTCTTAGATTTTTTTTTAATATCAATAAATTATTTTTATAAAAATTTGGTTTGACGGGGTAATGATGGATTTAATTGTATGGAAAATGATTATTTTTTGGTATTTTACCCTCTTGGATCATGTATATTAGGTAACACCATTTTCATTAAATATGGATGTGGACCTTATATGGATCTTGATAACATACATAAATTTTAGTCATTTATATATTTTTATGGAGAATATAATTATTCCAAAATTAATATGAAAAATATATTAATTTTACAATAATCATATTATATTCAACTATTTTTCTATGAATGGATGATGCGGAGAAAAATCATTATCCATCACGATGATTACACATGTTTGAATATACCATGCAAAAAAGAATACTTAAATGAAATAAATATAAACAATTTTTTAAATATAACTGAATAGATATAAAGTATAGCATTGTTTATATTTATTTTAAGAAAGATATAGATTAAAATTACAATATTTGATTAATAAAAAATATATAATATAATATCAATCTTCTTATAGAATATATAATAGGGAATAAATGGAAATATCTATGAAATAAACTACCAGTTATTTGTTTAATCCAATAAAATTATTTAATCATGTCAAATACAATACTATACACCTTGGGCCTCTAGAGTAGGGGCATAAGTGAACTCAATCAAATGAGCCTCTCAATTTTTTCTCACACTAAGGGGGAATATAATCAAATGTTGTTTTACATTACCTATAATTAAATCTATAAGACGAAAGGGGAGCTTCCAATTTTATAATTTTCAATTTCACACTACTCAGTTATTTTCTAGGTGTGCATATAATATATCATATATGGATAGATATATGAGTGTGATATACATTCATGGGGAAATTTCACTGATGGGTTAGAAAGTTCATAATTGTTGCACAAATATTTAATGTAACCATTATCCAATTATCATATGATAACTCTGGTGTATAAATGACCATGAATGAACCAGTGGGAGGATCATGTTAATGGTGTTCACCACTCTTATTATGATAGTTTATGAATATTATAGAATACAGTTGTTAATATATCTAGTTGTTCTACATAGGAAGACAATTATTTTGGTGGGCTTACTGGAGTTAGACCAGGGGTTCCATATTGAGGGGAATGTTTTGGTTTGGGAAACTAATGATTCATTGATGATATATCATATAAAATCCATGGAATATACTATGTGAGATAGAAGGTTTCCCAGACATCGTTATTATGTGGTTTTTGGAGTAGGTGCACTCTATGAACTAGGTTTCACCATGTTGTGATCCTATGAGATTGGGGAATATTATGGGGCCACTGAATATATTCATCATCGTACTTTGAGGATGTTTCTATGATAAATTAGAGAAATAAAATACGATAGATTGTATACAAAATTATAAAAATCTTGATCCGTGATGTAACCACAATTTTTATAAAGGCTTCTATGGGGGAAACTCCAAATAACATGGAAACAATTTCCTCCCCTAGGTATCAAAAATATCTTTGTCACTATCCCCCAGGTGGAAAATATGGATTATATCTAATATATATAGTATAAAAAAGGAAACTAAAACAAATAAGTAGTTTTCAATTATTAGAAGTGTAAAATTATGGATGTCTATCTTAATCATGGAATTGATATTGACTGCCTATATAGGAATACAAATATGAAGGAATATAGTATTGATTAGTCTAAAAAATATACACAACAGAAATTGTATCTTATAATGAACTCAAGGAGAATCAACATGTAATTCAATTGGTTTATTTCTCACTAGATTCAGTATGTTTATAAACTTTTAGATCCATGACATCATATTATAATTTTAACATGCACATACTTCTATATTCAGATAATTGAATTAATTTTTTAGATTAAAGGGATGAGATTATCTATATCACTCCATTGAGAATACATTGATAAAGGATGATGGGAATATCCATGTTTCTTGTATGTTTTAGAAATATAACCTCTTAATGATGTAGGATAACCTTTACCCAACAATTAATAGTGGTGTCTAAAAAATATGAAAATATTCAGGCCATTGGGATCGAGAGGTAAATTTAAACTCCCTAATTTCCATTAGGATTTTTTAAAACATTGTAACGACTCATTTCTTTACCACAATAAAGCTAGTATATATTGATGAAGAGCCTCCTATGAAATATTTTTATGAAAATTGATACTCCATGATGTTACAGGTTGTAGAGCATTTGTTAAGATATCATGGAATCAAACTATTATTGAGTATGGTGTATGAGTATGGTGGGGAACAAATACACCATATTAGTAACATGAAGTTATTTTTCTACACACAATGTCACAATAAATCCTTCAATCTATATCAACCTACAAAAATATTGACTACATTTGATTACTTTTTTTCATAAATTATTTTGGTAATATTTTAAATGACAGAATACTATATATAACAAAAAGACAATGGTCCACTGATTGATTTTGAATAAAATATACCAAATATAATGATCAAGGTAGTGGATGAAACACTAGAATACTTTAATACACATAATGGTCAGATCATTTGAAAATCAGTGACAAACCAAGACTCGGATATAGTAGATATCCATGAAGAATACATGGATACATTAGTAGTATAGATGATTCATAAAGAAGGTATATATATAAACTATGATGAGCCATAACCCATGATAGAGACTATATTTTCAGTGATAATGACTAAATTAAAGAACCACAGAATCTATTCCCTGCATATGGGCATACCGCTAATGATGAGTATGACTCGGGGATAGATATACATATAGAAGATATGTATTTAATGTATTATGTGTGGAATAATTCTTGGGAAATCAACACCCATACAAATATTTAGAAAGATGTGGTGATGGATATAAATCAATATATGTTTGATAGTTTACCTATGAAATAGTGTGTTTACTTCCATTCCACTTTATGATGTATCACTTAATCATGGATTATTGGGAGAATCTAGTGGCATCCTAGTTTGAAAATACATGATCCACTTTCCTAGAACATAGAATAGAAGACCATCAGGAGTCTTCTTACGTGATTGTTATGTGGGGTTATAAGGGATAACAAGTTGTGACTCATCCAAATAATTGAGGAAGAGGTCATGTTTCAGTGGACCTAGTATGATTCTGATGAAGTTACACTCACGCTAACATATATTTTTTGGTAGAGTGTGAGTCATATAATTACGTGTCATATATATCGATAGTTGAAGTGTTCCCATAGACATAGGAGTATTTTGAAAATTTTTCTTGGTTACTAAAATATTTCAACTCATTTAGTTGATTTGATGATTAACATGATATTTTGACCACCATTGCACAATCATAGGCCAATTATGTATCAATGTAGAAACTTTGGTATTTTAATGAACCACCTAATTTTTTCTATGAAATAAATAATCTACCTATTTGAACTCCATCTTTTAAATTCATTACATCTTGATGATGTAAATTAGATAATCAAAAAAAATAATTTTAACACAAGTGATTGTTCAATAATGTTGTAATTTATAGATAAATATAAATCTATTAATATCATATTAGATAATTTAAAAGGGGATCATGATTTTGAGTTAAAACGCAGCATTGAGAATGTACAAAGAAACTATGAGAAAAATGTAATTAGGATAGTGGGATTATTAAATGATTTTTAACCAAAATAATGAATAATAATACCTAGTGTGAAAATAATAAACGTGTTGGAAACCCACTCAAACAAATGGATTGTTTGGAAGGAAATGATATGATTCTATGAAACAAAACTTTTAGATGAAAATGATATTTAGGTTATGGATGACCAATGAACAAGTTCAAAACACGGGTTCCACTATCGTACAACTATGGATGATTTGTATTGTTTGTACACCATGAATTGGATGAGGGATAAGAGGGATTATTTCATCATATTATAGGATTTTATTCAAAAAATTCAATTGTGGTTCTTCATGGATGTACACCCTGAATGGGATGAAATCTATGTGATGTTATTCTATAATTATAGGGGAGTCTATTTTGAAATTAAGAGGTATATAAATACATATAAATGAATATAAATCATTTTTATAAGATATAGGGATTCTATATTGGAGTTCTAGTAATCATAAGGTTACACTATCATGAATTGAGATTATTGTTAGGGATTATTGGGGAAAAATAGATTTAATAAATTCTATTAGGATAAAAATAAATTGAAATCTATATTTGAGTCATGAGAATAGGATTTTATCATTCTCTATAGAGGATGCATATGTGATCTTTGGGGATAGTTTGATTATGGTATCATATCATGGACTAAATAAATTGTATTAGTTTATGGTCACACAACATAGACCTTATGTTCAATGAAGTTTAAAGTCACCATACAAAGAACATAAATGTGCTATAATTTATGTTTGTATAGATTTGACATAGGGTTGTTATTAGTTTGTTATCGTGGATCATAGATCATGAGGTGTTCGTATTATGGTCATGTAACACTAACCTAGGAGAATGTATTTTGATATCATACAACTTGTACTAGGGAATTGAAACTATCTCTTTAACAGTAAGGGTAGAGTATACATGATGTGAAATGAGAACCTAACTATTTTAAATATATTCTTGAGGGAATCATACCATACATTATTTCATGATGTGGTGAGAATGTTTCCTTGATTTTACTGTTCTAAATATGTATCTGTGTGATGATGCGGTTTTTTATCAGTAATTTATAGGTGAAATCCATATGCATATTGAAGGAAATGATTATAAAAACACAAATAGCCTCAAGAAAAAGGTCATGTAGTTTAATTTAATAGTATTCAGACTATCCACATGGTGATCCATGATGTCATGGGGTGAGGATATTGGTGAGATCCTAATGAAGGAATAGGGAAACAAGATATGATAGTGGGAATAATAGATTTATAGGTATTCTATAGATATAATATCAAGAAATCAGTATGTATTATGTGAGGTTGGAATGATGAATATGTAGTTCCCTGTGTAGATGTGGTAGTTCATCAATAAAATAATCATGTAATAGAACTATTCCTATATAATGGATTTTACATATATTGGTGGAACCAAAGAATTGTACAATTTAAATTCATGTATTACGGATAGTACTATGTATTTTATTATCAATCATCCAATACATTGGCCAAAAATTTGAACATCATATGTTGAGGATGGAGACAATGAAATTCAATATGTTGCATATAGTTTTCTGATCAAACAGTCTTTCATTTTATAATGAGGATGAATTTGAATAATTTTAAGCTATTTAGATTTTTTTTTGCAGAATTGTAGTTTACATTCACACTCTGATGATTAAAGGGATAATTATGGTTTATCATTATTTTTTCAGGATATAATGGTTTTACTATCCATAAATATCAACACGTATCAATAATATAAATAAAATGAATGAAAAAACTCTTATAATTAAAAAATCAATTATATATATTATAAAAAACAAAAACAAATACAATATTACTCATATCAAATGAGAGATCCAAATAGGGATTGATCATCTTGGATTATAATGTCTCATCATCCACAAGGAAAACATATTAATATATGTGAATGAGTTTTTGGGAGTCCAATATACCAATTCGCTCTATAAGTGTGAAAAGATTCATGATGGATTTAAAACAGAAGGTGTTGGAATTATTAATAAATAAATAAATATGAAAATATGGAAAATTATGACCTATATAGTTCAAATCACTGGGTTAGTTTTATATATTTATAGGAATTCATTTGGGATTTTAGTAAAATCCATTTCCATTTATTTATAATTGAATATTTGGCTAATGAAATTTTTGGTCAACCATTAGGTATACCAAAATTGTGGGAGAAGCTGTGATTCTATTGGGGATGTTTCATATGGGACAATTACTCAATATGAGAGGTTGGATAAGACTCCGTCATTATTATTTCAACGAATGGAATTATATTTGGAAATATATTATTAACAAGGATTCAAATACATTATGTGTAATGTGATTTAGTGAATGGTAGGTATATAATCATGTTTAATACATACATTATAGGGGATATACCACTATGCATTGTGCACATCAAAAAGTTTTAAAATTACATGTGGACATACATATAGGATAATATAATATCTATCTATACACTAGTCCCAAACTGATGAAAATGAATGAAAATAGAATTTATACAAGAAGTTGGGGAACTGGTGTTATCTGTGAAACATAATAGTTTAGTGTCATATAACTCATAACATGGAGTTGTTGTGATATTTTTAATAAAATTCTATATAAAATCATAATGTGAATTATATGCCCAATAATGATGAATATAGTCTATTAATGATATAATGTAGTATAAGGTCGTTATTATTGGACCATGGTTCTGTGTGTGTGATCTTAAAATATAGAACATCCAATTTGAGATAATTATCAACTTTATCTTTGGATGGAGAAGGTTTAAATAATATATAATAAAATTTTATGATGATATAGGGAATATAATTAATTTGTGGGTAATAACATGATAGATGTCATCGATGTCACTAAATATCCCAATAGATGGTAATCAGTCCACAAGTAGTTAACTAACAATGGATCTTCTAGGTGGATATGAAAAACATGAATGAAGGGGGAGAGGTTGAATAGTTAACGAGTGAGAGAATGGGTACCGAAAGATTACATGAATTAGTAGAACAATCCTATGTAGAGGAGAACTAAAAATCACACATTGATTAATAGAATACATAGGGTAATGGGTGTCTTCATGATGTTGGGTGTGTAAGGTGTGTCAACATGAGTAGATGTATATCCCATGTTATCCAAATGATTGTGGATAGAACTTATAAAATGTTTTGAAAATGCATCTAGGTATTTATTAAGTATCAAACCAAGGGTAATAAATCCATAAATAGGTATAGTGACTGATGTTATTACTGACTGACACTACCAAAGTGGGTATCCCCTCAGGTGATTTCTATAGAATTATATATAATTTATTCATTCCATGGAGAGGATACTGTGTTGTTTAACATCATGTGGTAAGGGATATTATAATTTATTTCAATATTTTATTTTAAGGATGATAGTTTATGTAGCTGTGTTTCTATTAAATTGATATTTTTTTATTTTATTCATATTGATTTATCTCAATTATGTTTGAAACATTTTATCAGTGGGACACTAAATGAATGTCTGTTGTAATATTTCAATGGGGAAATCGGTAATTGAATAATACTATCATTAATGAATTTTCCAGAAATATATTTATTGTCTTTTTTTATAATTTTTCATTTAGATTTTATGAAACTCATAAAAAAGGTAAACTAGATGGGTGACATCTATAAGATTGGTTCTCCTTTCCAATGTTATAATCATATAGACCGGTAAGACAATGTTTTTTCAACATACAATAGTGAAAAGGGGAGTGGAGTAAATATAAATAATGACTTCCAATTTCATAATTGAATTTTATGTGGAGGATAGGTTGATGATGAATACCAATCACATCGATAGAATGCATTCATTTACTGTATATTAAATAATAATAGAAAATATCCAAGGTGGGCCAACATTTATATATGATGAATAGGATATAATTTCTTTATAACATTAATGTTTTCTTTAGGGTGTATTATACAAAATGGAGGTTGTATGATAATGGAGAGCTATGCATTCTCCACAGGGGAGTCACTTTTGAAATTTATGATTTATAAGAGAATTGATAGTATAGAGGTAATCATTGTGTATTTATGGAAATGTAAAATTCTCAAAGATGTTCATCGAACCTATAAAAATACATTCTTGGTGAATATTTATATGGTGTACCAGGATGGATGGAGTTTAAAACCAATGATATAAAGAAAAATAGAATCCACGTTATGGTGAAGGGAAAACACAGTGGTCTTTGAATATATATAATTTAAGGCCATATGATCTTATCCACAATGGAGAGTTAGTCTATATAGAATGGGTAAATTATAAAGCTAAAATAAATTGTGTGGATGGGAAATTGATAATATATAAAAAAAATATAGGAACGATTATTAGATTATTTTTGTGGAACTCACGGCCAAGGGAAAAAGGACGCATTCCATGTTCATAAAAATAGATAGGGTAGGCCTCATGTGAATTAGGTAAAATAACCATAGCATAGAAAACCATAAAAAGAAATTACAATAATATAATTTTATTTTTACTTTACCAAGGTTCCTAATTTATTGTCGTGAAATTCTGTGCATGGGTTTCAACTCAATTAGGGTCATACAACTTAGACAATGTAGGATAAATCACAATTAATTTCTCTCAGAATCATAAACCAAATGTTCATTACAGTGTGAGATTTTAATATATATGAACCTAAAATTTGGATTCATATAGATTATGGATGTGATTTATAGACCATGGTAGATATGTTTTTTCAGGTCCTGAATCATTGATAGTATCATTCTATGGGTTGAATCATATTGAAAGAAGGGAAAAATAGAAACCATATCTTGTGGGACCAATAATATAGACATTGAACAAGAAATTATAGAATTTTATTGGATCGTGGGCTATTAAATATGGCCATAACTTCATGTCCCGTGGTATTGGAATCGTGGAAGTTGTAGTTCATAAAGTCATTAAAGATGTTTATATTGATATAAATAATATTTTGAAGAGTTGGAAGAATGTTATTGGTTATATGGTGATAAATGATGTAAAATATTGATATGTATAAATAAAAGACTCGTGGGCCAGAGAATATTAGGGAATGCACGATAATTTAATGGTTCTTCCAAAAATACCTCATTGAGTATGAATAAAGACATATATATTTATATAAAGATGATATGGTAAGTCATTAATAAAATAATAAGGGGTGTCGTCTAAAAAAAGATTATCTCTAGAGTTATATAGTTTTTGCATCAGATAAGAAGAATTTATCTATGTTTTTTGATATTATATAGACAAAACAATAGATATTTCATATTTACATATTACATGAATAAATTTTTTCATATTTATTACTATAATAAATTGAGATGAATATAACACATTGTTTAAGGTAATAAATCTGAGATCTACATGGAATTTAGTTTAGGCTCATAATGAAATGAATCATTCCATGAAATTTATTATCATGGGTTGTGGATTACACAGTACACAGTTTTTGGTCATACTAGTGGTTCCAAAAGGCGTGTTTTATTCGTTAATGTGATAAGGAAATATATTTTATAATCTTTTAAATACTAAAAATAGTACAATATTACATGTGGTTATAATTAATAAAATAATAAATAAATCCAAAAGTAATGTTATGAGAGATATTTCTTTATGAAGATCACCTTAATGTGAAATGTGATGTGCTGAAAATCTATGGCGATCAATAACTTAAAACAAATCAAGTTATCCCTTTAAATAGTGCATGGAATGTATAAATTGGATTATAAAAATAATTGATTTATTAAAGGTATCGTTAATGATATAAATTTTATGACTATATCCCCTTACAAGAATTAGAGGAGGTAACCCTTATTATTAAATAATTGTGCAAACTTATTTTATTAAACTTAGATATTTTTAATGATTGAATCATGTTTTCATCAAATTCATTCAACACAACTATAAAAACTTGTTTCCTTCAATATGGTTTATACTAGTCATAGATCTAGATAAATGGTAGCGAAACAATAATGGTATGAATTAATTGTATTCTATTATCCCTTGAGTAGAGAAACACTAAGGATGATGTCCCAAATATCATCAAATATTCCTGTGATACACTGAGAGATTTTATGTCCTTCTCTATTCATTCAAATTTTCAATCTTGTATAAAATGTAAATGTTGATACTTGTGAGTCCATCTTTCTATCTATTAACTATAGTGTGAAAATAGGTTATATTATTTCAATAGATAATATACATGGAATAAAATTGATAAGAATAATAACATAGATGCTATTACAATTGTCAATAGTGATTTTATGATGGATGAAGAGATAATGAATTATGAGTGATTTCATAAACTCATTAACATATTTTTTTTGTAACCACCATAAAGGGAGTGAATTCATCCCACTTTTAGAAGAAATCAGTGGTTTTATGGACTAACACAACCTATATTGATATCAACAGGGATTAAGGACCTATATCATTGATTACCTATATGGTTATGGGATAAAAGTAATTGGGGGGTGCAGAGAAGCTCTAGGGGCTAATGCATGAATATGGTATGAACCATGAATGAATAAATCTTTTTATAAAATTTCATTAATTCCCAGAACACGGTGAGAAACATGAAGCTTCTCCATCAAATATAGTGGGAGGGCTGCATTCCTCTTATATGTGACTCACATTTCCCATCATGAAACACTATTATTTATTTTTGATAATAATTTTTCTTGATGTGGAAGAGATTAAATTCATAGAAATATATTTCTATATAGGACACACTCTACGTCAGTGAATCACACTGGAATAAAAATGTTGTAGGAAGGTGAATATTTTCTTGCTTTGTCCATCTTAGGAAAATATTTTCTGTGTTTTCCAAGAAGGTTAGATGAATAAATGGTAATATCATTGGGGTTGAATTTATTAGTTCGTTAAATATTAATAATTATAATAATTTTGGTATAATAATGCTACATAAATTAAATATATAATTTTTTGATTTTTATTGTAATTCAGATTGAAGGCATCCTTTATTTACAGTTCACATATCTCAATTGATGACAAAAGTGAAACATAATATAATGAAATATTTTTTATTGGTGTCATGACAAAATTATAATTAAATTTTATTTTTGAGGAAAAACTAACTTGAAATGAATTTTAATGGTGATTGAAAACCCATGACAACTGATTTTTGCACACATAGGGTCACAAAACAAAACAAATCTTTTTATCATGGAGGTAAAACCTGTGGAATTCTGTTTTCACACCTGGATAGAGAACCAGAGGTTCTTCTGGGGGGGGTTTTATAACCTACTTGATACATATTTTGAATGAAAATTTATAATATAAAAATTATTCTTACATAAATATGATGGGAAGAATAATATAGTATGGATACTTGTTTATGAAGTTCCATAAAGAGTTTCATGGATGATGAATTTTGATATCATTGATAGTATGTAATTTAAAGAATGAGTTTATCAAAAAATAATTAAAAATTAATGTTTAATTTTAATATTCCTAACAGATGACGTTGATAGATGAATTTATAATTAGTTTTGTTGGAGACTTTTTATTGAGATTCTTCATTCCTGATAACACTAATAAATCACTAAAAACATCATCATTTAGTTTTTCCCAAAAAACAAGAAGTAGTTTTTCCCCGTAATGATTTTGAATAAATTATAGTTATAAGTTTCATTGATAATATTTAATATTAATATTGTATCACAGAGAAATTATTCATCATAATAAATGAAAAAATGTTATAATATAAAATAAATATCACAATTCTATATTGAAAAATAAATATTAATATGAAATTAATGCATTTTATATTTTATATATAATAACACAGAACATGGTGTTATAAATAATAAGAAATATGAATTTTTAATTTTTCACAACAAATATTCAGGGTAAATATTTAAATACACTTATTCCCTTTTGATTTTGATTTATTTATAAATTAAACAATTCTAAATTTATTATCAAATATTTGAAATAAATAATAAATAATTTTGTTACAAATCAATAAATTCAAACAAGTAATATAAACATTTACTGTATCTAAATAAAAAAAATTATGAAAATATATTACATTTTTGGTCCTAAAAAATTAGTTATTGACCCATTTGAAATGGTAAAATAAATTTGAAATTCACTTGACATCAACATTCTAGAAGACATTGAATCTCACAATTCATTAAATATTATAAGAATTAGTTTCCATAAGCCTTTTATTTCATCATAATCCTTGCATCTTAGAATATATTGATTCTCATTAGATGCCCAAAATCATGTAAGAAATTATATTTATATATTATTGGCCTTTCCGAAAGACCTAAAATGTCATCAGACTTATTGAAAAACATCTGAATTCCAATTTATATCGTTTTTTAAATAAAAAGCATCTTTGAAAATTTTTAATGACTTTAGAACCAATGAATTTTCATTCTCTCATTTATTAGGACATCAAAAATCTATAAGACATTATAATTTGTGAATTTTATTGAAACATTATATCCTAATACATTAACTTTGAAGGGGATTTGATGATGAATGATAAAAAATGAAGATAATAAATTGTTTTAATAAATAATTTAGAAAAAAAATAAAACATCATAATTTATTTACAAAATTTATTTGATTGCATAAAAATGGAAATATTATATTAATTTAAATCATATATTTTTTCGAATAAATAAATATGATGTGTTTTAATTATCATATCATAATTAAATTATTTCGAAATAAACCACTGAAATATACACCCATTATAATAATTAAAAAACCAATTACCTAATGAAAAAATCTCCCCATTTTAGAATACTAAAAATTCATTAAATAGTTAAATTTCAAAATAATCCAAATTTTGTAAATCAAATGCTATTAATTTTTTTTAAAAAAATATTTATTCCATTAAAAATCTATTTATATTCACCAAAATCATAAAGATAACCCCCAATATTAATAAATATTAAACTGAGAGGTTTATAAATAAGAAAATAGGTAAAACATAATTAATAAATTGCTATATATCATATTAAACATTCAATATGGTGTATGTTATGATATTTAATCATTCATATAAATTATTATAATTTAAATATAAGTTATAAAATAAAACACCATATTTAAAATGACCTCAAAATTTTTTTCATCTTGATAATATATTGATATTGAAAATTTAAAAAAACGTAAATAAAGAAGATATATAAACAATGGTGTATGATCCCACCCTTAGTATGATTATTTTTTTCTTATGTATATAATAGAGTTATAAAAATCATGTATGAAAACATTAAAACAATGGTTTGAGGATATAAAAACTACTTTTATAAAATTGTGAGAACTCCTCCTGTAAAACAATTATGAAGCCAAATCGTCCCTCATAATGTGTAAATATACTCAATAAATCCCTAAAATGATTTCATTGAATTAAATAATTTCCCATATTGATTAAATAATTTAGTAATACATTGAATTATAAAATATTTATGATTAAGAATAAATCAAATACAGATTCATGGACATTCATAGAAAATTTCAATGTAAAACTCGAATCATACATTGTTCAATCATTATATTGTCAAACATAGATACATCTAATGGTTTATTAAAAATATACATTAGGATATCATCAGTAAAAACATATTATAAATAGATTTACCATAATTTAAATTTCTCTAATAAATTGGTATAAGTGTTCTATATGATAATTTATATCATTTTAAAATTTATTATTAGAAATTGTAATAGTAGATTAGTTAACACAAAAAATAGGTAACATGTAAAACTATACATCAAAATCAGTTAATGTTTTCTTAATCAAAGAATATTGAGAATACAAACAGGAAGAAGTTAAATATAAATCTTCATATATATATATATATATAGAAATTTAAATAATTTAAATCTATGAAACCAAATTTAAATTCGAAATATAACACTAAAAAATAGAAAATTTTCCATCAATTTTATAACTTCCAATCTTAGAATCAAAATAAATTTTTAATTAAAAATATGTTTATATAGTATAAAATAACACCACATTTATACATTATTTAATAAGTAGAATAATAATTTTATAATTTATAATTTAAATCAACATAGGTTCATCAATAAATCTATCACAATTTCATTAATTAAACACCGTACATTGTCTATAATAAATTAAATACAATAAAATTCAAGCACTTATTTAAAAAATTATTATTGAAAAATTTTATTGCAAAAGAATAATTTACTTCATATTATGTTCTTAGGGTGTATTTTATTATTATTTTCATTTATGAAAAAATATTTTAATGAAATAATTATTATACATAGATTATCTTATGAAATTTCAATCGATTTTAAATACTCTTAACACACCATTTGTGTTTTCCCCAATTGTTCTCTTATCTTAATTTTAGCTATTGGGTCATAAAATTTTTGAAACATTCCAGATAATTTTTCAAGATATTCCACTGTCCATATACAATATATCCTTATGTGGACATCCAATACATACTTAATCAAAATTTGGTTTTTACAATAATTTGATACCCATGAATAACTATGTACAAAAATGTTTGGAAATGAATTTTTGGGATTCTAAATTGATTTCAAACACTTACTCTTAGGATATCATAAACATAAGTATTTATAAATTAAGCCTCATGTATTTTACATGTACTATTGATATATTACTAAAAGTTCACATGTATAATAATATTTCAGTCAACTGTTGAACAAGTATAAATAAAAACACTAACATTATAAAATTTATTAAAATATTTTTATAAATTCTACGGAATTGATTGACATTAAGAATATGAAATTATTATTAATTATTTTTCAGGTATATTGTAACATCCATCCCTAGTAAATTGGATTTAGAAGGAGGAGGAATGATAAATTTTTCTTTAAGAAATGATACCAAGCCGTAAAGGATGACAATAAATGTTGAGGGTTTCAATAACCAATTGGGGAACAATTATACCTTAAGAGAATAGTATCTAACCCATCCACTAACTAAAACTATATGATGCAAGTCAATAAACCATTAAATCATGTATTACCAAATGAAAACCATGTTTCTTCATAATACAACCCAAAACCAACACAGACAACCCCAATATCAGTGTACCATGCAGAAAATTAAATAATAGACCCGAAAATAAACCAAGACACAATCCAATGCTCCACACCAAGCTTCATGCTTTGTGCAACAACATTTCTCCCACAAATCACCACAAGCCACTAGAAATTAGAGGCTTTACATTTACCTATGTCCCAGAATACTTCATCTTCAAAGCCAAACAAGTTCCAAAGTAGGGTGGAGTACGAATACTTAGTAGGTTTTCCCAAAATGACATCTCGACACACGCCTCTAGCAAAAAACCACTAGAAAATTTATATAAAACATTTTATATAAAATAATCACAAGTGAAACCATTACCATAAGCCATACATACACTTACCAAGCCACCTCAACCAAACCTAGCAACCCAAGGGGAATAAAAAAAATTATTCCATAATCTATCTCATAATATAACATTATCACAACAATTTCCATATTGAAAACCAATAATCAACGAGAAAACCAAAATGACGGGACTTCCACTGATCACGTTCACCACCTTATTAACTAGCGGTACATACCAAACAATACCAATATTGTGGTTCTTCCAAAGAATTTCCATCTACTTTTATAGTGAGAATTCCCGGCCACTTCCACACACAAAAACCATAAAACTCAATCAACCAACAAGTATAAAGAATCCAAGGTCACACAATAAGCACACAACCATTTCAAACACAAGCCCATTCACTTCAATAAATCACCCATTTATTGAAATCACTATTTAGTCATTTTCCATGGAATACAATAATTCCATTTAACTACATAGTTATTAAAAACCATCTTTCATCAACCATGTTTCAAAAATCAATCACAGAAACCCATTTTAAACTCTCCATTTTAAAATCCAAAATATATCATTTTACTGCAAAACCCATTTTCCACAAAAATCCTCAAAAAATCATCAAATGTATTTACTAAATATTTATAACATAAAAATGCACAATTAATTTTATGCATCATAAATTTATTGTAACAAAGCATCATGTTTTTGCATGGTGGAGTCGAGAGAGAATCCACATACCTTTAGGGTTCCAGAAAAATCGGCCCACAAAGAAACGACACCCCAATCAAAGAGAAAGACTCATGAAAACTAATATTGTTCCTCTACCCTATGATTTTTATTTCCTCAAAATACCATCCATGGAAAGCACAACACTAGATCTACATTAAATAGATGTAGATCTAAAAAACCAAGAAATAGAGAAGAGTAGATATAGAGATAAACCAAAAGAATCCTAGAGGAGAGGGTTAGCTGAGATAAATCACATTCAATCCACCAAGAACCTATTAAAATCTCTTATAATAAGTGTGGGAGATCACCTCTAACCTCTATGAACCAAAAATATCAAGTGTGGTTTGAGTGGAAGAATATTTTGAGTTAAATAGGGCAAGCCTAAGTGAGATCATATTTAGAAACTTTAATTTTAAGTGGTCGTACGATTAGCGCACAGTTTCTCAAGAGAGGGGGTCCGCACGGTTTCCTCGTAGGGTTTGGAAAACCATGAGGAGGCCATGAAAAGCCTATTGTCTCCCCCTTCATGGTTTTATAGAGCACCTACACAGTTTTCCCAAACCGTGCTCAAATTGGGCCCCCTTAAGAAACGCCTCCAAACTTATTCAAAACGATTCCAAACTCTCCAAAAATATTCCCAACTCATCCCATGCACTTTAAGAACATAAATATTCATAAACAATTGATACACAACTCAAAACAGGGGTGATACATTCTCCCCACCATTTGAATTTATGTCCTCAGCATTTCGGGAACCATTGCTTTGCCAAAAGAGCTCGGTCCATTGCTTGGCCAACTCTATCTCTTGCTCCGATGTATCATCTTGAAATTGACCATGCTTCCAGAAGACATGAAATAAACTGATTATTTTACCATTCTAGACATTTTATTACCTATCCAGAATCTGTACTCACACGTGCACCAAATAAGATTATGGTTCTAGCTCAACATGATCCTCATGAATCACATGGTCACGATATGATAGATACTTTTTCAACTGAGACAAATGTAACACATTGTGCACCACAATAATCCATGGTGTCAATGACAGTTGATAAGACACCTCTCGAATCTAATCAAGTATATCAAAAGACACTACATATCTTGGAAATAACATACCTTGATTCCAAAACTGAAGTTGTCCAATCCTATGATAGATTCTAGAAAAAATATAATTACCCACCTCGAATGACCGTGGTCATTGAAGATGGTCCGCATACGATTTTTGATGTCATTGATCTGACTTTATAGTCTTCCTAATAAAATTTATTTTCTCCATATTCTATTGGACAAGGCTCCGTCTGATCATCGAAGACTGGTCCGTTTCCACCCCACCTAGTGGGGAATTAAATGGATTCCCATAAGAATACTCAAACAGAGCCATATGTATCAATGCATGATAACTTTATAATAGGTGAACTGTGCCAAAGGTATGTGATTCTCCCACGAACAACAAAAATTCATCACAAATGCCCCTAAAATATCCTCCAAGGATTGTATTGTCCTCTCATATTGGCCCTCTGTGTGAGGATGATATGCCATGCTCATAGTTGACTATGTCCCAAGGATTTTCTATAAGGATATCAAAATATGATATGTGATCCTCAAATCTCTATATGATAAAATCAATACTGGAACACCTTTTTTCTTTACCACCTCCCATATATTGATTTTGGAGATATCCACCACCATATGTGATTCCTAAATCGATATGAAATAGGTCGACTTTGTGAGACATCCACAATCACCCATATAGAATCATGTATCTAGACCGTTCTTGGATGACCTGAAAAAAAATCCATTGATATCTACTCCCATTTCAAAAATGGGATCAGAAAATACTACAACATGCCTGTTGGCCACTAATGCACTATATTAAAATTCTAGTATGTAAATCATATGGAAAAAAACTCGGCCACATCGTGTTTCATCCCCGCCCACAAAAACCACACCATCAATGCTTTATACATTTTCTAAACTCTAGGATGGATAGACCACATGTAATGATTATAAGCCCTAATAAGTACCTCCATAAAATCCATTGGTTCAACTATCTGATTCACAAAACACCAGACTAAATTCCCATTAAGTTCCTTGTTCTCAATGCTCACCCCAACATTGAGTTTTGACCTCATCTCCATACACACGGAATCAGATTCTTGTTCCTCTATAACCAAACCATCCTGGTCTGGAACCAATGAAATCGGAAAGAAGACCACTCTATCATCTCATTTCTTACATTCCAACCACATTTTGACTATGATAAATGACAACAACAACTAATCTGGTACCTACTTTACCAATTGAGCATATGATTTCATAATTAATGAATCTTCCACTGAATTTTCCATATCGGGTGTGTACATTAAGCCAAAATCAATCATATAGAGATATTCCATTCATCTCCTTTGGCTCATTTTCAAATATCTTTGTGAAAAGATTTTAATTGAGCTCTTATGATCGGTAAATTGTGAAAATTTCTCAATGAAGATATAATGATGATACATCATTAATGCATGACCCAATGCCGCCAACTCCAATTGATATGTTGGGTAGTTCTTCTCAAGAAACCTCAACTGTCATAATCCATATGAAACTACATGAACCCCATCATGAAAAAGCACCACTACCCTAATCCTAATCCATCTCAATACAACTCATACACTTTCCCTCGTTCTAGAGAAACCATGATTGGTGCTGATGTATGGCGACCATTTATCTCTTCAAATATTTTTTGACACTACTCATCCATTTGAAATGTAATATTCTTCATTGTCAAAGCTATCATCGGTGAAGACAATAATTAAAAATCACAAAAAAACAATAACAATACCCAGCTAGTTCATGGAATCTCCATATCTCAAAAACAATCTTTGGAAGTTGCCATTAGATAACAACATCATTTTTTTCTATACATCTACTATTTTTTGATAGTTATGGGTTCATTATTCTATAAAAGTAACGTGTTAAATAATTTATTGATAATAAAACCTTATATCACTGGTTCTATAACACCGCTAGTAGATGTACATAGTAATTGTGTGTTATGAAAATCCTATTTTTACAATAGTATCATGTGGAGAGTGTTATTGTACAAACTCTTGTGCATATGAAAAAAAAACATCACCAACTCAATCTTGATCTGAACGTTATGGTGATAAAAGTGTTATCCTTCTGTAAATATAGTATTTTATACAATTATATTTCTATATAAAGGGTTATATAAGTATTATGCTTATAACGATATGGGATAACCTAAAAAGATGAAATTTTTTATTCGAGAAGTGAATTTTCCACTATGTATAGACTTGAGAAATACATCACACGCACATAACTATATATATGATAACTGTTCATGAACCAACCCTTGTTGACCCTGAACCGGTCACCCATGCAGACCCGCGGCATGCCCCGAGGGGTGTTCATGATCCCCACGGGCTAGAAACTAGCGTGAGGAATAAAAATATAATTGTTGGGAATTATTTGGCCCATTAACAAAATATATAAAATAATTAAATATTGAAGATAAGAAAATAAAACAAGAAATTTGAAGAAAATAAATGTATATACCTCCTAGTGACTCTTCAGGTCACTACCCAGCTCAAAACCATGTATGATTCAACATTGAGCAGCTGAACTAGAAACCGAAATAAGATACTGAACCTACAACTAAAAAGATATAATAGGAATAAGAAACAAGATGATCAATGGGGTGCCTTAAATAAATCAATGAATCCAATATTTCTCTTTTCTAAAGAAGCCCATAAACACAAGTTTGAAATAAAATTATTCAAGCATGTTTTTCCAATTTTAAAATAAGCAACATGTTTTCCCATATAACTAAATCCCAACATATGCTACGTACCACATCTAAAACCATTTGAAATTTTATAAACAAAACCATGATAGAATGTCCAAGGTATTGCTAAAAGAAATGAATAAACTTTACAAATTATAAATAAACTAATCGGTCTAGATAAAAGTAAACAAACAATGTGAATAATTATCTAACCACGGGTGAACCTAAACATCCCTAGACGACCCCTGGATGTAATCGGTTTGGAACCACTTTTCGGTTTATCGTGACTCTCCTGCTACTATAACTGACTAGTCTCCCTCACAACATTATAAAGCAGCGGAACTCCCAATTGGGTGTATACACCTACCACTGGGTTCCAACCCTTCTAATTGGGGCTGATAAGCAACCATCACTCAATCAACTATAAGATGCCCATGAACCCATTGTAGATATAATGATACAGTGTAGGTAGGATGGCCCTCACACATGTGACTCATCTCACCACACTTGCCTTCCCCAAACACGGAGGCTTCATATGACTTCACACATAAAGGGAAACCCTAGATAGGATCACCTCATATACATCTGTACGAATTCATACATGTTAAACATACAATGGGCTAACTGGGCTATCACATCATTCAGTTATGAAAACCACTTTATTAAACATTTGGATTTGTAAATCGGTCTTTTAGTTTTTCATAATGAAATTCCTTTATTAAAACATTGCACAAGGTCTTCTAAAATAGATCTAGATTTCAATTTTGTATTTAAAAAAATTCCAAATGTGCCCTTATGTTTTATGTTTCAAAACATTGTCATAAAAGTCATTGGTGATACTATGTTCAATTTCATCAAAACAAACCAAGTGTTTCCATACACCACATAGTAAACAAAATATCTTCCAAAGAATCTAAACGGCCATATACTCATGGATTTATTTTCAAACCAATTTATATAACCAAATTTAGAGACCTGAAAATTTTTGAAACCAATAACCACTTATAAAACCAACGATTCGAGAAAAATACCAATTCATAGAGACACATGAAAAATTTTCTACAAAAACACAAAGTTCCATAAAACCAACCAACTTAGGACAAACAAGTTCCATAAAATTTTTTATAAGAAAACACCACCCATGTCATCCAATAATACCATTTCAAATAATGGCATTTAGTTTCACCCATTTTGGTAAGTCATAAATAAGTGCATAAAATGAGGAGCATCCAAATATCCATTATTTATGTCCAATATTTAAATAGGAAAACACTACCATAAGTTAACTATAAACATAATAGAGGTGTGAAACATAATCTAATATTTGATTAAGAAAACCCAAGCATTAAATGGAATAATATTGGGATCAATGGCAGGGAAACACATACACATAATTGAGGAATTATTCCAAAGCTATTTTTAACACTATTAAAATTTATAAAAAACACATCAATGAATTAAATATAATGATTATTATGGTTTTGAATAAGATTTTTAAAGAAAATGAAATAATTAAAGTTCATATTGAATTATTTAGATAAGGGAATGCATGGAAACACCTACCTCAATCAAACTAAGACAACACTTCTCATTCAACACATTCTAGATCAAGAATTCAACCACTCGGGAACACATTAATACGTATATATTTACGTATACCATTTAAACAATGCATGTATTCCCCGTTCCATGAGGGAATACACTCATGGAAGGGATACACATAAATATATATATATACATACCTTCGTATATTCCCATGAGTCTTCAAAGGAACTGGAATCATTATACATAAAAACGGGTACCCTAAAAATCTTAATATTATCAAATTACATGTTCAAAAACCAAAATAAGGATTCATCTCTTACATTAGATGATGAAAGAAAACTGAAAACACTTTTCCTTTTGTGGCGGTTGCTAGAACACACACCAATGTGTCCCGTGTGTCCCTTGGCACAACCTAGAACTATAAGAAACAAAAAAAATCAAGTTATAACTTTAAATGTGGCTTCGGGTGAACGAGTACAGTGATAGGAGGACCTAAAATCGACCTAAATAAAGAGGTATGAGGAGAAACCGACCATACCTCGGAAATCCTTAGAGAAGCCAAAGCACAGAGAGGAATTCAGGGGGGGTTGTGTCACGCCTCAGTGGAGAGTGGGACTGGGTTGTGTTGTGCTTAATGTGGAGAATCTTCTAGCTAGAGAGGGGTCCAAATTGGATAGGGGGATGGTTGTAGCAAGGTCATCCATCAGAGGGAGAACCATAGGGCTGCACTCTTAGATGGTGGAGATTGAGTGGGATGGAAGGCTAGAGTGATTTCTGGCACAGGGGGAGGGCGACGAGCATAAGGGGGCAATGCGATTGGAGTTGGTGGTCAGGCGTTGCATGCAAGAAGCTAGAGGGTGGGCGGAAAGTTGAAGGGGGTCACAAAATTGGATGGGGTTGTTGGGAGCTTCACATAGTAAGTTAGGGGGAGAGGTTGGCTACGCCATTTAAGGAAGAAAAAAAGGGGGATCCCTTTAATGTTTTACCCAAAAGAGTGAAAAAGAAGAATTAAAACAAAATAAAATAAATGTGAACTCAATAAAAATAAAAATATATATATGTAATATTAATACTAATAATATAGTAATGATTATTCCAATAATAATAATAATTAATAATAATAAAATAACAACTCAATAAAAAATTTACAATAATAAATTGTTCCATATCATTTTAAATAATAATAATATTTATAACAATTTAGTAACAACGATAATGTAATTATCTACAGAGGATATTATTTTTTCAATTGTCACAAAACCACACAGTCACTCAGGCGGAATGCACGGTCACCACTAACATTATGGTGTCTCTGAACTAGCCAAAAACCCTTCAATATAATTATACGTCAAAACAATTCGAGACAAGACCTCAATCAAAGTTGGTTTATGTGATAGGAGAATGGGAAAATAATAAAATAAAAAACTCCTCTGAGGTAGGGGCACAAAAATTCTCTCCACCACAAACAATTTCTACCCCCATAATGTTACCCAGCCAATAGTTGACACAACTAGAGTCCATGCCCAGATAATACCCATGGAAACCTAGAGCATCCAGGTAACTATTCCAAACACATGTCACGCCTAAAAAATTAAAAAAGAAATACCTCTACTTTTTTTATGGGGAGAACATGAGAGGGTTCCCCCCACCACAAGAACTTCACTAACATAGGAACCAGGAAACGTGAACACACTACCCCTATAGGGGGGAGGAACGTTGGAACTCCCAAACCAATCTCATAGATTTATCCCACATGGAAAGAAAAACACAGCTGATACTTTGACGGAATTTTGATATGAAAAAACCCAACTACATGAGGATGAGAAATTAACTCCACACCGCCTATCAGTTTCACGAAAAGAAACATGTCCCTAGAAAAATAGCTGAGTCTATGTAAAAATAAGAATGGTTCCATTTATCCACATACCCAACCTCCTTCAAGGAATATGAATGATCAAAAAGCACCACTAAGAGAAAATATGGATGCTTTAATTGTGGTGGAATGAGCTCCTCACACCACCACAATAAAGTTGATCTTACGAAAACAACAAGAATAGAACAAGGAAAATTTGGATATTTCTATCCCAAAGTTGAAAACATTATTTTGATTGAGGTTCCCCACACTCTAGGAAACTCCTGACAGTGCGTGAGCTTTATCCCAAGACCTGTGGTAGGGGCCCTGATGGTGGAAGAATCTCCTACCTCATAGTCAAGCATTCTCATCCCCTGGTACATAAATCCGTCCTCCTGAATGATTCTTCTTTCAAAACACTATCTGATGTCATGAACACTCGCACGATATCAAGACATTAGAGGGATGCTACAAGGAGACCTAGAATGCCTAAACTGGACATAATGTTGTCATGAGAGAGTAAGGTCCAACTGACTAGAAGTCAGTACAGAAAAATATCCTTACTAGATGGGGAACCTTCACATGATCCAACCATCACCAACTACACCCGTGACTCTAACGACGATGAGACATCCCCCCTGTAATAGTTCCGAACTGAACCCTCAAATAACTCTGGGATAGTATGATCCAAAACTACCCTAGGATTTCCCAATAACCAAAAGAAACACTATCTTTCTGAATAATAAATCATCCTCAAACAGACATAAATTACTAAAATAATTAGTCCCAACACTAATAGAATTGTGAACTAGGAATATTTCATTAACTACTTGTGGAGTCTTTCAGGATGGAATACTCCAAAAAACACCAAAAACACCCTTTAAACCATTCCTCAAGACAAAAATCAATCAATGGAACAACCCAAGCCAAGGGATACAATCCCATAAAACAATCATATACAAACAGGAGAAAAAATAACTTCTCTAAAATAGTTATTTATTTATAATTTTAAAACTAACATATGAAGCCCTATGAACCGTCACATGTGCGTTCATTCAATCTTGCTCACATCATCTGCGAAAAAGTACCCCACACACACTCTCTATACATACCCACACATGTGTGATCATCTATAATGAGTGATATGGTTCAAACACTCTTTTTCTTTACCACATCCATACACATACCTAGTTTTTCTAAACTGATAAATTTTCTAATTAAAAACCCCATTATTAATTAATTTATATTTTTTCATAGAAAAACTACTTAAAAATTTAAAATAAATAGAAAATGTCGTATAGAAAAATCATATGTAAAATGGAAATTTTAATCTTTTATGGTTATAATAGTTATAAAAAACCTAATACTCTAGATTAATGTATATCTATATTCTTATATAATATTAATTTTCTATAATCTTATTTCCAAAAAATAACAAATTTGTTATATTATATCAAATGATATTACTCATAGTTTTGCATCTATATCTGGTGCTAAACATACTTAATTTCATTATAACAATATATTTATGACTGAATCCTATGATCCATTGTTTCATGTATTTGGGAGTAATGTTTTTAATAAATCCACAACATATACCTATTGTATAAATTTTAATCAAATTATTTATTATAGACTAATTATAAACTAGTCACAATAAATATTTCTCCTATGATAACCAAGTGATATGAAGAAACAAATTAAGTGGGTGATCAAATACCTATTAGGGGTAATACATAATCAATTAGACATATAGAATATATTCGTAAATCATTCATATTTATGACACATGACCACGGTTGAAGTGGAATGATTAAAAAAATTAGATGATGATATAATATTAACATAAAATGATTCTTCAAAGAGAACACCTAAATAATTGGCTAGAACACAAAGGATCAAATAGATACAAGACATAAGATTCAAGGTTACATATGAGCATGGTAATCATGAGAGTCCAAAAGCATGGAATAAACAAAAATCATTCCATAGGGAAAGGATCACTGAAAGGAAAACACAACTAAATGGGTTTCGTAACAACCAATGCACCATATATAGTATCCTAAAAATGAAATAATTTCCCAAAAGATTTGGGGGAGGGGACATTTTTTTGGGTCCACCTATCTCAAAATAACATATCATGCATATGTGTTCTATAATAAAATGAACAAAATAATAAATTCCTTTAATTTTTGTATGATTATCCCATTAAAATAATATATGAATATGATGAAATAAAATAGATATCTTAGTAAACATAATTCAAATCGTTCAATGATGTTCATTATGGTTACTCTTTATGGAATAAAGTGTATACCCTCTACTTTATAGTATACCATTTAAAGAAAATTACATCATATAGAATTAACAGTAATTTATTTATTCATGAAAATTAATTATATGGTCTTAAATGTGGGATGTTAAAATAGGATATAATAACCTTATTTATTTTTGATTATAAGTCATGAATAATATAAGAATCCAATCATTTTTCTCATAACGATTTACGTTCCACCATAATTAAAATAGATTAGAATATTGATAAATAATAATAATATTATTGTTATATTCCATCATTTTATTAAAAAAGATATCACAGAATTGAATAAAACATAACGAATTATTAAAATGGTGGAACATTACATATTATCAATATAATTCAATTAAATTTTATAAGAAGATAATATGTTCATTAATTTTTATAAAAAAAATTACTAACTTTTATTAAATGTTAAATAAGAAATTTATCATCATTAGGGATTAAAAAAATGATATATTATTTTAATAACCTATTTTAATAATTAATTATTAATATCAAAAAAGTAATTTCGTTGAAAATGAATAATAAAAAGAATAGATATAGAAATATAAGATAAATCTTGAAAAAGTATTCGTTTATATTTTGATAAATTTTAATGAAAATTGTTAGTTGAATAACATACCATAATGATATAATGTGATTTTAAATCAATATTTTTTTTGTTTACTGATAAAAAATAATTCGATATAAAAAGATTTAAAATTAATGAAATGTGGGAATGATGATAAGAAAATGTAAAAGATCCTTTTTAAATGTCGTAGTGTTTTACCTAATGATTTAAAAAATTGAATCTCAATTACCAGATTATCACAAAAAATAATTGGTAATAATGTATAAGTGACACAAATGGACCATTTTTGAATTATTAGACATGAATGAGTGGGATATAGAGGTTTGTAGAGAACAAAACCATGACTATAAAATGTGTGGATTTTTACTATTATGCGAGGTGAATTGTATAATCATTGAATACCTGAGATAGGTAAGCAGACAAGTATAATTTTAAATATAAAAGAAATTATGTAATTTAAATTTCCAAAAAATATCTAATAATACATAAAGAATATTATTGTTAATATAGAAAAATTACATGAAAAATAAATACATCAGTCATAATATAACACTCATAATTATACTATTTCTTACGTAAGTTACAAAAAATTGAACCATATTAATGATTCATTAAAAAATACAATAGTAATAATCATTTATTTATTTAGTAGTCTTATGGGGCTCATGTCGTTAATTACGAATTGTTTATTCCTTAGTTCAAAAGACTCATTAATTAAATTGTATTGATAAATGTTTTTATTTACATGTACATATAGGATCGATAAAAATCAAAATATTTTATATATTTTTATTCTATTGGTGTAGAAATTATTTTAAAAATATTTAGGCCAATATGATATTATTCTAAGAAACCTGAGAACGTAATTTTCATACAAAAATATTCAAATTACTATTTTCGTGTAGTTTTAAAATAAATAATATTATTAAAATGTTTTATTTTAAAATAGTAAACAAAAAATAATTTTATTATTAATAATATATTAATACATGAATGAGATATCTAAAACATAAAATTTAAAATGGTAATTGAAAACATTATTTTTCACATAAGTGGTATAAACAGGTTAAATGGTTAGTAGAGGTTTTTAGAAAATTATAAAAATAAACCAATAAAAATATTGTGAATAATATTTTTAATTATTCTCATTAAAAAATTCGTTAAGATTATAACACTTTTAATAGTCTATTTTCATGATTTTATTCCTGTCAACTATTTGAAAATATTTTTTAACAAATTATGTTTTTAACATAGTAACAAAGTATCTCATTCACTATCACATTAATTCACATAGTATTATATATTCACTATATGTGGATTGTGATATTCGATAAATTCATGGTATTTTTAAGGGATTTGTTTTGGGATTATATTAATCATATTTTTCCTACTTTTTTTATATGGTAGAACAAAACATAATGGTTAATTTCTGATTAATTAAATATCATCATTATATTATTATTATTGTATAATTTTAAACATGTCTTAAATATTCCCATTATACCATAATTAAGCATGAATATCATATGAAAACCATCCATATAAGGGTGATTCCAAATTAATAACATCATCTATTATGTAGGTGATTTCGAAGTACTATATAAGAGTGGGTGTGGACTGGTTTTATTCATCTTTTAAACATAACAAACCCAAACCATAATTTATAGTACCTTTTTATACAAAAAACAGCCATTTGAGGGTGGTTTGATTCGGTTTAATAAGTTACCCCTTATTTTTTTATTTGGTTTGATTTTTATTATATTTTAACCATTTCTTAAAAATATCACATATATAAGTTCATGTGTTCCAAGCAATCTAAATTTTTTGGTTTTATACCCCAATAGATCATATGATTCTATTTATTTATCATTTCAATGATTGTAATTTTATATTGATTCCTCCCTTCCACATAGTGGTGGGGGGAGTTTTCATAGTATATCATTCATAACCAAAATGTTAACCTTACACTTATAACATGGTTATATATTTTGAGACTTACTCATGTTATATCTATATCATGCTATACCTTAAAATTATTCTATTTCGATCTTTTGTCACTCTACTTTTTAAATTACCTCGATTTACACCTTCATTATGTCTTATTTTCATCACTGTTTGTTGTATTGATCTAGTTTCATTCTTTGAGTTGGTACTTCCATGGTTTTGTTTTGTTTAGATTCCATCACAGAGTTTACATTTTCAAAATGTCCATCTTGAGTGTAATATCTAGTGTTGTTTCATGGTGTTGTTTATTGAGTATTCGAACCCTATTTGGTGTTGACTCAAATTAACCCACTGAAAATCATATATTATCTACATTTTTTATAGATGAATGGAGATTAATGTTTAGAACATTGTTGTGTTTTAATTTTGGTCATCAATAGTTTAGTTCAACTTTTAAATGGTTGTATGATTGAGAGTCTTAATTATACAATTATAGTTTCAAATATCATAATGTACCAACATGTGTGTAATAAGAGGGAGTGATAATAGAGACTATGCATTTATGCTAAATTATTATAATTTGGAATGGGTAGTAGTTATGAAATTAAGAATATTCAAGGAAATGGGAAATTATTTTTCTACTGTGTTTTTTAGAAGTAAGCTACAAACTAGAATGATATATGTTCTTATGGTTTCAATAATTTTATAGTTCTTTATTTTCTTTTTCCTTAATGCCTTTATATGTTGGTTTAATTTTTCTTTGGTATCCTTTAGTATTACCATTCTATTTAAAAAAAACTATATTGTGTTCCCTATAGAAGAGTATAGTTTCAGTTTGTATTGGATATGGGTTTTTATTTCTATAGTGAAAATTTAATTCTCACCCTTCCTTATAGAGTTTGGTTCATTCGAGGAACTTTTTTCAGTATTATCCATTCTCCCCTGTATATGGGGAGTGTTTTTGATATAATTTTTATTATATAGTAAATGTTCTGAGCTTGGTGAATTCATTTTAGTGGGTACCTAATAAAACATATAGTATTTTTTCCTTTAGTTCATGATTTTATTGAATGGGGTATATCTAGATCATCTTTTATAGAGAGAAAATTGAAAAAAAAAGTATAATAGATATAATTTTGGAAACTGACGATGATTTCGTCTTCAGTTGATTTTTTCAACTGTTTTCTTTGGTTATTTATAATGTGCGGAATGTGGTTTTTTTCAATAACATTTGTTTTTGTTATGGTTTCCACTAAACTGTAAAATGAATATCTGATAATGAAAAAGGGATTAAAATGATTCATGATATTTTTTAATTGTTGGATGATAATTATAATATAAAATTTGAATAATCATCGACATAGTGAAAATGTATTACCATTTATTTTCTATAAAAATAAAATTTATTTTCATTAGTGGTGGCTAAATATAAATTTTTAGTGGGGGATTAAATCATTGAATCAATGTCTGTAATCTAATGGTAGAAAAATAAAAAATTATTTTTTTTATAAAAAGTATGATATATTTATTATGTTATTTTTTGGATTGAAACTAGATCCATAATATAAAAAATAATATTATATTAAATCTCCCACAATAACTAACTTGATAGAAGAATGAACAATTTTAGTTTGGTATTATTCTGTTTGTAGTTTTGTTTGGTTTTGGTGTGTTTTTTCAATCCAGAATACTATAATCTATTATATAATTTTATGAATATAAGAGAGGTAGTACGATGATGGATATTATAAAATTATAATAACATTTAAGATATCTATGATATTTATTCCTTTATATCAAGTTTTTTTAAATATATTTTGAGAATGTAGAGGAAGAAGAATGCTCAATAGAGTTTGATTAAGTTAGATTGTCAATTACATTTGATTTTCTTCTTTTATATGATAATTTGGAATTAAGAATGACCTTATGTGATGGAAATAACATACAAAACATAGTAAAGGAATTTAGTTGTTTGAATTTTCTATATCTTAGGAAAATATTTATGTCGTTAGGTGAAGATAAATTTGCAGATATGAGGCAATAGGAATTGGTGAAAGAGAGAAGAGTTTCTGAAATAAAAATTCCACATAATATTTTTTTAAATCATGAGAGTGAGTATTTTTTATTCCATTAAGAAATAATAGATTTCGTGAATATGATTTATATTTTTAACGAATTTAAATCTATTCAAAATGATTTATAACAAAAAAACAATTTTATTTCCAATAATGTACTAAAATAAGTATCTTATTATAATAAAATGTAATGCAGACTAAAAAATTTTATTTACAACCATTAAAATTAAGTTTATTTTTTTAAATTATCGATTCTATTTCTATAAAAAAAATTAATAATGTTTTCTACATATTTTATCCATATTAAAGTTATTATTATGGTATAAAAGATCCATTTTATGAAAAATATTTTCATTGTTCAAAAAATAACCGAAAAATTCACTAAAATACCAAAAAAAATCACCCTCTAAAAATGTCAATTATCAAATTCTTAAAATGAGGTAAAATTTTTCAAATTATATTTCTGGAAATATTTATTTATTATATTTTGATCTTGATATAAAAAATAATATTTTTATAAATATGCAAAATTGATTAACTATTATTTATAACCTAATAAATAATTAGAGTTATTTAATTTGATAAAAAATATTATTTCCATAATATTTATATTTACATATATTATTAATTTTATAGTCCATTTATTATATATATTACTTTTAACAATAGTTAATTAATATTTTACAATATTTTATGGACATCTTATATGGTATCTTTGGAGATTCTATTTCAGTTGGACGGGGGATAATATGTAAGGAGGTTGTAAATTTATTTTTTCAAACCCTTAAATTTCTTTTTTCTAATAAAAATTTAAGGAATGTTGACAACCTATTGTTTATAAAAATAGATGATCATTTTTAATGTCTATTGTTGATGATTCCTATTTTTCATGTCATATATGTTATAGAACAATTAAATGTCGTATGGGGATGAATCATCTTACTCACATAACATAAGGAAGTGTATAGTTTAATTTGTAGTGGATATGGTCCAAAAAATCATTACATAATGGTGGTGAAAAATTATATTTTAGTGCCGATGAAAACATATTAGATTCTTATGATGGAACTCAATGAAATAAATATTATAATTAGGAACTATTAGATGATTGAAACATTATAATAAGGTGATTTTATTTGGGATTAAATTATCTCAAAGGTATCTCTAGATGATAAGTTTGATGGGGTGTTATGATTTAATCATAGGTAGGATTCCTCCATATCATATTGTGCAATGTAAAAAAACACATGTAGTTTCCGAAAAATCATTTATCTACTTCTGGTATGACTGGAATATAAATTTGAACTTCAGGTAGTAAGTTATTCTATGATATTAAAGGGAAAACAGCAAAGGACTGTGTGGGGGAATGCACATTGTTGATTTCAAGCCCGTTCATGGGTAAAAAGAGCATGGATATTTCCCTAACCATGATTAATAAAAAGGGTTTGGTTTTATGGGTCCAAATTTATTACTATTCATATGGAGTAAACATACATGAGGCCAAATTCGGTTGATGTTGTTAACATGATCCAAAAATTATTAAAAAAAAATCCATTAAAAGAGGCATCATGTAAGGGGAATATAATAATATTTTATTAAACATTAGAGTTGAAAAAAACTATGAATTTCATGATACATGGATACATTTATCATGTATAATTATTCATTTATCTGAGATGCATGATTAAATATTTACGGAAGTCAAAAAATTGAAGGTCTAGAATGAGTACATTGAAATAATTTTTACACATGTCTGTTTCAAGAGTTGTTGTTTGATTGTCAGAAGAGAGAATATAAGAGTTTCAAAAACTAAGAGATTTTCATAACCCAAAATTCATAATTCAATTCCTTAATCATTGAGATAGAGTTTATAGTTATATTTTAAGGAATGTTAATCAAGAAAAATATTAGATTGGGAACTATTGGGAATATTCGTAGAAGTTGGACTTTGTGTGGACCCTCAAGTCCCATTTCCAAAAAACTCTTAAAATGAACTAATCATCTATCATTCAAAGATCATTGGGACTCCATGTTTCAAAAAATGAACCTTCAGAATCAATCCTTATCATTAAAATTTAATATATTGTTCATGTATCCTACCATGTCCTTCTTTCGAAAATTGGATTTCATCAGTTGTGTTATAATATTAATAAAACTCTTAATTATCAATCACATGATTTAATGAACTATTATATGGTCATGATAAAAAGTTCTAGATATTCATGAAATTAAGGGTTCTTATCATGGGTAAGGCATATATATTAGGTTAATTTTATTATATATCATGTTTCCATTGATGATAAAGCATTACATAATAATTTATTTTTAATTTTTTTGAACTATAAATATTTTATAATAATATAACCATAAAATTCATTGATAATTTTATTTTATACCATAATTATAGTAGAATGTAATATTAGAATCATATAAAGATAAGGAAATTAAATTTCAATACAACGTCCACAATGATGTTGAATAGAGAAAATTATAGTAATTTGTTTTCTTTTTTAGAATATATGAGTGGGGATATGATTATGCATATTCCAATAACATAAATAAATATCACTATCCATATCATATTTATATCATTATTTCATGATTTATCAAACAATGTTTTGGTTTTAGTATAATAAAAAAACATTAAATTGTGACAAGGAGATAGTTTATCTTGGTATTTGGAATTCCTAATCTGATATGAAATTTATGATTAAGGACCGGTCCTTCTGTCAAAAAACCTCACAATTTTTGTTAGAGAAGCTATAATATTTATTTAGCAATGGAATATTAAATTGAAGAAGTTTTTAGGAGAAGGGGTATGTTTTTTTGTTAATGTGTATTTATATATGATGTATACATGATTTTTTGAAATAAATATTAATTTTAATATTATATAATCTCATATCTATAAATATTTTCAAAACATCTGATTAATTATAGTATTTTGTTATAAAATTTTTTCAATTAAACATTTTTAAAACAAAATACAATTATTCTAATATTATATTTATTTTAGATAACAAAAAAATTATTTTATTATAATAAATTTAAATTTAGTGACCAAAAATTCTTTAATATGTTTGGTAATTACATTTTTTTTTTGGTGGAATTTTTTCTCAATAAATATTATTAAAATAAATTCAAAATATTTCAAATAGTTTTCACTATTTCAACATATTTATGATGTTGTAAAACAAATGGTAGACATAAAATTAATATTTTTATTTTAAACCAAAAATACAATTTTTTTCAGGAACAAATAAAAAATCTTGAAATAATATTTTTTATATAGAAATTATAAAAATTACATATATGTTTGGAAAATTTGTTTCTAAAATATAAAATTATATAATTTAAATGTTGATATAAAATCAAATTATTTTACAAAATGTGAAATAATTTTTTATTACAAATTCAAAAATATACATATTTTTTATTATATTATTAATGAAACCATTTTATATCTTTCATATATTTCTTTTTAAATATTTTATCAATTTAAAATATCAATAATTAGATACTTTATTATTCATAAGGGCCATTTACTATTTCTGAAGACTGTATTGGCCATATAAATCCTATAAAATCTTTTTTAGATATGTCATTCATCTCTCCCTACAACTCATGAAAATGTCCTATTTTTTATTTTTTTATATTATTGATTTTTTATTTCTATTTTTAATATTCATTTACATGTGTTACAATATTAGAGGACCATGACAAAATAATATTTCAAAATCTGTTTAGTTTATTTTCGTTGATAATAATTTTATTAGTTTATACTTATTTTAATATTGGGGGGTATATCTATTAATCACATGTAATGTTGGAATGATATTTTGATTATGCATCCTTGTGTTAAATTAAATATATTTACCAAATTATAAATATTTGAATATATTTATATCTATTACATAAAAATTTATTTTCTAATATAATGAGAAATAATTAATTTTAATGACTATTTATTAATCTAATTTAAATAAGAATATTATGTTTTTTACTATTATATATAAATTTGAAGAAATAAATAAAAAAATATATTATAATAACATAAGATGTTACATTATTATCATTAAAAAAATTCACAACAAATTCTTTTAATATGGATAACAAGTTATTAATATCTATATATATTTTCATAGAAAAACTTCTTAAAAAATTAAAATAAATAATATATGTGGTATAGAAAAATCATATGTAAAATGGAAATTTTATTCTTTTACAGTTATAATAGTTATGAAAAACCTAATACTCTAGATAAATTAATATCAATATTAATATAAAATATTAATTTTGTATAATCTTATTTCCCAAAAATAAGAAATTTCTTATATTATATCAAATGATATTACTCATAGTTTTGAATCTATATCTGGTGCTAAACACACCTAATTTAATTATAAAAAAATATTTATGACTGAATCCAAAGATCCATAGTTTCATGTATTTGGGAGTAATGTTTTTATTAAATACACACCCTATACCTATTGTATAAATTTTAATCAAATTAATTAATATAGACCAATTATAAAATAATCACAATAAATATTACTCCTATGATAAAAAATTGATATGAAGAAACAAAATAAGTGGTGTGATCAAATAACTAGTAAGGGGTAATACATAATCAATTATACATATAGAATATATTCTTAAATCATTCATATTTGTGACACATGACCATGGTTGAAGTGGAATGATTCAAAAAATTAGATGATGAAATAATATTAACATAAAATGATTCATAAAAAAGAACACCTAAATAATTGGCTAGAGAACAAACGATCAAATTGATACCAGAAAAAAGATTCAAGGATACATATGATCATGGTAATAATGAGAGTCAAAAAGTATGTAATAAACAAAAATCAGTCCATAAGGAAATGAACAATGAAAAGAAAACACTACTAAATGGGTTTCCTAACAACCATTCCACCATATATAGTATACTAAAAAATGAAATCATTTCCCAACATATTTGGGGGAGGGGACATCATTTTGGGTCCACCTATCTCAAAATAATATATCATGAATATGTGTTCTATAATAAAATAAAAGAAATAATAAATTCCTCCAAATATTAGTATGATTATCCCATTAAAATAAAATAAGAATATAATGAAACAAAATAGATATCTAGGTAAACATAATTCAAATTGTTCAATGATGTCCATTATGGTTACTCTTTATGGAATAAAGGTTATATCCGTTACTTTATAATATACTGTTTAAAGAAAATTCCATCATATCGAATTAAAAATAATTTATTTATTCATGAAAATTAATTATATGGTCTTAAAAGTGGGATTTTATAATAGGATATGATACCCTTATTTATTTTTGAATATAATTCATGAATAATGGAATAATAAAATCATTGTTCTCATGGAGATTTATCTTCCACCATAATGAAAATTTATTAGAATATTGAGAAAGAATAATATTATTATTGTTATATTCTGTCATTTTATTAAAAAAGATATCACATAATTGAATAAAGCATAATGAATTATTAAAATGGTGGAAAATTAAATATTATCAATATAATTCAATGAATATTTTATATGAAGATAATAAGTTATTTAATTTTTATTAAAAAAAATTACTAAATTTCCTTTAATGTCTAATAAGAAACGTATCATCCTAAATGAACAAAAAATGTTACATTTTTTTAAGAACCTATTTAAATAATGAATTATTAATTAGAAAAAAAATAATTTCATTGAAAATGAATAATGAGAAGAATATATATTGAAATATAAGAGAAATCATGAAAAAGGATTCCTTAATATTTTGATAAATTTTCATAAAAATAATTAGTTGAATAACATATCATAATAATATAATGTGCTTTCAAATCATTATATTTCCTTATGTTAACTGATAACGAATCATTAGAAATAAAAAGATTTAAAATTAATGAAACATGGGAAGGATGATAAGAAAATGTAAAAGACCCTTTTTAAATGTTGTAGTGTTTTACTTAATGATTTAAAAAATTGAATCTCAATTACCAGATTATCCCAAAAAATAATTGGTAATAAGGTATATGTGACAAAAATGGACCAATTTTTGAATTATTAGAAATGAATGAGTTGGATATTGAGGTTTACAGTGAACAAAACCATGACTATAAAATGTGTGGATTTTTACTATTACGTGACGTGAATTGTATAATCATTGAATACCTGAGATAGGAAAGGAGACAAGTATAATGTTAAATATAAAAGAAATTATATAACATAAATATTAAAAAAATATGTGATAAGACACAGAGAATATTGTTGTTAATATAGAAACATTACATGAAAAATAAATACATCAGTCATAATATAACTTTCATAATTGTACTATTTCATACGTAAGTTACACAAAATAGAACCATATTAATGATTCATTAAAAAATAAAATAGTTATAATCATGTATTTATTTCATTGTTTTTTGGTGCTCGTGTCTTTAATTGAGAATAGTTTTTCCATAGTTCTAAAGCCTGATTAATTAAATTGTATTGATAAATGGTATTATTTACATGTACATATAGGATCGGTAAAAATAAATATATTTTATATATTTTTATTCTATTGGTGTAGAAATTATTTGTAAAATATTTAGGCCAATATGATATTATTATAAGAAATATGAGAACGTAATATTCATTAGAAAAATATTCAAATTAGTATTTTTGTGTAGTTTTAAAATAAATAATATTATTTAAAAGTATTATATTACAATAGTAAGTTAAAATAATTTTATTATTACTAATATAATAAAACATGAATTAGATATTTAAAACATAAAATTTAAAATGGTAATTGAAAACATTATTTTTCACAAAAGTGGTATAAACATGTTAAATGGTTAGTAGAAGATTTTAGATATTTATAACAATAAACCAATAAAAATTTGTTGAATTCATTATTTAATTGTTCATATTAGAAAAATCCTTAGGATTATAACACTTTATATAGTCTATATTCATGATGTTGTACTTGTCAACTATTTGAAAATATTTTTTAACAAATTATGTTTTTAACGAAGAAACAAAAGGACTCATTCACTATCACATTAATTCATATAGTATTATATATTCACTATATATTTGGATTGTGATAATAAATAAATTCATGTTATTTTTAGGGGATTTGTTTTTTTATTATATTAATCATTTTTTTCCTAATTTTTTTATATGGTTCATCAAAACAGAATGGTTCATTTATGATTAATTTAATATCATCATTATATTATTATTATAAAATTTTAAACATGTTTTAAATTTTCCCATTATACCATAATTAATCATGAATATCATATGAAAACCAACCATATTGGGGTGGTTCCAAATTAATGACATATTTTATTTTGTAGGTGACTTGTAAATACTATATATAAGTTGGTGTGGAATGGTTTGATTCATCATTTTAAAATAAAAAACCCAAACCATACTTTATAGTTCCTTTTTATACAAAAAATATCCATTTGAGAGTGGTTTGATTCGGTTTAATCTTTTACCCCTTAATTTTTTATTTGGTTTAACTTTTATTATATTTTAAGCATTTTTTGAAAATATCACCTATATAAGTTCATTTGTTTGAAGCCTTCCAATATTTTTGGTTTTATACCCATATAGAACATAGGTTTATTTTAATTTATCCTTTCAATAATGGTAATTTAATATTGATTCCTCCATTTCACATAGTGGTGGTAAGAGTTTTCTTAGTATCTCTTTCATAACAAAAATTTTAACCTTATAATTTTAAAATGGTTTTTTATTTTGAGACTTCCTCAAGTGATATATATATCATGATATACCTTAAATTTCATCTATTTTACGTCTTTTGTCAATCTACTTTTTTAATTACCCGTATTTAGACCTTCAATATGAATTATATTCATCATTGTTTGTTGTATTGATTTAGTTTCTTTCATTGAGTTGGTACTTCCATGGTTTTTTTGTTTAAGTTCCATCACAGATTTTAGATTTTCAACATGTTCATCTCGATTGTAATCTTTAGTGATGTTTCATGGTGTTGTTTATTGAGTATTCAAACACTATTTGGGGCTGAATCAAATTAACCCAATGAAAATCATATATTATCTGAATTTTTCTATAGATTAATGGAGATTAATGTTTAGAACATTGTTGTGTTTGGAAGTTGGTCATCATTCGTTTAGTGTGACTTTTTATATGGTTGGATGCTTGAGAGTCTTAATTATTCAATTACGGTTTCAAATATCATAATTTACCAACATGTGTGTAATAAGAGGTAGTGATAATAGGGACTATGTATTTATTATAATTTACTATAATTTGGAATGGGTAGTAGTTATGAAATTAATAATATTCAAGGAAATGGGAAATTATTTTTCAACTGTGTTTTAGAAGTAATCTACCAACTAAAATGACATATGTTCTTATGGTTTCAATAATTTTATAGTTCATTATTTTCTTTTCACTTAATGCCTTTATAGGTTGGTTTAATTTTTTGTGGTATCCTACAGTATTACCATTTGATTTATAAAAATTAGATTGTGTTACTTATAAAGGATTATACTTTTAGTTTGTATTGGATATAGATTTTAATTTCTATAGTGAAAATTAAATTCGCAGCCTTCATTATAGAGGTGGGTTCATTCAAGGAACTTTTTCAGTTTTATTCAATATCCCCTGTATATGGAAAATATTTTTGATATAGGTTTTATTTTATAGTAATTATTCTGATCTTGGTGAATTCAATTTAGTGGGTACCTAATAAAACACATATTTTTTTCCTTGAGTTTATGATTTTCATGAAGGGGGTATATCATGATCATCTTTGATAGAGAGTACAACGAAAAAAATCAGGATAATAGATATAATTTTGGAAACTGATGATGATTTCGTCTTTAGTTAATTTTTTCACCTGTTTATTTGGTCATTTATAATTGGATGAATGTGGTTTTTTTCAATAAAATTTGTTTTCTATATGGTTTCCACTAAACTATAAACTGAATATCTGATAATGAAAAAGGGATTAAAATGATTCATGATATTTTTTAATTTTTGGTTGATATTTCTAATGAAAATTTTTAATAATCAACGACATAGTGAAAAGGTATTACCATTTATTTTCTATAAAAATAATATTTATTTTTATTAATGGTGACTGAATATAAATTTTTTATGGGGGATTAAATCATTGAACCAAGGTCTGTAATCCGATGGTAGAAAAATAAAAACTTATATTTTTTATAACAAGTATGGTATATTTATTATGTTGATTTTTTTATTGAATCTAGATCCAAAATATAAAAAATAATGGTATATTAAATCTCCACCACAAACTAACATGCTACAATAATGCACAATTTTAGTTTGGTATTATTCAGTTTGTAGTCTTGTATGTTTTGGGTGTGTTTTTTCTATCATGAATACAATAATCCATTATATAATTTTATGTATATATGAGAGGTAGTTCGATGATGGATATTATAAAATTATAATAACATTTAAGATATCAATGATATTAATACCTTTATATCAATTTTTTAATATATATTTTGAGAATGTAGAAGAATAAGAATACTCAATAGATTTCGATTAAGATAGATTGTCAGTTACATTGGATGTTATTCTTTTATATGATAATTGGGAATTAAGAATGATCTTATTTGATGGAAATAACATCCAAAACAAGGAAAAGGAATTTAGTTGTTTGAATGTTCTATATCTTAAAAAAATAATTATGCCCTTATGTGAAGATGAATTTGTAGATATGAGGAAATATGAATTGGTGAAATAGATAAGAGTTTTTGAAATAATAATTTTGCATAATATTATTTTTAATCTGGAGAATGAATAGTTTTTATTCCTTTAAGAACTAATAGTTTTCATGAATACGATTTCTATTTTTAAATAATTAAATTCTATTCAAAATGAATTATAACAAAAAACAATTTTATTTTAACTAATGTACTAAAATAAGTAATTTATTATAATAAAATATAAACTAAACATCAAAATTTTATATACAACCATAAAAATTAAGTTTATTTATAAAAATTATCGATTATATTTCAATAAATTTATTTTAATAATGATTTATAAATAATTAATCCATTTTAAAATTATTATTATGCTATAAACATACATTTTATGATAAATATTTTCATTGTTCACAAAAATACAATAAATCATTGAAATAACAAAAAAATTCACCCTTTCAAAATGACAATTATCTAATTTTTAAAATGAGGTCAAAATTTTCAATATATATTTCTGGAAATATTTATTAATGATATTTTAATCATGATATAAAAAATAATATTTTTATAAATATATAAAAACGATTTACTATTATTTCAAACATAATAAATAATTTGAGTTATATAATTTGATAAAAAATATTATTTCCCAAATATTTATATTTACATATATTCTTAATGTTATAATCTATTTATTATATATATTACTTTTATAAATAGTTATTTAATATTTTAAATTTTTTAGATATTCTTCACCATAGTCATATTGTGATTATAATTCCAAAAAGTATCATTTACTTGTATTATTCATCATTCAAAAAAATCAATACAAGGCTCTATATTATTATTTTTAAATATATTTATTAAATAATAGATTATGTGTTTTTTACTGTGTTTTTCATATGTCTAATAATATTTGGTATTGACATGTGCTCAATTTATAACCGTTAGTTCAGGTATAATCTTCTGTTCTTGTCCCATTGAACTAATTTTAAAATTATTGTGTGCATTATGATTCCCTTAAATTTTTGGAATAAAATTGTAATTTTATCCCCACATATTGAATTGAATTTATTTACATAAGTCAGTTTATTTAAAGAAATTAAGATAATTCAAATGATAAGTTATTTATTAATATAATGAAAGATAATTTATTATTTATGTTTATAGATAAAATTAATTAATAAAATAAATTCAGTAAAAATGTATAACATAATTTTGAGAAGAAAATTCATTAAATTATTCATAAAAAATGTTTTTCATGTAATGAATTGTTAACGCGTCTTTGAAACAAGTTTTCCTTATATGAAAGAATATGATTAATAATTTTATATATACATATATATATATTTATTCTCAAAAAATAGATATTCCAAATTTATCAAACTCCACCTATTTCCTAATTCCATTTGTGATTTTATACAACGATATTTGTCTCTAGTTTTTCCTAGTAATTGAACATAATTTATTATTTATAATATCATAGTTCAGAATAAATTAATTTTTCTCATCATGATTAAAATATTGAATAAATGTGTCTTGAATCGTTAATTCACAAACATTAATATTTAAATAATATACATCAATGATGACAGAAATTTCTTCAGAATATCTCTATATTAATAGTTTTCATCGCTATCAAGATATGTTTATTATATAAACTATTATTATCTAAATATCTTGCTAGTATATTAGCTCCCATCAAATCCATATTCCATTGAAAATTACAATAAGAAAAAAAATTACATCAAATCTAATATAAAGTGATGAACAATACGAGAAGAATTATGAGGGGTGGATTTAATATTAATAATCACATAAAATGATTAAAAACTAAATGAATTGATATCTATGATGGTATGTGTATGTCACAACAAAAAATATCCAACATAAAAAAAGATGTCATAATATGAATAAATTTTTTTTTATTTAAATAATGTAGTACATGATATTTTTTGAGGAATAAAAGTTATTTTTGGACGTAAAAAAACATTAAATGATAATAAATAATAGAATTTTAATACATCTTACTAAATAATGTAAATTATGTGACCAAAATATTTGAATTTTGGATTGAAATACATAAGTTCTTAAAAAAAATTATTAAAGAAGGATATATAAATTGATATTAATAGATACACTTCTTTTTTCATATATATTAGTAGGAGGATAAAAAAAGTTATTTGGATACATTTGTTTTTAAAATAATCATGGTCATTTAGAATGGGAAAAAGTAAAAATTCATCACCCTAGTTCTTCTTCAAAAAATCTATGAGATACTTATGCTTCAATTCCTAGATATACATCGATCATAAGTGAATAGTAAAATATTGATGAAAATCATAAATCATTACACATTTATATCAATCATAACAAAACATATTCACATTGATAACACTTAGTGAATTGAAAAATAGAATATCACTTTTCAAATACTTCATTATTATCTCTCGATTTATTATCTATCAGCACTCTCTGCTTGAGTACTACCCTATTATTTAAAGGAACTTTTTGTAATAAAAAATCATTATTATCATAGAATCGTACAATTATTTTAATAGTTTTAGATTAATATATTTTCTATTCTTCCATTTATTATTTTTTAGGTGATTATTTATTATATTATAGTATGGATAATATTTTTATGAATCATATTTTAGAAGTATAATAATTATTTTTTTAGAATTTAGTGCTTTGTTCATAGACAAATGCCCAAAATTATTATTAAAACAAGGAATTACATGGGTAAAAAAGAGGGGATTAATTTACAATATCAATCATAATGGGGTATTAAATCAACTAGAAGTCCATCCAACCATGTGGTGACATGGTTGACTCCCATGTTTGCAAGACCATATGTCACATTGTTCTCCTCATGAATGGCATGTGTAATAATGTAATTAAAGTCCATGAGAAAATGAAGACGGTCCATCGATCATGTTTTAAGAGGCAGCGTGCGGTGCATCACACCATTCCAGATGGCTTGGATAATAGTAATGAAGTCACATTAAATCTAGATTTTTTTCCAAACATGTTTCATGGAGATTGAGATATCATAGATCATGATAATCGTTTTATCCTCCAAACTGAGGAGATTCCACTAGTTCCATAGAAACATCCAATAATTTTCTGAGAGTGATTTCAAAAATTATCTCGGCAACCTGAAGGGCCTGAGTTTCCTTTAGATGAATCATCAACATTATCATTAATCCATCATGAAAGTAGAGCATTCCAAAACACATAAAAAGTGAATCATGGTTAAGCATAAATCCCATTAACCCAAGCTGAAATATAATCTTGAATTCCTTCAATATGTTGTTGAAAATTATAGTATAATATTTTTTGAAATTGATACGGGTTTATTAATTTCAATGATATAAATCTAAATGATTTCATTCATAAAAATTTAATTATTAGGATATCAATATGAAATGAAAATAAAACAAATTAAACTGGCCAATTTATATGAAATATGCATTATATTATAGTGATTAATATACTTAATCCTATTAATACTTATACGAGTATTTAAATTATCCATAATATGTTTATATAATATTACCATTAAAATATAATGAAAATCTCTTACGATATATATATAACTATTCACTATGGCTTTCCAGTAACAATAATCATACAAGTAAAATTAATATAATCTCAATGGTATCCTTTCACTGGTTATTTATATTTTATTCAGGAAACAATTCACAAAAACATATTCCAAATATTTTAAATGCTAGTGTGATAAATATTTCCAAATGATTTGATGCCTCAATACAATATGACTTCATAGTTACAATAGATATGTTACTTTTCAGGGAAAGAAAATATAAATCAATAATTGAATAAAATATTTAATTAAATAAAATATGGATTTATAGTAGTTTGAGTCTCAATTACATTATTATACTCTTTTAACGTCCCCTATGTACTTATGATATATTTGTATATACTGAAAAACTCTTTACTTTTTGGTTGGTTTTCAATGTGACGCATGCATCATTTTTAAATTAGAGGAATTACGAAAAAATCACTTCATTTTTAGCAGTATAAATAAGTACTTATAATAATAATTTAATTGAAATAGAATAAATTATAGAATCTTTAATTTTAGTTATGAATGAATAAATTAATATATAGATTATATCATAATTGAAAACATAAAGAAATTAATGTAATAACTATAGACTATATTTTCAATCTTTAAAAATCATTTCACATGTCAATGTTCATGAATTAATAAAATATATATTATGAAAATTTTATATACATGTCTTTTTAACATAAAATAAAATTCATTAACCATTACTTCTGATCAAGGGAAAACCAAATTTTGAAATTCAATGATAAAGATAATGAAATATAAAAATATTATAAAATTAAATCCACTAAAAAACCATAATATATAGAAACTTCAAATTAAATTTTAATATATTGATATTTCTTCTAAATATACATATTATATTTGATGCATATTTTTATTTATATATTAATCTGGATTATTTCATAGTAATTTTGTATATCAATATTTAATTCGGGGCTAATTTTCAAAATTGGAGTAAAATATTTCTGATCTTTACAAGATTCATATATAGTTGAGAATCATCCCCATATGATATAATTTAATTATTTATAATTAATAATAGCTAATAAATCAAGATAATTAGTAGTTGATATTTTCTTTAATGTTATAGGAGAGCTAGAGTAGTCTCTTTGTGCGTTGTTTTTTATCATTAACATATTGCAATCTGTCTCCACTATTGGCTAATTGTTGTCTATTATCAAGATTTGATGTTTTTTGATGAATTAGATTTATTGATTTAAATTCTTTCATTCATTTATAATATTTGTCTCTCTAATAAATAATATTTCATTTTAGTCATCATTTTTATAATAAATATCCCTAAAATCACTATCCCTAGTAGTTTTTAGACGTGAATATCCTCCTTTTGTATCATAAATTTCAAGGATCATGTTTTCTATAATAATTATTGAATTATTGAAACATAAAATTTAGTTTATATAATTATGCATAAAAATATTAATATGGACCCTTTAGTTTCATACTCAAGTTAAATAATATTACAATGTTATCCATACATTGTTTACCTAGTTTTTTGGTCTCCCAAAAAGTTAAAATATATAACACATTCTCTATCAAATAAAAATGAAAATGATTTAATATTTATTTCTCATGTTAATTTCTTAAAAAATAATAAAATATTATTATAAAAAAAATAAAAATAAATAAATATATGATTCATATAGTTTTATTCAACAGTTTCACATATTTATGATAATTTTTATGTTATAAAGTTGGTTTTATAGTCACGTATACTTATTTTGTTATTCATTTGGAAATAAAATTCAAAATTGTACGGTTCCTATTATATCTAAATCCATGAAACATAAATTAATATCAACTACAAAAATGACTTGATCATTAATAATATCAAAGGATATTATAATTTCAAAAAAATTAATCTATAAAACTATGAAATAGATAATCATAACAAATATAATTATGTGTTATAGAAACTATATAGTATCTTTTGTCAATTAATGATTATATGTGGGTATAATTTTTTTAATTTTTATTTCATTGGGTTTAGTTAATATAAAACTGATCTCTAGGATTATTACTTAAAAAAATCCAAAAATAAAACCAAAATTAAAGATTATATTATTTAAAATATATTTTATATATAGAAATAATTTTATAATTTATCATAGATCGAATAGAGATGTGGGATCACAATGTAAACCAATTATGATTATTCATATGTATTATAATTGTAGTATAATTCAATAAACAATTTATCAATTATTATTAGTTATTATTATAACACTATGTAATGATTACATTTCATTTTAATGGTATATTATTTTATACAATATTAAAAATATCATTTAAAGTAAATATTTAGTGATAAAAATGTACAAGGTAGAGGTAATATTCTATAATTATTAAATTTAATTTTTTATAGAATACATAACAATATAGGGGGTTTTCTATGGTTCTTCATTGTAACACCCCGAGATTTTATGAAAAATATTATTTTAATTTCATTAATATCTTGTGTTATATGCTACACCAAAAGGAGCTTGCACAACACGCATCCATGACTTGCCTTGCATTACACGCAATCGCGACCTTCTCGATAGCGTGTGTAGTACGCAATAACGAGTTTCACTAAACAACAATATGCTATTAAAATATTATTAAAACTAGCCGTTATGAATAGTAATAACCACTTTTTGAAATTTTGAAATTTTTATTTTTCAAAATGGAATTTATTTTTGGATTCGAAATATCGAAATTAGCTTAGGGTGAAATTTTGGCGATTTTCGGATAACTTTCATATGTTGATGAATAGTGAAAATTACTAAATTTTAATTAAAAACAACTTTTTTAATCAAAATAATTAATAGTGATAAATTTTTAATTTGATTAGTTTTAAATTATATTTATAATATATTTTTACAATTTAATACAATGTTGGTCATTGGATGTAATTTCAAATTTAAATCAGACATAAACAAGTGTCAATCTTTTGATATTTATTATCTCTTAAGAACACGCTATTTATTTTGACGACGAGAATTAATTTTTAAATTAATTAATGCAACTGATATGTTTTAAATTTGGTAAAATAGAAATAATTTTTGAGTTCATAATATCAAATATAGCTTAGGCCTAATTTTTGGCATTTTTCTGAAAACATTCAATTTTTGATGAATAGTGAAACCACAAAGTGGTAGTTAAAAAAAATGAATTTTTTATAAAACATAATTTTACCGCTTCTGTGAGTGGAATTTCAAAAATCCGAGAGACACTATTGATTTCAGTAAGTAAAATGTGGTTCAATGAGATGAAAATAATTTTTTGGTGAATAGTAACTTTTTACTTTTTTTCCACAGTTAAAAGTAAATAGGGTAATTAAGGGTAAAAATGATATTATTATTACCCTAACACATGTCCAAATTCTATTGGATAAGTGTAATTCGACCAAAACCAAGTTTAGGAATAAAATATGACCATTTAGGCCCACTTGGATTAGATTAGGACATTTATAATTATTTAATTCAAAGAAGAGTTAAAAGAGTTAAAATAAAAGTTTATTTACTAAAACATTTTTAATATAGGGTTATACATAAGATAAATTCGATTGTAAATATTCATTAGAAAGATAAAAATATTTTCTACATAATGGTATTTTATTTGTAATTTTTAGACATTAAATAATTTAATTTTTGTATGACACAACAATAATGCAGTAATTATCTTATTAATGAAATATTGACATAATTGATGTTATAAATACTCAAATAAATATAATTTGAGACTTTTAATGACTTAAACTAATTTTATAGGTTAATATGACATGTTATTGTTGATTTATTTAACTTTCTTCGAACATATCATTCTGTTATGATTTTCAAAAAAATCAATTACTAAATAGTGTCAAAATTGAAATAAAATAGTTTTTAAAACAAATATTATATTATTAATTGTTATTTTATTCCTAAAAATATAAGGGTCGGCCAAATGACTTATATAAAGTTATATATATTAATAATAAACAATTTTGGGTTCGTTTTACTTCTTATAGTATGTTTATTAACCTTATAGTATAAGAATACAAGAAGACATGGTAAAAGAAACATTATTTAACTTAATGTTAAATATAAATGATAAGGTTAAAATAGGAACCTAAACATGTCTAAATTATATTGGATTAGAGTATTTAGACCCATCCCCACCTTAGACTCTAAATAAATCAATTTGGAGCTATTTAAAACCGAACCTGACTTTATAATAAAATAATATTTGTAGTTATTCCAAAGGTGCCCCTCTCCTCCCTTATAAAGGGACACCTCCTCCCTCTATTCCTCACACCAATTTGAGCACTCAAGCTCGGCCAACCCCTGAAAAAATTCCTTCTCCACTTCCCTAGAATAATCCTAGAGGTCCCGGTATTCTTCAAAGACCAATCATAGTTCCCTAAGTGGAGGATTCAAAGAGGCGTTTCAAAGAAGAGGTAATATCCATTACCGATCTTTTCAATTTCTTTCTTCTTCAACTTCTTCTTCATTAGTTGTTTCATGAAAAAGTAATAACATCAGTATTACTTACATACTGATATGTTATTATAAATATGAAACAACACTAATTCACCTTCTATCCATCCTACGGAAAAATGAAATCACCGCGCGTGCGTACATACAGAATACCGTCTCCACGCCGTGGTGTAGTCTATTTTCCACCATCACCTTACAAGGATGGGTATAATGGTGTAATGAGTAACTATATATGATTATTATAAAGTGATATTGATCCTGAAATAGTATAAATACACTTATATACAATTCCACGATCATGGGAACAATATCATCGCTCGTGCGTACGTACGGAATACCTTCTCCACGATGTGATGCGACTCGTTCTACATGATCATCATTACATAGTAATTACATAAATGAATTGAATGAATAAATATGATATATGTTACACTAATACCATTCTGGATATAAAGAATCTATAACCTTAAAAGAAGAATAAGAATTTATTCGGCAAAACACGCATAAGAACAAAAGGGAATAAAGACCCGAGTAACAAGTAACAATGAAATATTACTAATAAGAAGCTATGAATATGACCATATATGATATCATATAAATATGTATGATTCTGGAATAAGTCAATAACATTCTTTAAACCATTATACAGGAGCTTCGGACACGTACAAAGCAAATCGGACCTAAGGTAAGGGAAATATCACAATCTCATTTTTATCCGAGTTTGTTTATACATTAGTATTTACTGAGGTGTATTTTATCATCCAAATCCATGTTTCCTCAATATGTAATATTATTTCCATCCACCTAGAATTTTTTAAATCCAAATTTACCCTTCGGTGAGTTTTTAGTAAAAGATATGAACGAAATATTTTGTCGTTTTTCATACGAGGTACTTTTTTACATTTCCGACAAAAGTATGAGAAGAATGTTTTTTTACCTATACGGCATGAATGGATTTTTAAAACGTTATTTCCAAGAAGCTTCCTTTACTTGTTTTCAAGTTTATTTTTAATCAACTTCTTTTAGTTTAAAATTGTAAGACATGTCAAGAAAGGAAAATGTTTTTGAAGTGGAAAGGATATTTTCCTCAAGAATGGAGTTCAAGTGTTTTATCAAAATTATTTTCCATCGAAGATAATAAAGGGTTCTGTTTCTATCCCTATTATTACATGGATTTGATTATGTTGTGATGGAAATATTTTTATGATTTCCTTTATCTTATATGAATTGCTTTATGATGCCGTGTTGTTTAAGAATCCCATTTTTATTACATGGGTTATGCTATGATGTATGGTTTATGATTTTGTGGAACACATAAGAATGGTATCATTATGAGATTGGTGGGACCTATATCTCCCTCCAATGAATTGGGTAACGATTTTATATCTCATGAGATAGACATGGCTGGAATGGTAGGTTATACCGGTTCAGTGAAACAGGACTGAAACAAGGGTGACTCGGTTCAGAAAGGGACTTTGTCCACTAAGATAGTCTTGGCAATGAGTCTTGACTAACAAGAAATGATTATCTATGATTATTTGTGTATGCCACAAAGTTTCATGTTTTACGTTATGATTATTGTGATTACATTTCACTACCATGATTTACCCCATGTTATGAAATTATGCTCTTTTTTGCAAGTTACGATTTCCAAAATGTTATGTTCTTATTAATATGATGTGATTGATATTTGTTTTGTTTACCCTTACAGAGAATTTGAGCTCACACTTTTATGTTTTCTTTTCCCCAGGATATAAAGAAAGGTTTTAGGTAAAAAAAGGAAGATCTTAATGGAAGATGTTGAAGATCATTCACCATGATTAGAATATTATATTCCGAGTTTCCAAAGACACTAAACTATTACGATCCTTGTGTGTGTGTTTTGGTTATGTACTAAGTATTCCGCAAAAGTAATGTAATGTATATGTACGTCAAGCATCAGGTCTCTACATTCATTCTCCTTACAAGTAATATAGTCCTAATAATTCAGAAATGTTTTGTTTACTCAATCACATGAATTTTTATTTAACTTTTCATATTAACAACTAATAAGATTATATATGATACATTAACCATAGTAAACAGTTCTAGGAAAATTTATATATCTATTGTATTAAAAAATTATATCATTATCTTGGAGTTTTTAGTTAAATTTTAGATGTACTATTCAAATTTTTTTTATATTACCCCCATGTTTCTATAAATGGGAAATAACTTTTAGATTTTTTATAATATAATATAAGTGATGGATGTTTTGGATTATTATTCTATTATATTTTAAAAATTATCATTTTCATCGTCGAATTATATAACATATTAAAAGTGTAAATTCATTAATTTGTGATATGAAATTTTATATATCCTAGAAATGGTTCATTTTTTAAATGAAATATAATTTATGTTTATTTAAATAATATATTTCCATTAATATTTGGATTAGTTATTCATTTTCAATTTAATAAATAAATGATATTTATTTTAATAAATTCCATGAAGGATATTCAAGGGATGAATATGGTTTTTTTAAATATACATCTCTTTTGTATGTTACATACCTTTTAGTATTTTTTAATAATATATTAGTAATATATTTAAGTAGTATTCAGTAAATGTGTTTTAAAAAATCTAATGAAGGATGTTCTGTGTTTAGTTGGAATTTATTCATTAGGACACACCCTAATGACCAATATGACATTAATATTAATTTGTATGTTATAAAAATTCATGAAATAATTTTTTTCACAGTATCAACAGTTTGATAAACTAATAAATAATAAAAAATAAATGAATTATAATGACTAAAATATAGAATAATTTTAATAGTAATTTATAATGATATTGAGGTCAATATAAATTGTTATCATTTTATATTATGTCAATGGTTCAAATTATAATTAATGATATATAATAATTTTCCCAAATTTTGGATGGTTATGTATGACTTGTGATAAAACATGTGGAAAATTCCCTTATAGGGGGATGTAGAGTTTATGATATGGACCTATATCAAAATGATCACAATCCCTGATGAAAAAATAGAAACATTTAATTAAGTGTCCTAAATAATAGAAACATGTGTTTATATAGATTATCATAATGGGTTTTATCGTAAAGATACATTTCACTATTACGATGGATACACTCTGTTATAATAGTATTTTAACTTAATATCTCAAACATGATATCAATTTATGTATGATGAAAAAGTTTTATAAGATAATATGAGGGGACATTGGGATTAAATAAGGTGAAAAAGGTAAAATAATGTTTTTACAAGAGTATAATAATATAATCCATCATGTTATTTAAACGAAATGTCAACAAAAGATTACAATAGGTAATAGAGAACATAAATTTCAACATTATATAATAGATTTGTTTTATTTTTTCGTAAAAAATAGGGGATTAGACTTCTTATTTGACTAAAGAGTTTGTATATTAGTGAAATTTATAATTTTTTCTTATTTTTATAATTATTTTAATAACTAAAAAGATATTATAAAAAACATAATATTCAAACTTTAATAATGTATATACATAAATTATCTATTTATAGACAAGAATTAAATTGGATGAATTCTTATATAGAATATTTTATTTATTATATGACGATATACTATATAATCAATATTAAAATTATATAGGAATGTAAATTATATATATTATGGAAGTTCTACCTAGTATTGAATAATCTATCACATGTATGTTTTTTAAATTTGAATTTATTATTACATTCTAGATAAGTTTATAATCTATGGTGATATTATCTATTTCAAATTAGATTATTTATTATTAGTATATAATATGTTATAGATTATTGATTTTTTAGAGAAAAAAATTCTCCACTAAAAACAATTTTTTTAGTCATTTACTTATCATGGATGGATATTATTTATCTTATATATGGGATCATCCATGAATTAAATTTTATTTAATAGGAATCATGAATATATATAATACTAAATTTGTAATATATTTCTAGTATATGCACAGATCCTATAAATTATATGATATTTTATTATAAAAATCAAGATATAAAAAACATATCCCATAACACATATTTTAATGGTATTGTTGTTGTGGAATAATAAAAAATAATAAGAGTTTTGTTTTGTGATATAATTATTATATTTTATATATGATTCCATGAAAATAATTTATCTGATCACTAATGTGACATCATTGAATATATTATAGTCATTATGGTCATCCACCCTAAAAATGAGCACATACATATATGTTTCTTCAAGAAATTGGATTGGTTTATAAAGAAGAATAACTATATATATTTTTCAAATTAATGAATAATAAATACATTTCTTCCACACGTGATTATATAATTTACTATTAATAATGTGTTTTGGGGATTTATTAGTTTTTTATGTCTTTTATGACTATGATGAAATGGATATATGTTGTTTAATTTAAAATATGTATTCCAATTAAGAATTTATGGTCTATATTATTCATTAGTATTATAATTTTTTTCCGTGTTAATAAATATTTCAATTACATGGGGATGTTGTTGATGTTTTATATTAACATATGCATATTCATATTATGGAAAAGTGATAAATGTGAGTTTTATGTGGTCTTAAACATTGGTAATAGTGGATCAAATTTTTGGCATTTATTTATTTTGTATATATTAATTTTTTTTGAATTTATAATTTATCGATAAATTATAATTTATTATTGGAAACAATATTGATCTCCTGTTATTTAGTTTCTTATCCGCTTGAATATTGATTTTTTAATTAAATATTTTATTTCATATCTGTTTTATTTTATTAAGAAAGATAATTATAAACATAATATATATTATTATTATAATAAATTCACATTTTTATAAACATATAATTATATAGTTTGAGTAAATATGTAATCATTATTAGGAAATCAAAATACAACATGAATGTGTAACAAACTAATATTTTATAATACTTTTCTATTTATACAATTTGATGTCTTCAATATCATTATTTACTAGTAACAATGAAATTATGTGAGTAATTTTTATCAATTATACAATAAATCCCATTATATTATATATAAATGAAATATAATTACAGATAATAATTTCGAATTTAATTAGTAAATACTATAAATCTGTAGGAACTATTTTTTAATATTGTATTTATATTCTTTGTTTTAACATATATCATTTACTTAGTGATTATATTTTTACATTTAATTCATTTATTTGGATTATTATTAGTAAAAAAATATTTCAACTCATGTCAAACATAAATAATTGTATATCAATTTCATATAAATGACAATAAAATCACATTAAGGTAAATGGTTATATTGCAAAAAAGTAGTTTTATTATTGAGAAATATCTTTTCCTTAATAAATTCAATAAATAATTATTGAGTAATTATTTTGTTCAATATATATATAATATAAAAATTATTCATTTATAACATTCATCTATTTGTTTTTACGATGAATTTAATCACTGAAAATTGAATTTAATGAATGAAAATTTATTTATTTTTAAATATTTTTTTTCATTTTTGAATACGTATTTTAAGTGGATTTCTAAAACATAAATAATGAAATAATTAAAAATGGGTTACATTTTTAAAATATGCATAATTAATATTATATTATTGTGTAAATTTATCTTTTGTTCCTAAATAATATTTATCATTGTTTTTTACAATTATTTTGATTAAAATAAGTTCACCAAGATAGTTAATCACAAAGATGATTGTAAAAAATACCTCCTAATCTTATCGTAATCTTCTTAGTTGAAGATTTTTAGACCATATATTTTTCTAAAATGATTTTTTTCTTTTTTTTACTACATTGACATGAATGTATATTTATAGTATTTACATTTTTTAATTAATTCCACATGTGTCCCTACCATTAGATATAAAAGCGAAAATATTCCTCTAATTTTTTTAAAAAATTGTATCACTATAGATAAACCATTAATTTTGCTAAAAATATCTTAGATTCAATAAATTTGTTATTGATATTGTTTTATTACCCTATAATTAACCTAAGAAGAAATAATAAGTTTTAAAAAATATGTATCTAAAAGAAGAAGAGGTTTGATCATTTACAATGAAGGAAAACACTATAGCTATGGATTTATGTTATAAACTCATTTATTTTATTGATTTTATAGGAAAATATTATATAATGTGAAATTATATAAATTTTATACGTTAACTACAATATATTTTGGTCACTTTTTTAAATTTATGGTATTTTGAAATATAACCATTTCCATTTCATGGTACTTATAATTTTTGGGATGATATTTTAATTGTTAATCTCGACGTATTTAAAATTATTCCAATGAAAATTGTATTCCATGACTATTATCATCAAAATTTTCTTATGGGATATTTTTCCAATAGATGAATTATTTCATTAGGATTCATTATTTACTTTTAATCTTGTTTATATAGGATTACAATGAATATTTTTTATAAATAGTTTTCTGAATAAGTAATTGATGACTTATTACAAATTTATGAGAAGAATTTTCTCTTTTAAAATATTTATATGATCTGATTTCATCTCCCACTATAATGAACATTTTTATCTTAATTTAAAAGTTACGAATATTATATTCAAATTAATTAATTTTGAAAATATTCTTGGATTTTTTAGAATATAATGTGACCATGTGAAAAGTATATTTTCTCTATTTTCAATGAATTGTATAAATACTAATATAAGGGGGTTATTTTTCAATGTCCACATCTGTTAATAGTATTTATGATTTACAAGAGATAGGATTATAAGATAATATCCACTTACATTCTCAATATTTAGTCTGGTTATTTATTTATTATTTAAGGATATTTTTTTATTTCCCTCATTAAATATATGATAATATGAAACAATTATGAAATCAATTTTTCCCATGGGGTATTATTTTTGGAAATGATGGATTTTTTTATGATACATGATTCTATTCCACTGGTTATGATATAATGAATTGAAGACTATTTAGTGATCATGTGACGTAGATATGCCCTGTTTTCATTATGTGATGTGTGGACATGTAATTATATATCCCTATAAATATGTTTGTAATGATTGACATATATTGAGATAATATGAAATCCAATTTCATGTCATCATAGTTTAGTATGGTAATTTTACAAATATGGTAATTTTAGGAGTTAGCATTGTGTAGGGAAATGTCTGAATAAGGTGGGAACCTAATACATTATGATAATATTTGAAGTGGTCTATATTTAAAGAAAATTTTTTATCATTTTGGGTATTATAAAACCTATATACATTAACTATGATATGTTCACATTTTTAATGATTTATTATTATGTATTCCACACACTAATGAAATTGATAAATTTTTGATAAATACTTGCACCATGATTCAGGATTATTGATTAATGAATGTTTGGGTATGAAATTACGAGATTATGATAATATTATCATACCATAATGATTATATTCCAAATAAATTATGATCAATGATTGATATCTCATATCTTTAACAATAATCATCATATAATCTCATAAATATTTATTTCACTATTCCATGTGTTACAATGAAATTCTTTAATTAGTGTATGTACATAAAATATATGATGTGGAATGAAATTTATTAGGGATCATCAAGATAACTCATGATGTGCGATGATTATGTATCTAGAATCTGAATACACTATACCATTATATTTATAGGGAATTTAATATTATCAAAAACATTGAATATTCATATAAAATTATGAAATATGTGTATATAATATTATATGGTCACCACTTTTGGTTTCAGAGTCTAGTTTGTTATTTTTGGATATTTGTTTTAGAATAATTAAATGAGAATACAAAGTATAAATCAACGTATTGAATAAATTCATATGTTATGTTTAAGAAATGATTCTTTTCTTTTCTAATAAATCTATGTAATGATCTATGATATTTGAGGTTGATATGACATTGAGGAACCATGGGGTTATATCTTATATTGTATGGACTATAAATTAACATGATCATACGCATTGTATGATAAGATAGACTAATACTGAAACACACATTAGACAGTGACATGAGATATTCATAGGTAATTCACATCTATTTATGAAATATTTTGACGAATGAGAGAATATTACCCATACAAGTAAAAACAATCCATAAGAATATTAGATGATCCAAAAGCGTCATGGGTTGAAATAATTTATAATTATTTTTTATATGATAAGAATTATTTTCATAATCATAAAACTGTATACTCTGTTTATAATAGTGGGACACTTTTACTATGTTTATTGATTCTGTAAATGGATGCACCCAGAATGAATCATGTAAAAAACGATTGTTCAACACTATGAAATGATACATTCATGATATTAAAAATCAAATGGGAGCATGGATGTGAAGTCATATGGAAATTATCAACCAATTAATTAAAAATATGAATAGTAACATGAATTATACTAATCAAGATAAAAGTCAAAGGAAGAAACAACTAAATATTGATGCTTTTATGCAACAAAATCCGCCTTAATTCAGTGGTGCATCAGATCAACATATTTATGAGTAATGTATTAGTTATATAGAAAATATATCATCCTAAATCCAATGATCGTAAAATGAAAATTTAATTTTGATGTTGTTTTATTTAGAATGTGAAACTAATCAAATGTGTAATCTTATCAAGAATACATGGAATTTGGGGTAAATTTAATCTATGACACATGACTAGTTATGATGGTATTTTTAAATCTCAATTTCACAAAAATACTAACTTAAAAATAGAAATGTAATTTATGGAACTAAAGTATTAGGAGGAAAAATAAATTACTTAATATGATGAAAATTACACTATACATTCAAGTTACCATTATTATTCTATTACAGATATTGAAAGATATTTTTAATGTTTATTTAGTAGATTTCTTACCATGTCTGCAAAAGAAATTTTATATTAAATTATTTGATAGAAATATGTAAATAATTTTTTGTACTCTCACAATTGGAATGGATAATATAATATTTCAATTTTCTCAAGGATTTGGGAAAAATTTACTGTCTCAATTTAATGGAAGTCCAAATAATAAAAAAAATAAAGGACTGAAAATTAATCTTCCTTAATAAATGGATTATTAATGTAATCCTGAAGGAAATTAACTTCTAGGTTCTAATAAATGATTTTATTTTGGAATAAAATCCATCCAATAACAGATAATTGAATTTTATTTGATGCATCCAATTAATAAAAGGAATGTTGGGAAAGCTCAACTGAATGACTCACCATCACTTAAATAATATAATTACATAGAAAACATACATTATTAAAATTAATTCATTAATTTGAGGTAAAATTATTGATGTGAACATCAATAACCTTTAAATACATCATACAGTGGGAAATATCAATCCATCACAACTATTATGCTACGTCATTAGATAGAAATTATCAGAGGCATCGAACCAACTACTCTAGAATTGAAAATTTAATGAGATTTTTTTTATAATTAATGAATATTAATTTTTTATCACATAAATCCATAAAAAAGAAGATATTAAGTTTGTTAAAAACAAATAAATGGTATGATAATAAAATATAAGGTATATAGATTCTCTCTAGTAGAATCTTCTGGGAAAGTGCTTCACGAAAATCATGTGATTATTTCAATCAATAAATTAGAAGTTATTTTGGGAATGAATGAGATTTCATTGTTTTAATGACATATAAATTTACAAGGAATGTATAACGGAACTCATTGAGTTTTAGGAATTGAATAATTAAAAGTAATAGAATCATAATATGGGATTCGTATTCCTTATTCTTCTATAATGGGGTGCAAATGTTCTTTTTTATAAGATGGAATATATATCAATGCATCTTTACATTTGTTATCTATAATTTAAAACGATAACTATCATGAAGAATTATCCTCTAGCCCATATTATTGATTTGTTTTATAATCATTGTTAATAAAAATTCATTTCTTAAATTGAAATTCATTCTAAATATCTTCCATTGAGGTTTAATAAAGTAGATATACTAATGAAATCCATCTATATAATGAGTGGAAAATATGAATAAATTTTTATTCTATTTTCCCTAACCAGTACCTATTCTATATTCATGGATCTAATAAATTTTAATTTCAGAGATTACTACGATCAATTTGAGGTTGTATTTATTGATGACATTATTATCTATTCAAGGAACAAGGAATTTTATGATGATATTTAAAACATTGTGTTGAAAACCCAAACGAATAGGAAGATGTAAATAATAAAATTTCAATGAATGATTCTATTTATATATGTTTTCATAATTGAGACATATAATTTTATGAGGTGGTATATTCATTGATCATTCAATTTTTTATAAAATAATCTCATTGGCCAACGAAGGTGTCTAAGATCCATAGTATTATTGGGGTGGATGGATTTCATCTAGGATTTGTAAAATATATATCACAACAATATAATCCAATAACCATGTTTAATTCGAATGAATCTATGTCTGTATAGATAGTTGAATGTGAGGATAATATTACATGGATAAATGGATGTTTGTTTTGTGAACAAATAGTTACATATCCTTATAGTGGATAATGGTTTCTGATTTTACTGATTTATCAAATAAAGTAATATGATGGATCTAATTAGAATGGCATGGTTATTTTTGATCAATCATGAAAATATAAAATAAATTAGAGAAATTACATAACTCATGATTTAGTAATAGAGGTGACTGTTTTCATTGAAAATATAGAGGCAGTATATTATGGTGAGTGGTGTAATATATATTCATATGTGGATATATTTATGTTTGTATTAACATAAAATTGATGAAAATTCACCAATGGAAATGAGAGTTATTTATTAATGATTAAAATTTTCTCAATCCCATACCTACCTTTGAAGGAAGATAGGGTTGATAATTCAATGTCTCAAAAAGTCCATTCGATTTTTTAAATGATGAAGGCTGAATGAGATCCAATATTAATGTATTTCTATAAGAAGTATCCTGGAATAATTATGAATTGGAATATATAATATATTTTGGATGTAAATATTCAACCATATATCCATGTGAGGGTTAAATATGGGAATAAGTATGTTCTTTAACTATAGAAGAATGCAGTAAATGTACCAGAGTTATATTTTGATTATACTAGAATAATAATTTTGTCGAATAGATTATATTTCTTTTAAATTTTATCATTCAATAAGTAGATATTAAAAAATAATATTCTTCAGCATTATCTATCCTTCCCAAATGCACCAAGAATAATAGTGATCCGAAAGATTATTTTATGTAGGAAAAAATGAAATGGGATTTTACAGTGATTATTTGTAAAAGAATGGTGTCATGGAATGATAAGGCAAGGATATAAAATTATCAGTTAATATTACAACCATTACCCATATTATAGTTGAAATGGAAAATAATTACCATTGATTTGATCATCAGACTACTAAAATTATCTAAATGGAACAAATATATTCATGATTTAGTCATAACCCTTATAAAATTAGTACATGTCATGTTCATCATAAAATATTTCACTCCTTTTCATCTTACTAGAATATACATTAAAATTTATCTAATTTTTTATGGAATAGAACTTCTTATTATATCATAATAGTACCCATGATTTACCATGAATTTATAGAGAAGTCTTCAACAGTTATTCAATACAGGATTGGACATTGAATCTTCATATCATCCCTAGATTTATTGTTATCCAATGAGTTCCATTAAAAATCTAACATGTATATTGATAACATATTCTATTGATTTTATGTATTATTGGGATCAACACCTTCCATTTGTGGAAATGTATTTAAAATATATCAATCATTTGATAATTAAAATGGAAATATTTGTTGTAATATATTTCAGGATGTCATAAACTCCAACATTATAGAATATAACTGTTGAAATAAATAAATTGGGATTAGATATATATATATATGTGGAATTTTCAAAGATGGATTGATCTACTCTGTAGGAAATCATTACAGAACACATAATGTTGAAAACACATTACATTTAAAATTATCAGTGAGATATATAATTAAAATTCAGTTAGAAGTTATTCTTATTAATATCCCCTTGTAAGAATATTATGATTTTTTGAATGAATTTAATGATAATCCCTATATATATATTTACATTAAATTATTTATTGGATAATGGTAGTTTCTTAATAGTTGGTGAATCCCCAATATATATATAAAATAATTTGTTGTATATCATGTGTCACTTCTAATAAATTGTATTTTTTACCCTTCACATTTATTAAAATTGAGGCCATGAAACAAAGGCATGATCTATCTTCTGAGGGAAAACCTGTGGAGATTATAAATCATTGAGATAATTTGTTTTATCCAAATACTATTCATGTTGTAGATGTTTTTTAGGGAAGAAATAAATTTTGAAAAGATTCATAAGAACATTACCATGTGCTTAATTATAAGTATACCAGATTTATTCTATAATATTCTTTATATTATAAAGGAAATTTTCATATATGGGTTACAAAATAAAACTCCCCAATATTTAATGATTTTATTTTCATTAATAAATATATATTATTTGATTACATTGTTTTCAATGGAACCCAAAATCATATTTGAATAATGATAACAAATAACAAAAATAAACATTAAATTGAACTCAATTGAAATATAGTTGTTGGAAATAATTTCTATTTACATAGGAAATACCATTGATCTAAATTAATTGAGTTGGAATATTTTGTTTTTAAGTTTATATTATTCACCTATAAGTTATAAAATGATTACATTATATTATTTAAAAATGTATTTAGGGGTGTTTGAATTTAATAAATATAAATTACTAATTTAGGAAACTAATTTATTGGATATCAATTTATTTCAATGAAAATTAAACTATTTAATTATTAAAGAGTAATTGAACAGAAAAACCATTTTTATACATGAGAAAATTGTTTTTATGTTGATAGGTTAAAAAACCACTATATATTATGATGTTAATGATATTTATACAATATATATTGAAGAATAAGTGTTTATATTCCTATAATTATTTTTACATGGCCATGAATGAAGAGAAGTTCTTGTTTATGGTTAAAATTCTTATTTCAAAAATTATTTTTAATGCGCTATGTACTTTTTTTAACATGTAATTTTTATCACATATAGAAATAGAATATTATAAAATAAAATAAATATTTTTAAAAATAATAAAAATAATAATTTTATAATGTGAACATAATTTTTTTTCAATGTGGAATGATAAAACAATTTTCATTTTTTACCATGAATAAGGATTAAATGAGTTTCCAGGAGGCTTAAACTTAGGAAAGCGGTTGAAATTCAACTTGAACGTGTGTGAATAATATTATATGAATAGATAGTAACCATATATTATCAATCATGAAATTTAATTTCAATTTTGATTCACTATAGAAAAAATTGGATTACAATTATTAAAATATATAATGTAATACAATGGGTTTTCTCCAATCACCAATAAAGGGAATCCTAGTCTCATTCTTTATTTACATAGTTTTATCCATCCATCTCAAGAAATATCTACCTAAAACCTTCATATATTACTTAAATAAATTTTTTACCTCATTTTATTACCTTATGGGGATAATATGATGGATTCTTGTGCATTCTAAATTTGTTATCTCAATCAAGAGGGGGTTTGAATGTACAAAAAAGAATATGGGACTTGAGGTAAGGGTTTATCATAAACTATCATTTCATTTTGGGATTTAGTATGAATAATTATCATTTAACGAAATTATTTGGATATTATACATTAAATCCCAACAATTATCTCTTACATTTTTTATTTTTATTGTTGTCATGTAACATTACCATTACCTATCCAATGTACATAAAATGATCAAGAAAATGTTTTTATTAAAAAACTGAAATTATTTCTACTTATTTCAATTAAATTATTATTCTTTGTTAATTTTATTCAAAATTCATTGTGTAACAATTTTTATTATAGATGAAAATATTTTTAAATGATACTTTCACTACCTTAGACTCTATTTTCAAATATTAAAAATAAATCCTTTTTAAATTATTTTTGACCAAGGCAACATTGTCTTTTTACAGATGTTTCAAAACAATGATATCTCTTAGTGTATACATATGAGAATATTTTCCTACCAACATAAATATTCATTTCATTGAATACATATTTACAATGATTCCTTGGTAATTTTAAAATTTGTTTTTTTCATAATAACCAGTAAGTTATTATTTATGATTCCAAATGAAATGGGAAATTTCTATAGATTTAATGAAGATTTCAAATTTATTTATAAAAATGGATTTTTTATCTATACCATTATACGTTAGAAATTTTTATTATTCACCAATGATATGGTCTAATGGATACATCCACATTCATTATATGAATGGATTATTATTATTTATGTATGATTATATGAAACTAATTTCATTCACATGTGTTAATTATGTCATGATAAATTATCATGAAACCCAATTATTTTCCATAGGTTATGATATGATAAAAAATAGAATGGTAATGAAATTTTATTACTCCAACTGGGTTTTTATATTGTGAATTGAAGAATTTTTAGTGATTTTGTGGAACACATATGTATGGATTTAGTTATTTGATGGGTGATAGAAGAATTATATAGACCAAAAATGCATGTGGTAATGATTGATATCACATGACATAATATGGATTGGAATTGGGAGTGAAACATGTTTAGTAATGTAATATAAACCACATGATATTTTTAGAAGAAATATATGACTTAGGATGTGATGAAATGCGATGTGAACCTAATGCACTATGATAGACACTAAATTGATCCTTGACTATGGAAATGATTTTCTTTGATAATGTGTTTTATGAAAACATATATATTATTATTATAATAAGTTCTCATGTCTCATGAAATGTTATTGATGATTACAAACTATTAGGACCTATTATTTTTTTGTAGATCATTATACATGTTTCACAATTAAATTTTTTTTACTGAATTGGTATGCAATTCAATTGTTTTTATTGTGATATTTTACACTTATTTATATCCTACCAATATTATAAAAAATGATTTATATCATTTATGTTTACCCTTTCTATGAATCTAAGATCATCGTTTCATATCATTCCATTCACTTGGTTATGGTGATTGTTTTAAAGGAGATATGTCAATGATTCCTACAATTTGAGGTAAAAATTCATGTAGATATTGAATATATTTCCTAAATTTAGTTGATATTTTTTATAGTCTCAAATGATTATAATACATTGTAGTTCAAGGGATTTAATTTTAATGATATTTATAGAATATTTGTGTAAATTGATTTAACTTTGATGTACTAAATTCTTGGGACTCCAAAGGTTTTTTCATCATAAATAATCATGAACATTACAGTGGAATAATGAAAAAAACAATTGGATAATTAGGGAAATAATTACAAATTTTGATTTGTTTTCTACAGTTTCATATTAGATCATTTAAATTTTATCAACTAACTATTAGAATGATTTTATATTTCATTTTTTTTGTATTTTTTTACTGTCATTATCTATTAATTTACAATTAATAAACTCTTTTTCTAATATGGAATTGAAAAATATGTATTAAATTAAAATAATCCAACGTATTATTTATTAATTACAATATTTAAAAAGTACACAATTCATTGTTGATATTAAATTATTTTTAATTTTTAATATTTTCAATAATAAAATATATTCTGCCTAAAAATTCCAAACTATACTAATTATATTAACAATATCCTGAAGGGTATCATATAAATTTAATTTTATAGAAGCTTCCATTTAAAAAATTATTATTTCTTATTAATGTTGAAAACATGTGTAGAGACCACCCATTATATATTATTAGAACACTTTAATTATAGAAATCATTAATGATAAAAAACTACATAAAATGGAATTGAAATAAAATTTTTTACAATTAATGTTTTAAACACATTTTAATTTTTATATAAAAGATAAATAATTATTATAAATTATTTATAAAACCATCTTCCATTGACGTAAAATTAATATTCATCTAGATATGATATAAATTAATAAGGTGTTGTAGATCCAAATAGTATATCCTCAATAAAAAATATTGTAGGGTTTTAAAATGATTTTATATTCTCACCAAAACATATCACTAAATTATTTTGTTTAATTGAATGTTATTTTTAAGGAGTTAAATCATTAAATTATATTGATCGTGGAAGACATTCCAATTTATTATTCTAATTTATTGAACATGTCATTACCCGTTGAAATTTGATATTTTATTGTTATTATTCTTTTCCACATATAATAATTCTTTCATCACATGTCATTAACTATAATTTATATAATTTAATGTGCAATTATTTTGAAATTTTATTATTCTTCCCATTAACCAGTGAATTCTTAATATCATTACCAGTCATCAATTCCATCTCAAATTTTATTTAAATTATATTATTTTTTTCATTACCTGAAAATTATATGTTGTTTAATTTTACAAATCATAATGATTTTTATTATCATTATCATTCAATTAATAAATGAATTTTAAATTGGTTTTTTCTATAATATATTTTTCCTCTATAAAATGAAAACAACCAATTTTAATGAGACTAAATTTTTTAAGGCATCTGATCATTTAAAACTGACACATTTTCATTCTATAATAAATATATTTAATTTTTAAAAGAAATATTTTAATTCTATTAAATTTTTATTAAATACATCAACATTCATATTTTATAAGTCCTAAAAATGAATTTTTTTATATTATGATACATAAAATTAATCCTTCTTGTGACCATTTGTCAAAAATGAATCGACTTTTAAATAATATCATCCAATAGTATTCTTTACCATATCAAATTTATTCCATTTTGTAAATATTTTAAAAATCCCAATTATTTCTTATTAGTTTTGGTGTCATACTATTATATTGGAAAAATATTTGAAATGATATATTCAACTTATTAATAACAAATTACTATAAAATCACTGATGACTATGACTAAATTTATTCAAATAAAAGTGATAGTGTTTAATTTACCAATATAATCCACTTGTTTTTAGTACCTCAATGTTTCAAATTTTTTTCATTTATAATGGGTTTATATCACTTCACAATTATAAAACTATATTTTTAGATATTTTAATATTTTAAAATTTTTATTTTATAAAAATTTTAAATTTAAACATGAATATGGTCTATTAAATCATAAATTTATGCCTCTTTTATCGAGATACAATATATTTAAAATTCTTTAATCCAATAAGTGTGTAAGAAAAAATTAGCTTTACATTCATTTCCCTAGGTGAATTGATACTTTTCTATATAAATACAAAAATTTACTATTGAAAAAAACAATGAATAATAAAAATAAACATTACATTATTTATTTATAAGAATATAAATAAACGATATGTGATTTTTCTAATTACTAAAAATAAATTTGGGAAATAAAATTCAATGAACACATTATCTATGAGATAAAATCAACATTTATAATGGTACCCTTCATCTCCCCACGTTTTTCTGTCAGCACCCACACACGTCCATGAAAACAAAAGATATCTTCCACTCCTACTATCAATTCAAAAAAATTGTCCTCTCATGACAATCTATCTCGTATGTCTAGGACTTCTAAATCTCATAGTTGTCTCAATATCACTCGATCACGAAGAGTAGAAGTAACAGATACCAAATATAGAAACATCTTCCCCTGACCGTCATGCCTCTCCAAATGCATATCAGAGAATATATCTATAAGCTGCCACTCAATGATGGCCTCCTAAACTACCTATATCTGAGTCCTCATACTCAACACATTAGCCACAACATTTCCATTCCCAAGCGTATAAGAAAAATCAAAGTCAAAGGACTGAAGGTACTCAACCCACCTTCGATGTCTAAATTAATTCACACAGATTGAAGATATAGTTGAGACAATTGTGCTTCATGAAGTCCAAAAAATGCACTCAAAGAAGAAAATTTCTCTAAAAACATAATGCATGAACAACTACAACATTCTTGAGATTGTTCATCGGGTAGTTCCCCTCATGCGACCTCAACTGGTGAGACTTGAATTCAATGATTATGACCCCCTGCATTAGCATAGATCCCATCCTGAAAACTAATGCATCACTGTGCACACTATAGCTCCTTCCTGGCTCTGGAAATACTAGTATCAATGCTATAATCAACCTTCCTTTCAGCTCCTGAAAGGATGACTCGCAAGATTCTAACAACAAGTAATTCACACCCTTCTTAGTTAGGCCCATCAGTGGCTCTGCTATGCGTGAAATGTCCTGTATAAAATTCCTGATGTAACCAGACAGCACTAGAAAACATCATACCTCAATGACATTCATCGGCTACTCCCAGTAAACTAATGCTATCAATTTCTCTAGGTTTACTGATATTCTTGTCTCTAAGATAACATTACCCATGGAGTGAATTTGGTACATCCAAAAGTGACATTTTGAGAGCATAACATATAAATGATTCTCTCTCACTATACTCAAAAGGATTTATAGATGTGAGGCACAATCGTATTGAGTGTGAGAGTACACCAAGATATCGTCCATGAAGACTAAGACGATAGAATACATGTATGGATGGAACACGTTGTTCATCAGTTCCATTAAAACAAAAGGCATGTTCTTTAGACCGAATGACATAACCACATACTCTTATAGACCATACCTACTTCAAAATATATTAAGAGGTATATTTGAATATCTAATGTGAAAATAATGGTAACCAGATCTCACCTTAATCTTTGAGAACACCTAGGCTCCTGAAAGATGATCAATGAGGTCATAAACCCTTAGTTAGGGATATCAGTTTTGGACTTTCAAGTGATTCAACATTCGATAATCCACAAAAAGTTTGAGGGAATCATCAGGATTCATTGCAAACATGATAGGTAAACCCCAAAGAGCCATACTAGGTCAGACGAAACCCTTTGCCTACAACTCCACCAACTATTTCTTGAGCTCCTGCAACTCTGGTGTAGCCATCATATAAGGAGGAATGGACACTGGTGCCACTCCTGGAACATGCTCAATAGAAAATTCCACATCCCTCTCAGGAGGCAAAACTGAAAAGTCCTCTTGAAATACATCCCTGAAAATATATACCACTGGAGACAAGTCCATCTGTGACGTTCCCTGGTCATCCAGATATTGACTAGAAATCTGGGTTGTTACACCTCACAACCCATGATGCTCATGTCCATCTCTACTCTCATAAACATCCCAATAGCCCTTATGAATAAACAATCCACCCAATAGAGAAATATATCTCACCCTATGGTGATATCAATTGACAAATTCCTAGAAAGAAACTAACCAATCCATTTTTAGAATGACATCATAAAATACCATCTCTAGGACATAGATGTCCAATTAGAAGAGACACCCACCGTCCTCTAGAGGTATCCTCTTCCGTTATCATATACTATCCATTTTCGTCCCCAAAAAAGTGTCTACCATCAATATATCAACATAATAAATGATACTGAGCTCAAGGATCTCCACAAAATAAACTGTTATAATGCTATTGGATGCCCGTGTATCAAAATGACCAGAAGCTAAAATGAGGCAACTAGGAGCATACATTGTACTGGTTAGGATTTGAGATCTTACTCTTGATGGGAATTCTATGTCCCAAAAGTCTGACATGCATAGCTGCCCTACGACCCTACCTGAACACTCTGAGTTGATCAACCATGTTGTCGCTGAATGCCTGGCGACTGGCTATTACCGTCCCAACCTCCACCTCTACCTAAACAGCCAGAATAACACCAGTTACCTGCCTGATGAAAAACTTTTTGTGCTACTCCCAAATTAGGAGTCATAGAAGAACCCATGACACCAAAATCTAGTGAGAAGATCTGAAATAAACACTGAAGAGGGCTCATCTTGCAGCCAGATCGGTAGTCCACTGGGTATCTCGGGAAATGTGGCCTCGTATGCTCGCTCTTCCCGCACTGGTTGCACACCACCTAAAAACCAGAATAAATGTCCCGCCTCCTCGAATCCCCACCCATATACTTTTTTGGAAGCTTCCTAATCTTAGTATGAGGATACCATCCCCGGATGTCGAACCTCCCTGGATCACCACACCAGAATCCCTCAGATTGTGCTCTGTGATCAGCGCTGGGTTGACTGTAGAAGTGATGGAAGTCAACATGAAGATGTTCACCTGAGATCAGATGTCAGGCCTAAGACTGTCCTCAATCATCAATGATGGAATTAACTCATCACCTTCTGGAATAAAAGTGATGCATTGTATCTTAGTTAAGAAATAATAATACTCTATATATGAATGAGTACCCAGATCTGGACTCATGAACTCCTGGGATTGATCAGCCCTCAAAGTATACAGTTAGAAGTAGTTATATAAGGCACACTGGAACTCATCTGACAGCATAACCTACCGTCATCCCACCTATGAGATTGTATCCCTCCATCTCATGGTAGAGTCTCGAGGCCTATAAGTAGAGAGCTTCACCCTCCTCTCTGTAGGAATCTCCTAATGGTTGAAAGTAGATAGCAAGGATTCTAACAATGACTCTGTAGACCGTGGTTCTCCTTCATCTTGAATGTGGGTGGATGTTAATGCTGAAAACCCCACATCAACTCTGTCATATAATGGGTAGGATGCGGTACTCCTCAGAAGGTCTTCATAAAGCTCATAAATCCCTCTCGAAATTGTGCATCAGCACCAGTGTCCAGAATAATGGCTGCTTCCAGGACTAGCACAACTAATGAATATATTAGTAGTCCATGATCAGCCATGTTCGGTATCTGATCATTGCAATATAACTAGTGGGCCACCAGGGGATGTCTCAGTGGCATGACAATACAAGGTAAAGTGCAATCCTTAGATCAAGATTAACAGAGACTGAAATGTTGATGTTTAAGAAGAGAACTAGAAAAATAAAGCATTCACGTTTCTCAAAATATGGATACAAGGAATGTATAATGCCTACATGGCACGTTCCCTTAATCCTTCACATGGGTGTGTACTTCTGCCAACTCAGGTCGCGTAACACCCCACACACACAGTTCTCATAGAACATGACTGCATGGAATATTAGTGCCAGAAATGGCGTGTACTAGATGAACTTCACCAAACCGTGTTGTTTGTCACATGGCTTGTTACACGGCTCACTCTACACAGTGTGTTCCCGATGGACATGGCATGTATTAGAAGGATTCCACCACCCCGTGTTGTTAGTTACATGACCTGATACAAGGGATACACTACGCAACATGTTCAATCTTCACCCAACATGTATAAACAATTTTATATATATTTTTATCATTAGTCACATGGGTGGACACATGGTCTATGAAACACAACATGTATATCTAGTACACGGAAAGTCCCACCATAGATTTCCCAACCCTATTTTACTACCCACATAGCCATTGAGATGGTTAGAGACTACATAGCGTGTACATAATGTACAAGTCGTGTACTTATTGAAAACAATTCTATCATGAACAGAAGGACACATGGCTTGTATTCATCATTTCACGTCGTGTATTCTTGGTTTTTCTAGATAGTAATCATTAGAAAATACCATGGAACCAATAAAAACATTGAAACAAACATTAAATTGTCCAATTCTGATAAGTGATGGTCTGTACTCTCCACAAATCAATGTTTGGAATCTTATAAATGTCATATATAAACATACCATAACAATGATCACCTGAATTCTGGTCCATGAGGCCCATAACACATCAAGAACCTATGTGTAGTGTCCATTCAAAAACAAAACTGTACACAATCCAATACCCTATCAAATAGAAGGTATTCTATGAAGGCATTTATCACAACAACATGCATATCTAGCACAACATCTACACAACAACATGCAATCACCAATGCACCCTAAATGTTATGGTAGGAATGCAAGAAATGAGATTTATGAGAAGTGCCTCTTTGATGCATGAGATGGAAAACTCTCATCACATCATATTGCAACAGAAATAGAACATCAATAACATTAATGATAAAATCACAATACATGCGAATCACCAAATGGTGAAATCAAATCAACTGTAAAATTGAAAAATAAGAATAATTGCAATAATGAGATAAATTGGAATTTCCATGTACATGGCTTAACTACTCTTGTGCATAGCTTATTACCAAATTAAAACTTCCTTTCCATCCCCAGATATAGGCTCCAAACATTAAGTAAAGAAGAAAAAAATCCCTCTGAAAGCACTTTGTAAATACCTGGTTCTGGGACCCACCTAGAGGTGCCCCGTACCCTGATGGTCAAATGTCCTCATGCGCATTTTCATGAATTCCATAGGATGCTGACTAGTAGTGAGGTCCATGGGTTTGATAGTGGGGAATCTATGCCGTTAATGGTAGAGTAACACATCCATAGTATAACAGATAGCAATAGCGAAAGTAGTAAAACATGCAATAGGTAAACAACATGAGTAATAAACAAATGGAGCACATGCATATATATATTATTCAAGATACATATGTCTAGGAAATCTTTCAAAAAAGTCACAATGATGGAATGAAATTATAAAAAAATGTACATTAGAAAATAGATAAAATTCTCCACATCCTCGTAAGCCTTAGCTTATTCCCATTCTCTCCAACTCTGCATAAATAAAGTAACTGATGTAGAAGGGTGCTTGGCCTTATATATTCCTGTATTAATATAATCTATTTGGGCACAAATGAATGACCTAAATATTGTGTGAGGCTAGTCCTAGTATGAAACCACCCAGTGATATGTTCCTAATAGTTATTGAATATGTATATGGAAAACAATAACCAAATGAAGTAGTAAACATGGAAGTACACATAGTAACAATACTACAAATTAAATTGCATTAATTTTCATAACACAATAAAGAAGATACTCAAAAAATTTGACCCCTATGGGAACTAATCACATCCTATCACCTCTGGTTCAACCAAAACAAAACAATCAACCCTCTGGGAAATTCTCGTAGTCTAACCCCTCTGGTTCAAAATTATCATAGACTCTCTAAGGAATAACTCACCATCAAATATTACTATATTCTCGTATCATTAACTAATAGGATCTCTAGGGAAGCACTCAACATCCAATTCCCCATGTGACCTGCATCGAGGAACTATAAACACACTGAGGGAGCACTCAACATCCATCCCCCAAGTGTTCTCACATCATTACAGCAAAATAGACACTCTAGAGAATCCCTCAACGTCCATTCTCCTTATGGTCTACTTCACAAGGTTCCCACGACCCTCTGTAAGTCTATCGAGCACAATGTTATATGGAATCCAAATTAAACATCAAAAACTACATGGATAAACAATCTACATAATATCGTAGCATGTCATATAATAATCCCTCCTTCCTAACAATACTAGGCATGGGAAGTATAGTGACCCAACCTTTTCTAAAATTACTATTACATCATTTCAAAGATAAACAACATAATAGTATTAAACATAGAGTATCCAAAGGTTTAGTGTCTTGGGAAAACTAGGACCACACATAACAAATACAACATCAAGATTAAACATTTATCTAATTTCATCTTCTCTAGCTTCTTATCGGAACTTTTCCTCTCCTTAGTACATGTAGCCACCTGAGGATATACATCAAAAGGGGTGATCTAGAAGCCTAGTAAGAGGGTAGGTAAGAACAATACATCTTGGGTTGAGCATAATCATGACATAGGAAAAATATCATGAACATGGGAGGAGCATAAACAATAAACTTGAAATGTGGAAATGCATAAAAATGAAACATCATGTCTTAGTGGATAACTACAACACATACTTGTGAACAAAGCTAGAATCTTGTTCGCACATCATTTCACATTTACTCATGAGATTCATCACTTTACCCAATGCATTGGATCGCTATATAATTACGGGCGCACCCTTCACATTTAAACATTCATATTGCGCTATATAATTCATGGCGCACCCATCACATCATAACACTATCATTATCATGCTTTCCACATAGAACACATATCAAACATGTACATAAATATCCCATGGAAAGGAATGGGTTTAATCTCATAATGACGCCTTCATAATATTTGGGTTGCCAAAAGAAAGAGGGAACAACATACTTGATACAAGAACCATCAAACTTGAATGAGAGGTAAAAGGTGAGATCTTGAAAAAAGAGTTCTTTTGGAAAACATTTTGATGGACATAAAAACTAGTGAAAAACATTTATATCCCATAAAAGTAAATTAAATGATAAAAAATGATCTTTTAGGAGTAACCATATCAAAAATGGAGTGAAAGAGGGAGAACCCGAAGGAAGAAAATTGGGTTCGAGATTTCCCCTTACCTTGTACCCGAATGCCTCTTTCTCATTAATGTCCTGTATAATGACATTATATTCATTAATTAGAAGTTACAGAACCTTTTATACATGAATAGGGTTCATTATGGATTCATTATTTCATATTATGTTCCTTTGGATGACTTATAGAGTTTAAAAACATTGATCGGGGATGTTCGTTTTCATGGTTTTCTTGAGCGGTCCACTTGTATTCTAAAATTGATGTTTGGGTAGATCATGGGTAAACATCTAGAAATGATATTAAATGTTATTTATTAAATTAAATAAGCTTTATTGATTTTATAATGGGTTATATTAGATCCATGTGGATGGATCATTAGATAAGATTTTAATGATGGTTATTTGCGTAAATTTGGGCGGTTTTTTGGATCGCAATGAACTTGTTTTAACATTTCACTTAGTAATATGGCCATAGGTTATTTCGAGAACATAAAATAGAACATAATAGATATAAAATATTCTATTTCACCCATAAAAATGGTTTCATGACCAGATATGAATGTAGAAATAGAAGAAGAGAGCATGTTGTTTTTGAAGGTGATAAATTATCACCACATGAACAACGTTCTCTTTAATAAAATAAAAGGAAGAGGGAAAGGGTGTGGGGTGATATAATATCCCATTAGAATCATAACAAATACAGAATATGTATAATAATGGAGTTAAAAACAATTTGGATGAGTATAGGTGGGGAGAGGTCAAGAAAAAAACTTGAACTTGAAAGGAAATTAAAGGGGAAGAGGGAGAGAAATTACTTCTAGAATCTTCCCCTTGAGATCCTTCTTAAGGAAGATAGGCTAGGTAATGTTATGAGAAAAGATGATTTTGGACGTGGGGGAGGTTCTAGGTAATATGTTTGGGAAGAGTTTAGAGAAGGCTTGAAGCTTGAGAGGTGTGAGGAAAAGAGGGAGTGAAGGGTGGCTTTTATATTGGAGGGGAGAGGGGTTTCCTTAATATAAAACTGATTAGTTTATTAATTTCATCTAAGAAAAGGAATAGTGAGTCTTGAAAGACCATGAATAGTAATTTAATAATGTAATCCCGAACCAAGTGGGCTTACATTAGCAGAAAAATATCGGTGATTCATCTAAAACATTATTTAGCATTTATTGTGAATTATCGGATTCCACTATTCAAAAAAAATTCAAGTATCTCAGAAAATTCTCAAAAATTTTCCACAACCATTTTTCATCATGTAGAATCCAAAAATGAAGTCCATTTTTCAATAATAATTTTTATAAATATTATTAATTAAATATTTAATTAAAATCATAATTTACTTAAAAAAACAGTTTTAAGATTAAAACTGATTTTATAGTTCTTTAAAAAATTACGTAGGGTCTTATAAAATTATCTAAAAACTATTATACATTGATTCAATAATATATGAATAAATTACAGGAAAATAAATATTCTTTTAAATTAATTAATTAATTATAATTAATTATTTATGACTTAGAAAATACCAAAAATGTTTACTAAGGTCAAATTGTCACTTTATAAGATGTCTAAATTTTATTTTATTATCCATAGGTAATGTTACTCTTATTTACTATTCATAAGGGTCATATTACTATTCATAAGGGTGTGTTACTATTCATAAGGGTAGGTTACTATTCACCAAATATTATATTTGTTTCATTAGACTCCAAAAACAATCTTGAACACAACCGTGTATGTCAGATTTTCAAAATTCCAAACATAGGGGTGACAAAATTATGTTTAAAGGTCACTTATCACTTAGTAGTTCATTATTTTGTGTTTTTATGACATAAATATATGAAGGGAATTTTCCATTGAAAAAATTTGGTCGTTACATTCTTCCGCCCTTAAGAAATTTCGCCCCTGAAATTTCACTTTACACAAACAGGTGAGGGTACTTATCCTTTATTTCCTCTTCTAGTTCCCAAGTTGCTTCCTCAAACTTATGGTTCCTCCACAACACTTTGACAAGGTAGGTTGTCTTGTTGCGTAGAACCTTATCACTTCGGTCCAAAATTTTTACTGGCTGCTCCTCATAGAAGAGATCATCTTCCAGCTGTACCACCTCTGAGTTTAGTACATGTGAGGGGTCTGGTATGTACTTCCTCAGTAGTGATACATGAAACACATCAGGAACTTGATCCATATTCGGTGGAAGTGCCAGACGATAGGCCATGGATCCTATGCGGTCAAGGATATCAAAGGGGCCAATGTTCCTTTGGATTAACTTCCCTTTCATCCCAAATCTCATGACTCTATTCCATGGAGATATTCGAAGGAAGACATTATCTCCAACGTCGAATTCCAAGTCCCTTCGATAGTTGTCAGCATATCTCTTTTGCCGACTTTGAGCAGCATTGATGTGTTTCTGGATGACTTGATCCTTCTCGGTCATATCCTGCACAAGATCAGGTCCACATAGCTTTCTTTCTCCAACTTCATCCCAATAGGTTGGAGTTCTAAATCGCTTCCCATAAAGAGCTTCATACGGAGCCATCTGAATACTCGGGTGGAAGCTATTGTTGTATGAGAACTCAACCAATGGGAGATGCGGATACCAACCACCATTGAATTCAAGATAGCATGATCTTAGCATATCTTCAAGTGTCTAAATAGTCCTTTTAGACTTGCCATCAGTTTGGGGGTGATAGGCCGTGCTGAAATTTATTTTAGTACTCAAAGCATGTTGAAGGCTCCTCCAGAATTTAGATGTGAACCTTGGATCACGGTCAGAGACAATCGAGAGTGGAACACCATGAAATCTCACTACATCCTTCACATATATCCTTGCAAGTTTTTCAAGTGAGAGGTCTTCTCGAATAGCGATAAAATGGGCAGTCTTAGTGAGTCGATCAACCACAACCCATATCGCATTATTTCCCCATGACGTCTTCGGGAGACCCGTGACAAAGTCCATAGTAACATTTTCCAATTTCCACATTGGTATAGGCAATGGAAACATCATACCATTGGACTTTTGATGCTCAGGTTTTACTTGCTGACATACCAAGCACCTTGATATATATTCTGCAATCTACTTCTTAATGTTATCCCACCAGAAGTGCTCTCATAGATCACGATACATCTTGGTACTTCCAGGATAGATATAGAAAGTTGAGCTATGTGCATTATCCAATATCTCCTTCTTTATCCTAGGTGATGAAGGCACACAAAGCCGCGTTCCAAAGCGAATCACACCATCATCGTCGATATGGAACTCTTGCAGCTTCCCCTCCATTACTGCATTCACCCTCATTTGTATCTCTACATCATCCTTTTGTGCTTCCTCAATATTCTGTTGGATGGATGGTTGCGCAATCATTTGGGAAATGTATGATGTATCCCCTTCCCTTATGATTCCCAAATCCATCCTTTTCATATCCCAGAAGATATGGTTTTTCTCAATCCTCAACATGGATAGAGTAATAGGTTCTTTCCTGCTTAGAGCATCAACTACCTTGTTCACCATTCCAGGATGATAGTGAATAGAGAAATCGTAATCCTTGATTAGCTCTAACCATCTCCTTTGATGCATGTTGAGCTCCTTTTGTGTGAATATATACATTAGGATCTTGTGGTCGGTGTATATGTCACACTTCTCCCCATAAAGATAGTGCCGCCAGATTTTCAAGGCAAAAATCATGACTGCCAGCTCTAGATCATTTGTTAGGTAGTTCTGCTCATGGATCTTCAACTGTCATGAGGCATAGGCTATCACATTATCATTTTTCACGAGTACAAAACCCAAGCCTTTATTTGTAGCATCACTGTATATCATAAAACGTTCTCCACTTTTCGGTAGTGTGAGTACAGGTGCAGTGATCATCCTTCTCTTTAGCTCTTTGAAGCTTCCCTCACATTCTTCCGTCCATACATACTTTACCCCATTCCTTGTTAACATAGTTAGCGGGATTGACAATCATGAAATGTTTCTCATAAAATGTCGATAGTACCCAGATAATCTATGAAAACTACGGATTTCTATGACACTATAGGGCCTGGTCCATTCCTCATTCTCCTTTGTCTTTGAAGGGTCCACAGAAATTTCCTCGCTTGTGATCACATGTCCCAAGAACATGACTTGATTCATCCAAAAGTCACACTTTCTGAACATGGCGTACAACTTCTCCTTTCTTAATGACACCAACAGAAGTCTTAGATGTTATTCATGTTCCTCCTTGATCTTGTAGTAGATGAGAATATCATTGATAAAAACTACCACAAATTTGTCGAGGTAATGTCTAAAGACTCTATTCATCAAATCCATGAAGATCGCAGGGGCATTAGTAAGTCGGAAGGGCATCACCAAAAACCCATAGTGCCCATACCTTATACGGAAGGCAGTCTTCTGAATATCTTCCTTCTTCAACTTTACCTGATGATATCCAGAACAAAGATCCACCTTGGAGAAGTATTGAGCTCCTATTAACTGATCGAACAAGTCATCAATCCTTGGGATAGGATACTTGTTCTTTATTGTGATCTTGTTGAGTTCCCGATAATTGATACACAGTCACATGGTTCCATCCTTCTTCTTCACAAAGAGCACTGGTTCACCCAAAGGTGATGTACTAGGGAAAATGAACCCTTTTTCCAAATGCTCTTACAGGTGCTTCTTTAACTCCTCCAGTTAGATAGGAGCCATCCTATAGGGGCACTTTGAGATAGTAGTAGCTCCAGATATGAGCTAAATTGAGAAATCTACCTCACGATCTGGGGGAATTCCGGGTAACTCTTTGTGAAATACCTCATTGTATTCCCTCACGATGGACCTTTCCTCAAGGTTGGCACTTTCCTTCGACTCAATCATTTGGGCGAGGTATGCTTCTTCATAGGGAATCAGCACCCAAACCATTGAAGGATTTCTCAAAGGAGATTCATGATATTCCTTGCATTTTTAAAGGAGCATGGGATGGTTTGGAATATGAAAATATATTCCTTTTCCCAAAAGTTGATATGTGCTCTAAATAACGAGATCCAATCCATTCCCATTATAGCGTCGAATTCCTCCAAGGGAATTATTATGGGATTTTCCGGAAGAATCATCCCACATACGTCAATAGGAGAAGAGTCAATCACTTGGGTTACAATGATTTCACTACTTGGTGATTTTATAGATATCTCTACTTCAAGTTTTTGGGGATTCGATTCTATAGTTCTAGAAAACTTGCAAGATATAAAGGAATGTGTAGAACCAGAATCACACAAGACTTCTTCCATTCTTGAGTGAATAAGAAGTGTACTTTGTACGAATTCATTATCATGATCCACCTCCGCAGTAGTGATGGCATAAACCTTCCCTTGTTCCTTTGGCTTTGGTGGTGGCTGGCACTGATTACCCTCGAGATCTTGAGGTTTAGTGCACTGGTTTGAATAGTGCCCTAGCTCCCTACAGTTGTAGCATTGAACCATGAGTGGTTATCTTCTTTAATAGGCTACATTATCCTTCCATTTAATGTCTTTTCGAAACTCTTGAGCAAGGTGTCATTCTTTCCCACACTTGAAGAATTTCCCTGACCCTTTGAGGTAGTTCCCACGGTGTAACTTCCCACATTTTTTTTCATGTGGGTCGTTGTGTTTTCTTCCCACCTTTATCACTAGATCCACAAACTTGAAACTACATCTTTCATTTCATATCACCATAGCCATGTGAACATTCTCCAAACTCCTTCTCCACATTGAGAGCACACTGAACAACTTCTTCATAACTCCCAATGTCCTGAATTGCAAGAGACTTTGGAAGATGTGGTTTTTATCCACTAAAGAATCTATCCATTTTTCTATCATTATTGATAAAAAAACCTGAAGCATACCTTTCGTGTAGAGACCCGAAGCTTAACGTACATTGACATTACATTACATTTTCGGAATAATTAGTACATAACAAAAACACGCACACAAGGATCGTAATAGTTTAATGTCTTTGGAAACTCCGAATATAATCTTCTAATCCTGGTGAAAGATCTTCAACATCTCCCATAAAGATCTTCCTTTTTTTATACATAAAACCTTTCCTTATATCCTAGGGAAAAGAAATCATGAAAGGGTGAGATCAAATTCTCAGTAAGGGTAAACAAAAGAAATATCAATCACATCATATACATAAGAACATAACTTTTGTAAATCTTAACCTATAAAAGAGATCATAATTTCATAACCTGGAATAACTCATGGCAGTGAAATGTAATCACAATAATCATAACTTAAAACATTAAACTTTGTGGCATACACACATAATCATAGAGAATCATTTCTTGTTAGTCAAGACTCATTTCCAAGACTATCTTAGTGGACAAAGTCCCTTTCTGAACAAAGTCACCCTCGTTTCAGTCCTGTTTCACTGAACCGGTATAACCTACCATTCCATCCATGTCTATCTCATGAGATATAAAATCTTTACCCAATGGATTAGAGGGAGATATAGGTCCCACCCATCTCATAATGATACCATTCTTATGTGTGCCACAAAATCATAAATCATACATCATTTCATAACCCATGTAGTAAAAATGGGATTTGTAAACATCGTGACATCATAAAACAATTCATATAAGATAAAGGAATTCATAAAAATTATTCCATCACATCATAACCAAATCAATGTAATAATAGGGATAGAAACAAAACCCTATCTTATCTTAGGTGGAAAATAATTTTGATAAAACACTTGAAATGAATTCTTGAGGAAAATATCCTTTCTTCTTCAAAATCAATTTCTTTTCACAAAACGTCATGCAATTTTAAAAGAAAGAGATTTTATTGAGACTAGTCATGAAATATTTTGGAGGAAGATTCAGGAAAATAAGGCTTTATAAAACCGTAAAAAAAATTTCGTGCCGTATAAGTTAAAAAAAATATTCTTCTCGTACTTTTGTCGGAAGAGTCAAAAAGTACCTCGTACGAAAAACGACAAAAGATTCCATTCATATCCTTTTCTAAAAACTCATCGAAGGGTAAAATTGGATTTAAACAATTGTAGGTGGATGGAAATAATATTACAAATTGAGAAAACATGGATGTGGATGATAAAATAAACCCCAGTAAATACCAAAGTATAAACAATCTCGGATAAAAATGAGATTGTGATATTTCCCTTACCTTATGTCTGATTTTCTTCGTAAGTGTCCGAACCTCCTCTTCTTTGAAGCGCCTCTTTGAGACCTCCTCTTAGGGTACCAAAAATGGTCTTTGAAAAATACCAGAACCTCTAGGATGTTGGTAGGGAAGTGGAGAGGATAATTCGATAGGGGTTGGCCGAGCTTGAAGGCTCAAATTTGTGTGAGGAAGAGAGGGAGGAGGTGCCCTTTTATAAGGGAGGAGAGGGGCACCTTTATAATAACTAAAAATATTATTTTATTATAAAGTCAAGTTCGGTTTTAAATAGCTTCAAATTGATTTATTTCGATGCTAAGGTGGGGATGGGTCGAAATCCTCTCATCCAATATAATTTAGACAAGTTTAGGTTCCTATTTTATCCTTATCATTTTGATTTAACATTAAGTTAAATAATTTTACTTTTACCGTGTCTTCTTGTGTTCTTATACTATAAGGTTAATAAACATACAATAAGAAGCCAAAAGAACCCCAAATTTTTTATTATTAATATATATAACCTTATCTAAGTCATTTGGCCGAACTTTAGATTTTTAGGAATAAAATAACAATTAATAATATAATATTTGTTTTAAAAACTATTTTATGTCAATTTTGACAATATTTAGTAATTGATTTTTGTGAAAATCATAACAGAATGTTAAGTTTGAAAAAGGTTAATTAAATCAATACTAACATGTAATATTAACCTATAAAATTAGTGTAATTCATAAAAGGTATTAAATGACATTTATTTTGTTATTTATAACATCAATTATGTCAATATTTCATTAATAAGATAATTACTGCATCATATTTATGTCATAAATAAATTAACTTATTTGATGTCTAAAAATTACAAATAAAATACCATTATGTAGGTAATCTTTTTAGCTTTCTAATTAAAATTTACAATTGAATTTATCTTATGTATAACCCTATATTAAATTTTTTTAGTAAATAAACTTTGATTTTAACTCTTTTAACCCTTCTTTAAATAAATTAATAATAAATGTCCTAATCTAATCCAAGTGGGCCTAAATGGTCATATTTTATTCCTAAGTTTGTTTTTGGTCGAATTAAACTTGTCAAATAGAACTAGTACATGTGTTAGGGTAATAATAATATCATTTCTACCCTTAATTACCCTATTTACTTTTAACCATGGTAAATAAAAGTAAAAAGTTCCTATTCACCAAAAATTATTTTCATCTCATTGAACCAAATTTTATTTACTGACATCAACCGTGTCTCTCAGATTTTTGAAATTCCACTCACAGAAGCGGTAAAATTAAGTTTTATGAAAAATTCAGTTTTTTTAACTACCACTTAGTGGTTTCACTATTCATCAAAAATTGAATGTTTTCAGAAAAATACCAATAATTAGGCCTAAGCAATATTTGATATTATGAACTCAAAAATGATTTCTATTTTACCAAATTCAAAACATATCAGTTACATTAATTAATTTAAAAATTAATTCCCGTCGTCAAAACAAATAGTGTGTTCTTAAGAGATAATAACTATAAAAAGATTGACATTTGTTTATGACTGGTTTAAATGTGAAATTACATCCAATGACCAACATTGTATTAAATTGAAAAAATATATTCTAAATATACTTTAAAACCAATAAAATTAATAATTTATCACTATTAATTATTTCAATTGAAAATGATGTTTTTAATTAAAATTTAGTAATTTCCACTATTCATCAAAATTTGAAATTAATCGGAAAATTACCAAAATTTCACCCTAAGCTAATTTCGATATTCCAAATCCAAAAATAAAGTCCATTTTGAACAATAAAATTTTCAAAATTTCAAAAAGAGGTTATTACTATTCATAACAGCTAGTTTTAATAATATTAAATAGCATATCGTTGTTTAGTGAAACTCGGTATTGCATACTACACACTCTATCAAAGAAGGTCGTGATTGCGTGTAATGAAAGTCAAGTCATGGATGCGTGTTGTGAAAGAATCCTTTGTTGTTTCGTATAACAGAATCCAACCATATTTCATTTATACATTTAATATATATATATATATATACTCAATGTTGCGTAGAATAACTCTTATCAATATTTTGTGTAACACGATCCAAGAATAGTGTTGCGTATATTGCAGGCTAATACGGTGTTGTGTATAGCGCAAGGTAATCTTGGTGTAGAATACAACACAAGAAATTAATGAAATAAAAAGAATATTTTTCATAAACTCTCGGGGTGTTACATTCCACCCCCGTTAAAATGAATTTCGCCCTCGAAATTCATTAGGGTTATAAATGGTTTACTATTCGAAAGTTGCTTTAATAGAAACCCACATCGTAAAAAGGAATACCTAAACCAATCGTAAAAAACAAAAGTATGAAATGTAACGGTTACCCAAATAATTTAATCATTGGGTTCCCACATAGGTGAAAATATGGATATGGAAGAGAAATATAACCATCATGTTCTGATGGAGAGTGGTAGAGAACATGGCTTTGGAAAAGCCAACAATCACAAATCCATAAATTTGTGACGATCTAAGGTACCATCTGATTAATCAGATATAAGAGCACTAGGACAACATTTTTGGTTTTCAAGATCGTTTCCCTAAAGTTGAGGAATTTGAAATAGAATAAATACTTACTTTATTTTGGTATAATCTCACTGTTGTTCGTGCCTTGAACAATTTTCACTTCATCTCTTAAATAAATTAAATTGAATTTGTTATTCTTGAAGTGTTAGAAGATCATGTGATAGAATGACGGGTCATTCCATCTGTCTCAAACAAAAGGTTAGAAAAAGTTATTAAATACAAGTCATTCTATAGTGAGATTAATCATATATGGTTCTTAAAATGGACTTATACTTCATATATCCTGATGCTTAATATAATAAAACTAGTTTCTACTAAACAGGGACTTTCTATAGGCCAGTGGTAGGTGTTAAAGGCCAGTCGCACTTCGGTTGTGGGTTCGATTCCCACAGCCTTGTCCGACGAGATGTGCTGTCACCTGTCCTACTGGTTGTCCTTTTTCTAAAACTATATTACTATAACATCCCATCAATAATATTGAAAAAAACTTTTATCCTTAAACAATACTAACTTATGTCCAACATAATCCATTACAATCTTTAGTCTTATCCATAATACTTCAGTCCACTCTCATAATATAGTGAAAACGATTACCAGAGATTTAATACCATCTTTGATCCCCATATATCATAAGATATGTCTTGTTGGTCACATTCTAAACATTCAAAGGCCTTAATCATGTATTCTATTGAATACCCATTGAACCTTAGTGAAAACATGAATGTAGTTAAAAGTTAACACTTTCCATATACCAAAATCCTCAAAATTCTAAATACTCAAACCATGATATCACTTAGTCCTTATATCAATCATGAGCTCATGAATACAATCAAACATCTCATTATATTCGTGTCCCTTCATTATGAGCATATCATCTACTTTCCAAAAATATTTCAATCACTTTTTTATCCTGGTTACCAGTACCATCTAATTATTAAGAACCAATACATAGATATTCCAAAATTCCACAATACCATAAATGAGATTCCATGATACTATTTTGAAATCCCATTACATAAACACTTAATCATTCCACCACATCGTTGTCATATTCGACAACGCCAATAGTGATCACATGTGACATCCCTTTGTCCTTTGCCTTAAGCAGTTGCTCATGTCGATCATCACTAACCCTTGTATTAGGGCATTTATTATCATAATGCCTCATTTCCTTGCACTTGAAGAATTGAAGTGTTGGTGGTGAGTTCTCTACAGTGTTTTCTTTATTCACATCATTAGAAACCCTTTTTCCATTACATCGACACTCAACTGCTCGATGACCTTCTTTTCCACACTTAAAACATTTTCTAGTCCCTTTAAGACAATCTCCACCACGCTTCATTCCACACTTTGTGCATAAGGAAACATTCATCTTCTTTTCACCATTATTCTGAGATTTCTCCTTGAACTCCATATTTCGTTTCTTGTCAAATCCATGAGATGGATATGTAACACCAACATCCATTTCTACCTTGATAGCACAATGCACGATTTCTTCATAGCTACTGAAGTCTCTTATAGCTAATGCCCTTTGAAGACTTGGTTTTAAGCCACTGAAAATTCGATCAACTTTACTTTCAAGTTGGATGATAATTCCAGATGCATACCTTGAATGTCTTGTAATATTCGCTTCGTATATACCAACAGATTAATCATCCTTCTGCTTCATCTCAAGAAACTCTTTTTCCATCTTTGTTCGAAGAATACGAGGGAATTACTTACTGAAAAACAAGTTCTTGAACTCATCCCATTCCATGGACTCAATTTCATTTCTTGGCCTCGTATTCTTGATAATATTCCACCGTTGATCAGCTTCACCTTCCAAACGATATACTTCTAAGATGACTTTATCATGCTCAGAACATTGATGAACTGAAAATATCTTTTCAGTGGTACTGATCCATTGTTCAGAAACAATTGGATCAGAAGACCCACTGAATGAAGGTGGACGTTGCCTCATGAAGGACTCAATAGAATATTGTTCCCTTCTCTGCTCATTTGGAAGTACAGAATGATTCGTAGCTTGTGTAAGTATAGAAATAAGATTTTGAACTCCATCTCCCATAACATTTGTTTGTTCAAGAGGGCAATCATTGCATTGTCCATTGCATTGATCGACACGGTTCCTTCGGGTTCCAGCCATCGTCTAAAACTCAAAAAAGAATAGTGTGAGAGGCAAAAATCATGCTAGGGAAAACTACATAATAAAGGGGGAGTACCTTCAATATCTAACATCTTAGGTTTAATTCTATGATCGTTAGCGTAATTCTAGTATTATAACCTATACATATACTTAACCTTAGGGACATCCCTAGACTTAGACATACCTTATAAATATCTCTAGGGATCTCACTAACGTTTTCGCATCCTAGTTTCCAAAGGTTGACTAAACCTTTCCTCTGATACCAACTGTAGAGACCCGAAGCTTAACGTACATTGACATTACATTACATTTGCGGAATACTTAGTACATAACAAAAACACACACACAAGGATCGTAATAGTTTAGTGCCTTTTGAAACTCGGAATACAATCTTCTAATCCTGGTGAAAGATCTTCAAAATCTCCCATAAAGATCTTCCTTTTTTTATACCTAAAACCTTTCCTTATATCCTGGGGAAAAGAAAACATGAAAGGGTGAGCTCAAATGCTCAGTAAGGGTAAACAAATGAAATATCAATCACATCATATACATAAGCACATAACTTTTGGAAATCTTAACCTGTAAAATAGATCATAATTTCATAACCTGGAATAACTCATGGCAGTGAAATGTAATCACAATAATCATAACATAAAACATTAAACTTTGTGGCATACACACATAATCATAGAGAATCATTTCTTGTTAGTCAAGACTCATTTCTAAGACTATCTTAGTGGACAGAGTCCCTTTCTGAACCGAGTCACCCTCGTTTCAGTCCTGTTTCACTGAACCGGTATAACCTACCATTCCAGCCATGTCTATCTCATGAGATATAAAATCATTACCCAATGCATTGGAGGGATATATAGGTCCCACCCATCTCATAATGATACCATTCTTATGTGTGCCACAAAATCATAAATCATACATCATTTCATAACCCATGTAGTAAAAATGGGATTCGTAAACATCGTGACATCATAAAACAATTCATATAAGATAAAGGAATTCATAAAAATAATTCCATCACATCATAACCAAATAAATGTAATAAAAGGGATAGAAACAGAACCCTTTGTTATCTTAGATGGAAAATAATTTTGATAAAACACTTGAAATGAATTCTTGAGGAAAATATCCTTTCTTCTTCAAAATCAATTTCTTTTCACAAAATGTCATGCAATTTTAAAAGAAAGAGATTTTATTGAAAATAGTCATGAAATATTTTGGAGGAAGATTCATGAAAATAAGGTTTTATAAAACCATAAAAATCCGTTCGTACAGTATAAGTTAAAAAAATATTATTCTCGTACTTTTGTCGGAAAAGTCAAAAAGTACCTCGTACGAAAAACGACAAAAGATTCCTTTCATATCCTTTACTAAAAACTCATCGAAGGGTAAAATTGGATTTAAAAAATTGTAGGTGGATGGAAATAATATTAAAAATTGAGAAAACATGGATGTGGATGATTAAATACACCCCAGTAAATACCAAAGTATAAACAATCTCGGATAAAAATGAGATTGTGATATTTCCCTTACCTTAGGTCTGATTTGCTTCGTAAGTGTCCGAACCTCCTCTTCTTTGAAGAGCCTCTTTGAGACCTCCTCTTAGGGTACCAAAATTGGTCTTTTAGGAAGACCAATACCTCTAGGATGTTTCTAGGGAAGTGGAGAGGAGAATTTGACAGGGTTTGGCCGAGCTTGAAGGCTCAATGTTGTGTGAGGAAGAGAGGTAGGAGGTGCCCTTTTATAAGGGAGGAGAGGGGCACCTTTAGAATAACTAAAAATATTATATTATTATAAAGTCAATTTCGGTTTTAAATAGATCCAAATTGATTTATTTAGATGCTATGGTGGGGATGGGTTGAAATCCTATCATCCAATAGAATTTAGACAAGTTTAGGTTCCTATTTTAACCTTATCATTTAGATTTAACATTAAGTTAAATAATTTTACTTTTACCGTGTCTTCTTGTGTTCTTACACTATAAGGTTAATAAACTTACTATAAGAAGCCAAAGGAACCCCAAATTGTTTATTATTAATATATATAACCTTATCTAAGTCATTTTGCCGATCCTTAGATTATTAGGAATAAAATAACAATTAATAATATAATATTTTTTTTAAAAACTATTTTATGTCACTTTTGACACTATTTAGTAATTGATTTTTGTGAAAATCATAACAGAATGATAAGTTCTGAAAAAGTTACTTAAATCAATACTAACATGTCATATTAACCTAGAAAATTATTTTAATTCATAAAAAGTCTTAAATTACATTTATTTTGGTATTTATAACATCAATTATGTCAATATTTCATTAATAAGATAATTACCGCATCATCATTGTGTCATAAATAAATTAAATTATTGGATGTATAAAAATTACAAATAAAATACCATTATGTAGGGAATCGTTTTAGCTTTCTAATTAATATTTACAGTCGAATTTATCTTATGTATAACCCTATATTAAAAAACTTTTAGTAAATAAATGTTGATTTTAACTCTTTTAACCCTTCTTTAAATAAATTAATAATAAATGTCCTAATCTAATCCAAGTGGGCCTAAATGGTCATATTTTATTCCTAAGTTTGTTTTTGGTCTAATTACACTTGTCCAATAGAATTATGACATGTGTTAGGGTAATAATAATATTATTTCTACCCTTAATTACCCTATTTACTTTTAACCGTGGCAAATAAAAGTAAAAAGTTACTATTCACCAATAATTATTTTCATCTCATTGAACCACATTTTACGTACTGACATCAACTGTGTCTCTCGGATTTTTTAAATTCCACTCATAGAAGCGGTAAAATTATGTTTTATGAAAAATTCAGTTTTTTTAACGACCACTTAGTGGTTTCACTATTCATCAAAAATTGAAATTTTTCAGAAAAAAACCAAAAATTAGGCCTAAGATATATTTGATATTATGATCTAAAAAATGATATCTATTTTACCAATTTAAAAACATATCAGTTGCATTAATTAATTTAAAAATTAATTTCCGTCGTCAAAACAAATAGCGTGTTCTTAAGAGATAATAACTATCAAAAGATTGACATTTGTTTATGACTGGTTTAAATGTGAAATTACATCCAATGACCAACATTGTAATTAATTGTAAAAATATATTCTAAATATACTTTAAAACCACTAAAATTAATAATTTATCACTATTAATTATTTCGATTGAAAAAGTTGTTTTTAATTAAAATTTAGTAATTTCCACTATTCATCAAAATATGAAAGTTATCGGAAATTTACCAAAATTTCACCCTAAGATAATTTCGATATTCCGAATCCAAAAATGAAGTCCATTTTGAAAAATAAAATTTACAAAATTTCAAAAAGTGGTTATTACTATTTATAACGGCTAGTTTTAATAAACTTTTAATATCATATCGTTGTTTAGTGAAACTCTGTATTGCGTACTACACACGCTATCATGGAAGGTCGTGATTGCGTGTAATGAAAGGCAATTCAAGGATTTGTGTTGTGAATGAATCCTTCGTTGTTTCTTATAACAGAATCCAACAATATTTTATTTATACATTTAATATATATATATATATACTCAATGTTGCGTAGAATAACTCTTATCAAAATTGTGTGTAACACGATCCAAGAATAGTGTTGTGTATACAGCAAGCTAATACAGAGTTGCGTATAGCGCAAGGTAATCTTGGTGTAGAATACAACACAAGACATTAATGAAATTAAAAGAATATTTTTCATAAACTCTCGGGGTGTTACATTTCGAGCCTTGTGAAATTTTCTTCATAGGTTGTGACAGATTCTCCTTCTTTTTTCTTGAGCTCTATGGATTCTCTCTCCATCTTCGTGCGAAGAGTTCATGGGAAGTACTTATTAAGAAACTTTATCTTAAATTCTTCCCATTCCATCTCTTCAATTTGCTCCCTTGTCTTGGTGTTCTTAATCAAATCCCACCATTGATCAGCTTCCCCATCTAGACGATAAACGGCTAGAGTCACCTTCTCTGTCTCGGAACAGTGAAAAACAAAAAATATCTTCTCCATGGAGTTGACCCATTGTTTTGCAACTAGTGGATTAGAAGTTCCACAAAACGCCGGCGGTCGTTGCCACATAAAACATTCAATAGCTAGTCTCTCCCTCTTTGGTGAAGGAGGATGTTCCCCATTGTTATGGTTATTATTCATAACCCGGGATAATTGCGTAAGAATCACCATGAAGTTTGGAACTCCACCTCCAAAATAATGGGGATGTCGTTCGGGAAATCGTTGCATTGGCCCTCGCAAGAGTTGTTGGCCTGATTTCTCCGGATTCCCAACATTTTTTAAAATAGAAAAGGTTAGAACAAAACATAAGTAAACAAGTAATGAATAACTTATTCATTTATACAATTATACCAAAAACATAACAAATGGGATCTCTAGGTAAATATTCCTATGTACATATTTGTACTTATTCTCATGCTAGAGGTTTTCTCTAGGGTTTATTAATCCTAATTCCCAATTTAACTAAAACTTTTCTCTGATACCAACTATAGTGACTCAAGCTTTTCTAACATTACTATTACTTCATTTAAAAGATAAAAAACATAATATTATTACACATAGAGGATCCAAAGGTTTAGTGACTTGGGAAAACTAGGACCACACATAAAAAATACAACATCAACCATAATCATTTATTTAATTTCATCTTCTCTAGCTTCTTATTGGAACTTGTCCTCTCCTTAGTACATGTAGCCACCTGAGGATATACATAACAATGGGTGATCTAGAATCTCAATAAGAGGATAGGTATGAACAATACATCATGGGGTGAGCATAATCATGACATAGGCAAAAGATCATGAACATGGGTGGTGCATAAACAATAAACTTGAAATGTGGCAATGCATAAAAATGAAACATCATGTCTTAGTGGTTAACTACCACACATACTTGTGAACAAATCTAGAAACTTTTTCACACATCATTTCACATTTACTTATGAGATTAATAACTTTACCCAATGCATTGGAGCGCTATATAATTCCGGGCACACCCATCACATTTAAACATTCATATTGCGCTATATAATTCCGGGCGCACCCGTCACATCATAACATTATCATTATCATGCTTTCCACATGGAACACATATCAAACATATACATAAATAACCCATGGAAATGAATGGGTTTCATCTCATAATGAAACCTTCATATACATTGGTTTCCAAAAGAAAGAGGGAACACCATACTTGATACAAGAACCATCAACCATGAATGAGAGGTAAAAGGTGAGATCTTGAAAGAAGAGATCTTTTGGAAAACATTTGGATGGAAATAAAAATCAGTGACAAACATTTATATACCATAAAAGTAAATTAAATGATGAAAAAATGATCTTTGAGGAGTAACCATATCAAAAATGGAGTGAAAGAGGGAGAACCCGAAGGAAGAAAATTGGGTTTGAGATTTCCCCTTACCTTGTACACGAATGACTCCTTCTCTTTAATGTCCTATATAATGACATTATATTCATTAATTAGAAATTTCAGAACCTTTTATATATTAATAGGTTTCATTCTAGATTCATTATTTTATATTATGTTCCTTTGGATGACTTATAGAGTTTAAAAACATTGATCAGGGATGTTCGTTTTCATGGTTTTCTTGAGCGGTCCACTTGTATTCTTAAATTGATGTTTGGGTAGATCATGGGTAAACATCCAGAAATGATATTACATGTTATTTATGATATTACAGAAGCTTGAATTATTTTATAATGAGTTATATTAGATCCATGTGGGCGGATCATTAGATAATATTTTAATGATGGTTATTTGGTAAATTTGGGCGGTTTTTGGATCGCAATGAACTTGTTTTAACATTTCACTTAGGAATATGGGCATAGTTTATTTCCAGAACTTAAAATTGAACATAATACATATAACATATTCTGGTTCAACCATAAAAATGGTTTCATGACCATATTTGAAGGTAGAAATGGAAGAATAGAGCATGTTGTTTTTGAAGGTGATAAATTATCCCCACATTAACAATGTTCTCATTAATAAAATAAAAGGAAGAGGTAAAGGGTGTGGGGTGATATAATATCCCATTATAATCATAACAAATACATTATTTTTATAATACTAGAGTTACAATACAATTTGGATGTGTATAGGTGGGGATAGATCAAGAAAGGAACTTGAACTTGAATAGAAAATTAAAGGAGAAGAGGGAGAGAAACTACCTCTAGAATCATCCTCTTGAGATCCTTCATAAGGAAGATAGGCTTGGTCTTTTAATGAGACCAGAAGGTTTTGGACGTGGGGGAGGTTCTATGGAAGATGTTTGGGCAGAGTTTAGAGAAGGCTTGGATCTTGAGAGGTGTGAGGAAAAGAGGGAGTGAAGGGTGGCGTTTATAGTGGAGGGGAGAGGGGTTTCCTTAATATAAAATTGATTAGTTTATTAATTCAATCTAAGAAAAGGAATAGTGATTATTGAAAGACCAAGAATAGTAATTTTATAATTTAATCCCGAACCAAGTGGGCTTACATCAGCATAACATCATCGGTGACTCAGTTAATACATTATTTAGCATTTATTGTGAATTATCTGATTCCACTATTCATAAAAAATTAATGTATCTCAGAAAATTCCCAAAAATTTACCCCAACCATTTTTCGATGTGCATAATACAAAAATGAAGTCCATTTTTCAATAATAATTTTCCAAATATTATTAATTTAATAGTTAATTAATATCATAATTTACTTAAAAAAAAATTTATGATTAAAACTGATTTTATAGTTCTTTCAAATATTACGTAGGGTCTTATAAAATTATCTAAAAACTATTAGACCTTGATTAAATTATTTATGAATACATTCCAGGGAAATAAATATTTTTTTAAATCAATTAATTAATAATAAATAATTATTTATGGCTTAGAAAATACCAAAAACGTTAACTAAGGTCAAATTGTCACTTTCTAGGATGTCTAAATTTTATTTATTATCCATAGCTAATGTTACTCTTATTTACTATTCATAAGGGTCATATTACTATTCATAAGGGTGGGTTACTATTCATAAGGGTAGGTTACTATTCACCAAAAATTATTTTTGTTTCTTTAGACTCCAAAAACCATCTTGAACACAACCGTGTAAGTCGGATTTTCAAAATTCCAAACATAGGGGGTGAAAAAATTATGTATAAAGGTCACTTATCACTTAGTAGTTAATTATTTTGTGTTTGAGTGACATAAATATAAGAAGATAATTTTCCATTGAAAAACATCGGGTCGTTACAGGAAGCCAAGCAGCCGCCTAAAAGGAAAAGCTAGACCAAATGGTTAAAACAAGAAAATACGAGAAAACCGTATATATAATGAAAAAATTAACCATGTTCATAAACAAACAACCTCTATCGAAATAATCAAGGCATAAAATGAAGAAACATGTCTAAAAACCATAAACTCACAAAACTCCAATCTAGGGTATTGGGGACATTTGCACATAAAATTCAAAGACGATCTATGGTAAAACTCAGACCACCTACCTCGGCATTGTACAATTGATACACGTGAGTATCGTGGCTTTAATCGCCCTAGAATTCCCTAGATATATAAAACCTCTTGAAACATTCAACCATGGATATCATGAGAGAGAGGAGAAATTGAGAGATGATGTTCAACAAGAAAGGAGAACTCACCAATGTGATTCCAACGTAATCGATGACAGTTGATTTGGAGAACGGATGATGTGTCGGGGGCTTAGAGACAATCTAAAACCATATAGACATTCTTGGATGAGACGGGAAAAAAAGAAGATGGATTTTCTATTAGATGTGACCCCTGTCTGTTTAACAAAAAAAATAAAGTACACAACAAGTATTTTTAAATTACACGGTGTGTACTTGTCTTTTCTGGCCTCCACATTAGGCGGTCTCAAGGTCACCCCTCACGGCCATGTGTTCGGCCATTACATGGAGGGAACATGGTCACTAGCGGCAACATATTACAAATCTTGTACTTAAAGTACATGGTGTGTACTCCTGATATTTGTAAAAACTCTTCTTTTTCTAAAAAACTACCAAAAAGCATGATTCGTACCAGAAATAAAGATTTGGGTTCTTAAATTATATAGATTCATAAATAGTTATTTGGATAAATTAAAAATGAAATTTATAAAAATGAGTAATATATAATTAGGATTGAAAAAAATATTCCTTTCTTCATCAAGAGATGGAAGAATTAATTCAGAGGAGTTATATTCTGTCATTTCTTTCACGCATTTTGTGCTATGGATTAAATGGTCAATTGCATACATGACAATTTCGAATCCCAGATGTAAATTCAAATGTAAACAATATTTAATGAAAATAATATCAGATGAGTCGCGATGATCTCCTATTTATGGATGGTGTGTCCCCTCACACAAAATCACCCAGAAGGTTTCATCATGACAATTACAACTCTTCCATGATTTAACTACGTCTGGTCGTACATATTAAGAATACACCTTAACCCCCTGTGAAGATGATTATGCAGTATTATATATGATAAGTTTTCGGATTCCTACTGTCATAGATAGTGGATGAGAAAAAGGAAATTGCTACTTTTCATGAAAAATGATGACTAGGCCTTCTAGTTATGACTTTAGTAATGTTTTTTGTTGCAGACCTATGGTCTATAGGTGATGGATTGTATCTGGAATGGGTCTCTTTTATGATCTATGATCATCTCCATCCATTTTCTCAATACCTAATGATTCATCCTATGATCTTATGGGAGAACCATTAAAATAAGTGGGTTACTTCCTACTCTATCTCTTTACTTTGAACCAAGGGACAACCTTAATTAGTGCACCTTCATATTACTATGCAACTCAATTGTCAATATACCAGAGAGTCAATATTCTCTCATCGTTAATGAATGGTAAATTAAACACGACCCCAGTTTTCTTATATGGTTGTTAGGAACTATAGCTATCGATCAACCATTAGTTTTTGTTCTAATCAGACATGCACTAGAGGATTTAATGTAATACGTGGTAGAATTTTTAATTTATGTGTGTATTTTTAAGGATCATTGACCACACATATGATTCCCCCAAAAATCCTTGTGTCCACTACAACATCTCTAAAACAATCATATATTCACTCAACTCTAAATTTTTTTTCCATGAATTAAAAATATTCTTGTCGGTGGATTTACATATGGAACGAAATAGGACACCTTGAACATAAAAAACCATATCTTAATGTCATAATGTCAAATGGACAAAGGAAAAATACTAAAGAAATCTAGAACAGATGGTCAGAACAAACATTTTTGGTCCTATATCCAACTCTTTAAAGTATAGGTTCTGAAATGACTTATGATACATCCCCATAAAACATGGAATGGTCCTACCATTCTTAAATGATAACTCCCCACATTGATATGAAACAAGTACTATGGATCATTGATAGAATAGGGGTATACAAACTCACCATATTCTTCTCTAACATCATGGATTCTATAAAAAAGTTTAAGGACATACCCCTCCCTTGGAATCTCCAACAGGTCACAAATATATACTAATACATGTGGCCTGAAATCACAAAACACGCATCATCGTACTAACTTTAGAGTTTACTTCATACACCAATATTTTTAACAATCTATTCTCTAATTTTGGCCAGAATGTGTCAGGTTCTCCTCTTAGTTCCTCAATTTGAAAAAATTTCGGACGCTTTCTTGTGGGACCTTAGTCATTCTTCTTCATCAAGAATATTGCTTATCCCCTCTATTGAATGAATATCCTTTATTGTGTATTATATTCTTTCTGAATTCTTAATTTTTTAATATATCTCCAATAACACATGTACCAAGGATGATGTCTTCTCTACATCATTCAATAATTCCATTGGATTAATGAATTCATCATTCGTGTCTCCAAGGATCAAATACCTAGAGATATCATAGACATCCCAAAAACATATGAGTACTTATCCATGTGTCAAATGGAAGGAATTCATCTTTGGATTCTATCTACATAGTAGCACTGGTCGAAAATCATCACCTTTATATACATAAATTTTTTCAACCCCTAAATCCTCATAAATTATGATGCTTTTCAAATCATCTATGAACACTGAACTTGATTTACGCACCAATTATTCCCACATTTATGTGGGTTTAATAACCCCACATGTGTGAAATCCCCAAATTTTTGTCCATACCACTGATTGATCTATCTATGAAAATTGAATACTGGATGAATAATAATGTGGCTGCAAATAGGGTGTATGTTCTATCAAATAAATGGCACATAGGATTTTATGTAGGAAATAGTAATGGCTTCCATCCCATCATAGATATATGTTTCTGCGATAAGAAAATTTTCCGATGGGAAATTGGGTTTGTCATGAAACAAAAAAACACGAACAATGTTCATTGGGTCCGGGATGTTGGAATGTTGCAGATGACCATAACTATTATGTGGCATATAAATAATCCATGTAAAAACATGATGATACATCTTTAGATACATAGCCAAATCAGGAAGGGCAGTATAGAAGACATCATAGTAATCATAACCAATGAATTTCATCATATCATCAATTCACTTTCTAGAAAATTCATGAGATATTTTAATTATCGTGGGAGCCATTTAACCTTCAAAAGAGATAAAACTAATTGAAATGTAGGATTATATTGGAAATTATTTTTAAAAATTAATAATATATGAAAATGGTACTATGACCCACATGTCAAATTGTGACACACAAGTGTGTCTCCCCACAATCGGCATGTTGTTAAGAATTGTACAGAAGTAGTGCAACCAGAATTTTCAGAAAAAGCATATAAATGGAAGAAAATGTTAGTTCATAGCTGATATTTTAAATATTACTAGTAATTTTAGATTAATTAAAATGCTTATATATAGAATCCAAAGTAACCATGCAAGCCTCTACCTTTATAGACACAACACGGAAGACCTAGATAGACATATCAAAAGTTTTCATCCCTTTAACCTCATGAAAATACACAATTTTAATTTGGATCCAATCCTAAAGGGGGGGGGGGTTATATAGAAACGACATTCCATCAAATGGATAAAAATGTCTCAAATGGAAATTCCTTAGACAAATTAGATGAAAATTCGTGGGTAATTTCATTATTTTCCAAGGGTCAAGTTTGGATTCTCACAAGGAAGACCAGAGCACCAACAACACACAATAACATGTTCACCACAATTCTGGAATGAATCCTATATGAGAGACACAACAGCCCTAACCAAGGGTCCAATTGTATCATCTAAATTTACCCTTAGGGTATTCATTTTATGAAATAATTTCCTAAAATCCCGATTACACCTTTGGTCACCCGAGTGTTTTTCCCATGTCCTCCTAAACATTCAACATCATTATGTAACACATAAATTGAGGGAATTATATGTGTATCATTGGACATTACTCCATATATTTTGGAAATTAATAATACTTGTTCACCACAATCACACAACTACATTAATTCCATAATACTTTTTCACCTCCATTCCTTATATTAGAGCTAAAGCGCCCCACTTCTAGGAATAACCAGGAAAACTCATCAAGGATCGATCCATGCATTTACAACGTTTAATCATATTGGTTTTTCATCACTTATGTTATATCATTTTCCCAAGACTACTTCTGTGACCCATACTCGTATGCTTGTAATTCCCAAGAGCTCCCCTTCCTTGATGTTCACTCTATCATATATCCTACTTTATACTTCCATGATCCCTCATTAAAATAAATTCATGGTTGTACTTCTTCTCCATTGGATCCCATTCCTAAAATGGTTTGTGTGGAAACCTCCTAACAAAAATCATGATTTAATAAATATTATGTAATGTAACACTAGCATGTCTCCAATTTGGAATTGTATCTCAACAATCTAATGACTCCCACATTTATCACGATGGGGGCTTTGGGTCCTCGTGATATATGTGGGTTTGTATCTCCATGATCACATGGGATTTTTTCCCTAGAACAATGTTGACGAATTCCCGATTTGGAGGATGATGGAATGGGATCAGTCCTCCTCTTCTCAAATCAATAACCTGTAGCCTCTAATCCATGGTTGGGTGGGTTGGGTTCTTGCATGATTTACATTTTGGATAATGTATAAGTCTCCCTCCTCACCATGTGACCAATTTTAGGGCAGCAATCATAGCATAATTCCCTATCCGTTTAGGCCGGACCAAATAACATTCACATTTATATCCAATTGAAAGGTACAATCCTTCAAACCCTCATCCAATGTTTCCACGTCCTCTTCCATCGAAGTCCCTTCATCTTCCCCCGATTGAGAAGTAAGAGTTTGTTTCCTTGTAGAAACTTTTACATCATCTTGTTTCTCCGACCGAGAATGACTCACATCATCTTATGGGATTATTGTGATCAAAACATTCACAAAATTCACAGTCTTGAATTATGAGAATGCTTTTTTACTTCTCCTAATAGTCTATATAAGATGCCTAAATTATTCTAGAGATCAAAATACACAATCCTTTTGGGTTTGTGCAATCAAAATCCAAATGAACTAGAAGAACTCTGATTCACAACATAACTCTCAAACGTAATAATACTTCTTATGGCCTGTTCACCCCATCATATCATCCATAAAAAGTGATATCATGCTACCTTAAATGAGAACCCCTAAATGTTACCCCTAATCATAAATCTCTTAATTTATGAATCCTTTTTAGGAGTAAGAACAATGTATATCCCCCAAATATCTATAAACAAAAATTTCATCAATGGCCATGTCTCTACTCTTATTGGTTATCATCCTTATGTGTAAGCCATGAATTAAGATCCAATACAATCCTTAATCATTAAATTACTCATGATACCTTTTTTATGGAACCCCCTTCAGGAAGAATACCAAAAAATCATCTCAATGGTCCATTATCCACTAAAATTCTTACCAAACGATATGGGCTATGATTCCCATTCAAATGGGATACATGTAAAGGCTCTTTAAGGTCCATACCAACACACTAAATTTATTGTTTTTCTGTGTCAGAAATTTTCCTAGAAAGATATATTAAATCTTTTAAATCTATTTCATTTCCAATTTCAATGGTCTACATCTGTTTAAGTACCTCATAACATAATGACTAGGCATCTTCCACATAGATGTCATTGTCACGGAACATTAAAATATACAGTTATGTCCGTATAAAATTACTTTAAAAGGTATGATCTGTCCCATTGAGTGGTAATGAAGTATGAGGATTCAGATTCCTTTCATGAGGATTTGTAGGTGGCCTAGCTATGGATATGTTCCGAAAATCAAAATATCATTCTTCTCCCAATATGATGATAAATTAAAGAGTGACATTATTCTACCTAGATGAAAATAAATTCCAACATTCCCCACTGAGTGGATATAAATCTATCATAATCATAAAAATTGATAAAGAATCTCTATCTTGTATATGTGTGGGTACTATGTATGGAGATCCTTGAATACGTACGAATATATACACTAATGAAGAACCTAGAATATATACGAATGGATTTGAATTAAAATCATGAAAAATTATTGATAGAAAATATCTATGGAAACCTACATTTTTCATGGTAAATTAATATGGATATATATATATATATTAATCAATAAGGGATTCCCGAAGAATTAAATAATTCCCCTAAAAATGGTGTGATGAGGCAGACCTCTCATCCTGTCAACCAATGCGAGTTCTTAAGTATCATCTGTCCAGAATTCTCATTCATTACTCTATTTGGAATTATTATCAATTTTGGATAACTAATAATTGGGTGTCTTTCGTTCCATAAAAAAATCGAATGGATACCATTCAGATGTAGTGAATTCAATCAAGAACACAGATTCAGGTGGAAACAAAATATTATTCACAAACATATTTCTTTGTTAAAAAACACTTTATTGTAATGGAGTTCCCTATTATGATACCATGTTATTCATTATATTATTCTTCAGAAGTATCTAAAATTCAATTTATTATTGATTTTATCAATAGTTAGAGTACATCAACATGAATGACATTCTGGTCTCATTTTCTTCTATTAACATGTACCTCTATTCTATGTGCCTCAATTCAAACATTATAATCAATAACATAATATACAAAAATTAAAAAAGTTACTTCCATAAAAATAATAAAATAATTTTCCCTTCATTTTAAAAATATATTATTTATCCATTGAAATTACTATGCACCAGATCTATGATATTAGTCACCCTTTCCTTGTTCTTGTTTTTTGAATCATTGATAATATTTCTCCTAATGAAATCTTTAGAATTCATTTATTGAACACATTTATGATTTGGATTATCTAATTTGATAGTCAACACTAGTAAATTCTCTAAAATAGGATGATATATATGTACAATGATTTTATAATAGATAATGTTCTCTAATTCAACTATAATTAGAGAAGTTTTTTCATTTCTATCAACTTATAAAATGTTATAATTTATTTCTAAAGACTAATTAGTGAGTTCTAATCATTGAATTTTGTTGAGAAAAAGTTTTTGTTGACGTAAATATCAAGTATAGAGTCATATAGTTGACACACATTGAGAATATTATACCACAATACATCGACATATAGAACATTTGATTATATCTCATTTCCTACCTATTGCATATAGTTTCTTCAATTGTTTTCCAATGCATCCTAGTTAACAAAACATACAATTATATTGACTATTACCTTCGAATTTTGTAGAATTTATATATTGTCAATCATGTGGTATGATAACATATTATTAAGGATCATTATTCCACTATTAATTATAGAATTATTGTAACATCCCCAAATGATACATGGTTAAATTACTAAATTATATGACTCATATCTACATGGTGAACCTTCCTTTTCATGAGACTACCAGATTAGAAATCCATAGATAAGCATGCTTGGTTTGGAGTAGCAGGGAAACTGGTGGTACCTGGTGGGTCGGGACCCGATGACCGTGTTAAGGCGGGGTGTCTGTGGTGTCACTAGAACCCAGATGTTACATTTGGTGTCATAGGTGGTACATGGCCTTAAGTGTGGTTCACCACGTGGGTTGAGATGTAGGGACCACAACAAGGATATTTTTCCCTAAAAGGGGTGATTGTAAATCCATAAATGATACAAGGTTAAATGACTAAATGATATGACTCATATCAACATGGTTCTCCATCCATTTCGGGATCCTACCTGATTAGAATTCCACAGTTAAGTGTGCTTGGAATAGAGTAGTGATCAGGATGGGTGACATTCTTGGAAGATTCTCAGGATGTGTGATTGAGGAAAAATCACTCTAGAAAGGACATGTGTTGGCCTGTGGGAACTCTCATTAGTGAGATGACTCGTTTAGGCACGTGGTTTTTCCCCAGGGGGGACTTCGTGTTTGTGCTATCATAGGGACCCTGTTCTCACACCCCAACCACAGAATCATATTATTTTATTCCATTCACTGTACCGTGTCCTTTGGATAGAGTTGGGTTTGGGTCCGGGTTTGAAATTTTTGAATCTTTGTGGTTTTCTTTGGGTCTCAGGCCAGTGCACTGTCACCGTACAATTATCGGTTCCTGAGCGTTCGGTCCTGGGGAATGTGCGATTTCCTGATACATAAAATAACTAAAATTTATATATGTTTAATCAACCTTGATAATATTATTTTTGCAGATAATAATAATAATATCATAAAATTTATATTAATATTATTCTTATTAATTTTATATTAGTATTATTTCGGTGGGGAAACGGGTGGTACCTAGTGGGTTGGGACCCAATGGCCGGTTAAGGCTAGGTGTCTGTGCTACCACTGGGACCGAGTTGTCACCGGGACCCTGTTCTCACACCGTAACCACATAGGCCTATTGTTTTATTTCTTTCTCTATCTTGTGTCTTTTGTATTGTGTTGGGTTTGGTTTCAGGTTTTAACTTTTTGATGCTTTGTGGTTCTCGTTGGGTCTCAGGATGGGTGCGTAGTCACCATACAATTAATGGTTCCTAAGCATTCAGTCTTAGTGAATGCACGATTGCCTGATACATAAAATAACTAAATTTTATAAATTTTTAAACAACCATGATAATATTATTGTTGTAGGTAATAATAATAATAATAATAATATCATTAAATTTATATTAGTATTATTCATATTAAATTTCTGTTAGTATTATTTAATTTTTATTATTAATAACATTATTCATAGAAATAAGATATAATAAAATATATATTATTATTATTATTATTGTTTTGGTTTTAGTTTATTTCATTATTATTATTATTATTATTATTATTATTTATTTTGGTTTTTTTATATTTTATTTATTTCATTATTGAATGATTTTATTAAGGGAAACTCTGAACGGGTTTAACACCCCCTCCCTCCCTCCTACACATGGCACGCGGCTCACCTCCCCCCTCCATGTAGAGTCCCACAACATCATTCCCTCCTCCCCAGTCTGGCGGCCTCTACCTCCCACCAACACCTTTTCACAACCCCTATCTGGCGGTGCCCCTCACTGCTCGTGTGACCTCTTCTGGCATACCATCTACATCCTGCACCCTAGCCTCCATCCTACAGCCCAACTCTGGCTACTTGTTAACCTCCAGTTAGGCCCTGTACAATATCCCCCTTCCCCCCTTCTATTTGGTGCAACCCCCTTTGCAGCGGACCGTTCCCCTCTTCACGGCCAGTCATCTCTGGTCGCCAGTTCCCTCACCTGTGTTCTACTCCAATTCATTTTTTGTCAATTTGTAGTGGTTCCTTCCAACACCATGGTTTGGGGTCTAATTTTTTCCTGTTCCTATTTGTTTTAGGGTTCTTAGAGGGTCCAAGAAATTCTTTTCCCCCTTCCGTTGATGCACTATTGTATTTGCACACCTCCGAGGTAGGTTAATTTGCGTATTTTATTTCCGAAGCACCCAGTTGAGGCTTGCTCTTTTTATTTTAGTTCTAAAACTTGTTTCATAACTTTTTAATTCCCTTAATTAGAATGAAATAATTTTCTTGAATATTTTATATTTTTTAAAAAATTGTTTTTGAGTTAGTTCATGTTTTACGTCTCCATGCGTCTGCGATGATAAGCTTGTTTAATTTCCAAATCATTCATTGGTAATTTTTGAAATATGATTCACATCTCTGTGGAATCCAGGTATAGTTTTTTTATGTGTTAGCATTGATGGAATTGGTTAAAATTGGTCTTTGGTGTGGTTCTTTAATTTTGATTATGTTAAAGTCAATTGATGTGATTTTGAGGGTGTTTCCTTTAGTGTTGTTTTATAAAAATGGTGAAAATATGCTTTGAGTTTTACTTGGGACCATTTTGATTTTTTTTGGGTTTGTTTTTAAATTGTATCTCGATTTCTTTGTCTAGATTAAATTTTATTTTTTGGGATTTGTGTTGTTATGAGTCCCTGGGATTTATCGTATGGTGTTGCAGTCGATTTCGAAGGCATGCACGCATATCCATAGGTATGTATATGTATATATATATATGTGTGTATCTTCTTTGTGTGTGGAACCTAATGGCGTGGGGAGCACATACATCTGTTTAAGAATATATATATATATATATATGTTAGTGCTTGCGTGTGAGCAAGCTACTATTTGAGTTAGAAATCGTGGTGTGGCCATAGTTTGAGGTCTGCGTTTCCAAACACTATCTAGTTATGAAGTTTTCCATAGGTTGTTGCATGATTTCATTTAATTTATAAATGTTATTCACACCATTATAAGAACTATTTTTTATTAATTCAGGTGTTTTATGCCTTTAAATCTTGGTTAGAACTTAATTCCTTTAACATCAAATGGTATTTTTGGATGTCTAGAGTGGTGGATTTTTAGAGAAAAATTTTATGGAACATAGATTTTTGTAGAAATTATTTCGTGTCTCTTGAATGGGTATTTTTTCTCAGAACCATTATTTTATAAATGATATTAGTTTTCTAAATGTTGTGGGTCTCTTCATGCGGTTCTTTAAATTTGTTTGAAATGAAATCCATGAGTATATACCCGTCTGGATTTTGGTGTATATTTTGTTGAGTGTGTGGTGTATGGTGTTGTGTGGTTTGTTTTACAAAATTGTACCTAGTATCAAGAAATACGTTTATGGTAATGCATTGAAACCTAGTACTTAAAGTCTCATATGGATTTTTTAATACAAAATGGATTTCAATAGATGTTTTAAAAGAGTGTGTGCAATATTTTCATAAGGACATTTCATTATGTAAAACAGAAGGTCAGATTTACTACTCCAAATGTTTAATAATGTGGTTTTGATAAACAAATGATGTGACAACCCGGTTTTCACTTTATATTTTAGACATGTATGCAGATATATATATATATATATATGGGGTGCTACTATCTAGTGTATCTCTTTATTGGTGAATGTATAGGAAGCGTCCATTTTTGGGGAAGGAAAGTGCAGTGAGATGAGTCATGCAGGCGAGGGATTGTTACCCACAAAGTATTAGTATAAATACCATGGGTTCTGGGGCATCTTATACTTGATCAAGTGATTGTTGTTGGTGAACCCTGATTAGAAGGGTTGGTACCCCAAGATTTTTTGTTAGTTCATGCGATCATCGCCACTGAAGGCCAGTTGGTTATAGACATAGAAGCTTCACCAACCACTAGAAGGTGGTTCTGATACCGAGTACATCCAGGGGTCTAATATAAATGTTTAGGATCGCCCATGGTTACCAGCTTATTATACCTTTGTTGTTTACCTTTTTTTACACAAGTTTATTTTTAGTATTTAATTATTTACTTTTTTTTTAAAATATCCCAGCATTGGTATTTTCTGTTTTGGGTTTCATTTATAAAATGACAAATGATTTTGGAAATGGTGTGTAGCGTCTGTTGGGATTTTAAATTAGAACATTATGTTTCATATTTTAAAATTTGAAAAGCTAATTTTACTCATGTCTTTAAAACTTGTGTTAGAGGGAGATTTTGGAAAATTGAATTGTTGGATTCCATGGTTTAATTATTGCAACTCTTCTAAGCGTCTCAGTGAACATGCCTTTTATATATTTCCAGTTGTAGGTTCAGTTTCATGTTCAAGTTCCCTGTTCAGGTGCTCCATGTTGGAGAAGACTAGGTTATGAGTTGAGTGGTGACTTGAAGGGTCACAATGAAATTTGTAAATTTATTTTGTTTCTGCTACTATTTTTATTTCCTCATCGTCAATCATTATTTATTTGGTTATCTTTAGTTCCTGGGTAAAATCATTCCCAACGATAATATTTTTATGCTCAACACTAGTTTCTAGCCTGTGGGGATCAAGAATGCCCCTCAGGCCATGCCGCGGGCTGGCTCGGGTGACCGATTTAGGTTCGACCCGGGTTGGTTCATGACAAAATGGTATCAGAGGAGGCCCTTGTTATTTGAGGTGTCCAGTATAAGGAGATTAGGACATTCGCGGCTTAGAAGGTAGGTTATAGGTCGATTCTAGATCACCACCACTCATGAAGATACATGATTTACCAGGAGTAGTCTGGGATAGGAGTATTTTTTCAATGGTTATTTAAGGATTTAGCTTTGACACTGGGGGAGAATCAGTTTACGTTGTGTCCACACATTGGGTGGTGACCCATGTGGAGTCCAAGTGCCAAATATAAGGTCATATTTCCCTTATTCCTTACAAGGTCCATGGCTCACTCCATATATCTGGATTAGGAACATAAAATAGTTCCTCATTATGATGGTTTATAGTCAGTTGTGTTTTTTTTAACTGAGTGGATGTAAGTGTGTGTTTAAAAAGTAGATTGTTTTTTAAATCAAAAATTTTGTTTTTCTGAATTAATTCTGAAATTAGTAAATTGGGATATTAAAGTAAAATTTTTTCGATGTAAATAGTCTTGGTGTGTGTTTGGTGTTGATTAGAGAAATTGATTTTTGAACCTTGGAACTTCTTATGGAGGGTCACATCTATGTGGGTATGTATGGAGAGTGCATGGGGGAACTTGTTTGCAGTTGATGTAAGCGAGATTGAATGAACGCACATGTGACAATTTATAAGGTTCCATTGGTGAATTTTTAAAATTTAACAAAATAACGGTTTTGAAAATGTGATTTTGTTTTGTTTTGTTTGTATATGTTTTGATTATTGTCTTATTTCCCCTGGCTAATGGTGTTTCTTTGATTGAGTTTTTTCTTGTTGTCATTTTTGATGGTGTTTTTCATGTTGTTATGAGTATGCCACCCAGAACACCTCCAAAATATGATTATGGAGTTTTCCTAGTTCCCCATAATTTTTATGGGTTCCCTACAAATCGAGGTAATCCAAGTCTGTTAAAGGAGGTTGTAATGTTCGGAAAGATAGTGAGTCTTCGGGTTGTTGGGATCTCCCAAGGTAGTTACGAATTGTACAGTCCCAGAGTTATTCAAGGGTCCAGTTCTGGACTAGTAAATATGGGATCTCTCATGGTCTTTAGAGTTTGGGTTGTAGTCGGGGGTTGTCAGATTTTGTAATTGTTCCCTACCTGGCGAGGTGAGCCAGCTAGAGGAACATGTTCCAAAAAAATCTTCTTCGTTAGTACCTGCTCTTAGTTTTTGGGACCACTCTCTTGGGCGCCACCAGTATGGATATTCCCGGAATTCTACGATGTCATGTTTCATCCTATAGAAAATGTACCACCATTTTGGTTGCTTGAATAATTGAGAGGATGGAGTTAGGGACAAAAGGATGAAAAGGCCTGACTATGAGCCATGAGATGCTTCAACCATCAGGGCCCCAACCACAGGTAATGGTGTGAAACTCGTGCATAGTTAGGTGTTGCTGAGGGTGTGTGAATCCTATGTCTGGATCATGTTTTCAGCAATGGGATGAAATATAAAATGTTTCATTGGTCTAATTTTATCAACATCATATGTTCATACTTTTGTGGGGGTGTGATGAACTAATTCTACCGCAAATTAAGCGACCACATCTACTCATAGTGTGTCTTTCAAATAATGTGTTGTCATAGAATAGTGTTAGGACCATGAATAAATATACCCATTCTGATTTTGAGTTGGTCTCAGTTGTACTCGTTATGGAAATGTTGGTTATCATGAAATATCGGGGAAGTGTTGAGTTAATTTCACATCCTTGGTTTTCATGGTTGTTACATAGCACACAATCATCTAAATCTCATGAGTGTTGTTAGCTCCATGTGGAGATATTGAATGGGTTCTGTTTGGGCTGTTATTGAGATGGCCCACCCTAGGGGGTGGTGTGTTCGGATTTTAGGGATATACTGTTAGTGTAATTATTGTGGTGGGGATAACCCTTTCATGTTCCACCCTCAAACTTGGGTAGTGGATTCCCTTGAATTGGTCGGGTGTGAGGTTTGTTGGGAATGGGCACCCCGAGGCTCTCGGTTCTCTATGATTTTGTCTTGGCATGGACTCAAGTTGCATCAAATGTTATCTTGGTGACATTTTGGGGGAAAAATGTGTCTGTGGTGGGGATAATTATCACAAACCCACCATAGACGCCTATTATTGTGTTCCTTTCTCGGTCCCGTGTCTATTGGATAGAGGTGGGTTTTGGTCTAGGTTTGAATTTTTTTTTGGCTTTAAGTTTTTCAGTGGGTCGTGTGCCAGTGCGCAGTCACTATACTATTAATGGTTCCCTTTCTTTCAGTCCTGGGGAATGTGCGGTTTCGAAATACATAAAATAACTGTATATTATAAATGATTCAAACACCAAGATAATATTATTTTTGTAGATAATAATAATAATAATATCATTCAATGGATATAAATTTTATTATTATTAAATTTCTATTTGTGTTATTTATTTTTGAATGATTAATTTTATTATTCTTAGAAATATGATAAAAAAAATAATGAAATATATTATTATTCTTTTTCTGTATTTGATTTAGTTTATTTATTTATTATTATTGTTATTGTTATTGTTATTATTGTTATTATTTTTATTTTATGTTTGTTTTTTTGGTTTTTATTTTTATTTTTATTTATTTTTTTATTTTTTTTGTAACAAAATCCTAATTCGGTCGAACCCCCCACATATCTTTCCTCATGTGAATGGCATGAAACACCCCTCTCTTCCCTTTCAAGCATCCAGTGGCGCCTTTTCACCTTCCCTAGTATGGCGGCCTCTACCTCGCGCCACCCCCCTTCCACGACCCCGTCAGGCAGCGACCCTCTCTTCTTGCTCGACCTCCTCTAGCGCACCCTCTCTGTCTAGTGGCCTAGACTCCATCCAGTAGCCCACCTCCAGCCCGTAGGGAACCTCCATATAGGTTAAGTGAGAGGTCACCCTTGCGCCCTTCTATTTGACCTGACCCCCACCCCCGCAGTAGCCCGGTCCCCTCCTCTCATCCAGTCATCTCTGGTCACGACATCCCTTGCCGGTGTTCTACTACAAAGAATTTTTTTTTCAATTTTTAGGGGTTTTTCTAAACCTAGGGATTGGGGCCTAATTTGTGAGTGTTCCACTTTATTTTAGGTTCTACAGAGGGTTTTCAATGTCCTGTTCTCACTTCTGTTCAAGCACTATTTTATTCGCATACCTCTGAGGTAGGTGAATTTGTGTATTTTATTTCTGGAGCAATTCGCTAAGGCTTGTGCTCTTTCTTTTAGTTTTAAAACATGTTTTGATGCTTTGTTATGCCCTTAATTATCTTTCAATATTATTAATGAATATTTTTGGTGATGTTAAAAATATGTTTTAAGTTTGTTCCAGGTTTACTTCTTCATGCTTCTTCGATGATATGCTTGTTTAAGATCCAAATCATGCATTGATAATTTATAAAATCAGAGTTGAATCCCTACGGTATACTTGAATATTTTTTTGTGTTGTTCTGGGATTGATGGAATTGGTTAAAATTGGTCTTTGGTGTGATTCATTTATTATGTTTATGTTAATGTAAATTGATTTGATTTTGAGGGGTTTCCCTTAGTTTTTTATAAAAAGAGTAAAAATTGGATATGAATTTTACTTGTGAACATTTTAATTTTTGTAGGGTTTGTTTATAAATTGTATCTTGATTTCTTTATTTTCCATAATTTTATTTTAAGGATTTGTGGTGTTTTGTGTCCCAGAGATTTTTTCATAGGGAGTTGCATCAATTTCAAAGGCATGCACGCATATCCCCATTAATTTATATGAATAGATATATGTATCTTCTGGGAATGTGTTACCTCATGGCGTAGGGAACACATAAATCAATTTAAATATATATTAATATATATATAAGTGCGTTCATACGAACAAGCTGTTGTTTGAGATAGAAATCATGGTGTGACCATTTTTTGAAGTATGTGTTTCCATCATTTATCTCATTATGATGATTTACATAAGCACTTTCATGATTTCATTTAATTTATAAATGCTATTCACACCATTATAAACATGTTATTTTCTTCATTGCAGTGTTTTTATGCCTCTCCAACATGGTTAGAACAAAATTCATTTATCATCAAATGTTATTCTTGTGTGTCTTGAGTGGATCTTTCTTATAGGAACATTTTATGGAACTTAATGTTTTTTAGATATGACTTTTCATCTCTTGAATGGGTAATTTTAAGGAAACATCAATTTTATAACCGGTTCTTGTTTTCTAAATGTTGCGGGTCTCTTCATGTGGTCCTTTAAAATGGTTTGAAATGCAATCTAGGTGTATATAACTTTATTTATTTTGGTGTATATTTTGTTGAGTGTGTGGTGTAAGGCACCATTAGGTTTGTTAAAAAAATTATTCCTAGTATCACAAAATAATTTTATGGTAATTATTTGATTGCATGAACCTAAAGGCTCGTTAGGGTTTTTAAATAGAAAATTGATGCCTAGAGTTGTTTTTAAAGTTCATGTGAAATGTTTTCACAAAGAAATTTGATTATGTAAAATTAAAGGCACAATTTAATACTCCAAATGTTTATTAAAGTGGTTTTGATAACCGAATGATGTGATGGCCTGATTGGCACTTTATATGTTTGACATGTGTGCATATATATATAAGCATATAGGGGTGCTTAAATTTTGGATAACCCTTTATAGGTGAATGCATAGGAAGTGTCCATGTCTACGGAAGGCATGTGCATTGAGATGATTCACGTGTGCGAGGGACTTCATTCCAAAAAGGTATTATTATAACTACCATGGGTTCCTAGGTGTCTTGTAGTTGATCGAGTGACGATTTATGACCATACACGATTATACGGGTTGGTACCCCCATGATATGTAGTCAGACCAGTAGGGCTTCGCCACTAGATTAGTCAGTTAGGGTGGCCATTTGGTTATAGACTTAAGAGATTCACCATATTCCAGCAAGTGCTTCCGAAACCGAGAACGTCCTGGGGTCTACTCGGGATGTTTAGGATCACCCATGGTTACCATATTATTATACGTTTCTTTTTTAACTTCCATTGCACAAGATTATTTTCAATTTATATTTTTTTTTACTTTTTTAATCAAGCCTAGATTTGGTATTTTCTATTTTGGGATTCATTTATAAAATGAAAAATTATTTTTTTAAATGGTGTGTAGCATGTGTTGCGTTTTTAAATGAGAACAACATGTTGGATATTTTTAAATGTGAAAAACTAAATTTTATACCAGTATTTCATACTTTTGTCAGAAGACTATTTTGGAAAAGAGATTTTTTGGATTAAGTGGTTTATTCTTCGTTCCCAAATGAGCCTCTCGGTACTCAAGCCTATTATATCTTTTCTGATGGAAGTTTAGATACTTGTTCAGGATCCTTGTTCTGCTTCTCTATTTTAGAGCAGACATGGTTCTGAGTTGGGTGGTGACCTAAAGGGTCGCAAAGAGGTATGTACATTTATTTTCTTTCCACTTCTAGGTTTATTTTTTTTATAATAAATCTTTTTTTTATTTGGTTATCTTTTGGTCATGGGACAAATCATTCCAAATGGTTACATTTTGATTCCCGACACTAGTTGCATGTCATGGGGATTAGAACGCCCCTTGGTCCATGACGCATGTTGACTCGAGTGACCGGTTTATGGCTGACCTGCATTGGTTCATAACAATTATGATCGATTTAAATGATAATTTAAGTCATAGTTCTCATATTTTTCTTACACAAGACACCATATTGAATTTATCTATAAGGTAGACTATCATATTTCACTAACAATAAGCATTGAATATTCATGATTTTATTATTCATCTAACAGTGATTATATAGTACTCATTTGCATAGGTATCGGATGTTTAGAATTCAATTTATTTGGATTACCAGGGGTTAACCTCAAGATAATTTCTAAATATATTGAATAAAATTATTATAGAAATCATAATAAGAAAAATAATATCCATAGAATTAATTTATACATTATGGTTAAGGTCATCAAATTAATATTATTTTCTGACATCTGGTTGTTTTCCAATAAAAAAAATATTCCTCTTCATAATAAGACATGGTATGGCCATGAATTATAGGGAATTAGACATTAACAATAGGAAATATCATCATTATATCATTACTCTACATGAAATATGCCTTGTAAAAAAATGTGAAAAATATTTTATTATTCTCATGGATCAATTATTATTTACTTTTCTATTATTTCACATAATAGGATCTATATTAATTTCAACAAAGAACATTTATACATGAAACTAGTATAACTAAATATCTATGTCCATTTACTTGTGTCCATTACTTATAATTCTTTAAATTATTCAATATCAAAACCAATTAAAATTTTACTCACAAATTTGATCATTTATACATTTATAATGTTATCTACAGCATCAGATCCTTGATTAACAATTTATATCAATTATAAAACTCAGAAACCCCAAACATGAATATCTTTTTTGTATCACTTGATTTCAATTTTTTTATTTTTTCTCTATGAAAATCATCTACATTTAGGGACACATCTCTCATAGAACTCCCAAATAGTAAATCATAAAGGTAATTGATAAACATAACCTATTCTTAAATCATTAGTATGAAATTCAAAACCTATTAAAAATTCATATGAAATATTGATTGATATATGAATTATTTTTGTAGCCGGTCAATATTAGCTTGATGAATATTCATATATAATTATGGTTCATGAAATCCATTAACCATTCAATTTTTTTCCATTTATGATCATATTCTTGTAAGCTGACCCTCTAGAACCACATAGTGATAAAAAAATATCAGTTCATTAACATGTTATATCACTGATTGATACTTCAAAAAATTATCCATAAAAACATATTCAATATCAAACATAAAATGATTTTCCACTTTTTCTAGATATTATTTATTACAACAGTCTTTTCTATGTATTATAATCATTTGAAACCTATTTCTAGTAAAATTTCCTAGATTAATGAATATTTTTTGGTGGGAAACTCTTTTCTATCCTTTACAAAAGTCTTTCTTCAAATATACATCTAAATTTTCATGAAATTCATGTATAAATGTTTCCAATATTACCACACTAACAACAATCCAATAACATTTTATTTTCAAATATACCCTTTACTCGATCGAAATTTCTATCCAGAAAATTTATAAATTCATCATCCACATCCTATTTTTCAACATTGACTTCAGAGATATCAAGATTTACCTTATATTAATAAGTAATTCCCACAGTTTAATGGATTGATGTTACTTATAGATTACCTCTCATTTTATATTCCATCATACATCTTAATAGATAATAAATAACGTTCTATTCCAAACAAATCACATTAGGGGATGATAAATCCAAAGTATATCGAGGTTGTTTCCAATTTAATATCTTTATCAATATATAAAATATAATAAATTTATTCACCAAGTCATCAAATAAATCCAAAAAAATCAATATTTAAATAATGAAAAAATTTATTTTTTTGTGATCAGTTAAAAAATATTGAAATTTATTATGAAATAATATAAGATTATCGTGATTCATAGTAATGTCTAATTGATAAATGTAAAAATAATAATACATTAAATTTGATGTAGTGAAGTTTGTCACAATCTTATAAAGTGGATTTTACAGATCTTGTGATATAATAAATTTTCTTATTATTAATCTTCAATGGGATTTGTTCTCTACACATTCGTCATTGAAATTTAAGATTCATCGCTGACATGTGTCCCATGACTTGTGGTTGTGAATAGATCTATGATAAGAGATAGTGGGTGAGACCTCATCTTATTCTTCTACAATAAATAGGTGCTTCCATTAAATAAAGGAACAACATTATAATTCAATGATATATCCATATATAGATTAAGATAACCAACATATATAAAATTACTCTAATACCACTTGTTAGACCCAAGTTATCCCTTAGAGGTGAGGGGTGAATCTGAGGGTTAATTTTTAATTTTTATTTTGATTTATATTGGAATCTTGTTTTATATGAGTATATTAAAAAAATATTATAATAAAGAAAATTCAACAAATACCAAATTAAATAAAAAAGGAACACATCAATTATTACATATTTCACCATGAATGGAAAGTCTAAGGACTTTACATTACCAATTTTTTATCCATACTAGGATCCAATAAGAAATACTATTATTATATTATAATTTTCTTACCTCATTAAATCTATACTAGGTGCTCTAATTTTACAATGGTTTCAGATACTGTGCATTTCCTACATACATAATGTTTTATTTTTTATTATAAGAAATCACTTAATTAATTTTCAATATTATAAATTATTTTCTTCTATCAATAAATATTGTTTATTTGTTTTAATTATGCTTTTAATCCTAACACTACTTACTATGATATTACCAACCACCCTTTATATCCATAAATTTCGTAGTATCCCATACACATTGATTAAAATTAAAAATTGTACACACACATAGATATATATATTTATATAATAATGTATATTACTAGTATATTATTGTTTTTTAAATTTCAATGAGATATAAATATCCAGTTTATTTATTGTTCCTAAAACACTCAACTTGTTTTGATCTATTTTATATTTGTAAAATTGATTTATTGAGAGAGAAAAAAATAAAATATCACATTAATATATTCTATTATATAACCATTTTATATATCTTAAGTATATTAACTATATAAAAATTTCCCATTTCATGATTTCTCAAAATTTCTTTTTCATTCAAATTGCATTGATTCATATTCATTGTTTAACTACTGATCATGTATTCATTAAATAATATAATATTTTTGAATGGAGAATAGTTCATAAAAATTAGTAACCTATTTTTCATATTCCTGAAACATAGAAAGAGAATATTAATATTTCAAAAAAATCAAATATATAATGACATGGTTATTCATGTTCATTCATTTAATTCATCATGATTTTTTTTTATTTTGAACCAACTAAAATCTATATGTTACATAATTTTAATTTTTTATGAATGTGGTTCCGACATTATTTCACATTTAACTTAGAATTCCTGTAATAATTTTGTATCTTTTAAATACTAATAGATATTACAATGGTTACTATATGTTCTTTTTTGGACTTCGATATTTTGTTTGGATGTCAAAAATTCATTTTTGAAATTCTATAATATAAAGAATTGATTATCCATGATTGTTAATATTTTGACATCATAAAAATAAAAAATATATGAAGAAGAATATTAAATTAATTCTTTAAAATTATTCATATCTAATATAATACTAAGGAACATGTTATAGTATTTTTATTTTCACATAGTCTAAAATATTGTAAAACAATAATTATTTTACTATATCATGGTTTCAATCCACATTCACTCTGTTTTAATTATTTTAAAAAATTATTATTTATTTTTCTTTTTACATGTATGAAAACATTTTTATAATAATATTTGAATTTATATTAACATGTTAATATTTATATTAATAAATCAAACTCCCATTATTATTACACTCTCTAGTCATTCTAATCAAAATATCAATGATAGTAATATTCTAGATTTAATCACTATTTAAAATTAAAAATCCAAAATGAATGTTCAATTGTATAATGATTTTCATGATGATAACCAATAATAATATATCATATTTGATAATAATTAAAATTTATTGGATAATAAATCACTTTTCATAGTGCTTATCTTCTTGTGGTATCCCCCCTATATAGTAACATATGTTAAAGAGTTTTTTATCAGTACATATTTAATGAAGCCCATATTATAATAAATCTAGTTGGGTCTATCTTATATCTTAATTTGTATCCTTTAGTATCCATTTAATAAAATTTAAATATATGTGTTTGGGAGGGAATATTAAATACCATCACATGCCATGGAATATATATGATACTTTATATTATTATAATTATTCAAATAATATAGTTTAGCATATATTTATCTTTATTTATAACCAATAATGAAATTTATTTTTCTAATGAGTACCTCACTGGAAACATCATTCACAACCTCCCCAAAATAAATTCGAACACAATTTCAATAAATATTTTTAATTTTTTTTTATTTTTTTATAAGATTATTTATACTCTTATTTTCACATAATATCATAATGTGAATTTTTAATTCCCCAACATGGTATTGAAGAAATTTAATTATCAAAATAAAATTGATCATAGATATTTATTAATACAATATATTCTTCAAAAACAATTATAATGTAAATATTCATCCATTTATTACTTATATAATTAGTATATATATTAATGATTTTGAAAGATTATATACATGATTAATTTATTTTCACAATGGCAATACCCAAATACATATAACAAAATGCTTCTAATTTCTGTTTCTTTCCATATATAGATCAATCATGAGGACCTCATTTTATGTTATCTTTATTATTTTCTCTAGAAATGTGTTTTATTCCTTCTGAATACTATGAAAATATATTTCCAAACATATTTCAAATTAATTTTCATTTATTTATTATATTGATAAAACTCTAACTAAATTTTTAATCATGTACATGGTCAATTAAAATTATAGGATTAAACATTATAATAATATTTTAAATTTGGAAAAGGGTTGAGATGACTTTTGAATATTCAAAAATAAACATTTCCTATATTGGGTTATTATATATAACATGAGGGAAACATTTATAAATTTAAATTGAGTATAATGAAATATATAAATAATAAAATGATAAAAATATAAAAAATTTATATATTCATTTTTCAATTATTTTATTAGATTTTGATTTTTTTATAAAAATACATAATCATGAACATAAGTTATTGTAATTAAATATTCTTAGTCTATGATTTTATGATATATATTAGTAAAAAATCCAAAAAAAAATTATTTATAATTTTCAAAATAATTGTAGTATGTATATCATTCCAGGAAAAAATTAAATTTCATAACGCCAAAGAAAATTAATTCTATAGTGATATAAAATTATCAATTTTAACACAAAATTATATCCCTGTAGTTGTTCAATGAAATAATCCATTGTGGATACTTATTTTTAGAATTTTATCTTCATTTATATTTGATATATTTTATATCTCCCTATAATTTATAGTACTAAAAAAATAATCTCATGTTTTCCTAAAAACCAATGATTTTTTTATAAATAACGATAACTCTAATTTGATCATATACAATGACTACATTACAACATAATTTCTTCCCCAAATTTCCTTATTTGTTAAATGAATTATTTATCAACAATATGATTTCAAAATTATTGAACTCATTTAGTAAAATCATAATAATAAATGTTCAAATAATTTTAATATTACGAAGAATATTATTTCTAATCATTAACCATGATTCATATTTCAATGAGTCTACACGTGTTATCATATTTAATTTTGAATATAATATTTTTTTAATATTTTTTATCCTACATGAATTTATGGGTGATTCGTTATGATCAAGGATATTTACTTAAATGAGTCAATTTATTCTTCTCTAGATTATGTATAGAGAGAGTGAATAAAAAAATTAACTCTATCATCATCCATTAATTTAATTTCACAATTATTTTTATTTAAATAACATATAGTTCCATCAATTATAGTTTTGAGTTTGTGAATGCATTTTTGAAATTCATTAATATTAGAATCATTTGATCTCATACTATATTTTTCCTTTGTCGCTTTCACATCGATTCACTCAAAATTATTATCATGTATCATTATAATAAAATATAATCATTACACTATGTATAATAACTAATTAATATTCCATTATCAACTAATAAAACATACATTCATGATTATTTTTATTTAGTTTTTAAAAAATTTCATCATTCAGACACTATAATATGTTTATGAGAATGATTTCTCACAAAGGAAACATTTTAAGGTTAATAAATTTATTCATGATTTTGAATGAATAAATTTGAATTTAAATAACCAATTTTCCATATTCTCTTAATATTTAATTGATAGTCAACAGTCAATGAAAAATGTACTCCATATATTATTCATCATTAAATTCATTCTTTCGAATAATTTATTCATATTCATTTCAATAGAAAAAAATTGGTTTTTAATTATCATTCCTCAATAATTTTAACAATATCTATGACACCTCATAATACAACCAATGACTTACTCTACTATGTTAATGACCATGATACATTATATTAACGTATGAAATATTTATTGTTGATAAATTTAATTCTTTATAAATAATCCAAAATTATATTTTATTAAGTCGTATTCACATTTTGAAAATTAAATAACATTCTAATAAAAAATATAATTGTTTTATTATAAAAAAAATATTTTTTCATGAGTTATATGGTATTATTGAAATGATTAATTTCAAATTTTTATAATTTTTATATGAAAATATAAATAAATATTTTTTCATCATCTATTAATAATCATGTTATATTGATTTTATAATAAATTTATGGGCATTATATATTTTTATGTGAATATATAGAGATTATAAATGATGTAAATATGTAATTTATTTTCATTTAATAATGTAATATTGAAGTCACATCATTTAAAAAAAATATCTCTAAAATGATAAATTTTATTATTTAATTTTATATAATATAATTAATTACATATGATTCATTTTTGTTAGGGAGTATAGTAAAATTTTATTTTTGGGTTTATAAACATATTTTTCAAAAAACTATTTTTGTTCTTTTTTTTGGATTTATATTAAATTTGATTTCTTCCACTTATTTAATGTGACTCATTTAAACTCTAGTAATTATTTATAATTAATACGATCTATTTTGTAAAAATGCATCTTTTGTTTGCCATTATGAATAGTAACCATAGTAATTATTTTTAATCTCAGAAAAGGATGAAATTGATTAAATTGGGTAAAAGTTATTGGGTAAAAGAGTAAAATAACCCTCAATCATTACATTATATTATTTTATTATTTTTTAACCAAATAATTTATATATATATATATATAATGTATATATTATAAAATATTATATTGAAATTGGGATCCCATGATTGAATTTTATGAATACATATTATATTTTATTCAATTTTTTTAAAAATTTGGATCAATTCTTTTAATGGGTTGGTTTTATGATTTCATAAAGTGTTATCCGGATAAAAATTAATAAATATCAACCTTTTCAGTTAATGTAGAAAATAAAATTTATAGAAATAAACACTTTTACTTCATTTCAATGTAAAATAATTGTTGACGCTTATAAAAATAATTTTCCTAAAAAATGGTGGTATTAATGTAGTTTAAATAGATTATATGTTTTTAAATGTGCCCCACACAATCAAAAATGACATAAAATTATTTTATTTTGGCCCTGTAACTTCATATTTTCAAATTTTGGGTTTTTCGGGCTTCATGACATAATTATGAGAGGGATATTTATAACAAAAATATATTCATTTAAAAAATTTCAACTGTGGAATTTCCCTCACATACGAAAAGAACAACATATTCTCTCATCCTAAAATGGTTTTATGGCAGCAGTACGCCAATGAACATCTATATATATAAAAAATATACCACTTCAGTTCATATATGTAATTTTCAAACCCAAATAAAAAACCTATAAGGCGTACTGAGTAAATAAAAAATGTATTCCAAGGATAATGTATAATTTATATCCGTCCTATTTCAAGTATATATCATTTTAAAAAATCAATAAAATCTTGTTTGATCATTATGAAATAATAAAATTAATATATTTATAATATTTAAATTTTATTAATGTTAAGATAAAATCCCTTTTAATCTTCTTTTTTCCAATGGGTACAATCAAATTTCTCATATTTTAGTTCGGATTACAACATCCACAAAGGGAGGTTTTTCATTTTTCAACATCAATACCCAAGGATTATTATTTTGATTGATTTAATTTATATATATCATATTATGGAAATAATTATAATTATTTATAGACATGAAATCACATATTTTATTAAAATGCAATCCATTGAAAAATGGAAATGTCAATAGTGTGAATATAAAGACATTGACCATTAGTAATAGATGTGATTTATTTTTCAGGCATGAAATTCATGGATGGTTGTAAAATTTAATTTAAATTATAAAAATTATAATTATTCCATCATTAATATTATAGATATTATGGAGTAATAACGCTTTTACCACAACCTTCCAATGATTTTTGGGGATTACAAACTGGACAGTGTCACGACCTATCCCCCGGGGCCCGTGTCGTGACGACCCCAATCCCGCCTTCCATAGGACAGGGGATGGAGACTAGCACTGAAAGTCATATCCACTAAAACCAGGAAGGAATGGCCTTTATATCATATAAAAACAATCAACCAAGCTCACAAAGAGATACAAATACAAGTAAAATGTTTAGAAAAAAGAGTGCTGAAAGTAATAGGGTCCAGAATACAAGCCCAACAGTAATGGTACTAGTACCACTAAAAATACAATACAACTTTAGAAAGAGAAATACATTTATTGGGTCTTCCTCTGAGGTTCCTACCTGAAGGGTAGGTACAGATCTCCTCCTCAGCACTCCACATCTTCCCATCCCCTCTACGTACCGACATGCCGTATGGTCCTCCTACAGGCACCGTCCAGTCCAGGTACCCTCTGCCTCGATTAGCGATATACATCGTCTGAACCAAACACTACAAGGTTTGGGAGAAGCCTACATAGGGGTGAGTATAACAATACTCAATAGGGACCTTCAGACCCTCAAGGTCTCACAAAATCTACACAGGATAAACCACAAAGCATGTAAACCAGTGAAAACCCTACTTAGGTATATTCCAAAACATATAACTAAGTTATCAATATTACCCATCTCATTTATGAGGAAATACAAGGTCCTACTCCATGGATAAAGTACAAATTTTCCACAAAGGAAGGATTACCCCTAAAGTAAGTAGAACACATGTAAGCCATAAAGAAGAATACCTCAAAGGTATCACCACGATAGTAAGCACCACACAGGTAATCCCCACATAATAATTCCACAAAGGTATCACCGCGAAGGTATGTACCACATAGGGACGCCACACAGAAGAATATCACAAAGGTAATGACTCAAATCACACTTGGTATAACATAGGTACAATAGTTGAGATGATTATATGTAACTACTGAATCATCTTACTCTATTAAGAGGCAGACCCATGTAGGAACCTAAATCATCAGTCCCACACAGGATCCTAGTACATCATCAGACCCAAAAAGGATCCTAGTATAACAGAACCACACAGTATCCTAGTACATCATCAGACCCACAATGGATCCTAGTAGAGGATACCCACATAGGATCCAAGTACATCATGCGACCCACACATGATCCTAGTACAGAAGATCGAACATGATACTAGTACGTCATAATACCCACTTATAATCCTAGTACAATAAACCCACACAAGATCCTAGTACCTCATCAGACCCACACAAGATCCTAGTAATGTAGACCCACACAAGATCCTAGTGCATCATCAGACCCATAGTGGATCCTAGTATAGAAGACCCACACATGATCCTAGAGTTGTCCCACATGGATTCCTAGAGTGGATCCATGTGTGATCCTCGAGCACAGTCCCACAATGGATCCCTTTCTCATCCAATATATAGCTAAGGGTTCCCACACTAAGGTCACTTGATTTTGGGAGGATTGGCTCTTCAATCCTCTGGTCAATAATCAAACTGAATCGAAGTCTCATGAAGAATTATTCCAAAGGACATCTACCTAAAAGGGGTATAAACGCAAAAAATGGTGCATCTATCAAAATTTCGGCCTATAAGTTATTGGCCTTTTAGACCCGAGGGCCCGGTTGGATTCGTGTTTGATCCAACCCAGTCGTACCCCAACGTTATCCAAAACTCATGTGGTTTATATCAAAATTACCTTCTCTCTCCAAGGATTCTGGTGCTGCTAACAGTTCGTCAAAAAGATCCTCGTAGCACAAGATATGCTCAAAAGAGCCCAAATGGGCTGAAGTTGGTCCGGGTCCGGGCCGACCTGGCCTGACCCGGCTGAGCCAACCCAACCTGGTTAGGGTCAACCTTGACCGATGGGTTCGGTCCAACTTGCTGGGTTCGGCCCGGCCATCGGTCCGTGGGTTTCGTGGAGCAGCGGCCTGTGGTGCGGTCCGGTGCAGCCCACGGTGCTGTTGCATGCCGCCTTCGCTACGTTTTGCAACCGTGCGCCATGCCTTTGCCGGTGGCTGGATCGTCCAGCCTCTCTCCCTTCTCTTCCGCATCTCCCACTTGTCGGTAAGTGCAGATGCGCTCTGCCAATCCCTCAGTGCGGCCGACCACCACCATCCACCGCCCGTGATCTGCCGTAGCCGACAGGCCGTGGCCCTTATTCGGCGGCGCGGTCACGCCGCCGCCTTCATTGGGGCCAGCCGTGGGGCTGGTCTCCTTTCCCCAGCCCGGCAGTGTCAGTCTCCATCCTCCTCCATCACAAATAACACATCATGAATCACAATGAAATGCGGAGATGTCAGGCCGTGTTCATTTGGCCCTCGCCCTCTGAGTTATGCCGGTAGCAAGCGACTCAAATAATTCAAGAATCATGAATATCATCAACAATGGGTAAGGGGGTATACATCAACAACAAACCGTACATTGAATGTCCTGAAGGAGGAGGTGTAAGGAAGAATACAAAGTTTTTGATGATCTTTGGTGTTCGACGTCTCCACAAGTTGCTTCCATTCCGGGCATATAGTTAGTTTCTCATTCTTCATTTCATGGTTCAGGGTTGCTCGTCACCACCCGCCGGAACCGGCTCCATCATCAATGTTTTGGGTGTCACTACACATTACCATAGCTTTATCTCTCGGTGAAGTCGTGCGAATTCCTCCCCCCAAGATCCATATAAAAGGAGGGGGGAAAGGTATGTAACAATTGTGTAATTTTCGAAGGTTCATTTAATATGAACCATCTTAAATTACAACTACGATGTTACTTTGTATTTTCATGGTCAATCCATTTAATTTACATTGGCGTAATTAAATGGGAGGACCATGACTCTCCTCCCTCATGAAATATAATGTTAACAGGGGTAAGGTGGTCCCCGGAATTAAAAAATCAATTTGGGGTGATTTCTTGTAATGCCACGACCCCTCTAGACCAGAGCCGGTGCATCACTTGTGATATTGGCATGGTTACAAGGAATTAAAATCCCCACTGAATGATAAGTTTAGTAGACATAAAGAAACTAGATACATATATGGTACTCAAATTACTTTTGAAATGTTTACAAAATACAATACAAAACAAAACAAAAAACTGCAACCACAAGAACTCAATAAACGATATCCTCTTTGTCTCCTGTTGGATGTAAAAAATGAAAGGGTTGAGTTCAAATGCACAGTATGGGTTAAAAATAGTGGAAGTATGTGTTCAATAGTAAGCTAATCACAATCAATCTAACATACTCAATATGCCATAGTGAATAAATAAATAACAAATTCCATTAATAAACATAGAATGAAACTGCCACCATAGATTTTGTCACAGTGAAAACCTGATGGATAATAATAGTATCTGATAATGAATAAATATAATTCTTATTAATTGGACATCATGTATCTGGGACATGAAATCATAATACAGTAAAAAGGTTTACTTCTATGGATAGAATCCTGTCTGATTTTTTGAAACTAACTCAAAGTGTGTGTCCCCAACTTATTTGTCTCATGATACCTACCAATGCATCAAGGGGATATAGATGGCCCCACCATCACATCCATGTTCAAATAATTATTTATACATTAAGTAAATACCAGATCAATATTCCTTTATAATATCTGTTTAGAGTTGAGCGTACAGATTCACTAATATTTCCTTAACTAAAATAACATTCCAAATAAACATCGTATGTAAAATGGTATATGTTTTAGAAAACAATTTCCATGATATGAGATTATGGAAATTTAATATAAATATACTTTAAAATGAAAATTGATCTCAAATGGGCAGTAGGTACACTGTGTAAGGATTATTAGGTGCACCATACAAAGTTAGTCACAACCCAATCAAAGTTGAGACAATGTCTCTTACCACATTGTAATCAGTTGAATCATATGACCAGAATTTAATGAACATCAAATGAATCATTGAATAACATGAATATAAAAATAATAATCTTATTTTTATATCAAATGGAAGTACAATTATACAACATATATGAAATAAGTGGCGAAAAATGAAAATCTCATAGAAATGAAAGTCAGATGAGAAACCCCTTACAAACATTTCTCCATGGTAACGAGTGTTCTTACGAGGTAATAATGATAGGTAAAAGGTTATCCAATTATTTATATATTATAAGGTAAGTATGTGGAAGGTGATAAAACATACCCCATCATTAGGTATATAAAATAAAAAATCACAACATAGGAGAGATTCTTGAACAAAAGTGAGAGAGAGGATCTCTTACATTATGCTTGAAGGTGTTCTTGATTGTTCTTAATGACCTGAATAATCAAATTCAGATTCATTAATTAATAATAAAAAACCTAATAAATAATTAATTGATATGGTATAACCTTATTAAGTTCATTAATTTCCTTTTATATTGGGTTAAGAGATTCAATTTTATTGTTTTGGAAGCATTTTCTAACTTGGTTTCATGATTTGTTTACTTGTATTCATGATTGAATGTTTGTTTGAAATTAGGTTAAACATCTTGAATCATTAATATACATTATCAGTGAAATTAAAGATATATAAATTATATTATATTTATTCTGGTTATATACCATGAGGATGACTCATTCGATGAATTAAAAATAAACTCTTGAATTTGGCTTGGCAGTTTTGATCCCAATAAACTTGTTTTGTATAATTATTCCATACTACGTACGTGTAAACATTCCAGAACATTAATCAAGATAAAATTAATATTTTATTACTAGTTTAAACCATAAATATGGTTTCATTATGAGTAATGAAGGAATTATTGATGAACAAAACTTTATTTTCAACGAATGTTAGAAATTGGAACCTCATAGATGTTGAATTCATTTATAAAAATAAAATGGTGGGAGTAAGAATATTGACAATTTTTCTTCCATTCACATGATATTAATCCAGTATATATATTATAATGGAGTTATCATGATTATGTTGATAGAGGATGTGAGGAGAGGATAACAAATGATGATAAATTCAAATGAAACTAAAAGAAAAAGAATGGGTTTTTACCTCTTGAAATAACTTCCTCAGGAACCTACTTAATAGAAGATATTTTGGTCTCCCAGATAGACCAAGAGCTTCATGGTCATTAGGACTGACTACGGAAGCATATTAGGGTACATATTTGAGGAGCATCAAGTCATATAGGAGTGAAGAGAAGATGGAGTTGTGAGTGGTTTTTATAGTCGAGGAGAGGGGTAAATTTTGGATATTTAATACATTATTTTATTATTTCCCTCAAGCCAACTAATAGTGATGTTTCATGTGACTCCCTATAGTAATGAGTGAATTTTATTTCGAACAAAGTGGCCTTACATAACTTATGATGTCATAAAAAGTGTATTTAACTTATAATTTATTTATTTGGTATTTTATCGTATTTGACTATTCATCAAAAAGTCTAAAATTTCCTAAAAATCCCAAAAATTTACCCAATTTATTTTTCGACGTGTAGAATTCAAAAATGAACTCCATTTTTCAAAATTAATTTTCGAAATATTATTAATTTAATTTTTGAATAAATTCATATTTAATTTGAAAAATAACAATCTTAAAGGTGCAATTAGTTTTATTTCTAATTGAAAAACTAATTAAGTTCTCAATATTTTATTTCCTTAAGAATACAAAATAATATTTGTATTTAATATTCATAAGGGTCATATTACTATTCATATTACTATTCATAAGGGTATGTTACTATCCAACAAAAATCATGTTTTTTCTATCAGACTCCAAATGACTTACTGATCACAACTCTCGAGGACAGTTTTTTGAAATTCAAAACATAGATGTGGAAAATTTATATTTAATGGCTATGTTTTGACTATAACCTAAATAAACTAGTCTAGTTTCAAAGAAAAATAGTGATGAATAGAATGTATTTATGAGATACATACCACAATATGTTTGGGGTGCTCCATTATTTTCTCCTTCAGAAATTTCATCCTCAAAATTTTATGTATAAAGCCCACAAAAGATGTCGTTGATTCTTCTTCATGAAATCCTCTAAGTCCATGTTTCGTCCTGCATATTTTGGATTCTCCAAAGAACCTTTACTAGATGAGTTAATTGATTTCTCAAAACATGCTCCCTTCTGTCAAGAATCCTGATAGGCTTTTCACAGTATGACAAATCAGGTTCTAGTTATATTTCATCATATGGGAGTACATGTGTTGGGTCTAGCTTGTACTTCTTTAAAAATGATTCGTGGAAGACATCATGAAATCTGGAGAGATTTGGCGGCATCGCTAAACGGTAATCTACAACTCTGATTCTTCCCAAAATTTCAAATGGTTCAATGTACCTGGGGCTTAGTTTCCCTTTCTTACCAAAACATAATACACCCTTCCATAGTGATACTTTCATAAATAAATGATCCCCCTCATGTAATTCCAAGTCCTTTCTCTGATTGTGAGCATTACTCATCTGCCTAATTTGGGCTGCTATAATATGGGATTGTATTTTATTCACCTTTGTCAGGGTCTCTTCAATACGTTCTAGGCCTATAAGTTTCCTCTCACCAAATTCATCACAACAGGTTAGACTTTGACATCTCTTTCCATATAATGAATCATTTGGAGCAATATGAATACTAGAATGAAAACTATTTTTGTTTGAAAATACCAACAAAGGAAACTATTGATCCCACATACCATGGATGTCATGAAAACATGACCCAATCATATCTTATAGAGTTTGAATAGTCCTTACAGATTGTTCATCGGTTTAGGGATGATATGCAGTACTCATATGAAGCTCAGTATTCAAAGCCTTCTAGAGACATTTCTAGAATTTTTCATAAACTGGGGATCTTGAACCTAGAAAATTGATAGAGGTGCACCATGAAGTCTCACAACATCATTAATATAATTTCTTGACAAAAGATAAAGTGGTAAATCCTCTCTTATTGAAAGAAAATTAGCTGATTTAGTGAGACGATCAACAATTACCCATATTGCATCATTCCTGCTAGGCGTCATCGATATTCTAGTGGAAAAATACATTTTAATTTTATCCCACTTCCATATATGAATAGGTGTAGGTTTCATCACTCCTTTGCGATGTTGTCTCTCCACCTTGACATGTTCACAAACTAGACACCTTGACATGTAGACAGTGATTTCTCTCTTCATATTATCCCACCAAAAATATTCCTTCAGATCTCTATACTTCTGGGTGATACCCAGGTGTATATAGAAATTTGTGCTATTAGAATCGTCTAATATAACCCTTTTTTCTTCGGTACTAATGGAACACATAACCTCTTCCCAAATTTCAGAACTCCTTCTTCATACAAGAAGTTATCCAGTCTCCCATCCTTGACTACATTAATTTTCGTGTGCAGATTCTCATCATCAGATTGGGAACTTTTTATCTTCTCATGTAAATATGTTTTAGTATTCATTTGAATGTTGAGTGATGATTCCCCTTACTTAAGAATTCACATATCTATAATCAGAAGATACATGAACATAGGATCTCTCTGAATCCTCATTTGAGTCAAAAGGCCATGATCTTTCCAGCTTAAGGCATCTTCCACCTCATTCACCTTTATGGGTTGGTAGTGTATTAAATTGTCATAATCTTTGAGTAACTCGAGCTATCTTATTTGACTCATGTTATGTTCTATTTGTGTGAAAATGTATTTCAATCTCTTGTGGTCCATATAAATCTCACATCTCTCCCCGTAGAGATAATTCCTCTATATTTTCAGAGCAAAGATTACAGCTGCTAAATCAATATCATGAGATATATAATTTTTATCAAGATTCTTCAACTGTCTTGATGAATATGCAATAACTCTACATTTTTTAATAAGGATGCAACCCAATCAATTTTTTGATGCATTGCAGTATATTAAAAATCCATCACTTTCAGGTGGAAGTGTCAAAATTGGAGCATTGTACAAAATTCTTTTCAATTTATTGAATCATTCTGTATATTCTTTTGTCCACATAAACTTAACTCCTTTACATGGGAGCTTGGTTAGTAGGTTAGCAAGTCGGGAAAAATTATGAACGAAACTCCGATAATAACCTGCTTAGCCAAAAAACCTATATACCTTAGTTATGTTTGTAATCGTGGGCCAATCTTGGATCACCTTTATAATGCCCCAGCCTTAAACCTAACTTAATATTGAGTTATTACAATATTACACATTGAGGACCAATTCAGGTTTAGAGTTTTAGAGAATTAGATCATAAAACGTGCATTACATTCCACATTTAAACAAAGTGGTTACATAAAAGATAATATTAATTTTTCCCATCAACGGAAACATATTTAAAATAAAACATGGATTCTTTCTTGACACTTCCTTGACAATGTCATAATATCATGTACCCTTCCCTTGAACTATGAAAAACATTTCAAAAATTTGGGATGAGCATAAAAAGCTCAGAAAGGGATATAAAAATATGGAAAGAAAGATGTGTACATGTATACATAAGAATTAAAGAAATCATACTCTACTCATTAAACATAAGCACTTTAACATACCTCATCAAATCATGAATAAATCATAGAAATCATAAGACATAAAGGTAACTTGAGGCATTCATAACATTCTTACGTAGGGATTAACCCTCTTGGTTACGTTTGGAATACCCATAACAGTATATTCCCTAAATATCTTCGGAGAAACCTTAACGTTTAACTCCTTCGCATTACTCAATGGATTGGAGAGCTATATCGGGCTCAGCCTCCCTTAGTTTATCACGGATCCACTCGTTTTCAGAATAATACCCAAGAACCATAACATAATCGTATAACATAAAACATCCATAAAGGAAACATAACATTTCCAAATTTCAATCACACGATATCGATAAAAAACATTTAAATAATAGAAACATTATGAAAACCATTTTCAATACCAAAATGAAAGAAAATTAAAACATGGTATTTATTTTTCTTTTAAAAAAAGTATGGCTTTTAGAGGAAGCTGGAACTCAAATAATGGTCACGGCGGCAGAGAAGTCGTTGTTGCTGCATACATATGAAAAAAACATTCACTTTTTACATTTAGTAAAACACTTCATATAAAAAAGATTCCTTTTGGATAAACGTAAAAGTCAAAGGGGTTTATACACCGTATAAAATAAGATTGTGTATAAAACAAAATATGCCTCCATGAAAGGAGATTGAGATGAAGTCCCATACCTCGGGTCCGACTTGACTCGATCGTTCTTTAACGTCATGAATAATAAACTTGAGTTAATTCCTACTTTCTTAAGAACCCTTTTCAAGTTAATTATTCCTTTTTATATCAGTTATTACTATTTCATGAAAACTATGTAATTATTTATGTTATTAACCGTCATTTTAACGATCATTAGTACATGAGTCAAAAATAAACTCATTATAATTACAAGTTTTTCATGTGTCCATTATATCCAGAGTTATACTCATGATGTAGATATCATATATATCATATATATCCAGTATATACATGCATTTATAATATTACATAATCATTTATATGTAAGAAATGAAATGCACCGTTCATTGAGACGGTAAGCCGTACGTACGCATGAATGCTACTTCCATTTCTATTTCATATTTAATGGAATTAAAACATAAAGATACATAATAGTATTATAATTACATTATTGTATCATATATAATATCATTCAATCAATCCTTTATACGTACCACATATGGTATTAACGAATCAAATCACTTTGAGGGGGCGGTTGTCCGCACTTCATAAAATGAAGATATCACGTTTACCAATAATGGAAACCATAAAGGTATGCCATAAATGTAAAATAAAGAAGCTTAAGTAAAACATTATGATATTATATATCATATATAAGTATATTTTCATCTTAATGGCCACCTTTGAAGGTGTTATATGAGTGTTGAACAATTATCGTTTAGTGAGGCAGAAATTCACCATCCACAGAAACAGTATGTTCTTTAACCATTAGATGTAGGTGTGTGTAAGTGTATCCATAATCCTACTTATAATAACATCCTAGTATATTGAATATACTGGTGTTTTTACAATAGAAAAAAAATAAAAATAGTTTAGGGGGTTGGAGAAGCAAAATAAAACATAAGAACACAAGAGAAGACACTGCCTTTAAATCAGGTAACTCTTTTTGATTTGAGCTCAAAGGCTTCCTTGGGAAAAAATATTCCCAATGTGAGGCTTCTAATAGTTATAGAAGGATGTGGAGAGACAAAATGGGCAGGGGTTTTCCGAGCCAAAGGCTTTGGAAGTGTGGGTACGATGGTAGAGGTGGGGGGCTTTTATAAGAGGAGAGGAGGGGCACTCTTGGAAAGTTAAGAGAGGATACATTGTTATAAAATGGTTTTCGGATAAAAAAGGTCCCACAATTATAAATTTCTAGGATAAGGTGATAAGGGTTCGAAATCCACCCATCAAATAGGTTTTTGACAAGTGTAGGTCTTAGATTTTAAAATATATTTTCATTTTATTTAAATCGTTAAATAATGAGGTAATCGTTGCATCATCATGGTGTCATAAATAATTTAATTTATATAGTGTCTAAAAATTAGAAAAAAATATCATGATGTATGAAATATTTTTATATTTATAATGAATATTTACAGTCAAAAATATGACTTTTATAACCCCATTTAAAAATTGTTTTAGTAGAAAAACTCATGTTTGTGACATTTTTACATTAACATTAAATAAAAGGCATTAATGTCTTTATCTTACCCAAGTGGCTCCATTGGGTCCCAAGAAATCGACCCATGGGTTGTATTGGTCGTAAATGACACATCCAATAATGGTAGGACATGTGTTAAGGTCATTTCATATTATTAAAACATTATTCATACCTTAAATTACACTAATTACCTCTAATCACTATTAATAAACATAAAAGTTACTATTCACCAAAAAATTATTTTAATCCCATTGAAACACATTTTACTTCATAATGAAATCCATGTATGTAGGATTTCTGAAATTCAAAAAACATAGGTGGTAAAATTTCATTTAAACAAAAAATCAGTTTTTAATTACCACATTGTGGTTTCACTATTCATCAAAAATTGAAGTTTTTCAGAAAAATACCAAAACTTCACCCTAATCTATATTTGATATTCCGATTTCAAAAAAGATGTCTATTTTAAAATATTCAAAACATATAAGTTAAATTAATTAATTTAATAATTAATTCCCGTTGTCAGAGCAAATAGCGTGTTTTATGAAACAATAAGTATCAAAAGATTGACACTAGTTTAAGTCCAATTTCAAGTTGAAATTAATTCCAAAGACCACTATTGGATTAAATGGTAAAAATATTTTCTAATTGAACTTGAAAACCAATTCAAAAGATAACCTAATCAAATAAATGAATTATATAAAAAAGATGTTTTGAATTAAAATACATCATTTTTCACTATTCATTAAACAAATGATATTTATCGGAAAAATACCAAAAATTTACCCAATGTAAATTTTATTGTCCCAATCATTAAGAATAAGTCTTTTTCGACATATAGAGCTTATAAAATTGTCAAAAGTTTGATTTAAAAATGGCTTTCCATCAAAAGGCAGTAAAACAATCTTTTAAAAACACTAGTGTATTCCATGCTTAAGATTGGATTTATTATCGTTTGAAGCCTCTAAAAAAAATCTAATTCATTAATATAAATAGTTAAAAAATATCTATTATTCATTAAATAATTGGGATGTTACATCCTTTCCCCCTTTAAAAAATTGCGCCCCCGAAATTTATTTACTTATCGAATTAGTGGGGGTATTTAGCCCTCGTTGCATTTTAGGATTCCCAAGTTGCCTCTTCAATCATGTGGTTTTTCCACAAAACCATTACCTGATGAATCACCTTATTATGTAACACATGCTCCCTATCGTCAAGAATCAGAACCGATTGTTTCTCATAAGATAGGTTCTCTTCAGCTGAACTACCTCTGGACTCAAAACATGAGATGGATCTGGCATATACTTTCTCAACATAGAAACATGAAAAACATTGTGTACCTGTGAAAAACTCAGAGGTGAAGCCACTCTGTAAGCAACTGATTCAAATCTCTCCAGAATTTCATATGGTCTAATGAAACATGGACTCAACTTTCCTTTCGTACCAAATCGCATCTCACTTTTCCATGGTGAGACTTTGAGGAAAACATGATCACCTACCTCAAAAGATAGATCATTCCTCCGGTTATCCTCATAACTCTTCTACCTGCTCTGACTTGTTCTCATGTGTTTCAGTATCAGCTGAACATTTTTTGCCAACTCCCCTACCAATTCTGGTCCCATCAGCTTCCTTTCACCCACTTCATCCCAGAAATATGGAGTTCGACACCGCTTCCCATATAACGCCTCAATTGGTGCCATCTGTATACTGGAATGAAAACTGTTATTATATGAAAACTCAACCAAAGAACGAAGTTGGGACAAAATCCCTGATAATACATCGAACAAGCACGTAGCATCTTTTCAAAAGTCTTAATTGTTCATTATGATTTCCCATCTGATTGAGGATGAAAAGCTGTACTAAAATTTAACTCAGTACCCAACGACTTCTGAAGGCCTTTCCAAAAGATAGAAGTGAACCTCGGATCACGGTCAGATATAATGGAGTGACAAACTACATGTAACATGACTATCTCTTTAAGATACAAATGAGAAATTCAATCTAGGGAAAAAGTATCTCGTATGGCAAGGAAATGAGTATATTTAGTCAAGTGATCAACAAAAACCCAGATTGCATTATTACCTCGAGATGTCTTCGGAAATCCCACAAAAAAGTCTATGGATATATCCTCTCATTTCCACTCTGGCACTGGTAAAGGCTGAAGAATCCCTTTTGGTTACTGCCTCTCTGCTTTAGCCTGTTGACAAGTCAAACACTTCACAGTAAAATCAGCAATCTCCCTTTTCATTACATCCCACCAGTAATACTCCCAAAGATCACTATACATCTTAGTACTGCCAGGATGGACTAGAAACGGAGAACTATGAGCTTCAAATAACAAATATCTCTTCAACTATGAATCACATGTCACACACAATCTCTTCCCAAATCTCAAAACAAAATCATTATCAATATTGAATTCAGGCAACATACCCTTCTGAACCAGCTCTACCTTTTTCGGCAACTCGTTGTCTTGCCTCTGTGCTTGCTTAATTCTATCTGATAGAGATGATTTCACATATATCTGAAACAAAAGAGACGAACATCCTGCACCAAAAACTTCTGTGCCAAATTTCATCAAATCCTTAACCAAAGGATCACGTTCCAAATGCAACATCATTAATGAACCATTAATTTTTCGACTCAAAGCATCAGCCACTTTATTTGATTTCCCCAGATGGTAATGAATTGTACAATCATAATCCATTATTAATTCTAGCCATCTCTTATGTCTCATGTTCAATTATTTCTGAGGGAATATATAATTTAAACTTTTTTGATCGGTATATATCTCTCACTTTACTCCATACAAATGATGCCTCCAAATTTTTAAAGCGAAAACAACATCAGCTAATTCCAAATCATGTGTAGGTTAATTTACCTCATGAGTTTTCAACTGTCGTGAAGCATAAGAAATTACCTGATCATTCTTCCATAGGATGCAACCAATTCCTTTCAATGAAGCATCACTATAGATAACAAACTCTCCATTCCTGGAAGGTAGTGCCAAAACTAGAGCATTAACCAATCTTCATTTCAATTCCTGAAAAAAATCATCACATTCTTTTGTCCAGATAAACATAAAACCCTCCCGAGTTAGCTTAGTCATTGGACTAGATAACTGTGAAAAATTTCTGACAAACCTTCGGTAATAGCCTGCCAAACCATGGAAGCTATGAATCTCAGTTACATTTGTGGGTCTTGGCCATTCTTCAACAACCTTTGTTTTTGCAGGATCAACCGTTATCCTATATTTAGAACCAATGTAACCAAGGAATGAATTTTTTTGCAACCAAAACTCACACTTTCTGAATTTCCATACAATTTCATTTCTTTTAAGGTTTTCAAAATAACCTTTAAATGTCTTTCATGCTCCTCTTTACTTTTAGAAAACACCAAAATATCATCAATTAAACCCACCACAAACTCATCCATGAACTAATGGAAAATTCTATTCCTTAAGTCCATAAATATAGCAGGTGCATTGGTTAGCCCAAAGGCATTACTACAAATTCAAAATGGCCATATCTTGTTCGAAACGCGGTCTTCGGAACATCTGCTTCCTTTACCTTCAACTGATGGTAACCCGATCTCAGGTCAATCTTTGAAAAATACTGAGCTCCCTAGAGCTCATCAAACTAATCATCTATATGAGGCAAAGAATATTTTTTCTTAACATTGATGTTTCTAAAGGCTCTATAGTCAATGCAAAGTCTCATAGAACCATCTTTCTTTTTAACAAATAAAATAGGAGCACCCGATGGTGATGTTCTATGTCGAATGAAACCTTTCTCTAATAAATCATGCAATTTCCCCTTCAACTCTAAAATTTAAATTTGAGCCATTCGATAAGGGGGGTTTTGAAATTGTCTTAGCATTAGGAATTAAGTCAACAGTAAACTCAACATCCTGATCTGGTATTATTCCAGGCAACTCTTCAAGAAAAACATCAGGATACTCATTTACCACTGGCACATCATTAATCTGAACAGTTATTTTGTTTTCAACAATGTGTGAAAGGTAACATTCATTTCCATCTTTTACAGGTTTCTTGGGCTCTTGATAAGTTATCAACAATAAGGGATCATTCTTGTACACAAACTGAAATTATTTCTAAAAATAAACTTCTTTTTCTCTACAGTCAATCTTAGCGTGGTAAACAGAGAGCCAATCCATACCCAGGATAACATCAAACTCTACTAGAGGTAAAACAATAAGGTTCTCAAGTAGGTTCTTTCCACAGATAAGGATAAGAAGATTCTTATAAATTCTTTCTGCCTCAACATTTCTCCCAGGTGTTTTTACCAAAAGTCCAGGAGTCATTTCTTGAGATGGTATTCCCATTTTACTAGAAAAGGTTTTATAGATGAAAGAATGTGTAGAACCCGAATAAAACAACACACTGGAAGAATCTGAAAAAACAAACAATGTACCTGATACAACATCATTTGATGGCCCGACAACTGATGAAGTAGTTGCAAAGGATTTCACCACCCCTTTCTACTTGTAGTCTAACTGATTCCCATCACTCAAGATATTTGTAGGACACTCGTTTGTATAGTGACCTGTCCCATTACACTTAAAACATTTCACTAACTATAAATCAAATTTGGACTTAGCATCACATTGATATTTTTCAGTGCAATCACGAGCCTTATGTCCCATCTTACCACATCGGTAGCACTTTCCATAATTCAGAAGACATTCCCCAGCATGCCTTTTACCACATTTATCACAAACTAGAAACTTAGTTTTCTTACCGTCAGACCTTTTTGAAGAATTATTTCCTTCCTCCTACCACCTCGGTCTCTTCTTCTACTGGTTTTTATAGAACACTTGATCATCAGAAAACTCCATTTACACCTTCTCAGGACATCGAACAAGATTTTCATAACTTTTAAACTCGCGAGACGCCAATGCCCTTGGAAATTTTGGCTTTAATCCTGAGTAAAAACGATTGATTTTAATATCTAGGTCTCGGATAAAATTTGGAGCATAACTTGCCAATCGAGTAAACCTTTCTTCATAGGCAGCCACTGAGTCTTCCTCTTGCCTCAATTCCAGGAATTGTTTTTCCATCCTATGTCGAACAGCCTTAGGAAAATACTTCTCAAGAAACATACCTTTGAATTCATCCTAGTCAAGATAATCAATCTCATCAGCGTCCCAGGAATTTTTAACCATCGACTACCACTAATCTGCTTCACCCTCCAAATGGTAAATTTCAAGACTAACCGTTTGATAGTCTGAACACCCCATGACATCGAAAATCTTCTCCAGTGCTTCAATCCACCCTTCAGCTAGCACAGGGTCAGATGATCCTCTGAATGACGGGGGATGTTGCCTCATTAAATGTTCCACCACTGACATGTTCCTCCGCGGTTGATATTGCTGAACTCGTGCGTGGATACCGCCACCATTTATCACTTGAGTCAACTGCGCTATTACTGCAACAAACTGTTCACTTCCAATTCCGACCATCTCATGATGCTGATTTGGAAGGTTATTTCCTTCTGTATGCCTTCCAAGAACTGCTTCCCTGCATCCTCTATGGAAAACCATTCTGAACAAACATGTCTTAGATGAAGCAACATGGTAATCTTAAAATGATATATCATTTCAATTTGACCATAAAAAATATATTTTTGGATAATCATTTAATAGAAGTCTAACTCCTAAAGTTATCTAAACCAACCACTGATACCAACTATAAGGCCCCATCCTTAAACCTTACTTAATCTTAAGTTAGTACAAGATTACACAATGAGGATATTTTCAGGTTTAGTGTTTTAGATAATTAGATCATAAAACATGCATTACATTCCACATTTAAACAAAGTGGTTACATAAAAGATAGTAATCATTTTTCGCATTAGCGGAAACATATTTAAAATAAAACATGGATTCTTTCTTGACACTTCCTTAAAACTATCATCATATCATGTACCTTTCCCTTGACCTATGAAAATTTTTTTAAAAACATGGGATGAGCATAAAAAGCTCAGAAAGGGATATAAAAATATGGGAAGGAAACATGTGTACATGTATATAGAAGAATCAATGAAATCATACTCTACTCATTAAACATAAGCACTTTAACATACCTCATCAAATCATGAATAAATCATTGAAATCATAATACATAATGGTAACTTGAGGCATTCATAACATTATTACGTAGGGAGTAACCCTCTTGGTTATGTTTGGAATACCCATCACAGTATATTCCGTAAATCTCTTCAGAGAAACCTTAACGTTTAACTCCTTCGCGTTACCCAATTCATTGGAGAGCTATATCGGGCTCACCCGCCCTTAGTTTATCACGGAACCACTCATCTTCATAATAATTCCCATGAACCATAACATAATCCTATCAAATAAAACATACATAAAGGAAACATAACATTTCCACATTTCAATTACAAGATATCAATACAACACATTGATATAATAGAAAAATTATGAAAACCATTTTCAATACCAAAATAAAAGAAAAGTAAAACATGGTATTTATTTTTCTTTTAAAAAAATATATGGCTTGTGGAGGAAGTTGAAACTCAAATAATGGTCACGGCGGCGGAGAAGACGTTGTCGCCGCAAACGTACAAAAAACATTACCTTTTTTCATTTAGTAAAATGCTTCATATAAAAAATATTCATTTTGGATAAATGTATAAGTCAAAGGGGTTTATACACCGTATAAAATAAGGTTGTGTATAAAACAAAATATGCCTCAATGAAAGGAGATTGAGACAAATTCCCATACCTCGTGTCCGACTTGACTCGATCGTTCTTTAACATCCTGAATAATACACTTGAGTTAATTCCTACTTTCTTAATAACCTTTTTTAAGTTCATTATTCCTTTTATATCACTTATTACCATGTCATGAACACTATGTAATTATTTAAGTTATTAAAGGTCATTATAACGATCATTGGTACTTGAGTCGAAAATAGACTCTTTATAATTACAAGTTGTTCATGTATCCATTATATCCAGAGTTATAATCATGATTTAGATATCATATATATAATATATATCCAGTATATACATGCATTTATAATATTACATAATCATTTAGAGATATGAAATGAAATGCACCGTTCATAGAGATGGTAAGCCGTACGTACGCATGAAAGCTACTTCCATTTCTATTTCATATTTAATGGAATTAAAACATAATGATACATAACAGTATTATAATTCCAGTATTGTATCATATATAATATCATTCAATGTATCCTTTATACATACCATATATGGAATTAAAGAATCAAATCACTTTGAGGGGGCGGTAGTCCGCACTTTCTAAAATGAAGATATCGCGTTTACCCATAATGGAAACCATAAAGGTATGCCATAAATGAAAAATAAAGAAGCTTAAGTAAAACATAAAAATATTATATATCATATATATTTATAGTGTCATCTTAATGGCCACCTTTGAAGGTGTTATATGAGTGTTGAACAATCATCATTTCGTGAGGCATAAATTCGCCATCCATAGAAACAGTATGTTCTTTAACCATTAGCTGTAGGTGTGTGTAAGTGCAGCTCGAATCCTACTAATAACAACATCCTAGTTTATTGAAGTTACTGGTTTTGTTACAATAAAAAATAATTAAATGAGTTTATGGGGTTGGAGAAGCAAAATAAAACATAAGAACACAAGAGAAGACACTACATTTAAATCGGGTAACTTTTTTTTATTTGAGCTCAAAGGCTTCCTTGGGCAAAATTATTCCCAAAGTGAGGCTTCTAAGAGTTAGAGGGGGATGTGGAGAGACAAAATGGGAAGGGGTTGTCTGAGACGATGGCTTTGGAAGTGTGGGTAAGGTGGTAGATGTCGGGGCCTTTTATAAGAGGAGAGGAGCGGCACACTTGGAAATTTAAGAAAAGATACTTTGTTATAAAATGATTTTCGGATAAAAAAGTCCCAAAAATATAAATTTCAAGTATAAGGTGATAAGGGTTCTAATCCAACCATCTAATAGGTTTTTGACAAGTTTAGGTCTTTGAGTTTTCATTATATTTACATTTTATTTAAATCGTTAAATAATGAGGTAATCGGTGCATCATCTTGGTGTCATAAATAATTTAATTTATTTAGTGTCTAAAAATTATAAAAAAATATCATGATGTAGGAAATATTTTTATATTTCTAATGAATATTTATAATCAAGAATATGACTTGTATAACCCAATTTAAATTTTTTTTGTAAAACAACTCATGTTTGTGACATTTTACTTTAACATTAAATAAAAGGAATTAATGTCTTTATCTTACCCAAGTGGCTCCATGGAGTCCCAAAAATCAACACATGGGTTGTCTTGGTCAACCATGACACATCCAATAGGGGCAGTACATGTGTCAAAGTCATTTCATATTATTAAAACATTATTTTTACCTTAAATTACAATAATTACCTCTAATCACGATTAATAAACATAAAGGTTACTATTCACCAAAAAAATTATTTTAATCCCATTGAACCACATTTTACTTCTTAATGACAACCACAGATGTCGGATTTTTGAAATTCAAAACACAGAGGTGGTAAAATTTCATTTAAACGAAAAATCAGTTTTTAAGTACCACTTAGTGGTTTCACTATTCATCAAAAATTGATGTTTTTCAGAAAAATACCAAAACATCACCCTATGCTATATTTGATATTCCGAATTCAAAAATGATGTCTATTTTACAAAATTCAAAACATATAAGTTATATTAATTAATTTAATAATTAATTCCTGCTGTCAGAGAAAATAGCGTGTTTTTATGAAACAATAAGTATCAAAAGATTGACACTAGTTTATGTCCAATTTCAAAGTGAATTTAATTCCAACGACCACTATTGGATTAAATGGTAAAAATATATTCTAATTTAACTTTAAAACCAATTAAAATGATAATATAATCATATAAATTAATTAGATTAAAAAGAGGTTTTGAATTAAAATACAACATTTTTCACTATTCATTTAAAAATGAACTTTATCAGAAAAATACCAAAAATTTACCCAAAGTAAATTTCAAAGTCCAAATCATAAATAATAAGTTTATCTCGACAAATAGAGCTTATTAAATTGTCAAAAGTTTGATTTAAAAGTGGCTTGGCATCAAAAGGCAGTAGAACAATCTTTTAAAAACACTAGTGTATTCCATGCTTAAGATTGGATTTATTCTCGTTTTAAGCCTCTAAAACAATATATAATTAATTAATAGACATAGATAAAAAAACTATATCTATTATTCATTACTTACATGGGATGTTACAACCTTTTCCTTCATAGGATCAACTAGGATTCCAACCGTGGAGACAATATGGCCTAGAAAAGATACTGATTGAAGTCAGAATTTTCACTTGCTAAAATTCCAATATAATTTATTTCTTCTAAGAGTTCCAAGAATAACCCTTAATTTATTCTCATGGTCTACATATCTTTTTGAGTATATGACGATATCATCGATGAATACCCCAACAAAGTTATCAAGATATTCCTTTAAGACACTATTCATTAAATCTATGGAAACCGAGGATGCATTTTTCTGTCCAAAAGGCATCACTATAAACATACAATTCCAATATCTTGTTTGAAATGATGTCTTATGAATATCTTCCTTCCTCACATGCAACTAATGATATCTGGATCAATGTTCAATCTTTGAAAAGTATTGAGCTCCAGGAATTTGGTCAAATAAGTCATCAATCCAGAGCAGATGATACATAATTTTTATTTTAATAACATTGATTTCCCTGTAATCAATACAAAACCTCATTGATCCATATTTCTTCTTGACAAAGTGGAAAGGGGCTCCCCAAGGAGAAACAGTAGGTCTAATTAATCCTTTTGAATCAAATACTCTTGTTGTTTCTTTAGCTCAAATAATTCCACAACGGCCATTTTATAGGGGGTCTTTGATATAGGTCTTTCATAATGAATTAAATAAATAGAGATATCAACTTACTGGTCTAGAGGATGTCCTGTTAAATACTCTGTAAATACATCAATGAAATATTTCATTATGTGCACATCTTCAATTTGAATATTTCCATCATCACCCATAGATATTGGTTTATCTTCCTCTATAAGTATTGCATTCAGTAGGGCTACTGGGGGTGATTCTAGATAAGAATCAGGTGGTGATGTTTTTTCCCAAAATACAAGGTATTATATAGAATTTTAAAAAAATTGTAACTTCCTTCTTAATACAAAGAATGTTCTTATCATAATTAGACAGCCAATCCATACTGAGAATTATATCAAATTCAGTCATTGGTATGATGATAGGGTTAGAAAATAGAGCACAATTTGGTGTCTGGAAGGGGAGTAGTTGACATGCCCTGGTTGCAACGATACATCCCCTAGGAGTTTTGATTGTAAATCCATTTATTAAATCAAATTGGAAACATCAAATTATCTTGGAAAACTGTGAAGATATAAATGAATTTGATGATCCAAAATCAAAAAATGTGTTGGATAAGTTTGAGGAAACAATTAAAGTACCTTATACCACTTCATTATTAACATCAACATCCATGGTTTTATTATCATTGTCTCTCCCTTACTCTCTTTTCCATTTCTGAGTCATGTTTCCTTGAAGCTTAGGACACCCATTTTCATAGTGTCACATATCACTGCAATTGTAGCATTGAATATCATTGAATTGTTTCTTCCCCTTGTATTCATCAGATCAATGAAACTTTTCAACGTAGTTATATCAAACTAAAATGCATTTCAAGTATTTCCCAAGATTATTCTTTCCACATTTCTCACATAATGGGAATATATTTGTTCCCCTGTTCTTCTTTGATGATTCTCCTTTTCCTTTGTTATCAGAGTACCTCTTCATATCTTGGTTTCCTTTGTAAAGATTTCATCTAGAAAATTACCACTCTGTTTTGATGTCACATGATACAATTTCATCATATGTTAAAAATTATTGAAAATCTTGTTCCCATCGAAGACATGGCTTAGGAACATCAATGAGATGATCAATTTGGTCTGCTGAGTCATGTGCATAATCCAGAGCATACTTATCCAGCCTTGTAAAAGTAGCCTCATACTCTGCAACATTTTCTTCCTCTATTTGTTTTAAGCTAAGTTATTTATTATTTATTTCAGTTCTTTTCCCATGAGGGAAATATTTTTCAAAGAATATTTCCTTAAAAGTACTCTTTCCATATCTTCTAATTCTTCTTCCTCCATGGTATTCTGAATCAAGGACCTCCATTGATCAGCATCGCCCATGAGACAATATACTATCAGTACTACCTTTTCATTTTAATTCAATCTTAATCCCATGAATATCATTTCAATGGACTTGATCCATTTCTAAAAAACTACTAGGATAGAAGTCCCACTAAGATATGAGGGCTTCTTCTGCATAAAACGATCCAACACAGATGTCGAATGGTTATTCCTTACAACCTGAGTACGTTGTCCTAATATGGTCATGATCTGATCTGCTCTAACATTAACTGTGTTGACTTGATCAGTGGGGAGATCCCTAACATGCCCATGAGTATTTTCCCACTTCTTATGTTAGACAACATTTCTAAATAATAGGATACAATAGATTAGTTTATGAATCTCAAATAGAAAAGAACTCAACATAGAATGAAATGCTATGTATAGCTAAACATGATTTCTCTGAGGAAGAATTTACATTAAACTTCTTCAAAGTGGATTGTAATGAAAATGTGAATTATCCAAAGCATATCCCCAAGGAGTGTCGTAACCAATAGTGATGCATGGACCGTTGTCTTGTATCCGTTCCCGTTCGAGTCTTGATCAATGCGGTGTTTTTAGGTTTTAACCCTAGATACATATGTGCCAGAGTCTCCTCTACCTGCTCCTATCCAGACAGGGATGTAATGATTTAAAGATCCACATAATATATTCCTTAATAAAATATCATGAATTTCTGGAATGTTTATCCTCAAAGTCATTTCTTTGGGACTCTTCCCTAATCTAAATTTTCTAAATCTAGTTTCCAAGTTTTCTACTAAACTTTCTCTGATATCAACTACAATTCCCCAACCCCTCTAGACCGGTGTCGGTGCATTACTTGTGATATTGGAATGGTTAGAAGGAATGAAAATCCATAAGGAATGATCGGTTTAGTCGTCTTGAAGAATCTAGATACATAGATGCATCTCAACTTACATTGGAAATGTTTACAAAATACAATACATATCAATACTAAAAATTGAAACCACCAGATCTCAATAAACAATATTATCTTTGTCACCTGTTGAAAGTAAACAATGAAAGGGGTGATCTAAAATGATTATTAAGGGTTAATTATATAAGAATTATGAGTAAAATAATAATATAATCACAATAAATATGTCATAATCAATATGGCATAATGAATAAAGGAATAACAAATGCTGTTAATAAACTATGATTGAAACTGCAACCATAAAGTTTGTCATAGTGAAAACCTCATGGATAATAATAATATCTGATAATTAATAAATAGAATGATTATTAATTGGACATTATTTATATGGCACACAAAACTATAATACCAAAATAACGGTTTAAATCTATGGATAGAGAACCATATGATTATTGGAAACAAACTCAAAGGGTTTGTTGCGAACTGATTTGTCTCATGAGAACTACCGATACAATGAGGGTCCATAGAGGGCCCCACCATCCACAAAATGTCCATATATTTCTTTATTAATTGATTCAATACAATAGAAATATGGCTTTTCAATATCCTTAAAGAGTAGAGTATACAGAATCATCAATATCTCTTTAACTAAAAAATCTTTCCAAATAAACACTATATGTAAAATGTTATACGGTTTAGAAATCAAATATATCCATTATATGTGAGTATGTATATTAAATATAAATATAGTTTCTAATGAAAATTTATCTCAATTGGGAGCATTTACACAACATAAGGATTATTGGGTGCACCATTCAATGTTACTCACAACCAAATAGAAGTTGAGACAAAGTCTCTTACCACAATGTAATCTGTCGAATCATTTGACCAGAACGTAATGATCATGAAATTAATCATTGAATAACATGAATATAAAGATAATAATGTTATTTTTATATCAAATTTAATTAAACGTATACCAAATATATGAAATAAGTGGCAAACAATGAGAATCTCACAGAAATGAAAGTGAGATAAGAAACCTCTTAAAACAGTTCGACACGGTAATAAGTGTACACAAGAGGGATTAATGAGAGGTAAAATGCTATAAAAATATTTACATATCATAAGTCAAGGATGGGTCAGGTGTTACAACATACCCCATCATTAGGTGTTAAAAAATAGCACATAATAGGGGAGATTCTTAAACAAAGGTGAGAGAGAGGATCCCTTACCTTATGCTCGAAGGTTTTCATGATTGTTCTTAACTACCTGAAAAATAAAATTTAGATTCATTAATTAATAATCCAGAACCTAATAAACATGTAATTGATATGTTATATTCTTATCAAGTTCATTAATGGCCTTTTTGATGGGTTTAAGAGATTCAATTGTATTGTTTTGGAAGCATTTTCTTACTTGGTTTCATGATTTGTTTACTTGTATTCATGAATGGAAGCTGGTTTGAAATATAGTTAAACATCCCAAATTTTTCATATACATTATTATCGATAATAAAAAGATATAAATGATCTTATAACGATTCTGGTTATATAACATGAGGATGAATCGTTCGATGATTTAAAACTAAATGATTGAATTTGGCTTGGCAGTTTCGTGCACAATAAAATTGTTTTGTATTATTATTCCATATTATGTACGTGTAATGATTCCATAACATTAATAAAGATAATATATATATATTATGACCTGGTTCAATAATAAATATTGTTTCATGACCAGTAATGAAGGAACAAATGTAGAATGAAACTTCGTCGTCGACGAAGGTTATAAATTGGACCCTCATGGACGTTGAATTCGTTTATAAAAATAAAATGGAGGGAGTAAGAATATTGATGAAGGTTCATACATTCACATGATATAAATCCATTATATAGATGATACTAGAGTTATCATGATAATTTATAAGGAGGAGGTGAGGAGAGGATATCAAATGAAGATAAATTCCAATGAAATAAAAAGAAAAAGAATGGTGTTTTACCTCTTGAAATAACTTCCACGAGAACCCCCTTATGTGAAGGGATTTTGGTATTTTGGATAGACCAAGAGCTTACAGGTTGTGGGGAGTGACAAGGGAAGTGTATTTGGGCAGAATTATGAGGAGCTTAAATTCTTAGAGAAGTGATGAGAAGTGGGAGTGGGTAGGTGTTTTTATAGTTGATCAGAGAGGTAAATTTTGAATATTTAATTCATTATTTTATTATTTCCCTCAACAAAACCAATAGTGTTGTTTCATGTGACCCCTAATAGTAATAATTTCATGTGAGTTCGAACCAAGTGTCCTTAAATCACTTATGATGACATAAATACTGTATTTAACTAATAATTTGTTAATACGATATTTTTTTGAATTTCACTATTCTTCAAAAATTCTATAAATTCTAAAAAATCCCAAAAATTTACCCTAACCAATTTTTCGACGTGTATAATTAAAAAATGAACTCCATTTTCCAAAATTAATTTTCTATATATTATTAATTTATTTTTAAGTGAATTCATAGTTAATTCGAAAAATAACAATCTTAAAGGAGCAATTTTTCTTCTCATTAAAAAACTAATTAAGATCTCATTATCTTATTTCCTTAAGAGAATAAAATAATAATATTTTTTACTATTCATAAGGGTCATATTACTATTCATATTACTATTCATATTACTATTCATATTACTATTCATATTACTATTCATAATGGTATGTTACTATTCACCAAAAATCATGTCTGTTCTATCAGACTCCAAATGACTTACTGATCACAACTCTAGATAACCATTTTTCGAAATTCAAAAAATAGAAGTGGAAAATTTATATTTAATTGATAGTTTTTTAGTATCTCATAAATAACCAAGTGTTGTTTCAAAGGATCAAAGTGATGAATATCATGTATTTAAGAGAAACATACCTTAAAATGTTTGGGGTGTTACATTCCTATCTCGGGTTGTCCGCATCACTGCATATATAAATTTGGGAGGTTTAAAATATAAAATAAAATTTGTTCTTTATTTTATTTTTTTAGATCTCCCTCAAAATTCCAAAAAAATAATATTCACCCTCGACCTACTGTGTTCTAGTTGATATTCTCCATACGTGAATATTGTTACTATGAGTTCAAAAATGCCCTCAGAATTCAATTTTTAGAACCAGTTGAAAAGTTATACAACGTTGCTCGCGCGTTTACTGAATGTACAATAAAAATTCGAAAAATTTATAACAATCACCCATGACCCATGCCGGTTGAGGATAGGCTCTGACTAAGTGAAACATGCCCCAATGAACCCAATTCTACTCTCGGATATTCAGTCTATGTTACTATTTATATGTTATGAATTTTACACTAAAATAATTGTCACATAATTATTTTATTTATGTCCAAAAAATAACATTCACTGGGGGCCCATGCAGAAAAATTTTAGTATCTGCCAAAAGAGAGAATACCATCACAAGTTTATCAGCGGCCTTAGACATTCAATTCGAGTCACTTTTTGTGAGTTATAAATATTTGAAAAATAAAATAACTTTGTTTAATTATTTTATTTATGGCTATTCCATTTTCAGGTTTTCTCACCATAGGATTGCTCCAACTAAACTCAAGTCACACATGGGGTAAACATGCCACCCTGAGCACAACGATGTGCTCAGATTTTTTATCCGAGTAACCATTTAAGATTTATTCCACTTTTTCCGGAAACCTACTTACTTGCGCTATTTAATGCGTAACAAAACTTAGACGGATCATTCCAGGAACTACGAGCCTCAGAATCGTGCGCCGTCAATTTTCGTGGTCTCATAATAATATTATAGACTATAAAATTAATTTATATGGAATTTCCAGAACATTACATTATCCCCACATTAGGGAGTTAGGTCCTTGAAAGCCAAAAGAACGGAAAAACAACCAAAAGAGGGTACTTAGCACGAATCTGAGCCTCATAATCCCTTGAGCTCTCCTGATGGTTTCTGTGTTGCTAGAATATGCACACCATTAGTATCGATAGCCCATGAAGGAACTACTCTTGCCGATCCTAAATCTCCACTAGAACCTCCGAAAATGTCGCCACATCCTCGATGTCCATCACATCATGGTCGATGATGTGAGATGGGTAGTTCACATATCTCCACAGCTGGAATACGTCGAATACATCATGCACCCATTGCAATAGAGGGGGAAGTGCTTGGTAGTAAGCCACTTTTCCAACTCTTCTGAGGACCTAGAAGGCCCGATGAACCTCATAGATAACCTGCTGCCCCAGCCAAATCTCTGCAAAAGTCATTGAAGTGTGACATGTAGAAAGATGTGGTCACCGTCCTCAAACTCCATAGGTCTTTATATCCTATCAGCATATGACTTATGACTGCTCTGTGCATTCTACATCTACTCATGGATGATCTCCACCTTCTCTATGGTAGCCCCTACCATATCTGGTCCCATGATTTTTGATTCCCCCAGGTTAGTCCAGCCCAAATGCGATCTGCAAGGACAGTCGTACAATGCCTAGAAAGGTGCCATCCCAATGGTGGAGGGATATTTGTTAATGTATGAAATCTCTTCCAAGGCAATTTGATCCGCCTCAACTACGACCAAAGTCGAGAACTCAAACACATAGAATTTCCTCGATGGTCTGAATGGTCTGCTCATTCTATCGATCTGTCTGAGGACGCAAGGCATTGCTTAAACGAAGCTGTGTCCCGAAAGCCTCCGGCAACTCCTTCAATAGCCAGGAAGTGAAACGTGCATAACTATCAGAGAAAATTGTCGTGGATAATACATGTAGCATCAAAATCGTCTGTACGTAGAGTTGTTCAACTCTATACTGAACTCTGCTCTCTGATAGGTAGGAAATGGGCCATCTTGGTGAGTCGGTCAACGATGACCCAGAAAGAATCGTGTCCCCTGTATGTGCGTGGAAGGCCTGTCATGAGGTCCATGGAAAATCCATCCCACTTTTACTCTGGAAACACTAATGGATGAACTATGTCTGTTGGAAACTAGTGCTCTTCTTCACTTGCTGAAAAATGAGGCACCGTGAGGCAAACTATGCTACTACTTTATTCATTTCTGGCCCCTAGTGCTGACGTCGGGGGTCCTAGTACATCTTCGCCACTCTGGTATGTTCCGCTAGAGGGGACATATGAAGCTCCCTCCACACTTCCTCATGTAATGTAATCGGTACCATAGTATGTCCTTTTTAGAAGATGGCATGCTCCCCACCTTCAGAAAATCTATCAGGTGCCTGTCTTGTGGATATATTATCATGTTGTGCCTCGATGTCAGTGTTCACACACTATGCCTCCCTGACTCGCTGATGATTTATGGGAGTGACTGTATGATACTGAAGATATTCTACTCCATCTCGATCAAGTTAGGATATCTGTAAAGTAGCGAGCATCTTTGTCGCCTCACACTACAATTGTAGGCTAGACCACCTGCTCAGTGCATCTTCTACCATGTTCCTATCCCATGAGTATAGACTATCTCTATTTCATAGTTATCGAATAAATATAGCACATCCTATGGGAACTGAAAACTCAAAAAATCTACTTCCATGAGGGTAAGGTTGATCGACTGAAGAGTGATCAGAAACACCATCTTATGCATGAGTTTATCCAGTTCTACATCTGTTTCTTTTTTCGCAAACTAAGGAAAATGCAACGACCTGAAATTTTGAATAAATATTGTTTCCTAATTTTTTGTGTTATTTTATTTTTTATACATAAAAAAACTGTTTCATTTGATAAAATGAGTATAATTAAAATGATACTGTTGGGTTTCGATTGTAATATGACCATTGGTCAATATAACCGTTGGAAACTAAATGTTGCGATTATAGTCTCTAAATACATTTGATCTTGTTTAATTAATATAGAAAGAAGATTTGATGGCCTCATTCACAAGTCTTGGGTCGATCGAAGCCCATCTAAAAGAACTTGGGAAGGAGGTAGAACCACTTGGCTTTACTCTGGACCAAACCCAAGCCAAACTTCATCGTGTGAAGCTATAAAGGAATCGCCTTCACGAGAAGTTCAAGCTGATAGAAATTACTACTCGTGCAATGTGGCAGAGCCGCCCTCAGATTCTCTCACCTTAGCACACCTTACACTTAGGTCCTATACTGGGGTTATAAGAGGCTATATAAGGATACCGTAACTGCTTTTTATAATCAATTGAAAAATAAATATTGTGATATCTTCTTATGGTGAAGTTTGTGAATTTTCAAAATGTCCGAATAAATGTAGGATCTATATATTAATGAATTTCAGAAAAAATGGATATTTTAATATATTTATGTAAATCATAAATAATTCATGATGTGTAATGATTTTTGAATAATGGTATTCTGCAAATGTGTTAAGTACGAAATTTGGAGTCTAGTAAGATCAACTTAATTTTTGGTGAATAGTAATTTTTAAATAGTGATTTTACGATTAGGATTAGTAATGTGACAAAGTGGATTAGTAATCTCACTTAAAGAAAGTATTAATATAATATAGACAACTTGATTAAGTAATTTTATTCAATAAAATGGGTAAGTAGTTATTTCATCAATTAATAATCAAGTATTTGTTTTTTTCGGGTGAATAATTGTTTTTAATTAAAAATTAAATTAAAAATATTTAGAAAATTATTTTTATAAAATGAGCATTATTTTTGAATTCAGATCATCGATGTTATGTTAAGGTAATTATGGGAGTTTTTTTTGAAAAAAATGAATTTTCGGTGAATAGGGTTTTTATTTAAAAATTAAATTTATAGTATTTAGAAAAATAGTTTTGTAAAATGGTGTTAATTTTTGAATTCAAAGAATTGATATTATGTTAAGGTAATTTTTCGGGATTTTTCATGAAATAGATGAATTTTTAGTGAATACTAAAACTACAGTTTTAGGGTTTTGGTATGTTTAATGACATCTTGACTGCATCATGATGATGTCATGAAATTTTCTATGGTATGGCCGACTTAAGAATAGTAAGATAAGGTATGAGGTGTCCCTAGAGGCCAATTCCATGAGAAAATACTACTTTCTTTTCCAATACCACAAATGAGGTGTCCGTTGGACATTAATGCCTTGTCCTCTCACTTCCCCAATAATTACCAAGCCATTCTCTCATCCTTTCCATTCCAAAATCCTCCTCAACGAAGTTTTGGTCTCCTTATTTCCCAAGGGGTCCTCCCAAGGTGCCTCAAGCCTCTCTATGTCCCAATCTTCATGATTTCGATGTTACTCTTCAAGGTAAGGGATTCTACGTCTCTCTTTCTTTCCACATACTCTCGTTTATGTAATTTATTTTATGCTCCAAGTTCTTATGCTGGAGATGTTAATTTATATTCATCCTAATTTCCTTTTCATGTTCATATGATGAGGCTCACCCTCTTTCTATCATCACTTCATTTTATGAATGTTTAAGTGGCGTCGTTAGGCTGCCGAATTTTTAAAGGATTCTCTCACCCCTCTCATTTTCAAGTTGTATTTTCATGTCTTGTCTTTCATGTTACTTTTATAATGTTAGGGTATGATCTCTATATCTATCATAATAATATGTTATTTTCATATGATGAGAGACCCCATTTGATCTCGTCAATTCATTTTTTTGATGTTTTAAGTGACGCTGTTAGGCTACCGAATTTTCATTAGAGAAATATTATTTTTGTCTTCCTTCCATGTTTTTCATGTCTTATGTTATGTATTTCAGATTTAATTAACATGTTCTTATATAATTTATATCTTGTCCCTATACTTTTTTAAGGATCATTTATGAGTGGGTGAACCATATCCCCTCTCTTTTCTGTATTTTCTAAAACACTATAACATAGCAGTTGTGCTGCATCATTTTCTTCTCAAAATGTCTCTCTCTTTATCTAAAACTATTCTATTTTATTATGTGAATACTCAAAGATATTTCTTCTATAGGGGTATTCACATATATATCAAAATTTTCTATTTTAATTCTGGGACTTAAATATATAAAACACACTTTCCTTTATCGTGGGTTTAACGTTACATAAAGATCACGTCCTTAAAGTAGTTTTTAAAATGTGATGACTATGAAATGAAACCCATTTCTTTTATTCTATATGGTTTGTTTATGAATTGATTGATGATGATATATGTGGCTCACATTACAATAAAGGAAAATTTAACAGTGCTCCCTGATAGCACACCAACGCATTGGGTAAAGACTTAATCTCAAGATATGACCATTTTTAACGACATCTTGGTGAATATCAATGGTAATTGTTAATGACACATTGGGGATGGACCTTGATGAAACGGAAATGATTGTCTATGTTAAATTTTGTAGCCACATATTCAAGTTATGAAACCCATTATTTTTATTATTATATTCCTCATGATCACTTTCTCATTCCATAACGTTATTTTTCATGACTTTTGATTTATCTTAAGTTTACATGTAAAATGTTTTCCCTTGTTTTCCTTACTGGGCCTTATTCTCACCCTTTCCTTTAATGTATGCTCCCAGGTTATGAGATGTTGTAATTAACTCTGGATGAACAAATGTATATGCCTTTCAAGTGTTTTAGAAGAATACTTCATGTTTTCATGTATTAAGTTACTGGTTTCCGAGCCACTAAACCTTATAGATCCTCAGTTTTGTATAATGTAATGAAAGTTTATGTGATAAAAAGGCGGGATGTCATAGTTGGTATCAAAGGATGGTTTCATTATTTTTGGAAATTAGGATATGAAAAAACGATAAATAACCCTATAGAAAAGATTGAATATAGGCAATCTTCTTGGTGTTTTTGTGAGTATTGAGTAAGTGGGTTCCAAATAAATAAATCCATGTCTGGATACGAACAAGTAGAGGTGGCTCTGACACATATGCTCTTTGGAGTGAAAACTCTAACAAGGTGTTTCATTCTTGACCTGGGGTAACCTAGTGCATGACAACGGGCCTTACTGCCCTCTTGGTTTGACACTCCAGGGGGATATCCTTTGGTAAATTCATAAGCATTGTATGAACCATTATTAATGGGACAAAGAAAAAATAAAATAAATATTAACATAAGAATATATGATCATGGATAACCTATATTGGAACCTAGGGGATCACAAGTTAGGGTATACTCTTCTTCTATAAGTTTATCCTTCTATGCTTTATGTTTCCTTTTTATGAATATTGACTAGGTATTTAAGCCCCCTAATTATAATTTCTTTTCTTAGTTAATGGCGTGAAATGGAAGAACATGTCCCAACAACTAATGTGATAGGAAATGTGACTATTTGCCTATTAATATGATAGAGATGATGAGAGATCAAGCTGAACATAATGTGATTATGCAAAACCAACTATCAAAAATCGCAATTAATAATTGGTACCTAGTTGAATGCCCAAATTAATCAAGGAAGAAGAAGACGAAGTATCAAGGATGTTTGTCTGATAATGTTGATAAGGGAAAGAAGACCCTATTCATTTTGTGAAATAATTGTGGAATGGGGCACCAAAGAGAATTTCACAAAGGAACCAGAAGATGTTTTATGTGTGGGGTGATAGGGAATAAAGTATTTAATTTATTTAAGAAAATTGATAATGTGATGAATATAGATAAGGTTCGATCTAATGTACCTTATAGTTTTGAATGTCATAAAATATGGAGAAGTTGGACATTATTCAAGGCAAGGCTCTTTTGGAAGGGATGAGAAGCATGATGAGCATAAAAAATCTTCTAGTATAATGGAACTATGCATGTTCAATGCTGAGATGGATCATGATGACTAATGTACATGTAACATCTTTTCAATAATTTTCAATGTCATGTTTTATTTTAGTTCGTGCCCTATGAGCATATCATTAATGTTTTCTATGAACATAGAGTCAGTACCTAAGATGATTTTATATCATTAAGGAAATCATATATTTTTTGTATCACATGTTGATGTTGTGAAGTTATTCTTCTTGAGAAAAAATAGGATTAGAGGATTAAAATATGATTATTATTTTGGAATACCTTCACTATTTTGGGAACCCTATATGTTCAACGTAAATAGATTACTACATTTTTTTCTTTGAGGAGAAAATATTGACTTATATTTTGAAGAATCAATGAATTTAAGGTGAGATTATAGTAATTTAGGTTACTTATAGAAATTATTAACCTATCTTGGGGAAAATATGTTTGGGTTAGTTACTTTTATTATAAGATGTTAGGAGTGGTGTATGTTGTTTGGAGATGACCGATAATGTTTATCTTGGAAGACTATGTTATCAAATACTTCTTTTATTTGGGTTTCAATATTAGTTTGGTTTATTTTGAGTAATTTTATGGACAGTTATTTATGGAATGGTCTATGATGTACTTTGGGTAGTACCATGGAATTATGAAAATATAAAAGTACTTTCCCTTCCTATGGGGTTCTTTCTTTTTTATGAGTTGTTTTATCTTACCCTTTCTATTTTGGGATAATGATTCAAGATAAAAGAAATATATAGTTAATCTTTTATGGATTATGTAATTCTCTAGAAGATGATTCTTGGTCTTTTGATGAGACCAAGTGTTTTTTAATGATCATCGTTTGGAGAAAAGATTAGTTTTGGTAGAAACTTATTAAAGGATGAAACTCTACTTGAAGGTAAGTATGTTTCCATGTGTTCTTATACTATGTAGTAAATGAATTCCTCAATTTTATTAAAAGGGATGTAAAATAAAAACATTGTTAGTTTACATTTCCTACAGGGTAATCTATGATTTTTTACACACATTATATTGTTTTTATTTTCATCTGGTTAACATTATCTTAATCATGTATTCTATCACTCTCCATCAGAAAATGACCCTTTGTTTTCTCTTGCATATCCATGTTTATCTTCATGGAATCCTAGTATGGGTTAACTCGGTTGACCTTTGTACTTCCCTTTAATTATTTTAAGGTTATATATTTACTGACCCCTTTTCTGATATGGGACTTTCAATGATATTTCAAGCCAAATTTGAAAAATTTGCAAGGATGTAATTTATTTAGGGGGAAGAATGTAAGGACCCGAAATTTAGAATAAATCTTGTTTCCTAATTTTGTGTGTTATTTTATTTTTTTATTCTCAAAAAATCTATTTCATTTGATAACATGAGTATAATTAAAATGAGACCATTGGGTTTCGACTGTTATATAACCATTTTTCAATATGAATGTTGGAAAAAAAATGTTGTGATTATTGTCTTTGAATACAAATGATATTGGTTATTTAATATTGAAAGACGATTCGATGGCCACATCCAGTATTCCTAGGCCGATCAAATCTCATCTAACAGAACTTGAAAAGGAGGTAGCATCACTGGGCTTTTCTCTAGACCAATCCCAAGATGAACATCATTGTGTGAAGATAGAAAGGAATCACCTTCGCAAGAAGTTCAAGCTGATAGAAATTACTACTCGTGAAATGTTAGCCGAGTCGCCCTCGAATTCTCTCACCACAGCACACCATACACATAGGTCCTATGCTTGGGTTATAAGGGGCTATGTAAAGAGACCATAACTACTTTGTGTAATACTTTGATAAATAAAAATTGTTATCGATTCTTATGGTGATGTTTGTGAACATTCAAAATGTCCGAATAAATGTAGGATGCATTTTATTGATGAATTTCAGAAAAAGGGATATTTTAATACATTTTTGTAAACCTTAAATAATTCATGATGTGTAATGATTTTCAAAAAATGGGCTTCTGCAAATGTCTTCAGTTATAAATTTGTAGTCTAATAAAATCATCATAATTTTTGGTGAATAGTAATTAAGGAATAGTGGTTTTACGCTTAGGATTAGTAATGTGACTAATTGGATTCGTAATTTCACTTAAAGTAAGTATTAATATAATATAGGCACTTTTATTATGTAATGTGATTCAATAAAATGGGTAAATAAATGTTTCATAAATTATTAGTCAATTATTAGTCTTTTCGGGTGAATATTGTTCTTTAATTAAAAGTTATACTAAAAATATATAGAAAATTATTTTTATATAATGGACTTTATATTTTACTTTAGATCATCGATATTATGTTATGGAAATTTTTGGGGTTTTTTATGAAAAAAATGAATTTTTGTTGAATCGTGTTTTTATTTAAAAATTAAATTAAAAATATTTAGAAAATTATTTTTATAAAATGGTGTTTATTTTTGAATTCATAGAATAGATATTATGTTAAGGTAATTTTTTGGGATCTTTCTGAAATAGTTGAATTTTCAGTGAATAGTAAAAATACAGCTTTAGGGTTTCAGTATGTTTAATGACATCATGACTGCATCATGATGATTTCATGAGATATTTTAGGGGATGGAAGACTTATTAATAGTAATATAAGGTATGAGTGGTCCCAAGTGGTGAATACCATGAGGAAATACAACTTGTTCTTCCAATACCACCAATGAGGTGTCCCTTGGCCATTAATGCCTTGTCCCCTCACTTCCCCTATAAATACCAAGCCATTATTTCATCCTTTCCATTCCAAAATCCTCCTCAGCGATGTTCTGGTCTCCTTACCTTCCAAGGATGCCTCCCATGGTGCCATCAATCCTCTCAAGGTCCCAAACATCAAGATTTTGAAGTTACTCTTCAAGGTAAGGGATCCTACCTCTCTCTTTCTTTCCAAGTACTCACTTTTTTGTCATTTATTTTATGATCCATATTCTTATGGTGGGGATTTTATTTTATATTCATAATATTTTCCTTTTTATTTGTATATGATGAGTTTCCCACTCTTTCTCTAATCACTTCATTTTAATAATTTTTAAGTGGCGTCGTTAGGCTGCCGAATTTTTAAGGGATTCTTTCACCCTTCTCATTTTCATGTTCTATTTTCATGTAAAGACTTTCAAGTTCATTTTATTATGTTGGGGTATGATCTCTATATCTATCATACTGATCTTTTATGTTCATTTGATTAGAGACCACTTTTGATCTCATCAATTCTTTTTTTGATGCCTTAAGTGACTTTGTTAGGCTGCCGAATTTTCAGAAGGGAAATCTTATTTTTTTCATCCTTTCATGTTTTTGATTACATATGGTTTGTCTTTCAGATTTCATTACCATGTTCTTATATCCTTTATAACTTGTCCCTCTACTGTTTTATGGATCATTTATTAGTGGGTGACTCATGTCCCCTCTCTTTTCAGTATTTTCTAAAACCCTATAACATAGGAGTTGTGCTACAACATTTTCTTCTCAAAATGTCTCTCTCTTTATCTCAAATTCACCTATTTTATTAAGTAAATTCTCAAAGTTCTATCTTCTATAGGGGTACTCAAATATATATCAAAATTTTATATTTTAATTCTGGTACATAAATAAATAAAACCCACTTTCCTTTTTCTTTGGGTTTAAAGTGACATAAAGATCACGTCTTTAGAGCAGTTTTTAAAATGTGATGACTATGAAATGAAACACATTTCTTTTCTGATATATGGGTTATTAATGAATTTTATGATAATGATATATGTGGATCACATGATAATGAATTCAAATTTAAGGGTTCTACCTAATTGCGCTCCAATGCATTGGGTAAAGACTTAATCTCTAGAGATGACCATTTTGAATGACACTTTGGTGAATAACCATGGTAAGTTTTAATGACACATTGGGGATAGACGTTGGTGAAACCGAAATGATTGTCTATGTCAAATGTTGTAGCCACATATTCATGTTATGAAACAAGTTATTTTTATTATGATATGCCTCATGATTTCTTTCTCATGCTTTAACGATATTTTTCATGACTTTTGATATATCATAAGTTCACATATAAAATTATTCCCTTATTACCCATACTGGGCCTTCTGCTCACCCATTCCTTTGATGTATGCTCCCAGATTATGAGATGAATTAATGAACTTAGGATGACCAAATGAAGAAAACTTTCAAGTGTTTAAGAATAATGTTTTATATTGTCATGTATTAAGTTCCTGGATTCCAAGACACTAAACCTTAAAGATCCTCGGTTTTGAATAATTTAATGAATGATTATGTGATAAAAAGGTGGGATGTCATAGAAAACCTCATCCCAATGTTGCAGATAAACCACAAACGTTTGACTAATATAATCAATCTGAGTATGAATTAATGATTTCCATTCATTCCCAAACTAACGTCAAAAGGCCTCGAAGATACCACCAAGAGGTTCCAACCAAAATTCTTGCCGCAAGTGTCAGATCACATCGTCGGCGTATGTGTGATTATCAAGTATCCTCCCAACGGTATCTCCAGACGTGAGGGTCAGGTGAATGTTTTAACTGGAAAATATAGGTATTGGACTAGATTCTTGGGAGGAAGGATTTATTGATACCTGTTTCTATTGATACGACAACTTGTAGTAGACAAAACCATACCTCGAATCAATCATAGAGCCTTTTAGTCGCATTCCTTGACGACATGCAACCACACTTTTCCCTTGTCCACTAACTCCCTGGGCCTGGTGGGGACCACAAATGGTGGTGGTTGTAATATGTTGAAATGTACTCCTCCTCATGCTTCTCCCCTAGCTCTTCTTCCACGTCTACATCCCTACCGTTTCATCTATCCCTAACACTTTATCTTCCCAAAACATTTTTTACACACCAAAGTATCTGAGACTAGCTCCAGTTTCCTTTTTTCCCTACACTATCATTCAATTTTTGTATCTGTTCATCGAAAGAACATTCAACAACAAAGGTACTCTCTATAATACCAACATAAGTAGGAATGCAATGAGGAATAGTGATGGCTCTGACGTCCTAAAACACACTGCGCTTGAATGTCTTAGACCCGAAGCACAGAACATATTGTATTCATCGAGTACTAGGAATGATCGGTATGCCTTGATTAATACTCAGCTATTGAAATGTCGTCCTGCCGAGCTGTAGAAGCTCTAAAGAACTCTCAGTCACCTCTTCAAGCTAGTTCTTTGCCATCTTTGAGTCGGGCTTTCTTTGGAACCTGAGGTGTATCTGATTATAAATAACACAAAAGGCACAAAGTCTATATGTGTTCTCTACCGGTACTTCTGGTTGTAACTGGTGACCAACGGGAAGCGATATAGATGACACACTCTAGAAGGTACTATCTTATTTAATGTTCCACATACCGAAGCCTCATCGCTATGCGTACCATCCTCATGGTCAGTAACTGAAAATGTCTAGTAGATAATATCATCATCTGATATACCGGTGTCTCAACTAGGCGAAAAACTCAAGAAACCGCCTCCAGCCAACCCCCAAATGCATTGGATACTGTCTATCCTTGAAATATCAGAGGCCTCTGCTACTGGAACTCATGAAATGTGCTCAGTCGATTTGCATTGTCCGCTAGTGTGGCTTGTGGTATCAGCTACCCAATAGGTGGTGGTGCTACTGGTACACCACAAGAAGGTGCCAACATAGTAAGAGGGCCCTTCACTAGAGAATCGTCGATCATTGGGCCGTCATCATGTAATATCTCGAGAATCCTAGCTAGCTGTCTACACAATGGTATCCTAATAAGGAACAAATGTTCCATGATCATTTAGTTATACCTAGTGAGCTGACTCAAGAAAACCCAAGAAAAGTTTTCAAATCACACATGCAATTAGTGTTGTCATGCACAAAGTCAAAAATCCTAAGTCATGGTCCTTGTTTATGGATATGTCAGCCGCCAAACCAACACTGGATTCCCTAAAATAATAACCACACACACTATGTCACGACCCGCCCTCGGGGTCCGTGTCGTGACTACCCCAAGCCCGCCTTCCATAGGCCAGGGGCTGGCGACTAGCACCAAGGGGTAAATCCCGATAAAAAGGGAAGGCATTGCCTTTGTAAAGAAAACAAACACCACAGAGTAAGCAAGCGGAAAGTAAATACTAAGCAAAAGCAGAGTACAACTGAAAGTGAGGAAAAGTAAATGGGCCAGTATACAAACCCAAACTGAAAGTAAAGTACAACTCGAAAGGGAAAACAGCAACTGAAAAGTAAAAGCCGCTACACCGAGCTGTCCACTGGAAATCCCACATGAAGGGTGGGTACAGATAGCTCCACTGCTCCACGGGTCCCGCCGTCCGCTCCGAGCACGTCTCGCCCAGTGATCCTCCTCCAGGTAACGTCCTGCTCTGCAAGCCTCAGCTAAGATCAACGCTGTCCGTCGTCTGCAACCAACACAATGTAGTGCAGGCAAAGCCCGTGCAGGGGTGAGTATAAGCTACTCAGTAGGGACCCCGAGACCCCTGAAGGTCTCCCAAAATCCACAAAGGATAAACCATAAAGAAAGGTACAATCACGAAGTAACAACCGACACTGCTTAGGTATATGCCCATACATATACCTAAGTCACCAATTTCAAATATGCTCCAACCTCCGAGCCCAAGTACAACTCAGTCCACACAGGAAAGTAAACGTATTCCACACAGGAAAGAAAAACGTAATCCACACAGGATTGCACAACACAATCCACACAGGAAAGCAATAGGTTTCAGCTCACACAAGATTTTCATTATCAAAAACGTAACTACTGAAGAGCCCCATCTCTGAAGTGTACATTGTCCTGTCACGACTCTGAGATACTGCTCACTAACCTAAGACTGCTGAGGTACTCCTCCTGTCAAGTACCGCGGGTCTGCCGCCAACTACCGGGCGCTCCGTCCGCTGAGGGTCTGCTGCCAAATACCGGGCGCTCACCCAAATAGCCTACAGAGGTACTCTTCCATTCGAGTACCGCGGGTCTGCTGCCAACTACCAGGCGCTCCGTCCGCCGTGGGTCTGCCGCCAAATACCGGGAGCTCCTTCCACTGGGCTAGTCGACTCACTCCAAGTCGAGTCGGTCGAGCAGTCCTCAGGTCTCAGCAGGCTACACGGTCTCCGTACTCCGTACGCTCGTCTCCAGTATCGCGGGTCTGCCGCTACAACCAAGGGCACCACCTCTATCGAGTAAAACAGAAGATTCAACTCACACAGGTATACTTCTTCGGATGACGTTAAAGATGATCAAAGAACCATCTAAGTCGTTGGACCCACGAAGGATCGATAGTTACTAACCCCTGCAGTGACCTACGCAGGATCGGACCCACACAGGATCGGGCCCATGCAGGACCTGTAGCACTGATCCACGTAGGATCGCTGAGTGCAGTAGTCGTCGCCGTCGAATCCACACAGGATCTCTGTACTGTTTTCGTTGCAGTCACAGTAGCAGTAGCAGTAGCAGTCACAGTAACAGTCGCAGCCAGCACTAGGGTTCCCGCACACAGCAAGCTCCTTCGGAAGATCCGCTCCACGAGCCGAGAGGCTGATACATCAACTGTCACAAAGTCCAGAGCTGATGTATCCAAAAGTTCCGTATCGTCAACAGGAACTCAACGCATTAGACGGCGCGTCGATGGGACGCCCGGTCTGAGAGTTATTGGCATTTTCGTCCCCGGGGCCCGATTGGTTTTTAAGGAAAAACCAACCCGACCGTACTCCACCTGCGTCCAAACCTCGGGAGAAGTATGCCAAAAGATCCGTCTCACTAAGAGGAATAGAACAAAGCTGACGACACGTCAATTGGACGTCCGTAGCTCAAGATATGAGCGTTTCTGCTCCGAAGGTCCGGTTGGTTTCGTGTACGAACCAACCCGGTCGAACTCAAAGTAATCCGAAACCTTGAGTGCGATATACCGAAACGACCGTCTCGATCCAAGGATCGCATCGCCGCTGACGGTTCGTCAATCGGACGTCCAGTCTGAAAGATATCATCCTTTCCGTCTCACACCCTCCCTGGGAAACTTCCCAGGAGGTCACCCATCCTGATCACTACTCTATGCCAACCACGCTTAACTACGGTGTTTTAACCACGTAGGCTCCCGAAAAAGAAGGTGCGCCTTGAGTATAGTAAACCGAAACGACCGTCTCGATCCAAGGATCGCGTTGCCGCAGACTGTTCGTCGATCGGAGGTCTGTGGCTCAAGTTATGGCCAAAAGACCGAACTCGTCTCGAAAACGGGGGGTTCCGGGTCCGGGACGACCCCCCCTGGGTCGGCCCGACCCGGGTCCGACCCGGACCGACCGGCGACGGACCGGCGCGGCGGCGCGGGCCGGCGCGGGCCGGCGCGGTTCGGCGCGGCCTGGCGCCGCTAGTGTCACGCGCGGGGGCTAAGCCCCCGCTTCCAGCAAGGCGGCGTGGCTTAAGAGCCGCGCCTTTTTGGAGACTGGCCCGCCCTCGTGGGGGCCTACTTTGAAGGCAACCGGGGGGCCGCCTGCTCCCCTCAATGAAACCGCCCCCCTCTCTTAAATGAGGGGGGTTTTTGAGCTGGCCGGGGGAATTAAATTCCCCCGACCTTTGACCTTCCGGCCGGCCAACTGCCGGCCGGTTTTCTCCAACGGGACCGGAAAAATCCGGTCCCCATTTCGGCTTCCGACGCCGGCGGCCCGGCCGCCGGTCTTCTCGTTCCGCCGCGGCCCGGAACCGACCGTGGTGTTCGTCGTCCGGCGCGGTGCGACTGCACCGCGCCCCTCTGCCGCGCCTTTGATTTCCTTTCAACGCGGCGCGACGGCGTCGCGTTCTTGATGATTCTTCCATGGCGCGGCGCGACGGCGTTGCGTAAAAAATATTTGGGCGAATATCTGCGTGGTGCGACGGCACCACGCCACCTTGATTCATCCGCAAAATAAAACATCAAGAACGAAGGAGGGGGTTCGACCGTGTTCATGCGGTCCGACCCCCTCATGTTAAAACACAACTTAAATATTCAAAATCCTCACGTTAGTCATGCTAGAACCACGAGCAAGAATAAAATAATTAAACAAAAATCAACAACCCCTACCATGAATGATTGACGTCGCACGTCGGTTATCGCGGATAAAGGCGTCGCGGTGTCGGACGTAGATTCTGTGGACGTCGGGGTGCGTCCGAGGAGGAAACGACGTCTCTTCACTTGTCGCTATGACGAAGAAGGGAGGTACGTTGTCGTTGGCGATGATTACCACGGTCGGCGACTTATCCCTTGTCGAGGAGGAAGATGAAGACGGAAGAACCCGGGACGCCGAGTCTCGAAGGTCGTGGGATTGATGTTCTTTGTCGGAGAAGAACCGTTCTTCACGTTCTTCGTCGAAGACGAAGATGATCTTCAAGTCTCTCAAAAATTCTCCCAATCCTCTCCCGTAACAAAGGAACTAACCCAAAAATAAATTAAGCTTACTCTTAATTTATTAACACAACCCCACCTTTGAAATTCAAGAGTTTGAATTTCAAAAACTCAAAAATTAAACTCACTTATTTATTATACATGAGTTGTATAATTAAATAAATGTTAAGTTGACAAGCCTTTAAGAGGGAGAGAGGGGAGTTAGGGAATTTGAAAAGGTGGGGCTCGTGTGGGCCCCTCCTCACCTTAATCCTCTCTTAGGTAGTTAAACCACCCAACTTCCAACAAAATATTATAACCACCTTTAAGATATAAAATAAATATTGTTTAACAAATTTATTTTACTCTTCATTTCATCCAGAAAATTAAACATCTCTTCCTAGGCAAACACAACTTCGTAAAAGCTCCCCTTAAGCGAATATCGGCGCTGCGAGTTCATCGGTGCCCTCAGATTTCAATTCCGAGCACCGGATCAAAAGTTAGAAATTCCCGCTCATTCGTTCACTGAACGTACCCGAGCCAAACTTCGGAAATTGATTCCGGGCACTCCGGGCCTCGGAATCTGGTGCCGTCAGAAACCGCGCTCTTGTAAAATTCCAAAGAAAATTAAGAAAAAATTTCCCTTGAATTTTACGGGTCTATAAATTACTCCCACCTCAGGACTTTACGTCCCCGTAAAGATACATAAAAAACTAGGGAAACAAATGAGGGTACTGAGCACGCATCTGAGCCTCCCGCTCCCATGTGCTCTCCTGGAGATTCCTGTGCTGCCATCTGATGCGCACAAGAGGAATCGATCGCCCACGCAGGACCCGCTCTTGTCGATCCTCTATCTACACCGGGACCTCCATAAAAGTCGCCCCATCGTCAACGTCAAGCTCCCCATGGTCAATGATGTGCGTCGGGTCGTGCACGTATCTCCCCAGCTGAGATACGTGGAAGACGTCGTGCACCCGGTGCAACTGAGGTGGCAGAGCCCGGCGATAAGCCACCTCGCCAACCCTGTTGAGGACCTGAAAGGGTCCGATGAAGGGTGGAGATAATTTGCTGCCTCGGCCAAATCTCTGAATACCACGTCGAGGTGAGACCCGCAAGAAGACGTGGTCGCCATCCTCGAAGTCTAGTGGCCTCCGCCTCCTGTCAGCGTAAGGCTTCTGCCGGCTCTGAGCTGTACTCATCCGCTCCTGGATGACCTGGACCTTCTCTGTCGTGGCCTGGACCATCTCCGTTCCCACCAGAGCTGCAATATTTTTTCTTTGCCGATAAGAGAAATCTGGTCCCATCCCCTGGATGAACCACATTCTTTGCCTAAAACAGTCAATCCAAACATGGATGATACTAATCCATACCAAGGATGACGTCGTAAGGCCTCGACGCTACTACTAATAGATTCAACCATTACTCTCGCCTCCAAGGGTTGAGTCACACTGTCGGCATCAGTGTGTGGTAACTGGGTCTCCTCCAGTAGATGTCTCACAAGTGAGGGTCAAGTCAATAGCAAAAACTGGAACCTCGTAGTAACATCACGAAAGAGGACAGGAACGAAAATATCACAAAGGTATGCGTCTTTTATTATTGCAGCTCATAATACAAGACGCTACACAAATGCAACAAGGAACCAGAAGTACAAAGGATGTATCCACTAGTTCTGCTCCTGTCCATCGGCTCCCAGAGCTCCATGATCGAAGGCCTCGGTTGCCTGAAGTTGAGCTCTCACATGTTCACCTACTCCCTGTGGTCGGGGTGGACCTCCTGGTGGTGGTGGTGGAAGAGCCTCAAAGCGTCGCCCACCACCGGCTGCTCGTCTATCTCCTCTGCCTCGTCCGTCTCCTCCCTGCGGACCGCCACGGTCGAACCTCTGCCTCTTCCTGGGAGGTTCTTCACTTAACTTCTGATCATCAACATGGCGGGTCGGACAGTCACGAGCCATGTGACCAATCCCGACACAGGAGTAACACTGCCCACTCTCGGCACGCCTGGCTCTGACTCCACCCCGGCTTCCCCATACAACTGAGCCTGAGTCGTGCAGTCGGCCACCGGTAGGTCTGGTCTGCCTGGAACCCTGAGTCATCCGTCGGCTACCTGTTGCCGAAGACTCTGCTATCTGCCGCCCTGCGGTAGGTCTCGCTATGGACTCAGCCAGGAAACTCTCGATCAGGAGGGCTCGCTCCAGTACTCCTGTCTGAGTCGGTATGCTGAGGGATATCAGCGATGCCCTGATCTCGTGTCTCAAACCCTGCTCGAAGGTCCGGGCCCGGAATAATGGGTCACGTACCATGTCGGTCGAGTAGCGTGAGAGATCGGTAAATCTCGCCGAGTACTGAGCGACCGTCATGATGCCCTGCTGCAGCTGAAGAAGCTCCTGGATACGCACCGCACGAAGGGTGGCTGGGACGAACTCCGAGCGAAAAAGGCTCTCAAAGTCCGTCCAAAGTAGAGATGCTTCATCGTGCACCTGGAGCATCAAGCTCCACCATCGTCCTGCTGCTGCGTGTAATAGGCTCGCAGCGAGGATCACCAAGAGGTCAGCTGGTGTCCTCACTAGCCTAAACACTCGTACCACTGCCTCCAGCCAGTCCTCTGCTGCCTGGGGATCCGTCTCCCCGCGAAACCTGGGTGGTCGCTGGCGCTGAAACTCATGCAGTGCGTTGAGGCGACGTGCATCGTCAGCGGCTGGTGCTGGAAGTATCGGGGGATCGGCGGGTAGTGCTACCGCCGGTGCCACTGCTGACAAAGGGCCCTGCACCGAGGCCTCGTCACTCGGTGGGCTGTCATCACATTCGACTCTCGGAACCCTAGCTGGCTGCCGTCGTGGGGCCATCCTGAATAGGAAACTGGTGCGCCACGGTCAAACAGTATACCTGGTGAGCTGATATAAAGTAATCACAAAGAAAACTTTGAAACACATACGCAATCAATGTTTTCGTGCATTAGGTCGGAAATCAGAAGTCAGGGTCCTGGTGTACGGATACGTCGGCCGCCGCACCAACACTGGACTCCCTGGACTGATAACCACACTCAATACGCTAAACATTATTGCTTCACATAGAAAAGATCAGAGTTCGCGGTAGAACCGAACTCCTCTGATACCAATTTGTCACGACCCGCCCTCGGGGTCCGTGCCGTGACTACCCCAAGCCCGCCTTCCATAGGCCAGGGGCTGGCGACTAGCACCAAGGGGTAAATCCCGGTAAAAAGGGAAGGCATTGCCTTTGTAAATAAAACAAACACCACAGAGTAAGCAAGCGGAAAGTAAATACTAAGCAAAAGCAGAGTACAACTGAAAGTGCGGAAAAGTAAATGGGCCAATATTCAAACCCAAACTGAAAGTAAAGTACAACTCGAAAGGGAAAACAACAACTGAAAAGTAAAATCCGCTACACCGAGCTGTCCACTGGAAATCCCACCTGAAGGGTGGGTACAGATAGCTCCACTGCTCCACGGGTCCCGCCGTCCGCTCCGAGCACGTCTCACCTAGTGATCCTCCTCCAGGTAACGTCCTGCTCTGCAAGCCTCAGCTAAGATCAACGCTGTCCGTCGTCTGCGACAAACACAACGTAGTGCAGGCAAAGCCCGTGCAGGGGTGAGTATAAGCTACTCAGTAGGGACCCCGAGACCCCGGAAGGTCTCCCAAAATCCACAAAGGATAAACCATAAAGAAAGGTACAATCACGAAATAACAACCGACACTGCTTAGGTATATGCCCATACATATACCTAAGTCACCAATTTCAAATATGCTCCAACCTCCGAGCCCAAGTATAACTCAGTCCACACAGGAAAGTAAACGTATTCCACACAGGAAAGAAAAACGTAATCCACACAGGATTGCACAACACAATCCACACAGGAAAGCAATAGGTTTCAGCTCACACAGGATTTTCATTATCAAAAACGTAACTACTGAAGATCCCCATCTCTGAATTGTACAGTGTCCTGTCACGACTCTAAGATACTGCTCACTAACCTAAGACTGCTGAGGTACTTCTCCTGTCGAGTACCGCGGGTCTGCTGCCAACTACCGGGCGCTCCGTCCGCTGAGGGTCTGCTGCCAAATACCGGGCGCTCACCCAAATAGCCTACAGAGGTATTCTTCCAGTCGAGTACCGCGGGTCTGCTGCCAACTACCAGGCGCTCCGTCCGCCGTGGGTCTGCCGCCAAATACCGGGCGCTCCGTCCACTGGGCTAGTCGACTCACTCCAAGTCGAGTCGGTCGAGCAGTGTTCAGGTCTCAGCAGGCTACACGGTCTCCGTACTCCGTACGCTCGTCTCCAGTATCGCGGGTCTGCCGTTACAACCAAGCGCACCACCTCTATCGAGTAAAACAGAAGATTCAATTCACACAGGTATACTTCTTCGGATGACGCTAAAGATGATCAAAGAACCATCTAAGTCGTCGGACCCACGAAGGATCGATAGGTACTAACCCCCGTAGTGACCTACATAGGATCGGACCCACACAGGATCGGGCCCACGCAGGACCTGTAGCACTGATCCACGTAGGATCGCTGAGTGCAGTAGTCGTCGCCGTCGAATCCACACAGGATCTCTGTACTGTTTTCGTCGCAGTCACAGTAGCAGTAGCAGTAGCAGTCACAGTAACAGTCGCAGCCAGCACTAGGGTTCCCGCACACAGCAAGCTCGTTCGGAGGATCCGCTCCACGAGCCGAGAGGCTGATACATCAACTGTCACAAAGTCCAGAGTTGATGTATCCAAAAGTTCCGTATCGTCAACATGAACTCAACGCATCAGACGGCGCGTCGATCGGACGCCCGGTCTGAGAGTTATTGGCATTTTCGTTCCTGGGACCCGGTTGGTTTTTAAGGCAAAACCAACCCGACCGTACTCCACCTGCGTCCAAACCTCGGACGGAGTATGCCAAAAGATCTGTCTCACTAAGAGGAATACAACAAAGCTGACGACACGTCAATCGGACGTCCGTAGCTCAAGATATGAGCGTTTCCGCTCCGAAGGTCCGGTTGGTTTCCTGTACGAATCATCCCGGCCGAACTCAAAGTAATCCGAAACCTTGAGTGCGATATACTGAAACGACCGTCTCGATCCAAGGATCGCATCGCCGCTGACGGTTCGTCAATCGGACGTCTAGTCTGAAAGATATCAGCCTTTCCGTCTCACACCCTCCCTGAGAAACTTCCCAGGAGGTCACCCATCCTGATCACTACTCTAAGCCAAGCACGCTTAACTATGGAGTTTTAACCACGTAGGCTCCCGAAAAAGAAGGTGTGCCTTGAGTATAGTATACCGAAACGACCGTCTCAATCCAAGGATCGCGTTGCCGCAGACGGTTCATCGATCGGAGATCCGTGGCTCAATTTATGGCCAAAAGACCGAACTCGTCTCGAAAACGGGGGGTTCCGGGTCCAGGCCGACCCCCCCTAGATCGGCCCGAACCAGGTCGACCCGACCCGGGTCCGACCCGGCCCGACCGGCGACGGACCGGCGCGGCGGCGCGGCCCAGCCGGCGGCGGCGCGGCCTTGCGCCGCTAGTGTCACGCGCGGGGGCTAAGCCCCCGCTTCCAGCAAGGCGGCGCGACTTAAGAGCCGCGCCTTTTTGGAGACCCCCCCCCCCCCTCGTGGGGGCCTACTTTGAAGGCAACCGGGGGGCCGCCTGCCCCCATCAAGGAAACCGCCCCCCTCTCTTAAATGAGTGGGGGTTTTGAGCTGGCCGGGGGAATTAAATTCCCCCGGCCTTTGACCTTCCGGCCGGCCAACTGCCGGCCGGTTTTCTCCAACGGGACCGGAAAAATCCGGTCCCCTTTTCGGCTTCCGACGTCGGCGGCCCGGCCGCCGGTCTTCTCGTTCCGCCGCGGCCCGGAACCGACCGCAGTGTTCGTCGTCCGGCGCGGTGCGACGGCACCGCGCCCCTCCGCCGCGCCTTTGATTACCTTTCAACGCGGCGCGACGGCGTCGCGTTCTTGATGATTCTTCCATGGCGCGGCGCGATGGCATCGCGTAAAAAATATTTGGGTGAATATCTGCGTGGTGCGACGGCACCACACCACCTTGATTCATCCGCAAAATAAAACACCAAGAACGAAGGAGGGGGTTCGACCGTGTTCATGCGGTCCGACCCCCTCACGTTAAAACACAACTTAAATATTCAAAATCCTCATGTTAGTCATGCTAGAACCACGAGAAAGAATAAAATAATTAAACAAAAATCAACAACCCCTACCTTGAAAGATTGACGTCGCACGTCGGTTATCGCGGAGAAAGGCGTCGCGGCGTCGGAGGTAGATTCCGTGGACGTCGGGGTGCGTCCGAGGAGGAAACGACGTCTCTTCACTTGTCGCTATGACGAAGAAGGGAGGTACGTTGTCGTTGGCGATGATTACCATGGTCGGTGACTTCTCCCTTGTCGAGGAGGAAGATGAAGACGGAAGAACCCGGGACGCCGAGTCTCGAAGGTCATGGGATTGATGTTCTTTGTCGGAGAAGAACCGTTCTTCACGTTCTTCATCGAAGACGAAGAAGATCTTCAAGTCTCTCAACAATTCTCCCAATCCTCTCAAGTAACAAGGAACTAACCCAAAAATAAATTAAGCTTACTCTTAATTTATTAACACATCCCAACCTTTGAAATTCAAGAGTTTGAATTTCAAAAACTCAAAAATTAAACTCACTTATTTATTATACATGAGTTGTATAATTAAATAAATGTTAAGTTGACAAGCCTTTAAGAGGGAGAGAGGGGAGTTAGGGAATTTGAAAAGGTGGGGCTCGTGTGGGCCCCTCCTCACCTTAATCCTCTCTTAGGTAGTTAAACCACCCAACATCCAACAAATGATTATACCCACTTTTAAGATATAAAATAAATATTGTATAACAAATTTATTTTACTCTTCATTTCATCCAGAAAATTAAACATCTCTTCCTAGGCAAACACAACTTCGGAAAAGCTCCCCTTAAGCGAATATCGGTGCTGCGAGTTCATCGGTGCCCTCGGATTTCAATTCCGAGCACCGGATCAAAAGATAGAAATTCCCGCTCATTCGTTCACTGAACGTACCCGAGCCAAACTTCGGAAATTGATTCCGGGCACTCCAGGCCTCAGAATCAGGTGCCGTCAGAAACCGCGCTCTTGTAAAATTCCAAAGAAAATTAAGAATAAATTTCCCTTGAATTTTATGGGTCTTTACACACTACACATAACGCGGTTGCCGTTAAAAAGATCAGAGTCTAATGTTCTACGGTAGAACCGACTTCTATGATAGCAATTTGTCACGACCCGTCCCCCTGGGCCAATGTCGTGACTAACCCAAGCCTACCATCCGTAGGACTGGGGCGGGATACTCGCATCAAAAGGCATATATCGTAATACATGGTGAACATTGCCTTCGTATCATGTAATCACACTCGTCCAGGCACATAGAATGATACCAAAAACAAGTAAACGGTATAGTAAAAAGAGTGATGAATGTAAGAGGGGGAAGAATACAAGACCAACAGAAAAGGTACAAGTACAACTGGAAATACAATACAATTGATGAAGGAGAATGGTAGCTATTGGGTAGTCCTCTGAGGTTTCTACCTGAAGGGGAGGTACAGATCACATCCTTATCACTCCATGTCTTCTCGACTCCTCTCCATACCGACACGCTGTATGGTCCTCCTCCGGGCACCGTCCAGTCCTGGTACCCTTAGCCTCGATCAGCGTTGTCCATCGTCTTCACCAAACACAACAAGGTACAGGTGAATCCCATGTAGGGGTGTGTATAATGATACTCAGTAGGGAACTCGAGGCTCTCATGGTCTCACAAAATCCACAATGGATAAACCAAAAATCATGTAAACCCGTGACAACCATACATAGGTATATTTCCATACATATACCTAAGATATCAATATTAAACATCTCATTCATGAGTAAATAGAAGGCCCAACTCCTCAGATAATGTACAACTATTCCACGTAGGAAATATTACCCCGAAGGTAAGTACCACAAAGTAATGCCACAAAGAATAATACCACAATGGGATCACCATGATGGTATGTACCACATAGGTAATCCACACAGAAGAATACCACTAAGATATCACCTGGAAGGTATGTACCACGTAGGTATGCCACACAGAAGAATACCAAAAATGTAAATACTCATCTCACACCAGGTATAACATAGGTATAGTAGTAGATATTATTAGATGTAATGACTGAATCATCTTACTCTGTTAAAAGGTAGACCCACACGTGACGCTAAATTATCACACCCACACAGGATCCTAGTACATCATCATACCAACACAAGATCCTATTACATGAACACCACACATGATCCTAGTACATCATCAAACCCACACATGATCCTATAACAGCAGACCCACATAGGTTCCTAGTACATCATCAAACCCACACATGATACTATTACAACATACACACACAAGACCCTAGTACATCAGCATACCCACACATGATACTTGTACAATATACCCACACAGGATCCTAGTACCGCATCAGACCAACATAGGATCCTAGTACCACAGACTCACACAGGATCCAAGAACATCATCAGACCCACATAGGATCCTAGTACAGCAGACCCACACAAGATCCTAGTACCTCATCAGAACCACATAGGATCCTAGTACAGAAAACCCAAAAAGGATCTTAGAGTAGTCCCACATGGATTCATAAATAATATCCATGTGGGATCCTCGATCACATACCAACGACGTATCCCTTTCTTATGTTACAACCAACTATAGGGTTCTCGCACTAAACTTTCTTGATTCTGGGACGATCTTCTCTGCATGCCACAAGTCGATACTCCAAATTCCACGAAGTCCTAAGAATAAGAATCCCAAAAAACATCCACCTAAAAGGGGTCTCAATGCAATAGAGGGTTCATCAATCAGACGTCTGGTCTGTATGTTATTGGCCTTTTAGTCCCGAGAGCCCGATTGGATTCGTGTTAGATTTAACCAGGTCAAACCCCAATGTTATCCAAAACTAATGTGGATATACCAAAAGGTCTATATTGTTCCATGGTTTTTGGTGCCACTGATTGTTCATCAAACAGACGCCTGAAGCTCATGATATGGCGAAAAGAGAGAAAATGGGTCGAAGATGGTATGGGTCCAATCCGACCCAGCCCAACCAAGCATGGGCCAACCCGACCCAACGTGGTTTGAGTCAACTCGGACCGCAGGGTCAGACCCGGTCTGCCGGCATAGGTTGGCCCTCGACAGGGCTGCCCATGAGGCAGCGGCCCGCTAGGCTTGTGTTGCGGCATCCCATGGTGGAGTGGCCCACCTCCTTCTCCGTGCGATTCGCCGTGCACCACACCTTCACCGATGACCTGCTTGGCCAACCACCATCCCTTATCCACTGAGTATCTCCCTCACCGGGTTATGCAGATCGTCTCAGGGTGGTGCAGACATGCGCCACCATCCCCTCCATGCGATCAGTCTCCGCCCTTGCTCCGCCACGGCTGACCGGCCACAACCCTTCTCTGGCAGCACTGTTGTGCCACCACCATCATCGCGGCCGGTCGTGGTACCAAAAACCATTCCCGAGCCCCACCGGTGTCCGTATTCATCCTTCTCCATCATGAAGGAATCATCAAGAATCACAATGAAATGGGGAAAGGTCGGGTTGTTTTCGTTTGGTCCGTACCCTCTGATTTAAGGTGGTAGTAAGCATCTCAAATAGTTCTTGAATCACGATGAACGTCAAATAATGGGTAAGGGTGTATAAATCAACAACAGACTCTATCTTGAAAGTTACAAAGTTGGAGGTAGGAGGAAGAAGATGAATTCATTGAAGAACGTCAGTGTTCATTTTCTCCACAAGGCACTTTCGATCTGGGATCGAGGTTGGTTCCTCGTTATTCATTTCATGGTTTGGGGTCGCTCATCATCACCCATCAGAACCAGATCCATCCTCCATGTGTTGGGCATCACAACACTTTACCAAAGCTTCATCGCATGGTGAAGCCATGGAATTTCCTCCCCCAAGCTCCATATAAATAGGATATGGGGAAAGTATGTAACGATTGTGGAATTTATGAAGGTTCCTTTAATAAAACCCATCCTAAATTCCAACAACGATGTTACTTAGTATTAGCAAGGTCAGGCCATTTAATTTATGTTGGCGCTATTATGTGGGAGGACCAAGAGTCACCTCATTCATTAAATCGGTAATTTAAGGGGGTAAGGTGGTCCCCACCATTGAGAATTCAATTTAGAGTGTTTCCTAGTTTGGTTTGTCTCCACCACTGCACATAAAAATTTGGGAGGTTTTAAAAATAAAATAAAATTTGTTCTTTATTTTATTATTTTTCATTTTACTCTCCCACAAAATTCATGAAAAATAACTTTCACCCTAATCCGACTTTGGTCAAGGTGAACGTATCCTAATGTGAATATCGGTGATGTGAGTTCAATGGTTCCCTCCGATTTCAATTCCTAGCATCGGTTCAAATGTTATATTACACCGCTCGTGCGTTTAATAAACTTACCCAAAAAAAGTTCGAAAAAATTATAACATACACCCTTGACCTACTCCGGTCGAGTTTAGGCTCTGCCTAAGTAAATAACACCCCAAAGATCCCAAATGTATTCTCATATATTCAATCTATGTTACCATTTTGATGTTATGAATTTTACAACAAAATAATTGTCACTTAATAATTTTATTTATGGAAAAAAACTAACATTCATTGGTGGCACGTGCCGACCAATGTAAGTATCTGACTAAAGATAGAATACCCTCACAAGTTCAGCGGTGGTCTCAGATATTCAATCCATGTTACCATTTGGGGGTTATAAGCATTTGTAAAATAAAATAACTTTGTTTAATTATTTTATTTATGGTTATGCCATTTTTGGGTTTTCCCACCGTAGGCTTGTGCTAACTAAACATAAGTCATGCCGAGGTTAAACCCGCCATCTTGGGCACAACGATGCCTTTGGATTTCTTATCCATGTAACCGTTGAAGTGTTATTCCACTTATTCAGGAAAACTGCTTACGAGTGCTATTGAAAGCGTAGAAAAAATTAGATGGATCATTTTGGGCACTTCGGGCATCAGAATCACGCGCTGTCAGTTTTCACAGTCTCGTAGTAATTAAATATAATTAAAAAAATTATACAGAATTACCGTGACATTACAATGATTCATGAAACTTCTGATGTTAATTTAACTAATTAATTATGAAAATTAAAAAAATTTAAAAATGATATAAAATGGCTAATTATAAATGAATGAACATGAAAAATGATCTTATGTATGTAAATTAACATTTGAAATTAATTTACATAATCCAAATAGAATACATTTTCAGACACATTTAATAATTAGCAATCATAAGATTTTAACACATTGTTAATTAATTTAATTAAATATATTTCGGTTCAATTTTGAAAAAGAAAATTCTAATAACAATTTAAAACATATGAAAACAACAATTAATTATATCAAATATAATGTCATTACAAAAAAACAATTCTTAGGAACAAAAATAATGACCATAACCCGAATAGCCCATATACTCTTTCTACATAATTACATTCTATTAATATTCAATTAATCACATCAAAAAGTATTTAATGGTTCAGTAGGCTTACAGATATGGAAACATGCCTCATTCCCATATTACATTTGAAAACACAAATTATCTTTTTTTGACGAATATTTTTTTTTATATATTGTATAATTTCATATCAATCATAGTAGAATTCATCGATTCATAATAATTGAAATAAAATACTGTTTTTTTCTAATGCACTATATAGGTTAAGTAAAGTAGAAGATTTCATGAATCAATATGCATAATCAAAATGATTGGATAAATAACTAAACAAACAATCCATTTAAATAAAATGACTATTGTAACAACTGTTAGCTCCTCTTTGGCTTGAGAATATCGAGTAACATTACCGATCCTTATCCAACATCCCCAAGATGTTAATGGTCAAAAATAAATGCCAAGGGATTCATGTACAATTTGTGTAAGATTTATTCCTTTAATAATAAGTCAACCAATAAAACAATCCATAATCAAATAACCTACAACATGATGATGGATATCAAAGAAAGGGAACCCAAATCAATCCATTAATATTAAAATCAAACTAATACTGAGTACTATAGTAGAAGACAACAATATAAAAGCACACACTAGAAGACAAAACTCAAGGATTCTGGTGACAAAACTATACTTAAAAAATCCACCATTTTCCAACTCAAAAATGAAAAAAGGTATGTAAATGTATTAATAAATATATGTGATAAAATAATATTTCCCTTGTTTCAATATAAAAAATCATCAATAGATCCAAAATTCGAAAGAATTGGTGTGTAATTCACCTGATTAGATTTTACCCAATCAATTACCTTCTCCTTCCACTATGAGGGAAATATTAGCAGATTTATATAAAATAGTTTATATGAAACAAATTAAAAAATAATATTATAATGAAATATAATGTGTTTCCATTGATTTTTTCTCAAAAAAAAATTATGTTCCCCAGAATGAAACCAAACTATGTTCTCAAACCGTTTCATTAATTCTTTTTTACATATCTCTTTCCAATCCACCTATAAACAAATCTACATATGCATGATTTATTAGGAAAGTTCCATACTCAGAGTAATTTCTCATTAGTCTACCGAGTCAACACAATGAAATTAAAACCCATGTTCCATTAAAAATTTGGGATTTAGAACAATTTCATATATTATCCAAGCCTCATAATTCAATGTGAACAAAAACCAAACATTATTCCAAAAAACAATCCAATACAATCATTCCAAAACCACTGAAAGAATTTCAATAAAACCATTATTTTATTGAAAACCTTCCAAATAAGACATTTCAAATAATTTCAACAAAAATATACATTAATTTAAAACAAAACTATTAATCCAGTAACAAAAATTCCATCTTGAATAAATTTTAGAATCTATAGTTGATGAACTTTTTATTGCAATTCCATAATTTTATAAATTACCACAAAGCACCTCTAAAGAATGATTATATCATGCTTTTCCGACATATTTAACATTCATATTACATACATTTAACAAATTGTGAACTAATAATTCATGTTCCAAATATATGAGTCATGTTTGAATCCCCATTCCTTGGTATTTATGGAGAAAAAGTCGAATAACACTAAAACACCAAAAAAACTGATTTGAAACTCTACAACCAACCTTAAATTTCTCTACCTACAATAAAAAAGACTATATAAAGGTATATTAGTCATATAATATATTAGATCTATTCATAGGGGATGTTTATATATGAATCCAATAAATATAGAGAAGTAAATCTATGATAAACCACCAAGAACTTCAAATAACGATCACTTACTATGAAAATTAGTCTTGATATAAGAATCAAATTATAGATGGGGGTGCATATGTTGAATAATTATGGAGTTAAATATCACATTGTGTGAGATCCACAATTTTAGAAATTCACATTAAACCCATGAATGGTTAGTCGAATGGTTAGGAAAAATGTGTGAAAACAATGAACCAACTACTTCACTAAGGACTAACCTCATAGGATTGGCTGACATAATTTCCAAATAGTGTTCCAATCATTACATGGATGACTATCCAACATATTTTCTCTTATTCATGACTTCCATATGATTTCAAATAACTATTCACTATCAGTGTGCCATCCCTTAGGCTTATATCTCATTGTAAATATTTTTTATATGCCTTTCATCGATTCCCCAAACCATTCAAAAAACATAATCCATTATAAAATACTAAATAACATTTCAAATATTCCCCAAACACTACCAATATTCACCCAATATACATCACATTCTTTAAAATAACAAATAAATTGTTACTTACATGAAACCAAGGGTGCTATATTCTCCACACAATTGGCTTATCCGTAATCAATAACTAGTATCCATCAGAACCATGATATAGTTTTTTCCATTTCACTTTCATTTTCTTATCTCATTCCATGGTCTATTCGTGAATCTAACCACATTTCCCATGAATACACAATTGACCAATTCATTTTCTATGCATGCCTTTCTATTTCCTATCAAAAATTCAAACTGTGATATGTACCAATAAATCATCCATTTATCATTCCACATGATTATATTGAATAACATGTATAGGATCAAGATAATACCTTTTAAACTATGATATATGAAGTACATTATGAACCACACTAAAACATAGTGGAAATGAAAACCGATTAGCCACCACACAATCCTATTATAGTATCCCAAAAGGGAATAAGTATAGAGGTGATAACATTCCATGCTTTTAAAAATCATGAATTCAATTCCCTAGACTCATACTCAAGAATAGATAATCACACACCACTAACACAAGTTTACTTCAATGATGATAATCATAATAATTCTAATTTCTTTGATCCATTTCCATCTATTATCTGATCGAATAAATATTCCCAATTTTTTTGTTATACTAGGATCGGCCCATCTAGGGATGGAACACCTATTTCCACCCAAAAAAGTGGAGAACCACAATGATGTTGATAAAATGTTCTATATAGATCTATTTTTTAAGGGGTGATAAAATGTTTTATATGAGAAATGTACTAATCACATGTTCTCTTCGCACGAACCACCAAAATCCATTACCCAATCCTCATACATGTCTTCCAATATATTTATCATCCGTTCGGATTTCCAATCTGTATGATGATGAAATGTTGTAATCATGGTGTTTTGAGTCCCAGGTAATTTTTGTAACTATTTCTATAAATTAGTGTTACAACAATAATATCACGATGAAACTATTAAAAATAGCACTCCATTAATCATTACCACTTCTAATATATTTATTTCTAATATTTCCTCCACTATATGAGATTTGTGAATAGGGATGAAATTAGACAACATTATGAGCTTATCCAATATCACATATATGGAATCATTTTTTGAACAATTAATTTGTAAAATTTCACAAAATCTATAGATATCTACACCTATTTCCTCATAGGGATAGGTAAGGACTGAAACATTTATCCTCATCCAAAGTTGTCCTTCATTAGGATGTGGACAAGTAGAGAATTTTGAAAAAACCCAGCCGCCTCTATTTTTATACAAACCTTCCAAATCTATTATTTACATACCTTATACATATTTGGTACATTGGTATGGACAACCAATATTATGTGGTCATGTGCATAAATAATTTTCTCCCAACAATCCATAGGTGTGGACATCAATTTTTTGAACCGCCACACGGAAATCACATCCATCTTCCAACTATAAATGGTCTCTCAACCATTGAGTTTTAACCTTATAGCCACATATTATACATTAGATGTGTGTGAGTCTATAATAATGCTAATTATATTTGAAAAAAAATGTATGGAATGAAAACCATTACATCACCTCGATCATCTAAATTCTAATGCATATAGGCTAGAACTGATATCAACTTCCAGTAATCTGAATTTATTTTTTTCAACTAAACATATGAATTCATACTTAATGAATCATCCATAAATTTTCCAATGCTGATTGTATAGAACAAGTGAATGTCAAACATTTGTCGACACTCTATCCATTACCTGTATCTCTTATTCAAAAATGATTTTGAAAATATATTTTTCATTCTCTTATGATTCAAAAACAACAAATTAGAATTACACAAAAGAGATAATGATGCCAAGTCATAAAATCATGGACTATGAAAGCTAAATCAATATCATGTGTTCGGTAATTATTTTCCGGCACTAATAGCTTTGGTTAGTCATATGCCACGACACAATATTTTTTAATGATAACACATCCCAACCCCGATCCCGAAGAATTAAAACACATCGCATACCCTTGTCCTAATTTTATGAAAATTAATATTGGTGCTGATGTTAAGAAATAATTAATCTCTTGAAACTTCTTCATTCATTATTTTTCCCATTGGAATTTGATATATTTCTTTATCAATTCTTCCAGAGGTGAAGTTGGTCTTGGGAACTGATGAACAATGAATTGTTACTAACCACTAGACCATGAAAACTTCATATCTCAAAGATATTATATGGAGGATTACAAGACATAATATTCTCTATCATTTATCGATCAACAAAAATGCATCTCCATGTGACTACATCGAAAAAGAAATATACATTTTGTATCCAAATAATAACAACATTGTAATTTGGCATAAAAATATTGATCTCTCAAGACACCCAACACTCTGTCTAATTGTTTCCCATTCCCTTACCTTGTCTTTGAATGAACAAATATGTAATCCATAAATACCGAAACAAAAGAATCATGATATCTATGAATTATTTGTCTCATTGTTTTTATAAATAATTCTGCTTCATTTGTATGACTATATTTCAATACGACATATTCATCATGTCCATATCTACTTCTAAAATCTCTCTTCAGAATATCATCCTTCCCATCCCACTTACAGAGATATCTTAATTGTAATACAACATTAGAGAACCATTTATATTGTCTTAATTGAACTACTAGATAATCAACGCATGGAAGTGGATTTTGATTCTTTCTCATAACACTGATAAGTTTGTGATAACCCACACCAAGCTGTATAGATCCATCCATCATTTTCATAAACTAGACTCGTGATTTCTCTAGAGACATACTAGGATTATTGAAATCATTTCTTTCCATTTCGTACAAATGAATAGTCTATTCTCTAAAATATATCGGTGTCATTTGATATGATAGAAGGGAGAATGAAATTTTCCCCTGAAGGAGATCAATTTTAAAAGACAAATCTCTAATAGGTTGAACATTATGAAATTTACCAGAAACACATCTAGAAACTAATCAATCGCTTCTAGAAAAATTGTTCTTCTCAATCATGTCCATCACGGCCAAATATAAATCTTCCAATTCTAAATAGATCTTTCTAAACACTAGTTCTATCAATACCTTTTAATTTTTACATTTCCTTTAGGTCTCCTTTCAAGAGATTCTATACAACATCTTTATCAGTGAAAATAACCATTTTTGTATAATAGTTGATGAGGGCCTAAAATTTTGTTAAAAAAGGCATACCCATGATTGAATCATAATCATCCATGTCCCACAAAACAAAATCACATATCAACATAGATCCATAAATAGTTATAGATCATTCTTCAGATACAAAGGATCTACACACTATTTGACCAAGAATAGTTTGAAGATTTATCATATAATTAATAATGTCAACTTTTTAACTCCAAAAATAAATAAAATGAGAGGAAAAAAAGAAATGGGGCGTAGTTTTATAAAAAAAAACATGCATATGTGTGGAATTCAAAATAATCATACCACTCATCGTAGATGGTTCTGAATGATCATTGACAATAAGCTTCCCAAATATATATAACATCTTTTTCATTAAATCTCTCTGCTTGATTTTTTATTTAGATTCCACTATCAGAGGTGTCATGGTATTCCTATAATATCCAAGGGTGGCATTATTATAGTGACAAGAGGTATTCTGTTGTCCACATCCAGTCGAAGTATAAGATTCATGTGATACATAAGATGTGTCCAGAACACCTGTCCTCAAAGCACTAAAATAACAGAACTAATGATTCCCCATTATATTGGAATTCTTCCATGATCTATGTGGTTCCATACAATTTATCTTGATGTGGCCCAGGGATCCCGATGGGAACCATTCAGGGTTAGCTATGGGTCTCATATTAATATTTGACAATCTGGAAATATGATTTTGATTATTGTTTCCACCCTATAAATAGGTTTTCTTAGTCAACATACCCATATAATTTTAGATCCCACCCATCCCCATAGGTTTCATCACACTTAATCCTCTCTTTTCCCTAGATATGTCCCTTTCAAATAACGTTATCATATTGACTATCTCTGTATAATCCATAATACAAAGCATTGAAATATTTGGGTGAATATCCTACCCCACCCAGATTCAATGATGTGGTCCCTTAAGGACACATTATAAGAAACCATTGAAGAAAATTATAAGAAATTAATAAATTAATCCACATAGACTATGATAGAGTGATTTTTCTTCTTCAAGAAGATGAATATCATAGTTATTTGAATTCTTATCATATAAGGATTGAATTTTTTGCAAAACAATTTCGCAAAATCCTCTCGTTTATGTTATTATACTAAAATATCATTAATAGATAAATCCCACCAATAATGTGAAAGATACTATATAATATACATTTCCATAATGAATTTCATATCTGTAGGTCTACTGATGAAATAAAATAAAGGGTTCATCTTATACATCAATAACATTAATTTTTTTTAGAATCACTTAGAAGGATGGGAGGAGTGTGCTTCTAAAATTTTATAGAATGATCAAATTGCCTTGGAACATCCTTCCTGTTATCACTATCCACATCCTAAAATGCATGGAAAATACTCTCCACCATATGCGGATTCACATGTGGCTCAGGTGCGACCACATTATCATAGTCTTCTTCTTGTAGTTTTCTATGACCAGTGTTGGATTACATTTTTTAGAAACACAATAGATTAAATAATTTATTCTATTTAATAATTAATGTTTTAACAATTAATATTCTATCACATCTCAATAATTCTTTCCAATTCTATTTTTTTATGTTCACCCTTTTTAAAAAAATATAATCAACATTTTCAAAATAAAACCATTTTAAAAATACTACAATAATTCTCATTTTCAAAATATATCATTTAACAACATCATTATCGATTTTTAAAAATAATTTTTTCCAAGATCATTACTCTAAGTAAAATACACACAAATAGTTGTAAGTCATTTCTATAAGGAATATCATGCTCACATAATCAGCTAAACCCTTGATAATAATACTTTAATTCAAATAAGTTTCTCATAAAAACTAATTTACAGAACTCCCTGGTAAATTGATAATAAATATAAGATGGATAGATATGTCTTTTTATGCTCCACATTTCTAGTCTTGACAATCCTACTACATTCTAAAAATCTTACACTATGTAGAGACCATAATGAACTCATCTCGAATACTAATAAACAATAAAATGTTAAGAACCAACCAAAACTTATAGAACAAGTTGCACAAGCAATAAAGATGGACCATGATTATACCACTAGTCTCAAATTGAATTTTTGGCAAATAAAAACTATTACTAGTTGTCTCAAAGATATTTTTTGACCAAAAAAATTAGTGACACATGTCTGTAATGATTTTTTTGACCAATCCAAACTCATACAACTATTAACATCACTCCCCTCCTCATTTTCTAGAGAAGGAAGAGGAACATTTCAGGGCCTTAGGTGACATCCCCATGATTCCAAATGTTTTAAATAAATAATATTCCTTAACAATTGGGGGACTATATTCCCTTTTATAATAAAAAATACCCTAATAACCCATATCAAAATTAAATACTATGTGATTCAATATATCAAAGAATGAAAACTCAAATCCAACCATTTATATTAAATTAAATCTAAAACCAAGTACTATAGTAGAAGATAAAAATATCAAAGTACATTGTGTGAGATATAACTCAACGCCTCTAATGATAACTATAGACATCCACCATGATCCATCCACAATCCTCACAAATCATACCAAGTATCGAAATGTACGACTGAAGAGTGTCATATTTCAACCACGACTTGTAAATATATATGAACACATATCCACATGTATTCCCAAAAAAATTCCAATACAATCCTTCAAAATCAATCCTAACCATTTGAAAACCTAACTTATATTGAAAAAAATTCAATCATTTCATTTATTATTATTCAAATAAATACATCTTTTTATGTGAAAAATTTCAATTAAACCATGTACCACAATTCCTAAAAATTTTCATTTTAAAATCAGCATTACAAAATAAATTAATAATGAACATTGGACGACAAGTCAACAATTTATTTCTAAACAACAACCCAAACCTATAGAAGGTATCTTCTATTCTTTTCACACTAATTTCACAATAAAATTGAATTATGTTAATCAATTTGAGTATAAGACTTCAAATTCGAAATATATGTTGGAATTGTGATGTTAACTACCTTGGAAACACCATACAAAACCTACGCCCCATCCCTTTGGACCCAGTCTGATTTTTCATGGTTTCATAATGGTGTTTCAAAGTTTTCAAAAATCATGCACCACCAATGCATCATTATAAAATCCTCTAAAAATTTAAAAGTTTTTCCAAACTCTCCAAAAATTCACCCATAAAAAGTACATACTAAAAAAGCAAATTGGACTGCATACCTAATTGATACCAGGGTGCTGAAACTATCATAATATATATGTAATGGAAAATAAATGAATCCATATTACATTTAGAAAATTACTTGTTAGAAATAACAGGATAATAAATAATAAACCTGTAAATGTTAATAACTATATTAACATTCCATTTATTCAATAAACTGATATTGATATGTATCCAATGATAACTTCATTATAAAAATATAATCGATAATAATAACTAAATTCTCAATGACAGAAATAAAAAATTATTCTATTTCATGATGACATGAATCATTATACATCTACTGTCTTGACATTTCTAGAGAATTTTTAATACTAATGAGTTGGAGTAGACAAGAATCCCATTTCTCTATTTATAGTAAATAGATTCATTTCATGAGACTACACACACATTTTATTAATATATGTATCCAAGTACAACCCATGTTATCTTGTCTACTGAATTACATATTTGTATATATATAATATATATAATTTATGAGTCAATATTAGATATTTTCCAATCTATAGGTTGATTAATGGATATAGATTTCTCAATATTTTCTAACATTATCATACAAATATCTATGTAACAATCATTTTTCAAATGGTATATGGTTTAGGTAATATTAATATCCGTCATACAAGAATTTGGATATTTAATTGGAATTTAATTTCCATGGAAACATTATCAATATCATGTTATTTTAAGATGATAATTTTATGATTAATAATAGATTGTGAGAATGTACAAATTTTTTAACCTATTTTTTTTTAATTTTATCCCCGTAAAGATTGAACATGGAATGAATCATTAATACCACTAAATTAATAATAATTCATAAAAATTAATAAAAGGGAATAATATCTACCACATTAAATTCAATTGGTTTATATTGACAAATAAGTCTCAATGAAATGAATATTATTACGTAATCTATTAAAATGTGGAAAGGTTCATGTAAAATACCCATGGTTGAAATAATTTACATTGAATCCTTAAATACCATGAATTATGAATTATTCATGATAATATTTTTAATATTTTATATATGTATTTATGTAATGACCTATAATTTTATCAATGAAATATCAATTCTAATAATAATTTCATGTATGTATAAATCAAAAACATTACATAGAGATACTAGTAAAATACCGTTCTAAAAATGAAGAATGATACATTAGTTATTAAATAATCATGTTATAATTCAAAATATTATTATAGGGAAATATATATAAAATATAGTAAATAAAATTAGGAAATCATTGAAATCATTGATCCACTAGAATGACAACGCTCTTGAAAAAATATAAAGGAAAAAATAATATTATTATAAAAGTATGCATTCTCAATATGAAAGAATATATATATATAATCATGAGAGAAATTATGAGTGAATTAATAATTAAATTAACTTTAGTTATTTATATGATACAATAAACCCAGATTTCTATTATATATCCACCATTGGAATAGTAACATGAAATTTTGAATAGTAATATAACCGATATAAATAGTAATGTGGATGTTATAATAGTAATCATTCCAATGAATGTGTAAAATAACATTTAAGTATATTATAAATAAAATTTTCATATTTGTATTTTTGAAATGTTAATAAATTTTTTAAATATGAAAAAAATATGATTTCGTAATATCGTAAAATATTAAAATTTAGTTTTCAATTTTATAATGTATATATTTATTAAAATATATATTTCATTGCATGTTTTAATGAATTAATATTATATTGTATTACTATTATTAGATAATATTATGAGAGAATAATTTTTTTGGGAAATTATTATGAAATCTATTGTTATATTTATATCACTATTTTTCAAATAATTAGGGATTATATTGAAAAACATGATTTTTTTATATATAGAAAATTATATTAATAAAATTGAATCCAACTTTTTTATAGGATCATAAAAAAGATAAGGGGTGTTTTGTGGTATTTTTATATAAATGAATATTTTTTTTTGTGAATACTGAAATACAGTAACTTACTATATTTAATATTATTATCTAAATAAATTCAAATTCCATAATGAATTTCGTAAGAACCCATTAGTTCAAACTAAACTTTTCATATTACTTAAGAAAGTTACATGAATAATTATTATTAATTGTCTTGAGAGAAAATAATAATCCAATAAATATAATAAAAAACTCCTCTATCCTTCCTTTAATAATACCACCCCTCACCACCCCTTCTCCTAACACCATATTATTATTTATAGTGACAATATTATTCTCAATGACCTCCCCATACACCACCTAATTCCTTGAAATTTTGGACTGACCAAAAGTCATATTACAGAGCCTTAATTATGTTCTCATGGAGAAAATATTCACGATGTAATATCTGTATTTGTTCTCTTCTAAATTCATTCTATCTTCTACTTTATCTTTACCCATATTAAATTATACATTATATATATTATCATATATATATATATTAAAATATTCTATAATTTAATTTTTTTAATGAATTATCCATCATAAAATCTCTTTCCTTCTATTTTTATTCTAAAAATGAAAACTTCATTAAAAATTTGGCAGTTCACCGCCTTCATGGATAATAAAGTTTTGTTTCTCTTAACACCTAAATATATTTTCATAAAAAAGATTTATGTTAAAAATATATGATTATATTTAATTTTTAATTTAGTTCACAGTATGGAACCAGTATAAGAATTTGATATTCAAAAATTGAAACTAGTTCATTATTGTCGTAAAAATATCCATACATAAAAAAATACATTAATATTTTTCAAAATAATCATCATCCTATTAGGGAAAAATTTTATATAGGACCATTATATATTTTTTAATTATTTTATTACCATTTCATAATTCTAATGCATTTTTCATCCATTTTAAATGATCTCCCACAACTATAGTCAAAGAAACTGACTATAAAACTATGAAACAAACACTCTAGGAATAAAGAAATAGAACAATATAACCAATAAGAATGGAAATAAAATATCTTAAAATTTTATCATAAATAAATTATATGTGGGAAACATTATTAATTATGTAATTAATTGATAGAATTTTATTATATATAACAATAAGTGCATGTTCATAACACATTATGCATAAAAGTAATGGATCACTCCAAACCACTATATTTAATTTTGGTATGCTTTATCTATTTTTACCTAAAGTTACATCATCACTATTTTAATTTAAATATTCTATATTATATATTTCTATTTAAAAAATATAAAAATTTATCAATTAATCATTCCATTATGGTGAAATATATTACTTAAAATGTACAGTTTTCAATTCCTCGTAATATGTAGGCCTGATGAATGTGATCTTCATTATTTCATACCTTTTTTAAATCACAATATAAAACTATTTTAAACTGTTAATAATTTTTTTATAAAATCACTAAATTTATAATGAAAATAATTCTCACATAGTTTTTTGGTTTAAGGATAAAAAATTTTCTTTATCCTCTTTATAGACTCTTTAATATTTTCTATTATACAACACTAAAATGAATATTTTTTTGTGATTCATAAACTCTATTTTATGTGTATTATCATAATTTGAAATTAATTATTAATGATCCATTTTTTATGAATGTATATTGTCAATTAAAATACATTCATTATTGGATTTTTTTTCCCGCTTGGATATGATTTATGATGTCATAAGGAAAACAATATATTTACATGGATAACCCTAATGTTTATTCGTTATGACTGATTCCTCTTGTGTAATAGATACACATGAAAATATTATTATGGATTCTACCATATAGCTCACTAATGTGTTGGTATTTTGTTCCCACATGATTATGTATGATATTATGGAGTATACCTAATATTTAATTAGTCATCATCCAATTTTTGTCACTATCTTGGCAGTTATCCTTTACTCGTGTTTATGTCATTTTAGATGTTTTTTCACCCATGTAATATTTAGATGATTGTATTATTCCATTATAAATATGATATAACTCTTCCCGAGTGATAATTTTTAATTTTAATTCAATAAATAAAACTGAAAATCATTATTTCCCCATTGATGTGGATATAAAATAAGATTGAAAATTAATTTTGAAAGTGGAATGTTTATATTTCAAACCATATTTTTATGCTTTTTGTCCAGTGATATATAGGAAACCCCATTCCCTTCCATGTGAATTGTCTATATTTGGGGTCGGTTGGGCTCAACATGACAAATCTGATTGAGGGAACCATCTTTTTATGAGGCAATGCATTAGAGTCCTAATCAAACAAAAACATTAATAGCAAGTAATTTTTATATTCCCCATTAAAAATTACAATAATGTAACATTTGTGGATGAAAAATCTGGAAACCAGTATACCCACCAGAGTGACACACATGTTTCCACATGCCAGTGGAGAAAAACATAAGTATCATTCCATATAAGGACGTACATGATTCAAAACTAAGGAAAATCAAATAAAATATTAGTAGTGTCCCTCATCTAGAAACCAACATTGATGGAGAGAATTATTATGTTCATGATGTTGATATTATAATATTAGATGACAATGAATGGATTTATTATACACTAGAAGACATAATCTGTGTGAACCATAGGTCCTGTATTTACAATGAAAAATATCCAATGAACTTAGACCCAAAATCATATAAGTAAACAGCCAGGAGACACTCCATGTCTAAGAACCTTATTGATGTATTTCCATATATCCAACCACTCATCCCTTCCAACTTCTCTGTGAAGATGTTACCATCCAAGGAGTGTATGTTTATATTATTAGTAGCCCATTAAATAATGTCATAAGATTCCCTTCCATGATTATTCCGTTACATGGATTTTTTACACATCCTATTTGTCAATGAATTCCAAAAGTAATCTAATGACGATTTTTTTTCTTAAATAGTGCTAGTATATCATTATTGATGATCAATAAAGATGTGTTTTATTCTGGTTCCATGTTTGGAATTTAAAGTACCTATTATTTTAATTATAGTAGAATATATCATACAGAAATGATATTTAATGGTTAATTATTCTTAAAATCAGGTTTTAATATGTTTTAAAGTATAATTTACAAATATTGAGATTTAGATAATTGTATAATAATTTTTAGTGATTATTACTAGAAAAATATTGTAATAAAACATGGAATAATTATTTCACCATGTATAAACAATATTTAATGGTAGAGAATCAAATTTTTAGTTATATATTTCATTTAAAAGGTTATCTTTCTTTGTTTATAGTTTAATATTTATAAATCATTATCTAAGTATTCCAGCTCCCTGATTTTATTTTCTTTCATAAACATTGGATTTATATATGAGAACCCATTTTAATAACTAATGTACTATGAAGTGTGATTATTTCACTAATAATTATCCAAACATGAAGGGAATGACAACTAAGAACGTCATGGAAGAAATTGATCAACTGGATCATGTAATGAATAATAACATAAATGGTGTAAAACACCCTCTTTCTTCTATGAAAGATAATATTTTAGTTGAATGTTTTACATTAAAAAGTCTGTATATCATTAGTGGATATAATGATCCCTTCTTTATTATAATATAGATAATTTAATTGGTAAGTAGTTATTTGTACTCTAATGTTTAGAAGATGAAAAAATTGGGATGGATTTCAATCATTATTATGTGGAATATTATAACTAGTTGACACTAACAAAACAACATGATGCCTATGGTGGAAATTGATACCATGTATTTCAAAGGATTAATGAAAATATATTAAATATAATATTTTCCCTAAACCCTCCATCTTTAGATGGAAATAGTGTTCCTTAGACTGATGAAAAAAAAGATGAGATTATCAGGACATATGGGAAAATAATCACAAGTATGTCATGATACGCCTCTAGCTTTGATATGAACACTAAAATCTATGTGGATCACTTATTTTGAAAAATAAATTAGAGTTTACAAAAACAATTGGAGATTCAAGACATTGAATTTTTTTGGGATATTTTGTGTTGTGTCCATAAGGTTGAGATTTATATTGGTGAATCCAAGTGGTCTCATGGGAATGGAGATAAAAAAACGTAAAATAGAGTTCCATACATGGGTACCATCAGATAAATACTGCAGGGGGCAAGGAAATCGATCATCCCACACGTGAACATTGTTAGAAGAAGCTTCTTTGGAACTGACTAAAGGTAAGAGAGAGATTTATTCAAATATGGGAAAGGGGGCAATCAGAATAATAATTACGAAATGTATATAGATAATCTGAAAAAATAAAAATAACAAAGAAATATTCAGATAAATAATCATCTTATAGTAAAGTGTTCCAACTACATTGGAAGAAAGCATTATGAAATTCAATTTCCTAAGATAAGGGTTATTGATGAAAAACAATAGAAAAAAACTCCATATAAGGAATAAAATATTCTATCACTTGTACGAAGGTAGAGCCCAAAATGATGTAGAGATAGGTACACTAGTTATTCATTAAATGATAGTGAACATAATTTAAGATTCTAGATCCACACATTATATCATATATAATATGCATACTGGAGCAATTCAAACCTCACCAAAAAATTGTTATGTTTTGTTATCAGTAAGGAATATTAATGGGGAAATTATTGAATCTAGAATATAAAATTCCTACCTTATCAAAATTTTTGGACTAAACCTCCTAGACAATCTCATCGTACTTCCTTATGTTGAGTTTGATGAAATATTAGTAATGTATTATCTATCATTATATAAATCTAAACAAATATCAGGAAAGGTAGATCACTCTTCACTTCTAGAGGCATTCTACAATTCTGAAAAACATTTACTCGCTTTAATGAATCCCATTACAATCATCAACCAAATTATGGATATTATTTAATTTTTGAGAATGAATATATAGTACATATGATTGAGAATATAGAGTATATAATAATCAATGACATTTAAATTCCATGATACTACACTCATTTGTTCCCTAGAAAAATGTAATGTCTTTTTCATGACTATGATTTTTAGTTTCTAGTTGAACATATACCTTGACATTTTTCTATATCAATGACTCCATATAGAATTTCCACCACTGAGATATAATAAATAATGATTTAGTTACAAGGAAATTGGACATGGTTTTCATATGATCATGTTCTTTACTTAGGGGTGAACCAGTCCTCTTCATTATGAAAAAATGGATTAATGTGCATATTAATTGATTATATTGAAAAAAAATAATGAACATGTATCTCATACACCAAATGGAAGAGTTGTTTTTTTTGCTATGTGGGGACAAGACTTTCTATAATGTGGACCTCCGGTCGTTATATTACAAATTAAATGCGAAGAAGAATGATATTCCTCTGATTTCCTTCTAAATAGAGTATGTGATCTGAGAGTTTATAGGGATTCCCTTTTCAATAAAAAGAACTCAATATGTCATCATGGATATAATTAATAAAAGAATTAGTAATGACAATAGTATGTTTTTTCATATCTTTATTGACAATGTTTTGATATACTCCATGGGAATGTTGGATCGTGAAGAGAATTTCAATATTGTTCTAAAAAAACCTGTTAATGGAAAAACTATTTGTCATGAAAAATAAATGTGAGTTATTTTTTGAAGAAGTATCATTTTTGGTTAATGTTATCACCAAAAAAGAGATATTAGTGGATCATTATAAAATAAATGAAATCAAATATTGGCTTATGCAATGATATATTAATGAAATATGTAATTTCATCATTATAGATATGTATTACCAAATATTTTATAAGAACATATAATGATTTTAAAATCCATTAACAAAGATAAATCAAAAGACATTAAATTTTACTATTCTAGGTAATGAGATGAAAACATTATGGATTTGAAAAATAGGCCTATCAGAACACCAATACACACACATTCACTATGTAGGGAACACATTTTGGTATATAAATATTCATCAAATCCGTTTTTTGATATTTTACTAATGTAAAATGAAAAAGTGATAGCATATTTTATAAGGTAGTTGAATGTTGAAGAGAAAAACTATCCCTCTTAAATTCTGGAGTTACTGGCTATTATCAATCCTTAAAAAATCCACTAAGATTATCTATATCAGGAGAAGGCTGATAAATATACTGACCATATGAGACTCAAATATATATTCACATAGAAATATTTTAAAATCATTCTGTGATTGTTATTACAGATCATCATGGATTATGACTTCTCAATACTCTACCATCCATGTAATGTGAAAAAGTGGCAGATTCTCTATATATAAAGCATCCTATAACATTACCAACGATAAGAATTTATTATTAACTAAAATTGTTAGACATATAATTAACGGAAAATATGAATCATTTATTAAGTTAATCGTTAATCCATTATCAAATTATTTATCAACCATCCCTTTTTGAAAAGATAAATTATGATCAAATAGATGATGGGGAAATTCCGAAGAAGGTGGAAGATATCAGAATAGAAAAATCCATTGAGTTTAAAATTGATGAGGATGGTGTAAGAAAATATGGGTCACTAATATTTATATAATAAACACCTATGATAAAGAGGATTATTTTTTATATTTTACAAAGATCAACTTTACCATCTCCACCCTTATCACTAGCTTGAGAGGGAGGTGAGACGTTACTAGTGCTTCAGTGACAACCCCAACACTCTGAAGGCTTTAAATAAATGCTAATGGGCTTTGGTACGAAGGGGGAACTATTTCCCATTTTATGATATAACTATTAAGCTTATAATTCCTAAAAACCCACTATTTGATGATGAAAATTATTAAAATACAACTCAGATTTCCTTTATCAAAATTATACATGGTTTACATACCAGAACATTAGACTGTAATATTAATTTAAATAATGTGAGACAACTAATAAAAATCCAAGATAATCTCAAGACTCCAAGATCCATAATTATAATGATCATTCTTAACCAAAAATACCATGTATCATGCATTTGGGATAAACATGTGTTATAATTTACCTTTTCCCATATCATGATAGATAACATCAGTAAAATCACCAATGAGCCAAATAATGGGTGAGTACTAAATCTCAGTAGTTGTTCTCTGATGACTTTCATACCTAAGAAATTATGACAGAACATGTAGGAAAAATTTATATAAAAAAATTATATATCTATTTACAATTATAGAAAAAAATTAATAAATTTTCAATTAATAAATTTTCAAAAAATCCACTTTTTCAAAGTAAACTACCAAGAAATGGTTTCAAATCATTCACAAGTTATATTTGGAATTACAATTCCATTACACATATCCACACTACCAAGAATGCAGAATTCCTTATGATTGATCAATTCTCATGGGTGGTCGCTTGTCGATTTACCAGTTTTTCACAAGGTATTTATATCCCATGATTCATAGCACCTTTGGCACCAATAAAAATTTTATATTTAAAACAAGCCTCATAAAAGAAATATGAACACACAATATATGTATATACAAGAACAAATTCAATAAAATCATGCTAAAACCAATTCAAATACAAGAAAAATTAAAAAAAAACCTTTTTATTGAAATCCATTTTCTACGAATTGACTTAATATTGTATTTTAAAATCATTTTAAAAGAACATTTCACTAAAAACCACCATGACTAAATCAAATTACACAAAAATAATAAATAGACACTAAAGATGATTTATATCAGTATTTTCACAAAATTTGCAATATAAATGTAATGTAATTAAACAAATTTTAATGTAATGAAATATGTTCTAGCAATACGAGTCTAGTGTGAAGCGTCCAACCTCAATAGTTTTGGAGAAAATAATTAATGGATCGAATAATGTCACAAAATGAGGATGAATCTCCCTAGACCCACAATATATATCCTACCTTATCATTAAAATGGAAAATTATAAACAAATTTTGAATAAAAAACCTTATATCTACCCAAACGGGGTGTATATATAAGAAAATGACAGGGAGGGATATGTACATCTAAGGAAAACATCACAAACAATCATGAACGATGAGTTACCATTAGAATATGGCTTCAAGGCCCCAAGGAATGGACCTATGTCACTTCCAAATCACATGGGTGAGGTTCTTCAATAATTATTATAGAAAAATTTCTATTAAGGGCCACATAAGAGAATAATATGAGTTGGATATAGGGTATAACAAGTGAGATAAAATATTTAAGGATCTAACATTGACATGCGCTAGTATTAGTCGGATGGATGGAAAATCGTGCGCTAACCACATTCTTTATAATACCTTATGGACGTCCAAGCATGATTTTCTCACACTTTTATAAAACCATGGTCCAATTTTGACTAAGTTCACTATCCAACACATTCAAAACACTACAGGATTTCTCATAGGCTTCTACAATGTTTGAAAAAATCATGTGCTACCCATCCACCTTCTTTTTCCTCCTATCTCAATGCTCACTGTTTCTTTTATATTTTACATGGTTTCCAAAAACCATGAACCACACATGAACCTATATTAAATCCCCAAAAAAACACTAAATATTTTCTATAAAATTCTCCAATGTTCACCGGTTTACTTTATATAATAAAAATTCTTAAAAAATGTCACATAATAAAAAATGGGGGGGGGGTTATAAATTCGCCCCACAATTGGTATTTTATTCCTTTTAATGTAGAAAACCAATAGTGTGTTGAATGTGTTATATCCAATTAAATTTCATTACAATCATGAATTCCCATGTATGTTCCTGAATTTGACTATTTTTTTCAAAAAACCAACACTAGACCGATTCTTTTTCTGTGAATTCTGTTCTATTGTATATCCAAAATCTACAATGAGATATATACAAACAAGGTATCTAGTTTTAGGTCAATGTGATAACATCTGAAGACATGGTCATAATTAGAATTATTCTTTTTCAACTAATATATGTGTAGCTCATTAGGTACCATGATGAAATGATGTGGCAATTCCAACAAATATTCCACCTCTATATCCCACTATTGTATCTCAAAAGGGAATTTGTACTGTATTTTTAACATTCCCTAATTTCCAAAACAATTAATTTTGGGAATAGGAGAAGACTCAATAACAAATGACCACTTGTTATTAATGAAAACAATCATCGATGATGATCCACATATCATTTTTTATGACTTTGATTTGTCTTCAACTATTTAAAGATGAATTGAATCTTCATAATTGTTTCTTCGATAGGGAACAACCAAACAAGTGAAGTATGACATGTTTCCATCCTAAGAAAAGTATAAAATGACAAGGATTCCCATACAATGTTTCAAAAGTATAAATATGTAATGATCCATGATAGATGTTTTTATATGAGTACTCCAATAATGTTAGGTAATTTTCCCATGATATACCAAAATCTATTAATGAATCCCAAAAAATTGGCACTAATGTTTTTTCATCCATTTAGATTGGTCATCTTTTTGAGGATGATACATAGTACTCATAGTCCACTGATTCAAAATAAATTTATATAAGTATTTCTAAAAATTAGACTTAAATCAAATATATAAATATGATAAGATCAAAACTGATATGTCATGTATCATTACCAGTTCTCGAATATTAATTTTGGGCAGATACTATACCATGCGAGTTTCACGAATAGGGATGTAATGGGATGATTATTCGAGCATATTTATAAAATGTCTAGCATCATTCATGAAAAACATTTTTGGGAGTCCTAATATATATATATATATATATATATATTTACTTATATTTCCACAATAGTATAGGTAAAGACTATAGCATATATTTGATCAATAATGTTAATCCTTATCTTGATGACATGTTAAGCATCCGAAAACCAACTCTAACCTCTTCACATTCATATTGAACCACCAATAATATGCCTTCAACACATTATAAATCATTTTTAATCTAGAATAGGCAACCCCTCAATTTTTTTTGTAAGAATGAATAAGTTAATCTTGAAAATATATAGTTATAACCATTTGATTTCTCACCTGTAAAACTGAACTATAATCTAGTTTTCATCTCTCAATGGTATTCCCACAATTATTTTTTGAAATCATCGAAACAAAATATTTATCATATTTATGTACCTCAATTACTATCTTTACCAAATCATGAACAAGTGATACAGGAAAGAAATCAACAACATCCCCTCAATCTTGACATTCCACATGGATGTCATCTAGGGCTAACATTAACTGACACTAATCTTAGGATTATTTTTCAAACAGTAAATATGACATTTTTTTAATCTATCTCCCACACTATTGTCTTTCCTATATTTACACATCATTTTAATGTTGAATATTTGGAGATACTTAATCCATATTCTCTTCATTGTATTCAATTCACATTGTGTGAATTTTTTTTTGAAGCTCTGATGATATGTGAACACAATAAATTTCTCACAAAATAGATAGTGTTGCCATTTTTTTAAAAAATAGATGACATAAGCTAACACCAAATGTTGTTTTGGTTAGTTTGTCTCATGTAACATTAACTGTCCTATTCCATAAGAAGTATGTGGTATTCATGAAGGAGAACACACACAAACAAAAATTATGATGCATCATAATACACCATATACCCTTTTCCTGATTCTAATAATATTAGGATAGTATGGATGTATGGTGAACATTTAGCTCGAGAAAAGATTTTTGGAATTCCATATTCCATTGGAATGGAACATTTTTCTTTTTCAACGCTCACATTTGTGAATATAGTAATGATATTTCTCACACAGTACATTGGTAATAACCAATTAGAACAAGAAAGCTACTTATCTAGAAAACATTCTTCATAGGCTTTTAAGAGATAACAACTTATTTCTTTTCAAGATCCTAAGAAACACCTCATTAATAAATTACATGGCCATTAAATCATACCTAATGTATCCCAAAATCAGACATTGATAATTTGGAGTACAGACTATGGCCTCTCAATATTTCTAACATTGTTTTCAAGTGTTTCTCATGCACTACAATTGTCATTTAATACACTAGTATGTCATCCACAGATTCAATAAAAAAAGAGTTTAGATATCATTGAAATATTTGATTCATCAATTCCATAAACATTTTGGGTTCATTTTTACGGACAAAATTCATTACCATGTATTTGTAGTGGCCATATATTCTTCTAAAATTTTTCTTCATAATATCCTCCATGTGAACTCCCAATAGGTGAGATACAAATCACATGACATTCTTATAGAACCACTGAGATCCCTTAAATTGATGAAATCGATCATCTATGTGTGGAAGTGGATACCTATTCATTACCGTAATGTGGTATATCATAATATAATACACCCATAGCTTTAGAGGTCCACCAGTATTCTTCACCAACAAGAGGGGGGATGCCAAAAGGGACATTATTGGCCAATTGAAATCATTTCATTCAAGTTATTCAAAATACACTTTTAGTTCCCTTAATTATTTTGGTCCCACCTAATAAGATGAAAGTGATATGGTATTATTCCATAGAAGGAGAACAATTTCTAACTCCATACTCACTTACCTGTGGTAACCAAGATAATATTTCTAGAAACACATCCAAAAATATATCCATGACTACGTGGAATCTTCTTATTATTGGTCATTTATATCGATGCTAAAGTCAACATGAAAAACTCGTAAGAGGACATTCCAATATTTGGAGCCCAAAAAAACATTACATCTAGGTTCAAATTCCTTTCTCCTCTAAATAGATGTTATGCACCATCCTCTATTATGAAACAAATTATTTTATTATAACTGTCTATGTGAGCCTTGAACATTGTCAACCAATCCATACCAATAATTACATCCTAGAGATCATTTTCTGGAATATAGAAATCACATTTTAGGTCATCCCAATCAACTATTATGAAACATGCTCTACACAAAATGCACTGAAATTTTAATTTATCAAGACGAGTTTGATGTTTTATTATATATGGAATCATCTCATGATTTCTACTCATCAAATAAATATCACATAAATAAAAAGTTAAAATTGATATACCACTATCAAACATATGTGTCATAAGGATATAATTCAAAAGAATCATGCTTCTCACCATAGTTGGTCCAACATCCTCATCTATAATCTCCTTCTACACTCTATATAATTTCCTCATCGCAGCACATTGGACTTTATTATCCTGCTAATATTTCTATTACTGAGGAGTCATGGAATTCATAGAATAAAAATAGGCAGATCTATTTGTCCCTAGACTAATTCTTTTGTCATTTCCCTATCAAAGCATATAATGCATGTGATACCTGAGAAGTGTCTTTTTCACCTGGTTTTGTATCGATGTGATAGTAGTGTTAAATATTTCCCATCTTATTACAGTTATGGAATTATCTTGGTTTCATCCTACACTCTTGCATCACATGCTCTATGTAACAACCTTGGAGGCAACCATCTTTTTTAATGGGTCTCAAAGAAAGATTTTCTGATCTAGCCATCTGATTATGATTTATGCCCCCACATTAGAAGTTGGTGTCTCTCTTCCCCATACCACCGAAATTAGAGTTATAACTGGTTCCCATTGGGTATCAACATATATCTTCATCTTATTGCCCATGAGATGTCTCATTCATCCATCCTAACAATATTCTCTATCAAAATAATATGTAATCATATCACATTAATATTTGAGATAATATAATATATCACGCCTAATTCAAATATGTGTTACATCAAGGACACAAAATAAGTAAATATTGTTCAAAAGATGAGTAAATGAATTAATTTAGACACATACACAGTGATAGGTAGATTTTCCTTCTTTAGGATGACGATTTTAGTCATTCAATTAATCTTGAATTTGTGAGGATATTACTTTTCATTGAAAAATTCTATAAAAACCCCCAAACCATGTCATTGATCTACACTAGCCATCACATCTAGATCCCACCATTTATTTCCATGATCATCCAGGATATTTGTTTCCATCTTGACATTTAGCTCTTCTGGTGTAGAAATGAAGTCAAAGATACAGTTTTTCCTATTCATCCAAACCATTTCCTTTTCTGGTAAATATTCACCTAAAAAATTTGTAGTTTATCATTCATGAAATAGTCATAGTGATCCACATGTCACAGATCATCCCTCTGGTTCTCGGTCTTCATAGCCTGAAATTCATGAACTATAATCTGAACCAATTGTAGGTTCATCTATGGATCATATGCAACCACGTTCATAACATCTTCTTCTTGTTGGTTTATAAGAGTCCTAATATGTGTGATTTTCTATACGAACAACAATTTCCATAACTCACACTCTCTAGAAACTATATGCTTATTATTTTAAATTATATCACATTAACTTTCATAAAAATCCTTTCTAAAATCAACCGTTATCATGTTTTGATTTTTTGAAAATCATTATACACGATTTTAAAAACAATTCCATTTTCAAAATACCTCATCCATTATATATTAAAAATCCTTCATTTTTAATTAGTTTCAAAAAATTTAAAAATATAAACTTTTTCACAATATCGTAAATGATTATTTTAAATGAAATATGACCTCGTTGTGGTAATTCATTCATCAAAGTCATGTAATACTATCCTTATTATCTAAACCCATGTCAATGGGATTTCAAACAAATATGTGTCTCTAAAACAATTATGTAACTAAATCCATGGTATAATGATGTTTAGCATAAAATGGATAGCTATGTCTTTTAATACAAGACACATAATTTGATGAAAATACTAATCATATTTATGATACAAACTGAAGGAAAAAAGAAATAATGAATTCATCTCTTAGACTAACAACCAAAACCATGTCCAAATAGCACTTGTTCCATAATGATATTCAGAAGGGCCAAGATGATAAAACATGTAACATGCTACCAATTCTTATTATCTTGAGACGATAGTGAGACATAACTAGGCCTTAAGAGATATCCTCCAGACACCATTTCCAGTAAATAAATGCTAAAGGTATTCAATATATGTAGTCGACGATTTTCCCATTAAGAATAAAACAATTTACCAAATAATTCATAACAAAAAACAACTATATTTTTCCTGATAAAAAAGAAATACATATTACAATTAATTAATAAAAACCATACTTTATTAATGTACCACATCAAAAGGATACAATATTAATGTAAACAAAGGGAGAAACTGATAAAAAACGATCATAACCACAAGAATTCATGCTCCACATGCTCCATGCTCCACTTCACGAAAAATACAATGTACCATGATGAAGTTCTAAAAACATTTGATTGGGTTTCATTGAACATAACTCTGTAGATTAATTCAAAAAAATCACCAAAGTTCCAAAAGAGTGGTTAGTAATAAAACATTATAGTTTCCCCCAAATATATTCCTTTCAGAGACCACTAATATAGAACATGTTAGAACAATTTTTATAAATCAATGTATATAATAAAATTTATAGAGAAATTTATAACTAAATATAAAAAATTCATTTTCAACTGGTTTTAGAAGAAAATCCATATTGTAAAAGATATCAACCAAGAAATGCATTAAAAAATTCATTATATTCCATTCGGAATTACCATTCCATTCTGCATATCCACAATACCAACCATGCATACATCGATAAGATTGTTCCATACTCACATGTGATCCCTAACCAATCTACCAAGTCATCATATTTAAAGTATATACCTTTTTCCATTACACTGTTTCCATTTTTCAAAATGTCATATTTCAACCAAGCCTTAGAAATGGAATATGAAAATCCACATCATATATGACAAAAAAATATCACCAAAAATCATTCTAAACAATTTCCAATTCCCAAACCCTTTCAATAATAATTCATTTTTTTGAGAATATTTTTTCATAAGTCAAACCAAACCATTATTTTAAAATCATCATTTTAAAATCATTTTCCTATGACCATTTCATCAACAATTACTACTATTCCACAATTTCACCAAAAACAATAAATCATCACTAAAAAAGATTTATATCATGATTTAAACCCCAATTTTACATAATATATATATATATATATATATATAATAAACCACTATGAGTCTTATATAATCACTTGATTAAAGAGGAGCGAAGAGTGAAGCCAGCTACCTTGAGAGTTTTGAGAAAATGATAAAATAATAAAAAAATGTTTCAAAACCAAGTTGAAACTGCAAAAAAACCAACTAATATATAATCCATATCATAAAAACTAGTTGTAATCGTATTTTTAATTTACAACCTTACACCTACCCACAGTGGGAGTAGATCTATGAAAATAAGAGGAAATGAAATGTAGATCTATGAATACCCATCATGAATGTGGAAGAACAAACCTTTACTGCAGGAATCTGACATCAACGCACCTAGCGATGGATTTATATCACTTATTAATTACATGAGAGAGGTTACCCAACAATTGAGAGAGAGAAATACCTTGTTACAACCATATATAAGGAAAATCGATTGTTAGATGGTTAAACGAGCAAGATTCACTTTTTAGGATCTAACTTTGACCTGCCCACAGTTTAGTTTCACAATTAGATAAACCATGCAATAACAATGCACATGAATTTACATATGAATTTCCTCTATGGTTTACCTTTATTGGTTTCTAAAAACATGAAAATGATAGAAAAGTATTATAAAACTAATGCACCACATTGCACAGTTTCTCCCCGAGTTATTCCTGATTTTGACAAACCGTCCACAACTCGGGCAATATCATTTTTTCTTGTGATTCATATTTTATGTCTTCATAAATGTGAGTAATGGTTTCCAACAACCGTGCATCAACTTGGGCCAGTATAAAATTCAAAAAACCTATCACAAGCCCTCCAAACTCTCCAAAAATTCACCGTTATTCTTCAAAAACATAAAAAAATATAGAAAGGGTTACATAACAGAAACTGGGGGTTCAACATGTAACATCCGACCCCATATAATTAACATGATATGGAGGTAATATGTTTATAGGCCTTAAGTGACACCCCATGATGCAAATTAATGTCAATAAATTTTGAAGGGCTTCAATACATGTGTGGGATGATTTTCCATTTTAGAATAAATATATTAACCAATTAATTAATACCTATAAAAACTCACTTCATTATTCATGATAAAAATGATGGAAAACTCACATTTCATTTATAAAAATCATATATGAGTCATGTACCCCGGTTGAAGACTACAATATTAAACTAAAATGTGGGAGAAAACTAATAAAACTCTAAGATAACCAAAATACTCTATGATCTATATGATACATGATCCAATGGCATAAAAAACCCCATGTATAATGAATTAGTTCTATAATCATGTCATATATTAACATTTCCTTTATCATGGTAGACAACATCATGAAAATTACCAATGTGCTCCTATAGTTGTGAGTAATAAAACATAGTTGGTTTTATATGATGACTTCCCTAATCATTCCACAATGATAGAATATGTTATCAATGTTTATAGAAAAAAATATAATTAATAAAATATATAAAATAGTTTATATCTAAATAAAAACAAATTTAAAATCAAATAGTTTTCCAAAAAAATCCATTTTTCAGCGAAAACAATCAAAATTCATTAAAACCATTATAGATGATCAATTTGGACTTACCATTCCATCCACATATCCAATCTACTGAAAATGAATTCCTCAGTATGATAGTTCCATACTCATGACTAATCTCTCATTGATCTACCATGTAATAACAAGGTAATTATATACCATGTTCTATTACAAATTTGGCATAGAACTGAAGTCCATATTCTAACCAATCCTTATAAATGTAATATGAACCCACACAACACTTTTTCCCAACAACCATTCCAACTTTAACATTCCAAAATCCATTCAATAGAAAATACATTTTATTTAAAACTATTTTTGAAGTATAAATTTCAGAAAACAATGAAATCCCATATTTTAAATTAAAATAAACAATTCATGTTCTAAAAAGAATTACCAAAATTATTTAATTTAATCAAAACCGATAAATTTTTCCAAAAGATGATTTATATCAACATTTTCAACAAAATGTCATAATTAATTTTAATAAATTAAATCTATTTGATATAAATCCAATAAATTATTTTAATAAGAGTTGATAGTGAATCCACCTACCTCAGTAGTTTTGTAAAAACAATTAATGTCATGAAAACATCCTAAAACTAGGGTCAAACACCACATAACTACCTTATATGCCTTCCCCTATCATAAGAAAACCATATAAAAAAATATATGTCATCCAACTCCATAGATATACTAAAAATGGTAATATATCAATGAAAAAAGAATAAAGGATATGTAGACCAAAGTAAAACATCTTGAATGGTAACAAATGAATCCTTACAGTAATAATTGAACTTCAACGCACCAAGGTGTAATGTACCAGTTCCGGAAGCCTCATAGAGGCACCCTATTCCCAGTTTCTCAGATGGCCTCAAGTGTATTTACCCTAATGTGAGAGGCTTCTGACTAGCAGTGAGGGCCTTCAGTATGATAATGGGGAAACAATGCCTCATCGGTAGAGTAATACAGTAGAAGATAAAAAATATAACAATAACAGAATTAGTAATATTGGCATACAACATTAAATAGCATAATGCTGAAAGAAATAAGTAGTTTAAGATCATATATAATGTATCATGAAACATGTGACTATGAAAACTGCCAAACCAATCCCAATGCTGAAATATATTACTAACTGAATGTACCAGGAAAATAGTAAATAGCTTCATCGCATCGCACGCCAAATCTTGCTCCCATGCTCTCTAGCTCAAAAGTAGTCGAGTACCTGAGGTAGAAGGGAGTTTGTCCTTATATAAACCTGCAACAATATAATCTATTTGGGCCAAAAAGCATAGTCCAAATATGGTGTGAGACTAAATCTCCGTAGGCTACCAACAAGAGATATGTGCCTAACAGTTAGTGAATATATATGTCAGGAAATTAACAAAAGAAGAAGTAAACAAGGAAGTACTGAAAAGTAACAATTCCACAGTATCAAATCATTCAGTTCCACGTAGAAAGTAAAAAATAATCATAAACAGGTAACCCTATTGGATGTACTCACAACCAAATTCACATTGGTCTTACCTAGAAAAAACATAAAAACCTCTGGGAAGTACACACAGTCTAACCCCTCTGGTTTAGCTTTAGAATAGACTCTATTGTGGAGTACTATTCATGAATTCTCTATATTTTCCTGTATCGATAACTAAATGGTTCTCTGGGGAAGTACTTACGTCACATTCCACTGGTGTCCCATGTCGAGAACCTATATACACACTGAGGAAGAACTTACATCAATTCCCCATATGGTCTCGCATCGTAACAATAATAACAGACACTCTGGTGAAGCCCTTATGTCTATTCCCCCTATGATCTACTACACTAGTTTTTCATGGCCCTCTGTAAGTCAATCAAGCATTGAAATGAAAATCAGACAAATTAAGCATCATGAAATTTTTGGCTAACCAGTCTACGTCATAACAGCATGACAGATAAGAATCACTCAATCTTAAAATACTTGGCATGGAAAGTAAAAAACAGTCTAACAGGAAAAGCTAGACCAATGGTCAAAAAAATAAAGATGAATGGAAAAAGCACTTCCAAATAATATCAATTAACCATATTCACATTCAATTAACTTTAAATCTAGCATACAAGCAATGAAAGATATTAACAAGGATGAAATCGTAAACACGCAATATCCCGGTCAAGGGTATCAGTCTAATTGCACATATAACTAAAAGACATTCAATGGAAAGGCACAAAACACCCACCTCAACATTGTAGGATCATTATACGTGAACCTCAATCCTAAAATCTCCCAAGAAAACAGTATATCTTCGAAAAAATTAAAGATGATCAACCGAAGATAATATGAGAATTTGGAGGAATCAGGAAACAAAGCTCTACATGATGGAATAACTTACTGAGGTGATCCCAACACTATCGATGATGGTCAAATCAGAGATCAGATACTCGATCAGGGGCTCAGGAATAGATTGTGGTCATAATATCCATCTGGAAAGAATTAATCATAGAAGAAGGGATTTCTATCCATCAGACGCGACCCCGGTGTGTTTAATGAAAAAAAGTGCACAACATGTACATCAGAAGTACACAACGTGTATTTGCCTTTACAGACCACTGCATTAGGCAGTCTCCATGTCACCACACACAGTAGTTTTCATGGCCGCTACCTGTCCAGCACCCGGCTACCCGAGGAAAATGAGTACATGTCATGATCTTATAATGTACACGGCGTGTACATGAAAATTTTCCAAAACTCCTCTTTTTTCCAAAAAAACCAGAAAAAGGAAAAACATACCTGAAAAAAAAGATCTTGTTTCTTACAAACATTCACCCTTAATAAAATGTTTCCCCAAATTTCCCTAGAATAGCTGGCTAGAAGAAGAATCCTCAAATAGATCTTGCCACTGTGATCGTACATTAATCCCCCTCTCCCATGTCTTGTCTTGTACTCGCCCATGATGCCATAGCCCTCATACCAGAAGAACAGACCAGCCACAGAAAATTATCACACTTCGATCAAAAATCCGGATAAGATTATCCAAAAATGATGTCTCCACCTCCAACACCTCCTCTTTAGGTTGAAGAACATGAGGTGGGTCTGAGAAATAATATCGAAGCTGTGAAAAGTGGAAGACGTCATGCACATCACGATACCTTTGCAGTATCTATAGCTGATAGGCAATCAACCTGACTCTCTATAACACATCAAAAGACCCCAAGTACCTCGGTGAAAGCTTACCATATCTTCTAATCCTCCTATGTCCCACCCTCTGTGTGACACGCTGGAAAACCCGATCTTCAACCTTGAACTCCAGAGGTCGTCTCTAACGATTAGCATACAATTTTATTTGAGAATGTACAGTAGCCATCCTCTTTCGAATCAAATCTATCTACTCTGTGGTCTCCTGGAAAAGATGAGGTACCATTATAGTTGCATTTCCTTCCACCATCCAACAAAAGGGTGATCGGCATGGCCTACAGTACAAAGCCTTATAAGGTTCCATATGAATAGTTGCATGAAAAGTATTGTTGATGGAAAACTGCCCAAGGGGTATTTGCTTCTACCAAGAACCTCCACAATCAAGGATGCATGCCTGCAACATATCCTTAAGCACCTAAATCATACGCTCAGACTAGCCATCTGTCTAATAATGTTATGATGTACTCAAATGTACCAATGTACCCAAAGCCTTATGAATCTCGTGAAATAACCGAGATGTGAAAAGTGCATCCCTATCTGAAAAAATGGAGTGTGGAACTCCATTTTAATGTACAATCTATCAGATGAAAAACCATCCCAGCTCATCTACACTGATGTTCTCCTTGATCGAAAAGAAGTGTGAAACCATCATGAGTATGTCAATGACAACCCATACAACATAATTTCCTTGAGGCAACATCGGTAAACCTATCACGAAATCCATCATGACATCACTCCAATTCCACTCGAGATTGGGTATCAACCTCAAATGCCATGCGGGTCGCTGATGCTCTCACTTCACCTGCTGATAGTTGGAACAATTCATTACGAACCTAGAAGAATCTCTCTTCATACCTAGCCACCAATAATGATGTAGTAGATCATGATACATCTTGGTGACACTAGGATGAACTTCCCAAACTGAGGAATTAAAGACTCGTATCTACTCCTTGTGTATGTATGCTGACACTCATATGGTCCCATGAAAACGCAAGATATCATCTTCACCTATGGCGTATCCAGGAATAAGGTCCTCTCCTGAATCACATTACTGTAGGACTAGGCCATCAGAATATGACAACTACCACATTCAAACTCAATCAATCACAATATATGTAGCAACTATAGAATAAAGAGAAGTGTGACCATGTCTATCATGAACCTCCAATTGCATCTCATAGAATATAACCATAAGCATCCACTCATTTTTTTCCATCTGAACTGCCTATATCTGAGTCCTTTTACTCAGTGTATCAGCCACAATGTTGGCTTTTCTACGCGTGTAGTAATGTTTGAAGTCAAAATACTGAAGGTACTCAACCCACCTTCACTATATCATATTCAGATCACGGTGAGTGAAGAAATACTTGAAACTTTTGGGGTTAGTGAAAAAAAAATTGTCTCCCAGAAAATAATGTCTCCAATTGCGTAAAGCATTAACAACTACGGCCAACTCAAGATTGTGCGTTGGGTAATTTCTCTTATTTGGCCTCAACTACCGAGACCTGTACGCAACGACTCCTTCCCCCTATAGAAGAACAGCTCCTAACCTGATACCTGAAGAATCGTAGTAAACAGTATAGCTCTTACCCGACATAGGAAATGCTTATATCAGTGCTGAATTCCACATCTCTTTCAGCTCCTGAAAGGAAGACTCGCAGGAATCTGACCACATAAACATTGAAACCTTCTTAGTAAGACCCGATAGTGGTGTTGCTAAGCGTGAAAAGTCATGTATAAAACATTTATAGTATTTAGGAAGCCCTTGGAAACTCTAAACCTCAATGAAATTCTTTAAATACTCCAACGAAACTACTTCGCTCACTTTCTCGGGGTCTACTGATAATCCTGTCTCCGAGATATCATGACCCATTTTAATTTGGTCCATCCAAAAGAGTAATTTTGAGATCCTAGAAAATAACTGATGCTCACTCAGTGTACTCAAAATGATCTCAAGATAGATTGCATAATTGTGACAAGTGTGAGAGTAAACCAAGATATCTTCTATGAAAAACACAAAAAAAATCCATGTATGGATGGAACACACGGTTCATTAGTGCAATAAATACTGAATGAGCGTTCGTGAGACTGAATGCCATAACCACATACTCATATAGACCATACCTGCTTCTGAAAGCTATAAGAGGTATATCAGATGGACTAACGTGAAACCGATGATAACCGGACCTCAAGTCAATAATCAAGTACACCTAGTCTCCTGGATGATGATCAAAGAGATCATCAATCCTCGGAAAGGGATATTGGATTATGACCATCAATGAGTTCAGCTTCTGAAAATCCACATGTAGTCGGAGGGTGCAGTCCAACTTCATAAAAAATAGGACATGAGAACCCCAAGTGGATGTTCTGGGATGGATATAACCCATTTCTAGCAACTCCTCCAACTGATTTTTTAGAACTTGTAACTCAAGTGTAGCCATCCTGTAAGGAGGAATAGACACAAATGACGCTCTTGGAACATGCTCAATAAAAAATTATACCTCAAGCTCTTGAGGCAAACCTGAAAATTCCTATGGATAGACATCCCTAAAATGATCCACCATTAGAGGATAGTCCATCTATGATGTCCCCTGGTATTCCATATAAAGACTAGAAATCTGTCCTCTAACTCCTCCCAACACATAATGCTCACATCCTACAATGTTTTCCTATGCATCCAACTCGCACTAATGAAGAAATGATCCTCCCTTTAGTGATGTGAAACTAACCCTACGACTATAACTATCAACAACAGCCGATAAGGGATCTAACTAGTCCATTCCGAGATTTAAATCATAGCTCATCATGTCTAAGACATAAAGGTCCCATATGATGTGACACCCACCATCCATAAGAGGGTAATCTTTGCACTGACCCAAACTATATGTTCTTTTCACCAACATTGTATCCAATGTCAAGACGTCAGCAGAAGTGAATATACAAGGCCCGCGGCTCTCCACAATAGCAATAGACATAATAATGTGGGAATCCACTGTATCGAAAAATGAAAAAGATAAAACCGAGGCAACTATGATCATAACTTGAGCAGTAGAGGGTCTGGGATCCTGCTCCAGATGGGTCTGCTCCCCTACCGAAGCCTGACCAACATCGTGACCCTGTGACCCTACCTGACCACCCTGAGCTGATCTTCTCTATTTTCACTAAAAGGTTGGTGAATCACTACCACAATCATGACCTCTACCTCAACTTGAACGTCTGGAAGAACTCTAGTTCCCAGACTGAAGTGAAACTGGTGGTGCTGATCCTAAACGAGGATTCATAGAATACCCCCTCTCACCAGTTGTTAGTGAGAAGACCTGACAGAAATGCTACAGATGACCCATATTTCCACAAAATCAGAACTCAACTCGGTCTCTTAGAAAATGTGGCCTCATATGGATGACCATACCACACTGGTAGCATACTGTCAGGCTACCTAAAGGTACATCCCGCATGCTCGGATATCTATTTGTAGTCTCCCTACGAAGCTTCCAACAATCGACCGAAGAAACACTAACTTTGGATACTGAACCACCATAGATCATTTCTCCAAAATCACTAATGTTGCACTCTATGATCAGTGCCTGGTTGATGATAGAAGTGATGGAAGTTAGCATGATGATGTTCACCTACGCTCGAATATTCTACCTAAGACTGTCCTCAAATTAAGTGTCAGGGACAACCCATCACCCCCTAGAAAGTGTGTAATGTGATCTTTCACGGTGAACCGGGAAGAGTACCGCATAACATAAAGAGTACCCTTCTCCAACTCATGTACTCTCAGTACAGATCGACCCTAAAAGCCTTTGGATAGATTTAATCATAGAAGGTACACTAAAACTCCTCCTAAGACATATCTTGTTGGCATCCCTCCTGTGAGATCACATCCCACCATATCATGGTGTAATCCCGAAGCATATATGTTTTCAGAATGACCATCCTCTCTGGAGGCATCTTCAGATGCTCAATGTTAGAATGAATGGCTTCTAACCATGAATATATATATTGAGATCTTCCTACACCTATGAAGGTTGGAGGATGTTGTTGCTATGAAACCCACGTTAGCTCTGCAATAGAAGGGGAAAGATGTGGTACTCTTAGAAAGTTCTTCAAGAACCTCATAAAGCCCTCTCAGAACTGTTCATCAGCACCTATGTCTGGAATGATGGTTGGTGCCAAGACTGGTACAACTGGGGGATCTGCAGGTAGTCCCTGATTAGTCATGTCTAGTGTCTAATCGTTGCCTTCTAATTGGCATTCAACCGAAGGACACCTTAGTGGCATGACTCTACGTGGTCATTTGCACAAATTTGATGAAGATTATCAAGGACAGAAAGCTCGAAGTGTAAGAAGGGAACAAGATAAGGAAAGCATTCATGTTTTACAAATCATGGATACACGGGGTGTATACTGAAGTACACAACATGTTCCCTTAATCCTTTCAGAAGGGAGTGTACTCCTATGAAAACTAATTGTGTAACACCCCAAACACATGGTGTGTTGTCCAAAAACACAACGTGTTGTCAAAACACATGGTGTGTTGTACAAACACACAGTGTGTAATTAATTCCCTTTCCCCGGCACGAGTTCACTTACATAGTTAAGCTACATGGCTCTCCTAGAACAAGACTACACCACATGTTTTTTCCAGACATGGAGTGTACTAGATGAGCTTCAATGACCCGTGTTTTTAGTTACACATCCGAATTCCATGTATTAAACTACATGGCGTGATCAATACTGACATGGCTTGTATTAATTATGATTCTATCCATCTATGAAATTAGTAAAATTGGTGGACACATGTTCGACATAATGCAATGTGTAGAACCGGTACACAGCATGTTCCCCAAACAATTTCCAATCCCCGTGTATCTTTGCACATAGCTAGTGACATAGTTAAAGAATACACAGTATTTGCATACAGTACAAGGAATGTACTTAAGAAAAACAGATTCTTCTTGAACAGAATAAAACATGGCCTTTAATCATCATTAGATGGCGTGTATTCTGGTGTTTTCCCGATAATAAGCCATAGAAACTACCCTGGAGCAAATAAAAACACTAAAACGATCATTTATGTGCCACATTCCAACCTTTGAGGGCCCATACTCCCCGCAAATCAATGCTTGGCATCTTCTAAATGTCATAAAGAAGCATAATAGATCAATGATGTTACAAATTCTGATCAATGAGTGAACATAACACCTCAATAACCAATGTTTGGAATCCATTCAAACAAATCCTTACCCAATCTGATACCATATCAAACAATAGGCATTTCAATCAAGGTATCTATCACAATAACATGCATATCTATCACAACATTTATCACAACAACATGCAATTGCTAATGTACCCTAAATGGCATGGCAATAATTCATGACATGTGATTTCTATAAAGTGCATATATGATGCATGAGATGGAATACCATCATCTCATCAGGTTGCAATAGAAATATAACATGAATAATATCATCAAAAACAACAAAAAACATGTGGATCACCCAATGATAAAATAAAATCCACAATTAATTGGAAAAACCTGAAAATTTGGAATAACGAGGTTGATTGTCTTGTACCTATACAAGGGTTATCTAATCCCAAAAAAAACATATTACCAAGTAACTATTCAATCCATTCTTTGTCTCTAGGATCCAAATAGTGTGTCAAGAGAAAAGAATTCCTCTGATACCACTCTATAAAGTCTCGGTTCCAAAAGTCGCCCAGTGCTTCCCCATACCCGGTTGGCCACATGGCCTAAAGCGCATTTCCCCGAACGTTAGAGGCTGCCAACTAGTAGTGAGGTCCTTCGGTGTAATAGTATGGAAACTATTCCCTCATTGGAAGAGTAACACAGTGGAAGAAAAGTAAATAACAATAGCGGAAGAAGTAATAATGGCATACAATAGTAAACATCAGAGGACTGAATGAAATAAGTAGCTGGAGCACATTTATAAGGATGCATGATACATATGTGTAGGAAAAAGGCCAAACCATTAACAATGCTGAAATACAAAACTAAACCAAACAACAAGAAAAACAGCAAACAATAACATAAGATTTCAAGCCAAAGCTTGGTCCAATTCTCTCCAGCTCCAACGTAGTCAAGTACTTGAGGTAGAAGGGAGCCTTCCCTCATCTATTCCTACAACAATATAATCTATTTTGGCCCAAAAGCATGGACCTAACAAGATGTGAGAATAAATACTAGTAAGAATCCGCCAAGAGATATGTGCCTAATAGTCAGGGAATATATATGGTGGGCAATAAACAAAAGACGCAGTAAACAAGGAAGTACTCATGAGTAACGATTCCACTATATCAAAGCATTCAGTTCCACATAGCATGTAAACAGATAATCAAAAACAGGTAACCCTCATGGATGTACTCACAGCCTAATCCCCACAGGTCCTAGATAAAAAACACAAGAACCCCTCTAAGAAGTAACACAGTCTAACCACTTTGGTTCATCTTTAGTTTTGACTCTCTGGGGAAGCACTCATCGTTAATTATCCCTATAGACTCGTATCGATAACTAAAACGTGCTCTGGGGAAACCCATACATCATATTCCCCCTATGGACTATGTTGAGTAACTACAGAGACTCTGTGGAAGAACTTACGTCAATTCCCCCTATGGTCTGGCATCGAAAAAATAATAACGGACACTCTAGAGAAGCCCTTATGTCGATTCTCCCTATATTCAACTACACCAGTTTCTCACAGACCTATGTAAGTCAAACAAGCATAGAAAATAAAATCAGCCAAAGTTAACCTCAAGAACTTCTTCTCTAACTAGTCTACAACCTAACAAAAATAGAGATAATAATCACTCCATCCAACAATTCTATGCATGGAATGTAAATAGTGGCCTAACTGGAGAAGCTAGACCAACAGTCACAACAAGTAAACATGCAAGGGAAAAACAATTGAAAAGCATAGAAATTTACCATATTCACATCCAATTAACCTCTACTCAGGAATACAAGAATAACATACAATTAACAAGGCTAAAATTGTAGACACACAATATCCTGATCAAGGGTATTGGCCAAATGGAACATATATCTCAATCAAATCCCACAGAAAGGCACAAACCATCTACCTCGGCAATGTAGGCATGTTATACATCAACCTCAAGCCATGAATCCCCCAAAAACACTGTATATCTAAAAAATTCTAAAAAGATCAATCGAATATAACACGAGAAAGAGTAGGAATCAAGAAATAAATCTCTATAAGAAGGAAGAGATTACATAGGCGATCCCAACACAATCGACGGTGGTCGATTCAGAGATTAGATGCTCAATCGGGGGCTCAGGAAATGACCGCGGTCGTACACTCACTCTCTGATCAACCAAACCTAGAAGTAGGGCTTTCTTCCCATCAAATGCGACCCCTGTGCATTTAATTAAAAAATTAAAGTACACAACCTGTGCATCAGAAGTAAACAGTATGTACTTGCCATAACTGGCCCCCATATTATGCGGTCTCCCAGTCAACAAACACAGTCGTGTGCTTGGACACTACACGACCAGCACCCAACTACCCACAATAACTGACCACATGATGTGTACATATAATTTACACAAAGTGTACATAAAAAATTTAGAAAAACTCAAATTTTTCACAAATATACCAGAAAAAGGAAAAACATACCCGAAAAGATGATCCAGGTTCTTACCAATGGGATCTCTCCAAATCGCATCCTAATCACTTGGGAGAAGTTATCAAACCTTTGATATTGAAAAATCAATATTTAGTGATATGATGAAGGATTAACGAGTGGGTTTTATGGAAAACATAGTGAGAAGTACTTTTTAATGATATATCTTTAACTCATGCACGATTTAGTCCCACGTTTAGATAATATGTAAGCTAACCATACTCTAGATTTTACCTTAAGGCACACCACACATTGTTGCCTCACATGGTAACCAAACTATGGACCAACTGTTTTAAGCCTCACAATCCAAAAAATGAACAATAATATAGGGTTTCTTATAGGCTTCTACACGGTTTGGAGAAATCATGGGAAGACTGTGTGCATTCCCTTTTACCCGTGACTCACTAGGAAAAAATTTCTACAAGTTTAGAATGGTATCCACAAGCCGTGAACCACCCGTGCACATATTGGAATGATAAATTTTTTTTTAAATTTATCTCTAAACTCTCCCAAACATCACTTATTTACATTATATACTTAAAATGATTAAAGAAAAGGTAACATTCCAGAAACTAGGGGGGCTACATCAACCCTGTCTATTACAAAAGGGAGAAAAAAGAAATATAGATATCTTTGGGAGAAAAATTAGTGGAAAACTATGATTAATATTATTTCTTAATATACACAATGATTTTATTTATTTCATCATTTAATGGATGAAAAATGTCCAAGTGAATGATTCAAACAATAATCATTCCAAAATTTAAATAGAAAAACATCACCTAGGATATTTTCACATGAATTTTGAAGCCTTCCATATGAAATAATTCTATATGGTTTGTTATGGATAATCTTAGAAAGGTAGAAGAACATAAACATAATTTGATTGTAGTTCTCACATGATCATCTTGCACAAATATTCATCAGAGATGTTGTGAGGCTTCATACAATACCATTATTGAGTATCCGATCAAGACATGATATTTACCTCCGTGTTCAGGAAGTGTCCCTGACACGCTATAAATAATTATTTGAATTTCATTATGGATTATAACCCAAATATATATAATTGATTTTTTCAAACTATCTATACACTATAAGACATTATGAGAGCATTCTCGGTGTACTTCAAAGGAGTATGGGATCAGTATCATCCATTTATCGAGTTCTCATAAAATAATATATTCCACTTAAGAATCCATATGGATCATAATGAATCAATTTTTTGAGAATAGACATAGAACACTAACATTCTGGGATGAATTCAATGAACATAAGATGATGGGACCTAAAATTATTGATGATATGGTAGAAAAGTTAAAATGATTTAGCAACACATCATGTAATAGAAGTGTCCTCAAAAGATCAATGAAGATAATGATTGATGAGACACTGGTTTTGAAGTTGGAGATATGGTATTCCTCTGAATATCTCCATGGAAGAGAGTTATGCGATTTACAATAAAGGGAATGTTATGTCAAAAATATATCAATACATTTGATATTATTAATCACATCATAGTTGTAACATATTTATTATAACTTTCACAAACCATGGCTCAAGTACAGGTTGTATTCCACATATCCTTCTTGAGGATTTATATAAAAAATCCCTCAAATATATAGAATTTATAGGTCTTGATGATGGAAAATGATCTCTCTTATGAGAAGAACCTGATAAGGATCACTGAAAATGAAGATAAAGTTCTATGATCAAAGAATAATCATCTGGACAAAGTACTATTGAAGGAATATAAATATAAAATGTCAAGACATGAACTCAAGGAAGTGATGAAGGAGAATTTATCCCACATTTTTTCACATTATTATGTGAAATGAAATTTAGAGGGAATAATTTCAAAATGTATTGTGAATATAATGATCTGGAATATTATCAATTGAATTTTACTTTTTAAATTATTTCTCATAATTATACATAAATAAAATATTATAGATAAACCCATAAAATTTTATTATCATAATTTTATAATGATACATTAGTAATCCAAAAAATTATGAAATGTAAATTTTACAGTGGGATAGAAAATAGAAAATAAGAAAATATGAATAGGATGATTTAGATATAATCAATTCACCGGAATGGCCATGGTCATGAATAATGTTATAGAAATAAAAAAACATTAATAATATAATATCTTTTCTAAAGATGGAATTATATTTATTAACATTAGACAAATTATATTTTAATAAAGTTTGAATGCAATGAAATATTTCCTAGGACGCAGTTAACACATATGACTTTTATAAATTTTACTAATGGAATAGTAACCTAAACATTGTAATAGTAATATAACCGTTACAAATATTAATTTGGTTATTAGAAAAGAAATGTCACATATGAAATGTATAAACTAATATTTGGGTATCTTATAATTGAAAATTTTAAATATTTTTTACCATAATACATGTAAATAAGATGTTTAAGAAGAAAAATGTTCCTTTTGTATTTTTGTAATATATATATTTTTTATTTTAAATATAATATAATCATTTAAAGGATAATCTCTTTTCATCAAAAAATTTAAAAATAAAAAACACTTTTTATTATAAACATTAGATAATTTTGTGTATATAGAAATAATTTTTCAAAGGGTTATTAAATCGATTATTATATTTAAATAACTATTTTTAAAATAAATAATGATTTTATTTTAAAAAAATTATGATATTTATAAAAACTATTTCTAACATGGATTCTTTTATTGAATTATATATTTCATGAAATGGATTTTCTTTATATTGTGACTTTCTCTAAAGAGTTTTAATTTTTAGTGATTAGTGAAATCTAGTAATTTATGATATTTAGTATTTTAAGCCAAATACAATAATGTCTTGGTTATGCATGATATAAGAATCAATTATTTAGAAATCACAAGAACTATTGACTATGTACATTCTAAATAATGAATAATTATTATTGTATTGAGAAAAAATTACAATCTAATGTATATAATAATAATAAAAACCTATCTCATCCCATTATAAATATCAACCTTCACCACCCCTTATCCTCATTCTTATATGATTTAGATATTACCAATATTGTTAAAAAATACATCCCAATTCCTCCACCGTATATACACGTATTTATTCTACCACACAATGAAAAATTCCATGTTCCTTAAGGAGGTTCTGAAGCATACAATACTCAAGTAGTAAAATCCTCATTTCTATTTAAAATATATTCTTTCTTCTACTTTAACATCACCCATATCCAATGTAACATGACCACTCTTTTATCAAATATATAATGTAATTTTATTTTATTACCTTAATATACATCGTCAAATATTTTTGCTTATTCTATTTCTCTAAAACAGAAACATAATTAATAATAATATTGTTCACCACCTTCATGGATGAAATGTTTTTATTTTAAATTACCCCCTAAATGTCTCCTCATAAAATCATTATTATAGATACATAAAAATTTAGTATGTTTATTTCAACTTATTTCATGTTTTTAACCAATATATAAAAACAATATTAAATTAAATGAAACTATTTAGTTTTGGTCATACAATCCATGTAAAACAAAACATATTTCCATTGAATTTTTATCATATTAATAATCCTCATATAAAAAATGATATGTTGGACCTGTTATAATTCATCAATTATATTTCTACAATTTAATTCCACTTGATGTGGTTTGAATCTATTTTACAATAATTCCAATATTTTTCACATGGGAACTGACCAGAAAACCATGAAATAGACACTCACATCACAATTAAATTAATTATTTTTATCCACTAAAATAGAAATAAATGACCCAAAAAATAGAATAGGTAAAATATAAGTATAAAAATTTCATAATTAATTAATTAATGTATATAACTTTATTATCCACAAACCTAAGTACATTTGAGGAACATATTATCGCATAAGGTTAGGTTCACTCGAAAACTCTATTTTTTATTTGGGTAACAATTTATTGTTACATTCATCATGTTACCTCTCCAATATGGTCATATGTTTATTAAATAATATTTTTATATGTTCAAAAAATATAATTCTTAAACAATACATCATTCCCTTATTTGTAAATAAATATTTAAAAAGGTCCCCATATCAATTACTCTTGATAAGCATGTTGGATTAGAGGGATCTATTCCATTTCTTACCCATTTCATTGTACAGTCCATAATCTATTTGAAGCCAACATTTTTTTTAAAACACAAACTTTATTAGATAAATAAATGTTAGTTCATATATGTTTTTATCAAAATAATTATTTCCTTGTCCAAATTTAGGAATCATTAATATTTTCCCTTTAGAACCACTAAATTGGCTCGTTTCAAAATATTCTTATAAACTATTTTATTTGAAATAACATCAGTGGTACATAATTATTTAGAATTTAATCTTAATATTATCTTATGATTTTTCATAACTAGTTGAAATTAAATTTTCATGATTATAATTATTATACCCCACTTGGTTATAATTTTGACATGATTACAATACCCATTCATTTCAATGGGTAACCCCTATGATTATCCCTAATGTTTTATTATTCATGTGGAAATAATAAGTATGATTGTTTTATGATTGGTTTTCCCATATAGAACTCCAGTTAATTGGGAATTTATTTTTCTCATGATATTCTATTTATGAGATTAGGATGTGAACCTAATCTATTGTGAGACACTATCCACCATGTGATTCTATATTTGTTGTTATCCATGACACATATTTATGTGATGTTAGGTGTTTCATAAACATTCATATATTTACATCATCACATGATTCTATGTTTAGTATGGTATGCCTCTACATGTTTAACCATCATCATAGCTTTTATGTATTAATGTTATTACATTGACCCATTTGTTTTTCTTTTATTCCATGATTATTTTGTAACATTCCTTTATAGATCATCCATTTTTTATTCATTCCTAGGTTATCCTAGAAAGATGTAGCTTATCATAATAAGATATGATCTCAGTAAAAAATATTAATAAATAAATTTTTTATTCTAGTTCAATGATCTGAAATTTATATATCTTATATTCAAAATACACTCGGATATAGGATCTCTAAATTTAATTTGATGGTAAACTATTCATAATGTCTTCTAATAGTATGTTAATTTTTAAATTCGGACTATATTTTACACCATATAAATTAAATTATCAAATAATTAAAAAAAGTATTTAATTAAGGGAAATTGAGATGAATTCACTTACATCATGATCCCTTATGGTTGAATATGATTTAGCATACACAATAATAGTTTGAAGCATGTTATTAAACTACCATATAACCATATTAATATTTATAAAATAAAATATTAACCACTAATAACATTTTACAACCAAATTTTTAATAATATTGTATTATTATCATACTTTAGGGAGTTAATTGTCTTATTTTATCATGCTAGTTTTGTCATGGGTGATTTGGTGAATGATAATATTATATTAATTAATCATATCCAAATTTATAATAATTTTCTTAATAATTTTTTCCCTCGATACATTTTTATAATCATTATTGAGATTAAATACCGAGAATTAATCACATCACTTTGTGGAGACTATATGCCAAACACACACATAGTTGATATTATGTTCTCATTATTGACTGAAAGGGTAAAAAATTAGGTGATATATTAATTTAATAGAATAAATATTGTTTCATTTATAATTAATATGTTCTTTAAATTTATCCTTATTCCATTACATGAAATGATTATGGGATAAACTAATCATATTGCTTTGCTAGGCAGAAGTCTTAATTACACACAAACAACATTATAGAAATTTAAAGATAATAGTAAAAAGTAGTAATAGGTGAAATTAATAATAAATAATTTTATTAATATAAAAATATAAGATATTTTTTTTAATCCATCATTTTTATGACTTGACTGGTGGTGACAAAAAAAATTATATCGATTCACGAGGTGATAGTCCTCCGTACAAACAATCGGTGCTACTGTTTCACAGTTCATGGATGACAGGATGTATATAGGTCATAAACCCAACATTTAAAAATATAATTACATATTATATAAATAAGTTATAACAATATAATTTATTAATAATATTATATATTTTTATATGAAACATACAAAATTTATCATTTTAGAACGTTGCCCCCATTTCTGAAAACATGTTTATGATTTAACCAAAATCATTTCTTGTATGGATTTATAATTTAAAAAATGGTGCCAGGATTATTAAATTTATATAATTATTCGGTTTATAATGTTAATATATTATAAAAATGGGGTTTTATGTGTTAATATGAGTGGATAGGGGTGGCCTTTTATATGTGATGTTAGTGGTACACTTGTAATTATTGGAATGAAAAATCATTAGCCATGTTTTTGAAATGAAATTAGTCTCCAATGGTCTAAGATAGAGCCTAAATGATATATAGTCCTAATATTTTCTTAAAATGTTCTCGTTAAATGATTTGGGTCACTTTTAACTCATATATTTTTATTTTAAACAACAGAAAATATTTTTTTAATTTATCACTGTTAAATAATTTTTACAATTTTTTCTATTAATTATGGTAAAATTTTTATTTTATCATATTTTATAACATATGCCATTGTGATTAATAATATTTTATCCATATTCAAAATTAAATTAAATATATATTCCAAATTCATTTAAAATTAAACGTGTTGATGAAGTGAGATTGTGATTTTTCAACAAGATAATGTTAAAAAGATTAATGCATTTTTATATCCAAATTCATCATAAAATTAATTTAAAGGAACTAAATTTGTTGAATTGTTATATAACAGAACTAATATAATTTTTAAAATCATATTAAAATAGTTTGGATATTTTGAAATGCATGAATATAATTAAAAATTATTTATAAAAGCCATTATTATTTACTATTCATTAAAAAAATTACTTTTCAGAAAATAATCAAAACCTCGCTCCAAGATAATATCAAAAAAATGAATTCAAAATACGTTTTTATTTTTTAATATAAATTTTATATACTTTAAAAAATAAGTAAATAAATTTTAATTCACAAAAGGGGAAAATAATACTTTCCTTGAAAATATACATTTTTTCAGAAAATACTTATTCCCTAAAAATAAAACTGATTTCATTGTTAAAAAATATATATCAATAATATTTATTTTATAAATGTTTAAAAGGGATTAATTTAAAAATTTATATACTATAAATCATACCCTATAATTTATTGGTTTTTTTATAATATAATAATGTATTATTATTCATTTAGACTCGGGGTTGTGAGTTTTTCATTTTGATAAAGAGATTGATTTTTTTTAAAAAAAATATATCATAAAGAATCGAGGTGTTGAATTATTTTATAAGAATGGGTTTTGAAGTCATATATTTTATAAAGAAAATTTTTTTCTTTTGAAATATCATGGAGTTTTATTCTTCACACAAGAAAGAAATTAAGTCCTCACTATTTTTACATGATCAAGGTAATCAAGGGGTTGATAATTTGAAATTACATTTTCTAAACCCCCTTATTGTGAAATTGTAAAAAAGAATCCCCATGAGGGGAGATACATGGAAATATTAAATGGAATCAATAATAAAACCTAACTCTATTTCAATGTAGGATAACGTTGGTGGAAATAAAAGATTTTGATATAGAATAAAAACATAAATATCTATGAAGTCTTTTAGTTGTCATTTGTAAAAATAAATTAAATGATCAACAAAATGTTAAAGACCTCGAAAACTAAAAAATATATTATGATATAAAATATCATTTTACTCATTAGTTATAAATATAATAGGGAAAACATTTCAGGAAATCATCATCCTAATGATGAAAAAATATTTTACTATAAAAAATATATGGAAATATATATACTGGTTGTCATTCCATTTCATACGATGAATTTCATCATGGGGTTCTATTTTGATCAATTACCCCTTCACCTCACACTCCATGATACAAATATCCAATATTTATGTTTTTTGTTTATTATAAACCGAATGCTATTTTTGACAGATAACAAGATGCATAAAAGAGTAAATAGTAATTATAAATATCTTCCTTTATTTTCGAATTACAATATCAATATAAATATTTATCAAATATAATATATTAACATATATATAAAAATAGTAACACTAGTGGTATAACATTAAAATTTATTCATCAATTATTTTATGTAATGAAAATCACTTATTAACCATAACATCACATAGGCCAGTCGTATGTGATAAACCCGGATCATCCATTAGTTGTGTGTTCATACCTTGAGGCATTCATAGAGGTCACAGGTTGTCACCCAATATATCAGATTTCAATTTTCTAAAACTATATTAGTATAATTAATACAACATTATGAAATCGTAATGACCCATATTTACTTCAAAATTGAAGATAAAATAATACTTAATTTTTACAAATACCAAAAATATTATGTCTAAAATATTATAACATAGTTATAATAGAAAAAAATCACACTAAACCAATGAGTTTTATTCTGAAAAATGTCTCCCAAAATATTCATAATATTTTTAAAATTGCCTCACATCATACCTGAAAATGTTAATTTGTAACGTTGAACTTAATATCTACCTTAAACATATAATCCATTATGGTATCCATAACACATATGTTAATGAATATAAATATACTTACTAAATTTAAAAAAAATCTATTGATGATCCCCGAATCTTACAACAAAAATTCCATTTATAAAAAAAACTTCTTAAAATTTAATTCAATAATATAAGTTCGTAAATACATAGACCATTTTATTTCAATATAATCCATTGCATGATATCAGTTGTAGCATTTTGAAGTGGTTATTGACTCAAATAAGACACTTGTTACCAACATTTAAGACAATGTAATATAAATAGTTCCTAATAATGAAATTTATTTCTTACATAGTTATCATCATTTTCAATTTATTTTTTTATAACAATATTTTCCCCCAATAAAACATTTTATTGTTCTATTGAGTTAATTTCCTATTTCAATGTACACATTTTTGACATGAAGGAAATGTAGCCTTATTTTCTAAACGTTATCCACCGAATGAGCTCTTAGAGAAATTCATTTATCTCCTTATTTGTGAGATCAATTTTTGGATAATTATTAGGGTGTTTAATATCATGATATTTATAATGGTATTAAAAACCATCTAATGATAATGAAATATATCATAAGTGTAATAAATGATTTATCAATGAAATAACATAATAATGTGATAAATGTTGTGAATGAGTAAAAATTCTATGTCAACACTTTTGAATATTCAATGAAATATTTTCTATGTTATTCATTTAGTTTGTGAGAGATTATATGTCTTGTATTGGCTCAGTGAATGTTGTATAATAATATTAAATGTATGATTCTAAATGATTGAATTATATTAAATATCATTTAATAACCCCAAAATGAGGTGTTATATGAGAAAATAGAGACAACCATTTGTTCTATAACATCATGTCTACATTCGATGGGGTATAACATGTGTAATCAACAATCATTTAGAAGGATCTCTAGTAATAAACATATTTTTTATTTTTAAATAATTATTTATTCCAGTTTTGGTAAAATAAATAAATAATACCTTTTGAACGGTTATCCATATAAAAAATACGACACAACTATTAGATAGAGAGTGGGATGTTTACCCTAGGGGGGATGAACTTCTATACATAAAAGACGTTGTAATTAATTAATATTTATGATAAATTATTGATTTTTTTTAAAATTGGAAATGTTAAACTCTCTAAATCATACCAAAAATACCTTTCTGTTATTTCTCAAACCCGTCAGAAATTATAATCATCATTTATCACATGTTTTAAATATTTAATAATATAAATATCTTAATAAGATGATATTAATTATTCCTCATTGATATCATGGTTGAATAACATGTTAAAATCTGTTTTTAATTTTGTGAACATATAAATAGATGATTCTGGGGATTCCTTTACAACAAAACATATGGTTTTGTTTCTTGTTTGATCTCATCCTGAGTGAATAACATTAGAGACCATTTATGTCATTGGGTTGATTTTTTATTGATAGATACACCTGTGGACCTTGTTATTCTCTTATGAAATAAGAATAATAGGTTCTTTTTTTATTTATATATATTCTATTTCTTTTTATACTTCATGTTTCAAAATAAAAAATTATAATAAGTGAAAAAAATAAAATAAAATAAGAATATTGATATCTAATAAAAATAATAGTAATTAAAATTACAAAATGATAATATTAATATCATTATCAATAAATAATTTTGGTAATAAATTATCAAGAGTCATTTATGAAAATATCAATTAATTTCAATAAATTAAATAGAAGATAATTATATTATTTTATTTAAGGATAAATTAATGAAATTACTAATCTGATTAAACATATAATTAATTTCGGTAATTTTTATAATAAATTACCCAATAATATTTTTTCTAAAATTTCAACAAAAAAATTATTGAATTATTAATTGTAAATATTTATCTAGTGATAATTACAACAAATTATAAAAATATAATTTAAAAATGTAAATTTTTTGAATAATTATTCGAATATAATTATATAAGAAATAAAATTATAATTTGAATCTTATATATTTCTTTTAAATGAAAGTTTTAAATTTTATTAAAAAAGACAAAATATTATCGCAGGAGAAAATTTACATAAAAATTTTAAAACTATAAAATAATAATAAAATATCTTTTCAAGTGATAATTTAGATAATAATTTTTTAATTTATACATGAGATATAAAATATAATCAGTAGTTATTTTTTATTGTAATTCTGAAAATATTCAAGATAATGGGGGTATCATAACATCTGATATTTTGTTATCTTTGTGGAAAATATATATTTTCAGATCTAGGAACCCATTGATATACCTCGATAATTGATGTCCTGAAAACAAAATAAATTTTTGTGTCGCCTTTGAAGATAATACAACTATGAAGTGTTCTTTCAATCTTTTAAAGTAGAGTTCTCCTAATATCATAGACTCTCGTTTTCACATGTTTCCAGGATTAGTTTTTTTTGTTGCCTTTTATTACACCGTGCATGATTTTGGTAACATGTGAGGTGGGGGTGTGTGTAGTCATGATATCTATTTGGATAGATTCTTTCTATGAGAGATGTAGTTCTAGATTTATCCATTTTTGAATGTTATTGCATATTTTTATGATGATGAAATATATACATGAGTATCTATTATGTTATGCCTGATTCTCTACTTATCTTTTATATATGTTGTTTTCAATTGGTGGTTGATAGTCGTATTTGAGGTAGGTGAACCATCATGACACAATGATTCCTTAGATGGGGAGTGTGTTATTTTGTGGCAATAGAGATGAATGACCTGGGACAAGGTGGGGGTACGAGGTACAAATGGTATTATGTTGTGGATGCATTTAAAGTTTCCTTGATTACACATATCATTAACATTAATGTAACCTGGTCTCAACAAGAGGATTTTGAATGACACTATTTTTATGGGGGATATATGATGACCGATTTATGTTCAAGAGACACTATGAGGATGATGTATATGTCCTATTTTGGTAGCTACCAAAATTTCCTAGAGATAGATTCCAAGAACCATGTGATGGTGTTTTTAGATATGGAATTAGAGAAACATGCACTAGTCTATTCATATATGGATTATAAGAACCATGTGCTGGTTTTTGCACTTGGAAGAATTCAGTTATCTTCAGCATGGAGCTGAAGAAAGAACAACTAAGGGTTTTTGAAGCCCCGTGAGAGTATTATCACTCAGTTTTTGATTTTTTATTGTCCTCTAATAATATTAATTTGTTTTAAGGAATACAAATGTATAATTAAATAATTATTGTCATAGAATCATTGGTGGGGGTCATAATCAGGCTTGTATTCACACCCTACATGGTATTCTCAATGAGAATATAGATTTCATTATACAACTGTTGAATGGAATGAGCCAGGTGGTGGATGGATAAATGGGTAAAGAATGGAGTAGTTGTGTACATGGGACGACATGAGGATGATTCATTTCGATTATTTATCAATTTTTTTTATTCATTCTAGATGTTCCTTCTACATTGGGAGGTGTTTTATTTGAATTACATGTATGTTATATAATTGGGGTAGGATTACATTGATTATCATTTCCTTTTTCATTATTTATGAATGATACTCCGATGTCGTATTGAGAGTATATTCTCCCTCTTGATCAACTTAGACCCTCGTTGATAGTCTGTAGCCTCTTCAGTATTGGGAGGTGAACATGAGGTTATGTGGTATTTCAGTTTGGTCCCTCTTGCTTTGGGTTGATATGCAATGGGATTTTAACAAGATTTTATGATAACTAATTATGAATAACTGAAATATCATTGAATATTATAATTATATTATATTTTTTCTCATATTAAATAAATTTTATTTAATATTCAATGTTATCATTACTCCTTTGGGTGAAAACCATTTACTAAAACATAAAATTATACTGTGATAAAAAATAATGATAATGTAAAAATAATAATTTAATTTATACGATATATAAATCAAGAAATCTTATTTCAGTCTTATACACCTCAGGTATAACCTAGGTTATTCATTATCATCACCTAAACAAATTAATCATAATAGTATCTAATGAAAATATTTATTTATCCAACGAATTTCCCTAATGAGTTTCAAACTAGGTGATTAGTAATCACCTTTATCATGTATTAGGTAATGATTGATCCAAGAACGACATAAATTTTTCAATGTTATTACCCCTGGTAACATATATTCTAAATCCATTTCCATCAATAGTATCTATATAGGGAAGTGTTTGTAGAGAAAAATAATAATATCACCAATAACAGAATATTAGGATATTCATCTCTATATATCCTTCAATTTTATCATATTGTTATTTTCCAAAATCAATGTTTTACTAAATATACATACAATGGTTTTTACTAAGAATATATTAATACATTACAATGGTCAATAATTATTTAAATTTGACTATAATTGATACCAATTTGGGAACTCCATGGGTGGATACACCTTATTTGCGAGACACACCCCAATCCCTAGTGACATCTTTTTACTTGGGAATCCCATGGGTGGAAAGCCAGTCATTCACTAATGTTCAAACATGATAGTTTTATGGGATTTAATTTTTCATTTCAATATAAGAATAAGTAAGGGGGAACTATCCATAAAAGATGAGATCTAGTTTCATCAATTATATATTTTCAACATATTCTAGGAATTACAAAAAATTTTGAATTATTTATTAGTCTGGGTAAACCAGATACATACATGATTACAAAATAACATTAAAAATCACAAATGAAGACATATTTTATTGATAATAAATTTTTTTCCTTATAATATACTTACATATCAATCTTATTACATCTCATGGATTCCTTGAAAAGAAATAAATATATGTGTGAGCTCAAATAATCAGAGAGTGCTTAATATAGTAGAAGCTATTATGAATCAATGATCTCTATCAACATAGTTAGATAAATAATATAAAAACATTCCATTAATATATGATTAAAATTATACTCAATATATAATGTTAAATAATTCATAGCAAATCTAATTTAATTAATAACATGACTATAAAAACATGATAAGAAATCATCAATATGGAAAGGAAATAATAGAAAACACATTCAATTTAATCAACAAATAAATGATGAAATTCATATTATGATATTATCATTAAAAATGTATCATGGATAAAAAAAATTATAAATGAAGGGAATGATTAATAATTGGATGTTATGATATCATGAATCTTAATACCTTTACATTCATGTCCATTCACAAGAAGTTTTAAAACAGATAGGTATGTATACATTTGAAATCCATATAAATAAGCCTAGATAACTAATTTTTCAAATGATAACACTAATTCAATGAGGGGATAAATGTATTCAATCCCCAAAAATATCTTTTTTTCCAAATCATTCAGTATATATTGAATAATTGATTTAATTATTGGGTCTATATTAATTTTCATCTTATATCTATATTGAGTTAAGGATAGAAATATATCAATGTCTCCCTAATTTATCATATAAATTTATAGTTAGAGATAATTTTTAAAATATTTTATTTTTTTGGAAATAATAATATAAATCATACATTATTTTGGATATTTAATTGAAATATAGTAACTAGTAAAAATGATCACAAGAATGTGATATCATCATGATAGAGTTAACAATAAAAAAATAAAGGGAAAATGTAAAATAATTTTTAAAACTCTTTAGTTCCATATAAATTTAAATAGCATGAAGCATAAACTTTTGAAAACATTAATATGCACGAATAAATAAGTATTTATTTAAATATATCAATTATATATCATATTCCTGAAATAAATTTGATTAGATCCATATTGAAGAAGATGTATCAATGAAATGGAAATTGAGATGAAATCTATTACAACTTGGTAAAGGTCCAAAAAATATCATTCCTAAAAAAATTAAATTGAAACATAGCCTAAAAAAAATAAAGAAGGAGTCATTATATTTTAAATAAAAGTGGTAATATGAACAAAATATATATAAATTAGGTGCAATACAATAAAATAATACCTAATGAAGGGAAATTTAGATATAGTTCCCAACCCACACCTCTTATTGTATTAATGTGATTTATCATTATATATAATAATTTAATTCATGTATTTAATATATATGAGAACCATATTCATATTTATGATATCATATGTGAGACTATTTCAGAATTTTCATCCTTATTATCAATAATATTTCATTGTTTCCATTATTTAATGAGTTAATTTTACTTTTTTTCATACACTTTGTATAATGAATATTCCAGTTCATGATAATATTATATAGTTACTAGAAATTCTCAGCCAGAGGCAAGCCTCTTACCATTTATTAATAAAATAAAATCATAGTAGGTACATGAATTCCAGAACAATTACATATCAAAGAGATCATACTCATCACCACCCCCTTTAGAGACTAAATACTCTGCAATATCAGTTTCCCACTCTGAGCTTTCATATTCTTTAAGAACCTTGGAATATTTCCTTCTGAGACTCAGCTTCTCCAAGGCCAGAAATTCCTTTGAGGATTTCATAGCCCAGCTTTCCCTCCCAACAATAGATATAGAGGATAGTGGATTTGGAAGATAAGAATAATCATTCTTTGCTCTATGTCATGGTGAGGCGGTCTGAGCACCTTCCTGCCCATACTGTTTTAACCTTACACCCTGATCAACGTTATTGTAAAAAGGTCGTACCACACCACTATCATTTCCCCTATCACTATCCGAGATTTCACACCACTCTCCCAAAATATTCACATCTTGATAACCATCCTCCAACGTATACCCCACATCTTCAACCACAGACTATCCAGAACTCACCCTAACAGCAGTAGCATGGATCACTCTCTGCAAGAGAACTGGATCCTACAGCTCCCCGACTACAACAATGCCAATACTATCCTCCTGATGGACCTGAATGTTATCATCCACTAAAGCAAGACATTGTGGCTGATCCACAAGGTTCTATACATCTTCTTCAGCTGCAACAAGCTGCAAGAGACCACCTTCCTCTGTTTAATAATTCTCATTGTCATGCAGCTCTTCCTCATTTTTAAGTTCTAGGAATATATTTCTAGTAGATAAAATGATTACCCTTCCTCCAGTATCCATTTTCTACCCATCCAGTATATCTGCATTTTCAATGCCAAGATCATGCTTCAAATGATCAAAGACCTGCTTAACTATTAGATCCTAGGTCCTATGATCCACCGCCTTCAAGAAGTTACCCTGCACTGTGTTCTCAGAACCAGACTTGTCATCCTCAGCTACAACAGTACCAAGTACTCCCATCTAGATGCCCAAAATTTTTTCAGAAGGGAAAACATGAGTCACCTCGGCACAATTCCAGGTCATCCCCTATATCATCACTATTGGCGTTGGCTCATCTACCACTACATTTCCAGCTACAGGCTCTCGGACCACCCCCTTCATTAGAGTTGATGCCACTATCTCCTCCATTTTTGCACTTCAATTTTTAGTTTCTACCATCCGAGTAGCCTGCTCAGCGAAAACATCACGCTCGACACACCCCATGCCCTCCTCAACTATAAGCTTACCTCCCACCTCACCCCTTATTGCTGTCAAACCATCACCAAGGTGACCCACTCTCAATTCCTTATCCATACCAGTAGCAGGGCACCCTCCTCTTTGGCTCGTCCCCATCACTTTTGAGTAACCATTCACCCTCCCTCTATGACAGTTTAGTGCCATATGACAGCACCGGTTGCAAGACACACAATATGGCATCCACTACTCAAAAACCACATCATTCCATATTATTTTCATTAATGAGTTAATATTTTATAAATTATGTGATATATTAATTTCAATGAATAAGTATCATGAAATACATTTCAAATATATTGACAAAATTTATCTTTATTACATTCCATGTAAATGGAATGTGAAATATGAATCAGATTGCTTCATGAGGATCCATTCTTGTGTACGGATGAGCATAATTATCATAAATCAAATGGTATGGAATGTAAGAAGGTACATGTGATATTAATATTAAATAGGTTTAATTGCATCAAAAATATAATATAAATTTTTTAAATATGATATTATATTCATCCTTTAATGGTGGGTATGGAAAACGAATTACAACGATATGTTCGGAGAAAAACTTTTATACAGACAATCAATTGTTTAATATACCATATGATTAATTATAAAATAGATATATGTAATTACCTTAACAAAATAAAATTTTATTTTATTTAGGTTAATATGTTTTACAATATATCTCAAGTTTAATAATATTTTAAAAGTCAGATCATGAAAAAACATAAAAAAATATATTTCAATAATGCTTATTTAATTCTAGAAAAATTCATTTTTTTTGAACTAAATAAATTTTTTGGATTGAATTATGATCAAACCACATGTACTAAGATATCATTAAGGAATTATAAATTTATTTTATGTGGATATTCTATGATAAAAATGGTTTTTATATGTGAATATGAGGGGATATGTGTGCCCTTTCATAAGTGAAGTATTTGGGCCACTAGTTATTTATAGAACGAAAATGGGTTATCAATTTTCTAATATTCCAAAACAATATTTCAAACTATAGAAATATAAGGTTTAATTTCAATATATGTCAAAATTTAGGTGTTGGAAAAATATTGTACAATTTTTATCACTTATGTTCTTAGTTTATTCCCCCAATAAATCTATTTTATGGTTTAAGCATGGTATATAATATTCCTCATGTATTACTATACATTACAGTAAAAATTCATGTGTAATATAATATAAAATATATATTTTTTCAATTCCAAATATTGAATCCTTTTTACATATTCATCTCACAAAACTTATTGAATTTAATTTGAAATTAATCTCTTATATACCACGGAAAAACAGATTTTCAAAGAGAAAAGATTCAAAATGTTTAAATGTATTTATATCATAATTTAAATGAAATTTCTTTCCATTAAAAACAGTATTAATATATTAATAATTAAACAAACAAAACAATTAAAACCATGATTAAACAAATTTTATGTTATTAAATACATTTAATGAAATGAATATTAATAAAAAATCCATTATTTTTTAGTACTCATGAAACAATTTATCATTTTAGAAAATTCTAAAAAATATAATGAAAAATAATGATAATTTTTTTTATATTTATTAAAAAATATTTAAAAGGTAAATAAATAAATTTAAAAATAATCCAAAAAAGGTGAAAAACTATTTTCATTGAATAATACAAATTTCAAAAAATAATTAATTTTCCATCTAATTGATTCTTATATTATTTATAATCCATATATATCCATTGATTTTTATTGTAATATTTAAAACCATAAAATTTAAATAATTTATTTATTACTATTCATACCTCCAATTTAATGATGAGGTTATGATGATATATTGTATTACAGTTTATTTAGAACATGGGGTGTGTGTTCTTCCAGCTATATGTTTGATCAAATATGTTTAAAAATAAATATATCATAAAGTATCATGGAGTTAAATTTTATCTATGCTCGGTGATGTGTGTAATATATTATTTTGAATGTAATATTCTTCGTATAATATCTTGGGGGTGTTACAAATGCATTTTTAAAACACGATCAGATGATCATGATCATTTTCATTGTACCATATGTAATTTGGTTAACCAATTTGATGTGATATTAAATAATAGCATCATATTAGAAAAAAAAAGTATGAAATAATATTAATTATTAACATCATCAAGTCCATGATATCATGTGTTTCACATAATTTCCCTTATAAATTGAATAATTATTGATTTATATCTTCATTAGTTAAATCCATGATATTCAAAATATTATACCAAACAATGCTAATACACATTTTTTAAAATTAATTTAGAAAAAAGTCTAAAATCCACTTACATGATTGTAAAATTGAGGAACAGAACACAAGAATTAAATTACTACATTTTATCCACCACCCATGATAGGAAACACCTCATGAATAAACCATAATAAACATTTATAAAAAAAATAAAATAAATGAATAAAACATAATTGAAAACAATGACATAACATTTCTTAAAAATGTGACCAATATGATATAGACCCAATTTGAGAAGAGGGGATCATGCATTAAGGATGATGTCAAAAAATTATAATATTTAATAAGATTCACCATGGGATGACATGGACGTATAATGGAGGGCCAATGGTTAGCTAGGGAATTAAGGAATGGAATAAAATATAATGAAAAGGAAAACACAAAATGTATCTAAAGAGAAAATCTAACCATAATTTCCAATGAGATACGTTTTTTCAAAAACTCAATTATTTCCATTCTCAAAACAATTGTCCAAAAAAATAATTTTTTATAAAATATGAATCTCCATTCATGGAGTTTATTAAATATTTTAAATTTTTATTCAAACAGTATTGTCTAAAAATACACAAACGGTATGGGGAAATGAAATTATCCCTAAAAACCTCATATCAAAGAAGATAAAACAATCCCAACAAATGTTATCAATATATTATATATATAAAAAATGTATCAACATTCACTCCACATTCCAAATTTTATTGTCAATGTTCTCAAATTCATGGTAACGTCATGTCTCTTATTTATCATATCATATAGTTGTGTATCAGTAATATATTAGATTTAATTTTTCGATAAACAATATTTTTGGTAAAAAATAATAAAAAAGGATATCCTGGATAATACAATGATACATAAGTATCACCACTATGACAAATCACCAATGTATAATGTTCAATTTTTTGATATACGAATGATAATTAAGGGTCACTTATTTGAAAATGGGGGGTTATATATGAGGAACAATTTTGATAATGGGATGATACATAAGGTTCACTCTAATATGATACTGGGGATATGTAAGTGTTACATCTTGGATACCTGAGTTGATTTTAAGATCCACGTTAAAAAATATGTGTTACATGTATTAGTCACTATTACAATAATTTGTGATACATAAGGGTTATAAATTAAATATGGATTATTCTATATGTATTTTAAATTATGTGTAACATAATGGAAGACAAAACAATATAACTATGTTTTTTGAATCCATATTTCATTTAAAACAACTCAAATACCCAAAGGATGATATGTAATATTTTTTGAATGTATGGGGTATTACATGTGATATGTCTCAAATTATTTCCATCATCATCAATTACAACCGAAACTAAAATGAAATCAATGAGTGGTTAGAGAATATAAATCCCATGATATATCCTTCAAACATATATATATTTATAACAAAATCATCACCAACAAACTAAAATGAAATGATACTAAATTATTTCAACATTATCATAAAAAATAAATTGAAGGTCATACATATCAACACACATATTTATTAATAATATAGATTGGGGTATTGAGTGCACATTTGTGACTCATGATCCAATGTTAAATATATTATTACATTATGATATTATATTAATAGAACCTAGATAATAATATTCCATCATTACACCACCTCCTAGAGATATAGAATCACTATTGACCACTATCTGAAGGTCACATCATATTAAACAGCATACATACCCATGTAAATGAAATGGGATTCATCATGAAGATATTAACGATGTTATGAGAGATGGAAATATTTTTATGGATATATCTAATTTGTTAAGGATTATCCGATTGATAAAAAACACACTAACGGGATTTGAAACCATAAAATTCCAATCTAATCATATTAAAAATATCATACCATGATCAAACAATCATTACCCACATTTGAGATATAATTTCAAGAATACATAATCTCTAACATAAATCTCTAAATATATCCTCATATGATTAATAAGATACTTCTAATGACATTTGTTTCCTTCATCCACTCTTGAGTCTCATTTATATTCATTTTTATTATCCACATCAAATTTTGATTAATAATCATTGAATCTTCGACCTCATTCAAACATTTAAATGATATTAAATTTTAACATGATACTACATTGAATAGGTCCACAATAATGTTGAATATTAACTATTGTTATGTATAATAACAACAAATAATATGTTCTTTACCCAAAAACCCACCCCCCAAATTAGATATTTATGAAAGAATCATTTGCTAAAATCTTTGGATGATCTTTTCTATCTAATTATACATTTATAGAGGAGAAGTTATGATAAATAATACATTATAGTTAATAGAATACGAGGGATTCCATCAAATATAGTGTGTAAAATGATGACATTAAGAAGCAATTTTCACCATTATAACCACATGGTGACTCTTGATCGTCTATTAATATATTCTTGAATGAATGTCCTATATGGTGGACTTATTACTTTCCAAAAAATATCATTACCTTATAATAGTGTCTATGATAATACATATAGAATCATATATACTAAAGGATTATTATAAATCACAAATGAAATTCATATAAATACCCTTATACCTGATTTCAAGAATATCAATTGGTTTTGGAAACCCAATAAGAATAGTATGTTTAGAATTAACCATGTGACAGAGTAAACACTGATATTAAATTTTTTGGATAGGTAACCTCATTCCTAGAAACATGTACTAAATGTCTCAATGCACAATACAACATCCCTAACTAGTATACATGTCCATAGTTGAGAAATGAAACTTATGAATAACCAACCCATTCAACTTTTTGAGAATAACATCAATCTCATAGAATATCACCTAATACTAACAATTCAAATACCACCCCTCTGGGTCATCCAAATGTATAAACTGGTCTAGATAAATTACTACCATAAAATCCCCGCAAATGAGATTCATGCAACTGATTGGAAAATAATTATACCACATTCATTTTAAGAGAGACACTTTACAAAATTATTCTCACATATCTGGATGTGTTTCTATAATCTCCACTATCACAATTGAGGTACCCCTATAATCACAAATAAAATTATTATGAGACATTATACATAGTCTGTTGGTGATGAAATTTTACCTCCCCTATTTTTATGAAATAATAATATCATAATAATATAAAAAATATACCCACAAACATTTTAATATGTTCAAATAATTCATGAAGATTTTATATATCAAACTATTATTACTTATTATGACTAAAAGACAATAAATGATGAGATAATTTCACATTAATTCTTAGGAATTTTTTTAACATGATCAATATAATATATTGAATTGTTATGTTAATTGAGATGGAAGTACCATAACACATAAAATATGAAATCTCTATAACACTTCAATTCACAAACTGACCCAATGATTAAATCATTATATAAAAAGTCTGACATAATTTATTTCATTGAAAAATAGAGAATACATGAACTGGACAACAAATGTTTTAGATATTTAGTAGATTGTAGAAAAATTATTTAAAAAATAGATCATGATCCTAATTGGTCAATGATATTAGAGGATTCATATTTTATAAAAAATCACTATGAATTCTCCTATTATACCCTATGTGGCCAATGAATCTCTAAAAATGTGTAAATTTTTAGGGGAAACATAAGAAAAATAAAAGTCTATATTATAAAGATTTATAGAAAATTGAAATTTAGACAACACATTCCCCATTAAATATATATCACAAGATAAAATTTTATTCTTAGAAAACAATTCATTAAAACTTATTAATGATTATTATTCAATATAACTCATAGATGATATACATTAACACCGTAAAACATAAAATGAAAGGGGTTTCACAAATAAAAAACACCATATGAAGGTTGAGAATATAAACACATAGTTCATGTGCCCAATGAATATGACTGGTGTTTACATGAAACCGATGTGAATTACCACAAACATATAATAGAGATATATATAATTGATGGCATTCTTCAATGTATCCTCATCATCCACCAATAGTTGTTGATAAACTGACCTTAAATATATATTTAAGAACCCAATAGATCACTTTATCTAGTTTATTTGGTCATTAATATATTGAATGTGATAATAGTACTCCAATATAACCATTCTCATTAAAATATAATAGAAATAGTTTTTAGTTGTTCATACTTTCACTTCATGAAAAAGTAAAATGAACACTAAGGAAACACATTGGGTTGAGTAAAACCACCTCATATGATATTATTAACCTTTGTCTGAATCTCCCAAAACATAGAATCCTACAGAATAATTTAATGAATCAAAAACATAGAGGTACCCCACTATAATTATATGCTAGATTTGATTTCGCATTAAAGGCATAATGTTATAATATCTTAAGAAATAATTTTTTGTTACCTATCTAAAACCCTTAGACAGACCACCAAATGAAAATATATTGCATTCAAAATCTCCTAAACCAACATATAAATTATAGGATACCTCAATATAGTCACATTGAATTACTATTGATCTCTAATAAAAAAGGAATTCTACAAATAAACATCTGTGAATATAAATATCCTCCTGAAGAAATCAATGGTATCATGCATTGATTACAAATATTCTATATTGTGGTTGAAGTCATATGGTTGTACATTAAAATAGTTAAAATCCTCCATGGTTGATATCATCCCTAACATCACATAAAAAATAGAAAATTTATATGTCATACAACCTATGTTAGCCACTAACTTAAATAGTTTAAACCAATTTTACTAATAAAATATTCTAATTATGTCATACATACTGATCTATTGTGGGAAGAATAATGATTCAAATAAGTGTTAAATAAAAACATTAGAAATCTATATAGATAATTGAATGATGATAACTCACATGAAATTTGGATTACCTAGTGTGGAAAATTATTTCACATGCATCTCTCCCCATAATACTATTATACCTCGTTTGAAAAAATGACTACTACTTCTAGAAATTTATTCATTCATGTTTCCCTATGGAAGATGGGAATCATAAATCTATAATATTCCTTCATAGTATCTTCTATAAAAATCATTACTTGGAGAACCCTTTTCCTATATCTTTCATATATGATTTTACAACAATGGTTGATTCTAAATCAAGACTGTAGAATTTGGATTAATAATGGAAAATGTTGGACCATCAGTTTCATATGCCCTGACCACTTTATGAAATTAATATGAAATTAAATATCTAAGAAGTGTTATAAAAACAAATAAAACTAGTAAAATTATATACGGAGTTATGATATATAATCCATGTTTTTTATAAACTAAATTAAAAAGTAAACATATATAATCTAAAATAAACATAGCACCATAGGACATAGTAATAACATCCTTCTCATGATGTTGTTGTCCACTCCTACCTCATTCCCAAAATGTCTTCATATGATAACATATCAGGGAAAATTATCAATATTAATGGAGTATGTAATGTGGGATCACCTGATTCAACACCTCATTAAAATACCTCATATTTACAACAAACCAGGAATGATTTAATTAATCATTTTGAATAAGGTTCTTGATCAGCAATTCAAAATACAACATGTTAAATGTAACTCCCCCTAACATTACTATGTCTTTTTCTATATTATAAATATTATATTTAATGTTAATATTTCATAAAAATATATGAAATAAAAATATCCATGATAAATATTTTGATTTGAAAATTTATAAAAATTAACACACATTAATACATTTTGATAAATAAATAAGACAAAAAATTTAAGAAATTACAAGAATTAAAATTTAAATAAAAATACCATTGATATCAAAACATTATCATCATTTTGGAACATATAGATCATTATCTAGATTTTAACTATGATATTATGTAAGGACTTATAATTATTATAGTCTGGTTGATATATATATAAATTAAAAAGAAAAATGACTCTAGGAATGTATGTAATGTTATATATAGAAATAAAATCCGACCGATATATATATATATATATAATCATTCATAATATGGATGATATATATAAACGGAACTCATAGAAATAAACTCTGGATAAATTGTAATTCGATAAGTCCAATGTGTATGTTGTGTAAATGAATATAAGAAATTTTAGAAATAAATTTAAAATAATGTATTTTATTAAAATATATTATTTCAAAAATATATTTTTTGATATATATATATTTTTCATTATTACCATTAAAAATGACTTGATGTATTTTAAAAAAATAAAAATTCTAATACAAAATTAATTATAAAAGTAAATGTATATAATATAAATATTTATTTTTATTTTATGTACATAATATAATTAAGTGTAAAAAAAAATATTTTTTAATGATCTGCATTTTTATATATTTTTTATTTTGACAACCATAAGTTAACATATTCACTTTTTAAAGATGAATTTAATTTTATACATAATTTAATTAACACATATATTTTCATTAATTCAGTTGGAAATTGACATGAAATTATTTTAAGGACCTATAATATTAAAATATATTTTTCCAGTTAGAGAATTTTAATTTTATAATTTAGGATTCCATTTGGAATAGAACATTAACATATTTATTAATTTAATTAAAATAAATATGTGTTATTTTTAAATATGAAATATGAAATTAGGTAATGAAGTAAATTTTATTTTAAGCATAAAAATATGTTACGAGGTAAAAGTTCTATAAACATAGTAAAGTTAAATTGTGTTCAATTTAGGTGTTAAATAAAAAACATTCATACAAATATGTCTCCCAATTTTTTGATATTGTATTTAAAATTATAGCTTATAATCTTCATCATTGTCATGTTTTTAGTCTTTTTCCTTAAATATGAAAACCCTTCACCATATGAGATGACTATGAGTTACAATTCCACTCAAAACTCTCCACAAAAATGACCCATATTATATTATTCAATATTCACTAAAACAGCTCGGGTATTTCATTAATATTTTCCTAATTACACTCCCTCAAATCATCTTATAATTTATATCGATTATGGTTCTTTAGTGGAAGCAGAATTCTTGTATTCAAAAGAATCTAGTAATGAGAAGGAGCCAAATAACCATGTGTGTTTTTACGATTCCTATAACATTTTCATTTAAATAATTTTTATCGATATTCCGTAATATTATGAAGTTTTATTAACATTATTATCTTTTAAAACATTCACCATAAAATTATATAATTCTTAACTATTTCTCATTCACTATTATAGATTATTAGGCATTGGGTTAATTCAACCACTGACATGATATATGATATAAAAATTCCATCATATCAAACATGATAAATATAAAGAAATTAAAAATGTAATGATATTTAAATTAGTGATTAATATATATTATGGATATTATTCTAAAAGGAAAAAAATATGATCAGTATTATGTCACTCATTATTATTTGTAAATTACATAAAACCTATTCATCAGGGATTTTATTCTTGATAGACATATAATTATATTCCATTAATAGGATATGATACTAAATAAATTATTGAAAAATAATTATTCCCCTATATTGACTAATATTGGAGTTATTAACTATATGTCAATTAATTAGTTCGTACATCTCTTTTATAATAACTATCTGGAAAAATGTAAATCACCAACATCTAATGATGAAAATATACATTAACCAACACATACATGTGTAATAATTAATAGTAATTCATGTTTAAAAATGGTAATATATAAGTGAAATGATCATAGATAAGTAATAAACATGAATATGATTATTATAAAAAAATATAAACAATTTTTTTTGTCAATATAAAATATAATGGTTATTTACAACTCTCATTTAATAACTAAGACAGTTTGTATTTGAAACCTCATCCCCATAATTATATAATCTTATTTACTAAATCAATAATTTTTTCCTGTTTTTATTTATGGGTTTTAAATGTATTCTTTAAATTTCTCCCCTTTTTGATAATCTGAATGAAATTACATTTAAAATTAAATAGTAACATATATCTTTAATCCACATGGGAATAATTGTCTTCGGTGACCATATTCATTATTTTTATTTATTAAGTCCCTATATTGAATTCTAGGATTTAATTATGTAATTTTCTATTGAAATTATATTATTCGCAAATTTATCCTCACTTAAATTTTTTTGCATGGATTTTCTATGCCAACATTGTCTCTCCTTACAAAGCTATGAAAATAATCAATAGTTTTTAAATCACTAGATATGAAATCTATTTACTAGTATTTAAATAAACATCATAGTGGGGAATATTTCTATTTTTCAATAATTTCCAATAAAATACCCTTTCCCTTTTTTGAATTATAAATTTTTATATAATAATTATTAAATTAAAAGTATATTTATTATTATTTTTTAATGAAACATTAAATATCTCAAATAAAAATATTAATTTTCATATTTGTTGATATCATATAATATGTTTATCCATCACTAGGGATATTATATATTGATAACATCATCTGTATTTCAATGGATTGAATATGATTATTGTATGATAAACTTTTTCACAAAACTTCTTTCAATATCATTAGATAATTATACAATTATATATTTATTAATGGTTTCCAGGTCATGTAGAGCACATATTTATGGTTTATATATATGTCATTGGTATCTATATTATACCACTCCCATTAATTGGGTAATGTTTTATATCTTATGAAATGAGATATAAGAGACTAAGGAGTGAACAAAATCTACCATGGGTTTCAGTATACTATGTTTATGGGATGTGGGAGGGAACTGAATCCAAAACGCGACTCTTTGCCCAATTTGATGATGGTCTTGGTTGTAAACATCAATATAAGGAATTTGTATCATTTCATAGGTTTATGAAACATTATTATGAAACAAAACATACCTATCATATTTTCATATGGAAAATTATTATTATCTCAGATTACAAATATTATATGATACATGGCTTATTTTATAAAAAAATACGTTTCCCTAAAAATTTGATTATAATGAATATTTTATTATGTATAATTAGTTTTTTATGAATACATACCTTGACTAAATTTTCATAACAACATTTTTTCCATATGTTCCCCTATGATCATTTACATACATCAATTATGTTACCCTTACTGAGAATACGAGATCTACCATTACTATATTTTCATTTCCCATATTATAATGAAGAAAATTACATATGATATTATATAAGGGTAACTTGAGATATTCTTATTTGTAGGATATTTTCTTTTTTTAAATTATATGGTTAGTTATTTCATCTATAAATAAACCAAAAAATTAGGTTATATTGTTTATTTTATAATTATTATTAATTAATATTAATTTAAGAAGATTTTTTTAATATGTTATTCTTAGGTATCATTAGTTGGTGTTAGAGTAGAGTTTATTTTTTTTGGGATAATCATTTGTAGAATAATAATATTGAACCAAAAAAACATATATTAAAAAAATGATATTTTCTATGAATAATATTTATAAAAACGTTTAATATGCTACAATAAGTTGGGAAATTTTGACATTTATTTTGATTATGATTTGGATGATGACTATGAATAATATTTCATGATACTCACAATAACATTTTTGGTTTTAGTAAATGTATAGAACTAGAAATAATGGAGTTATTAATGATATTTATTAACTATTAAATGATTATCCCAATTAGTGTCAAAATGGAATCAGAGTTGGGGTGAAAAATATCAATGATATGTTCACCAAACAATCTATAACTATGAAAAATGAGACGAATAATGTTGAAATTGATAACACAATAATGAGGGAAAACACTATTTTATTCCCTCGTTCAACAATGTATACATTCTTTTAGTTTTATTCCCTATCAACTAATTACAGAGAAATGTAACAAGATAATATAAAATATATTTTCCAATCACCAGTTCAAGGGGAATAAATTGTTTGTTTTATTTTTTTATAATTTGGATGGTGATGAAGATTAGTGGCAGAATATCATTAAGAATATAATTAAGGCGTAAAAATTGACTCCATGGAAAAGGATGAGTTTAAGATGTTATTTTGAAATAGACACTATCGTTAGAATAATTAAAGCAAATATAGAGAGGGAATTCTTAGGGAGAGAAAAAGATACTCTAAATAAATTTTTTCCATTGAATATAACATCTAGTTATTTTAATGTTTTGATTTTATATTTAACATTCATCCCAAATTAAAAATTTGATCATTTCATTTCCACTTTAAAACGTTTCCTTATAAAATCATCAGCTAAATATGAATTTCTAAACAATAAAGGTATTATTTGATGTTATTTTATAATAGATATTGAAATTAGATACTTCCATTATTCAAATATTATTAGGGACAATAAAGGGAAGTTTACGTATTATGAAAAATATTAAGAATAAATGGGTAGAGGAATGATAACATCCATATATTCCAAAATATGGGAAGAACCATTAAGGTATTTTTAATGGGAAATGTTAATTATGTTTTGTATATAAGAGATAGAAATTACGAACATGAAAAATAGATAGATATAAAATTACAAAAAATAAAATGGATAAAAATAACTTTTATCCTGATGTACCACAAACGATATACTCCATCTGTTTCAGGGAAAATTGAAATTACATCAATATGTGCCCTAATTATATGGTTTTGTTTGGAAATTTATTCATGGTACCTATAAAACAACATTTGGATGTAAATTAATTTAAAATCAAAACTTTTGATATTATAAATGAGATTTATTTGGTGAAAGATGCACATATCATCCTCTCTATAATTTGATATGTATCATTTGATTACGGATTAACTACTAATTTATATCTAGAAAATTTAATAATGGAATCAAATAAAAAAATTGTGGAATGATTTGGAATTATTGGTGAAAAATATAGTTGGTGTTATGATTGAATCCGAAATGTAATACTCCTCTCATAATGATGATTAAGAGAATATCCCTTATTCCAACCAAATTATTCATGCCTTAGTAGAATTTGATGTGTTTTTTGGGAATTAATTTATTCAATATACATAGATCCCACATTAGATTCTATGATTGAGAAGACAAATTTCATATCACTAATCAACCTATAATCATATATTTATGCAAATATATGATTGTACCACATAAAAACATCTTCCATTTTCTTTGTTATATTATCCAATAATGATTGGTATCTGGCTAAACATGTTGGGGAAAATATGATATTGATGATATGCTTATTATCCGTTAGGTGACCCCAGAATCACATTGATAAATACTAAACAATATTATGTTAATCTTTAATACATCATAGGAAAATGCATTCATTGTAATTATAATGGGTTAGTTTATTTTTATACAAGATACAAAATAAAATTATTTAATGAAATATATTCCATATCTCCAAGATTTATCTCATAACATAATATTATACATATAAATTTCAGACATAAAAACAATAAAATATTTTTGAGCTCATATGTATTATTATTCTTGACATAATATATTTAAATAAATTATCATAAATTAGTGTAATGTAAATATTAGTTTATGAGAAAAAGATCACAACATTTGATATCATAACCCATAATTTACGAAACATAATAAATGAGTTAGGGAACACAGAATTATAATAATACTATAATTGAGTCTTAAGATCGTTGGATGCTAAATAATTGACCCTGAAGCAACATAACATATCATATGTACAACACATAATTTTTTGGCATAAACATAATAATATAAAATAATTTCCATATTCAAGTATCCAAACCTTTTAAATTTTAGTTAATAGTGTCACATTGTGTATTATGTTATCTCCCAATTATAAGAAAAATTAAAACTTATGTCAAGTTTGTTCACCATGACATTCATCGCCCATAAATTTTGGAAAACAATAGGTGTACCATATTGGTATTAAAAGAACAACCTATGTACCAACATGGGTTTTGTATAAAATTTCATTTAAACAATTAGAATAATGAGATGAAAAAACTACCATATTCATTGGATGTATATATAAAATCCTTTTATAACATTATAATAATATATTCATATAAATTTGACATTACAATATCAGTAATCATCTTTCCCTCATAGTTAAATTAACTGGGAGAATGAAATTGGTTTCATGAACCATCCTGCAAACTATATCATTATATGAAACCCAATGAATGTATATGGATGTCTCAAAAGATCATATCCCTAATTGAATAACATAAATCATTAAGGTATTTTTTATATAGATGGAAAATAATTATATAAAATCATTCAATATTTTCAATTAAAAATAATAGAAGCATACAGTTTTTTTAGTGGCCCAAAATTAAAAAAAATGATTGAAAAATAAGAATTTGATTAATATTTTAAAACAAAATATATTAGTAAATTAATATTTATGAAAACAATTATATGTTTTTAGGAAAAATAAATCATGATGTAAACATTTAAAAAACATAATTTATTTTTTTAATTTTTAAGTAGTGAGTGGTATTGAAAGTGATTTAGAATCATCATTTTTTTCATTTGAAAATAAGATAAAATATAGTATTAAAATATTCATTAATTAAATAAAAATACTTTAAAACAATAATATAATAAGTTTTTATAGCATTAATTTGGAATAATAATCTTCTCAATAAAAAATAACAATAAATAGGCTGACATTCATTAAAGAAAATATTGTTTATTTTATATAACACAAAGAGGAAACTGGAACTAATACATAAAAAACATACAAATAATCAAATGTGAATAAGATATATAGTTTTCTGTGTAATATAATGTTAAATATAATATAATTGAAAATGAAACCCAAGATTTTTTGATAAAATTGATATTTTAACATAAACCCTTACCTTAATTCCAAAACATCATCATTAATACACCAAAATCATTTTTAATAATTAATTAATTATATTAAATTTAAAATCCTAAAATAATAATTCTTATATTACTATATATAATTTCATATAATTTAAAATCCCATATTATTATATTTCTTCATTAAAATCCATATTATATTATTAGTGATAAAATAATTTTTGAATATGTTTTAGTTCGATGTCATATATTCTTGAACATTTATAAAAGTATAAAAATATCAATAATCATAATCATGTCATAAATATAATATTTTTTAATTTTATACACTTTTAGAATCATCTATTTAAGGTCCTTATGAAAAAAATTACATATCTTTACAGAGTTAGTAGCTCATATATACTCACAAGACAATGCTTTTATTTAAAAAATGGTTGCAATTAATGGAAGGTATATAATTATTTATCATTATAAAATAATAATTGTATTATAATTATCATATATATTCATTAAATTCATCTATATAATCATTTTTCAAATGTGGGGATCAAAAATAAAGAACATCACTTCATGGATATAGTAGATCGTACATTTTCATTTAAAGAATATTTTTATTCCATTGGATATTTATGATAAAGAAGATGTCTATTCCATTATTAAAAAAATATTTTGGTAATGATCCATATATTAAAATTTTAAGGTGGTTATGAAATATTGGGAAGTGATCTATGTATAATTAAACATTAAAAAAATGTTAACAACCTATACATATTAAATGGATAATATAATGTGAACAACAACATAAGTATTCAAGGAGATGTATTATTATGAAAAAAATAACCACTAATATATCTGATTATTGGAGAGAGTAGGAAATAAATTGGTCTACATATAAGACATGAAATGGTATAAAGCTGGTGTGGATAAATTAGTATATGTTGTTCTCCTTTAGGATTTAGGGGAGTGTAACCATTATAAATATTTAGAACACTGAAATATAATAATTTAAATTTCTGGTTATTGTGTCCCCAAAACATTTAATTTTTAAATATAAGGATGGTGAGGTCTAAATCCACTCACTAACGAAATTACATATATGTTTTATTGATATATTGAACTCATTACCTTTTATTTATACCATTATTTGCTAATTTTTCCATTACTATAATGATAATATTTTTTACCATTTTAAATTATCAATATAGAAAAATGAATATTGTCACGACCCCCTCCCCACAAAGTGTACCCCTCCTGGGCCAGAAATGTGAGAAGATGGATAATGACCCCCGAGTCCCGCCTCCAGTAGGCCCCGGGTTGGCGACTAGCACCGAGGGTATAATACACTCACAAATGGGAGGTATTACCCTCTAAAATAACACATGCAGAAGAGAGAGATAGAATAGACTCCAATAAACTCCAACTCAGAAGAAAAGAGTGATATGAAATATAAAAGAAATACACGTACATATATGAAATGTCTTGCAAAATTACTACAACTGAAAGGGAAAACTAAAAGTTCCCAAAAGAAAGTAAAATGGCAGCGACCACAAGCCCAAACAGCTCCTCCTCCAACAACAAGCTAGTAGTAACCAGATTGATCTCCAACCTGCTCCAAGTGACCTCAAAAACAATTTATATATACATAGCGTGAGTATAATAGTAAACTCAGTAGGATCCTCCCCAAGCCTCTCATGAAAAAGTAAAGAAAGCATGCTAAAGCCTAGTGAACAACAAGTGAAACTAACTCGTTACCTAAACGGGTATACTAAGTTCCCAACCTCACCATGGCTACTCTCACCAAGTAACGCATACAAGAATATAGCATACAGTAAAGATTATCAAGGATACCTCGCTACTAATTCCCCACTGGTTTTCCGCTTTTCCACAACGACATACGTCATGTGCATCTCTCTCCAACGCTTGCCCAAAGACAGCTGGGCTAAGCTCCACAATCTGCACATCGTGCACCACAAAGGCTTGCCCGCAGACACCTGGGCGAAGAACCACACCATCCTCACAACCAAAAGAAATCGGGTAAGTTCTGGGAGCCACCACATCCCTCATAACATGTATCATACACCGGGTATTATACCTCAAGCCATTATATCCCATACACCGAATAGGGATCCCCAAGCCATCACAACCTATACACATTACACCTATAGTAGTCCATAGGATACTATATCCAGAATATATGTGTGTGAAATAACCACATTCCATTACAACCCTCTACACACATATATGGGTAAAACTAACCAGTGTGCCTACCAGCACAAAGATCTACCAAGAGAAGAGAGCGGGGTCAAAGGGGGTAGTCAGCCATTCAACCTCCTATCAGAATGTTGGGGAAAACTCCCCGCAGGGCTCAAAATCCCCGGGGTGTCAGCTGCCCTTACCGACAGGGTGGAGTAGCATATAGAAACACAAAAAGTACAGAATATATATGTATCTCACATCCACACTATGGGCATTACCTTGTCTTAGATACAACTGCAGCTAATGTCTCTCAGACTCTGGGCTGCTACTTCTAAGACGAGGTATCCTATAAGCACACAAACATTTGAAGAGCTTTATTAGATTACTCCGTTCTCACTTTATCAGTTCCACTATACATTAATTAATTCATCAAACATTAATTAATAATGAACAATTCCACATTAAACTGAATTGGCATCACATTAAAAAACAACTGCTCTTTTTAAGATTCACATCACCTTTAAATTCCAGTATCTCCATCCCCGTGGATTTTCACCATTTAATCAAAAATTCATTACAAAATTACTTTTACATATTCCCAGGAATTCTAGAAAAAACATCATATGCTTCTAAACACAAAGGAGGCTCAACACGGTGAGTAGATATACTACCCGTCGAGTCGTTGCCGCTTATAGAAAGAGCATAGACCCATTCTCCCTCAAGAGGCTAAACAAAGAAAGCACGTCGCATACCCCGCGCGTCTTCGCCTCCTTCAGAAGAAGGGTAGCAAGACCAGCTGCCTTGAGCAGTGGGGAAAAGCAAAGCATATTAAAATTCAAATAAAACCACAAGCATCCAGCAACCACATCGATCTCATTCCATCACCCCTGGTGTCCTCCCCGACACCCACATGCATAAACTGGTGCATCTCGCCACTCTAGGCGTCATCTGCTACCACAACCACAAGGCCTCCATGCCTCCACATATCACAACAGTCATCCAAGCCCACATCACAACACATGCAGCAAGAAAACAACAGTCACAACTATGGGTGCTTGACCCTTTATCAACAAGAGGGTAACTCAAAACCCTTTTTAAAATTCCCACATAATCTGTTCTTTAATCCATATTGAATTAGCAGATTTTTTATTCGTAGGTTCCAATTATGGGATACCTAATAAGTAAGATATCAAAATTAAATTACCATGCTTACTTCCCTAATTTGATTATCCTCAAATTAGAACAACTACAACAACTGCAATAACCAGATTAATTTACATGCCTCTTTATCTTTAGCCTATTAATTAACAAATACTTCCAACTTTATGTTCATTATCAATTTATATCATGAACGAACAACAAATCAAAGAAAACATAGAGATCACTCTATCTAGGAAAACATGAGGCACACCGTTATCACGGTATAAAGCAACAACATGCGATCAAACAATCCTTTTAATCCGGTTCAAGTATTTAATTAGGTCAATTTCATTGTAATCCAACGGACTAAATCATGCTAATTCTAAAATTGCACATATACAATTAGAGAAGCCATGAATCCCTTACCTCGAAGAGTTCTTGACGTCCTTTATCCACACAATGGGTCACAATCCTCCTCTCACGACAACTGCATCCACCGGAGGATTCCACGGTACGACAGTACCAAACAATCCAAAGAAAAACCCATCAGAATCATGGAAATTATATGGTATAATATGGAAGGGAGAAACAAGAGAAGATGATCCCCAAAGGAATGACGATAAAACATACCTTATTGAAATGATTGACAGACAGAGTTTGGTTGCATCCAAAACAGAGCAGAACCAATCCTAGGAGTAAATATTGATTGTGAAACTCCTACGGGAATGATTGAAAGGTTCAAGCGTCTCTTAGCGGAGAACAAAGGGAAAGAAAAAGGGAGAATTATATCTCGTCCCTTTTTAAGATTTAATGGGGCGGCGATTTAAGATCCAGTTAATTCTCCATTAAAAATGGATCGCATTAACCCACGTGGTTTGACCAAGTGAAACATTCCAAGCCTTAGGAATAATTAATATAAGATTGATGGCCTTTGAAACGGCCTTAAGAGCCCTTAAAAAAATAAGGCTTTAAATGTATTTTACATCAAAGGAAATGTCAAAAGGGGAAAACTGTAGGAATCATGAAACAATGTTCACCCACTATTACTGTACATGAAACTGATCTGTGAAACATATCTCTCAGACTGATCTGTGAAACCGATGTGTGAAACTGATCTGTCAGACCGATCTGTGAAACCGATCTATCAGACCAATCTGTGAAACTGATCTGTGAAACTGATCTGTTAGACTGATCTGTGAAACTGATCTGTGACAATGATCTATGAGACCGATCTGTGAGACCGATCTATGCGACCGATATGTGAAACCGATCTGTGAAGCTGATCTTTCAGACCGATCTTTGAAACCGATCTGTGAAACCGATCCGTCAGACCGATCTGTGAATCTGATCTATCAGACCGATATGTGAAATCGATCTGTCAGACCGATCTGTGAAACCGATCTGTCAGACCGATCTGTGAAACTGATCTGTGAGACCGATATGTGAAACCGATCTGTCAGACCGATCTGTGAGACCGATCTGTGAGACCATTCTGTGACACCGATCTGTCAGACCGATATGTGACACGGATCTGTCAGACCGATCTGTGAGACCGATCTGTGAGGCCAATCTGTCAGACCGATCTGTGAGACCGATCTGTGAGACCGATCTGTGAGACCGATTTGTGAGACCGATCTGTCAGACCGATCTCTGACACCGATCTGTGAGACCGATCTGTGAGACCGATCAGTGCGACCTATCTGTGAGACGGATATGTGAGACAGATCTATCAGGCTAATCTGTGAGACCGATCTGTGAGACCGATCTGTGAGACCGGTCTGTGAGACTGATCTGTAAGACCGATCTGTGAACCTGATCAGTGAGACCGATCTGTGAGACCGATCAGTGAGACTGATCTGTGAGACCGATCTGTGAGACCGATCTGTGAGACCGATCAGTGAGACTGATCTCTGAGACAGATCTGTGAGACCGATCTGTGAGACCGATCTGTGAGACCGATCTGTCAGACCGATCTGTGACACCGATCTGTCAGACCGATCTGTGAGACCGATCTGTGAGACCGATCTGTCAGACCGATCTGTGAGACCGATCTGTGAGACCGATCTGTCAGACTGATCTGTCAGACCGATCTGTCAGACCGATCTGTCAGACCGATCGGTGAGACCGGTCTGTTATTGTTCATAAAACTGGAAACACTATTCACATAACTAGAAATTTGGCATTGTGTTGGGAATAAGTCACCTTGACCTTCTGGAACACCTCCAACACCACATTTTCAAAAAGTAATGGACCGGAGAGGTCCGAGCTATTACAAATATGACCATATTTTTTTAAATTATTATTGTATATATGAAATAAAATTTAAAAGATTTATTATCAATATCATTAAAAAATTATTTTGAATAAGGACTCTGAGAACATAGGAAAACCATTTTTAGGAAAAATATATTTTTCTACATAAAATATATTTAATACTCATTCCATAGAATGTAACAAAAATTTGATGAATTTAATATTATTTTATTGAAAATTTCTTCCAAAAATTTCAGTATAATTATTCATTAAATGTTACTAATTTACTTTTTTAATATAATACAAATTGTAAGAAAGGAGACATTTGTGAAGAAATATCACTTAATAATAGAAAATAGTAATTCCTTCATTTCAAAACATTTCATCATTAATATAAGAGTTATTATTAATATATATATATATATATATAAACTTTAATTATTCATATTTCTCATAATACTTATTAATGAATTTTACTTTTTAAATCACTATATGTAAAAACCAATTCATTTGAAAGAAATTTTTTTTATCCCTGAATCACTTGGATAACATTCTTTGAAATTTCCCAATTGTTTCATGTATTTAGCAACATAATGTTATTAATTTAATTTAATTAATTTAAAGTAAAAAAATTAATATTTTCTTTTATATTATGCTTTTTCATATTTCATTATTCACATAAGTATTTTCTTTTGAATATCACAACTGATCGATTAAAAAACTGATAAATATATTTATAATGAAATTTATCTTTCTGTTATAGTATGAGAATATGATGATATTTTTTCAAATAGTTAGATACTTAACCATGATATAGTGATTAGGAATTTTCAATAGAAGATAAACATAGATTTATTCCTATATAAAAGACTCTATATAGAATGTACATGATTGAAGAAGTGAAAATTAATATGATAAATAAATAGAAGATGGAAAACTGTTTCATACCCATTTGGGCTATACTATAGGGTGACTCTATTATCATTGTAAAAATGAATTATAGGTCATTGAATAAATTTATCTATTCATTTATTAGAATGAACATAAAAAACAATGATTAATAACAAGTATCATATAACTTATTGTAATGTCGTGATAAACTATTTACGAAGTTCACAATACTTGTTAGAGAATACCAAAAGATTTTGATATCAATAAATATGGGTAATTGTAGAGTATGTACCCAAGAAAAAACTATATATATTACATGGGAACTTAGAATCCAAGGTGATTCCACTCATACTCAGAAATTACCTTAATTATTTTTGGATGGGATGAATTGTTTATTTATGGACGACCTCAATTAATTTTTGGAATCATTTATAATTGATATTCATATTTATTTAATGATCAAAAAAATTTATAATGATCATTACATTATTTTTCTACTGACAATGAGAAAGGATATTTTGAATTTCAAATTTGGAATGTCTTATTTTTAATGGTTCTAGACATAAAATAATCATCTTTTTGGGTTTTTCTAAACACATATTATGTTGAAAAAAAATTAATACAAATTATAAAAGACCATAATAGACATAAACAATGAAATGATCTAAATATAATTTGACAATGACATGAGAACCAATAAGGAATGATCATTTATATATTAAATTTTTATTAAATTTTATTAAAAAAATACCACATCTATGGGATTCATTCATTTAATAACTATATGATATTTCAAAATTATATTCAATTTTATTGTTGTTTTGTTGAGAGGATAAAATGAATAATCCCAATAGATATTCATTGCAGAAGGTCTTATGATCTTGATGTATCATGATGATACTTCGTGCGAATTAATGTATTAAACCTCATTCATCAATCCATTTGATCTTGAACGAATCATTAGAGGTTGATGTATTGCATCGAATTCATTCATTTATGAGATAATGTGGAATGTTTATGATCTTTGTTTCATAGATACATTCAGATAACATTCCCTCTATGGCTAAGAGAATCTCCCATGTAGAGTGTCTTTCATAGAATCATCTATACATAGAATGTGATATAACATATTATTTATAGATCTATAGTGAAGATTAACTAATTTCCCATTTGTCCTTTATTATTATTTAAATCCATAGAAGTGGCCTTGAAAAAAATAATTTAGATATTATTACATACATTACATGATGTAAATAAATTAAAAAAAATAAACATCACATATTTTAGGAAATTTATTTATATTTATTCAGATGATATTTAATATATCATTAATATAGGACATTACTTCATTGATGGCACATCAATCACATTTACCAAAAGATAGATAACAAATAATTATAATTCAATGAAGAAAAAATATTTACAATATGAATTACCTTATAAATAAATTCATAATTTAATATTCATATAATATAATATTATGGTGGATGAATAATTTTGATAAATATATCTTTAAAAAATATTACTGCACTCATTGGACATTAATAACTGTAAAAAATAACTAAATACAAATAAAATTTATGAGGGATGGTAGAATCAATTTTTTTGAATCTATATGCTTCCTTAAAAAACATTTTTCTTATATGGTTTGGGTATTTTTTTTTTAACTTTTTTATAAATTTAGTTGAAACATCATTTTAATCTTGGTCTTGGATGATAAGCCTTTAGGATAGTTGCAATGTTTTTGGAACAAATAAGAAGCAGACTAAAGGATTCATTCACTCCCAATACGGAGTGTGTTTTTTAGAGGGGTGCCTCAGCCATTTGGCCATGATAAATTTATTAAATAACAAAATAATTTAATTGGTCTAAAAGAAGTAATTTTATTACAATATTTCTCATAAAGGGTTATCATGTCCAAAGAAATATCATTGAACCAAGTGTGTTCATTGATGAAACATTTTTTTTGGAAATTCCATATTCCACCATGTAGGAATCGTGAAACACATTATTGATGATATATTTACAACGTTATATCGAAGTAAGATAATACATCCATTTATCCATAAGCATCCATGAAATTTAAATCACACCATTTAAAATTGCCTTCACCGACGTGGTGGAGTCACAATCCAACTATTGATTATTCATGTCGTTAATATATTTAATGTTAATTGTGTAAATAACATTGCACAATTCAAACTCAATGGATGTAGAGATATTACAAGTACTGAAAAAAATAACTATACAATTGTGATCCCTATAGATAGATCCACATCATATTGTCCTGGAGTATCCTTTCGAGGACCATCAAGATTAATTTTTATCAATCTTCGTACATGATCCATTTAAATGACTTCAAAAAAACCCACCTATTTTTTGTACATCGTCGGAATATCAATCATCTATAGAATCATGATATTAAAGATGTTAATGAAGAAGTGATCTGGCTATAATGAGGTATCCTCCATGGCTGAGAGGATATGTATAGAAAGGGCTACCTTTAGTTGAAACTGATGCTGGTAATATAGAATTTTATTTCTGGTAGACAATAAGGCTTGAACAAGTTTAGTAGTAGTAGAAATGAACAGTTTCCTGATTTGGGGAATTTTGTTTTAGATATGTACAGTGCTGAAGCCTAACATCCATATCTACAGAATCAAGAAGCTAGATCTCAAAAATATCATGCATTGAATTTCATAATGCAGTAGTTTTAGAACATGGCATGAATAAATGTGCAACCCCTCATAGTTTTTATTTAAAAATATGCATATTTAAAATAATAAAATGACAGTAGATTGTAAATAAAACATCATCTGGTAATTATGATAAAAACGTATCCAAACCAGGGTCAACCTAGTAGGTCAGATCCAAGATTTATCATAGAATTTGAGCCATGAAAATTCATTTACATGTTCAATGTTATAGTGATAAAATTCTTTTGAGTAAATTATTCCATTCCTAGAAAGCTCCCAAATTAAAATCCATTTACAAAAGAGAAAAATGTAATTATTGAGAAGATTTAAATGGTTCCCAGATATCTCCATATAGGAATGGTCTAAAAACCTTAATAGAAACATCTGTATCCACACAAAAATGTTGTTGACCCACAAAATCAATAAAATGAGCGATGGTACTATTATCAATAAATAAATTCAGATATTACTCCCAACAAGCAATGAACCATTCATGTGACATGACATTAGCATAATATAATTTGATAGCTAGCCAGATAGAAGATCCCATATATTATTACAACCTATTTTTAATTTCTATAAATCTACCAATGAGAAAACTGAGAGAAACCGAATCCTGGCAGAGAATATAATATGTAAACATTTCTCTAATAAAATCATTAAATAACATGATGTCTTTGAGTATTAGGCCTCCCTTGTCATGTGTGTTTCAACAATTATCCAAGAAACTAGAACATGTTTGAATACAATAATGATTCCACTATACACAAAATTTTTATTTCCCAAATTATGATGAGTGAGTAAAGATGAATGAAATTTTTGAACCATAAATGAATGGACCAATTTTGAAATGATAGTGTGCATAACCAAATAAATTAATCCATCCATGTAGAGGGAATAACCTTTAATACGAATAAATATTATTTTATATCAGATCCATAATATTTAGAAATTAGATCACTTTTGGCCATCCTTAGAAGATATGAACCCATATATATTTCATAAGCAATGATCCTTCTCTAATACCCATATCCATCAATAGTTTAAGTCTCCTAGATAGTGGAATGCACTTTCAAAACAAAACTTAATATTTTTTAAATTAATAGTCTTCCCCACAACCTATTCATAATATGTGAAGGCCCTATTTGGGTTTTATATTTTTTTTCAGTACCCTGCAAAAAAAGAATGATTTCATCATCATACATTGGGTGAGTCGGTGATGCCAAATATATTGATGACTGAATGGGTTTGAAAATACCATGATCCATCATGTTAGTGATAAGACTACTCAAATAATCTTCAGAAAGGGAGAAAATGAAGGATGATAGGGGGCCATATTTCGTGTCAAACTTTGATCATGTAAAGAATCATTTCGTAGAACCATTTATGAGCATACAAATAGGAAATGATTAAAAAGTGCATTAAACCAACACATAAAGGTATAATTGAAGAAAAAATTTAATTGCACCTTAATGAGGATGCTTCAATCAATGGTTTCAAAAGATTTTCTGATATACATCATAATTGGAATACATCCACCCCTTCTAGTTTTGTTAAGTTGGTTAAGACAATTTTAATCCATACTTATAAAATCTAGAATAGTCCTTCCCTTGACCAAGCCACACAAATTAAAAGATATAATTCTACTAGAAAATATGGAAATACAGATGGAATGATTTTTTGTAATAATCTTATTATCAATGTTGATGAGATAAATGGGTCGTAAAAGATGGATCTCAGATGAATTATCACCATTGGGAATCAATGTGAGGAATTTTTCATTAATCCCATGAGATATGATACCTATGCAGAGGAAATAATTAACAAACCTATAGAACTCCATGTGAATTATATCCCAATATCATTGAATGAAGCAATTAGTAAATCCATATGGTTATGGAAAACCATTAGGTTTGTGGCCGATAACTACATCAAGAATATGAAAATCATGTAGAAATCTAGTGAATCTAGAATTATATTCACCTGTAGATATGAATGGAATGATTCCATCTTGAAGGTCATTTTTATGATTGGGACAATTAAAATTTTCTATAAGGTCGGATACAATACGATCTGATAGATACTCCACATCATTAATAATATGATCTACATTCCTCGTTATAGTGAGAAGCCAACTAGTTTTTTCGTATCATTGATTGGAATTATTGAATTTACTATTTTGATACCCACCATTTAACTATATATCATTAAATTTATCTTTTTTTCGACTATCCTCGGCAGATAGCAGAAAATATTCATAGAATATAGGTCAATTTCAGTCTACATAATCACTTCAAATTCATAAAATTTTTTCTCACATTGCATATAATTGAGTTGAATCGCCAAAGATGAAATATATTCCTCCATAATTTTATAATTTTCATTACACCATCAATGTAGATTTTATTTTATGTTCTTAAACATCAGGATTCAGGAGTCAGATTCATTGTCGTTAAGACAATAGTTCAAAAAACAAGTCACCGTCTTCCTAAAATAAGGGTGAGAAGACCGAGATTTATTGAAACAGAAAGGAAATAATGGTTTTGAATTATGATTAATCTAGCTGAGTAAAATATGATTATGGATTAAATTTTACATAGGTAGTGTAAAAAAAGAAAGAGAATCCCAATATTCGCATTCTTTGTCATTAGAGAACAGAAGATCAAGCTTACAATCCACAATTCGACTATTGTTCCTTTTATACCATGTGTACATTGCACCAACCCAATTAATTTCTTCCAAATCACTTATATCTAGGAAGTCCTTGAATTTAGTAATATAAGGAGTGGATATAACATCTCAAAATCATTCAGTAGAATAGAATATATCATTTAAATATCCTAGAAAAATCCAATAATCATGAATTACTTTCATACAAAAATCAGTGCCCACCAAAATCATTCTTCTTTATTGATAAATATTCATAGAATAATGAAAATTTCAGAATAAGTGCCTCTTATTGATGATAGCTTCATAGGTTATAATTTGATAATTATTGTCATAAATAGAATCACCAATGATCTATTTTTAAACCTAGACCCATGGGATGCTTATATTTCAATGAGTATTATAGTTGTTGAGAAAACAGTAACCTCAGTTTTGAAGACCAGTAATACTAGGTGAGTAGAGGGTATTGGGATAAGAAATACCTAGAAAATTGGGTTAATGAACTTCATTAAATCTACTAAGGGAGGTTCGAGTGTCTTGGTTTTTGAATCCATGATAATTCAAAAAGAATATATTCAAATATAATGATGTTTGGTGTGGACCCCATTTTTCATACCAGTAGATTTTTTATGCCTAATTGAATTCCTACTCAAAGTGTCTTGTGAAGTACTCTAAACATATGTAGCAGATTGAATTATAGGAATTTGAGAAGTTCTTGATGAATAATAATGCACTATAGTAGAGGGAGGATCTCCAAAAGAGGAGGTGTCTTGCACGCTGTCAATGGGGTTTGAAATTTTAGGAGTCCCTAAATGATTTTATAGAGATACCACAACATCATTAATTATGTTGAACATTGAAATAATTGTAGTACAAATGTCATGGACACTAAAAAAATCTATTTTTCCCAATTCAAAATGAATGAAAGTGAAGAGTTATAATCTAAATTTGATGGGAAGACAATGGGAGAGGCATCACTACAATGGATGATTTAAGTAATTATAAGAATATTAAAGGAATATTGAGTAGGATAATCAACCAGAGCATCCACATGCTCCATATGAGTAACCTCACTCACTGACCCCCTCTCTGGTGGAGTCATGTGAAGCCCGATGATCAGAAGACATCTGGTCCTTGGAAAAAATCTCAATAAAAGTCGTATGGACTCATTCCATTGTCACTAAAAATGAATCCAACACAGTAGGCATAATATCACCAACTACTAGAATGTCATTAATGGTAGGAAAAGATAAAATTTATACTAAAAATGTTTTGAGATATAACAGTTTCCAAATAATCTTCCTACAATTCGTATTCTTCTTCTTCCTCCAAAGAGTCCCATGATTTTTTTCAGAACCTGATTTATGGAAGTCAAATATTTTTATCACCCATTAGGATCCTCTACATATTTATAGGAGACCCCCTTTTTCTATATATTTTACCTTTCCTTTCATATTTTTTCCACTTCATTCCTAGCCTGTGGTTCTGTGGGTAGTTTTATCTGCTTAGGCACTACCCCGAAATTAGAATATCAATTTCCATAAATTCTAAAAACATCATAGAATGGAGGATTATATTAATACTCTCTTATAATGTAAATATTTTGATCATTTTTTATGAAATTAACCACATCTTGAAGCTTTGAATCTATATTATCCTTGACATGAATCATAGGATATAATCCCATTTCTATATTTAATGTACATTGATCTAATTTAAGAGGGATCCTAATGCAAGACGAAATATCATTCAAGATTTTGGGTTTCTAGTAATCCTAATTCAATCCACGTAGCATGATCCAAATCTATACTGAAGAGTTCCTTTATGATAATGGATTAAATGGTTTATCCAAATCAAAGATCTATAGCATACCATACATCAATTGAATGTTTCCAAAACACTTGGTGTCATCATGGCCATCGTATTACCAAAGATGATTCAAAAATAACCATTCCCGATCAGGATGAGTTTCCAGTTCGAAAATCCCGAAATATGAGAAATATTAATTACTAGATATACAATGGGCCAGGATGTGTATGGTCCAGTCCAAACACTTTACATAGCATGTATTGGTATTTACAGGTAAGGGTAATACCAGAACATTTCATATTGTGTAAAGATTACAATCCATGTAATTTACATGGGTAATTTTTTTATATTAGGTAGGGCAATATATTTATTAAAAAAATACCTCACTTATATTACCTCACATATTTGATTTCCATTGATGGTGCTCTCCTCCCAATCATAGTCCAGTATTTTGTGTCAATTACTCATCTGACATCTTATTTGATAGTTGATCATCTCATTGGACACCAACTCGTGATTTCTTTATTGCTTATGTCCACTTCATCCATTTACATAATATCACTTATTATTGTTTCAAGTAGGAATTATTCTATATTTATATAGTTTTCATACATTATTAAATTTTATATTGATCTATAATAAATTAGAGTATAAAATTCGACACGTTTTCATCTCCGAGATATACCTAGGTTGCCTACACAAATTCTCTAAAAGAATAGTTGTATATATATTGTTTCTATTGTTTTTTATGATAAAATTATTTGGAGAACAATTCTAGGTTAATAAAACGGTGAGTAAAATTATTAACTCATGACATGGATGTTACATGAAACTTGTATATAATGATAGAGTTACATGACCTCATCATAGAAAAACTTGGGTGGGTTATTCCTTTTTAACATGATTATGTCACCATTGTGCTCTGTTGGGATAACATTATAAGATTTGAAATTGAATAAAATAATTAAGAGAACCATTGAAATTTTTAATAACATTGTAAAAGATTTTTAATTTTATATGAATTTTATGAATTTTATGTGTTTATAAGGGAGGATTCATAGTATGCCCCTGAACATTTATTATGATGCAATGGAAATTTCTAATATTTGGATCATGATTAAATAGTTAACATTATATATGTATAATATTATGATGCCTTATATATTTATACTACTTGGATCCAATGATTCATTACGATTTAGTCAAAATTTAAACTCCTTGTATCTAGGTTACATTTATTATTATGATTCAATGGAAATTTTTACTCCATGGATCTTATATACAATGATTACTAAGATGCCTTCCATATTTTAGATTAAATTTTATAGAATACATTGATTACTAACAATGTTATACTCCAAGGTTATAATTTATCTACATTACATGAAATTTTAGGAAACCATTGAAATTTATACACCTTGTATAAAACTATTAATATTTAGTTCAAATTTTGACTCCTTCGATCCTTTTAAATTATTTTAATTATATTTTAGTTTCATTAGACATATTTAGTCCTTTAAAGTTGTCCAATGTAGTCCTCATTAATGATTTCATGGCATAATAAATTATAGAATATTTCATATATAATGGAATGGGGTTTGAGATTATTATTTTATGATTTTATATGGATTATTTTTTAGAAATGGTGAGATGGTGGGTTGTGATTATGATTCTTGGTGTGCGGAAAATAAATGTTTTAAATATATGAAATTTATTAAATAGAATGTGTAATTTTAAAAAAAAAGTGGAATAAATCACTGATGGATGGTGGGATTAGAAATATGAGGGAACCATTTAGGTTATAATGATAGTTTTCCAATATGAGTGGCATTATCTTTGTCAAAACATATAATTTGGGAAAAATGAATCCTGGATGAGAAGTTAATAAAATAAAACAATTATATAATATATTTAACTTTTTAGACACATTGTCCAGATTAATTTTTAAATAAATGATAACTGGATTTCCTTAGGGTAGGAAGTTGAACTGAAGATATTTATTCATATTTTGGAGAGTTTTCATGGTGAATGACAATAAATCCGAATTAGATCGTGGATTGTTGTAAAAACTGAGTTCATGAATAACATAAATAATGAAACCACAATGGTTATTCAACAATGATTGATCAAAAAACCTGGTTGCTTTTTTATGTGATTTTAAAATTATATCTCAATCTGAGAAGAACAAGGTTAAATTTCACATAAATAATCGATAATTTCATCATCAATTGAATTAAATTGATTGAATTATTTTGTGTTTCTTTTGAATTTTTCCCAATTTTTTAATATCCAAATTTAAAATGGTTCACGGAAAAATAAACAGTTGTCATGGTTTATACATAACATTTTCTATCTTTTTGATTTATTCTCATGTTCTTTTCATGATACAACGCATGAATTTTATTTTGTACCAAGTTTCGATAAATACATAGTATTAAAACTCTTTTTTACCATTATTTTTTAAAAAATATTAATATTGTGGGATTAATTCATGTTCTATGTTGTAGTTGAGGTGCCAAGAAGTAGGTCAATGATCGAAGGCTAATAAAATCTATTTTTGAGGTTTTGTTATTCCTAGTTTTGAAAAATTGAGGTGTAATTACTCATTGAATTGTTTTAAAGTAGCTAAAGGAACCAGATAAATGCTAGAAATGATAGAAATGCCCGAAAAATCCCTAATCAATATGTTGTGAAGATTTTGGATGCTTGGGTGTTGCGACAGATAGTGTGGAGGATGATCATACGAATCTACAAATTATTGAGCGACAAGACATATAATATAGAATTAAACACTTTGTGGGACACCTTGGCTATAGTTCATAGGTCTTAACTGGAGTTATGAATCATACATTATGTGAATCAGTCACACATCATGTGACCGTTATTTGTATTCTTGGTGTGTACTTAGTTAAGTATTCAACAATATGGGATACCACACTTTTAGTGGAACATAGTGTACATGGATAGGGAAATGACCAATTTTATATGAGATGGTACATGAACACCACCACTGATACTGGGACATAGACCTTTGACATAGGGATGGTGTCATGTGTGTCTACATTCCATATAGTCCTTCTACACAACATGTTTCTAGAGACTTACATTCCATGGGATGACCGTTCACACAAAAAGAAATAGGGATAGTTGAACATGCCATGTACCCTCTAGTACACATTGTGTTACCCCGTTTATAGTGATTATAGGTCTTCATTTATATAGACTAGACTATAGTACATTGAGATTGTTTCCATGGTACATTAAATCATGTTTACAGTGTCAAATTACATACAAATTTTTGGATTATAATCCCCTTCATAGTTTGATTCATATATAGAGTTGTTGTATCCCTCTGTGATATTGGAGTAATATTATCCGTCATATTTTCACCCATGGTGGTGATTGTGGGATCAATGAGACCTCATTGAGTAGGTTATTGATTCACAATCAAGAAGGTTATATTTGTGGGGGTATGTGGAGTCATTGAAATATTATCCCATACATTGTGGGTTGATCTAGATTGGGTTGGTGGTGACCCCCATGGTTTCAGGGTGTGACCCCTAATAATAGTATCAGGGTCTTGTTTCATCAATTATATTTCAATGGCGGGGGACAATATTCTAGACCTATTCTAGTGTCATTCATGATAGGATGTATTGTGGAGTGCCTTCGCCAAGAATGTCATTTTATTCATGACTAATCTTGTTTCTTATAGTTGGTAATAGCCTCATGGTGGTGTGGTGCCTTTCTAGAGAATATATAGGTTTTTTCTCCACATTGATTATGATATAATTTAATGATGTCACTATACATAGTGATTTGTGGTTAGATTGTATGGGTTCTATTACATGGTATTTAAATAGTAACCACTGCATGGACTTATCCCGCACGTGGAATGTCTTATACAGATGATGAACCATTTGATGGTGACATGGGAGGATAATGAGATGGTGGAGAGTAAATAGAACATGGGAGATTGTGGTTTTTATGGGGTTCTCTCATTTTAATTTTTTTCTTATCTCTTGAATTTGGTTTGCCTAGTTAAAATTTTCCATGGGGATTTTATTTCTCCACTTCTTCTTCTTTGAATACATTATTGTCGTACACTGTTCTGGGATCATAGATTTATGAATTCATTATTTCTATTTGTTTTATATTTTATCGATACATTGGATTGGATATGTTTTTTTCTGTGGTATTACATTATAAAAATGAAAACCTTCTTTGGATATGCCTAATCTTCACTGGGCAGTAGCCACTAACCTACTAGAGGCAAGCTATGAGTTGTCATTGGTCGAAGCTCGATGTTTCAGGTTTGGACAACTATGATTTATAAAAATAAAATATGACATATTTTATTATCAATTACGATACTTGATAAACAAGAATGTGTCACAGTTTCTTTTAACACATAAAATCATATAATATCTACCCACTTCTTCACCGTATATTCATGAATGAAATAGTTATGTATATCATTGGTGATGGCCTAATGATTAGTGTTTGGAACCCTATTCATGCCACCGTTGGGAACCCTGGTAGACTTCACGGATGCAGGTCAAAACATGGGATGTTTAATTACTTTTAATACATGATTTATTGTTTCATAGGTTAACGTGGGCATATTACTAGTATATGAACCATTATTCTATATGAGGATAGTTTTTCTTGGTAAATTTTGTAATTTTTTTTAAAAATTTATACTATATTCATTTTTTCATTTATTACCTATATTTTTTATAGCATTCCATGATCATAAATGTATATATAACTATTGTAGGATTTTATGTGGGCATATATATGATGGTTTTTTATTCTCAAATGTTAATTTATTTTATATTATTCATCTATTGATTGATATTACTATAATGTTGCACCATAATATTATTTTTATTTTTATGTTTCCCCTCTATAACACTCTGAACCGTCACAACTAGTTAGCAATCAATGGAATATGAGGAGTAATTCTTGAGACAATGTCACTAAGAGAGATCAGTTCCTCTTGAGAAATCCTGTTCATGGATATAAAAATTATTTATTTTAGTGATTTATTTAAATTTTTCACAAAATTTTGGAATATTTGATATGTTATTTGAATGGAATCATGGATTCGTAATGGTTTATGTTTCTACAAGTTACGACCATAGATACAAGAAAAATTCATTTTTTAAGAAGGAATATGTTGTTCAAGATTGCTATTTTTAATGATTCATTGATTAGAACATTTGGGTGATGCACATGATGCTTATTGTTCGATATAACAATATTTTTTTTACCATGGTATAGTTCTACAAGGAAATGTTTCATCATGCATTATCATTGGTACTTCATGAATTATATATCGTGCATTTTTCCATTCCAGGATTATGTTACCTTGTTCATTACATTCATCAGGTTTTGGTGCATTTTTTCAATATAAATGAAATTTTAATAAACATAAATCCAAATTCAAAATAAATAACTTTTTTTATTAAATCGAAACCACAATTAAATATTATGGTGTATATCCACATTTAAATTGGAATTGGTGATCCATATAGTTTATAATTTTTGAGTTGATTTCGTTATAAATGAGAATGAACATAAATGAAATTCAATTATAAATAAATTTTCAAACACAAGAAACTATTAAAATATAAACATATATGATCTTCCCAACTATAGATTGTAGTTAAAACATTATATACTAGGACCATATATATATATACATATAGAAAATAACATGACCCTAACATGGCCTCACTAGTGGGTAGTAGGAAATATATTATTCATATATATGAATTTAATGTCACCAGACCATGATTTAATGGCATGTAGAGTGGTGTAATGTAAGATTACATGTTTTTATTGAAGTACGAAAAATTCCATTTCGGTTAACTGTAGATTAATTTCTTTTTGGATTTGAACATAAGATGAGATATGATCTAATTGGTTATTTTTTGGGAAATAAGGGGGAATGTTGGAAAAATAAGGTGAATGCTTCCTGTAGGCTAGGTACATGTAATTTACATGGACTAAGCATTGTGTACATGGACTACATGTTGATTACTAGACTGTCATGATATGTAGCCTTTCAGGTTCAGAAAAAATAGAATAGTACATGTCCTATACTTATCTTACACGTCGTGTACGGGCCCACAATTATTTTTAAAAAGAGAGGTATTAGCCTCTCATATATTGACATAAACCAGAATCCTCTCATTTTTTGAAACCCAAAAACCATATAATATGGTTTTTATAATATATAAGATACCTGAATCCCGATTTTATCATTGATTTATTATTGGATATTCCTTGGTATATTCTCTATTTCTTTTTAGTAATTATTGATTCTTCGAAAAAAAAAATTAATGTGATATTTGGATTTAGGCTCATATAATTTAATTTCTCATTCATCATTCGTTAATTAGTTTTCTTCCAATCCCATATGAATCAGGACTTGATCATTGATGTACTTTATACTAACAGGATGAGGTAGGTGGTCTATACATCCTTTTAGATTTTCTTGTGCTTTTCGGGTGTTCAGACTATATGTCTTCTATCATACTTTCTTGAGTGACCCAGTTTTTTAGCGAGCTGATTCCTATAGGCTTAGTTGGACCTAGTGTTGTTTTTCGTAGGTCCCGTTTTGGTAATTTTTTACTCGTTACTCATTTCAGGGTCACCCATTAGGTGTTCCTTTTGTATTTAAAATCTTTATGCATATTTAAAACAACAAAGGGGTGTGTTATTGTTCTTTCTTAGGTAGTGGAATCACCTTAGAATTTGATATATTGAATAGATTTCATTGGAGATGTACTACATCCATGTTAATGAATATCATGTGATTCTATGACTATTTTGATTTTTTGGAATTTTAAATTGATATGATGGGTGTGAATAACTGTATAAAATGACTAATGGCATGTTGAAGGGTTTATATGAGAGTGTTGGACCTTGTGATTTTAAATGATAAATGGTTTTCTTGAGTGGGTGTACTTGTGGCCATTGCATGTTGATGTGATTGGGTATATTCACATAATATGTTTGACTAAATTGAATGCCTAAATGAATGGTTTTATAGGTTTTATAGACTACTCTCTATGGATCTAGAATATTTTAGTGGACTCCTTGGGTTGATTCATCCCCTTGGTTCGTGATTCCTTGGGATTCCTCAGGCCTTGCTACCTCATGTATGTGTATTTCATGTTCCCACATAGTACATGGAATTTCCATGACACTAGGACTCCAAAATGATCCTAACCGTGTTCCTATTGGGATGCATGTGGGACTCAATGGGATACCATGGGCAAAGGCCTTGGATAAGACACTTTGTGATCTAGATTTGTAACATGGAAGCCCTGGTATGATAAACTTTTTCTCCGGAGCACATGGTCCACAATTCACTATACGATGTGGCTGTAGAATTATAATTTTCACTATAAAGAATGGTTGGGGATTTATTTCTTCATTATACTGTGTGGTTGTTTTTTCAGATATAAATTGATGTACGGATTGGACGTGTGACTTGTTTATTATTGTTATAGCTACCTTTTTATGAGATGAATTTTTTGAAGGTATCTGTGAGGGGTGGATCAGTATTCCCTATTGTGGTTTACTTCTTCCATGGGAATTCACATAACATTACTACTTCATTTACACATTCTAGAAGAATTTTAGAATTATTGTTAGAACTGTATAGACCTACGATGTTCCATACTGGGATGATTATCTCACACCTGGTTTGGGACTCATCGGGGACCCACACAGATAATATGGTTACATGTGATGATTGAGGAATGATCCCTGGTATTGGATATTGATTATGGAATTAGAGTAGGGGAGCATAAGACCAAGATGAGGCTTTCAAGGCCTACATACCTTTCTGTTCATTTATTTATTTTAGGACTTGTATTTTATTACATATACTTGTATTGTCCTAGATGATTCTTAGATACATGTACCATTTGAATCATTCTATAAATGGGAATATTTATGTTATTGATATATATTCCTTTCAATTCATACTTCTTATTGACTTCTTCTTATTTCACTTCAGCAATTTATTGTACGTTTTAATTCTATAATGATACTCTTGTAAAATAGGAATAGTGTCCCCACTAACCCCCTTATGCCCTCATTAATATTTGGTAGCCTCTAGAGTTTGGGGATATGTAATTGAAGCGATGGGACCAACTTGGATTGGGGTCACATCGTGTTGAATCATGTTATGAGATGTTACAAAGTGGTATTAGAGGTTTTTTTTTCTGATTTGACTTACTGTTTGGAAAAAATAGATAGGTATAGGAAGAAAATGGAAATTGGTAATAAACAGTGTATGGGAGTAGCTACCATGCATACGTGGAAAATCAATATTTCCTAGAATGGATTTCAGTTTTTCTTGATTTTGATAGTCACATTTGTTTTAATTTTACCATTGGGTGACACACATGTTTTAGACTATTAGTATTGATGTTTTTGCGGGAAATATTTCTATTGAAAACTTATGAGTTGAGGGTATACCATATCATGCATTATACAAACAGTTGTTAGAATCACATGGAACTCATTTTTTGATGCCATTTAGGATGCATTAGATATTGCATACTGTTGTGATAGGTATACCTGGTGTTGTGTTTGTTTTTTCATCGAATTAAGGAGCGATGTCATCATTCAATTTTTAAGGTGTATAGGCCATTATGTGTTGTGAAATTACTCCCTGATGAAATGTTAATGTTAAATGAACTTTTTATATGTATGTTTTGGATGGGATCCTTTTTTTTGTTTTTTAGGTGCAATGTGACCTCATAGATAAAAAATTGGTAACCCTTGATGAAATTCCCTTTGTTACAGAATGTGAAATCAAAATGGAAATGTAACATGAAATGATAAATAATGACTTAAACTATACCCAAATTTTGAGTGGGAGGGAGGTATAATTTCTATTTGTTCGATGGCTATTCTTTATAAATCCATGGGTTTAGAATAACGATATAGGTGCCAAGATTTTTCTAGGAGGTTCTTGACATGTCATATTTTTTGATATTTTTTTTATTTTATTCTTTCAAGAGGCATCTGTTTGGAATTATAGAGACATTTCACCATGATGACATCTTGTGGTACATTGTGAGGGATGAAATGACCATACATCGGTGGAGGTCGGACAATGGCTACCAGTTGATCCTCTTATTGTACCATGTTTGGTACCTAAGGTTGTTGTAGACCCCAGTGTTGAGGATCATTTATTTTGGGGATTCTTTAGCTTTTTTCAGATGATTCAGGGATCACCACAACCATCATTAAATATGGATGAGTGGACATGGTTGTTCCAACAACATCATCCTCCTTCGTTTTAAGGGGGTTGAAGACGACAGACTACAAGGCTCTATCTAGACATCACATTAGTGATAGTTTGGCATCTAGTGATGCCTCCAGAGTAGTATGCCATGCTCGTGACACACATTCTACATGGAGCGCCAATATGGAAGTGTTTCTTTTTGAACCAAGATGATGGGATGTGTAATATGGGATCAGATTAATTCCAATCCCACTTCATTGACTAATTTTACCATGAGACTCAGTGAGTAGAACATTATAGTGAGTTCATGCATCTGGATTATTTTGTGATGATGGTTATGGAATAATCATCACACATTGCAGAGAAGAATCATTTTTTGCTGATGTATCATACTGATGAGATGTTGAGGGCGGGACACGTCGAGGAAAGGTCCCAGACATGCAATCAAATCTGAGGTAATTTTTCTTAGGATTAATTGTATCTCTAATATAGTGAATTAGGAAATGATCAGAAAGTGTAAACTTATGGTTTCATGTGGTATAGAACATGGGAATGTTTTTTCTTGACCTAGTAGATCTACTTTATCCGGAAGGATGCTAGATTTTGTGGTTTCCCACGAGGTTGGTACTAGTAAGGATGTTGTTGTATGTAGCTTGGAATATGTTTATAAATGTGGTGGGCATGGTCACAAGAAAAAAATGTTCGACCACCACCCAATCGAGTTATAAGAATGTAGTTGGATGAGAAACAATCTTCAGTTTTGTTGGACCATACCATTGTAGGTTTTGGGAGAAGCAAAAGATCATTGGAGGGTGCACACTACTATACTTTTTCCTTTAACAATAATCAATCTAAGATCCTTCACATTAATAAAATTCTGGATCTTCGAAATTGAATGATGAATGAAATAATGTAAGGGAGTCCCAAAAACATAGAGATGATCATCATATGTTTTTTATTATTAATTTAATTAAAATACAATAAATACCTTATTGGAATTTCATATATCTTGAGTTTTCAAGTCACTATCTAATGTGATCCATCGTTGTGTCGTATAATCCAAGGGTATGATTTCTCTAGTGGTGATCCACATGTTCTCCACGTATCACTAGAGATTTCTAAAGTGATCTCCGTGTGCTAGAATGAAAGATCATTCACATGCGATGTCCACCTTCAATCGCCTTGAGATCCCCTTATTAAGAGCACTCCTTAATCCAGTGGATTATGACCTCTCTCGTAACATGAGAGAATTCTAGGAAGAAAATAATTCTCCCCTAGCTTGAGATATTTCTATAGATCTGTTTTGCACATCCACCAAAAATGGCTAGGCTAATGAGAATTATATAATATGGATTTTAATTGCACATAAGCATAAAAATAAATAATTACCCAAAAACAATTATTAATTTCATTTATTTCGTAGTGAGACCCCATGTCTAATAATAATAGTTTACTATTATTTTTAATTTACATGTCCCCAATGAATTACAAATAATAATATTTAATTAAATTATTAATATTGTTTCTCACAAAACACCAAGAAAACTACATGGTGTGTATATTAATATACACAACATGTACTTTTGTTTCTCTATTTTCATTATTTCCTCCATCAAATTTATTAGACCGTAAATAATGAATATTTATTTCTCAAATAAATATCACTTCATTACTCTCTAATTAATATATTATTTCACCTAAAATATATTCTCTTGAATAACTAGTGTTGAAATAAATGTGATCATGCATCCTTCAATAATTATTAATAGAAAATAGAGAATAATCATAATTCAAATTGTTAAATTATTTTTTAAAAAAGTTACATTGAAAACTTATTTGGTGACCCTATAGGACTCTTTCTCTATGGAATTATGCTATTCCTACCTATTGTCCAAGATTAGCATCTAGCAACACGCCATGGAACCCTTTGAGAAAGAAGTTAACGCCGCAATGATGTGTCACCTCTTATAAACACTTATAGTGTAATGTAATCCCTTTCTCTTTATATATTGAATCATGTGTGTTCAATGATAGTGTCATCAACCCATGTGCTCGATTATTCATTCTTCTAATTTTCAGAATTGAACTCGCCCATTCCTTAACATGTACATTGATTTATTTAGGCTATATAAATTCCATCAAAGGGCCGGTGATATCTACTTCGGTTATTAAACAAAAGGGAAAAATCTTTTATCGCATTATCTATTAATGCATTATTACTCAGGATGCACCTAACATATCGTACCTCGATGTGAACGGTGTTTCATCACAATTTTCATCAATACATATAATTATGAAAATTTTAATACCAGTTAATAAAAATATTCATGATAAATGACCAATACACACGTCTGTAGATAAGAACATCCAATAACACTATGAAATGTGAATTTCACACTAGAGAGTCTAATTCTCCTAATATAATCCTTGATATTTCTAAGGGTTAACACCATGAAAAGGTATCTCAATGATTTATGAGTCCTCACCCCTAATGGTCAGCATTAATGTTGTCCCTCAAATAACATCATCTGGGCGTAGAACATATATTCAAGAAAATTATTATAAATCATTCATTTTATCATCATAGTAGGGACTCACTATGACCTTTTAGTGCAATAGTTATCCTTAGGACATTATCCCATGCATTGACATACAAAAGAAAAATATTGATGTGATAAGGTATTTATTAATGAATAATGTATAAAGTAGTTTTTTCTAGGCCACCAAATATAACAGACTCCCAATTAAACTAGATACAATTGATAACAACCTTTAACCCGCTAGCTCTCACATGAAATTCATGATTATGCTAATATAGACCTCTATTCATGCGGTCTTCTACATTATCTTCCATGGACTGTATACTCACTGAAACATCACACCATTTATCAAAATACATCAAGAGGTGATACATTCAGAGTATGTTCATTGTTTTTTGATAAGAAATTGGTTCTATTTTGAGAGACACTGCTACATTATTATCACAATACTATGTGATTTGATCTGTACAACTAGGCACCCCATAAAGCTCCTAGAAAAAGTTCCAAATCCATATGGCTTCCATGGATGAATCAAAAGCTTCTATATATTAGGACTGTACTGTAGAATCTACGACAACTAGTTTCATTGAACTCTTCCATCTCACAGCCCCTCATTGAGATAGAAAATGTATCCAGATTACGACTTCACATCATTCTAAACTGTCTGAAAACCATCATCACCATACCCTCTATGGGAATCCTATCATCTTATCCATACCCCAGGAACATATCCATTGTTATTTTTAGATACATTAGGATAGACTTAGCAGTAGTCTAATTATATTCTCATAGATCTTCTTGATATATGCTTACCATGCTCAGTTCGTAGGCAACATCAATCATGGTACAAAAAAAGGCATACATGATGGTTCCTATAGAAAATGATTATGGGATCTTAATCATCAAATATTGGTTCTATTTTTTATGATGACACATTTTATTAAAAATGTGTAGGCCATGTAAAAATGGAACCAATCACCTCTTGGATTGTTCCATATTAAACATATTCGGTATCTAGTCAATGTATGTACCTGGACATAGTCAAAGCAGCCTCTTTTTTCTATCCAGATTGATAAGGATCTATAGAATGTTGGCTGCTTCACCAAGGTCCTTCATGGAGAAACACTTGATCAACCAGTCCATAACTGATAGTATGATTGGTACATCATTTCCAATTAATCAATATGCCATCAACATATACGACTAGGATAACCACCACATTCCCATTAAAAAACGTATAAAGCCACAGCTTTCATTCATTATTATGGAAACCAATGTCCTTTATGGATTCCTCAAATTATTTTTTCCATGACATGAAAGCTTTATTTAATCCATAAATGGATTTCATCAACTTTTAATCATGTTATCCTTCACCTAGTGTCACAAACCCCTGTTTTTGTGTCATATTGAAATCTTCTCGAAGGAACCCATTATGGAATGCAGTTTTGAAATCCATCTTCCAAAATTTCATAGTCATGGTATGTTATAATGGCATATTTGATTCTTATTTATTTAAACATGGAAACTAGAGAGAAAGATTTATCATAGTCAATTCCATGATGCTCTCTGGATCCTTTAGACAATTGCCTTTCTTTTATAGTAGCTAACATGAACATCCAAGTCCAACTTTCTCTTGAGTACTCGTTCTATCCAATTGAAATTACATAAATTGGATCATTGAACAAAACCTAGACAAGGTTCTGATACATGGAATCAATCTCATTATTCATACCTTCTATCCATCTTGCTGATTCTGAGAATTCTACTGCATCCATGTAATAGATATGTTCATCATTGTCCAACATTAATGATTAACCATCCTCAGTGACTTGTAAATGTAGTCTCTTAGTTCCCTTTCTTCTCTTGATCTCCTACGCAGTACCTGGATTTCAGGAACATCTTTCATGAGGACATGTGGAACTTGTTACTATACCAACACCTATGTATCTGGAGCATCAAATTTTTTAAAGTCAATATTTCTCCCACTATCCCTTTTTAGGATGTGATCCCTCTCACTATTGATATCTTTTCTGGCTATAGTGACCTTATTGTCTGAATGGATATATTGGTAATATCCTTTTGTTTCCATGGTATATCCTATAAAGATACACCATGTGCCTCGGGGTGCCGGTTTGTTCGTCTAAGAAGGCCTTAACAATTGACTCGAATCCCCAAACAAATGTGTCTGACAAAATGGGTTTCTTTCCATTACATAACTCATTGGGAATTCCATTATCCTCCTTGTTCAGTAATCATTTTATTTTGTATGTTATAGTTTGTAATGAATATCCTCAAATGGATATTGGAATCTCTACATGACTCATAATAGACCATACCATGCCCAATGAGGTGCAATTCCTCCTTTTAGTAACACCATTCCACTATGGTCTTTAAGATTGAGTGATCTGAGATAGAACCCAGAATCTCATAAATGATCGATGAATTCATGGTTTAGATATTCCCCACAATGATCTGATCGAATCTTCTTTATCTTCTTAGCAAGCTAATTCCCTACTTCATTCATGAATTCCTTAAATTTATCTATGTATTTGTTCATATACCTCATTAATTGGATATATCAATATCTACTCAAATAATCAGTAAATGAAATGAAGTAAGAATATCCACTTATAGATTATACTTGAAATGGTTCACACACAACCATGTGCACCAATCTTAGATGCTCTATGGCCCTTTCACCATGTGCACTAACATGCAGCTTAGTCATTTACATTGTAAAAATGTGTGACATCTATCAAGTGGTTTTATCTTAATAGAGTCTATATAACCACATTGGATCAGATATTTCTAGCGCTTCTCATTTATATGTCCAAGATGGTGATGCCACAACTGGGTGTTGTATGGGTCATGTGAACTTGATTCTCTATCGAATACCCACACTTGGTTTTCTTAATTCAATACATATAAACCACTATTCAAATATGCCATACCATAAAATATGTTGTTATTATAATATAAAAAACCCATATTTCCAAATTTAAAAATAACTCAATCCATATCTAACAAGATAAATGAATTATGTTCTGGGTAACAATAGGAAAATATTAACTATTACATAAAACCAAAAGCATTACAATTAGAAATGAGATATTGTAATCAGCAATGGCTAACACCGACATCCTCACGCAATTGGAAACTTGGAGATCCACCTCCCTTATTGATATCATTCAAAATATACTTTGTTAATATATTTTAATATAGGTGTGAACCCCACAAGCTGTATCTAATAACAAATGTGTAGAAATGAAAAAATTAAACGTGATAATGAACACAACTTTAGAATCCCCACACTTCTAGGTTATGTTCCTCTTCTAGTGGCCTAGCTTGACCAATGAAAAACATTCAACCTACCATTCCTTTCCCTAACATTGGATCTTACCATTCTAGGAGGAATGGTGATCAGGGGCTTCAGACTGTTTATGAATCCTTGCCCCCTTTTCCGTGCCATCCTTTTCTTATTCAACATAAGGACTGCAGGTTTGTCACATCCCATTTCCTTATCTACATGGGGAATTAAGCATAGAAGTTCCAATATATTCGTCTCATTTTTATCATGTTAATGTTGTGAATATTTCTTGATATGTTCTTGGGAAGTGTTGATAAGATGAGACTTGTACGCTACTCATCTGGGAACATAATCCCTATGATGTCCAGGCGTTCAATGTAGCCAATAAGCCAAACTACATGAGGCCTTTCTTGTGCAGACTCTCCATGATTAGTTGAAAATAGAGTGTTGGAGATCTCATATCTCCCCTTTATTTACTTCTATTGATAGTGATCCTTAAGGTGATATATCATTCTATATGTGTCCATGTTTTCATGTTGCTTGAAGAGCTCATTAGAAATGGATAATAGCATGAAACATTGGATATATGTTGCATCATCCAAATGCTTCATGTAGAGAGATTGTTCCTCATCGTTGGCCTCTTTTCAAAGCACAACTAGAATATTCTCTTCCGACACATACAATTTCATCTTGTGGGAAAGGATGACGAGTAAATGCCTCTGCCATTACTGAAAATTGGTGCTAGTGAGAAGGTATTCCTTCTCGAGTATTGTTCAAAAGGATATTTTTGAAGTAATTTTTCTTGTTGTTTCTAAAAATTAAGCTGATAAATGGTTTAATACAATATCATGATAAAACTCAGACCAATAATGAATTTAATACTTATTAGTCTCCCACTATTTTATCTAAATCCAATCAGCCTCACCACTGACTTTAGAATATTATGTTTCCTGAATATTCAAGTGACAAGGATCTATATTTCCCTTCACATTACCCCAACAAGCATTGGTCAGGTATCTTACCGGGTTTTATTTAGGCATTCCAAATTCCAACTGCATTAATTCACAGTTCCTTGACCTGTTGAGTTGACTCACCAATCATGAAATCCTTTTATTTTGGATTTCCTCAAACTTTGCCTATTGGTCACACCAAGTCACGATGTGGTTGTCAACCCTTGTGGTGAATGAAGACAATTCATCCTAAAACCTTGAATTAGAATTCCCTAATAATTGAAATCACCCCAACAAGGTTTGGTCCAAAACATTGAACTGTGGTTCGATTCTAACCAAGTTTTGGGACGGATAAACAAACTTAATATTTTCTTTGAGGGATTTTATCCTTAAACGAAAATTTCTATTTTATTATCTTTTATTACAATCTTTTTAATGTTAAGTGGGATATACTTTAGTGATTTTCCATTTCTAAGATAATATTTATGCATAATACTTTTTTATTTGAGTTCCATCTTGTATGGTAGTTTAATTAATTAATTTTTTGATTGTGAAAAGACGCCCACAATAAATAAACCATTCAGTAGTCAGAAATAAAATAAATGGTCTAATAATGAGCTTATTCTATTGGTTTTTTTATATTGTGGTTGAAAAACTAATACAACACCTAGGGGATAAACACCTTGAAACTTTAGGGTTTGTGTTTACAGATTTACACCTCTCCACCTTTGTATCTCCATGTATTGGATTCACTATGGCTCCTAACCTGATCCAAATCCAGTAGAATGGGTTCATCATCCATTACATATGCTTTTATGTCACTCACAGGTGAGTTATAAAGCAGTTTTTTACATAAAAGAAACCAAGGGCACACATGCCCTACAAATTAATGCGGAGAAGGCTATCATGCCAACAAAAATTAATTAAAATAAACCATTCACATAAAAATATCTTGGTATATCTCAGGACCATCCATACATGTAACTATATATACACAAAAATAATACTAGAATTAAATTAATTAATCATTCTTGTTTATGATAAATCATAGTCATATCAATTGATCATCGTTAATTAAAAAAATCTTTTTATCTTATACCCTTTTTATTAGTTTCCTTGAGATTGTCATCCATCATAATTTAAAAAAATTTAATTCATTTAAAATTATCTTCTTACATAACTTGTTCTTTGGAGACAACCCAGTGAGTTGTCGTTCATAACCACCCAATGAGAAGAAACAAACATTATACAGATGTTAAATTAAACACAAATATAAAAAACACTATCATGTGTTGTGCCTCAGCTTTATGCCCACACTATGGTACATGTCTCAAGGGTTTGTATAATATGATAATAAATTTTAATGAATTTTTGGAATTTATATGAGTACACTATGTGTTGTTCTGACTAGTGGCATGTACTTTTTTTCTTCGTTCATCCGAAGTACACACCTAGAGACATGGAGTGTAGATGTACTTTAAAAATCATCACAGTACACGACGTGTTTACTGGGACACACACCATGTAGTATCTGTGTTACACGATCTCCAACCGTGAAATCTATGTATGATTTACATGTTCTAACTCTATCTCGAAGGGACTACACACCATGTTCAGTGGTCCACATGATGTGTGATCCAAAAACAGTGTGCCCCCTCTTCCTGTCCAACACATGGAGTCTAAAATACTTAGAAGGAATCCAATGACAATGTATTGTTTTAAGGATTATCCCAATGTATGGACCATATACTAAAAGGCGTGTACTACTGAATACACACTGTGGGTTCTAGTTTTGTATGGAAAGTATGCTTTAGAAGCATTGGGGGATATCCTCTATTTAATTTTAATCTAAATTAATAGAATAAATCATTTCTATAAGGTGAACGGGAAAAAAAAGACGAGGAATAGATCTCTATATTTAGATTTAATGAATGATTAACATGAATTGAAACAACTAAATTATTAAATTTGTAAATCACAAAATAAAAATAAATAATTGTAATCATTGATATGACGTCTCTGATACCACTTGTAGGATCCAGACGTAGTGGAAGTGCGTTGTTGGGTGTACCCGACATTAATTTTTCCATTATTAATGTCCATTCTATGATCTGTCTTGATCATAAAATTCTAGATCTACATAATATAATGAAGAAAAAAATAAAGGGATTCCTGGAACCATATATTGGGTCATCATATTATTTTTATAGTTAATTTAGTCAATAGACTAGAATTTCCTTGGTGAAATTATCAATTTTTTGATGTTTCCGGTCATAATCCAATGTGATCCTTCATTGAAAGGAAAAATTCATGTTTATGATTCCTCTAGCAGAGTTCCTCATGTGCTCCACATATCATTGGATGTCTCTAAAGGGATCACCAGGTTCTAGCATGAAAGATCCTTCTCTTGAGATGTCCACTTTCGATCCCCTTGAGAGCCGCTTGCAAAGCACTATCCTTGATCTGGTGGAGTAGGATCACTCTCGTAACATGAGAGCATCCATGGATAAAAAGAATTCTCTCATTGTTTGAGATCTTCCTCTAAATCCGTCATGCATATCCCCCAAAAATTGATAGGATAAGGAAAATTTTGTAATAAGGATTTGAATTACATATCATAATAAAATGATTTAATTTCCTGAAATTATTTATTCATCTCAATAATTTCATAGCAAGACCCCATGTATAAAAATAACAGTTTACTATTATTAATATATTGCATGCATCCATCAAATTACACCAAATATTATTTAATTATATAAATACTATTATTTCTCACTAATCCCCAAATAAACTAAATGGTGTGTATATTAATATACATGGCATGTATTTTTGTTTTTCTATTTTTTAAATTTCCTCCACCATATTTATTAGACCTTGAATAATGGAAATTTATTTCTCATTTAAATATCAATACATTATTGGATAATAAGTATATTATTTCTCCCAAAGTATATTCTCCCAAATTACTATTGTCGAAATAAATTCGATCAATCATCCATGAATAATTATTAATCCAAAATCATGAATAATCTTTATTCAACTTGTAAATTTAATATTTAAATGATATACTTGGTGATGCTTAGTGTGTGACCCTCTAGGACATTTTCTCTTTGAAATAGCGTAGGTCCAACAAATAGACCAAGGTTAGTACCTAGAAACATTCCAAGGAACCCATATAGAAAGATGTTAATGCCATAATGACCTGTAACCTCCTATGAATTCTTACCATGTAATGTAATTCCTTTGTCTCGATATCTCAAATAATGTGGGTTTCATGCTAGTGACATCAACCCATGTTCTCATAAATTCATTCTTTTATATTCCAAAATTGAACTCTCCCATTCTTTACTATGACTATGGATTTATTTAGACTATATAAATTCAATCAAATAGCCAGAGATATATAATTTATTATGGAATTGAATGGAAAAATACATTATCACTTTATCTATTAATGCATTATTACTCATGACGGACCCAATATATCCTACCTATCTCTAAACAGTGTGTCATCACTGTATTATTCAATACATATAAGTATGTGAATTTTAATGCCCATTAATTTTAATCATAAATTTTAAGGACCACTAAACACATATGTAGAAAAGAGCATCTAATGACACTATGAAATGTGGATTTCTTACTGGTATGTCTCGTTCTCATAATATCCACCTTGATATTACTAAGGTCACACACCCTTAGAAGGTGCCTCAATTTTTATGATTCCTCACCCACAATGGACTATATTATTTGTGTCCCACATTTTAAATAATATAGCCACAATACATATATTCAAGAACAGGGTTATGGAACATACTGGTTCACATCATAGTAGGGATATACTATGACCTTTTAGTGTAAAATCTATCCTTAAGACATTATCACATTAATTATCACATATATGAACAATAATAATTTGATATGATGTCTATTAATGAATAATGTACATTGTAGTTGGTTTTAGGACAGTAACTCCAGCATCCTACAACTATGAGTGATATGTGGGTAGCTCCAAAGTCAGGTTCAGGAAAGGGTTATGTAACTCTATGTTAGGTTGGAACCTAGAGTAGTGTTGTCCGGTCAGCGAAGGATAGTGGTTCTTATGTTCATGGTATGGATACCCAATGTTCTCAGAATCTACATGGTGGTTCAGCTCTGGGTAGGCAAATAGTGCAAAAGTGCTTCGTTACATGGCAGACTAAGGTAGTGAAAATGTCCCGGACGATCACGATCTTGGAACATCAACAGTGGGAGGTTCAATCATACTAACTTATACAATTTCATCTTCTATTTTTTGAAACAGATGGGTCACATAGTTTTTTATCTACCCTGGTGGATAAAATCCTTGGCCTCGTGGTTTTTCATTATGTGGGAGTATTGACACATGGTAATCCCTTGAGAGTCTGAATGGGTTATGTGATCCAATTTATAGAGGGTCCAATTGAGGTTAATGGGTGTCACGTAATTTTGGATATTTATATCCATGATATAAAATTGTTTGATATCATTATCAGAATGGAATTACTAGTATACTACCGAGAATATGTTGATTGATATCGCTAGAGGGTAACATTCCCATGATAGAAGGGTGTTGTGTTTATTAACAAGGGTTAATGAGATGTCCAAGAAAGAAGATATAGACCAGAGAATTGTGGACTGGGTGGGATGACACACAAAATTCCTATATGTTATCTTGATGATCATTTAGTGAGCTTGGTATACATTATTCCATTTTTTGAGCGCTTTAGGGACGTCTCTCCTAATGAATTTTTTGGTATACCATTTAAGTGAGTGGTGTATTTCTACATCGAGCTAGTCCTAGGAACTTCTCCAATATCTATTCCTATTTATAGGATGGAAATTATAGTGTTCTATGATCTCAAGAGGAGGATATATGATTTGGATGTGAAGGGTTTTACCAGAGACAATACTTTTCAAAAGTGTTCTCCTGTCCTTTTGCGGAAAATGATTACAATTTTCGTTGGTTATGTGTTAATTTTTTGAAACAGAACCAACTGTTGATTAAAAACCAATACACATATCCTATAATATATGATATATTTTATCAACAATTATGTGATTTAGTGTTCTCAAAAATATACATGATGTTTATATATCACCAGGTTAGTGTACGACCTATAAACATAACTAATACTATCATTCATAGTAGTTATGGGTTATATGAGTATCTGATTATGTCGTTAGGTTTCATGAATTCACCAAATGTTTTCATGGTGATGATGAACTAATTGTTACATACTTACAAGAAATATTCTATAGTGATTTTCGTGGATGATATCTGGATGTATTATCACATTAAACATGACCATATCAACCATCTAAAAATCATATTAAATTAACTAAGATATCATCAGTTATATGGTATTCTCGCAAAGTGACACTTTTAGTTGGAATAGATTTACATCGTGAGTCGCATCATCTCAAAGACATGAGTGTCAGTGGACCCATAGAAGGTGAGTGTAGTTGTTTCCTAGGAACGTCACAATAATGTCTTTGACATACTATGTTTCATGGGGCTAGCTGTTTACTAATGGTGTTATATATTGGAATTTCTATGCATTGAACCACCATTGATGGTATTGAATAAGAAGAGTGTTACATTTTATTGGTCATATTCTTGAGAAATATCCTTTCATGAGTTGAACGGTTGGTTGATATCAGCACCCATACTGATAAATCTTTTTGAAGAAATGAGTTACATAGTTTCCTATGAAGGAACATGTATTAGGTTGTGGTCAGTGTTGATGTAGGGAGATCGAGTAATGGAATATGGGTCTCGGCTGTTGAGGCCTCTTGAGAGGAATTACACTACTCATGATCTTGAGTTAGCAATAGTTTATCACATATTTCATGGTTGGATTAACTACACACATGGAGATAATTTTATGGAGTACTTGGCCCACAAAATCCCATAGTATATCTTTAGGCTATGTGATCTGAATATGAGGCAATATAGATGGGTGGAGTATTGATAGTCCTTCAACTTTGAGCATTACTACATTCCAAGTAAGGGTAATGTAGTGGTATAGGCACTAATTATGAGGACTCAAATACATGTGGTGTAGCATTCCAGTAGAAAATATTAGTATATTCCACTATTAACTTTTATTAATATAGAGGTGCATGATAGATTGGGGTTTTCATATCTATCATCCTTTGGAGTGACCTCTACCCTACTGGACAATGTTAGGATAAGGAAACTATCAGATTCATATGTCATAGTTTTATGGAATTCTATAGTCGGTGATGGCCCTCCACCTTGTTTGATGGTAGGTGAAGATGATATCATGTGAATCTATGGATGTGTTTGGGATCCAGTGGATATACACTAATAGATGATGAATGATTTTAATATTCCATCAAGGGAAGGGTATCCCAGGTTCACCAATATGTAATTTGACTTTCGAATTCATTAATGGTGGCCATGAATGAAGCATGAGGTGGATGGTTTTTTATGTGGTGTTCCACCATTCTGTTGATGAAGGGGGATCATCAGCATCCTTCTAGGATTTTACAATAGTGAAAAATTTCGAAGTGGAAATGGGATGATGTCATGACAGATTTTGTGACTGCTTTACTGATGTCGCCTCAAGGTAATGATGTAGTGTGGGTTTATGTTGATAGTCTTACAAGTTCTCTCATTACATGTCCATCAAGCATGCATTTAGTTTGAATTATATCATAAAGTTATATATTTGATAGGTTGTACAACTATATGGGTCCCTATTCACAATCATTTTAGATAGAGATTCCCATTTTCCATCTTGTTTATTGATGTGTTTCTAGATGGATTTGGGTACACATGTGCTTTTGAGCACATCATTCCACCCTCAGTCTGATGGTGAATCATAGCGTACAATTCACGTTCATGAGGATATATTGCATTCATGTGTCATGGATATTGGGGATTTTTTGCGATGCACATTCCACTATTTTAATTAGCCTAAAAATATAGTTCTCAAGAAACTATACATATGGAACCTTATGGGGCTATATATGGTAGGAAATTTTGTTTTTCATGTTCTGGTTAGAGGAAGGTGAGGAAACATTACAAGGACCATTATTAATGCAGGAGATTTCCTATAAGCTCTTGTATATTCAGAATTAGATGGATTAAACATAGGAACATTTGAAATCATATTCCAATAACCATAGAGGACATCTAGTGTTAGAGTTTAGTGATCATGTTTTCTTCTGCATTTTACCATGGTTGGGACGTAGGAGGATCAGGATACATGGTATTATTTCTCTATGATATGTCGGGCCATTCAAGATTCTGGGGCAAGTAAACTCAGTTTCCTATTGGTTGATTTTACCTCATCTGTACCGAGATATGAATGATGTCTTCCACATATACAAGATGCACCACTATAACTCATACCCATCTCAAAATTTTCCTCCTAATGATATTGCGCTTTAGTTTGATTCGTCCTTTGAGCAACATCTGATTCATATCATTAATAGGGGAATTTAGGATATCCAAGGCAGATCAGTTTCATTTGTACAAGTGTTATGGTAGGAAAACTACTTTTATAATGAGACATGGGTGAGGGAGGCTAACATATGTTCTTAGTATCTTGTTTTGTTAAAAAATAACCTTTAACCACCCATCAATGATAAATTTGGTGACGAATTACTATAACAGGGGATGACTAAAATAACCCGGGTTTTTTTCTTGAGGAAAATATATCCCAATTCGGTTTAAATGTTTATTACATTCCTTTTTGAAAAAGACCCTATTGCAGGACATGGTATAGTTTGGTTGTTTTTGGGAATGAAGTGGAAAAGAGGGAGAAAAATATTTAAGGATAAATTGTATTACGATAAATATCATGTACATTCCATACACATAGTGTGTGTGACCTACATGTCATATACTAGAACATCATGATGTGTAGCCTTTCTACTTCTAAAAAATAGGGTAGTACACATTGTGTACATGGCCTACATGTCATGTACTGTCCCACCAGGTTTTATTAAAACCTGTTGTAGTAGACTCTCATATTTTGACATAAAATGGATTCCTAAATTTTTTGCAACCAAAATTCCATCTAATAACGTTTTTAAATATAGAATACATCCAGACTCTTATTTGAGTGCGGTTTGTCTTATTGGAACAAAATCAGTACGTACTAGATTCCTTTTTAGTTGTTCATTATTCTTCAAAACGAAGAATATTCTATTTATATTTTGGATCATATACCCTAATTTACCATTCTTCCTCTATTCTCATAATTTATTCCTATCTAAGATAAATCAAGACATGATACCAGTTTAGTTTTTTTACTAATGAGATGAAGTAGTTGGTCTATAAATTATTTCAGATGTTTTTTTCTCTTCTATAATTTGGATGATATTTCATCTATAAGAATTTCCTATGCAGCCCCATTTTTTGAGAGAGTCACTTATTGTTGGTTTTGTGTAACTTTTTGAGTATTTCCATAGGTTCTATTTTGGTGAATTGTCTTGTATTTATCATATCAATGCCTTCTATGTGGTGTACCTTTTAGATTTAACATCTATACTCAAGTTTATACCACCAAAGTGTGGTTTATTTGTGCATTCATAGGAAGAGGAATCCCATTAATTCATTTATTTATTGAATAACATTCTTAATAGATGTGATAACTACTTTTTTAATGAATATCAATTGATTCTAGGTATATTTTTATAGTATAGAATGTTATATGAACAATATGGATGGGTATACATATAATCATTTAATAAAGACATGTTTAATGGTTTATATGGGAGGGTAGTTCAATATGATTTATAAATGATAATTGGTTTGCATTAGTGGGACTGCTCGTGGCTTATTCATGTTGATGAGAGTGGGTACACTAACATGTGATGTTTTTTTAAAATTGAATTCATTAAATAATGGTTTCATAGATGTCATGGTCTTCTCTCCATGGATCTAGAATGTTGTAGTAGAAGATTGGGTTGGACTTTTCCCATGTGTCTTAATTTGTGTGATACCTTGGTCATTGCTACCCTATGGATCTTGATTGCTTCAGATCATGTAGGTCATGTCATTTCCATAAAACTAGGACCCAAACTTGTGACTTACTATGTATTCACTGTGATTCCCATGGGACTCTATGTGATACCATGGACATGCCCCTTGGATCTGGCCCTTCGCGGTATTGATTTATCCCATGGATTTCCTAGTACGTCACACCTTGGATACAACCCTTGGGTTCAAGATTTAACTATAGGAAATTGTCGTGGGATTCTTATTTTCACTATACGGTGTGGGCATGCTATTATAACTTTCTCTCTATGGAATGTCTTTGAGATTACACATTCCACTAAATAGTGTGGCTCAGATATTTATTGAATCATTATATGTGGTTTTCTTGATTTAAATGGATGTACGACGTTGTTGTTTGACTTGTTTATTAGTTCTATAGCTGTCTTGTTAGGAGTTGACTGTTTTTTAGGTATCCTTGAAGGGAAATTTAGGATTCCGTATTAGAGTGGACTTATTCCTTGGGAAATCACATTACATTACTTTATTTTTTTACACTATATATAAATTCTATTGAACTATTTTTACAACAGTATAGGATTGGGATCTTTTCTACTGGGATATTTATCTCACACCCTATTTGTGTCTCCTCTTTGACCCAAATAGATTATTTTTTTATAGGTGATGATAGGAGAAAGAAAACTAATATTGGTTGTTCACTGGGGATTCAGAGTAGGGGATCATAGGAACAAGAAAAATCTTGCGATGTTGGGATACCTTATTAGTTTTTTTTTTGAACATGTACTATATTACATTTCCAGGAAATGTTTTCAGAATTTTTTATATACTTATTCTATCAGCATAATTTTTCATATTAGACTCTTCTAGTTATTTTTATGTATTCTTGTCTTGTCATAAATTCAGCTGAATACTGTCTATTTTACTTACACGATAAATTTTATGTTTGACATCCTTTGGGATACACTTTTAATGATTAAATCATCTCCCGACTGACTCAACTAGTCCCACTATGCTTGTTGTCAACCGTTGGCAATTGGGGATATGTTCCTAAAGCCTTGTGGTCAACCAGGCTTAGGGCACCATAAGGTGGCATCTGAGTCCAGCACATTACATGATACCAATGTTTATGAAGGCACATACTTATCCATATATATATATATATACATCATCCAACTATTATGAAATATTATATGAGGTGTATGATTTGAATTGTTTTAAATATTTCCCTACGATGACATTGAGTGGTGCACTCAGAGGATAGTGATTTTGATTCAGTAGATGTTTGGAGCCTTAGACCACACAAGGAACCTATTGTATTCTCTCTTGTGGCACCTCCAATTGTATATATTGTGTGAAATAATTCATAGTTTTGATATCTGTTCCTACATTTTATGCAGACTAATCATGGGACACCTCAACCTACCTTGAATATGATAGAGTTGACCAGTGAGTTTTAATTATGGTATCCATCCACATTTCCAGGGTATAGTGGACCACATACTGAAGATTCTTGGCTAGAGGGAATTCTGTCAATTTATGAGAATCTTAAGACACAACTTGATATGATTGAGAAATTTTGTTACATATATGCATGAGGATTCCACATAGAGATGGTGGTATGTGATAAATATGATGGATCTTTACCAAGATATAACATGGGAAGATTTATAGGTTTTCATTTTATGATTAATTTTACTCCAATACATTGTTATTCAATCGATGTAGAGAGGTTATTCATTTATAGAAGTTTCTCATATATGACATGGACTATTTTAAACTTTTTAATGATCCATAGAGTTTCAAAACTATTATCTAATGGGATATGTTATAGAATGTTAGGAAATTCCAGTATGGCCTCACGTATACCATCTTGTCTCACGTGAACATATTCAAGCATACAACAATACCAGGAATATTAAATGAAGTCCTAATTATTTAATATAACTAGATGGAATAATGGGGAATTGAGAAGAGTACATCATAATCATAAATTGGTGTCTTGTTATTATGTTATAAGTAGTGATTTATTGATGTCTCTACAAATTGGAATATAATTTTGAGAACGAGCTCTGGAATTTATGTTATCTGTGGTTAGTGTGGGCAGTTGAGACACATGAGGTGCCAGGGTGATAGAGTCCTAATTGTGTGTTGAGATTTCAATTCAATGGGTCACCAACATTTGTTTTGGAGGGAATTTCTTCTAGCATTTTGTGAGAGAGGGTCTATAAATACTCCACATTCAAGGGTGGGAACAACTTCTTTTTAGGTAAATATTTTGTGTGCGACCGACATATCAGAATGAGATGGTGGTATGGAGGTAAATATTTTGTGTGCAACTAACATATCAGAATGAGATGGTGGTATGGATGGGGAAAATAGACATCAGACATAGAGTGCTAGTAGAGTGGGAACACTCAGGATAGATATTCTATATCTCAAGGAAATGGTTGAAATTATGTATGAAGGGAATCTAATACATAGGGGGTTAAGTTGAAAAAATTATATAGTAATAGGTTTTATTCTTGAATCCTATAGATTTTTATCTAATATTATCAATACAAGTGAATATCCCAGTATTTATCTACAATGGTAGTGTATATCCATGGGAATATTATTCAATTAGCATATGGTCTGATGACAGTTGATAATATTTTGGGGACTTAATAATATAGTGTAATCTATTGAAATGTGAGACCCCCGATATCATTGGGTATCAATTTGGGTAGAACCTATTTATCCTCAAGAAGGACTGTTTTCACGTCATTCCTGGGATGAACTAGTTGGTTTCCTATCATGTCCTCATTTATTTCTATCACTGATGGATGTATTTCTAACAAACATTGTGAGTTTATTTACAAGGAATAATTTTATGTCCAAGAGAGAAAAGATGGACCCTCGAATCATGGGTTGCATGGGATGAAAACCCAGATTTCATCAATATATATGGATGATCAAGGAACATAATAGGGTTATTTATCTATAGTTTTGGATTATCTATGATTTGTTTTCCTTGAAAAATTTTTTGAACTGCCTTGTGTGAGAGAGTTAAATGTTCCTAGAAATATATTTTCCACAGCTAAACCAACTTCCATTCTACTTTATATGACATATACATATGAATTATAGGATCTCAAGAGAATTATAATGGTCTTTGAATATAATTGGTTTATAATCCCCACACTTATCTATGAGATTCACTGGTACATTAAACCATGTAAAAAGATGTAACCCTTTTTCATGTTTTGATTACATGAAATTGATGTGGTTGATCAATAAAATTTAGTATCATTACCTCAGATATATTTTCACTTGACTAGATCTTGGTATATTGACTATTCTCGAAGATTGATATTAGATTGGGTTGTCCTCAATTGTGTGTTACACCATCATACATACCTCATACATATTTTCATAGTTGGTAGGGTTCATATGAGTATTTGGTTTTGAAATTCGATCATATGAATGTGTTTTTAGTTTTCATGGAAATAATGAATCATGTTTTCCATCGTTACATGTGTTGATTTGAGGTGGTATTCAAGGAAGATATCTTTTAAAATTATCAGCCACAACATGACCATTTGAAATATCAAGAGATTGTATTGGATACACGGAGGGAGAATCAATTATATTCTATGATCAAAATGATCCAATTCTAAGTGGATAATATTTATTTGGTATTATTTTCACATATAAATGTGTATAGGTTTACTGAAATTAGTTGGAAGAATTTTTTTTGCTAATCCCTTGAATTTCATTAATATATTGAGTTATACAGAGAAATATATAAATTATATTCATTTAATAAATTATTTTTAATGATTAGTGATTCCCTAATCTAGAGAGACTAAGATAGGTGTAATTTTTATAGGGCTAGAATCCTATATGATATCATTTTAGAAGCTATAAGAGAGACTAAATTTAATGGTTTTTTAGATTCTACCTATTCCTGTTAGGTTCTATACAATACATTGTCATACATAGTTTATTGGGATTAGATAAGTTATAATGTTGGAGGATTGAATCATGTCTAACATGTCTCATCATTTGAGGCCACATGATAAGAGAAATATGACACATGATTTTTGTTATCTGTTATTGTTCATGAAATATTCTATTGGAATCATAATTACTCATAGATCATTTTGTGGTGTACATGGACAAAAAAATAGAGAAGTACATCTTTACCCATCCTGACATGAATCCTAAGAAATTAATGTTGGTGGAATAACTACATTATTTAGAATTCGAGCATGATTGTATCCCTTGAATGAGTTATGATATTACAAATTATATATGTTAAAAGGCTCATACACTGGGGTTTCAGAAGGATGGTATTGAGTTTCATCTTATTGACTAATTCTATAATATGCACATAGATGTGTGGTATAGTCACATGAATACCCTAGATGTAAATTTCCATGTTTAGCTTGATGTATGAATCTTATGAATGTTTTCATAATTCATTTTTCAATACATAATGTGAGTGTATAATAATTTCAATGGAGATTCAATGGTATTTGGGGCTTCTTCATAGCCTATAGGATCATTTTATGGTTTTTTGTAAGCTTAGTTGAAACCATGCTGCCAAGGTTGCATGGTCACTACTAACAATGTAGGGAGGTCCATAGGTTTTTCTAAGTCCATAATGTTTAGTGACACCATTCATCTATGGTTACATTTTTAAATTTAGTTTTATGAAACTATTAGTGCATGGTTTCCTAAACCATATGCATGGACAATGGAGGTTCCTGTTGAGATAAGGATGGGTGAATGGTTTGTCAAAACATGCAACTACGTAATGTAACCCCACATTAGTTTTGAAAACATACTATTTACCATATAAAATATATTAACCAAAATTCATTTCCTCTCGTTCTCGAAGATATATTATTCCAGTATCGGGATCTCTCTTTAGGTTTTCAATCTATGATTTGATCATATTTCATGATATCACATCTGATTCCAGATCTGTTCATCAAGTAGGATTGGTAATGGATACTTATTCATTTCTATTGTAGATTTATCCAAATTTCATCACATTAATGGAGTTATTTATTATATGATAGTATGATGTATTTCTTTTGTAGTCATATATTCTTCCTTATTTTCTAATATGGTCTGAGATAGGAGCTGATACTAGAATAGGGTTCTACCATATTTATACGGAAGGTTATGAATACCTTTGATTACAATGTATATTAATTTATAGAATTTTTTTGAGGTCATGATTTCTAGAATATTTTGGAGTGGCTAAAAAATTTATTAAATTCAATTATTAATGTATTGGAGTCTTGATAGGATTCCATTTTATACAAAGTACATGTTAGAGGTTTGGAACAAAAACTCAGATCATCCAAGATGATTATTTATGTGCATCCCCAATTATATACCCCCAAGTTGGGTGTGTGTGTGTGGGTTATTTCCATCATAGTGGGATAAATAATGATTTAATTGATATATTTATAATGTTATTAAAACTCATTTTCTATGTAAATAAACATTATTAAATTAATTAAATGGATTTAAAAGAAATGTTGAATTGAGTTGGATAAACCAATGGCTTGTGTATTAATATGAAATACGAATGGAAATTAAATATAAAATAGGTGTAATTGAAATTATAATATTTAATAAATGTCTATGAATTTGTATATTTCATCTAATTGAATTTTGTGGACATTTCTACTCCCTGGATTCATGGTCACATAAAATGTCGTTGACATTCCTAATACATAGATTTTGTTTTAAATTTGATTTTAAGGACACTTGTCCAATCTTGATAAAGATTTAATGGAATTTTGTTGACATTAATACCTCATTTATTTCCCTACTATGACTAAAAACTGATTACATGAAATGAGAAATTGATGATGTGAAGGAAATTTCATCTCCCCTGTTAATGGACATCTTTTTTCTAAATCATGGTTAATCGACAAAAGTTGAAGTGGATGTTATATCATGATATATAAAACAACCCGGTATTGGGATCTTGATTATAATAGATATACAAGAAAAACCCACACAAGATTTAAAATTCTTATTCATATTATATATTTTACATTGATTCAAATTTTATAAATATACCTGATATGTTATAAAAACTATTTGTGATGGCATATTGAGTGTTAGCTAAAACCCAATTTAAGATTTGGTTGGGTACCTAGATAGAAATCATGGATGTATGTTTGGATAGAGGACAGAACCTACATTATGATGGTTGATTGAATATTCCTAGAAACATGGGAGCATAGTATTATGCTGGGGTTCGTGATTTCAAATAAAAATAGTATTTTTTATATTTTGTGAATTTTGATACATGTATTCTCCAAGATTCATTATTCGTTGAAATTCCCATTGTTTTATAGATTATTTACATATATCATTGTGTATATGACACATCCTAAACATGATTATAAATTTTAAATCGTCCTGATATTTTACCTTGCCCAATTAGTATTTTGATATGCTTCTTCTGTTGATTAATGTTACAAAAGTTATATTATAAACTATAATTGTGTGTAAATAGCCTTCCCATTATAACACCATAGAACCTTATTTATAGTTGGAAACATCTGATGTACAAGGATGATTCGTTGAGGCCATGTGACCCACCAGATTTTGGAACCGTATAATGGCTCATGTGTCATGACATTACAATGTGGTATCAGATCCATTTCATTTTCTATTTTTATTATAATGTTTCAATATTAGATATGATATTTTGGATGGGTATAAATTTGTCAATGATAAATTCCAATGAGTATCTTAACCACATATATAGAAAATATAAAATATATATAATAGAAAATAATGTTTTGGATTCTGGTTATTATAGTTGTTTTAAATATATAGTTGGGTGATGCTCATGATATATGATTTTATTATTTCAATTACAGAGGAATTTCATTATATCCATGATGTAAAATGGAAAGGGTATCATTGATCATGCATCATTTTAATCAACTTATTGGACTCATATCTTATTCATATTCCCTTCCATTAATGATTCAATTAATAACTACATGAAATTTATTATGTGGGCCTTCTTTTCTATAACTACAATTGAATAAAAATTCATGAAGGGATTTGTTAAATAATTTTATGAATGTATATGTATAGAAAAGGTAAAAAAATTAGGTGATTGGGTTTTTATTTACTCTAAATGGGGATGCATAAATGTCATACCTTATATGGAAATTGATAAATAATTGTGTCTATAGATAAGAAAATTGAATTATAAAAAGAATATTTGTCATCATTTTGGGGTAGTAATAGAAATATAAATTGAATATTACTATAAAAATTTCACTTAACACGATGTAATACGATTATCTTACATATAGATGAAACCTAGATATAAAATTGACCTTAGTAATGGGATATTTACACTATCTTCTATGTTATCATCAAATATTTATGATTTCCCAGTCATTAATTTTGAATAAGGGAGAGTGGTGTTGAAAGGGCCATGTTTTGGAGGAGGTTTTCCTTGAGCAACAAGTAGAGCCACAAGTAGTTCATATTACAACACCTCCAATAGTTCTGGATACATTTGCTGATGTAGAGTATTGATATAGTTTCCTAGGGTTCTTACAGACCATTCGGGGATACCCATAGCCTACCAGTACTATGGAAGAGATATCAAGTGTGTTCCAGTAGTATATTACAACAATATTATTGAGGGATATAATTCCAATGATTATTGATCTATGAGTTGAGAACATTTTACTAATTTTAATCATCCATGAATCTTTTAGAGTGGAGATTCATGATTGTAATGTATATTATTCTAAGAGATGCAATGTCCTCAAAGGATGTCGGTAGATAGGATGATATGATACAAGATGTAGAATAGATGGATTAATTTTCAGTATTTTATGTTAATTTTTTTTGATTCTGATAGAGTTGGATGTTCCATTGATTTTATTTGTGTGGATTAGGTTATGATGATCGTCATAGAGTATTCAGACTTCATTACATAGAATCACAACCTTGAACCTACTTCTAAAGCTAATGGTCTATCAAGGGTGAGTCCCTATATAGATGGTCTCAAGAGTCCCCTTATATAAAAAAGAAATATGTTTTGGTTGTCTTCCAATTACGATGTAGTGAATTATGTTCTGATATATGATGGAAATTTGAGGGATGGTAGGTGCCCAATATATGGTAGTGATGGATCTCATCTAAGTAGTTTAGGGTCAGTTGGTAGGAAGGAAAAATTTTAAGGTACTAATGAGGTGAATATCTTCTAGATTTGTAATAATGGTTGTTACATATTCATTAATTATTGTGGGAGGTGAGGACATATTAGGATAAAGTGTGACATCATCCCTTTCAAATGTTTCAATTTCAATAGGATTGAAATTATATAGTATTTTTAGTAGGGACATTTCTCTAGAAATAGTGAGAGGATGGAGTCACTGATTATATGTTCAACGGAGTGATTCAGAGCTTCACATAATTGCAAGAGTTGTAGTAATACCAATCATTCAAGCAATGGTGGTGTTTAGTGATTGAGGAGCCAGATACTAGTTTCACCATGAAAAAATTAGTCACTCTTAGGGATATCAAAATATTCATTAGGGATAGAGGTTAGGCATGGTATAATTTTTTAAACCTATACTAGATGATAAGAGTGTAGAATTGTCAATAGTGAGAAGTAATATTTTCATATCTTCTACTATAGCATCATATGTTTTTAAACTTTTTATTTACATTCATTGATACAAGTTCCTATTGTGGATATCCATGGGCTTAGTGTTCAATTTTATGAAATCCTTATGAACATTTATCCTCTATTGGGGATATTATCTAAGAGTATACAGAAGATTATTGAGTTCCCCTTATTATAGGTGGGTAACACTTTTTAATGGAATCTCATTAACTACGAGATGACAGGGATTGATGTGATTCATAAAATATATTGGTTAGTTACCAACCATTTCCATATTGACAACTATCACTCCAAGTATGTATAACATCACCAAAGTGTTGTATGAATATACATAGGGGTGAGTGGTTTGTTCAGGCATCTAGATAAGAACTAGAGAACCTAGTGATGGGTTTCATGAAAAAATAGATTTACATCTTCATTATGGATGTCAAGGGAATATGATAGACTGAATTTCATTTAGTGGTAAATAATTGTAAGTATATCATCCAAGAATACATTTATGGATTAGCTATATAGAGAGAGGTGTAGTTATTTGTCAATCTAGTCAAATAATTTTATCATGTATCCATTCAACCATAGAAAATTGTAACATGATTATTTTTCCTCAATGTTACGGACCATTCTATATTGGTTTAAATAATTTTTTGTCTATATTAATGTTTCATAACGGAGATAAGTAGCTCTTGGATGTGTTTGAGATTTCATCATCGCCCAGGTACATAAAAATAATTGAGTCATTCTAGGATTAATGTAAAGTATAATATATTATGCCCATCCCACAGGGTTTCTCTAACCACATTATTTTCAATGGTGTGGTGGTGGTGGTCATACAATTTGTTTGCAAACATGATACCACATGTGAATGGTCATATGGTGCAAAAAAAAACCTAGACATAGGGCTTCTAATTGTTTGAAAATGGTATATAAACAATGAATCTCATCATCATATTTCCCCCATGAAGTAGTGTATTGGATCATGGTTATAATAGGGTTTTTCCAACCATGAGGAAAAACCATAAACGCTTTTTTTGTGTAAGAACCCACTTTTTTACCTATTTAATGATTTAATCATCACTGTTTTCTCCCCTATTCAATAATGGGTTTTTATACTCCTCTATCATGTATAAAATTTCTCCTCCACTCTCTTTTTGATTAAGAAGATATATTTCATCCCAAAACAATATATCTCATAGTCTGAACCATTAGAAACCTATTGGTAAGCTTTACATTACCCTCACTTCAATTTGTAGTTTTTTAAAATCTTTATTTATCTAATTAGGTGTTAATACATTGCCCCTATTTTCATGGAAATTGGGTTTTTATCATATTTCTCTTTTTTGAGTTCACTTCAATCAATGATAATAGATGAGATGAGCTCTACTAGTTAGAGGTCAGTGGAATACGTATTTTCCACTATTTCTTTAACTTTTTAAATGATGTTTTGTTGTGATTATTTGATGAATATTATATAGATTATTCTAATTATATTAAAAAATAAATTAAATTGTGTTTTGAAGTAATGTGTGACACTACCATATAAAGAAAAAATATTATGGGTCATTCAACACATTGTTTTCCATCCCTTCAGTTGTTCACGCCTTAGTGGTATTTTTTTCCTACGACATAAATTGTGTTATACCTCAGGTGTTATAGTTTCACAAGGATTATATTCATAAATTTAATATTTAAATTTAAATTATTCATAAAATATGAGTTAGGCCACATTAGGTAAATTGTATATGTTTTTCTTCGTTTCTCATGTTATAATACATTTTCCAATTTATCAGTGTTTCGTTCAATTTACCTTTACATATACCATGATTACTGTGTTTGAGAAAAAATATGAATATTTTTTCCAGGTGAAATTCTACTCAATGATTTTTCTTATTTCATATGTCAAACTTTGTTCCATACACCTTGAACTCATTTCTAACTGTCATGTACCAATATATTCTTTCAAAAAATGATTGGATTGAATTGGATGTTATGCTTAGATAGAATTTTAACATGTTTTTTCAAACCGTATTGATGAAACATTATTGTTTATACTATGAATTACGATATGTTCCTTGGTTGTAATGCTCACCAGTTAAGATAAGTGAGAGAACACAATTCCTTACATAATTACATCATGGAAGGACTCACTATGTTTATTTGGGTTCTACGTGACACGATGACATAGATTCTTTTGAAATTCATTGATCGAGCTCTTTAGAATGAATATTTATATAAATTTGTGTCATTTGATCCCATGGAGAGTAACCGTGTATGGAGACATTAGAATTATTTTTATGATATGCCTTGTGTAATACCCAATCATCTATATGAGATAACAAGTTTAGATTCAGAGTCACCATGCCATTAGTGATACAAGGGAATAAATTATGTGGTTCTATAGATAGGCTCAGTGGAATGTTTTTATATATAATGCTTTTGTATAGACTTATTCTATTTCTCTATCATCTTGGATGGGATCACAATTCCACCACGAGTTTGATAGATTGATATATTTTTGAAATATGAGATGTTTCTTATTTATAATATTGGTATGATTATAAGATGTCATGGGAATGTGACTACCTAGACAAATCACAATCATAGGGTATACCCCTGTTGGGTTTATCACATATATTGACTTTTGTATTGATCCACATATTACTTATACAGTATACTTGGGCCATACCTATGTAATTTGACAAAGAAGATTTTATTATCTATGAGTTCATTTAAGAACCCAGTTCAAAGGGTTTATTTATTTATTTCTTAGCATTTATTATTATAGAAAAATTATTATTTATAATTTCATAAAATTGATAGGCCTAGAAACCATGGTTTGAGGCATAATAAGATTATATCTAACACCCTACCTTGTTCTCCATTGGTATCCATGAATAAGATATATTCATAGATCTTGATAAAGGGATGCATATAGATTCTGATAGATGAATATTTTATATCATTAGGATGGTGTACATGGGAACAGGATAAAACCTATTTTTAGGATTCCAGTTGTTGTATATTTTGTTCTTTTTGTATTGTATAAGAAGTATTATGTTCTCGTATCCCATATTCCAATTGTATTTTCATTTTTGTACTGATCCATGACAAACCATTAACATCATCACAATTGTATCTATTAATGTTAGTCACCATCTGTGAGTTTACATCCCTTGATTGGTTATTTTGATTATATAATTTGTTTAATGTTATTTGTTTCTGGTTCCTGTAATTATCATTTATTATCTATTATTGAACACAGTCTGATCTATTGGGGAATAGTCTCCCATATACACACCCAAGGATCTCACTACTAGTCGTCATCCTATAGTATTCAGGGAGGCAGGCTTAAGGACAGGTGACCACCTTCTTAGGATACAATTATGCCATAAAGGGGTGGGAGGATAAAAAAAGGTACCATAGCCTCATTAAATTTAATCACACTATTTGGATTCATATATGATACTAGGATATCAGAATTTGGTAATGATCCTACTCATTAGAGTAGGAAAACCACATAGAAGGGAAACATAAATTTCATAGAATTGGTAAATTTTGTTATTGCTTATACATCTATAGTTTCATGGATTTCACCATTGCATGACACAGACACCCAGTTCTGCTTTTCTTATTGATAAAATTAATTGTACTGTGTGATTTATTCTATCATATCTAGATGATATAAGGGAGCTTCACAAAATGTGACATCCTACGGACCATTGAATCAAAATGTCATGCACTATTCCATGCCATATCTATTTTCATAAGTTCATTTTACAGTATTACAATTTAATTTATACAAGATTTAATTTTATATATATAAATGATCAAAAAATTTCTTATAAGGATTAATAAAACTAACACGTGATTTTCCTGACATTGCATAACATTTTATTTCTACACATGTTTAGGAAGACAACATAAACAGTTAGTGATGACACATTGAACCATGGATCATTAGTTGCATAGAGTACTACTTGTTATGGTAAGGATTAAAAGGAATCTACCTTTTAATATACATGGTTTATGGGCCTTAGAAAATTGGAAGTGTCGATCCACCTAATTTCAACAGTTTTAAGCATTTCATCAATTTCATTTGAAATGTTCTCTTAATATATGAATTGTGAGACCTTGACCCCGACCCATCCATAGAAATGGGTTGTATTCAATGTCATTTGGGACTTCTGTGTCTATTTTTATTCACCCAAACTTAGATTCAGAATCAAGATAAGGGTTTTCTCGTGTTTTAGGAATCCTTTGTACCTTCTCTTAAATTATCTCATTAATTATATTATTTACCTATATATTATAAATCATGTATGAGTGGTGTTGTTGGGATTTATAGATCTTTGAAAAAAAATGAAATAATCAATTTTTACACCAAGGTATTAGTGATGAGATCAATTCATATGTGGTGGTCCCATATCTACATATGATTCCTAATGTAGTGAAAAATGTAGAACATTATTCTAATTATTTAATGGGAAATGATTATTAGTTCTATGATAGTTCCCCTAGATAAAGAATTCTATTTTGGGTTCCCGTCATCCTCCCCCTATAGGTCAAGAGAAAACATGAGAAATTCAACGGAAAAATCCTTCAATATTCTTGTTGGAAGATAGAGAAAAAGCTACTGAATCCTGGTTATAAACTAATGTATGGATCTTCGATTGTCTAGGGATACCTCTATATTATAGGTTCAATCTAATTAACTTGATTTATTCAGATTCCACAATGTGATTGTGGGTTTCATCTCTAAGGATGAGAATCATTGATTTATGGTCTATGAAGATAACTAGATGACAATTTATGAAAAATTATTTCCATCGAATGTGAGAGAAAAAAATGATAGGAAGCTCTAGATATGTAGAAGGGTGCTACGATTGTTCTAGATGGTACTTATTACATCAAAGTGATCTAGTGTATATCTTCATCTCTAAATGGATATGTGTTGATGAATTTGAGTAATTTTTTAGTATGGGATTGTTTATAAGGACAAATCATTGGTGAACATCTTCCAATTTACCACCTTCATAAATATAGTGAACTGGGACTTAATTACCGATCATAATATTAGATAGCCCTGCAATGTGAGCCAATGTGGTTTTATCTCAAGGTAGGATGATAGATCATATGGGAGTAGGATATTTAGTTTCAAGGTAGTATTTGGGGTAAATCACAACCAAATTACACACACTAACATGTTTATAGCGTGTCCACAGTGAATTGGACTAGGCTATAAGAATACATAGTGTACATGGATTCTATTCATGTTTTGATCTTGCGGTAGGATGCGTCACCATTTTATTATTCAGGTATTTCCTTAGGAATATATTATTATAGAATACATAATCACACATATATCATGTACATGATCTGTAACTCCTTGTCCGGCTAGGATATGGTCTTCAATCATCCGATCATGATGAGGTCAAAATGGTCGTGTCCTAGTTAGCCATGCGCTAAGGCTTTACATTCATCAGAGAGGATCTATTTTGAGTAGTTACACAACATCTATGGACCATTGTTTACGAAATCGTTTGGTATTTATTCCAGTTTTCAAGGAACAATGTCTATGTACATCTATGATAAGATGTACTATTCGGGTATCCAATACTATTTTTCATCTATTTTCAATATTTTTTCATTAAACTCCTTTAGTTATTATACTTTTCATGAATGTATGGGAATTGAAATTGAGTACTTCGATCGAGTGGTGTCTCTAGACACACTTTTTGGGGTCCTAAAAAATATAATAAATTATTTTAAATATTTCCTCATGAAATAGGAGGGTTCAATTTCTTTTAGAGTTTCTTAATCCTCAAAATGACCATCTTCAATGTGTTTAAGGGTATGGAATGGCTTGTGAAATATCATCCCCAAGTGGATCGTAATCACTTATGGGTGTCCTTCACATCACCCTAGGGAACCACATATATACACAAGGGATAATGTGATATCAAGGCAGCATTAGACAGTTCCAAACATAATGATATATGTAGAGTGACAACATAGATGGCTATTCTCCATAGAAGAATGAATGAAATGAAGATAGTATTGTTCACTAAATTTGTGGATAGATTATTTGATGTATTACCTGATGACTTATTTGTAATACCTCTTAAGAGAGAATATGTGTTCACTATAGAGATCATTCTAGGGGAATATAATTTTTTCATTCCTCTTTATAGGATGACACCTACAAAGCTCTACGAAATCAAATTGAATCTTTAAGATCTTGAGGTCATGGGTTATATTAGATCAAGAACATTTCCATTAGGTTCACCATTCATTTCCACAATGATGGTGGATGGTACCCTCATATTTTTTGTGGTTTAAAAATTACACTAACAACTTATGGTGAAAAACTGGTATCTATTACATTCGATCAATGACCTCTTTAACCATCTTAGTTGATAAATTGTTTTCCCTATGATAGATTTTAGGATAGGCTTCCATCAAGTGAATGTGAGTCCATTAGACAAACCACATGTAATGTTATAGTGAAGGCATAGATTGTAAGTGTATTTGGTTCCATAATTTCATCTAATGAACACAAGAATAATCATTATGGATCTGATAAATCCGGGATACAATTTCTGTATTTTTTTTATTATGGTGGTATTCGTGGAGGACATATTATTATATTCATTCACTAGAAATAACCATGATACTCATACCGAGAATATGATGAATAAACTAAGAGAGAAAAATCAATATTTTAATCTTGAAATATGAAACATTGGGATTTATAAGGTTCACATCATGTGCCACATCATATCATTCACATTCCTCTCTAATGTCTCTAAGCAAGTGAACAAAATTGTTTCTTTGGAACAACCCAATATTGTGATTTACATATGTGGATTCATATGGATGGATGTTCATTACATGTGATCCATCATTAATTTATCACACCTGGTCATAAAAATTATGGGATTTAACATGAATTGTTTGACATTTTGGATGAGTAAATCATGTGAGATATCTTAACAGGAGTTAAATAGTCGAATTAATTCCTCACCGATTGTAATTCTTAATGAGATGGGAATAATATATACTATTTAATTTTTTGAACCTGAATTTTTATGGTGTATTTTTTGATGTATGGTGATCAGGTTGTAGCATATGGATCTCTCAACCTGATGCCTCATGGGTGGAACTATTATACACATGAACTCGGGATAGTAGTAAAAATTCTTGATTAATTTTGTTCGGTGAGAGATTCATTTTTTTTCAAGGACTATTAATGTGTCAAATACATCTCCCCATAGTGTCCCATTAGTATTAGGTATCACACGTTTGTGTAATAGATTTAATAATTATTCATTTATCTTTATTACACAACCCGAAAGGGAAATTATGGAGAAGAAGCCTTATGGTAGTGGACTCTGACACAATCTATTAAGGAGTCCCCCAACGATATGAAGTTGATGGACCAATTTTCTGGGATTCACCCTGGGGTTTGGGAACATCATGAAAAAATTGTTTTAGATTCTATGGCAGTGATATCCATTCTGGTAGCATGAGTTTATATAAACAAGTTATATAATATTTAGTAAATTTATTATTGGGATAGTGTCACACGTGAGAACCCACCTCCTTGTTCGGTTGTTTATGGAAATGAGAACATTTTCATCATTGGTTGTGTAGGGGTTCATTAAAATATATGTAATGAGTTGATGAAGAAATCACATTACTATAATTGGGATGATCACCTTGAACATACTAATATTTAAACAATATATTTCACCAATACTTTTGACCAGGTATGAACATGTGTATTGTAGGATTTATCACTCAGTGCTCCATCTGTCAAGAGATGTACGAAGAGAACAAACATCCTACTAGACATATAAAACACCTTTCCATTCTAGAGGGGATGTGGAATGACGTAAAAATTCAATTTGTGCTTATAATTCATTGATCACCTCACAGATGTGATTCAGTATGGGTGGTTTTCAAGAGGATGGAAAATTTTACACAATTCATACCAATCCAGGAGCCCTTATTTGTTGATTAGATTGGAAGATATTACATGTGATAGATATGGAGGCTTCAGGGAATTCACTATTCTATAATTTTATACCATGATTCTCAGTTTACAAGATAGTTATTGAAAGGGTTTCAAAAGGAACTTGGATCACAGGTTCTCATGAATACAATATTTCACCATAATACCAATGAAAAATCATAGTGTATGATTCGTGTGTTGGAGGATATACCTTCAGAATACATTCATGATGTTTGAGGTTCATGGTAAAGGAACATTTTTATTTTCATTTAAATTTAATAATAGCATATAAGAATCAATACACATTTCTCAATATGAGGCCCTTTATGGTATGTTATATCTCTCATCTAAAGGTTGTTTAGAGGTAGGTGAGGTAGTGCTACCAGGTCCCCATCTCATTCAGAAGACATAAAAGAAATTGCATTTTATTCTGAAGTGTATTGATATATATCTGTCTGTATAGAAGTACTACACCGATATCCTTGACAGATATATAGAGTTCTTAGTGTGGAATCATGTCATTATATGTGTGGTTCCAATATTGGGTCGTAGATGTACCAGGGGGTATAGAATGTTATCACCTTAATATATCAGTCCTTTCAAAAAAGAAGAGAGATTATGTCTCGTATCCTCTCAGCTTTTGATACATAAGAGGTACCATTCCATGAATTACATCTTCTATTTATGACAGATTTGAGGGTGTCATGATTTCACGACTTATTCAATTGACCCCGAGGAAATTGAGATGGAGGTAGATGTGTCGTTTTGGGTTGAATCTGATATGTATTGTTGATCATACAATGAATTATATCTAAGAAAGGTTAAATCCATTTGTATATGTTATATGGAAGCACATAGGTGTACATTATGAGACAAATGAGATATATTTTGATGTATGTGTGTAGTCACTGAGTCATTTCTCCTTCGATGTTTTTTCTACTCACAAAATGGAAACCTGGGGATGCGTTTTCATTATGAAGGGAGGTTGTAATTTAATGAATAATCCAAAATGAATAGAATGTTTTTTATTATATTTCTTTTTTCTCCAGTAATGTTTCCTAAGATATTCAAGTATGTATTAGTGCTTTATGAAGATTTTTGGAGCCCGTATCCTGTAAATATAAAGAGGTGGGCTAGGGCACACTATTTGTCTACAACCAAGAAACCACATGCCCACACCCCTGCAGTGCTGAAGACATCATGGATAGTTCCCTCTCATACATTTTGTGAATGGTTAGATAAATAATCTGCTTAACCATTTGATATTCCAATAGATTTTGTGACTTTACACACAATTAAGGAGTGTTTTGGCCAATCATGGGACTAAATCATGCACCCTTGTTTTTAGGGGGAAATACAGACATTTTTAACTCTTTTATGATCCATTATCTATATTCTCATCCCATTATTATGAAACATTTTTCTTCTCCTCCCTCATATATGTGCTTCCTCCTACCTTATCATTAGGTTTGGGAAGATATCCTTTGTCTAGAAACCATTAGTTGCATTATAAAGCTCTAGAGAAACTCCACCATCCTCCTCATTCTACTTCTAGCTTCTTCCTCCTTCTTTTCACTATTTTGGTGTGGCCACTTTTACCCCATTATTATAGAAATTGGATATTTTTCTAATTCTCAAATTTTATCTTATTTAATGTTTCAATAATGGATTAGTGGAGTTCTGCTATATCGAGGTTATTAGTATTGTCCATTAATTCTCTTTTTGTCGCATTGTAAAAAACGTCACAACACATCTCCTTTTAATACTGTCTAGTAATGATTCATGTTTATTTAATAAATGAATTAAATGGGTTTTCGATGTAACGTGTTACCCAACCATATGGAGAAAACCATATTTGGGTTGTTCGCCTCATTTCTGGCCACCCATTCTAGTGTGCCTCCTTAATGGCTAATTTTCCCATCCATAAATTGTGATCTACCTAGTTTCTGAGAGTTACAACAAGTTAATGGACTTAATTAAAACCTTTATTTGAAATGAGTCATAATCCACGAGAAATACCACATTAGGGGTTTTTAAATGATAAATATTGTTTGATATTTTATAGTCCTTCATCCAATTCATAATTTTTTTATTCTGGTTTCCCTCTTCTTATATGATGCTTCTTGTGCTTGAGATAAATGTAAAATGTGTTTTTATACATATCACTGTACTAAATGGTTATTCATATTTCATATGTCGTGTTATTTCCCTTTTACCATGATCTTGTTTCTAAATTACTTGTACTTATTACTCCTTGATAACATTTATTGTCATGAATTTGATGTTATGAATTGCTAGCTTAATAGAATCTGATATTTCACAAGCATATTGATGGAATTCGATTTTTTTCCATGTGATATGTTCCTAGGATGAACTGATTAACTACTACAGGCCATGATAGAACATCGGTCTTGATATAAGGACGATGTGGATGGACTCACTATGTTATGTTTGGAGATAATTGATGCCTCAAGTGCGATCCTCTATCTTATAATTTAATAATATCTCTAGACTGATTAAATATAATAAAGAGTGACACTAGTTCCATAGGTGAGAATCAATTGATAAACACATTTAATTTTTTTGTACAACCAACATCATGTGATATCGAACCCCTATATGAGAAACTTAGGACAGAATTAGAGTAACCACTTCATGAACAATACATGGGATACCTTTATGGGTTTCCTTGGATGGACACAATAGTAGTTTTTATATTGGAGTCTCCAATAGATACCCTTGGTATTTTTAATAGATCCAATTGCATGGTCTTGGAGATCCCACAATGTTTATAAGGATTGATTTCCTGAAATTTATTTTACGCTTTTAATTTATATTACGATATTTATTTAATGAAAACATTTAAATGTGACCACCAAACCAAATAACAAGATTGGGGTCTTGCTACCTTGTATGCTTCAATCATGATCTCCTATATATTTATCACATTATTATATTTATATTAATATTAGTTTAGATATCCAACTTAGTTTTAAGTAGGTTGTATCAGTTAGGTGTACATTTGAAAACACTGACTGTTGTGTTCATTTATTTATTTATTAAATGTCATTTATTATTATGGAACACTAGTTATTTATTATACCATGAAACTGGTTTTCCAAGACACTATGGGTGGTAGCCTAATGATATTATATCTCACACCTTTCTTGGGATTGTTTTTATACCCATGGATACATCACGATCAATGGTATGGATACTAACAAGTGGTCACCATTGATGCAAGGTTTTTTACATATCTTGGTGGGAGTAAGGGGCTAGATATTTGAGTCTATGATTGAGATTCATTTTTAACAGATTTTTTATCATTTTGTTTTTTTTGTATAGATTGTAGTATATGTATGTATAACTTATTTCAAATGTATTATCATTTTTTTAAAGATCAATGACATACCCTTATAATCACCAATAGAGTATCTATTAATATTTTCTACTTCTTATAATTTTTAAATACACATCAAAGTTTTTTTTATTTATAAAACTATTTGTTTTTAAGTTATGTTTCTCTATTTGTAATTTGTTTTTTGATTCAGTGATCACTCGAATCTATGAGGGGTTTGTCTATCCTAGAGACACCAAATGACCACTCTACTAGTCCCAATCCTTTTAAATTTTGGGAGGAATACTTGTGTCCTTATGGACTACATCTCAATGAAATATTATTTGGAACCTTCGGTTGGACGCAATACAGATAGGCACTACTGAGTTGTAAGAGATCACGTGATAGCAAGAAGACATGGATGCAAAGGGGTTTAAATGACCATGCACTTCTTTGTGGGGTTCGACAATACTTTTCTCAAATAAGGCAGCTAGAGACCTCCAGTTTTTGGAAAATTAATGTAAAAATGAACAAATTGATGATTAAAAATTAATATTAGTAATCAGGGATTTATTATTTATTAAACTATCTCTACAGATCATGGGGTTTATTAATTATTGATATGAGATTGGGTTATCATGAGATGTGTGTTCCACCTGCATATATAGCACATACAAATTTATATATTTGATGTATGATATATATGTTTATTTTGTTATTCCAATTATTTTTAAGAGTGTACTAGTAGTTTTCATGGAATTGATGAACCATATTTACTATATTTTTTGTATTTTTTTGTATTTAAGGATGATATATTGGTGTATTCTCCAAATTAATATGTCCTCGCCAATTATCATTAGATCATTTTGGATACACTTATATAGAATAATATATATGTGAATATCTGAAATTAACACTTAGGTGTGTAAAATATTCACATCATAGGCCGTATAATCATAGAGATATGAGTATTAGTTTACATTGGTAAGGCATGTGTCATAGCATCCTAAGAGAATCTAATGAATATCATTGCGATATAGAGTCTCATATGGATAACAAGTTATTTAAAAAAAATTCATATATGAATTCATATTATTAGAAACACTGATTAAGGGATTGAATAAACAGGATATGAAATTATTACTGCTAGATACCTATGATATATCTTTTTAATAGATGAATGGTATACTGACATCAACATCGATTCTAATTTTACATGATAAATTAAGAATCAATATAGTAAGTTGGGATGCATCTGGTATTGGTATAAAATAATTTCAATTGTAGGAGGAGTGATTCATGGATTGGAGTTCAAATAAATTTTGGCAACATTTTTGGAATTACATAACATATGATCTCAACATAGCCATTGTTGATAATGCCACACACTGTGGTGTGTATTATCTACTTGGAGTGCATTTTTATTGTACGTGATCCCCAAAATCAACTAGTACATATTAAATAAGAGTTAATAGAATCGATGAAAGAAAAGTTATGGTAAATTATTTCACTATTTCGAATTCTATTTTACATATATGCTCAAAAAAATGAAGTCGTTGATGAACTAAGTTGGTGGAATCAAATACATTCACATCAAGATGAATGTTGAATGTTCCATAATATTGTTTTATTTCAGGATATGACCTTCTAGATATAGGATGACAAAAAAATATTATTTTCACTCAATATCTGTAGTGACATATACTCTTATGGATCGGGTGAGGATGAGAAAACAATAATATTCTATTGGATTAATCCAAATAGAGAGCATGGATGGTGATGTACCCCCATATTATTGAACTATTGGGGATTATGAAATTATTCACAATCATGGTTGGCTTTGGGTTCCGGCTATCATTTCTAAGGATTAGATACAACAAATCCATCCCTCATATTGGGCTGAGAATCACAAGGTGTTCCACCTATTAGTAGGTGAAGGTAGAACACACTGATTAGTAGGGATTTTGCAGTAGTTTCCTAAATACGATTAGAAATAGGATGATATCATGATGGTTTTTTTGGTCTTGTATGTGAAGTCACCTCAATGTAGTAATTAGTATAGTTTTCTTCTGGAAAAGAACATGAATGTCACCCATTTCATTTCTTTTTGGTAGACATTATCAGTGGATGATCTTGAGTGAATTTAATTTCATGACATTGTGTACCTTCATGGAGATCCTCAGAACATTCTATAAGATAAGGACAAATGGAATAATTTTTTTGAAAATGATTATAGGGTCTGTTGTGTAAAGAGGTTATTTGGAGCACAACATACCACATGTAGACCAATGGATGGTTAGAGCACACTATACGGGTTCAATAGGACATTCATAGAGAACATGTATTTAATTTTGGTGTGTTTTTGGTTGTTCATGTACCCCGAGATGATTTAAGAAACAAAAATATATATAAGGAAACAATACATATTGTAACTTATCTGTATTTTCAAGGTATTCCATGATAATCACCTCTATGTTGGTCAAAGGAAGGAGAGGTAGTGCTGGTTGAAATGCGTCTTGTGCAGAAGAATTCAGAGAAGGTGAAGTTGATCATAATATTAATGGATACTAAAAAATAGAGGAATAAATAATTCAACAATAATGATTTATGGACTTACAGTTTTAGTTTAGGGATTAGGTATTTTTATGTATCTCACAAATGCTAGAGAGTAGACGAAATTGAACACATGGTAAGACTTCACTATGATATGTCATGTTAGTTCAATAGTCTAGTGAAATTCAGTCTAGATGCCTATTAGTTTATATTACCTCATAGTTTACATGGAATTTAATATATCTTCCATGTATACCATATTTACCATTATCAATCCAGGCCATCTCATGATCTATATCTAGATGAGGTTGAGCTAATTGTAGGTTATCCCTTCAAGGATCATCCAATAAGTATAATTAATATAGAAGAAGGGGTCTCTCAGGAAGGCCTATCTATCTTTCATGGGGGATATGGTATCACGACTATAAACAATATAATTATTTAATGTGGGAGGCCCATGTGTTTGGTAAATGTTTTGATCTATTTTTTGATTATTTAAAACACTCATAAGATCAAATTGGTGACATGTTTTTATAGGAGGGGAAGTAGAATGATAATGGTTATTTCACTGAGGTATGAATATTCTAAATTCCAAATTAATTTAGTTTTACCAAATATGAGTTCTTAAATAAGTCAGTATATTTTTTGTGGTTTTGGGGTGTTTTTCGAGCGTAGAGGATTCACTTTTAGTAGAAGCATCATGGAGTCATTGTTTTAGGAACCTATGAATCCACTGAAACATGACCATATAGACCAACTATAGTTTACTGTTGAGTAGAAATACCATTGTTAAACATGGTTTCAAAAACAATACTCAGGAATTAGGATTGTTACCTTTCAAGACAGTGACAGGTGCATGATTGGAAGTCGGTTTGTCCAGCTAAGTAGCAAAAATATATAACCCCTATTAGTTGTGAAATGTTACAACATTAAATATAAAAATTTTATAACATAATTTATTTTCCCCATCATTCCCATGGATATATTTCATTATATCTGAAAACACTATTTACTCACTCGATATAGGATTTTATCTCATATCATGATCTGCCATATGATTAAGGATATATTCATCCTACTGGATCCACTCTGATGAGTTATTAATTAAGTTTACACATTTCAATATTTCTATTATCCCCAATGAAATTATTTTAGTTAAATATAATACGACCTATTTCTTTGTAATTCATCCATTTTTCATTTTTATGAAGATTCAGGTTATGCTATGAGATGATTCTAGACAGGGGTTACAATATGTGTTTATGGTATGTGGTCTAATGATTTAAAAATAATTTTTTGTTGTTTTATTGATAGTTATCAATGTGAATCATGATGTACCATCTGAGAATAACTAATAAACTAATTAAATTCATTGAATATTTTATTTCTACCTTGATATGTTTCAATTTTAGTACTATGTGATGGTTGGAGGTTGTTATCCAAATCCTAGATAATCCATGAGGTGTAATGATGTTTCTCCTTATGAGGTATCATTATTTAGTATGTGTCTGTGTGTGTTCTCTATAATAGTTAAATCATTATTAGTTAAATTATATATTAAGAGAGGTATTATACCTCCTTTTCAATGTGATTACATGTTATTAAAATAATGAAATGGAAATGGTGGATTGAGATGGATGAACATATGTCTTCTGAATAATATTTGAAATTGGGTAAGAAATCAATTAAAAAATTAGTAAATGGTAAATTAAATATTTAATGAATGAACCATTATTTTCACGTGTGAACATCTTAAATTCCATGTACAATACTACTCCATTAATTTACGTATATATTGATTTCCATGGACATTCCTACTCTATAGATTCAAGATTATATTAGATGTTATGGACATTTCTACTCAAGGTATCCAAATTACCTAGGACAACAAGAACATTAATAATTCATAGACATTGACATTGGGACTAACCCTTCAAAACACAATATAAAACATTGAGGATTCCAAGAAAATTTCAACTCCTCGAATTTTTCCCTATTGGTCAGACATATTATTATTCAACATATGTTATTATGGAGGTTTCCACATGCTTTATTTATGAACATCATATATTTGATTTAATAAGGACTAATATACTGGATAGAATCACATCTTATGTTTCTATCCATATTCCTATTATATATTTCAAAATACTTCATATTTTATACATAGACACGGTTTTTTGTTGAAACAATTGATGGTGGACCACTTAGTGTTATATCACACACATGTTGGGACACCATTGGGTACCTAGAGTGACTTCATGGATGTAGGTAGAGATAAGGGAAAGTGCTTTATTTATGATGGTTGACTGATTTCACATAATATAAGGGGATAAGAGGAATTAACTGAGGATTATAATGCTATATGGAGATATATATTTTTAATATTTTGAGACATGTATTATGATATAAGACTGTTTTAATGTACTACATACCATTTGTATAGAATAATTCCAAAAAGAATTTAACATATTATAACACCTTGGATTGATTAATTTTATTACATCCCTATGGAGGTTTTATCTTATCATTTTAGTTATTTGATATGATTCTATTATTTATTGATGTGATTAAAAAATGTGATATAATATAATTATGAGGGAATATTTTCCCAACTATACAAAAATAGATACACCATACAGGTTGAATGACTCTGGTGTGTAGAAGATGTGTTAGAGGCAATGGGACCTACTGGATCGGGGAACAATTTAATGGATCAAGTCTCAAGTCATTATAATTTGAATCCACATCCCATATTATAGATAGAGTGAGGGTTATAAAACAATCTTATTATAAGGGTTCAGCCCATTGGGAGATCATGTAATGTAGTGACACACTATCTGGCTAAATCATTGGTGTGAATGAAAATTTATATAAACAAGGAGATGTATTGGTAAAATTAGATATACAAAAGGACATGACAAGGTAATTTCAGTCCTGATAATGGGGAATACATCTTAGTGAAACCATGATATATCGATACATACATCTTCTATAATGATGATCGAGGATGATGTGGGAGATAGATGGGTTTGTTATTCTATGTTCCACCGATAAAATAGAAATGAAATAACACGAACAACCATCTTGGATATCAAAAATATTACCTATTAAAAGTGGAAATGGTATGATGTCACAATTGATTTTGTGATAGGGTTTCCTATATCACCTCCGAGAAGTGACCTTGTATGGGTGATAATAGATTTGTTGAAAATGGTCACACCCATTCTACATGTATGGGAGAATCTTTTCGATTTTGAGCTTCGGAGGCACTAGATTTGTGGGATCATACACCTCCAGGGGGTTTTATGTAATAATTTATCATTCTGAGATGCTTGATGAATGTCAATGTTTTGGACGTGGTTACAAAGGGCGCCATTTTATAGATATTACTGAGTTTACTGTTTTACACAATGACCAAAGTACAATCCTAGAATATGATATTGGTTTTGGAGGATTTTAAATGAGCACGAATCCTTAATTTCAGAGGTTCATGGGGGACACATTTACCTATATTTGAGTTTTTAAATATTAATATCTTACATAATTCCATAAAAATTGATATTTATGAGGACTAGTATGGTAGGTCATGCCATTCAACCATGTTTTTGATAGAGTGAGGATAATTAACACTAGTAGGTCCTTGTCTTGTACATGAGAATATTATTTAGGATCATATCATTAGGAATAAAATTTATACATCTCAGACTATATTGAAGTAATATGTCAATAATAACTATCAACCACTTGATAATGTGCTGGAAAGTTAGGTTATCTTTTTTTTACCATGATTGGGGAAAAGAAGGACTATCAAATTGGGGGTGCTATCACTTAATTTTTTTGGGGACTTTTATGTAATAGAAATATTCGAGATGAGAGCCTATCAATTTTAGTAACCTAACATATACTAGGACATGCTTGAAATCATCAATTTATCTGTTCTTTTTCAATATCATTATTATATATCATATATTCCTTATCCCATGTAGGTTGAGTTTGATGTATATGCTCTTGTTGATATGAATCCTATCCATATTGATCACCATTACCCAACGGTTCTATGAGGTTGGTTTGTTAAAATTGTGTGTGATATTGAAGCCTGATTATATGTAGTACAATACATGGTTGCTGGAGGGTGAGGTATGCGCCATGTGACCTTATTTATTCATAAAAAATGCTTGACCACACTTAGTAGAGAAATTATAGGGTAAATTTCATTACATGGGGTATATTGTTAAAACATTGTTTTCATCTGAGGTATAGTTCCTTTTTATCAATAACTTCATTCAATCATATTTTTTTCTTCAACCCAAAATCCAAGCCATTATTCTTGCGGGTGATATTTTTGAAAGAAAAAAAAATGGGGCGTAAGGTTATATACAGGTTAAATAAAAGGCATGTTTTTTGAATACAATGTTTGTATTCAATATAAAATGTACATTGGTTTGTACATACGATTTTCGTGGAATGTAATGATTTTTCCCTAGATGTGGAAAATCTAAATATGGAATGGAGTGTAATTCATATAGTCCTTGTAATTTACCTGTGTTAATTTTTTAAAATGTATCCATGGACTCATATTATTGATGGAGTACATCACATATCATTAATAAAGCATAGGACGTCCATAATAGGAGCTCTCCCTAAATCCATGTCCTAGATTTGGCCATGATTCATCATCTTACTTCTTATTCAAGAGATGATTTCCATGATTGATAACCACTAGTGAGTTATTCATTACATATTCTCATTTCAACATTTCACGTTCTACACTGGATGTTATTTTGGTGTGGTATCATCTATCCTGTTTATTTTGAATTTTACAATTATTACATTTCATCATGATCTAGATTGAATCAGTGGATAATACTCGATACTTGTTCATCTATAAGAATAAGGTATGTGTTCAAAATATTTCACCAAAAATACTTTTCTTTCATTTATTATTTCCATTGTGATTTATGATGGAATTCTTGAGCGAAGCTTCCCAACCCATATGAACATTGAGGTAAATGATAAATTCATGTATATGACATAAAATATAATTTTATATTACTCTATAAGTATTTAAACACAACCTGAACCCTTGATGGGGTATGTTCTTCCATATTACCATGATAATATTACTCTGGTTCCGTGTTGGTATCACTTTATTGAATTGGAATTTTAATATAGTGATTAAGAGTTCTGTTAGAATTCGTAATCCGCTTGTATCACCATTTAATTTTTATATGAAAGGTATCAATACATTTGGATGATAATGGATGGTTCATGGTATGGAACTAATGAACCATTAAGAATCATCTTTCATTTTTACTCATTTGATAATTTTTATATAGTTCACATGATCTATTGAAATATTTTTGACATCTTAGAAATTTATAATTCTTTAATTCGATGAATTATTAGGATGCCCTGGACAATTTTACTCCTAAGATACAGTATTAATTGTTTATTTGTTTTCATTTGACATTTCTACTCCTAGTATATTATCTACCTAGATTAATCGGACAAGTTGTAAATTAATAATTCAAGGAACTGACAATGTTAGATTCATTGTATATTTCTTCTAAAATGAGCTAGTTTAACTAGATTACATGACAAGCTATGATGAATTCGAAATTTATAGACATTTTATCTAACTTATTAGGATGTATTAGAAAATTATTCATCTAGTATTTTGTTTATTTACTTTTATTTTTTTTCATGGTCATTTCTACTAAATGGAAACAGTACCATGTAGGCCCGATGCATGATTTCACAAAATAGGCCATTCTTCAAGCATTTTATTCATAATAGATTACAAATTTTTATTTACTTTCTTGATCATAGAAATAATATATAGAATTGAAATGATCAATAATGTTTTAATTAATTTTTATCCTTTTATATTTGTACACATCTTTAGCTTATATGCATATACTCGACATATAATACACACAATTTATCATAGCCTACTATGTGTAATATAGTTGCCTATACAAACCACTATTTGGTGAACAGATAGAAATCATGGATATATGTAGTGATTGTTAAATGTTACCACATTTTTATTCTTTATTTATTATTACATAGTATAATGGGAGATTAAGATCAAAATATGTCTCCTGGTAATATTTAGGGATAGTATCTTTTGGTGATTTGTTTACATTTGATACATGTAATGTACCAGATTCTAGTTCTAATATATCACTAGAATTATTTATTTAATTCCATGAACATCATCGTATATGTAACTAAAATATGAGATTACATGGATATTTATAAGATGAATGTTTATTATCACATGTTCCATTATTATATACACTGATACGATTGATTGATCTGATTATACCACTGCACCATACTATGATTAAGGGGGTATTGTATCACCACTATTCCACCATCAACCCTAACATCTAGTCAGAAACCTATGGAATATTGGCTGGAAAACATTTGGACATGTGGAACACCATGTTTTCTTACTTTTGAGTGAACTAGGTCCGGACATCAAATCATCTTCTTCATTGGAATTAAGAAACTAACTTAAAATCACATATCTACATCTAAAAATATGCAATTTATGTGAAAATGTTGATGATAACATTTCAATGATGAAAAAATAATATGAATACTCATTGTATAATATAATCCCATTTTTTCCAAATCCCATGAAATAGGTTTCATACATATTTCATCAATCTATATGCATGATATTTCATTCATTAACAATATTAAATTGACCAGTCAATGAACCAAGATTTTGGAACATAATGTAATTGTTTCATTCCAATCGGTGTCAAAATATATTAACATCGAAAAATAAGTATGTGGAAAATAATATAATGGTTTTTTTATTTTTATCCAAACATTTTTTATGTACTAAACACACCCTACTACCAAAAAAACGTATGATATCATGGTTTTTGTTTGTACATTATCGAAAAAAGTCATAACTTGTTTAAATAATATATTTCTAATGAGTAAAGATTATTTAATTAATTTGTGAAAAATAATATGAAATTACATAAATAAATTAATTGATAACTAGAAAAACTCTCATCCTAATAACCCATTTGGGATATTACCAATAGAAATTTTCATTAGATGATGTCTCATCATCTTATTTGTATCCAACTTCTTGTTGATAACATCTTCTATGTACCAATTGATTATGTCATATATACATAAAATTTATGATTTGAAATATTTTCATAGCATTTCAAGGTTCTCCTCATAGAGGGGAACTACAATGATAATTCAAATGGGACATGAACTCTAATACATTATAGTATTTTTGGATTAAATGCTACACCACACCATGTGACATTTTACATTGCTTAGAATGGGGTCAACAAATGACCTCAAGAAGACCTCTCTATTTTTTGTGTGATACCAACTAGTGGTGAAGGATTAATATGTTTATTTTGGAGGTTATTATATAATTTAATTAATAAATAAGTTTCATAAAATAACCAATCCGAACCAAATTAATGAAACATGTGAGAATTTATAATAAAAAAACAACCAATAATATGTAATAACAATTCATTCAATCATAAAAACATATTTTTTCACCCATTAAGACAATTAAAAATACAAAATAACCCCAAAAAAATACACACATTGACCCTATTACAATCCCCATTCATTATCCTTATTTACCAATACACACAAAATATCCATAAATATCCACTAAATTTCATATTCTCTGTCCTTAAATAAAACTTAAGGTTGTCATTTTTATTTTCATTCATATACATGGTGATAGAAATAATATAGTTGGTTCTCAATAATAGTTTTTTTAATATCTATTTATATATATTAATATGAATTTTAATAATAAAAAATAAATAAACTAGACACTGAGTTTCCATGTAGTAAATTGTCTACCATGTCACTTAATGAGTTATTCAAGCATGTCAGGAAAATATTTACTAACCAGGTCAAAACAATGCCCTACCAAAAAAAATTTAGTTCCATATATAAATTTAATAATTTTTATATCATCACTAATTTCCATCCTTTAAAACAATTTAAATATTAGGGGTGTCGCAAAACGTCATAACAGTACTCACAGACACTGGTCACAGTCATATGTCCATATATCATATTTCTTCATGCTCAACAAAGTGTCTATTTGTCATTCACATCATTAAAATGATTAATAACAAAAGGTTCCTATATAACTGAGCCTATAATGGAATTAATATACTATTACACATCAACATTCCCACAATTAAATGAATTCATAACCACTCATACCCCACGCGTAGACTATGGGATGTCACATCACCAAAATCAACCATCCTAAAAAACATTAGGGAGGTCCCACTAAGAACAATGATCAATATAGTAGTCTATGAGGAGATAAAATTAACAAATTAAACCATCCAATAATAAATTGAGAGGTCCAATAGGAACATTAAATATTGTCGGACATAGGCAATCAATCTTCTCAACATCTGATCTTAGGGGGCTAGTCGATTGGGAACCATCCTATCATCACTTATCTTATAAACTCTGTCATATGGTAATATATTTAACCCTATAGACCCACTATGATATCTAGTAATAAATTATATTTTATAATACTCACCTAGTTGTAACATTTCATTAGGATGGAATAAATAATATTATACCACATTTTCAAATCTAACCTTATCAATGACCCACATAATTCTATGATTTGATACACAGAGAACAACCAATGCCATTATTATTAACCAACACATGAATCAATAGGAATGGTATAAAAACGAACTAAATAAACCTAGTAATTATAATTAAATTAAAAGATATATCATCTTTATTGTAGGATATTTTGAGACTCACCCCTGACTTTAGAATGTGTTTTGAGTCCTGTGGGAAACACATGCATATCTCTCTTGTTTCAACTCAGCCCGAAGTCACACATGCTTTTACATTATCCATAGAATCCAAATCTTGGATAATTGAAAAGTCAAATAAAATACCATTACATATCATAGGCCTCTAATCATCTCTACAATTCCACTTTCCGGTCGAGACATATTCATTAGGAGGTCATAACATACCAAATTGTTGAAGATCACTTAATATAAGAATATGTGGCCTAGAACCATCCTATATCATTTAAATAAGGAACTTATTGTACCTAAATATCCTTATTAAACCCTATTATTTTTATTTTCATTAAAATAAATAAATTGAAATGTATATTCTTTTTTATCATAGTGTCCACATACTTCATCACTAGAGATAAATGGTCACCAATCTCCAATTAGCATCATCCAAGCCATCAAAGAACCATCTTAATCCTAAGAACCTATGTTAATCCATGTATTAGAAACAATTAATTATAGAATTTAATATTTACTAAAAAATTCATCTAAATAAACATAATATCCTAATTACATACCCAGTGTAATTTAATTTTTTAAAGCTCAAGAAATAGTGCACGAGATACACCAACCATAAAATATAACCTATAGCTTGTGAATACCCAAATTATTATTTTTATACTAATAATAATTTTAATATAAAGTCCACAGTACCCTAGGAAAAATCACCATGCACCATACCAAAGGATGAATATATTATGAATATAAGAGGATAACCTCTCATAACATCCTATATGCAAGAAGATCAGAATCCCCTTATTTTTCCTGATTCCATATTGCTTTAGTGGAATTGGAAATAGTCCGTGCAACAAAATTTATCCAACTAGGTTCTTAAAACCAAAAGGGTGGATGAATGGTGAATTGGGGAGAAATTCACTTTTTATACCAACACTATTTCACATAAAATCACTTCAAAATTGGATAAGGGTGAGGGGGTGGGGCATCCATCGATACAGTCATCTATAACCTTATGTCAAAATGAAAAAAGTTGACAAATGTTTTTGAAATGTGACATAAACCCTTCCTCAAATTGTTCTCACCATTAATAACCATGGTAGGGTACTATCAGGTCCTCTATAATAAAATTAATTCTTTAAGAAACATCTTAGTATGATAATCATAATGAAATTTCTCCATGTCATTGTCTGAGCAGTCATACCTTATTTGATGCTTTTACATTCCATAGGATAACCATCAATGTATTAAAAACCGTAATAAAAAACCATTTATAAAAAATTAAAATATTTATATTCCAAATAAAAACCATGGTTTTCAATAAAATGACCCACCGAACCAAAATATTTAATTTCATTACAAATTTTCAACCCATATTGATGTAGGATATTATAAACTCCCCACTATATTACATACACTCATTTAATGTGGTATTCCTTATATAAAACCTTATAAAATATCTTGGTTGTAAATTTTCTAGTATCTCAAAACAATTAATTTATAATAATATATTTTTCCCTATACTAGACGACAAGATTTTCTATAGTCATTGATATCCACAATAAATATCAATCACATATTCATACATTAAATGTAAATGACTAGTGAAAAGAGAATAATCCATATATTGGGAAGAGTATTTCCTTGAGTAAGATTCATAATAATAAAATAAAATAATCTAGCACCATACACATCCATAAACTTCCAAGTATACAAAATTCATACATAACCAACAACATATAATAAAATAAGACGACGTTAAAAAAATATAAAATGATCACCCACTCTTCCAATACCAAATATTGGTTTAAAAAATAATAAAAATTCTATCCCAACTACAATCATTAAGCCTCATCCCTATATCATGACACCCTCAAGGCACTTCATCTTATTCCACCACACTAGAATCCATATAACATGAATGAATATATAATGTATATATGTATATAGAGATACATGTTCTGGGTGTGAGTGTAAAACTATGTAGGGTCTAAAAAATATCCCCTTATATATTCTATAATATATTCATGTATACATGAGGAAAATAATTAAAATAAAAAATAAGACCATTAAGTTATTGTTCACATACACGAAATGCATCTATCTCGATGTGATACAATTTCATTTTGGGTAACAGTGTGATATCAGGGCCACTATGATTCCTGTACATACCAACATTTATTCCAAATTGAAATTTCATATTCATGATACTATTATCATTGCCGAGATGGTGACTGATTAATTAGAGTGCGGTAGTGTCCAACCCGTGTTCTAATTAACAAAGACAATAAGCATGCCCATATGTCAATATCTTGATCCAATCCTAGTCTCTCATGGTAGACTCCATTAATATAGTATCACATTACAACCTTATACCACCCTTAGGGTAGTCCATCACCTAGTCCTACAATGCCATGCTCCAATTCATACACACTAATCCATGTCCACTTCAAAAAATTTATGATCAGACCAACCCTTTCCCATAGACTCTGATAAGACCACATCAACACATCAAAATATCCCCATATAATATTAGTAATTCAAACTGATAACATTTACCTATTACCCTTGACTATAGGGGCGTAAAATAGAAAAATACAATAGTGGGTTGTCCAAATCCATAAACAAAACTCGCCAGATTACCCCATGTCACTGGACTCTCGTGACCCAGTCATTTTTCATGACATATCTCATACATTTAGAAATCCACTCCATCTCATTAACATATCATTTTATTTGATCTGTAAAGCCATATCAAACCCTCCACCAATTGATGAAATCACATCCGAAATGATTCCACTCATCGATACCTTAATTTCTATTCTATCCTATCCAAAAAACTCATGTCACTCATTTATCTAATACCTAAGGACCACCCAAGACGTCATATTTAAATAAGCAGTTCCTCTATATATAGGGTAAGAATCCCCACAAATACGCATTTTGAATCTCAATTTTACTAACATATTAGCTCCTGTTTATCCAAGGTAGTATCAAGACTGTCTCACACTATAATGTTGGAGTTCATAGTCACTCATAAATCTAACATCTTTATGTCTTATCAAAATGTGACCAATAGAACCTTATTCATATACACCAACTATAGGAAACCATCCAAGGATATTACAAAAACCCACTCACATCCAGTATAAAACTATTGTAATCTAACATCAAAACCAAATTCCAACCACAAGCATACATAATTAATTAGAAATTTCAGGGCAAAAAATTGTTGAACTGAACATATTCATGTTATTTGTTTCCTATATCCATCGAAAAAAATGCATGGATCACTTTCCCCAAATAATATATTATAGAATCATATTTATAATGTAATAATTTATTATAGAAAATAGATATGAATATTATTTTTTATTAAAAGTCCCACTTTTCTCAACAAAAAAGTAAACCCCCATCCATCAGTCATTGATCCATTCCCAATCCAACCATGTACCATATCATTTCATAGGTACCTTACTCATTCAAATAATAACCAAAACATATCTGTATAATTTTATAAAATGTTGATCTAATTAAATATAATATTTACATTCACCTAAAAAATCACCATGAATCATCCTCTCACCTATACCATGATCCGCAAGATGTATTCTAGTATCGACCCAAACCATATCCAATGACACAAAGTACCCAAATTTACACACTCTTTCCAATTTTTTATTTTAACTTTTATAATAAAAGAATATAGAAAAAATTAATGGTCAATGTGACACTTATAAATTATTCTTGAACTATACGAATGTATAATTTCAAGACAACAAATATGTAAGATAATTTTAATTCTGTTACATTTCTCACAATTCTATCATGATATAGGATTATCATCATTGAAACCTGACCCAAAATGTATAAAAATGGTTATTAAATCATTATAAATAAGTTATTGAGGAAATTCGTAAAACACAACACATATCCCAATAAAATCACACCCTGAATTGCTTATAATTGAGGAGATAAGTGACAGGGGGAGATCAATCCATTGAACCTCAACTGTGTTCTTATTTCTCAAGATAAAATGACACTGAAATCATTTTTAAAAATTATAGACTAACTAATTTATGGGGTGAATTGATGGTTCATGTAACAAAACATGAGAGCAATAGACCCTTTTTTATCTATCTTGAAAACTCATATCACAAACCCATTAATCATGGATGAAATAATTTAAACAACTCTAGGATATAGTTTGGAAACTTCGTAATTCCTCCAATTATATTAAGAACCACCAAGCCCCCACACGTTCATTCAAACCCTTAATAATACTCTTTTTTGGATATGTTCAAACTTTTGGATTCACAATTTTATTTATGGATCTCAAAAGAAACCACCCTCCATATAAAATTTTAAATTCACATGGAATTTTTGAAACCATAATGGTGCGGTTCATTAAAATACATAAGTATAATCAATATGTTTTTATATATTTAATATTAAATTCCTTGGATATATATATCTAATGTGATATAATGATAGGTTGTTCTATAATACTAACTGTAAAAAAATTTCATGTAGACATGATCCACCTACTCAAATCTTTTTGCCTACTAGATGTCACTTGAAGGTCATGAATTTAATCATAAAGGTCCATAGTTAGTGATCCCATATATTTATCTTCCATGGATAATTTTCATCAAAAACTTTTACCTATCAATATAAAAGGACTAAAAAAATTATATTTCTAGTGTCTGGGCTTCTTCCATTGATATAACCTCAATTACTTTACAAGAGACATCATTATAATATTTTCATATTATACAGTGATAATATATTTAATACTTTTAACCACATAAATATCCAAAATTATAATGAATATCCAAATGATTTTTTGGGTATAAAGAGACATAATATATTGGGAAACTTTTCTATAATGGGTGAAAAAAACATTGTTTGATACTATCCAACAACATCAGCTCTATTAAAAGTGATGATAAACCCCATTTGAGATTTCAGATCATCTAGATGTAATTGGAAGCTAAATTATATATATATATATATATATATACATACCTTAATGCAAGCTTCGTTAAATCCTCCATAAACTATAAGAATATCCACAATATTCTTTTAATGAATAAATATTGTAATTACAGTTATCTAGTGATACTCTCTTAGGTCAATATGATATGTTTCTATCCCACTCATGTAATAGGAAATATATATCATTTCTTATAAAACATTGAATGCATGACAAATCCAATCAGAGATGAGAATGAGATCCCTATAATCTTATTTTTTCCCATGATTCAGTGGTAAACTATTCTTGGATTGATATATATCATTTTACATTATTTAATATATTATAAATTTTTTTATACTTAATATTTTCTATATAATGTATATGTATATACCTTGTATTTTTTTTATAGTTCCATTAAATCAGTAATGATGTTTTTAGATAATATTAATATATATTGTTCACATAATTCATTCATGTTGTTGGATGTATGTAATAACCTCTTAACAGACTTATATATATGTATTGTGGTTCCAATAAGTATTATTCCAAAAAACATACACAGTCAAGAAGATTGTTTCTTTATCATTATATTTCAACTAAACATAGGGATTCTATTCATTCATTATGAATCCAAATTACATTATGGATTAAAACAAAAAAAATTTCCATGACATGTATTCTTAAATCAATATGTAAATGGATCAATGAATCTTTCATAACATTATTCAATTATCTGAAGTCTCAACCCCCTAATGTTATGGTATATAGAAATATTTTAAGTTTGTATTTATAGAATGATGTTATAAAATCCACATTACATATATCATATTCATTGTTTGATTTTATTTCATTGATAAATTTAATTGATATAATTATATAAATTAAAGTAAATTATTCATTCCAATATTATTTATTGGCATTAATTGAACAATTTTATAACCATTCATTATTTAAAAGTATTGAAATTTCCTTCCATGTTATGTTTCATCATGAATAAACATTTTTTAGAAAAGGACATTAAATCCATTGGATGTTATACCAAAATTAAAATATTGATTTCTAATATGAAATAAATTAAAAAATTTATATATTATTTCCAGTTGGTAGCTACTATTCCTTTTATCATTTCTATAGAGTTTATAGGATAATTTATAAATATAAATAATGAGTCACCAAAAATAGTGTCTAGAAAAAAATATTATAATTTTTTATTAGAGTATATGTACTAGATAAGTACTATTGTATCAATTAAGAAATAATTCCATGGCTCTTTGTACCATATGTTTATATCCCAACTTGTATGCATCGTAATCCATAACATTATTCATTTCTATATCATACTCACTATCTCTATAAGATATGTATTCTATTTCTCATAACATGTAATTACATTAAATATTTACCCTATTATATAGGGGTTATCATAGGTAAAAACCCTCACTTACAATGGACATCTTACATAGATAATATCTATGACTCAAAGTTCTAGTTAGTAAACTATAGAACCCTTAAAAATTCTTCATCACCTGACCATTGTAATTTTGACAATACATATTTCCTTCAACAAAAACATTTATATGTAATAACATTTTTATTTACTTGGTATTTTAATTATTATGTGATACACTCGCTATATTAGATATCCCAAAAAATATAGTTAATGAATTTCATGGTGAATCATTTATCTCAACATCTCTATGAAGTTATGGTTAATCTTTTAACATACACCCTTTCTATTGTGAAATATGAGTTTTAGTGGGTTGAGATAGAATCCAAAAATCCCACTCTAGAAAATGAATTTCTATTTTATATTCTACATTCCATGGCTTTATTATATATTATTTAAACAATCCATGTTTATTCTGAACATCATTATGGTATTTATTGAATTTATAAATGGAATCAGAATAATAATATAGTAAGTAGAAATTTCCATATTAACTACTATAGTTTTCCATTATTATGAAATATGAAGATGTACCCCATTTGTCTGTAGGTAATATTCTTTACCAAATAGTATGAAACAAATCTTGAAGATCTGTTACCCTTTAAACATTACAAAAAAATAAATATTTAATAATTTTCCTAAAAAAATCATTGAATATACGACGTTGTTCAAGATAAAAATAATAACAATACACATAATTGTATAATTTATTCAATGGATTTGTTTCCACATGAATAGTTAATGATGCCATAAATGTCTTTCATATGATTCATGCAAACCTGACTCTTTATCTATTTAGACTACATTGTTCATATAATAAAACACATAACAATGATTAATTATATATTTGATAACATGATAAAACATTCATTATAAAAAAATATTTTCATATTTAAAAAATAAAGATAAAATATCATATATATATATATAAATTATGATCTTATTAACTGATGATACATAATTAAATTTTTACCAATACAAGTTCATTCCATTTGGAAATGTGATGTGGTTGTCTTTGATATCTACTGTAGTGATTCTACATCAATCAGTGGCTAATCATTCCGCTTCACCTCATGAAAATCACTAAATATCAATGTTTAATATAACACTTAATTTGTTAAAATAGTTATATTTTACTCAAAAAAAGGATAATCGATTCATCCTCTATATTCTATGGAATGATATTTTTCTTCTTCAAGTTGTCCTTATTTACAAATGTAATACCAGTAACGTCATGTTCACTTGAATTCCTATTTAACTTCATTATAATATAAGAATGTTTCAAATAAACATTATAAATGGTGTTAGTATAAGGGTCACTATTTGTTTAATTAGTTTTACACAAAAAGAACATAAATATTTTTCTTCTTCATCCTTTTATCTACCTAGTGAAATATAATACGAAGATATATGAGAGACATCTCAATTCACATCATCATTGAATTCACGAAAATTTATGAATTTTTTGGAGGGAGTGAATAAATTATATAATCATTTCATAATTGATTCATATTCTTGGTCATTATATGGGAATCCATGTTATCACATGATTACATGTGTTTTCATTACAGGAATGAAAAAATCGAACACATGAAATATGTTGCATAATCCTTGTGTTTTCCAAATATATTTATCTTTTAATCAATATCATCATTAACATGATGATAAAAATTTATGAATTATATAATGGAATGCACTTGTTCATTGAGTAATAAATTGGGAAACTTTTAATACCATTCCAATATGTTAAATCCAGTAATATAAATTTAATTCACATTTATAGTTCACAAGGATAAAATATTTGATGATAATTACATTTTAATATATTTTAAAACATTAACAAAAATTAGTAGTAAATGACAAGATTTTAAAAATATTTGAGTTTAAATAATATTAATTAGTCTCCCACAATTTTCTCACATCTCAATAGACATCACCATATTACTCAATATGTAATGTCACATAGATGTACTAGTGTTTGGGATATATATTTTCCTTACGATTATCCATGAATATGTCTTTAAGGATACAAAAATGGAATTAGGATGGAGTGTTTGAAAATATCAGCATTGCAACCCCTATGTCCATTGACTGAACTCCCGAATCCTAAATTCCTAAATCAGATTTCCACATCACTTAAATCCAAGATAAATCATTTCTATAAAGGTATGCTCCTCTTAATTTCTATATAGTAATGTTAAAAAATCTTTCCCAAAAACATCCCACTAAAATTTTGAAAATTTTGAAGAGAAAAAATAACACCTAGTTATATGGCCTAATCAATAATCATGATATGAAAGTTATACTTTCATTTATTTTTTTATTTCGGTATTTTTAATTATGTGAATTATTCCATATTTTATGATTTAAATTTTAATATTAATATTTAGTGTATTTTTTTTTGAAGTTACTAAATAGGTTTTTATAATTTCTTTAACCCAAATCCTCCTACTTTATTTCTAATGATCATTCTTATTATTAATTCATTTATTTTTGTGATCACAAAAAATCATGCATAAAATAAATTACAATTCAAAATATAGGATAAATGTTTAGTGTGGTCAGGATATTTATCTATTAAATTATTTATTGAGTGAAAAATTAACAAATAATTTACCCAATTGTTAAATCCATATTCAATTGTCTTGGATATATTTGTATCATTTGACCTCTATCATATGTGTCATCCTCTTTGATTTTAACTCATCTCCTGGTAAACCCATCTCTAATACCATTGATATCGATACATATATATCTTTTACTCACACATTGGTGATGGTAACAAATAAAAGGGATATATGGTATATATATAATTCAATGAAAAAATAAGTTATTACAAAATAAGAAAACATGATGAATCGTTGGTCATAATTTTTAATGAATAATTTGATTTGAAATAACAAATTAAATAATCAAATTTAATGAAATATGAACAATATATTAGCTGGTGAAGCTCATGATAATCCATGAATTCAACAAATAATCAATTAATATAAAAGAATTATTTTATATCATTAGTAATTAAGATAAAACAAACTCAATTTAATTATATTTAATAATTAATTAAATAGATTATTTAATTAAATATCCTTAATAATTTCCCTAAATAAAATCACCTAATTCAATATCGTTATGTTCATGGACCATACAATCACACCAAATATAGAATACATGTAATTTTATGTAATCAAATATTTTTTCATATTGATAAATAAAATGTGTACACTTGTAAATGCATAAGGAGTAAAATTACTTTAATGCATGTGATGTAATATATGTATTGCAACTATAAACTATATGTAGTATCGATTTTTTTGAGGAAATTATGTAACAATATTATATTTTATAAAAACTATCAAAAAAATAAAAGATAAATAATGGACATAAGGTAAGATTCCAACATGTTTTAATTAGAAGGTGATTTAATTAATTCTCTCAATGTAAATAAATTAAACAGACATGAATTATAAAATATTGTTACATGCAGTCTATTCTACTAGATATATATCTAATCTACATGCCTAAAAACTAGGAATGTTTATCAGCTAAAACAAATATTGATGTACACTATGTGTATTAAATTTATAAAAACCATCACCTTTATATTGCATGACAATCACTCCAAAAATTAATATAATGAATACCTGATGTTTTGTCAATAACTTAATTTTGACCCTGAAAAATTAAACTAAATGACTAGTTTTCATGTTACAAAAATTGTATTATAAAATTAATTATTCCATCCAATTCATGTAAACATGTGTTGTGCTAATGACATCATCTATTCTACCCCACTATGTGTTTTTTAAACGAATTGGTTCTAGTGTGGAGAATATGGTTACACATCATGTACCATGGGGTTATATGAAATATACACTCATGTTTTTTGGATATCAATCTCAACACATTCAGATGGATTTTTAAGATGTTATTTGTGTATTATTATATGTGGTTACTGGTTATACTAAATTTATTGAAGAGAATTATTCGTTATTGAAATCAATATTTAAAATAATGAACCTAAAAATGTAAATATAATAAAGAATTCATTAAATGATAATAAGTTAGAAAGCTATAAATTTGAGCATGACAACACGAAAACATCATAATTGTTATAGAAATTGTGATTCTGCATTTTTTTTAAAACATGAACTCAATATTTTTCATCATCAAAAAATATGCCAAGATGTACATGATATCAAAGGTCATGATATAAAACATAATCTAATGATTAATTGACATATGTTCTTGAATTTGTAATTAAATATATTTTTCACATTAAATTTATCATTATTTTAAATAATTAATTACCCTCAATCGTCATATTTTATATTCAAATAATAAATTGATCATTAAATCCAACATTTGATTTTAACGTTGTTTAATTAAGAGGATATAAAGTATAATATATTAAATGGTTATAATCATATGCTGACATTATGTACCACTGATACCAGAAGAGGTATTACAATAATTGTATCTAACACCTTGAATTTATCCATTTTAAAAATATACAATTCTTTATGGTTGGTAATTTGAATCTTTTTCAGTCATTATTGAGCGATGTAGCAAGTAGGATGCTCATAGTTCATTATATTGATGAAGAAAAAATTCTATTTTTTGATAGATTATTCTCTTGAGAATTGTGTTTTGAGAAACTACATCTATAATATATAAATTATATGAAAACAAATTGATAGAATTATGAAGAGAAAAAAATTATTTCACCAAGGTCCACTATTATTCTCTTAATCACTAGTGGACCATATGTCTAAAATTTTGTAATTATTTTTTTATACTTTACCAACACTATGCTAACATATAAAATGAATATTATATATTAAATATATTATTTAATAATTTTTTATTTAAATTTAACAAACCATGCCTTCTAGACCCAATTTCATAGTCAACACATTATCCGTAGTTATTAAAAACCTAAACGAGTCTGTAATTTTGAAATTATGTACCATTGTCTATGATTTAATACATAGTTCTATTTAAGAAGGTGATAAAATCCATTTTATATATTTATGATTCTTATCTACTTATATATACATCTAAATAGTGAATTTTTCACATTGAAACTATTTATAATTTTGTTACATTATTTATAATAAACACCCTCTTAATGGTTGGATGATCGATGAATTTATGTGTTGTTTATATAGAAAAAATTTCATTTAATGATTTACTTATTAGAAATCATTCCATGATGATATTTTTTACTAATGGTGTCCATAAAAATTATTTCCTTTGATGAGAAAAATTGTCTCAATATTTCTATGATGTTTTTTTATTAAAGGTTCTCACATATTTAGAATATTTTATGTTCTTGCAGGTTCTGTTTATCTGGGAATTGTATTTTTATTGGGATATTCAACAAGTTTTTAACATTATATGTAGTGAATTCTATAAGAATATAAACTTGTTCCAATTTGTGTAGTGGATCATATCATTTTCCATTTTTGTTGCCACATATCTATTTATTCGAATATATAGATAATTTTTTATGATATTTATATATTATTCAATGTTGTCACATATTTTTTTATTCATCCCCCACCATAAACCATCAGTATAATACAATACCTAATCAAATTCCTCCTCTTGTCCAACTATTGGTCACATCAACAACCATTGTTCTTCCTCGTTAACTATGAATCCTAAAAACTAAGATAAAAATGTGATGTTACATTATTTATCATAATGATACATTATATACCAAAAAAAACTATTCATATAATCTCACATCTCCATATTATTTTTATTGATTCACCATTTTTTATTTTTTATCTCAGGATTTATATGGATAAAAGAATTTTGATAGTTCCTGTCTCTCACAATGCTTCATGTGCACCAACAATCAAACTAAGTAAATAAATCCAATACATGATATGATATTTCATTGACTATGTATAATTTAATTTTTATTACTATTTGTGATAATTTTATTCCAGAAAACCACTTTTCTATAATTCAACATTTTTAAGGACATTTTACTCTCTATTTTCATATATTTTATTTATATATATGTTTTCATCCCACATATTCTTCCATCTAAAATTTGATTCTTAAAAAACAGTATTAAGTCTTAATTTTATATAAAAAATTATTTCAATTCTTATCACCACCATTTGATGACCATTAACTAGTATTTTTTAATGGGATGGTTTTTGATAGAAAAATGTAAATTTATTATACTTCAATTCAAATTTTATAGTTTAATGTGATTATTATGAAATATTATTGTATTGTGGATTATGACAACCCTGCTTTTTATTACAACTTAAACATGCTTTATTACATAAAACTTCACTTGATCTAACAAAGAAGATCGAGAGGTTTAGTGTCTTTGGGGCTTAGGATCATTACATAAAAACTTTAAACTTGAAATACAACATCTTTATTGAAAACTTCCTTTACATGACCACTACATTCCTTCGTACTTAGCATTGCATGGGATAACCTGAGGACATGCAGAAGAAAAGGGTGAGCTATAATGCCCAGTAAGGGAGTACACAATGAATAACATGAGGAGTACAATACATGTTAGGCAATAGTCATATCAATAGAGAATAAGAGAGACATGAACATAAAGGCATGATAAAGCTTGATAATCATAACATGGAAATGTGGCAACAACACTTAACATTGAATTAGCATGAGCCAAGGCTCATTGCACATGGAGCATGAGTAAACCCTCATTGCACTTGAAGCACGAGTAAACCCTCGTTTCACTTGAATTAGCATGAGTCAAAACGCATTGCACATGACGTATCATGATACTATACTTTACCCAATGCATTGGAGCGCTATCAGGGCGCACCCTTCTTAAACATTTCATTTCATGCATAAGTGTGCCACATGGATCATAAAACATGGATTCATAAAACATAATCATTTATTCCACAATAAAGGAATGTGGAATTCATACATGAAACTTTACAATCAATAAGTAAATGTGCATAAAGGTGAATACCCTTGATGGAGAAATGGGCATGGTATTCACTACACAATGATATTGGCTTAGAAAATCGGTGTGATTTCGGCAGCGTAACGGCGTGACATAAGAATTCATAAAAAGGCTGATGAGAGAGAAAGGGGTTCCTCATCATATTTACATGTAATGGACCGTAAGAAGGTAATATAGATACATGTCCCAACAATTGAAAAGGAATTTAGATTCATGATACAAAAGTATTGCTTGAATATAAAAGAGGAGAAAAAGGTTCCTTTCAGAATTTCGGCATAGTAACGGGTGTACATGGGAGGCATTTAATGAGAGAGAAATGGGTCTCCCATCATTAAAACAATAAGAGGGAAGTATGGGAGAGGTGCGAATCCATACCCCAACATTCATAAATGAAATTAAAAGGGCAATACAACTTAAAGAAAATTGACAAAAATGAGAAAGGAAGAAAAACCCTTACTTGGAAGTGTGCTTCCAAAGGCTAGAGAGAGGCTTGTGAGAGGCTTCATGGGAGCTTGGGGCACCTTGGGAGGATTCTAGAGAGAGTAGGGCAGAGGTTGGACGAACTTAAAGGGCTTTGAGTTAGGAGGAAGTGGGAGCTTGGGTGGGTTTATATAGGAAAGGTGAGAAAATTCTTTATTATTTAGGTTTGAGACCCCTTATATTAAAATAATCTAAACCACAAACCATCCCATGGTACTTGCCAATGGATTCTGGAAAAGGAAAGAGGAAAAAAATATTTTACAAGGCCAAGGTCCGAACTTATTAAAAAATTAGGGTTGCTTATGTGGAGGTGAGTCACACTCCCATGGAAATTAATTTAAAAAGGCAAAGTGTTGAATAAGACTTGAGGGCTCCATTAATGCTTTGAAAAGTGAGTCAAACAAACCCAAAACCTCATTATTTTAATGATAAAACACATATTGGCCGAACATAAGGATTATGGTATTTTATTACATCACCATTGGGTCATTATGATGTCATAAAACACATTATATATTTAAATGGTATTTAATTTTTACCCAAAAATTTGACTGTCTCAGAAAATTATGAAAAATTCACCGTTGGATAATTTCGACATCCTGATTCCAAAAATAATATTTATTTTATCTAAATAATTATCTAAATATGTGAATTTTCACTTTTAAAATAAAAACCGACATTTATAAAAAATTCACGGGTTTGGACAGAAATGGCTTTCAAACCTTAATAAAAATTTAAATTGCATTCATGAAATTATAAGATCATTTATATTTAATAAAAATTAATTTAATATTAATAATAATATTTTATTAAAATATTATTTAATTCAACAATCCTTTAATTTAATAAAATATAATTCTTAATTAAATAATAACTAAAAACACCGTTTGTACTTTAAAAACTAATTATAAAGTATCAAAAATGACTAGAAATTATATTCATTATTATATACAAAAATAATGTACATGAACATGGTGCTACTTATTTGTTACATAAACCCTTAAAATAGCCGCATAATACCTAAGGGTAAGGTGTGCGATGGTGACAGACTCTTGGGGTTTCTCGGATAACATTGCTCGAGTGGTAATCTCTATCAACTTCCCTTTTTCCCGTAGACGATCACGTTCGAGCTTGACATGATGAAGCTCAGCTTGGGCTTGGTCAAGGGCAAATCCCAAAGACGCCACCTTCTTTCCGAGCTCCGACAAATGGGCTTCGTAAGGGGCAATTCTACTGGATGAGGCCATCGCTTCCTTTGTCTGAGTAGAAAATTGGTTCGTTAAAGCCTTATATTTAAACTACCCAGATGATAACTGTTGAACGGCTATAAATGTAATGGTCACAAATCTTAACGTTAAACTAAAGAAGTTGACATCTTATAAAAACATTTTTTTTTCATAAAGAAACATTTAACTGTATCAAGAGGGATTTTCCATTAATGAAATTTTGTGTCGTTACAACATTCCCCCCTTAAGAAATTTTGCCCTCGAAATTTTCCTTTTCCCACACTAAAACAAATGTGGGTAACTTAGCTTCATCATATCCTCCGACTCCCAAGTTGCTTATTCAAACTTTTGGTTTCTCCACAACACCTTGACGAGGGGCATTGTCTTATTTCATAGAACTTTTTCTCTACGATCCAAGATCTTCACTGGTTGCTCCTCATAAGAAAGATCGTCTTCTAATTGTACCACCTCAAAAGAGAGTACATGTGAAGGGTCTGGTATGTACTTCCTTAAGAGGGATACATGGAAGACATCATGCACCTTGGCCATAGTAGGTGGAAGTGCTAGTCGATAGGCCACAGCCCCAACACGATCAAGAATCTCGAAGGGGCCGATGTACCTTGGACTTAACTTCCCTTTCTTTCCAAACCTCAAGACCTTCTTCCACGGAGATATGCGTAAAAACACCATGTCTCCGACTTTAAACTCAAGGTCTCGTCGACGATTATCTGCATAACTCTTCTGTCGACTTTGGCCTACCTTGATATGCTGCTGAATGGTTTTCACCTTCTCCACCATTTCTTCGACCATTTCTGGTCCAAGCAGCTTACGTTCACCGACCACATCCCAACATGCCGGTGTTCTACACCTTTTCCCATACAGGGCTTCATATGGTGCCATTTGGATGCTCGAGTGGAAACTATTATTATAAGAGAACTCAACTAGAGGAAGATGTTGATCCCATCCTTCTTTAAAGTCCATTGAGCACGCTCTCAACATATCCTCAAGTGTTTGGATAGTTCGCTCAGATTGGCCATCAGTTTGAGGATGATAGGCCGTACTGAAGTTCAGTTTAGTATTCAGAGCATGTTGAAGACTCTTCCAAAACTTAGAGGTAAATCTTGGATCTCGGTCAGACACAATAGATAGTGGTACTCCATGCAACCGTACCACTTCCCTGATATATATCCGTGCCAGTTGATCCAAAGAGAAATCCACTCGAATAGCAATGAAGTGTGAAGTCTTTGTAAGACGATCCACAATAACCCAGATTGCATTGTTGCTTTTGGATGTCCTTGGAAGTCCAGTGACGAAGTCCATTGTGATGTTCTCCCATTTCCATTCTGGTATGGGCAATGGTTGCATCATCCCCTTAGACTTCTGCCTCTCTGCCTTCACTTGCTGACACACCAGGCACTTTGATGTATATTCGGCGATCTCCTTCTTCATATTATCCCACCAAAAGTTTTCTCGGAGATCTCGATACATCTTTGTGCTCCCTGGGTGAATAGAGAAATTTGAACTATGTGCATCATCCAAAAGTTCCTTCTTCAGCTCCGAACTTGATGGGATACATAGTCTTTTCCCAAACCGCACAATTCCTTCTTTATTAACATTAAACTCTGAGGATTTTCCCTTTTTGATAGCTTCCACTTTTTCTTGGATTCTCGCATCATCTTTTTGAGAATCCTTTATCCTTTACAAAAGAGATGGTTGGAAAATCATTTGTGAAAGGATTGATGATGTTCCCTTCTTTATGATTCCCACGTCCATCTTCATCAAGTCTAAGAAGATTGGATCCTTCTCAATTCTCATCATTGATAGAATTGCTGGATCCTTTCTACTTAGGGCATCCGCCACCTTGTTCGCCTTCCCAGGGTGGTAATGTATTGAACAGTCATAATCCTTTATGAGCTCTATCCATCTTCTCTGGCGCATATTAATCTCTTTCTGTGTGAATATATATTTAAGACTCTTGTGGTCAGTATATATCTCACATTTCTCTCCATAGAGATAATGCCGCCAGATTTTCAAGGCAAATATTACCGCCGCCAACTCTAGATCATGCGTTGGATAGTTTCACTCAGGGATTTTCAACTGTCTTGAGGCATAGGATATCACTTTATCATTCTGCATCAGCACACATCCTAAGCCCTTCTTCGAAGCATCACTGAATACCACAAAAAGATCCCCACTTGTGGGTAAAGTGAACACAGGTGCAGTGATAAGCCTCTTTTTCAACTCCCTGAAGCTTTCTTCGCATTCATCACTCCAAGCAAACATTACTCCCTTTCGAGTTAGCTTGGTAATAGGGTTGGAAAATCGTGAGAAGTTTCTCACAAATCGTCGATAATATCCAGCTAACCCCAAGAAGCTACGGATATCAGTTACCGATGTGGGCCTCGGCCATCCCTCAATTGCATCTGTTTTGGAGGGGTCCACAGATATCCCATTGCTTGTGATGATATAGCCCAAGAATGAGACATCCTTCAACCAGAACTCACACTTGCTGTACTTGGCATAGAGCTTCTCCTTTCGCAAAGTCTCCAGTACAGTTCTTAAATGCTCCTCATGGTCCTCCTTGGTTTTGGAGTATATTGGAATATCATCTATAAAGACTACCACAAATTGGTCTAGGTAATCTCTAAAGACTCTATTCATCAATATCATGAATATTTCTGGAGCATTGGAGAGTCCAAAAGGCATTACTATGAATTCATAGTGCTCGTACCTAGTACGAAAAGCAGTCTTGGGGATATCTTCCTTCTTCACCCTTACTTGATAATATCCCGACCGCAAGTCGACCTTGGAGAAGTATTGTTCTCCACGCAGCTGATCAAACAAGTCATCAATTCTTGGGAGAGGATACTTGTTCTTTATCGTGATTTTGTTAAGTTCACGATAATCGATGCAAAGCCGCATTGACCCATCCTTCTTCTTGACGAAGAGGACTGGTGCACCCCATGGTGATGCACATGGGCTTATAAACCCTTTATCCAAATTCTCCTGTAGTTGTTTCTTCAGTTCTTCAAGCTCAACCACAGCCATTCTATATGGAGTCTTGGATCTTGGTAGCGCCCCAGGTATATGTTCAATTGAGAACTCAACATCTCTTCTTGGAGGAAGACCATGAAGTTCCTCGGGAAATACTTCAGCGAATTCCCTCACAATAGGCATTTCTTCAAGGGTGGTTTCTTCCTTGGACTCAATCATCTGAGCCAGATATGCGTGACCATAAGGTAGTAATATCTATGCTTGAGATGATGGAGCTAAAGGAGATTCATCTTCCTCCTGACACTTGTAAAGAATCGGGGGTCGATTCTCCATATGGAGTGTGATTTCCCTCTCCCGACAATTTATGTTGGCTCTATATAAGGAAAGCCAATCCATGCCAAGAATTGCATCAAATTCCACCAAAGGGAGTATGACGAGGTTCGCCGGGAAATTCAATCCACAGATTATAACAGGGGAGGACTTATACTAATGGGATGCAATGATTGCCCCATTTGTCGTACTCACCGACATCATTACTTCCATGATTTGTGGTGGTGCAGGGATTGTTCTACTAAACTTTTGAGATATAAAAGAATGCGTAGAACCTGAATCAAAAAGTACGTTCGCTATTCTTGAATGAATAACTAGAATACCTGTCACCACTTCGTTGTCGGGGTTCACTTCGGCAGAAGTGATGGCAAAAGCTCTTCCTTGCTGTCTTGGAGGTTGTTGATTGCCTCCAATAACCCTTGGATTAGGGAACTGATTCGCAAAATGACACGGTTCTTTGCATTTGAAGCATTGAACAATGCGTTGAGGTTCGAACGGAGCGTTCCTCCCCTCCGTCGCAGCCGCGGGTCCTTCTTGCTGATAGATAACAGCTAGGTGCCCTTCTCTTCCACACTTGAAGCATTTTCTTGTCCCCCTAAGGCAATTTCCAGGGTGCTTTTTTCCACACCTTTGGGAAGTGGGGTGTTGGGATTTCTTAGCGCCGTTGGATTTATCCATAGGAACACCAGCATTAAAGTCCACCTTCCGCTTCTTGTCCCCATGATACCCATGTGATTCTCCGATCTCCATTTCAACCTTGAGGGCACATCAGACAATTTCCTCATAGCTGTCGAAGTCACGGATCGCTAATGCTTTCCGCAAGCTAGGCTTCATCCCACCAAAGAAGCGGTCAACCTTGCATTCGGGGGTAACGACAAAGCCGGAAGCGTATCGTGCAAGCCTTGTGAAGTTTTCCTCGTACGCTCCCACAGATTCCTCATCTTTCTGCTTGAGGTAAAGGAAGTCCCTTTCCATCGTAAGAAGGAGGGTGCGTGGAAAATATTTATCGAAAAACATCTTCCGGAATACCTTCCATTCCAAAGCCTCGATCTCCTCCTCAGGCTTCGTATTTTTGATCAACGTCCACCATTGATCATCTTCACCCTCCATACGATAAGCCGCCAGGAGAACCTTCTCTTTTTCAGAGAATTGGAGGATGGAGAATATCTTTTCAATGGAGTTGATCTATTGTTCAGCAATCGTTGGATCGGATGATCCACTAAAAGTAGGAGGCCTTTGTCTCATGAATCTTTCAATAGCGACTTGTTCTTTCTTAGGGGGGGTTGAACCTTCCTCTTGACCAGTGTTTCTATTCAAAACTTGAGTTAGATGAGAGAGAAGCGTGACAAAGTTTGCGATTCCCGCTCCCATTGGATTGAGCATCTCATAAGTACCATCATCACACTGATCTTCACAACGGTTGTTAGCCCGAGTTCTCCTATTACCGGCCATTGGCTGGAATAAAAGGAAAGTTAGGGGTAACACATAAAGGGTAATCCAAAGACAAAAGTTGATGTCTTATAAATAAACTTTAATCTCTTTAACTCATGAGTCCATAGGATTCAATCCAGGATTTTCATGATCTTCCTTCTAACATATATCCTTAGGGGAATTTTTCCCTTAATAATGGTTCATACTAAGATTGTGAATTTATCAAAACATATCCCCCAGGAGTGTCGTAACCAAGAGTGCAGCAAGGCCCGTTTTCGTGCACCAGTTCCCGTCCGAGTCTAGCTCAAAGAGGTGTTTTCGGGTTTTACCCCTTGGATACATCTGTGCCAGAGCCGCCTCTACCTGCTCGTATCCAGACAGGGATGTATTTGTTTGATAAACCACTTACATAGTATTTACCAAAACTTAGGGATGTTTTTATTATGCTTAGTCTTGTACTTAAGGCTTTACTAGGGTTTCTTAATCCGAAAAATAACTAAACCTATCCTCTGATACCAACTATGACAACCCTTCTTTTTATTACAACTTAAACATGCTTTATTACATAAAACTTCACTTGATCCAACAAAGAAGATAGAGAGGTTTAGTGTCTTTGGGGCTTAGGATCATTACATAAAAACTTTAAACTTGAAATACAACATCTTTATTGAAAACTTCCTTTACATGACCACTACATTCCTTCGTACTTAGCATTGCATGGGATAACCTGAGGACATGCATAAGAAAAGGGTGAGCTATAAAGCCCAGTAAGGGAGTACACAATGAATAACATGAGGAGTACAATACATGTTAGGAAATAGTCATATCAATAGAGAATAAGAGAGACATGAACATAAAGGCATGATAAAGCATGATAATCATAACATGGAAATGTGGCAACAACACTTAACATTGAATTAGCATGAGCCAAGGCTCATTGCACATGGAGCATGAGTAAACCCTCATTGCACTTGAAGCACGAGTAAACCCTCGTTGCACTTGAATTAGCATGAGTCAACACTCATTGCACATGACATATCATGATACTATACTTTACCCAATGCATTGGAGCACTATCAGGGCGCACCCTTCTAAAACATTTCATTTCATGCATAAGTGTGCCACATGGATCATAAAACATGGATTCATAAAACATAATCATTTATTACACGATAAAGGAATGTGGAATTCATACATGAAACTTTACAATCAATAAGTAAATGTGCATTAAGGTGAATACCCTTGATGGAGAAATGGGCATGGTATTCACTACACAATGATATTGGCTTAGAAAATCGGTGTGATTTCGGCAGCGTAACGGCGTGACATAAGAATTCATAAAAAGGATGATGAGAGAGAAAGGGGTTCCTCATCATATTTAAATGTAATGGACAGTAATAAGGTCATATAGATACATGTCCCAACAATTGAAAAGGAATTTATAATCATGATACAAAAGTATTGCTTGAATATAAAAGAGGAGAAAAAGGTTCCTTTCGGAATTTCGGCATAGTAACGGGTGTACATGGGAGGCATTTAATGAGAGAGAAAGGGGTCTCCCATCATTAAAACAATAAGAGGGAAGTATGGGAGAGGTGCGAAACCATACCCCAACATTCATAAATGAAATTAAAAGGGCAATACAACTTAAAGAAAATTGACAAAAATGAGAAAGGAAGAAAAACCCTTACTTGGAAGTGTGCTTCCAAAGGATAGAGAGAGGCTTGTGAGAGGCTTATTGGGAGCTTGGGGCACCATGGGAGGATTCTATAGAGAGTAGGGCATAGGTTGGACGAACTTCAAGGGCTTTGAGTGAGGAGGAAGTGGGAGCTTGGGTGGGTTTATATAGGAAAGGTGAGAGAATTCTTTATTATTTAGGTTTGGGACCCCTTATATTAAAATAATCCAAACCACAAACCACCCCATGGTATTTGCCCATGGTTTCTGGAAAAGGAAAGAGGAAAAAAATATTTTACAAGGCCAGGGTCCGAACTTATTAAAAAATTAGGGTTGCTTATGTGGAGGTGAGTCACACTCCCATGGAAATTAATTTAAAAAGGCAAAGTGTTGAATAAGTCTTGAGGGCTCCAATAATGCTTTGAAAAGTGAGTCAAACAAACCCAAAACCTCATTATTTTAATTATAAAACACATATTGGCCGAACATAAGGATTATGGTATTTTATTACATCACCATTGGGTCATTATTATGTCATAAAACACATTATATATTTAAATGGAATTTAATTTTTACCCAAAAATTTGACTGTCTCAGAAAATTATGAAAAATTCACCGTTGGATAATTTCGACGTCCTGATTCCAAAAATAATATTTATTTTATCTAAATAATTTTCTAAATATGTGAATTTTCACATTTAAAATAAAAACCGACATTTATAAAAAATTCACGGGTTTGGACAGAAATGGCTTTCAAACCTTAATATAAATTTTAATTGCATTCATAAAATTATAAGATCATTTATATTTAATAAAAATTAATTTAATATTAATAATAATATTTTATTAAAATATTATTTAATTCAAAAATCCTTTCATTTAATAAAATATAATTCTTAATTAAATAATAACTAAAAACACCGTTTGTACTTTAAAAACTAATTACAAAGTATCAAAAATGACTAGAAATTATATTCATTATTATATACAAAAATAATGTACATGAACATGGTGCTACTTATTTGTTACATAACCCCTTAAAATAGCCGCATAAGACCTATGGGTAAGGTGTGCGATGGTGACAGACTCTTGGGGTTGCTCGGATAACATTGCTCGAGTGGTAATCTCTATCAACTTCCATTTTTCCCGTAGACGATCACGTTCGAGCTTGACTTGATGAAGCTCAGCTTGGGCTTGGTCAAGGGAAAAGCCCAAAGACGCCACCTCCTTTCCGAGCTCCGACAAATGGGCTTCGTAAGGGGCAATTCTACTGGATGAGGCCATCGCTTCCTTTGTCTGAGTAGAAAATTGGTTCGTTAAAGCCTTATATTTAAACTACCCAGATGATCACTGTTCAACGGCTATAAAAGTAACGGTCACAAATCTTAACGTTAAACTAAAGAAGTTGACATCTTATAAAAACATTTTTTTTCATAAAGAAACATTTAACTGGATCAAGAGGGATTTTCCATTAATGAAAGTTTGGTTCGTTACATGGATTGTTTGATATTAGTAATTTCTCCAATTATTCTATTAATTTTTTCACTGTATTGATTGTTATTCTATTACATTTTATTGGAATGATTACTTTAGGATTATGTTTGATATTTGATGTTTATACATTTTTTATTTGCAATCATGTTTGGTGTTTATTTAATAAATTCATTTAGAGATTTCATATATAATTTTTCGTTAAATATTTACTATAATATTTTGTAACTATTATTTTTTGAGAATGATTAGATGTTATGGAACAAGAACTATAATTGGTTTGTTGACTTTAATTTTTATTTCATTCATTATTTGTTATGTTATAAAAACATAACATTAATATTTTTGATTGTCTACATGAATAATATATTTCATATATATATTTTTTAATTCAACTATCTTGATGTATTGAATAATTTATTTTTTTGCATCATTTTCTAAAAATTATACAATACCAATTCTCATTCCTTTATATTCTACCCATTTATAGTACATACAATTTAAAAAAAAATTCTACTTGTTCAATAATTTCGATTAAAATTATATGTACTTTTTTAAATAAATTATATAAGGACAAAATAAATAATTATAGGTGATATACATTCAATGAATATAGAATGTTTTTTTTGGATGTAAGTATTTATATTTGTTATTTTAGCATTATTCAATTAAACATAAATTGGATATTGGAGTGATTAGATAATATTTTATAAAATACCAATGTTTTGATTGTTTCATATTGAGATGTTTTTACATATAAATGTATTTATATTTATTTATAATTCAATTTTCAGGTTATTTTTCCATGTTCTTCTCCAATTGTCTCAGTAATCACGTCCTCAAAACTCAATCCCATGTTTTCTATTCTTGATGTACATATAGATATTAAATTTAATCACATTATATGTATATATCTAAAGTTTATATAAAATGAAATATTGTCACATTAATATAACAATGGATCAATGAGATTTGTATTTATAATATATATGTTAATTTTCTTATTATTTTATAACTTCATTTCATTATTCCAATGCAGACCGTGGAATTCAATTTAAATTGGATTGATATGAAATTTTATTTTTAGAATGTTTTTTTCTGGATAAGTGTGGCATTGATAGACATGATACATGAAAATTTATTTTCCTAACATAAAGATATTTCCCATCAATGATTAATTTTTAGTTAATTTTTTTAACATTCTAACTTTTGTAATTTAATTTATATTTAATTTTATTTCCCACTTATTATTCTCTAGCTCCTCTGGAATGGGAACATATCTTCTTTTATATCTATTCTCCTCTCATTCCAGGGGGTTTATTTATTCAATAAATTTTGTAAGAAACTTAAGATAGGATTATTTATTGTGTATATTTATTCAGTATAAAAGGGTATGTCGATTTATGAGTAATTCATTATTAGGGTTTTGTTCTAGTTATTTTATAATAGTATGGGGAATCACATACTCTATAATCCAAGCTATATATTTTTTTCATTTTATATTATTGTTAAAATTTTACTTATATTGATTATATATCATCATGTTTTTATTAAATTATATATTCTCACATTCATAGATTAATGGATACTATATTTTTGAATTTTTATTCTTTCATTTAGTGATTCTTATAATTTATAACATCATTTATCTACTCAAATCCAAATGATAAGTTTTCAACATATATTCGATTAATATAAAAATTATTTTCTATATTTTCCTTATGGTAAGGAATATAATTTGGGGAAATGATCGGTGAATTTTTTTCCATCTGTAGATATAATATACTTTGGAGGTATTTTTTAAAAATAATTGTTTTTCTATTTTCTCACTTCTCATATATGATTTATATATTCTTCTCATTCCAACTAATTTTATCTTCAAATCCCCCATATTGTTTCATTTATTATTTCTTATCTATTATACATTGATTTTATCTCTCCCTAACTATAATGTAAAATGACACTCTAAAAAAACCATACTACTATCTCATATTCCATTTCCATATACTATAATTTTATCCATCAAATATAATCATACATCCATAATCTCCATGATAATTACATGTTTTCTATTTGACATTTGGTGATCTATAATTTTCCCTAGCAAAAAAACATAACAATGATTATTCACCATAATTTTTTAATGTTGAAACCCTAGCTGAATTTATACTTCCATGTTCTATCTTCTTTTAGCATCACCCATGTTGTACAAGTATTTACATGATATAACTTTTTAAATAAGCCATTATTTTTCACATAATCAAACCCTATTTTGGAAGTATTGGTATCCAATATTTATTTCCATTTAACATCATGACTATAAACCCATCAATTAATTACTTATTTCTCCTTATAATATATCTTCCACCTACATGTATGATTCCCAACAACCATTAATAAATCACTGACATCAATCATAATATTTAGTAGATCATCACTTTCTCTCCCCTAATCTTTATTTTTATACATTCTCACTGGTTTTTTAATCCATTTTTTATGTGTGATGTTCAAAATTAATCAGTGTGGAAAAATTCCAAATAAATGATTAGTGTTATAAATGGTTTTACAATTATTTATTTTTTTATGTTTCAATATAGAATAACTCTAATGTCCCTGAAAAAAACTTCTTTGACAAACATTATGATATCGGTGATTAATTTTATCAAAATAAATCCATCTTGGTCTGACCAGTCTTTAAGAAGGAATGAAATACTTATACGGGAGAGGGTACATAGATAGCAATAACTTCTCCATGGGGGACTTCTGATGAGGGAATTTAATTGGATTCGATGATGTAATAACAGTCTATTAAGTTTTTATCAACTATTATTAAATAAAACATTGAACATGAATCTTAATATATATTTTCAGTATTTCTGAAATCCCACAAAAAAATCATATATTCAATCACAGACACATAATATAGAATCATTGATCATGAATGTTCAATTCCCACGATGGGGGATTGAAATACGGTCCATTTTGAATCACAAATAACCAATAAATAGGATCCTATTTTTGAAAAATCAATATAAGAGACCATTCATTCTCCATAACATATTGAGATAGTCGATTCAAATACTATAGTAATATGACATACATGTCATCTTTAGTATATCCATAAAAATATCAACACTATTTCTAGAATTTTTTTGATTATTAGGAACATATGAAAATATGTCTAGATATTCGAAATTGTTTATGTTATTGGGGTTGTCGAGGAAGGTTACATGGTTTTTTAAATCATTTACAGAATTGGTGATGTTTAGTACAATCATATTTATATTATATATTTTTTCTAGGGACAATCCAAGGTTTTGTTGGAAACCTCCTCACAAACATGATGTCTCATACTACAGCATGAAAATTTCTTTGATATTTATCATGTGGGACCAATCAACTTCCTTTAATATTGTTCTATGGATCCCAAAACAGTGAAATTAACCAATCAAAAAAACCTAAATAATGGAAAAATAACTCTACTAATGGGAAAGCATGTAAATTTCTATAATATTATTTCCATATATATATATCATTAGTATGTTAATTATAATCAATTTATTATATATTTTTCTGTATTGCAATTATTTGTGGATACATGTTTGTTTGGATTGAACTGGAACAATATAATGAGAATTTGATTAGTGTCATGGTATAAGTACATTTGGAGAAAGATTATTTTGGTTCCCTCTATATATTTATCAAATTTTTAAATTCCCCACTATCCATAGGTGTAAAATAGTTGGATTCATCAAATGTGAAAATCATTGGGAACTATTCATGCATTCATATTTTGTTCCATAATATCTAAGTGTATTAAAGCATATATTTAAAATAGTCCAAAAAAGTTTTGTGATGTTATGTAGAAATATAGTCCAATATGTTCATATAATTCATGAGATCATTCAAATTTATTCATTCATTGAAATTTAATTTTTTAAAAATAAGGATGAATATGGCTCGAATTGATAATTTTAATTTTCCATGTAGATATATTCATATCTTATATGTTGAACCACTATTTTTTAATAATTTTATCAAAATTGAAGTATTCTAACTCACACATTAAACTGATAAGTCATGACATTGTATCATGTAATATTTCATATGTCTAATATATTTGATAAATCCAAATTATGATCATATGTATGTGAATACGAAATTAAATTATTATACCATGAAAATGAATGGGTTGGTTAGTACAATTTATATATATGGAAATTTAAAATAAAATTATTGTGTGTTTTATCATTCTTATCATCAATAAAATCAAATGTAACGTCCATCTCCACCAACAGTGACGTACTATCCAAAATAGAAACAGATCCCTTAGAACTCCAAAATCAATGACACAACCATAACAGATTCCTCAAAATATAATCATTATCAATCAAAACAATTTGCGGATCTGATGGTTCACCATACCCTTCAACTGAAGTATATTCTCAAAATTAATATCGATTATGATCCATCGTTAAGATATAGTATAAAATTAGGTACATCATGAAACAAAAATATACAAAACAACAATTTATTTAAATAAAATTCATCAAAATTACCAACATCAAACGAATTATGTCCTGGAAAAAATAATTATGATGCATGAATATTTAAAATGACATTACCTTAAAAAATATCATTTTTTCTTATATGTTATATAAGCATAATATTTTTATATAATATCACAATGGTCTCTAAATTTATATGTCTATGTAGTTCCCATTTCTTGCACCAAATACTTAAATAAACTAATATTGTTTTACAAACAATCCATAATATACTAACAAGTTCACGTCCTCCAATACTATATTTTACCTCAACCAAAGTATCCTTCAAAACGTTTTCCAGAACCAAAAAATAGATCCCCTTTTGGAATGAATTGTAAATTAGATAATTCCATAGAATGAAACATCCACTATTCCATGAATCAATGAATAGAACCTAGGTTATATAACAAACATATATGATAAGAATAACCCATAAAATTAAATTGAAATGAAAAATATTCTACTATTCAATAGATAATGATATAAAATGAAATGAAAAAAATGTAAAATCCAATAATTTAATGAATTTGGTTTTGATGATTTTTTATATTTAATATTTTTATGTATATTTATAGATTTACCCTCAAAGTTTGTGCAATATATGGTTGTCTCGGGATGAAGAAATTAACATATTATATATATTAATTTATTTAAATTTACAGACACACATAGTTTCATTATATAGTGTCTTCCAATTGGTAGATACCACAGATGGGATGTCTAATTCCATGGTCAATTCCAAAATAAAGGTGTTTACCCATGGTGAGAGATATTTTTGGTTCGTGATGGATGATTAATTGGATTATTCGTGGGAGGATACGATAATTGTATAAACCAATTAAATTAATTAATTAACTTACATAATACCAAGAATCAAATTCCGTAATTAAATACCATTATATAATATATATCCATCATAATCAACACAACCTATGGAATAATTGATAGAAGAATCATCAATCATCATTGGTTGAATTGTATTGGGAACGAATAATAAAAATACCTAGTTAGATCTAGATAAAGACAATAAATTCAATGTATCTTAATCACTGAATAATTTTTTTATCCACATATGAGTGTACCATAATTGATATTTTTCATTTTTGTTATGGAATAAAACACTTCGGATGAATGATAATGAATTTACATATCTACTTATATTGATATGAAATTTCACACCCCTGTCATGAGAGGGTGTTGATAATTTGAGTTGTATAAATTAATTTTTTATTTTATTCCATGATATCACCCTTGAATCCCATTTTCATGTGATCATCAGTCATGAATGCTTTTATAGTAAGGGGCCTACCATTTTTATGATCATTTCCCCTGACCATTCATTTGGGTTTTCACCATTGTCCCACAAGGTCGTGGTTCGACATTGATATGTTATGTTTGTGAATAATCAAACAACCCAAATACAATATGTTTGGATTTTAACGATGTTGTGCAACTGGTGAGCTATGCGTGGTTAGGGTTGCTCGAATATGGCCACTGATAATAAATCAGGTTCTATAGGATAATGATCTAAAATCCCATGTGTGATACAAGGATGAATTGATGAAAATAGTGGTGTGATGATATTCATATATAATCCATGATTTTTCTTGAAAATATTTATTACATGATGTGTATTGCTAAAACACACTTTGTGTAGCCCCTTGGGTATGGTAGATATGATTTTGGAAAACTAGTAAGATAACACACCATATATCAACCCATGAAATTTCGATGACACCATTTATGAGGATCTAATTGTACTCTTAGAGTATATGGGCATCATAATGGTGTGACACATGGAGATAGCTATGTGTACATGGGAATATTAGGGTACTCTAACACATTTAGGTACACATGTAGATCTCGATGTATTAGGGAATAACCATAATAAAATTTGAATTAGATGATATACATAGGAATAACCATGAGTATATAGGATATACTCTAGTGTCTGAGATATTTTGGGAAATTATAGTACATGATGTGTAGTACAACATGGATAGCAAAGCCATGTGAAGGTGGGGAAATGGCCAAAATTCTAGGATAGGTCAGACACTATGTTACACCTGATAAACAACATGGAAAACTATAAAAGAATTAAAATATCTGTATTTCACTCTTTTAGACATGGATTGTATCCCAAAAGTATTCTATATAAAATAGATTCAACATAAAATGTGATCATATCATTTTAGGGGATTTTATTATATTACATGAGGTGTTGTGTGTATGACACTTCGTTGAGAGATTCATGATTATAATGGTTGATTGAGTGAGATCATTAGATTTATTTGATTGGTGGAAAATACATATTTCAAAAGGGTGTGGATACCATGAATTCATTTAACGAATTTGTGCAACCCCCAAATTAACTAGGGTGAAGGTCCTCTACCAACCAAGTGGAACCTCACAGACTTAGATGGGCACTATTTCTCTACCTACATAATGGTACCCACCAACTGCAATATGTCATGGGTCATATATTCACTATGTTGAACCACATATCTTAATGGGAAATGGTTCACCAAATTAGTGCGCTTCACACCATATCATACAATGAAATGATTCCAATTTTAGTGATTTCATCAACATAGTAATGTCGATTATTAGAGAGGTACATTTCAAACACATCACTTTCTCGATCATACATGTGACATTATGAGTATAAATTATAATCTTCTGGACCTATTGGAAGATTCATCTTCCTGATATTAGTTATGAATGGTGATATCACCTTTATCCCTCATCTGAGATTCATTATGAGAATATATATTACACATTGTTTTCCCATTTTCTAATTAATTATTTGATTATATTGTATCTATCATGTTCTCTATTGGTGATTTTCAAGGAATCACTTAAAATCAACCATGAATGGGACATTCCCACATGTGTTTTTCTTTGGAATAATATCAGAAGGTTGATGGTTAAAATAGGGGTAAATTGATACCTTAGTTTATTGGATATATTTAGTGGTCATAAATAGATATATGAAGTTGAAAACTCTTATATATTTATATTTTCATGTTATTGTTTGGTTGAGATATTATTTAAGGTTGGGAATGTATTTTACTCACATATTTCTTTGTTTTACAGTCATATAATGATGAACTCCGTACATTATATTTCATGAATGGTTTACTCAAGATGTTACTCTCAATATTTTATTTCATTGCACTTTTTGTTTTATATGGTTTTTTGATTTCAAATAATTATATTGTTTAAATTATGGACCCAACATCTTATATAAATATATTCCATATTATTATATAAACACTTATTAAATGACACAAAGTCACACCTGAGGATCATAAATGTATTATTTTGTTGGAATCATGTACACATAAACATTTGGTAAATAAGTGATCTATGTCATCTCCCACAATGTTTATCACAATAAGAATACTTCATGGAAATATCATACATAATATGATTCATCATTACCTAAGGAAAAGAAACATATTAAAAGGTGATATATGTTTCTCATTAATGGTAAAAATGAGATATTTTATCACATCTTGAGCATAATGGATTGATAATATGATAACAAAAATTCCAAACCATACTCTTGAAATAATACATGTAGTGTAGTCTTGTCTTAGGAGAGTAGTGTGGCTTGACCGTGTAGAAGGGCTCAGGTAGGGAATGATGATCCAAGTACACATCGTTTGATAAGACAACACGATTTGTATTTGGGGTGTTACACGACCTGGGATAGAAGAAAAGCACACGCCCAAATGAATGACTTAAGGGAACATGCCATGTAGGGTTTATACATGTCATGTAGTCATGTTTTGTAAAACATGAATTCCTTCATTCTCTTGTCCCCTCCTTACACTCCAATGTTTTAGTCCCTACTAATCATGATCTGAGGTGTGCGTTGACCGTTTAGAGTAGTGCCACTAAGGCATCCTATGGTTTTACGGAAACCACAAGGCGGTGATCAGACACTAGATATGGTTGATCAGTGACTTCTTGCATATCCTCTTGCAGTGCCAGTCTTGGCACCATCAGTTATACCTGACCTAGGTGCTGATTCACTGTTCATGTATGCCTTTATAAGGATGATACAGACCATCCAGCGAGCACTGCCTCCTGCCCCATCGACGACAAATTTTATGTGAGTGCATCAGCAACAACATCCTCCCACATTCTCAGGGGATGGGGTACCCCAGGTTGCAAAGTCATTTCTAGAATCTATGCTGACGATCATCTAGAATCTAGAGACACCTCCATAGAGGAGGTTCAAGCTCTCTACCTATATTCTTTTGGACTCCACCAAGAGGTGGTGGCATGTGATCTCACAGGCGGGACGCCAGTAGGTTATGGAATCTGAGAGTTTCATCGCATCTTCATTGAATTATTTTATCTTGAGACCTTAAGGGCCGATCGATCCCGAGAGATTATGAGTCTAGAGTGGGGTACTCTTTTTGTTATGGAGTATACCTCTCGCTTTACTGAGATGCAGCGTTTCACACCTATTCTAGGAGGTGATTAGTTATTCCTAGCAAGGATGTTCATGTATGGTCTGAGGCATGATATCTGATCACATGAGAACATCTTTTGGTTGAATTCAATCACTTCTATCGTCAACTACACGCCAATCATGGAGTGAAATCTGAGGGATTCTGGAGCTGTTAGCTAGGGCGGCTCGCATATGGTGTTAGTGTTCCTTCTACTGACAGTAGGAAGCTCGGCAAGGAGTCCTTGTGGGGTGATCGAAGGAGGTGAGACACATCTTTCGATAGGAAGGAGGTTTTCTACCAGTGCGGGAAGAGTGGGAATATGAGGTCGAAGTGCCAGAAAGGCCCAGTGGAGTGCTGATCAAGCAGCAAGATGGGTCACCTTCAACATTTCTATCAGATCATTTCACCAATAGCTAGTGACAGGGGTTCTTCTATGACTCCTCGTACAAGAGAAGCTCCACTAGTTTCTCACCATTCTGAAGACTGGATTTATTCCGTCCATATAGGCCAAGGTGGAGGTCGTGTCCATGGTGGTCAGTATCCATTCTTTCAGCGATTGCAGGGTGGATTAGCTCTGAGTGGTCAGTAAGGGTCACAAGGTCATGGAATATTCCATAAATTTTCAATGGATCAGACCTAGTAGGAGAAAGATCCCAGACCCTCTACAGTTCGAGGTACAATCTTGGTAGCGTATGTTTTATCTCCATCTCTTTTCGACACAGGGGCTTCCCATGGGTTTATATCTATTTTTGTTGTGGAGAACCATGGGATATATATCATTTCTTCTACTGATATCTTGACGCTAGAAAATCTGTTACGGAATAGAACCACTAGTGTACGTCTGTGCAGGAATTTCCCTCTATAGGTTTATGGGTGTCACTCATTATGGGACCTATATGTCCTAGAGATGAGATGCTATGATGTTGTTTTTGTAATGGACTGGCTAGTTCCCTTCTATGGATTCATCGACTGTTATCATTACAGGGTGAGTTTCATATCACCAGAGGGTATATCCATTCTTTATAGGGGTGAGTTGGATGTACAGGCGAGCAGAGCGGGACCAGATCATCATGGGTTAGGAGGAGTTACCGCCCATATTACTTGTATGTATCTGGATTACCTGGGGACTTCACAGATAGTTATTCCTGCAGTTTTGGATCACTTCAGGGATGTCATTCTGGAGGAATTTCCAGGTTTTACTCGAAAGCGTGAGGTAGACATTTCGATTGAGATTGTGCCAGGAGTAGAACTGAGGTTCTTTCCTTCTAGTAGTATGGATACACCAATGCTTCAGGAGATCAAGAAGATTTAGGAGGGGTTGCCGGCAAAGGGTTTTATCTGACCCAATACTTCTCATTGGGGTTCGCCTGTCCTGTTTGCAAAGAATGTAGACTATACCGTTAGACTTTGTGTGGATTATCGGAAGCTGAACCATTTGATGGTCAAGAACTGATATCCCTTGGTTAGGATTGATGATCTCTTTGATCATATTCAAGGAGCATGGGTGTTCTCGAAGACTGACTAGAGGTCTGGTTATCATCAGTTGTGTGTTAGAACATTTTATATAACTTTTACAGCCTTCTAGAGCATGTATGGTCTATTCGAGTAAATGGTTATGTCGCTCAATATCATGAACGCGCCTAATGTTTGGATTGTCATTGACAGAGACGCCCCTACCTGGTTGGTCACATGGCATCAGTAGCATTTCCCTGAATGCCAACGCTGTCGACTAATAGCGCGGGCCTTCGGTGTGATAGTGGGGAAACTATGCCATCATTGGCAGAGTAGCATAGTGGAAGAGAAAAAATATAAAATAGAAGAAGCAGTAATAACACCAATCAATAGTAACACCAGAAGACTGATAAAGAAACAACTGGATAATATATTTATATAAAATGATCCATGATTCATATATGACTAGGAATGGATCCAAAAAATTCACAAGGCTATTTAAAACCCTTACTAAACCAAAGTACAAAAAGAAATAGATAAACAGCTCCCCTACATCGCAAACCTAATCTTTGTCCCATGGTATCCAGCTCCACAAAAAATCATTTACCTGAAGTAGAAGGGCACTATCCCTTGCTTATACCTGGAACAATATAATCTGTTTGGCCCAAAATGATGGCCCAAACTGGGTGTGAGACGGATCCCAGTAGGCATCCACCAAAAGATCTGTGCCCAACAGTCAGTAAATATATGGTATATAAAAGTGCAGAAAGTAGTACACATGGATGTACTCCACAGTAACCATCCACAGTTTCAGATATCAAGAAACAACTAAACAAAGCAGATAATCAAAATAGGTAACCCTCTAGGATGTACCCAAAGTCTATCCCCTATGGTCCTACCAAACATACACAAGAAAGAATCTAACAAACATGTAATACTATAGGAAGTTCTCACAACATATCCCCTCTAGTCCTACTTAACAGATACATGCAAGAAACTAAGGAACATGTAACCCTCTAGGAAGTGCCCACAACATATCCCCTCTGGTCGTACCTATCAAGTACAAGAAACCCTCTGCGCATCACACTTTGTCTAACACCTCTGTTTCAGTATAAGCATACACTCTTTGAGGAAGCGCTCACTGTCAATTACCCTAATTGTTTCATATTGTATATAATGAAACTCTAGGGAAGCACTTACGTCACATTCCCTATGTGGCACATGATGAGTAACTACAGATTCTATGGGGAAGCACTCAACATCAATTCCCCATGTGGTCTCGCATTGTAAATTATAAATACACTGTAGAGAAGCACTTATGTCTATTTTACCTATGGTCTACTACACCAGGTTCTCATGGCACAGTGTAAGGAAAATAGGTATAGAAACACATATCGGCCTAATTAAAGATCAAGAACTACTTGGCTATTAGTCTATAACATATCAGCAAGTTAGATAAACATGATCACTCCATCCTACAATACTTGTCTTGGAAAGCATACAATTCATCCTAATAGGATAAATTGAACCAAATGGTCATTAACAGAACATGCATGGGAAACACCTCCAATGCATAGCAATCAACCCTATTCACATACAAATAACCTCCACACACACACACCAGCAATACAGGTAGTTGATAGGGATAAAAATTGTAAACACGAAATATCTCGTTCATTTTATTGGAAATTTTTCACATAAAACTCAATGACCATAAACCTAAAGGCACAAACCACCTACCTATTAGGTTTTGGAGAAAATAACCACTTCACCCAAACGCACACCCAACTGGGTGAACGCCTCCTCAAAACAACCTCAAAAAATATTCCCTAACATCAATAAGGTCATCCTTTATCATAGAAAGGCAACACAACCCTAGATCTACATGTAACCCTTGTAGATCTAGGAAACTAAGAGAGGAAGAGGGATAACCCTAACTAAAACCCCAAAGAACAAAAAGAGGGGCATACACGAGGTGAACCACCATCTATCTACAAATAATCCCCTTCGATTATCCTCCAAAACATGCCATGGAGATCCCCCAACAGCTAAAAATTGCAACTACCACGTGAGCCAAAATTAGGATGAAGAATAAGGGATGAAAGGGAAATATCGAATGACCCAAAACTTAAAAAAACCTAAAATTAAGTTGTCGCACAGTTACCCCATACGATTTAGAAAATCATGCACCAACCGTGCAGTTTCTAATGTCTCATATAGGGAATTCTCACTACTTTCCCGCACCATCGGAAAAACTGTGTGTAGCCTGTACAGAGCCCACTGTCAAGGTTGCACGGTTTCCTAGGCAAGCCGCATGGTTTTATCAGACCATGTGCCAACCGTGCACCCCTGGACAACCTCCAAATAAAAATATTTTTTCTCAAAAAAGACCAAAAAAGAAAAACATATCTGAAAAGAGGCTCCGAGTTCTTACAAACATCACCTGTTAATGAAATTTGTTCTTGAATTTCCCTAGCGTGAAATAGAAGAAGAAACCCCGAACAACTCCAGCCACTGTACGCGTACCTCAGCCTCCCTCTCTGAAGTCTCATGCTGTATTTTCCTTTGCTGCCATAACATTCGCACCAGAGGAACAAACCTACCGTGGATAACCTTATTACTATGATAAAAAATCTGGACAGGATTCTCCTCGAACAACTCCTCCACATTGAGCTCAACCTCCTCAGGATGGAAGACATGATACAGGTAAGAAATGTAACTTTGAAGCTGGGAAACGTTGAAGATGTCATGAATATCCTGGTACCTCTGAGGTATCTACAATAGATTGGAAACCGGCCCCACTATCCCTAACACCTCAAACTGCCTGACGTACCTCTGAAAAATCTTACCCTGTCTCCTAATTCTCTTATGTCCCAACTTTGGTGTGACATGCAGGAAATACTGATCCTCATCTTCGAACTCCAGAGGTCATCTCCGCTGATCAGCATAAGACTTCTATTGAGACTGTGCTGTAGCCATCATCTTCTGAATCAACTTTACCTACTATGTGGTCTCATGAACAATACGAGGTCCCAGCAATGTTGTCTTTCCTACATCCAGCCAACATAAGGGTGATTGGTATAACCTACCATACAAAGTCTCATAAGGTGACATCTTAATAGTCGCGTGAAAACTATTATTTTAGGAAAACTCTAAAAGAGGTATATGATTCTCCATTTAACCTCTATAATCTAGAATGCATGCTCTGAGCTTATCCTCATGCACATAAAACGTATGCCTAGACTGACCATCTGTCTTAGGGTGGTAGGCTATACTCAAAATCACATGCATACCCGATGTTTTTCGTATCCCCTTCCAGACCGGAGAAGTAAAACGTGCATCTTTTCAAAAAAAAATTGGAGTGTGGATCTCCATAAAGACATATGATCTCACAGATGTACAACTATACTAGTTAATCAACACTGAAGGTCTCTTTGATTGGTCCTAAGTGAGAGACCTTTTAAATTCTATCAATGAAAACCCATACTGCATCATTCCCTCAAGGTGACCTCGGTAACCCTGTCATGAAATACATCGCGACATCATTTCACCACCACTCGGGAATGTTAACTGCTGTAGAAGCCCAACTGGCCACTAAAGCTCTGCCTTCACCTACTGACAGGTGGAACACCTCATGATGAAACCAACAACATCCTTCTTCATGCATGGACTCCAATACTGATGGTGTAGATCACAATACATTTTGGTGACACCATGATTTACTTCCCAAACAGAGGAATGAAAGTTTCGCATCATCACCACGTGTATGTCGGCTGGTACCCATACGCTCCCATGTAAATGAATGATCTCATCCTCACCTATGGTCCATCCAGGTATAGGTTCCTCTCCTGACACACATTCCCGTAGGACTAGGCCTCTAGAATATGATAGTTGTCTCATTCGTACTCGATCAAGAAGGGTATAGGGAACAACTACAGAAGAAAAAAATGTCTGCCCCTGTCTATCGTGCATCTCCAAATGCATCTCAGAGAACAGGGCCATATGTTTCCACTCACTTACGGCATCAAGAACTACCTATATTTGAGTCCTCATGCTTAGTTCATCGGCTACTGTGTTGCCTTTCCCTGGCATATAGGTAAGCTCAATGTCAATGACTGGAGGTACTTAACCAAACATTGGTGTCTCAAATTCAATTAACGCTAAGTGAAGATGTATTTGAGACATTCATGTTCGGTGAAAACCACAAAATTTTCTCCCAGTAGATAATGTCTCCAACAACGTATGGAAAGAACAATTGATTCCAACTCGAGATCGTGTGTTGTGTAATTCTTCTCGTGTGGCCTAAACTGCCAAGACCCGTACGCACCGACTCATTCTCCTTGCATAAGCATAGCTCCCAACCACATACCTGATGCGTTATAGTAAACAGTATAGCTCTTTCTTGGATCTGGAAAGACTAGTATCTGTACTGAAGTCTTTCTCCATTTTAGATCCTGAAAGGCTGACTCACAAGAATCTGACCAGAAGAATTTGGCACCATTCATAGTCAGATCCGTCAGTGGTTTTGCTAAGCATGATAAGTATTTTATTAAACGTATGTAGTATCTAGTCATCCATATAAAACTTCATACCTCAAAGATGTTATTCGGATTCTCCCAGGAAACTAATACTCTCTATTTCTTAGGGTATACTGATACTCATGTATCTGAGATAACATGACGGAAGAAGTAAATCTGATCCATCCAAAAGTGGTATTTTGAGAGCATTGGATATAACTGATGCTCTCTTAGTGTACTCAAAAAAATCTCAAGATGGGTATCATGTTCAGGTTCATTTTGAGAAAACAACAAGATATCATCCACGAAGACGACCACAAAAGAATCCAAGTATGGAAGGAACACTCGCTTCATTAGTTCCATGAATACTGAAGGTGATTCTTAAGACCGAATGAAATAACCGTATACTCATATAGACCATACCTACCCTGGACGGCTGTGATAGGTATATCAAATGTTCTAATGCACAACTGATGATATCCAGACCTGAATCCAATCTTTGAAAACACTAGGGCTTCACGATAGTGATCAATGAAATCATCAATCCTTGGAAAGGGATATCGGTTCATTACCATCAATTGGTTCAGCTTCCGATAATCCAAACAAAGCCTCTGGGTACCATCTGCCTTCTCCAAAAAAAAGGATAGGAAAACCCCATGGAGAAGTACTGGGTCAGATGAATCCCTTTTCCTGCAACTTGTCCAACTACTTCTTGAACTCCTGCAACTCTGGTGTAACTATCCTATAAGCAGTAATGGACATCGGTGCCTCCCTTGACACAAGATCAATCGAAAAGTCTACCTCGCGCTCTAGAGGAAAACCTAAAAATTCCACTGGAAAGGAATCCCTGAAGTGATTCACCACTAGAGGATATTCTATCTTTGAAGTTCCCAGGTCATCTAGATATAGACTAGCATCATGGACTGTACTGCTCCCAACCCATGATGCTCGAGTCCCACTCTGCTCGCCTGGACATCCAATTCGCCCTTATGAAGTAACGATACATCCTATAGTGATGTTAAACTCACCCTATGACGATATAATTCGATGAATACCTAGAAATGAACAAACTAGTCCATTAGGAGAATAAAATCATAGCCATTCATCTCTAGGATATAGAGGTCCCATAGGAAGTGACACCCACCAACCTCTAGAGGGAACTCCCTGCACTGAACTACACTAGCCATTATAGTCCCCAAATGAGTGTCTAGAATCAAGATAACAGTAGAATAAATGATTCTAAGACCAAGGCTCTTCACAATAGAAACATATATAAATCTATGGAAATCCCCTTTATCGAAAAGTGATGAAGCTAAAAAAGAGGCTACTAAGATCTTACCTTGAATGGTAGAAGGTCTGGGATCCTACTCCTCCTGGGTCTACTCAACTGCAAAATTATAGCATGCTCCATTTCCTTACGACCCTGCCTGACCACTCTGAACTAATGCACCCTGATGTCGCTGAAAGACTGGCGACTGGTCGTCATGTCCATGAACTCCACCTTGGCCAGAACGACCTGAATAACTGCAGTTCCCAGACCAGTGAGAAACTTTTGGTGCTGCTCCGTAACGAGGAGTCATGGAAGAACCCCTGTCACCAGTTGTCGAATAAAAGATCTGACAGAAGCTCTGAAGATGACCCATCTTTCTGCACTATCGGCACTCCACTGCATCTCTCGGGCAATGTGGCCTCATATTCCCGCTCTTCCCGCACTGGTAGCAGAACCCCTGTCTACCAGAAGAAGTATCTCGCCTCCTTGGATCCCCAGGCGTAGACTCCCTATGACACTTCATGCTGCCAGGAGGAGGAATACTAAGTCTAAATGTTGATCCTCCCTGGCTCACAACTCCAAAATGCCTCAGATTGTGCTCAGTGATCAGCACCCGGCTGACTATAGAAGAGATAAAAGTCAACCTGAAGATATTCACCTGTGATCGGATATCATGCCTCAAACCATCCTTAATATTCATTTCCCAGAATAACTTATCACCTCCATAAATAGGAGTGAAATTCTGTTGCTCAGTAATGTGAGTGGAATGCTCCATAATATAAAGAGAACCATGCCCAAGACTCATAAACTCTCGGGCTCGAATGGTTTTTAAGGTCTACAGAAATACGTAATCACGGAATATGCCCTTAAACTTATCCCAAGTCATTTTTTGTTGGCATCCCCCATGTGAAATCACATCCCACCACCTCTTGGTGGAGTCTCATAACATGTAGGTACTGAGCTTCACCCTCCTCTATGGAGGTGTCTCCAGATGCTTGAAGATCCTCCATGTGGCTTCCCGCCATGACTCTGCAGCCCAGGGTCATCCTTGAAGAAGGTTACACGACATGTTCTCTCCCTACACAGCGTGACTAGACGAGCTACACCAACCTGTGTCAATAGTGACATGGCTGGATACACGAATCACACTACAAGGCGTGTTCCAGATGGACACTGCATGTATTAAAAACGATAACACTGACCCGTGTTGTCCGCTACAAGGTTGGGTTCCCAGATTACACTGCACGGTCTGTATTCTGGATTTTTCTAGACAATTAGCCTCAGAAACAAATCTAGAGCACCAAAAACAATGAAATGAGAATAAAAGTACCAAATTCCGATCCATGAGGGCCCTTACTCTCCACGATTCAATGTGTGGAATCTTATACAAGTTTCAACAAGAAAAATAGAGCAATGATACAAAAAATTCTGGTCCATGTGCGCCCATAACACCTCATGAACAAAAATTTGACATTCATTCAAACAAAAACATACAAAAAAAATACCCTATCAAATAGAATGTTTTCTTATCACAACAAATATCACAATAGCATGCATATCTAGCACAACACCTTTAACAAAATCATACAATTCCTAATACAACCTATATGGCATGGCAAGAATGCATGACATTTGATCCCTAGAAAGGGCCTAAATGATTCATGAGAGGGAATAAACTCATCTCATCGAGTAGAAATAGAAATAAAACCTCAACAACATCAATAATAACAACACAAATCATGTGAATCACTCAATGTGAAATCAAATCAACTTTAATAATTGTAAAAAAAGAAAAATTGAAATTAAACGGGGTGGATTGGATTTTCCCTATACATGGGTTATCTACTCCCATGCACAACTTATTACCAAGTACCAACTCTATCATATCCCTGGTTATAGGCTCCAAACATTAATACTTATATAGTTTTAGTATAAAAATTATTTTTTGTGTTTCTTTTTTTTCTTAATCACATTGACTAGAACATCTCTATTATTCTAAATATATTTATTTTCCAATTTTAGTTCTTAATATAAATTATACATGGATTAATGATATATATTTATTCTACACGTATTTTTTCATTTATATAGTAATGATATAAATTCTTATAGAATATATGAATACCTATTTGCTTCAATAAATATATTATATTTGTATTTGGATAAACATATTATAAAAATATACCTTATGTATGTGTTAGAAAATAATTCTCATCTCTATTCATGCATGAGAATCCCATTTATACTCTTTAGGTCAACTAATACTATCAATAACTCCCATATATGTCTTCATCATTGGTATATAAGAAATATTTTCATTTTTAAATATGGTATCTTCAAGATGTTTTAATGATAATAAATGACTACCTAGAACTGGAACCTAGAACTGGTAGTGATAAGTTATACTTGAGAGGTCCTTTTGATTTCATGGTATATTCACACATTAGTATTGATTCGAACTTCAATTTCGCTATCACATAAACCATTTTAAATATTGTAGCTCACATCAGACCATTTTTCATCATAATTTGTTTTTTTTTTAAAAAATTGTTAAATACTATCCTCACATTTAATTATAATAACAAACAACCATGATACAAATGTTATAATAACATCATAGACCAACATAATATCTGAATCATCAAGTGGAACATGAAACTCAGTAGTCATCTATTGAGATAATTCAATCACCACATTCCTGTGATATATTTGTAGTTCTTGATGGGGTAACATTTCTACTACGATATTATATACTCTAACCCTCAAAAATAATATAGTGTGTGGGTGTTGATGAATACAAATCATATAAACAATAACCTATATAATAATAGCAATATAAAGTTATTGAAATATGTTTAATTCAAATTTTGGAGAATGCGTAATAACCAATTCCTTACCTCGGGTATGTATGGGTGTTTATTGGAATGAATGGACTCAAGGCTAGTGGGGTCATTTGGTTCATCATGTGCGGATATTTGTTCCACCACTAGTTCACTTTCAACCGTTCTCATATGTTGTCAATGAAACCAGACCATAAAATTGTATTTTGAAAAGAATCTATCTTTACTACAACCTTTTCACCATATTATATTTATTTTCATGTGGTTTTTACTTCTCAATATATTTTCATGTAGAATATCATAAACCCACTCCTCTAACATGACCATATTGTTCCAGAATCAACAATTCTATTGGAATTATTTTTTATTATCTTACATTTTATTCTGATTCATCTAAAACATATAATAAAAGATGAAAATAAGTTGATATTTTAATGAAATAATATTTTAAGTCATAAAAATACTATTATTCTATACATACAATTTTGTACCATAATTTTTTTTGCAATCAACATGTTTATTCTTATTATTGACAAAATTGTCATTTCAATGCACATGTTGTGGTATGTATGTGGATTAATATTTTCATACATCAATAAGAATATAAAAATAGGAATATTAATTTTTCCCTATCACATAAAAATTTTATTTTTTATTTAAAGTACATACTGACTTTTGATCTTCTGATGATCACCCCATCCTTACATGGTGATAGAGTTATAGTGGGTATGAGGCATGTTATTTATTTTCAGAACACATTTAATATTTCATTAATTTACAATTCAAATCCAACGTAGATAATTTAAATAGTGTCCAATGATTTTGAATCAACTAAAATACTCTTTAAATGTTTTCTCATCATGATGATTTATGAAATCATTTATTGTTTCCTAAATTATAATTTATGCATAAATAACTGGTTGGTTTGGATTTACTTTCCCATTATAATTACTAATATATACCTTTTTAATAATAATTCAAAATCCACTATGGAATTTTCTAGAGGACACTAGCCTTTTTATGTAATTATTCTATGATAATATAAATTTGAAACGAATAAATGAAAATTATATCAATGGGTCGTTATATAATTTTCAGTAAAATATAAAAAGTATATCATACAATTATCTTAATATCATTACAAAGGGTTTCCTTCATTACTATTTGGATTTGGTTCCATGATTCAATATTAATATGCATATTCTTATTAATTACTGCCCCAACATAACTAATTAAAATTGACTTGATTAGGTTAGTATCTTGGCCACAGTGATTCCAACCAACCTGAAAATTTATACACTTACTTATTTCTTTGAAAATATTATTCAATAGAGTGATTCTATGTTAATATTTGTTTTAATAAACATGTTTTTGAATCCCTAATACTTATTTAGTTTCAACATCTACAATATTTTCTTCTTTGGGATTTGTAACATCATTATGTGGAGAATGAATTGTCTGCATTAGTAGTGGAAAACATATTTTCACTTTAATAAAAATATTGTAAGGACATATTAAGGATTTGAGAATGTTCTTATGCATGATTTATTCCAATCATAAGGAACTATTTATCTATATATTCATACTTTATTGTCAAAGGGTTATCACAAAAACATTTTGAATGAAATGGATAATTGAATTTACCAAAATAATTATTCACTGTGGTAGGTGTTATCCTCTAAATTCATTCTATTGTGAAAGTTACATTCAAAATACATCATCATCATCTTAATATCACGAATATTTATTAGTGATTTTTTTTGTTTGAGACTCATCCTCCATATTTAATTGAAATGAAAATATGTCTTCTGAACTAATATGAGCATTTTTAATCCCTTACTAGGTACCAGTGACCATTTTGTATTACTAATTGTTAGAGTAGATCAGGAAACAAATAAAAGATGGGGGATAACTATCAATAAAAAAATTAAAGAATAATATTTATTGATAAAATTCATAGGAGGATGAAAAGTTTATCAGAAAAAACTTTTGAACTACAACATCTGAATTTAAAATTTCAAATATCTTCTCAAAATGAAAATTGTTCCCAACACTACCATGATAACTTAAAATCATCCCCCCCAAATCTATACCAAAATTATTCAATATTAATAGTCTTTTTCCATCACCTATATCTGAAATATAATATCTCCATGTCCACTGAGGTCCATCTGGTGGGTGTGAGTATATAAATAAAAAATTAAATACTAATAGGGACCCAAAAATATAAAAATAGTCTTATATTTCAGTATATTTAAAAAGTGGCAACATTAATAACACACTTGTAATTCATGTCATTATGTACTAACTAGGTCACCACGACAATAATATGTACCTACTTCATTTCATGCTAGTGAATTATACGAATCATAATGAAATATAATAACATGGTTGTTACACGTCAATAAAAACATTTCATTAATAAGAGGTTTTCATATGAAACTTATAGGGAGAAAAAAATTAATTATCTCCCTAGGTAAATAACCAAATCATGTGTACCATTTGATTTAACCTTATACGCCTAGCATAAAAGAAAATCCTTTGGAATAACCATCACATATATTTATTACATCAAAATCATAAAATGTAAATAACATATAAATTATTTATAGGAAGCACAAAATGTACCCTTTAAGGATGTTTTATCTAATAATGGATTGTGATTTTTATCCTATTTTTATCCTCATACGAAAATATTGTAAATTATTTATTATACAGACAATATACTACAACACTATGAATGGTGTGGATAGATAGGGATATTATCTACATGAGTTGTATAATGTTGGACATGGTAATAATAAACATATATCCATCCTACTATACAAAAATAAATTCTCTACTATAAACTATTACGATTTTAAATGTGGTCTAATAAATAGATGTGGTGGTACATAAAATATAACTGAATATTCATTAATAAAACATTAATAAACATGGATTTATATTGTATATATCCTTGTAATGTCTCTCATAAAAAATTAATCATAAGAGGGTAATTATTTATCATGAGAATTAATCATCCTTACTTATTCTTCAGTGATTCACTATGTTAAATAAATCTATATTGAAAAATGCATGGTGTGATAACATTAATAGAGGATGTGATTATTTATATCTTCATGCCTGGTAATCTAATAATATGATGTTAAAAGAAATAATCTTAAGGTTAATATGAATCCATTTATTTACCCAAATGTACATGGTACAATATGACCATGGATATTTTATACGAATCTCTGAGAAATATAAATAATGAAATCAATCATTGTGGATGTTGATCACCTTACAATGACTGTACATTTATTTTCCCTAAAAGATTATCATTATCATGACATACTCACAATGATATAAATACGTGTAGTGGTATGAATTCTTGGATGGGAAATCTCCATTATCTTCGATATGGATATGTGGTTTACCTCGAGATTCTGGATAATCCTCATTCATCATTGGATACATAGTTGGGTTTTATTAATATATAAAACAGTCATAGGTGTATTAAGTATAATAAAACCAGTCAAAATCATTAGGACATGATAATATAATTTTAATAAAATATTTCTTGATGATGGAATAAACACCCATCCTTATTAGAGTGTTCATATAACAATAAAATTTATTATCTCATTAAAATGGAACATTATTAGGCTCGGTATGGGAAACGGTACAAACAAGAATATATTAGGGTGAATTTATAGTGTGTGAGAAAGAGGGTCATTATCTAATACCCATGAAGATAGGAAAGGATAAATCAATTCATCATCACATGAAATCCATACAATGTTTTCATAAAATCTATATACAAATCATCGATTAGACAGGGAGTTTTTTGTCAAATATCATGTGTTTATATATAACCATGGAGGAAAATAATGAATATGAAAAATATAGAAGTGATTAGTTCTAGAAACATTTGAAACTTTTATATCCTTGATCACATCATTTTTTATCCTATAGACTATAATTACCTCCTATCATATCCCAAATAAATAATGTGTTCCATGAATCCCTCTTGTGGAAGTACACAATGGACCCCAAATTTTTAAAAAACCGAAAGGAGGTACGCCACAGAATGGAATTTTAAATGAGGAGTAACATTTCATGATTATACATAGTATATAAAATTCTCTATGAGATAAGATAATAGACTAGGTCAATTGGATGTAGTGGAACAAGAAATTTAAATAAGAAATATGGGGACCATAAGAGGTGATGAAAAATAATTACATTAATTTGGTTTATAGTTTAAAAATTTAAAATTGAAGTGTGAAATTTATAAAAGGGGGGAAGATAATTTTCCAAATATATTATAAATTAAATTCCAATCTAAATGAATAATTTTTATTTTAGGAATAATAATAATAACACCTCCACTACTTCATTTATTCTGATTGATATAACAAATAGGATTTAAAGAAATGTTCATTATAGTAACCATTAATAATATATACATTTTAAAATTATGATAAATAATAATGTACAATTAAGGATTATGAAAATGTTGAATTTACATGGAAAAAATAATTGATGTCCTATACAAGTATGGTCATACCCTTTAATAAACATTTTTTGATCTTTTGAGGTAGATGGATTCAATGGTATTTCCACAAACCAGTTACATGATTATATTTAACAACTAATTCAAAAAATATATAGAATATGAGATAAGTTCATGATTTTTAGGTCATGACCTAAACCAAAATCATCAAACTACCAAATGAAATAACCACTATCATACACCTTCACTATTATTTGTATGCTCATGTAATAAGAAGTTGTTTATCTAGACCTGAGTAAAATGAATTTTTATTTTTAATTATTAATAAAAATATTATCATTGTTATCATAATTTATTTCTACTTTATATAATATTATGTAATATTTTAGATAAAAATTATTTTTAGACACGATTAAAAGAAAATGGAATTTTTAAAATATATAGTTTCAATTATTGAAATTTTTTGAAGAATTAAATAATTTTTTAAATTTAAAAAATTTTCAGAAAATTATTATTTGTGTATAAAATTAATTAAATAAAAATAAAAAATATGTATTTCTGTAAAATATATTTTCTAGAAGTGTTAAAAAGTAGTGTATATAAATAATAGTACTTTTCAGTAGATAGATATTATTATTTAAAACTGCAATTTATCATATTTAGAAAATTATTTTTAAATTTAATTAATGTTATTATTCATTACATTGAAAATAACCATTTTAAAATTTGTCACAATTTTCTAAGGTAGTTAAATTACTCAGTAAAAATTAAATACAATACAAATATACAGTTTTATTAAGAGATCATAAGGGCATAAAAGTGAAGTAAAACATCCATCAATGGAATAAATGTAAAATTATATTTCACTACATTAAAATAATGTATTTTCTATGTTATTTCCATAAATTTATAAATCAATAATGATTCACCTAATAAAATATAATACATTAAGGTTTTAAGGACCTATATTTATGGACATGAATTTCTTCTACATCAAAAAAGATATTACTTAATAAATTTGGTTCTTGGAATTGTGATATATTCAAATCCATAACACATTCTCAAAACCCATGGGAATAAATAATTAGATTGTTTGTTGTTCTGATATGTTTATGAGATAAATTCCAAAACCATTATTTTAAAACTAATAAATTAATTAACTTTCATTTTTTATAAATATCCACACAAACACATACTTATATTAACTAAAAATCAATCTATGATGTGTTTAATCTACTTATACCTAAATAAAATAATCCAATGTTGTTACATGTATCTTAAGAATCTAATATAATGCATTTTAAGCCACCAATCATGATAATAGACTAATTCATTGTCCACATTATTCAACATAATTCTTCTTAATCTACCATCTGATTTCCAATTTTTCATGTTGAAATGTTTGCTCACAAATAAATTCTGATATCCTAGTGATGAAAATAAAATGTTGTACCACATTTAAATATCATTAAACATTCTATTAATAATTATATGACACCACTATTCTATATAGATTATCATATGTGTTTCGATAATAATCATTATTTTAGTTATTACACATCCCCATTTACACTTAAGGATTTTCACCTAGATATAAATATCATTCATTTACTGGGGATATGGATTTATATAACCCTTTCTCCTAAATCATGAAATTAATTGTGATGAAATATGTTCTTATGTTGATTAATCTATGTTCCACAATAATTAATGCACATGATATAAATGTGAAATGTGGGACTATAAATATAGATCCCTCCAATTAATTGGTTAATATTTTTACCTCATTAGATACCATATATTGTGAATTAGTAGTGTTTATGAGAAATATATATTATGATGTATCATTTGACACCCTTAAAATTTTATTATGATGTCATGTGTTATGTTTTTTTAAATTTCATATGTTTCCTTGGTTTTATAATCATGTGTCATGATATGAATTTTTTGTTTTTGATTCTCACCTATTTTAGGTCATATTGATATTCCTATTCACTAACATTTAATTCTTTCATCGTGTTATTCAATGATAATTATATTAATGGGATTTATATTCCCCCATTCATATGTAAATCCCTATATTATACCATTAAGTATTATAATACCAAAGAAATATAACATCATATTTTGTTGTTTTCAAATAATTCCATTTCAACCACCTTTAATTTTATTATATTATGTATATAGTTAACCAAAGGCATTATACCTCACATGATTTTTGGATTTTATTATGTGTGAATTTAATTGTTATTTAATGAAATTAAAATTATAATATATATTGGTTCTCATATATATATATATATATATTGAAATTATGCTATCAAACAACGTAATATTAGAATTATAAATTATATAACACATATCACTAAATAAAATATATATCATTGAATTTATAATTTCTATAAAAAAAAATTAAATTTCAACACCTATCAGAAAAATAAATTTGACTCATTATGCAATTTTAATATAAGATTCATGAAAAGAGTATCCCAAAAAATTATTTCATTATTTGAATTTAGTAAATGATTATTGCATAATTTTGTGTCAAAATTCGACTTGATACTTTGTTTTATGCATAATGTAATTACAAAAATAACATATAGGTCACATTAATCACATAAGTTATTGTTAAAATTATGATTTTTAATATAGTATAATATAATGTAGTGTGATGAGTGAACACCACATATTAAGATGTACGAAATTATAATGTCAGGATGCTCACCACACACTCTATTATCTCAAAATGTCATGTTAGTAATATCATCCAATACTATGTTTTCATATAGTATAACATCACTATCCGGGCATAGGAATTAGTATGAGTCAGTAAGAAGGTTATTTTTTCCTTTTCTAAAAAATAAATATGATACCCAGAAATTATAAAATTATTTATAATTCTTTTAATAACTAATTTATGCAAAATAATAATTCTTAAACCCTGAATTTCTTTTTCATATCATTGCCGGAATATTTTAATACCTATGAAAATTTAAAACAATGAATAAGATAATCTAGAACCTATATTAAATAATTATAATCTATTAATTAATTTCCATTAGTATCATTAAATTAAATTTTGATGTATAATTATTATTATTCTCAAGTCATTTTATTCATTTTATTAGAAATATCTCAATTATTGATATCTTGAATGATAAATTATTATGTTTGTTTCATTGGAATCTCAATGAAGTTATTAAATCATATAACTTCCTCAATTTTTTTGTCAATGTGAGAGATTAATAATAAAATTCAATAATATATTAAAAAATTGAAAGTGTATGAATAATTAAATATTCCAGTAAATTATAGTCCAACATCACATTAATTCCTATTTCAATTTGTGCGCTCATGAATCTAAAAAACACCATTCCATTAATTATAAATTTTATTGAATATTATAATTTTTATATACTTTGAAAAATAATAATCATGATTAGGAAACAAAACGTATTTTAAGTTATTTTTGAAAAACATAATGGTGGTCCAAAATTTTAGCCTATATAAGATGACATGGTGATTTCCATAATACACATAATATTCAAATTTTACTAGATATGGAAGTAAAAATAAATACTAAACCTAAGTTATTATATGAATTTATTGAATACACATGATAATAACTTGTAGATCTCTTAAATCGGTTAATCCTTTATAATTGATAATGATTTCTATTGCATTATCATCACAAATAAATCATTAAAATCAATTTATATTTTCAAAAAAATGTTCATATTAGTATGTGAATATATAATTGGATGGGGCTCATCAAACATATATGAAAATGTGGTTGAATTTAGGAGGAATAAATAATCACATTACTAGGTGGTGGAAAGAATAATTATTCACCCTTAAACGTAAAAACATATTTTTTCTTATATGAAAAATTATCAAGGAAAGTGTATTGATTATAATAGTATAATTGATAGGAGTAGATAGTTTATCTATTTTGTAAGTAAGAAATTTTGATGTATTGCTGGATAAATAGGAAAATATACACAAAAAATGTTGGAGGGGGTTATAGTCATGTTTCCCATTTCATTATCATGAATGGAAATACTGATAGACCGCTAAATCTATTTTTTAACAAAACATTTCACATTTAATAATATCTTTAAAGAAATCAATATTTCCTTTTCATTTTTAGTTCCATATCCCACATAAACATTTCTTCGTATCTCTTAATGCATCATCATTTTACCTTGATCATCCTTAGGATAGTTAGGGTATAGTGGTTAACTATTTTTTCTACATGGGGAAATTCACTTTTCTATCATTTTAGCATGATTTAGATGCACTACTTCAATAATTACATGAATGTTCTACTCAATGAGTGAAAATAAAATAAGACACAATGATATGGAAATATTATGAGAATTACGGACTAAGGGTGTTGGTGGGAGGTAAGGAAGGGAACCAAGGATTTCAAATAGAGTGTGTACTCCCACAATTAATCCTCCTTAACCCATCACAATAACTAATGCAATGGGATAATTCATATCAATTACTTACCAATGAGGTGTAATATTCCATGATGTTGTCTCTACCCAATCATTATCAAATTGTTATCACAAAACCGTTATTCACACTTTTGAATTTTATTCATGTTATTAACATAGTTCACATGTTTAACTAAAGTCGCCTAAATAAAATAACATGATAGAGCTTTTGGATATTAAATATATATGATGTGTATTAGTGTTATTTTATAAAATATATATGAACCAATTTATTCTCCTAAAATGTATATTGTCGTGGCCTAAATCCTATTAACATATAATCCTTTTCAACTTTGATCAACATTCCCGTATTATGGAAGGTTTAGAAATAAATGATTAAGATCATATATAATGAAGTTATTGGATAATTAAAATCACTATAAAATAATTTTATGGATAATCACAAAAAAATGTAAAATATCAAACATTTCATTATATTTTATTATATTTTATTCTTAACCCATAATAATATTCCTATAAATTACAATTTTATGTTCTATCGATGCACCTCTTAGATTGAGGAAGAAACATCAGGTAGGTTAAACAGTCCTTGGATATCATATTTGGTTTGTCAAGATGTTGCGATATGTTTGTATATTTACAACAAAATTGGATTCTTTAATTTTATACTCATGGATTCATAAGGATATTGATGATATCAATGTTCTCATATTGTGTTTTCCCACGGAGATTATATGGAATTAGTAGTTTTTTAGTAACTCTCCATTTTATGTAATTAATCATAAGGGTCTCTGTAAATATATACCAATATAACAAGTAAATTTATTTAGTAGGACGAGTAACACCACTATAGTTTCATATATAAACATCAAACTCGATATCATGTACGAATTGGAACACCATGTGTTTCTGGGAATATAATATCCCAATACTTATTGATATATATTTTTTATATATATTAAAAATCTGATACGTTTCCATACATAAAATACATGGTTTGAACGAAATTCCAAACACAATTAAAATATTATTATTTAAACACTACCATAATATCCCAGCCATTAAAATAGAGGGTATGAATAAATAAAACAATGTTATGAACATTATATGGTTTAAAATTTTATAAAATAGATAATTTGGAAATCATTTTAATTAGATATAAAATATGAATAATTTCAAATATAACCAAATGTTTTTTTGTGAAAGAGTATTTTTATAAAAGAATATTTAGTCACACACTATGAACATAAATTATATTGAGTTTATATCAATTTAAAAAAAAATCGACAAAATGAACATATTTTTAAAAAAATCACTAAAAAATTATAATAGGGTTCATTTTTGGGATTACATTAAAATGATTCATTTGATAAAAAATAGTATAAATAATAAATTTTAATTTAAAATTACATTTTTATATAATATTAAATGTCTTATTATATTACAAATGTTTTTAAATCTTCAACAAGTAAAGTTATATATCTATAAACCAAATTTTGTTCATTTTAACCATGTTCATATTGAATTTAAATATATAAAGGATGATTTTTTAACATTTTTTCTTTGGGAACCCTCTATCACATCATGTCATGGGAGATAAATTTTAAATTAAAAATTTTCAAATCTATGATCATAATTTTTATAAATGGAATACATATTTTAAATATAAATAATGTATATTATAAAATAATTAGAAATTAATTTTTTACCAATATGAATACTGAAAATAGTAATAATTAATTACTACATTTAATGTAAATTTTTGTTTATGTTGACATTAATCTATGATGAATGTGGTTAAAAATGACCCCAAACATGACTAAGACTTATTTGGTGACCATATATCCTCTTTATCCATAAATTTTTCTTATTTAATATGAATCCCTTTATCATTTTGAATTCTTTATTAATATTTCCAACTAACATTGAATATGGTTTCATAACCCCACTTATAAACGGGAACTCCCAGAAAATAATTATTAGCACCTACCAATCCCATATGATCAAAAATAATTAAAAATTTTATCTCCAAAAAACATAAAAAAAATATATAGATTCCTCCCAAATTTCCATCTCTAGGGTCCTTAAGTGGAGATCCAATAGAGGTTTCTCTAAGATATGTTCACTATCATAATGAAGATCATTCAATTTTTTTCGTTTTTCCATGATATATATTATTTTAAAACATAAAATATAATAAAACCAGTATCTAACAAATACAAAAGTTTTATTATATTTATGTTCTAATAATTATTAATCTACATAAAAATCATACTAGAAAGGAAATCATCGATCAGATGAATAATGGACTATATCCTTGTGAACTGAAAATGATTTTTATACATCAAAAGAATTCAAGATGGATATAAATTTAGATGTAAAAAATTTTCTATTTAATTTATTATATTATAATTCTTCATTTATTTTACTATTACATATACCATTTTCCATCTATTCTATTTCAAATAGGATATTGTCTCTTCTTTGTAAGATAGACTACCACCTCGTAATTCGTTGTGAGTTATTTTTCACTTGTTATTTAAGTGAAATATAATTAGGTTATAAATTTCAAAATTATGTGATATATATTATTTTAAAAGTAATACACCAGCCATATTTTTATGTTGACATTAATTGAATGATATCGCTGATAGTGCATATTCAGGACCAAATGTCTCAATGAAGAGATATGATTAATTTTTGTTGTTCGATTTACATAAATTATTCAAAAAATTTATCATATGAGTAAATATGATATTTATTGACTTATTATCATTCTTGATATGATATATATATACCATATTCAATGTAATAGAACACTCATAATGTGTGAATGAGAAAAAAATAATATAAACACCCTAAAAAATAAAAATAACGAAATACAATTAACAACATGTGGTAAAATGTTTAAAGAGTATCATATATAAAATTATAAATATTATTAAGGTTATAGTGTAAATTAATACCATATTTATAACCATTATACTCTATTTACATACATGCATAATGTAAATTATTCCAAAGGTAACAATATCTCATTTCACTTTTACATTCACAATTCCCACACCATATTCACCAATTATTTATTTTGATGTGAGTAAATACTAACTTTTATGAATGTTAGATAATGATTTAATTTATCTTAATTACATTTATTGTTTAATTTAATGTTATTTCGTTCATGTGGAATGTGATTCAAAATCTACCAAAGCGAGGAGAGTTAATTTCAAAATATATTCTTTATTTGGGATTATTGTTATTTATGTATCCCTTAGAAGAATTATTTTGTATTTATATCATAAATAATATATTTTTTTAATATATTAGTTTAATTTATAAAAATTTTCATGTAATAGTACATTTTCATTGACTCATTGAGGATTATAATTGTTAACAATCGTTTTATTAAAATATGACATTATTTCTATTTCTGTTGGAAATCCATTTTCCTCAAACATAATTTTTCAAAAACTATTTAATTAATTCATCCTACCAATAAAATTTTTTGTTAATGTAATTTTTTCCTATCATTACTTTTATCAATTTTTTTTTTATAGAATCATCATGTTTTTTACAAAATAGTGCCCCTTTGGATTTTATGGAAACTATAAAAAGAATAATTTGTTTATTTTGTGTGATATGAATCGAAATTCCACCATTATTACCACAGAATATTTTGAAACATATTTTGAAACCCTTAAACATTAATTTCCATAAAAATTATCATCAAATTGTTCTGACCATTTTATTTTGAATGAAGATATTCAAAATTCCGAGGATAATTTTCTCAAAAATACTATCAATAATTTGTTTTATGAATTTCACTTCATTAACGATATAATCCAATTATTTTACTTTATATATATTAGGGATATGCTATATTTATATCACCTTTATTATTTAGTTGGATGATTTTTTATATTATTTTTATCATGAATCAACAATTTGAATCCATTAATCTTACTCTCTATGGTTTATGATTACGTTAATGATTGAGCTATTTGTTAAAATATAATTATCTATATATTGAATATAAATTTTTCTGTTGATTATATTTTATTCTTTTATTATAAAGAATTAATTGTATATAGAATGTGATGTATGTGGCCCTCCATATCAACCTGATGCATTAGTTGGTCTCATGAGACAAATTATATTTTGTTTTGGCTGAGGACTTACTCATTTATTGAGATGTATTGTAACATGGTCTCAATAGTATTAGATTAATAAAAAAAACTCCATTCCATCTTTTAGAAGGACATAATTATATATCCCACTACTAAATAATCAGTTATTAATTTTCAATGTGATTATTTGATTACTTTTAATATCAATGGTTAAAATAACAAGCTCATCTGATTAATCTTATGGAATTATATGATCATCATTTATTCATATTGAATTAATATAATTTTATTTATTAAACATTAAATGATTCGGTTATTCACCCAAACCAATTGATTATCCATCATTTATTCAGATAATCTACTATTTACACACTCTAACAGAGCATTTGATCTCACATATTTCTTGTGTTTTATTTTTCATAGAATACTTAGATGTGTTTTAGTATTGGTATAAATGGATATAATATGTGGAATAATAATTATACCAAATAAAATACAATGAATTTTTTATATTTTTTAGATGAAATATATCTTAAACTATATATCTTGTTAATTAATAATATTGAACTATTTTATCCTTTCGGGTGTGGTTCCATATATCGTATACCAATAAAATAAATTAACCACTAGCTCCAGCTTGATAGGTATAGTGTCATTACATTATATATGTGATGATGTTTTGTTGAATCCCAAAGAACTATATTTAGGAAATCATTGATTCAGAAACACAACCCTATTGTAGACAATGATGATATGTATCAAATAAAATAGTAAATTTTTGGTATGAAAATTTATTTTTTCAGTTACCTTAAAAAATGAATCCATATCTGGATACTACATGTGAATATGGTTCTTAAAATGATGTACATAACTGAAATAATATATAAAATGGTGCATTATGATTAAGTTACTAATAACATGAATAATAATAATAGGTCTTTCTACAAATATAGTTTTACACTCTTGGGGGATATTATAGGGTTAATTCATATCATACATAAAATGGAAATAATGTCTTCAAAATATTTTGGTCTGTTGAAAATATCTAAATAATCAATGTTTAGGAATATGTGATTAAACATGCATAAATATTTTCAATTTCTATTAATTTTTTTAAAAAATTTGGGATTATATATCATGTTTCATATTGATATAATCTAATCTAGTCTATTATATTGTTTATAAATTGAGACTTGTAGGAGGACTGGCAAGGGAATTAATTTTGATTTTACAAAAAAATAAGTTTAATGATTTATGATGTTTTTATAGATTTATTAATATTTTTATATGATTATTTATATGAATGATATTAGGTTTATAAGTTTTATGAAATATTTAGGGATTTCACTACAAATATATTTATTATAATATTTGAAAGAATATGTTGAATGGTGCAGATGACCAAGGAATATGATTCAATGTAATGTTGTACCTCTTGTAAAACTATTGGATTATGGAATAAATCAATTATTATTTTCATGATATTGTGATAATAATGAGTTTTTTAGGGGATTGTGTATTTGGACATAAATTTGGTCTAATGATTGATGGTTTTTGTTATATTTTCTAGAGTTTACAAAAATATTTATCTATGGAATATATTATAAAACATGAGGATAAATATATTGATGAAATCATGATTTAATAATGGTGTTATAGTGATATTGTAATATAAACTTTTTGAATGTGACAGTAAGATACAATTTATATTTTTTGTGAATAAAATGTTGAATGAGTTACATTCCTTCAATACAAATTGGTATTTGAATTTAAATAGAAATTTTTTCATGATTATTAAGGTTTCATATATATATAATAGATTATGTTGATAATTTAATGTAATTTTGTATTTTTTATAACTTGTTGGGATGTATTTAAGACATTATGTAAAGTGGGTTACAATTTTAAGGATCTCTTGAATTGTAAAAACTGAATTTTAGTAAATTCAATGAAAAAAATTTATCTAGGATATTTATTTATCAATGTATGAAACTACTTATAAAATGATCATGTAAAATTAAATATATATAATCATACAAATGATATGAGAATATATCATGTATGTGTATTTTTTTTACATTCTTAGTATTGAAGAGGAGGAAATTCAGCAACTCTAGGAAAAGGATATTAAATCAAAATTTTAACATAATTCAAACATTTATGTTGAACTGGTGGTCCTTAAAATAATTAATGATTTAGGCTTTTTTGTTCAATGACTTTATGTTTATTATACACGTTCATGTAATTGATTACCTACATCATTCACTATATTTATTTATTATTTTTTTCCATGTCCATATATTAAATTGGCATTAATATTTTTCTATATAAAAGCCAATTTATCTATTATTCAATAAGAACATTCTATTTCACATCCTTCTTATCAATAGTATGTTTTATCAATCCTACAGATGATATGGTATTTTAATAACTGTATTTTTAAATAATAGACACTTGATTTCTAAGGCCAATATTAAATTCTGAGGATGCATTTTATTTATTGCAGTAGAATGAAACAACATGACATTTCAAAATATGAAAAAATTGATAATGTTTATGACCCGACAAAGAATGAATATAAGGGAACACAACATAATTAGTATTTACAATATATATATATAAATATAGTCAATCAATTTTATATTTTAATACATCTAAAAATATGTTTTAAAAAAATGTGACACTATATTAAAATGTTATTATACAAACCATACCATTATAATGAACTCATTAAATAAGTTGGTATGAGAAATACACACTAAATTATGAAAATTAATTATTTTAATTTATTAAAAAATTTAATTCCAATCAATTCACTTGATATAAAATTACATTATTTAGAAAGAAAAAGAAATTTCTTAATTAAAAACTGTAATTTTATTAATTGTGGTTCTGTCATACTGTGCATAATTTTTCTTAATAAATATTAACCACATTCAATAAATTTTTTTGATATAATTTTAAAATTTTATTTTTGAATGGTAAAATTATCCTACTGGGAATTTTTCTAATATTTCTAAAATGCTCCATGTTTAAATGATTATAGAATAATACTGAAATTTTATTGAAACCCGCCTTTTCGTTAAAAATAATCCTGAAGAAAAATTATATTTTATGTTTTTAATAAAGTAAAATTAATAAATTATGTATCTATTAATTGAATTAATGTAATTCAAAAGAATTATATATAAAAAACATTAATTTTTTTGAACATTTTCTTTCTGAAAACCCATTTTCTTATCATGTTTTCGATATTAAAAAGAAATTAACATTTATCAATTATATGAGCAGAACTTGGAATAATTTATTTTATATTTCTAATTATAATAATTCATATTTTTTACATATTTCAAAATAATTTCATTATAACAATTAATAATGAAACTAGTATAAATTAATTCCAATATTATAGGTAAAATTTGGATTGTAGTGAGGTGAAAATAAGAAGATATGGTTACCAATTATACCAAATATTGTATAAATCTATTTTTCGGAATATTTTATACATTATAAATCCCAATAACAAATATAAGGTGATTCATAAGAATTTTCCATGTAAATTAGTTTTTCATTTTGGATTCATTTAGGAAATTTTCATTTAATTTTCGAGATGTTTACCTTCCCCATGTTTAGATAGGGAACTCCCTACATTCACTTATTCACACATACAAAGCTGATTAGATCTACCAAAAAATATAAAATCTATTAGAAATTCAATTATACAAATTTTATAACAAGTGATAAACCCAAAACAACATCCTATGTATCCTAAATGGGATATAAAAATATGGTTTCTCTTAAAGAGTGTAATTATATTAACAATGATATTTCCTTTTATTTATTTGTTTTACACATCCAATAATATATTTAATCTTATAAATTAATAATCAAATTATCCCATAAAATTATATGAAATTATTTTTATGTTATAATATTTATCAATAAAATGGGATTCAAAATCATCAATTATGGGTGATGTGGATTACCCTCATCCGAAAAGAATGTAGTTTGTTTTCCATGACCACCATTATGGAATGAAACAATGGAACATATACCTAATATATATTATCTTTATGTTTTTATTAAAATTATATAATTTTAAAATAAATGATTAATTGATATATTAAATTCATTTTGATATAATATAATGGTAATCGTGTGTTCGGTGGACTACCACCTTGCAGAGTGTCGCAATTCGTTATTTTTCTTATCTCCTACAATGAATGTAATAAGGATAATAATAATGAATTAATTTTATATATAGATAAGTGTTGATATTTATTCAATTAAATTAATATATCACATAATTTATTTAACATTCATTTGATAATGAAGTGATGTTGTCACTCATGCATACATAAGACCGACCATTTCAATAAAGGTATGTGATTCAATTTATTTTTAAAATATTCGTAAATGTTTCTAAAATGTTATTTAAATATTAAATGTGATATATGTCATTATTTTCTTTATTTATATGATATATAAAAATATATCCTATGCATTATAATCAGATCATTCATAAAAAACGAATGAGAAAAAAGATATTTACCACCAGAAACAATAAAGATAATTAAATATTAATTAAAAAATATTTGTACTTTTTTATAATAAAATCAATTATGATAATAATAATAAATTGATATAGGTTTTTTAATAAAGTTATAACATTATAAAAATTGTAATACCTAAGGTGAAGAGGTACACGAATCAAATTAGACATAACGTAAGGGTTTCTCATATCACTTTTACTTTTGTGAGACATACAACACATTAACCACATAATATTTTTGGTGGTTTATATACTCCAATTTTGTTATGTAATATCATCAATTTATTTATCTTTATGGTATTAATGTTTTCACTTAATTTATATGTTTAATGATTCATATGACAAAAGAGTTACGAATGTGGTATAGGGTTATCATACAATTGCATCATTACACATGACCGTTTTTGTTTAAGTCTCCAATCTTGGAATTATTTGGTATTTATATAATAAAATAAATATATTTCATTTTCATACAAATATTCAGGAAATTTTTCAACTAATATAACACTTTTTAACCTCTCAATTATACTTAAAATTATTATGAAAATGATTTTAATAAATCCTACCTTTATTTCCATATTTCAGAAACTCATTTTCAACAAAACCCATGTTTTATAAAAAGATTAATTTTTTTTCAATGTAATATTTTATAGTTATGGTTTTTTTACAAATTATTACTTTTGATAAAAAAATGTGTTGAAATATCATATTATTTTGAAAACAATATCCATTTGGGTTTTACAAAAAATCTGTGAAAGGAATCATTGTTTTAATGTCTATGATGTGAATATAATTTTCCCAAGTCATGTATATTGTGTTTTTAAGCATGATTTTTCATTATTTATAGGAATTTTTCATTAAAACTACATTCAAAAAGATTTGTGGGTTTTTTTAAAAGTAAGCATTCTAATGCAAGGGTTATTTTTTAAAAAAAAATTATTAAACATTTATTCTATATCTATTCATCGACAACATAAAAATACCATTATACTTATGATACACTAGGGATACGATAAATTAATATTATTTATTGGAATTGTATATGAATTTTTTTACTCTGGATGTACTAGTTTGAAACAATTTATATATCCTAGGAAGGTTTATGATTCTAATTACTAATTAGGGTAATTGTTAACATTATATTGTAAAGTTTTTTTCAATATGAATGTTTTTAATTAATATTTTTCACCCCTTTTATGTGAGTAATTAAATATACTTATTAATATATTTGAGGTCCCACAGTAACCCCATATTGCATTGGTTGGTCTCATTAGATAATCTAGATTGGGTTTTTTCTGAGGACTTTCCCATTGATATATATTCATTTGAACATATCCATAACGATATTATATATCTTTCAAAAAAAAATTCAATGATATCTTTTAGATTTATAGAATAATTCATTCCAAAATTAATAATTTAGTTACTGATAATAATAGTTTTTAATTTATTTGTTATAATATCAATGGGTTTGTTTTCATGTTCATGGAAATATATTTAATTAAATATTTTATTATCATTTATTCCCACCATATTATTCATATTTTGTTGATTAAATGGAATATATTATATTTATTTTTTATTCCTTATTTATAATTCCTTATTTAGTCACTTCTATCATTGTAGAGTTACCCTTATACCACATATGAGATGGCCACTTTCTATTGATTTATTTTACTAAGTATATAATTATATGATTTATGATTAATATGAAAGGGTGTGTTTAGGGGACTGATGTTGTTTTCAATGAAAACAATTTGTGTATTTTATTTTAGAAAATGTAATGAAAATTAAAGTATGTATTTTTTTATATTTATTTAATTCATAGTTCATTTTGGATTTAGTATCTTTTATCTTATTCCAATGTAATAATGTTGAATCAAGCCATATTTTATAGAATTATTGTTTGTTATAGGAAGATATTATTTATTTATTCCCCTTCTAAATAATTCAAATTGGTGATCATATGGGGGATTTTTTATTAATTCAATATTTATACCCCTATGGAGTTTATCATGGACCTAAACATAGTTTTAAAAAACACGCCCCCTCTATAATATATAATAAAATTTAATCCAAGGTTATGGGGATTGGAATATTAGATCCCTAAATTTTCATTATAATCAATAACTATATTTCAAATCTATTTCATTCCATAGGGAACATTAAGGAATTTTTAGAAATTTAATTCGTCAAAATGAATAAATTTTTTTGGATACTTCATTCACAGAGTAATCACAGGGTTGGAATATTTTTTTGTATTATTTATGGTGTTAGGTATGTAATTTTTCAATTATTTGTTAATATTTAATATAGGCATAATATTTCTGTAGCGAAATTTCATAGTTTATTTATTTATTTTTTATTTGTTATTATAGAATTTTTGAATCGGGTATAGGATGGGGTTCCAATAAATTTCTCAATTATGTGTATGTAGTCGTAATTATGATTAGCATCAGATTCATGTCTGATTAGAGATGTTTTTATTGAATGGAAATCAGAATTAAGGGTTATGGGAGATTTAAAATTAGATGAAGCCCATCCCAAATGTATGTAATTGCTTCCCAGAGATATAGATTTTTTTAAATAGTTTTGTTTTTATTATTATATGGAATAACAAATGACATGGGATGAATTTTGGTGTAGGATTCACATTTATAGGTGAGGGAGATTGATGGGGGTTGGATAAATTTTGGTTAGATTAGATTTATATTAGCATGGTTGTTCCCAATATTATAATAATAATTAGATCGACTAATGGGTAAATTTATTTATTAAAAACTATTATATTGATCAAAATTTGTTAATGAACAAAAAATGTTTCTCATAATATATTTGGGTAATATTGGTTATTAGAAATGGTGTTTTTTGTATTCTTAAATATGATATCCTTTGATATAACAAACTATTTTAGGGACGATATCATGGGAAATTGATATGAAGGGGTCAATCATTATGTGGTTATCATCATGATTTAGAGAAAAATTGAAATTATCTCTCACTTTATTATATATATTAGTTACTATTATTATAGTTTAATTGGGTATCATTGTAATTGGAAGGTCTATGTAAATGGGAGTACACAATTATATCATTGGTTATATGTTTAAATTGTTTAGTAAAAGTAAAAAATGGGATTAAGATTATTACCATTGAATGATGAAAGCAATGGGTTTGGAAAAAAATGAGAGGCCATGACTAGCGTATATATTATCAATAGCGGGTTTATTGATATGGTGGGTTCAATTTTTAATTTTATAGTATGATGAAAAAATTAAATGGGTTAGTAGGTCATAGTTAATAATTGTCTATCAGTAAGTTGGGAAAAAATAATAGATAATGGGAAGGCCATGCCATTTAAAATTTTTTGATAGTTTGAATACTAAATGAAAAAAGTAAAAATGACATGGTAAGTAACATATTTTGTGTTAAAAATTTTATAATACATTGTTTAGGTTAACTATTATATTGTGATATTTTTGTTAGATATTTCTTTTTTGTATGAGAAAATTTTTTAGATAGTGGGACACTGTTTTCGGTTTCTGTATGTAATATAAAAACTGACTACGAAAACATATTGGTTCACTCAATATGGATTTATTAATTATCTCATGTCCAATAAAAAATTATTTCCAAGAAATTACAATAATTATAATGAATCTACTTATTACGTAATGATTTGTTAATTAATAAGTGAAATAACATGGTAGTGGGATTGGGTATTTCAACATCTGATGGGTCAAATAATGTATTCTAAAAAATGATATGTTCTGTAATGTATTTTAATGCTATTAATCTTTAATAATAATTTTTTTACTTTTCCTACATCTTTTTCATAAAATTATACCCCTCCCCAATTTACACCCCACTAAATGAGAAAATATTATTGGGTGGGTGGTGTAATGTTTTACCATAGAATTATTTTAAATAAAAATTATTAGGAATCATAATCCATTAAGAATAAATAGTGAAAAATTTATTTGTATGATAATATTTTTATGTTTTTGGAAAGTAACATGGTTTCACAAAATTGAAAATTTTAATAAAGTGGTTATTTATATAATTCGTTTTTTGTTAAATAATATTAATATAATCATATTTACCCTTAATTTAAATTATACAAATAAACCATCAACCATTGTAATTTAACAATGAACATGGTTTCATTGTTCCAATATAAATTTATATTTGTATGGGTATATGTGAAGTGTCCCAACAAATGTTTCTATAATTATCATATAAATTATTTCAAAATAGAAATAAAAATTGTTCATTGTCTATTGGATTGAAATTTATTTTCTTAATTCATCTAATAGACAAGTTATTTATCAACTTAATATAAATACATGAATAATTTTGATAATCAGTTCTTATTCCCTGTAAATAATTTCACTTTATTAGTCACATCTACCTAGGATTTGATGAAATAAATATAATATTTTAATTCATCATTTCAAAATAAAATTAGGTTGACTTGTTTTTCTAAAAAGTTTAGAATTTATCCCATTATAATACATTTGTTACCTAATATCCCCTCAAATGGGACAAGTATTTCAGTAAATAATCCATAATGTGGATTCCATATTTGAGATTTCAATGGATTTTTAAAATTCCCAAAAGTCATCATCAAATCATAATGATACAATACTACACTATTAATTGCAAATTATTTCCATATACCAGTCAAGAATTATGGTGGGAAAATTAAACAATACCAATTGTTTTTATATGATAAGGGGTTTGTATTATTTATCTAATACTGTATTTTGAAATAGCCCCCTTAGCATGTTTTTTCTACATGTTCCTTGACCACAAATAACTAATCATGGGATTCCAAATCGATCAATTAGTTTTACTTCAATAATTTCATTCAAATATGCGATCTAATCCTTTTTATATTCTTCGATATTATTTTTTATGAGGAGTTTAATTTATCCATTTAAAACATTCTAACCATTGGAATCAATAAAAACCTATCAAAAATATCAATTCATCATCATGTAGAATTTCATAATGGAATATTAATTAGAGAATATTATCCACTATTATATAAAGACCATGGCTTACTCTAATAAGTGATTAATTAAAGAATTTCATAATAACTGTCACTGTATTATTAGGAATTAATTGTTAAATAATTCCATCTACACCATACATCAATAAATATATATCATATTCTAATTAAATTTTTTATGCAAATATATATACCATTTTGAATATTTTGACTTCGGGTGAATAACATGATTTGATAAATAATTTTCAATGTTGAAAAAACGTGAATATTTTTTTTATAATGTGTATCTCATCATGGAACATATCATCAATATAAATATCATTGTATTTAGGTAAATTAATTATATTTAAAATTGAGAAATTAATAAATAGGATATTCTCTATTATCATTCATCCTTTATTGTCTGTTAAATGTATTTTTAAAATAAAAATCATTGAGTAAATTTTCATTTTCAAAGGCCATTTATTATAAAAACATACAATGTTTTGATATATGAATCGTATATATCCACAATGAGTTTGAAATTATATATAAACAAATCAAATGAAAATACAATCTATTGAACCAATTTCTATATTAAAGTATAATAAAATTGATCCTTTTAGCATGTGATGTTTTTTTAACAAATGAGTCTATCAAACAAATCAAAATATTATCCACATTTATATATCATTGAATATTCACTAATAGTATGTTTATATAAGAAATTCATTTTCCAATTTTTTGAGATTAATAGTTCTATTTCTATAAATATTTTTTTTTCTTATTGAATAAGATTCGATAAATTGTTTATTATAATTTAGTGGAACATTCATCAATGGATGGTTGATGAGTGGTTGATAAATTATGGATATATCAAAAAATAATGTTGAAAAATATATTATACCTAAAAATCACAACATTTAATTTACTATTGTAAAGACCCGTAAAATTCAAGGGAAATTTTTTCTTAATTTTCTTTGGAATTTTACAAGAACGCGGTTTCTGACAAAACCTGATTCCGAGGCCCGGTGTGCCCAGAATCAATTTCCGAAGATTGTCTCGGGTACGTTCAATGAACGAAGGAGCGGGAATTTCTAACTTTTGAACTGGTGCTCGGAATCAAATTCTGAGGGCACCGATGAACTCGCAACGCCTGTAATCGTTTAAGGGCCCTTTTACCGTAGTTGAGTTTGTGCGGGTGTAGAAGTTAATTTATGGGATTAAATTACGAAGGTAAATAAAATTGTTGAATCAATTTTATTTCTTTTCAAGGTGGTTTATTTCTCCCATGGGAAGTTGGTGGTGGGGCCCACATTCACCCAATGTCCCATGTGTGGATAATTGATAGCGTGGGGCCCACACGAACCCCCCCACCTTTTCAAATTCCTTAAACTCCCTAACCCCTCTTAACCCCTCACTTTCCTAACTCCCCATTAACTCACTTTCATTAATTTTTGAGAATTTTTTATGATTAATAAAGTGAGTTACTTAATTTCAAACTCTTGAAATTAAAATGGTTAGGTTGTGTTAGTAAAATAAGACTTGGTCTTATTTTATTATTGTTTGAGTTTTTCAACCTTGAGAGGATTAGGGAAGTGGTATTCTTCTTCTTCAATCTCGACGAAGAACGTGAAGAACACCGTTCTTCAACGAAGAACACCTCCGTCGAACAATGTGACGTCTTCTTCCAACGATGTTTTCTCTTCGGACGCACCTTGATGACAACGGAATCGATGTTCGTCTTCCATGACGCCGTATCCGCAACGCGACGTTCTTCTTCTGCATTGTCTCTTCCACGACGGTCTTCCTGCGACGAAATCTCCGTCAACGACTTCGAATCCTCGCTTCGCGACGTCGATGTTCTTTTTCCGCAACGCCCGACCTCCGCGACGCTCATCTTCCGCGGCTCGTTGACGTGCACCGTTCTTGAAACCGAAGTAGGGGTTTTATTTATTTTCTTTGTTTGTGAATACCAACATGACGATCATCGTGGATTTTAATCCTTTGTTATCAAATAACGCGAGGGGGTCAGACCGCACAAACACGGCCGACCCTCCTTCTTAATTTTCTTGATGGTTCCTTGTGGTTGGTACGAGAGAACGTGGTGTCGTCGCACCACGCGGATTCTTGTGGAAAGAAATGCACGGCGCCGTCGCGCCGCGCCGTGGAATGAAGTTTAAGAACGCGACGCCATCGCGCCGCATCGAAGAAAACCGAAGGCACCGCGGTCGGAGCGGGGCCGCGGCGAAGGGGCGCGGTATCGTCGCACCGCGTCGGATGACAAGGGCCACAGCCGGTTCCGAGTCGTGGCAGAGCAAGGTGACCGGTGGCCGGACTGGGCCGCCGGTGTCGGAGCTCGAAGGGGACCGGCCTGCCGGTCCCGTTTAGCAGGAAACGGCCGGCCTGATCGGGCCAACCGAAAGAGAAGGAGCCGGGGGAATTAAATTCCACATGTCGGCTTCAATGGTCCCCCATAAATTTGGGGGGGCCGCAGTTACACAAGGGGGGCAGCCCCCCCCCCCCCCTTTTCCAACAGCTCGGCCGAAGGCCGAGTGGCAGCGCGCTGGGCTTGCTGTGCCCAGCCGGTCCGGCGCCTGGCCGGTCTGCTAGGCCGGGCCGAGCCCATCCGGGTCGGGCCGCGCCGAGCCGGGCTGAGCCCCGCCGGGCCGCGCTGGGCTGCGCCCAGCCTGGCCGACCCAGAACCGGGGCGGGTCGACAGGGTTCGGGCCAACCGGGGGGTCTCGGGCCGGGTCGGTCCGGGCCCGAAACCCCCTTTATCAGACTATTTGGGTTCAAATGCCCATAACTCGAGCTACGGACTTTTGATCGACGCGCCGTCAGTGGAGACACGATCCTTGGAATGAGACAGCCGTTTCGACATATCGCACTCAAGGCTTCCGAATTATTTGAGTTCGGCCGGGTTGGTTCGTACACGAAACCAACCGGGCCCTCGGAGCGGAAACGCATATATCTTGAGCTACAGATGTCTGATTGACGTGCCATAAACTTTTTTGAGTTCCTCTTAGTGAGACGGATCTTTTGGCATACTCCGCCCGAGGTTTGGACGCATGTGGAGTACGGTCGGGTTGGTTTTGCCTTAAAAACCAACCGGGACCCTGGGATGAAAACGCCAATAAATCTCAGACCGTGCATCCGATTGACGCGCCATCTGTTGCATTGAGTTCCTGTTGACGATACGGAACTTTTGGATACATCAACTTCGGACTATGTGTTAGTTGATGTATCAGCCTCTCGGCTCGTGGAGCGAACCCTCACGAACGAGCTTGCTGTGTGCGAGAACCCTAGTGCCGACTACGACTTCGACGACAACTGTACAGAGATCCTCAGTGGATTCGACTGCGACGATGATGAAAACAGTATGGGAATCCTCTGTCTTTTCGGCAGTGACTACTACGAAACATCTTGGGATTCATCAACTCCAGTCTACCTGTCAGTTGATGCATCCACCTCTTAGCTTGTTGAGTGGACCCTCCCGGAAGGAGCTTGCTGTGTTCGGAAACCCTAGAGCCGGTTGAGACTTGACGACTGCTGATCGAACGACTCTGTGTGTTACAGATAGCCCAGTGGGGAACGTTTGGTTGTAGCGGCAGACCCACGGCGGAGGACCACTTGGTTGTAGCGGCAGACCCGCCGTACTCAATAGAAGGAGTAACTCTGGAGGCTATGAGGGGGAGCGCTTGGTTGTAGCGGTGGACCCACGACAGAGGTGCCCTTGGTTGTAGCGGCACAGGGGAGCGCATGGTTGTAGCGGCAGCCCCACGACAGAGGTGCACATGGTTGTAGCGGCACAGGGGAGCGCTTGGTTGTAGCGGTAGACCCACGACGGAGGAGCGCTTGGTTGTAGCGGCATGGGGGAGTGCTTGGTTGTAGCAGCAGGCCCACAGTACCCAATAGGTGTAGTACTATAGCAGTCCATGGTAAGAGGGAAGCGCTTGGTTGTAGCGTCATAACCACTGTACTTGATGGAGAAGGAGTTTCCCAATAGCTTTGTGTTCAACTTCATGATTGATCCTGTGTGGGTAATTACGAGGGTTAGTACCTACAGATCCTTGTGGGTCTGACGGTTTAGATGAATCTGTGGCTACATCTGATCATCTCTAACGTCATACGAAGAAGTACATGTGTGAGCTGAATCCTGTTTGCTTTCCTATGTGGATTGTGTCGTGCTATCCTGTGTGGATTATGTTTTGCTTTCCAGTGTGGAATACGTATACTTTCCTGTGTGGACTGAGTTGTACTTGGGCTCAGAGGTTGGAGCGTATTGGAATTGTTGACTTAGGTATATGTATGGGCATATACCTAAGCAGTTTCGGTTATTACTTCGTGATTGTATCTTTCCTTTGTGGTTTATCCTTTGTGGATTTTGGGAGACCCTCGGGGGTCTCGGGGTCCCTACTGAGTATCTTATACTCACCACTGCATGGGCTATGCCTGCACTATGTTGTGTTGGTTGTAGACGACGAACAATGTTGATCGTGGTTGAGGCTTGCAGAGCAGGACGGTACCTGGAAGAGGACCACTGGGCGGGACATACTCGGAGCGGATGGCGGGACCCAGGGAGCAGTGGAGCTATCTGTACCCACCCTTCAGGTGGGATTTCCAGTGGACAGCTCTGCGTAGCGGCATTTACCTTTCAGTTGTTGTTTTCCCTTTCGAGTTGTACTTTACTTTCAGTTTGGGTTTGTATTCTTGCCCACTTACTTTCTGCACTTGCAGTTGTACTCTGATTTTACTTAGTGTTTACTTTTTCCTTTTGCTTACTCTGAGGTGCTTGTTTACTTTATAAAGGCAATGCCTTCCCTTTTATCGGGATTTACGCCTTGGTGCTAGTCGCCAGCCCATGGCCTATGGAAGGCGGGATTGGGGTAGTCACGACACGGGCCCCGGGGACAGGTAGTGACAAATTGGAATCAGAGGAGTTCAGTTCTTCCGCGAAATCTGATCTTTTCTATGTGAAGCAATAGTGTTTAGCATATTGAGTGTGGTTATCAGTCCAGGGATTCCAGTGTTGGTGCGGCGGCCGACGTATCCGTACACCAGGACCCTGACTTCTGATTTTCGAATAAATGCACGAAAAAATTGATTACATGAGTGTTTCAAGTTTTCTTTGTGATTACTTTGTATCAGCTCACCAGGTATATTGTTCTTACCGTGGTGCACCTGTTTCCTTTTCAGGATGGCACTACGACGGAAGCCAGATAGGGTTCCGAGAGTCGAGCGTGATGACAGCCCACCGAGCGACGAGGCCTCGGTGCAGGGCCCTTTGTCAGTAGTGGCACCAGCGGTAGCTTTACCCGCCGAGCCACTGATGCTTCCAGCACCAGTCGCTGACGATGCACGTCGCCTCAGTGCACTGCATGAGTTCCTGCGCCAGTGACCGGCCAGGTTCCACGAGGAGACGGACCCCCAGGCAGCCGAGGACTGGCTGGAGGCAGTCGTACGAGTTTTCAGGCTATTGAGGACACCAGCAGACCTCATGGTGATCCTCGCTGCAAGCCTACTACACGCAGCAGCGGGCCGATGGTGGTGCTTGATGCCCCAGGTGCAAAACGAGACATCTCTTCTCTGGACAGACTTTGAGAGCATCTTCCGCTCCGATTTCGTCCCAGCCACCCTCCGAGCGGTGCACATCCAGGAGATACTACAGCTGCGGCAGGGCAGCATGACAGTAGCCCAGTATGCGGAGAGGTTTACCGATCTCTCGCGCTATTCCAAGGAAATGCTACGGGACCCATTATTCAGGGCCCGAACTTTCGAGTAGGGGCTCAGGCGAGAGATAAGAGCTTCAGTTGTTTCTCACAGCATTCCGACAGAGACAAGAGTGTTGGAGCGAGCACTCTTGGTGGAGAGTTTTCTTTGTTGAGTAGTCTCCAGCAGCAGGACCCACCACTAGCCAGCATGCAGCATAGTCTTCTGTAGCGGGCAGTAGACAGATGACGCAGGGGTCCAAGAGGACTAGACCTACCAGTGGTCGACTGCGCGACACAGGATCGATTGTGTGAGGCACCCGAGGTGGACAGTGACTTACCATGAGCGGACAGTGTTACTCCTGCGGCGGGGTTGGTCACATGGCTCGTGACTTTCCTACCCACCATACGGAGATCCAGCAGATGAACGAAGGACTCCCCAGGCAGAGACAGAGGTTCGGCCATGGAGGTCCGCAGGGTACAGGCGGGTGAGGTAGAGGAGTTGGCCGAGCAGCAGGTGGTGGATAACGCTTCGAGGTGTTGCCACCACCACCACTAGGAGGTCCTCCCCGACCAAAGGGAGTTGGTGGACATGCGAGAGCTCAGCTTCAGGTAGCTGAGGCCTTCGATAATGGAGCTCTGGGAGCAAATGGACAAGAGAAGAACTAGTGGATACGTCTTTTGTACGTCTAGTTCCTTGTTGCTATTGTGTAGCATCTTTGAATTATGAGCTGCAATAATAAAAGACGCATACCTTTGTGATGTTTTCATTCCTATCCTCTTTTGTGTTGTTACTAAGAGGTCCCAGTTTTGACTGTTGACTTGACCCTCACTTGTGAGACATCTACTGGAGGAGACCCAGTTACCACACACTGATGTCGACAGTGTGACTCAACCCTTGGAGGCAAGAGTAACGGTTAGATCTCTTGGTAGTAGCGTTGAGGCCGTACGACATCATCCTTGGTATGGATTAGTATCATCCATGTCGAGATTGACGGTATTAGGCAAATAAAGTGGTTCATCCACGAGATGAGACCAGATTTCTCTTATCGGCAAAGGGGAAATCATAGCAGCTCTTGTGGGACCGGAGATGGTCCAGGCCACGATAGAGAAGTTCCAGGTCATCCAAGAGCAGATGAGGACAGCTCGGAGCCGGCAGAAGTCTTATGCTGACAGGTTGCGGAGGCTACTGGAGTTCGCAGATAGCGACCACGTCTTCATGCGGGTCTCACCTCGACGTGGATTACGGAGATTTGGACAAGGTGGGAAGTTGTCTCCATGCTTCATCGGACCCTTCCAGGTCCTCAGCAGAATTGGCGAGGTGGCTTACCGCCTAGCTCTACCGCCTTTGTATCCCTAGTTTGTGTTGAAGCTTTACAGGGACGTAAAGCCCGAAGGTGGGAGTAGTGTAAAGACCTGTAAAATTCAAGGGAAATTTTTTCTTAATTTTCTTTGTAATTTTACAAGAATGCGGTTTCTGATGGAACCTGATTCCGAGGCCCGGTGTGCCCGGAATCAATTTCCAAAGATTGGCTCGGGTACGTTCAGTGAATGAACGAGCGGGAATTTCTAACTTTTGAACCGGTGCTCGGAATCGAATTCCAAGGGCACCGATGAACTCGCAACGCCGGTAATCGCTTATGGGACCCTTTACAGTAGTTGTGTTTGTGCGGGTGATGAAGCTAATTTATGGGGTTTAATAAAAAAAGGTAAATAAAATTGTTGAATCAATTTTATTTCTTTTCAAGGTGGTTTATTTCTCCCATGGGAAGTTGGTGGTGGGTCCCACATTCACCCAACTTCCCATGTGTGGATAATTGAAATGGTGGGGCCCACACAAACCCCCCACCTTTTCAAATTCCTTATACTCCCTAACCCCTATTAACCCCTCACTTTCCTAACTCCCCATTAACTCACTTTCATTAATTATTTACAACTTGTTATAATTAATAAAGTGAGTTACTTAATTTCAAACTCTTGAAATTCAAATAGTTATGTTGTGTTAATAAAATAAGACTTGGTCTTATTTTATTATTGTTAGAGTTTTCAACCTTGAGAGGATTGGGGAAGCGGTCTACTTCTTCTTCAATCTCGACAAAGAACGCGAAGAACACCGTTCTTCAACGAAGAACACCTCCGCCGAAGAATGCGACTCCTTCTTCCAACGACGTTTTCTCTTCGGACGCACCTCGACGACAACGGAATCGACTTTCGTCTTCCGCGACGCCGTATCCGCAACGCGGCGTTCTTCTTCCGCGTCATCTCTTCCGCGACGGTTTTCCCGCGACGAAATCTCTGTCAATGACTTTGAATCCTCGCTTCACGACGTCGACGTTCTTTTTCCGCGACACCCGACTTCCGCGATTCTCATCTTCCGCGGCTCGTTGACATGCACCGTTCTTGAAACTGAGGTAGTGTTTTTATTTATTTTTATTGTTTGTGAATACGAACATGACGATCATCATGGATTTTAATCCTTTGTTATCAAATAACGGGAGGGGTTCGGACCGCAAAAACACGGCCGACCCTCCTCCTTAATTTTCGTGATGGTTCCTTGTGGTTGGTACGGGAGAACGTGGTGCCGTCGCACCACGCGGATTCTTGCGGAATGAAATGCGCGGCGCCATGGAAAGAAGTTTAAGAACGCGACGCCGTCGCACCGCGTCGATGAAAACCGAAGACGCCGCGGCCGGAGCGGGGCCACGGCGGAGGGGCGCGGTGCTGTCGCACCACATCGGACGACAAGGGCCGCGGCCGGTTCTGGGCCGCGGCGGAGCAAGGTGACCGACGGCCGGACCGGGCCGCCGGTGTCGGAGCTGGAAGGGGACCGGCATGCCGGTCCCGTTGAGAAGGAACCGGCCGGCCAGGTCAGGCCGGCCAGAAGGGGAGGAGCCGGGGGAATTAAATTCCCCTCGCCGACTTCAACGGCCCCCCATAAATTTTGGGGGTCGCGGTTACACAAGGTGGACAGGCGCCCCCCCTTCCAACAGTTCGGCCAAAGGCCGAGCTGGCAGCGCGCTGGGCGCGCTATGCCCAGCCGGTCCGGCGCCTGGCCGATCAGTCTGGCCGGGCCTGGCCGACCCGGAACCGGGGCGGGTCGACCCGGTTCGGGCCAACCGGGGGGTCTCGGGCCGGGTCGGTCCGGGACCGAAACCCCCGTTATCGGACTATTTGGGTTTAAATGCCCATAACTCCGGCTACCGACCTCCGATCGACACGCCGTCAGCGGCGACACGATCCTTGGAACGAGACGGTCGTTTTGATATATTGTACTCAAGGTTTTAGCATACTTTGAGTTCGGCCGGGTTGGTTTGTACACGAAACCAACCGGGTCCTCGGAGCAGAAACGCTTATATCTTGAGCTACAGACATCCGATTGACGTGCCGTCAACTTTTTTGAGTTCCTCTTAGTGAGACGGATCTTTTGGAATACTCCGCCCGAGGTTTGGACATAGGTGGATTACGGTCGGGTTGGTTTTTCCTTAAAAACCAACCGGGCCCCTAGGACAAAAAATCCAATAACTCTCAGACTGGGCGTCCGATTGACGCGCCGTCTGTTGCGTTGAGTTCCTGTTGATGATACGGAACATTCGGATACATCAACATCGGACTATGTGTCAGTTGATGTATCAGACTCTCGGATCGTGGAGCGGACCCTCCCGAACAAGCTTGCTGTGTGCGGGAACCCTAGTGCCGACTGCGATTGCGACTTCGACGACGACTGTACAAAGATCCTCAGTGGATTCGACTGCGACAATGATGAAAACAGTACGGGAATCCTCCATGTTTTCGGCAGTGACTACTACGGTACATATTTCGATTCATCAACTCCAGTCTACCTGTCAGTTGATGCATCGACCTCTTAGCTCGTGGAGTGGGCCCTCCCGGAACGAGCTTGATGTGTGCGGAAACCCTAGAGCCGGTTGAGAGTTGACGACTGCTGATCGAATGACTCGGTGTGTTACGGATAGCTCAGTAGGGAATGATTGGTTGTAGCGAAAGACCCACGACGGAGGAGCGCTTGGTCGTAGCGGCAGACCCGCGGTACTCAACTGAAGGAGTACCTCTGGAGGCGATGAGGGGGAGCGCTTGGTTGTAGGGGCAAACCCACGAAAGAGGTTTTCATGGTTGTATCAGCACAGGGGAGAGCTTTGTTGTAGCGGCATACCCACGACAGAGGTGCGCTTGGTTGTAGTGGGACATGAGAGTGATTGGTTGTAGCGGAAGACCCACGACGGAGGAGCGCTTGGTTGTAGCGGCACGAGGGAGCGCTTGGTTGTAGCAGCAGGCCCACAGTACCCGATAGGTGTATTACTACAACAGTCCAAGGTAAGAGGGAAGCGCTTGGTTGTAGCGGCATAACCACTTTACTTGATGGAGAAAGAGTTTCCCAATAGCTTTGGGTTCATCTTCATGATCGATCCTGTGTGGGTCATTGCGAGGGTTAGTACCTACAGATCCTTGTGGGTCCGGCGGCTTAGATGAATCTGTGGCTACATCTGATCATCTCTAACATCATACGAAGAAGTACCTGTGTGAGCTAAAACCTGTTTGCTTTCCTATGTGGATTGTGTTGTGCTATCCTGTGTGCATTACGTTTTGCTTTCCTCTGTGGAATACGTATACATTCCTGTGTGGACTGAGTTGTACTTGGGCTCGGAGGTTGGAGCGTATTGGAATTGTTGACTTAGGTATATGTATGGGAATATACCTAAGCAGTGTCGGTTATTACTTCGTGATTGTATATTTCTTTTTTGGATTATCCTTTGTGAATTTTGGGAGACCCTAGGGGGTCTCGGGGTCCCTACTGGGTAGCTTATATTCACCCTGGCACGGGCTATGCCCGCACTACGTTGTGTTGGTTGCAGACGACAGACAATGTTGATCGTGGTTGAGGCTTCCAGAGCAGGACGGTACCTGGAGGAGGACCACTGGGCGGGACGTACTCGGAGTGGATGGCGGGACCCGAGGAGCAGTGGAGCTATCTGTACCCACCCTTCAGGTGGGATTTCCAGTGGACAGCTTGGCGTAGCGGCTTTTACCTTTCAGTTACTATTTTACCATCGAGTTGTACTTTACTTTCAGTTGGTGTTTTTATTCTGTCCCACTTTCTTTCCGCACATGCAGTTGTACTCTGTTTTTACTTAGTGTTTACGTTTTCCGCTTTCTTACTCTGAGGTGCTTGTTTACTTTACAATGGCAATGCCTTCCCTTTTACCGGGATTTACGCCTTGGTGCTATTCTCCAGCCCCTGGCATATGGAAGGTGGGCTTGGGGTAGTCACGGCACGGGCCCCGGGGACGGGTCGTGACAACTATTGATAGAACATGTATATATTATAACAATATTATTTTTATATGATCATCTATTATTTAGTTATATAATATCTAGTCTCAATGTATGATTCCAAATGTAACAAATTAGTAATATTAATCCTAAAGAAATTATTATTTTATTTTTTCACATAATTATGGTACCATATAATTTTTGAAATGTAATACATTATAATCCACTTATCATAAAAAATTATTACTTCAACAAGTTTACAAATTTATAATATCTTACACCCAATTGTAGAAGGATGACACAATTTCCTTAACTATTTTATAACTCAAATCCTTAAGATATATTATCAATGAATTTATTTTATTTTAAATTTTTATTATTTCAATTAAAATTTATTAACTTAGTTAAGTTAATTAATATATAAAAATAATTATAGTATAAATATTTAATCATTTACTAAAAATTATGGTTTTTAGTTGATAGATATTCTTTTCCTAAAACATGCGCTTTTGTAATTTATCATTGCATGAGAGCTATTTATATGTATAAAGGCCTTTTATGTGATTAGTTATGAATTTAATTAATTATATTAGTTATTTTCAAATATTTTTTGGCCTTATATATTCAATATCAAAAAATTAATAATTAAGTAAAATTTAAAATTAATAAAGATATTATTTAAATCTTTTTCTATGAATCAACTATTTTCAACTGAGATATTGTTTTGGAATTATTTTCAATCCTCATAAATTATATTCTCATTATTATAAATTAATATATATCATTAAAATCAATATCATTGATAATTTATAGTATATATAATTTTAATAATAGGAAATGATTTGTTTCTAAAAAATGATTTTACATGATTAATTGTTTATAATTTCAAATTGACATTTCACACATCATTAAAAAAATTTAAAAATCATATCCAAATTATAAATCACATGTTTTATTATATGTAAATGGTTAAATATTATTTTTTTCATTAAAATTTATTACCATGGTAAATAATTAATTACAAATGTGGATGTAATATTGTGAAAAAAATAAAAATAAAAATAAAAATCATAAAAAAAATTAATGTTTTCTAAAACGGAGTGGTTGACATGGGTTTCAACTAAAAATACATGTCTCTTATATTTTCAAATTTTTCCACTAATTCTATAAAATTGTATTTTAAATATTTAAAATGTAATGGTAACACCCAAATTATCATTCCTATAACTCATAAAATGTAGCCTTATAAACCTGTTTAGGAATCTCCTTTGATAATAATTTTTCCTCAATATATAAATCCATCTCCACCTAAATCCCAACACCTTTTTAAAATTATTTTGGGAACTATTTCATAGCATAATTAGTTATCATTAAATAAGACTTGGAAGGAATATCCGAGTCCCTGAAATGAGAATAATCAACATAATAACATTTATTCTTAATTCATTTAATATATTTTTATTATGTCACTACTAATATGATTATATTTTTATTATTTATAAAATTTAATTTTACTATATTAGGGTAATTTTCATATTTTATTTATCAATTTCATCCATGAAGAAGAACAAAATCATCTTCCATTCATACATAAATAATACCTACACTACGAATAAATTAATTAATTTTTCATCACCACACTTAATAGATGGTTACTGTAATGTTTTATTGAGGAAATATTATAACCAAAATACCATTAATTTTATATTATAAAAAAGAAGATGACATATTAATGACAAAATCAATAAATCATCATCGTTAATTCAATACATTTAAACAAACATACAATGTGGAAAAAATTAATAATAATATTTAATATTTTCTAATAAATAAATTATTATATTAATTACATATTCATTTTGATATATCAATATAGTAAAAAATAAATAGGATAATAATTAATATTTTATAATGATATAATAAAAAACTATAGTGACCAAAACCATTCAAACATAAATATTACATTTTTAAATGAATATCTAATTAAATACATTATGATCAACTCTAGAGTCATATTTTTTTGGTATTTGGAAACAACTAAAAATAAACTACATTTTCATAATGTTAATAAATTATCTTCCTCTGGTTTTTTCATAAATACCACCTTTATAATACATATCATACATAAATACACTATTCATAGTGAAAGGGAATGAAACATAACTTCTAGTGAGCTCAGTTTTCCAGGAAGGGTAAAAAATGGATGTATTAATGGTCACTTAAGAATAACTGGACATAAGTGGATGATAATATCTTATAACTATTACAATAAACACCAAACAAATAATATATCATAATAAAGATTCATGAGATATATTTTGGATGTCCATAAAGAATTAACCCTAAAAAACAGTGAATAATTTTAAATAAGAGTATAATAGTGGTATATGTCTTCAGTTGGTTGAACACACAAAATCATTGAAAAAAATTTCTAGGGATAAGGATATTTTTCATTACATTCATGGAGGATTGGGTTCCCTCCCCCATCCATGAAATCCTCAATCAAGGTAAAAATAGAAGACAAATACGAACGATATATTCACTTAATTAGTGGGGTTAACTACCCATTGTAGCCAATATTATCTCATGTGGTATCCATATTTATGCAATGTACAAGAGGGATATTTAATTATAACACCACAATTCAGTTAATGACAATCATACATATTTTTTCAACATGATCATGAATCATTCATCATATATAATAACATGAGGAAATGAAAAATGAGTTTCATCATCATTTCAACATTTCAATATAACATAAACCATGGAAAATAAGGGGGTTCTATAAATATCTCGTATTAATAATATTAGGAAATATAGATAAAAAATATGTATGATATCATTGAATAATGTCACATATAATGAAAATTTAACATCAAAGATTTTCATCATAGTTACAAAATTCCATAAAATATTATATATGATATTTCAATTGGAAAATAACTTTTTCATTTTGAAATAAATTATTTAAAATAATATTAATTTAAAAATATTATGTAAAACATCTTTTTTTGAAACAATCGTTATAAAATATAAAGTATTATCCAAATAATTGGTCATCCCTAGATGTGTGAAATTTCGCTAATGTTTTTTTAAAAACCAGATTTTCCATTAACATTTTGTTGAAAAAAATAAAGTACATCATTAACAAAATTACATGAATATTCATTTAAAAAATATTTTTTAAAAAATTATTATTTAAAATGACATATAAAGTACAAGGATATTATTAAATTATTTGTTTAATATATTTTTAGTAAACGTGTTTATGGAAGAAAAATAATATTTGACGAATGACAGAAATTAATTTCATTTTCCATAAATTTATTCTTTTGATATCTCAAGTGTATAAAGTGAGGGTAGTTAGTGAAGAAAATTTATTATTTAGTAATAAAAAATGGGGAATAAAATTAATGAAATCATTGTATATTATATTATTAAATTTCACCGACAGAAAATAAATCAAAAACATTCCTGATAAATGATGAGATTGTAACATAAAACTCTTACACAGTTGGTACATATCACATTAAATCATTGTAAAAGAGATAAATAAAGATGGATATCTCACTCCCTATAAATTTAATGGGATTAATCATAGTATAAAACCATGAATATTATATATACTATATTAATTAATCAAGATGATAATATGGAATAAATCTCACCAAAAAATGATATATGAGAAACACTTACCTCAAGTTTGAATTGCATCGAATGTTCATTAACCTAAAATATAATAAATAATATTTCATTATACATATATTACATAATTGTTTACTTAATTATTATATTATATATGCTCCAATTATGGAATTTATACACCCATTTATTCACCATTGATAATTAAAATCATTGTATCTATGTATTCACTATTTTGTTTTTCATGAGTGTTCTAGTTCAATAGTTCAAATCTATTTACACATATTGTATTTACCTCATATATATAGTTTCCAACATGATATTAATATCAAATATAATCATTAAATATATATTAATAATCATCTATAAAATTTATATATAATAAATCAATTACACCGTTCATGGAAATAATGGGCCATATATGGGCATCAACATAATTTTCATTTTTCGACTTATAGAATGAAATTATGTCAATAATAATTCACCATTAAATGATAAATTTTTAAGAAATAATTATATATTAAAGAAATAATTCTATATTACCATCTATGTAATATTTAAATGAAAAACAAATGTAATCTCTTTATGGATGTTGTAATCTACACATAAGCCCAGTCAACATTATTATTTTTCAATGGATGTGATGAAGGTAGACTAGGATTGTTACATTATACATAATAACCATGTATATCAAATATATTAATTTCATTATTTTATAATGGTATCCGTAGTTTTAGGGGAGGTATAAGAAACAATGAAATTTATTTTTCTATGATAAGATTTATACCTCTTTTTTGTGAAACCACTTTGGTCAACATTTGTAGGGTTGAATGAAAGTTATTTTGGAAGGAAATAAATATATATAATGTGGTTAAGGATGATATGATCATTTTATTTGATGCATGTTAATATATTTAAGGATTATATGTTGTAAGGATGTGAGGATAGTATGTTCCCATTTATATGGGATTAAAATTACACAACTGTAATTAAAGAAACTATTAAATTAATATAATTTAATTTATCAAAAAACTATTGAAATAAATTATAATATTCATAATAGAAAGTGATTATGAACCTAAATTTTCACATAAAATAATTTTATTGCAATGTTATTTTTATGATTTATCCAAATTCTCTAAATATTTTCCCTCCATCAAACCTTATTAATATAACCATGATATCAATATTTTTTAGACTTTCTGGGTAAAAAAGAATGTATATAATGAAAATTAACCCATAAATTAAAAATGGAGGATATTATAGACCATATTTTATTAACTTTTACAATGTTATGATTTTATAAATAATTTAAATTAATTGTTTTTTTATTATAAATTACTATTTAATTTACATTGGGAGATACATGGAATTATATAACAAAATATGTCTTTAATTATGTACATACGATTACGAAATGACTTATATTAGATGATTAGAATGATATAGCATTTATATAATCATAGAATAATATTTTTATTTTTTTAGATATCATTTTTAACCATACCATTTTATTTAACATCATGGTTAAAAAAATTAATGTTAATAATGTTAATAACTATTTAAAATGTTAATAGGTTATAATCTAACATAGTAATTAATAATTAGCCCATAAAATAAAAATGCATAAGATTTTATACTATTAGGATCGTAAAATTCTAATTTTAAATTTTTATATATTTTAACTAATTTATTATAATTTATTTTACATAAAATAACATTAATGGCATTTGGGGAACAATTCATATTATTTTAATATGAAAAAATTTGATTGAAATGGAATTTTAATAGTAATCATTCAAAAAAATAAGAAATTTATATGTATCTTCAAACTGATTGTTAATTATATCTCACTAATAACTTATTACATTAAGTTTTTTTGAATTCATTTTCATGATTTCACTACTACATTCAAAACCATTACGTTGATATTTCTAAACTATTTAAGGTATATGTTTTATCAGTTAAAAGTAAAAAAGTAAATTTACAAAAGAATAAAAATTAGTCCATATTTAAGATATCCGTATTTATAATATAAGAAGTTATTTTTATCCTTCTAAAATAATAAGGTATATATCAAAAGTAATAAAGTGACATTTTCATTTAATATTTTACTTTAATACGATAAGCTCAATGTTAATCAAAAATGGGAAAAAATTAGTTTAGGATTTTGGATTATTATTAGTGATATAGACACATTAAATTGAAAAACCTATGTACTTTAATGATACTTAAAACATATAATATTAATTATAAATATAATTAACCCCTTTATAATTTAAGACTATAAAAATTATTACTATAGAAATAATTAATATTTACTTAAAATTATGTTTATCGTATTATGAAATAATAATAATGATTATTAAAACTATTTTATCCATTCTATTAAATTATATTCAATGAATAAGTGAAAGTAAATTTATTATTAAATACTTGAAACGTAATAATTTTTTGTATAAAATTTCTTCTTTAAGTGTAAAAATTATTTATTACCAAATTCTTAAATTAAATTAATTATAATTAAAATAGTTGTAAAATGAATAAGATATGTGAATTAATACTTATTTATAATAAAACAAATAAAATTGTACTTCATAGAAACATGACATAAATTTAAATTTAAATCAACAATTGGTATTATTAATTATTAATTGAAAAACTATCAATTCAAAAAATTATAAAAAAACCATTATAAGTTAAAATTTCCATGTACATATATATTATGTTAATATTTATATGAAATGAAAATTGGAAATTTTTTAGAAATTAATTATAATATTTTCTCCAAAAACATTGTTTTTATAGAATTTAAATTTTTACGAATTAAATGACATTAAAAAATATTGGTGTTATTTTCATTGATTTTTATCATCAATATTAATTGATATGAAAATTTTTATATAATTAAAAAAATGAATTTATTTATAAAATCCAATTAATCATCTATGTTATATGGATAATAAAATTTAATATTTTATGTTTCATTAAATATAATTTTTTTCTTGTTGTATAAGATATCGAACACAACATTTATTTAAAATACTAATGTGCTACATTATCTCCCCCGGTAATAAATATTTTCCCGAAAATGTGATATTGTGCCTAGTTATCAGGAATTTCATATTTCAAATATCTTTTTTTGAAAAATAAATATCATATAATGGGTAAATAAAACATTCTTCAGAAAGGAGGAAAGGATAAATATAAACTCTTTCTATTAAAAAAAGAATAAAAATAAGGGAACATGAGTGGATTAGAAAGATATGGACATGGGGGTGAGCATTTGTTATCAAATTATTGATACATAGTAAATATGATCATTATTCATATGAATGTTAATGGTCCTGCTAAAGATAAATTTAATAAAATAAAAAATTATTAATGTTTTTAAAAAGACCCAAAATTCAACAAAAATGATTAAAATTAGATAATTTTTGTACTTCGGTAAAATTCCATATTTTTTAAAAATTATTTACTATAATGGAAAAAATTATAAGTAAATATAATTACTTGAAAACTAAATTCTAATATTTTATACTATTTACAACACAATATAATATTTATGTATGAAATGGCAGGTACATCAGGTTATTGGTTCAAGCATATAGAACTAAAATCAAATTCTAATAGTTTAATGAATCCAAAAATAAACAAGATGTTTATCATTTAATTAAATGTTAAAAAAGAAAAATGGTTACCACAATGTAAGATAAAACTCATATGAAGATATAATAGAATTTTCATGAAATTTTGTCGTATAAAACCAGTATATGAATTTATATTTTACCACAATTGAATAACCCTACATTCCAATAAACCCGAATAAGATGAACAATATATAATATTTTCAACTTAAATTATATGTTTTACCTTTCATCATACATTAAAAATATTATATCCTACAGTCCAATATTTCATAATTATCAGAAAAACAAAATATATAATAACCCAAATGTCTATATGAACCTCCAAATAGTATTCTTCATAAAAATATTTAAATTATTCAAATTAGATGATTATGTAAACAAATATAATCACAAAATGGTTATATATTCAATAAACATATGATCAACATTAAACATATAAACCCAAGATTGTATCCATAACTATAAAGGGAACCCCATTGTAAATCATATGTAATTCAAAAATGTAACACAATCCTTATTCAGAAAATATTGAATAAAATATTTATGACATTGCATAAATCCAAAAATAAAATAAACCATATAAATAATTACTTAAATAACTATCCAATTTCACATATACTAATAATATCCAATTTAGTTCATCAATTTGAATCATATATATATATAAAATAATCATTTTCACCTTACTATTGAATCAATATTCATGGTTTTAGTTATTATTGATAATATCATTTCAAATTCATAATGTTAAAATATATAAAATAATAAAATTATTTTTCCTGATTATTATATGAATTACAAAATTGATATAACACTTATATAATACAATACTATAATATGAATAAATAATAATGAAAATCTATTTAGTTTATAAATTATTATTAATAGGTTCTTCCATATTCAAAGAGTTAACCCATGGATAGGCCTTTGACTCCTATAATTTATTTATCCTTGAAAGATTATATGTGGAACTAAAAATGGTTCCATTGATTGAGATTATTATTCCTATTTAAAAAATTTCAATTTCCCTTGAAAATTACATGCCACATGCACTTATATTACTCACATAAAAAACCGTCTCATTCCTTTATGAAATTTCCATGAGAGATTCTTTCCAAATAATAGACATATATGATGTTGATTAATTGTCTCTATATATTATCCTAGAACCATTAATTTTTTCTTATTATATTTGTGAATAAAATCACCCATGTTAATATTATTAATCACATAAGATGATATTTTATTTTGTAGAATCAGAAGGCTTCATATTCCCGATTCTGTTTTATTTTGTTATTAATGTCAAAAATAATTCAATCATCTATCACATTTTTTATTAACATTAATCCCCTTTATTCCAACAATGAAATAAAACTATGATGTTTAGTGTGAGAACAATAATCATTGCATCGAATAATATAATCCTAAAAAATAAAGCGTAGGATCTATAAATAATTATATCATCATTACAATTTTTGACACATTATAATTAACCTAGGCTAACCTAGATTATTATTTATTATATTTAATTATTATGGTTAACATGGATAATGTGATTTAACCCCGTGAATATCAACCACAACTTTCAAACAGGTTGTTTAGTACTATAAAAATCTTCAACAACTACAATTATGGTTAATATATTCTCTAACCAAATGATGTACTTATTATTACAACTTGATTAATCATTAAAAGAAACACAGTCACTTTTAGTTTCAATAAAAGGTGTAAATTTCGCAAAAAACCAAAAAATATATATATTAACATAAATATATGATGTTTTCCTATAACTATTATTATACCTTCTATTATCAACAAATATACATAATCATATTCTAAATTGATTTAGGTAACTGAAATAAAATAAATGTAAATAATAATTCATAATTAAAGGATAATTATTTTAACTTATATGTATTATATATTCATTAAATATTTTCTTTTCCCTATTTTAATAAAATAGAAATGAAAAAAGTCACACATCTTCATGAATGTGGTAGTGCACTTATAGAAACTATCGATGTTGTTATTAACCAATATATTTTAAAAATGGGAATTATGGCATCATTGTATTCATAATAATTAAATATATCAAATATATTTTTCCATTTTTTTTGTAATTGATGAAATGTATTTATAGGATGTATAAGAAGAAATAAAATAGAAAATTCTACGTTAAATGTTATATATCTTCATTTAGAAAAGCATTTTCAATTACACATTAAGCCTAGAGGGGAGAGTATATTGAAGTACCAGATGATATTTTTTTTAAGGAAACTAATATTGTTTTTGGAAAAATATTTTCTTGGTTATAAAGATAAAAACGTGATATAAAGATGGGGGAATAGGATTCCTTTTATAATATTTTGGAGTGGGGCACATTAAATAACATAATTTATTAAATTAATAAATAATATTTTTTAAGGAAAAGAAGATCTTTTTTGAAAAAATAACAATATATTATGATTTTTAGAATAGAAAATATTATTAAATACATTTTTCCATGTTTTGGTTATTAAGTAATCATCATATCATTGTTTTAATCCTCTATTGACCCTTTTGACCATTACTATGAAATCAATGTTCATTTAATCTTCTATGGAAATAAATTTTACATTAAAAAATAGTTTTCCATTAAATGGATAATGAAATATATGGTAAAAAATATCCAAATAGATTTAATGAATAATTTTTTTATTTAATTAAAAATAATTAAGATATTTTTTTATTTTAAAATATTTTTTTTTTTGAAAATACATATAATATTAAAATATATTATTTTTTCTACATATTTTATGATGGTTTTAAAATTACATGTATTTAATGATAGGGAATATATTTTCTTAATATAATCTTGAAAATAAATTTATTACTTGTTTAAATATCATTTAAAACATTATATTCTTGTTTAACCCCATAATTACCAAATTTTAATCATAATTGTGGTAATGATTTTTCTAATATTAACATGTTATTATTATATGTATAAGATATTATTAGTTAATATATGTCATATGGTGAAAATTTTAGACCATGTATCACCATAAATTTCCATTGAAAAATATTATTATTACATTAAAATAATTCAATTAAATATAATTTATAAAAAAATATTATTAACTCAGTATTTATAAATATTCAAGTACGTTTTCCCTATAAATAACATGATTAAATAGTATTATAATATTAACCCATAAAACATATATAACATTGTTATATCTCACAAAATTTGTGGGATTCATTGAATAATCCAAAAAATATTACTTTCTGAGTATTTAATATCATTCATTAGATTTTTCAACATATTCCACATGCAGTGTATTAGTGACGCCTAAGAATTTAAGGTATTTTATCATGTAATTTTATTTTCAAAAAAATTACCATTATAATAAAAATTCAATGATATTTAAAATAAAAATTTATTTTAGAACATACGTTGTTTATATCATTGTTTAAAAATTATTATAGATATTAATACCATGAATTTGAAATTTTTGACAAAATCATTTAAATTAATTATATAATGATCGAATAGAAATATGAATGGAATCCAAATGTCATGTTTCAAAATAAATGATTCTTATAGATGTTATATAACAATCTATTAATATAAGGGATAGTATTTTGTTTAATTTAATAAGTTATCAAATCATTTTTAATTCTAATTAACCCATTTTATAGTTTACGAGGAAACAAAATGTATCATATTCCATATATATATATATATGTATATTAAAAATAATTAGTTAACATTATTATCAAATAATTATTATTTTGATTCCAATAATTGAATATATTTTTTAAATTTTAATTCATAATAATGGAGAACTGTAATTAAAAATGAAATATTATTAATATGATAAAAATAATTTTCAATATAATATTTTTTTATGAATTAATCATTTTATAACCAATTAAACGAGATTTTTTTTTGAATGAACATAATTGAGATTTTAACAATAAAAGAAAATTAATGTTACATTGTATTCTAAAAAATTGTAATTTTCATATTATTTTTGAATATAAATTTACTCAAAAATCATATTATATTACCTTAATCATTGAATAAAAATTCATTTGTAAGAATTATAATAAAAATTCTCTAATAAAGTTATGAAGTGATTATTTTGGAAATGATGTTAATTTTTTAAAATATAATTTCAAAAATTTCAATGAATTAATTACAATATTATATATCGAAAAAATTTAAAAAAATTATTTTGAAGAATAAATTAACTTCACTCAAAAATTAGAGAATATTAAAAATGAATTTAGCAATGAATTATTATTGATTATGATCATTATATATATATATATTTATATATCTCAAAATTATTTTACATTCATTAATCTAATCATATTCAAAATTGATGTTATAATGGTCAAAAATTAATAACGTTTTTTTGGTTGTTAAAGTTAAAAAAATATTATATGAAATCAAACATAGTGATATATTAAAAAAATTTGATTTTTTTATAACCCCCTCATTATCATTCATTTAATTAAGTTATGTTAATAAATTCTCGGTTTTATCACTATCATGAACATTAATATGAATTTATATATTGAATGACTATATGAGAATATTTATTTTTATAATATAAAATTAATAATTAAATAATTATTTTTATTATAGTTATGAATTTATAGAAATATTTAATTTATAAATTAAAAAATCATGCTTCTATTCATGGGAATTTCTAAAACTACGAATTTTCATTATCATCATTAATGGTAATTAGTAAAACAGACATTAATGGAATTTGATACCTCAAAAATAATTATAAAACATCCCTAAAAAGTAACCTTAATAGAAAAAACATGATTAATATTTTATGAAGAAACAATACATAAACAATTATTAAGAATCTAATACAGATGTTCAAAACTATAAACACTCGATGTAGAAAATATTTAGATTTTATATACAGAAGGATGATTTAGATAGTTTTTAAATGAAAATATATATGTGAATGATTATGAATTAAATGAATAAGATATATATCATTGAATTATAGGAGGCTAATATATGATTATGGAATTTTTGGTAATAGTTCATGGTTTTCTTTGTCAAATTTATCTCTTCGAGAAATGTTTTGTCTTATTTAGATAATTTCTATTAAATGTGGTTTATAATAACTTTTTGAGATTTTATATCTATAAATTCATTTAGTCATGGTATTTAATGATCTATTTGAGTCCCTCACCTTCATGTTTATTGGATTGAATTTTAATGAAATCCATATGTGGGGTTTCTTCATCCCGATTTACATTCTCTATGACCCATTTTATATTCACCACTTATTTATTATATTAGGGTCAATAAATTAGAATTTAATACGTTAACAGTATTAATAATGGTATTTCATTGATTTTGATGTCTATATATTTATCCCCCACTTGTATTATTTTGATTTATTAGTTACCTAAACCATTGAAAAAATAATTATTTTTTACGGTGGAATATCCAAAATATATTTTAGTCATGTAAAACTGATTATATTTCTATAAAAGATACTTCACTATTTAGATACTAGACTATGAATGCAGTGTGGAATATGTACACATATTATTAATCTCTCTAAAATGGATTATTTGAGAATTAAATGTATCATTAAATATATGCATTATTATTTGGCCTAAGACTGCACAATAAGATAAATATAGTGGATTATGATTATGAATTTTCATTTCCTCCTAATGAACCATGATAAAGCATTTTTACTTCATTTTTGATTATCTCTTACCAATTAAAATGATTAATATCAATTAACACCTTATATGGATAAACCAAAACATTGATATTACCCTCCATAAATATTTCATTTACAATTGTACATCATATTACATTGAGGATACCTTTTTGATTTTTTGTTGATTAAGATATATTCTCCAAGAAATTGACATTATTCAAGTCCATGTTGAGGTATATTATTTAAATATTTCTAATTTTATAGATATTTATCTATTTTTTAAATCTTAATATACTAATAGAATCATATAAAAAATCCTTATGCAATATTATGTTTATTGTAATAGACAAAATCTGGTTACATATGGGGAATATACATACATATACCATTGATGCATCATCATTTATCATAAGACAAAACATACAAGGATTATTTATTTATCTCATCCCACAATATTATAGCCTATTGGGACAAAGGTTTGATGACTTTTCTGGATTTATAACTAAATGTATTTCATATGTATGTTATAGATGAGTTTTTCATTCATGTATTATTTTATTATCATGGATATAAAATTCACTTATTTTCATTTCATTATCGATTATGTTTTTCATTTATTCATACTATTCCATTTTTGTCATGTCTATGATATTATATCTTCATATTTGTGCCGTTATATTGTATGTATGTGTACTCAACCATATTTTATATCTATATCCATAACAATTAAGAGGATAACTATGTATAGTTATAAATGATATAATGGATTGTAAAATCACATTCTTACAGTTTTTTCCAATTATTCATTATGTAATAAAATTTTATATATGTTTGTATATAGTCTACCATGAAAAAACATCCCTTGGAACCTATAAAAAATATCGTATTCAATGCAACGAATATCATATAACTACCATATTTGGGTTTTTGGAGTCTTGGTTGTTACAATATTCCACCACCAGGTCATAGAATAAATGTTTCATTCATAATTGAAATGTCCCCAATTCATTAATATTGGAAAATAATATAATATGTTATGATATAATTTCTTAAAAAATTAAAATAATTTCATTATCTTTTTAAACATGATCAATTTTCAGAATATTATAACTAGATAAAAAATTAATAAAATTATTTAGTTAATAAAATTTAACATTTCATTCATTTAATTTTGGAATGGGAGAGTAAATTCGTGCTTCCCTATTAATGTATTTAGTTTCACTTAATTAAAATATACTATCAATTTTATAATATTTACTACTCAGATAATTTAATGTTCCTAACTTTTTATCTTAATCAAGCCTCCCTTTTCTGGAATGTCATGATGCAGGACTAAATTTGGATTATATAAATCAAATATTTAATGATTAATAAGATAATGAAAACTGATTTTTAAATATACTATTCTATGGTGTTGAATGTCTCTATTTCTTCCAGTAAGATAGTACATTTATATCCATTATAAGTTACATTCATTTGGAAATTATTGGTATAAGTCTTATTATGATTCATATAACTCTTGCTATAAATGAATCCAATTTTTATATATTAATTATTCCTATTTTTCCAAAAACATGTAATAATTTATAATCTATTAAAAATTATAGTTTGTCTTAAAAAATAAGATCCTTAATTTTGGAGGTAGTTATTTAACCATATGTATTGATAAATTTGTGGTTAAAGACAATAACTCTAGGTTGGAGTTCCCTGATAACTGATTTACCCACATTATATCAGCAGGTTCTTATTAATATAGAAAATTTTATATTCATTTATTGTTTTTTAATGAGACATTAATGTGTTTTATCATATTTCCACATTACAATTACAATAAATTCTTATGGGTTTGTTTCTATTTTGGGGGAAATATTTCCTGAATATCAATATATTTAACAATATACTAAACAGTTTTTCTTGGATCTACGGTGAATTTTTTCACAAACTCTATAAATTTTTATTTGTTGATAAAAATTTAACATATATTTCCCTATTGAATCAATTTTTGTCCCTAAATAAAATTGAAATTCAATCCTCCTTTAATCATGAAAATAAATAAAATGGGAATTATAATATAATAAAACATCATACATCTATATTCATTTATTCCATTAGGGTATTTCATAAATTTATTTGTGAATAAATTTGGGATTATAATATTCATATGATATTTTAATCATAATATAGAATATACACTTAGGGTCATAATATTAATAATTCCCCACATATCAAAAATTTCATTTCCAAATATATAAGATCAAATTATGGATGTAATGTTGAAAACTCTGGGGCTACATAGAAATATAACAATTTTTGGATGAATGATATTCTTTAAATCCTCAATTTATTAAAAAATATCACAATGTTTTAGTATTTTTATAGTTTTAGAATTCAACTATTGGAATTTGTAGTTTATCGGGTGGGGGACCAAGCCATGTCAGTGACTTTTAGAATAAACTATTTTTATAACGAATTGAAGTGGAAATAAAGGGTGTAACGAACATGTTATCATACTAATGATCATAGTGGAATAATTAAGGTCCATTATGTAGTCATATTAATGAGCACACACGGGTCAATAGTGGTGAATGCATTTTCGGTTACATGATGGTGACATAAAATAAAATAATGTCAAAGAATATTGATGCATGGTTTTGTTCTGGTATATGGTTCATGCCATTCCAATCCCTCTTCCCATTATGATTTTTTACATTTCATTTTATAGGTGGATGTTGTATAATTGGATATAAAATAAAATTGAATTATATGTAGATTCCCATGATGACAAATCACACCAATTTGTGGGCAATTATATGAAGAATATTTTGATGGAAAAGAGGTTCCCCCACTCTAGTACACAGCGGGAAAACCCTTTGTGGTGGGCAATTGATGGTAATTTAGTTCTATATGAATGATTTATATTACTATTTTTTTATTTCATTGTGGGTATATTTTCTTGTTGGTATTTACTTTGTTTATAATTTTGTTTCATTTGTTAGAGATGTTGGAGTTTGTATTTGTTTTTTCAATTTTCTAAAAAGGTTCATTTAGTATATTTTTGTGTGTGAAATATTTGTTCAATGATAATTTTTTGATAACTTGGTGTTTGAGATGACATCATACGATTGGAATATGTGGACACATTGGTCTTTTTTTCCTATTATTAACTTGTGGAATGAGGTGCAGTGGGTGTATTTGGGTTGAAGTTTTTTCTTTATCCTTAATGAATTATTGTTTTCTATCATTTTTAAATATTAAAATGGTTTTCGATTAATTTGTTGAATATTTTATTTATGTATGTTGTTTTTTTGACATTTTTTGGATTATTAATTAGTTTCCAGTTATCATCATAGTGGTTTCCTTAAAAATATATGAAAAAGATATATTGACTGCTAAATCATTTTTGTGGCCATTTACCCTTTAATATTTACTCTATCAATTTATTAAGAACCTAGATTTATAATTTTTTTAATATAAAATTATAAGGAAAACCCAAAATTTATGTCAATTATTGTCCAATGAAACAAATTTCAACTTATAAAATATTATTATAAAAAGTGTTTTATAATAAATAATGGAGACCAACTAAATGACATAATCCTCATCAACTTCTTCATATAGTCCCACCAGTTAATTTTAGGGGAATCCGTCAATTACCTATAGAGTAATTATTTATTTATCCCATATCTCAAAACTCATTACAACACATAGATTCCTATTAAATTTTTTTGATCTCAAGGACATTACACTAATAAACTGGACTGAATATGAAATGCGTCATCAATTTTGTTTGTATATCGTTATTTTTACCTCCGAATCAACATTAAGAGGGTATGGGTAACATCTATATAACGAATCCAAAAATATTCTACAAAAAAATAGATATAATCATTCCAATAGTCTCATCGACCATTTATCTATCTCCATATTCCCACATGGTTGATTTTATCGTGAACTAGTGCTATATTGAATTGTAAAATAAAATAATGTATATAAACTCAAAATAAAACATGAAAATTACTAACATGTAAAAAATATTACCCATTAATCATAATATACATAAAATCCAATAAATATTATATTCATTAAAATAATTCCATCAATCTATTCACATTTCTCCTTAGGCTAGGTTCCCAGTCACATTCTACAATGTGAAAACAATTAATAGCACATTGGAGGAAAACTACCACTCCTCATAAAAATAAGAAATTATAGAACCTCTTATATCATATTGAAAACACTATGGATGTATAAAGAAACTGTAATACTATTTCTAGATATATAATGTAGATCAACGTAACATTGGGTCTACATATCATTAATCCATCATAAGACATTAATTGAGTACTAGTTGAAATATACCCACCTCAATAAGTAATATTTATTAATAAGTTATATTATAAGAGACTAATTAGGGTCATATATCATATAAAATTTCACCACAATATAGATTCAATTAGAAAATATTGTCACACAGTCCTATTAAAACCCACATTTCACACCTTGTAACTGAGTAGATCATGAGTCCTATACATTAGATATATATAATTGATATATCCAAGTATCAATGAAATTGTTCTATAAAATAACCCTCAAAGTATATCAATCTAATTCCAACAAATATCATAAGTAAAAGACTAATATATTGATCTTTAGTTATAAAAAATCATAAAAAACAATTTATAAAAAAAATAAAGGCATAATGAAAAATTCCCTAAAAATAACAAGATGATAAGAACAAAAATAATTTCCCTCAAGTGGTGAAATAATCTAAAAAGCAATTAAAAATTAATATAATGGAAAAAATTAAAAATAAATGTCAAAAGAGTCATTATAAATTATCTATAAAGGGAACCATATTGTGACATACCGAAATATCCCCTTTTTCCAAAATGTAATAAAATTCTCATTAGAAAACCTATAAATTTTCTTTAAAATTAATGACATAATACCCACTTTAAATAATACTTATAACATTTAAATTCAACATCCATGTACATATTTTCGAAATTATATTCAAATACAATGCACTGCATAAATTTCGACTTATATATTTTATATCCAATGAAATATAGATTTATAATTATAAAAAAATTACATTTATAATTAAATTGAAAACAATAAAATCATATACCTTTCAAAAAATAACTCATAGAACTAATAAATAAATATTATGAACCACATAATATTATTTAAAAAAATGAACATCTAATGAACCATTTGACATGATTTAAAATCCTTACTGGTAGTTGGTATTATTCTATATTTTCTGTAAAATAATAACGTGTCCTGAAATCATGTGATAATATTTCCAATGATAATAATAATTATAGAAACCAAAATATCATTGAAATAAAATATAAACCATATAATAAATATACTCATAATGTAATGTTCACCCCATATATAATGCTTCTATAATATAATATTAAGCTTCCACTAATGGCCATCACCTACTATGTGAACCTACATAACCAAGAATATCAATTTTATTAATATTTATACAATATGAACTAAAATAAACATATTTAATAACCAACATCAAATTCATAATGTGTAATAAATATGTATATAGGTTATGAAAAAGTGGGAAATCCAAAAATAAAATATCCATAAACGTAACCAAGAAAAATGTACAAAATCATGAACTTGATTCAATAGTAAATTATATTATACATTATGTATATGCCTTAATAAATTCATTGAGAATTATTACACACGATATATTATGGAAGATTATATGAAAAATCCTTCTCAAATACCTTCTATGCACCCCTCATGAAAGCATTGTCAGAAATAATTAGTGTTCCTTTATCTTGAAGAATATATTTTTCAAATACAATGAGGTTCCTTTTCAAATAAGAGATTGAATAATTTATGGAACATAGAAGAATATATATAAATCAATTACCTATGATCAGTGTGAAAAAATTCATCCAACACAACCAAATAAAGGGTTGTGTTGTGACAGGATTAGAACATTAAAATCAATCTATTTCGCTTGTTTCATATCCTAGAAATACAACCAAAAAATATGTTTGTATGATAATATCATTGATTACATGAATTTTCGATGCTATAACCAATGAAAAATGGTTCTTACTATAAGAAAATTTTAAACCCAGGTGATATGTGGTTATAGATAAGATTTAAACAATGGAACTATATGGATATTAAATTGGTTTAAAATGTTGAAATAGATGTCTATGGACATAGTCTAAATGGTGGATCAATGTGTCATTAGGAAAGATTTTTTACTGTAGACGTTGGTGGTTAGGATAATAGTTTCTAACCATGGAATTAGGAGGCTAGCTCTATGGATTGAAACTGTGGACATAGCCTTAAAATGTAAATGATTTGAGTGACATTTTATCCTCCACCCTTTTCTATTTATGGGATAAAAATATACCACTACACTAAAATTTACTATATTTATATAAATATTTACCTTATATAAATATATATATATATATGTAGTGTTATATATTTTAATCATTTAAAAAATAATATACCTATTTTAGTGGTTTGAAACTCTGTAAACTGGTGGCTATCAGAAATGCTTCAAACTATTCTTTTAGGCATTGAGTTCCACAGTTTACAATGTGGCCATATGTGTAATTGGACATGTTTGAAACTGTGGGTCTATGTTCCTATGAAAACATTTTAAAAATTAGAAGCATGTTATAGCAAAAGTGTACACAATGGAAATAGGTAGATACATCTACATTTTACAATGTTGTAATACATAGCTGTAACCATCGTTTAAACAGTTAAAATATATTACCACAAACACAATTTAAACATTGTCCCCATGTAGGTGTTAACAAGGTTTAAACCATGTAAATATGTTTGACTCAGCACAGTTTGAACCATGAATCTGGGTGTATTTGGCCATGTTTTAAATGGTTACAATAGGTGGCTATGACTTGGGTTTTCTCTAATGTGGCAATCTACCTTTCACTAAAATTTCATGGGTTTTTTGTTCCTGTGAATCCAACGTCCAGGGTTTTATGTATCTATTTCTATATGTTCACCAATGTCCATAGTTTACATAAAATTTTTCATATAGGCTACACATTTCTATGGTTTTCAAAACAGTGTCTATAGAAGTGTGGTCATAGGGTCAATATCTAATTATTAATGATATGGGGAATGGAGTTGACCTTCTAACAACCCGTATATTCTAGGTACTAAATTAATAATTATTCTTTGAAAAATATTTTTTTTTGTTTTTTTTATTAATTTCGTTGGAGAATATTGTTGGGTGGTATTATGAGAAGTTAGCCTAGATTATTTATAAAATATTATTATATGAATAATGTTGGAAATCAATAGGAGGTATTATTATCTGGTGAGGAGAATTATAGAGTAAAATAATGTATTTTTTACTTCATCATAAAATATATATTTAATTATTTTATTACATCATGTATGAAGGTAATAATTTCACAATATCTATCCCAAGTGAACTATTGTGAATGATCATATTTTTTATATGCTACCTTGGTGGGGGTTTTATTTTGACTAAAAGGGTTCTGTTACAATTTCCCCCTATGATGGATGGGTCATCAATTTATTGTACTACCTAAAAACATTTGTTTTAAACAATTGGAAATATGGAAATGAAATAATGAATACAGAATATTTTATTATGTTTTATAGTGATGTTGGGATACACAATAATATTTGCGGTCTCAATGAAATAATATGTTATGTACATTTCTAATGGAATATTTTTGGGTTCATAAACATTTCTAAAGGTGGTAACATCCAAATGCTCCCACAATCTATTTTTTTAATATATATTTTATTTTTCTAACACCATGAAATTTTTCATTCTCTCAGATAAGACTAAAATGGGAGTTCATCGCACTTATTATCCATTTCACATCCCACATTTGGGATTTATGGGAGATATGGGACCATGTATTTGGTATAGGTGGTGAGATGAAACCTCTCATTGTCAAACATAATAATTAACTTATCTCCCATTTAATTTCATTGAATATAATTTTGGATTCTTGTTTTGATTTCACATAGGCATGGTGGAATCATGTTAGTGCCAAGGGGGTGTTCTTTGGGATAAATAGATAAATATATGGGAATATAAACATGCATGATTATATGTAATTCAAATACATTTAATATAATTCCCTAGTTATTCATTATATTTTCATCATTATTAAGTTTAATTTGGAAATGAATAAGTGTCATATGTTTGGGATTGTTTCATTTGTGGCATCATGGGTCTTCCTACAATGAATTGTACCTTATTGATTTATTTATTACTATCATTATGATATATTCTGAGTTATACAATATTTTTTCCTAATTAAATAAGTATGGAATACCTAAGAAAATCAATTATTTGTTTTTTATTAATTTTGAAGCATTTTATATGAATTATAGAATTCAAGATGAATATTGATCCAAAATATTTCTTCGATAATGATGGAAACAATTTGTTGATGGGGATAAATTGAAAATTTATATTATGGTTCACTAATATTATTATATTTTATGTCTATACCAATATTAAATGATTGTTTTGTGTGGGTATGTATTTTGATAAACCTAGATTCATCAATGATTATGTTCTATAAATAGATGTTTGGATAGGGAGTTAGATTAGATATAAATAGACTCTTGGAATTTTAAATTAATGATTCACCCAGTATTTAATTTTTAGACAGTGTGACAAGATTAGTAAGATAGATATTTAATAATTTTGTTTTTATAAATTCAAACAACTGGTATATAATATTGTGTTAATAACACGATCCATATAACGTTATATATATGTGATACATATAAACGATTACAGTATATAGATATTTTAGAAGGGAATATATGCCCCTACCATTAAATTTTATGGAAGAAAAATATTTTCTCATGGACATCGACATATATTCCACAAGTTTTAAATTTATATTTAAAATAATTGGATAATTATCTTATGGATATTATTAATTGTTTTAAATATTGGAGTAATTATGAGTTCCCAACATGAATGTGTTATGGGTATTAAATGATAGATACCATGTGATTGAAGACATTGATTTACTCATTTTTCATATAAAAATAGTATTCATAAAGTGATTATATCCATCTTTCTCATTTCTAAATCATTAAAAATAAAAATTAGTTATCTCCAAGTACTATAAACATTATTTATTATCGAGGTTAGGATAATAATATTCCCTTATATAAAGCATCTTTAAATACCTGTAAATTTCAAGGAAAACTTTTTCTAAAAACATTGTAATTTTACGAGTCTGTGGTTTCTGGCGGTACCTAATTCTGAGGCCCGATGTGCCCGAAATAAATATTTTGAAGTTTTTTCAGGTACGTTTAGTAAACGTATGAGCGTGTATTTCTATATTTTGAACAGATAATCGGAATAGAAATCCAAGGACACGGATGAACTCACAACGCCAGTATACTCTTAAGGGGACCTTTACCGCAGTTGCATTTGGTCGAGAGTATAAGTTATAATTTGGGGATTCATAAAAAATTAAAATAAAATATTTGAGTTACATTAAGTGTACACAATTTTATTTAATTTTATTAAGTAGTGGTTATTTTCCTACAAGGGGAAGTTAGAGGTGGGGCCTACACCCACATAACTTCCCATGTGAGGATAATGTGTGGTGGGTCCCACACAAGAGCCTAACCCATTAACTCCCTCTTAAACTCCCATGAAACCCCCCTTATTAAATCTTAAAACTCTCCACCTCCTCTCTTGGAATTTTAAACTTTTCACCTCCATTATATCTTAATTATACCAACCCATATAATTAATATATTGATTAATTAATTGGCACCTCTTTTTGATTCTATTTGAATTGCATGGAAATTCTATTAAAATTGGGGAAACCAAATTATAAAATTGTCTTGGAAAATATTTCGATGGGGAAACCTCTGAAGAATTAGAAGAAATTTGTTCCTCTCTCGACGAAGAACCTCGTTCTTCAACGAAGAACACCCCCGATGAAGAACATGATGGATTACTTCCAACGACGCTTCCTCCTTGGATGCACCCCAACGTCAAGGAAACTATGTTGTCTTCAGATTCTCTTTCTGCGTCAAGACAACAAATCTTCCTCTAACATTGACGAGACGACGCCGTTCTCCACGAAACCGTATTCTGTGAATCCCGACTACCGCGACGCTCGCCTTCCGTCGCTCGTCGACATGCGATATCAATTACGATGTAGGGAGTTTGTATAATTTAATCTGAATAAATTATACCATCATTTTTGTTTAATGCAAGTGATCGTCTATGGAAATTTGATATCGCCTAACGCGGAGGGTGCGGGAAGAACAGACACGGCCCGATGACCCTCCACTAATCCTTGTTTTTATTTGTCTTGGAGGAGGAGATGGAAGAGGTGCGATGACTGAGGTGGAGGTGGCAATGACAGCCATTCACTGGCCCATTAGAGGACCGTGACACCGGATTCTGCGTAGAGAGAGGAAGAACGCGACCCGCAAATGGGCTGCTCGGTCGAAGAAGAACCGGCTGGCTGTATCCAACCAGACAAGCGGATCGTAACCCCATGTGGTGCCACGTTGTGGATGATCGTGGCATGAGCTCCTCAGGATACTCGACGGACGAACCGGCCGGCAGGCAGCTGGCTAGGCTAGGAAGACCTCATGACGCCTTCCTTGCGAGGCGCTGAGGAAGAGACATCGCGGACCGCTCGGCAGACGAACCGGCTAGCAGGAGCTAGGTCGGGCTGGGAAGACCCCGTGGCGCCCTCCTGGCGCCGTGCTGGGGGAACTGTTTCCCGCCCTCATGGGCCGCTCATGCCTGAGAAGTCCGGACGACATCGGCCAACCAGGAAGGAGGGGGGGGGGGGGGGCGCTCGGTGCCACCGTTTCGAACAAATAGATGGAAGCACCCCCTATTTTTCTCGGCCCGCATGCCGAGCCATGCCCAGCCAGGCAGAACCTCACCATCCAGGCCGGGCCATGCCAAACGGGCCGGGAAAGGACGCAACTGCTAGGCCTGCCACACCATACTCGTCCGAACCCGGATCCAGGTCGGGTCGACCCGGTCCGGGCTATCCCATGGCAGGTTGGGCCGGATCGGACCATACCCATCCGATCAACACACCTTCAGTTGCGTAGAATTCCTTGGATAGTGACGGTTGTTTCGTTATATTACACTCAAGGGTTTGGAGAAGTTTGTGTATGTCCGGGATGGTTCGGATTCGAAACCAATCGGGCCCTCGGAGTGTAAACGCTTATAACATAAGGACCAGATGTTTGATTGATGTTCCATCAAATACGTTGGTTATAATTTGATGATAAGGTCCTTTTGGAATAGTCCACATGGGATTCAGATGATATTGGAATATTTCCATGTTGCATTGTACCCGTAATCCAACAGGGCCCCTAGAACGGAAAAACTAATAACTCTCAGACCAGGAATCTGATTGACGCACCGTCTATCGCGTTGGGTTCTTTATGATGAAGCAGAACATTGGGACACATCAACTTGGGACTTTTTGAAAGTTTATGTATCGACCCCTTTTCTCGAGAAGCAGACTATCCCTTATTCGAGCATACAGTGTGCGGGAACCCTAGAGAAGGCTGCGACGGTGACATCAACGAGACTGGACAGAATCCTCTGTGGGTTCGACATCAACGAGAATGGACACAATACTCCATGGGTTTGACATCATCTAGATTGGTATGAATCCTTTGTGGGTTCAATAGCAACGAGACTAGAATGAATCATCCGTGGGTTCGATACCAACAAGACTAGACTGAATTCTTCATGGGTTCGACAACAATGAGACATGGCTGAATCCTCTTTGGGATCGACAGGAACGACATACTTTTGATTTGGGTTTATGTGGGTATCTATCATTCGACAGTGAATGATGATTCAATGGATAAAACTAATCATCTCTTACTCTCTTTAAGATGTGTATACCTTGTGTGAGCTGAGTCTTGAATTTCATTCATTATCATTGGTGTGATTGAATTACATTCCTGTTTGGACTGGGTTGTGCATGGGCTCGAGATTTGGAGCTGAACATTTATGATAAATTAGTTATATGTATGGGAATGTACCTAAGTATATATTTTTTTTATTTGTGGTCGTGTGTTTCTTCTGTTGTTTATCCTTAGTAGATTCTGGAAGACCTTCGGGGTCTCAGGGTCCCTAATGAGTATCATATTCTCACCCCTGCATGTTCTATGCCTGAACTACGTTGTGTTGGGTGTAGACGAAAAACAAAATTGATCGAGGTAGAGACATGTCGAGCTGGACGGTACTCGAAGGTGGACCATTTGTCAAGACGTACACATAGGGGATGGACTAACCTGAAGTTATAAGGAGGCCATTTATACCCACCATTCAAGTTGGATTCTCATAGGACGACTCAGTAGTTTATTTTTTACATTACTGCAGTTGTACTAGCTTTTCAGTTGTACTGTACTTACTGTTGGGCATGTATTTCCATCCCCTTTCTTTTCATCACTTATTTTTTGTATACAGTATTCCCATAGTGTTTAATTCCGATTGTGTGCACCGTTGTGTTTTTTTACTTTTATAATGGTAAAGCCTTCCCAGCTTAGGGATTTTTATTCCTTTGGTTCTAGTAGCCAGCCCCTGGATTATGGAAGGTGGGTTTGGGGTAGTCACGACACGGAACCTGAGGACGGGTCGTGAAAAATTGGTATCATAGAAGTCGGGTTTACCATAGAACATAGGACTCTGATCTTTCTTTTCTATGAAGAAATAGTCTAAAAAATATTGAGTATGGTTTTTAGTCCAGGGAGTCCACTGTTGGTGCGGCAGCCGACATATCCATACACCAGGACCCTAACCTCTGAATTCGGACTTCGTGCACGAAAACACGGATTGCATGTGTGTTTCAAGAGTTTCCTTTATGGTATCATGATTCAACTCACCAGGTATAACATTTTTACCACGCCGCACCTGTCCTTTATTAGGATACCACTATAAAGACAACCAGCTGGGGTTCTTGAGATATATTACATGATGACGGCCCACGGAGCGACAAGGCTCCGGTGTAGGGCCCTCTTACTATGTTGGCACCTTCAGGTGGTGTTCCAGTTGCACCATCACCCGTTGGGCAGCAGAGGACTGGATGGAGGTGATTACTGGAGTTTTTCTCCTAGTTGAGACACTATAAGAGCATATTTTGATCATATCTTCTAATGTTTCTCATCGAGTGACCATGAGGATGGTCCGCATAATGATGATGTTTCGGTACTTGGAAAATTTTCGGAGATGGTATATTCGGACAGTGTTCCAAATATATCACTATAAATTGGTCAGCAGACACTACTGGTGGTAATGATAGAGGACACTTGTAGGCATAGTGCCTTACATGTGTTTCGGAACGGTATATCCCTCATGTTCTGAGGCGAGCCCATCCCACAGGGAGCTGAGGAATTACTTGAGGAGGTGGAAGAGTGTTTTCTAGAGCTTATACAGCTTCGGTAGGATGACGTTTCAGTAGTTGGGTATTCATCGTGGCATACCGACCATTCCTGTTACTCGATGAATACGATGCGAACTGTGCTTTAGAGCTCAAACCTCTGAGCGAGGTGTGTTTAAGGACATCTGAGCTAGAATTTTTCCCTCTAGGCATTCCTATATATGTTAGGGTGCTAGAGATAACCTTTGTGGTTGAATGTGCATTTGCGAAGCAGTTACATCAAATGAATGTTAACAGTTTTAAAGCATGAAACTAGCGTCAGTCATAGAGACCTGAGCGTGTAAAATGTTTCGAAAAGAGGAAGTGTTAAGGAAAGATGAAACTGCAAGGCATCAGACATGGAAGCAGAGCTAGGAGAGCAGCATGGGGTGGTGGAAATTTCGAAATGTTACAACCTCCCATCTTTGTAGTCCCTGCTAGGCTCATGGAGTTGGAGGGCAGGGGAAGAGAGTAGTTGTATGGGGTCAAAGAGTGTAACCCAAGGGCTCTAAGAATGATTTGAAGTAAGGTCTGTGTCTACAACTAGCTTCCTCATCAATAGACATAGGTGCCAATCATTCATTCCTTCCATGAATCTTGTCCCAGACCCATAGTTTCTGGTTAAGTCATTGTCTTGATCCACAAGTTTGGAGATACCTTTGGGAGGAGACTCGATAATAACATTTACGCCGATGGTGTGATCTTACCACTGAGGAGGCAGTATCTGTTGGAACCTCTTGGGGGTCGCATTGAGGCCTTGCAACGTTAGTTTGGGTATGGACTAGGCAACCACGGCTCATATCATGATTGACTGCATTAGGAAAAATGTTTGTGGTTTAACTAAAAAGTTGGGATGAGTTTCCCTTAGTCGGAGAAAAGGAAACCCCAGGCAGCACATGATGGAATAATGTATAAGTTGGTGCAGTTGATCACTCAGGAGTCAGACAGAAATACCTATGTTCTAGACTTCTCCAAAGATGCATCACAGCTTTCATCATTAATGAAGAAGGGGCAGCCCTTCGTGTGGTCAGAAAGATACCAACAGAGCTTTCAGGAGGTGAGGCAGAGGTTGACTAGAGAACCCATCATGAGGTTACATGGGGAGGGGTTGAGGGAGTTTCACACATCCCCTCTATTAGTTCATCCATGTGTGGTGATGATGTATTAGGACCTCAGACGACTGCACTGGTGGCCATGTATGAATATGGCAGTAACAGAGTTCGTTTCACGATGCCTCAATTGTTTGCAAGTGAAGGTTGAGAACCAGGTACCAGCAGGCTTGGTACATCCCTTAGAGGTCCCATAGTGGATGTGGGATGAGATATCCAAGGCTTTCATGTTGTGGCTTCCACGTACTTCTAGAGGACACGACTCTATCTGGGTGATCTTAGACCGACTCACCAAGTCACCCCAATTCACACCGATTGGAGAGCAGGGCTCAGTAGAGAGCATGGGATGCCTCTAAATTCCGGAGATCATATGTCTTCATGGTGTTCAATTGACTATCATCTCCTATCAAGATGGTCATTTCCCTTCTCGGCTATGGAATAGGCTGCAGGAAGATTTTGGGGCAGAACTTCGTTTGAGTACCACTTTCCATCATCAGAAGGATGACCAGATGGGGAGGACCATTCAGACTCTCGAGGACATGCTCCGTGCATGTGTCCTCGACTTTGGTCGCAACTGGGAGGATCACCTACACTTGATGGAGTTTCTGTACAGAAATAGCTACCACTCCACCATTGGGACGGCACCATACAAGGCACTGTACGACCGACCATGCAGATCACCTCTGTGCTGGAATGACCCAGGGGAGTCCGCACTTGTAGGACAAGTGATGTTTCAGGCTACTACAGAGAGGGTGGAGATCATCCATGAGTGGATAAAGTCTGCACAGAGCATACAGAAGCCCTATATTGATAGAAGACAGAGACTACTGGAGTTCGAGGATGGTGACCACGTATTCCTACGGGTCTCATCCCGATGAGGTCTACAGAGATTTGGCTGGGGTGGCATATTATCTCCATGTTTCATCATACCTTTATTGGTCCTCACTAGAGTAGTATAGGTGGCTTCCCCCCTGGACCATCCTCCTCATTTGCTTCGGGTGCATGATGCCTTTCACTTATCTCAGCTTATGAGATACGTGTAGGACCCATCCCATATCATCGACCACGGGGAGCAGGACATCGATGGCAGGGAGACATCCAAGGAGGTTTCGGTGGATATCGAGAATCGACATGAGAAGGTCCTATGTGAATGGTAGATTCTTCTGGTGCACATTCTCTGGCTTCAAGGGAACCTCTAGGAGAGCACTTGGGAGAGGGAGGCTCAGATGCGAGCTCAGTACCCCCATTTGTTCCCCTAGTGTGTGTTGTATCTTTACGGGGATGTAAATCCCTGAGGTGGGGGGAATGTAATTTCCCGGAAATACCAAGGAAATTTTTTTCCTAAATAATTTGGAATTGTAGAAGTCTGTGGTTTCTGACGGCACCTGATTCCAAGGCACATTGTGCAGAGAATAAATATTTTGAAGTTATGTTTGGGTACATTCATTAAACGTACGAGCGTGTTTTTCTATCTTTTGAACTGGTTCTCATAATTTAAATTTGAGGACACCTATGAACTCGTAGAGCCAATATTCACTTAAGGGGACCTTTACTGCAGTTGCGTTTGGTTGAGAGTAGAAGTTTTATTTTGGGGATTCGTATCAAATTAAATTAAAATTTTGGTGTTACATTAAGTGTACACAATTTTATGTAATTTTATTAAGAGGTCATTATTTTCATAAAAGGGTAAGTTATAGGTGGGTCCCACACCCACATAACCTCCCATGTGAGGATAATGTGTGGTGGGGCCCACACAAGAGCCTATCCCCTTCACTTCTGCTTAAACTACCATGAAACCTCCCTTATTAACATTTAAAAATCTCCACCCCCTCTATGAATTTTAAACTTTTCACCTCCCTTCTCTCTTAATTATGCCAACCCATCTAATTAATATCTTGATTAATTAATTGGCACATATTTTTGAAGAAATTTTAATTGCATGAAAATTCTATTAAAATTGGGGAAACCTTATTAAAATATTGGCTTGGAAAATATTTCGGTGGGGAAACCTATGTATAATTAGAAAAAAGGTGTTCCTCTCGAAGAAGAAGAACACTGTTCTTCAATGAATAACATCCCTGACGATGAACGTGATGGACTTATTCAAATGATGCTTCCTCCTCGGACGTACCCCGACGTCAAGGAAACTACGTCGTATTCGGATTCACTTTCTGCATCATGACAACAACTCTTCCTCCAACGTTGATGGGATGACACCGTTCTCCGTGACACCATGTTCGGTGATGCCTGACTACCGCGGCACTCATCTTCCTCGGCATGTCGACATGTGAGGTCAATTATGATGTAGGGGGTGTTAATACTTTAATATGAATAAATTATACCTTCATTCATGTTTAATGCATGTGTCCATATATGGCCATTTGATACCGCCTAAAGCGGAGGGCGCGGGCCGAATGGACACGGCCGGACGACCCATCATTAATCCTTATTTATATTCATGGTGTATGTGGAGATGGAAGAGGCGACGATGACTGAGGTGGCGATGAACGAGGTGGCAGCGGTAAAGATGGTCATGCACCGGCCCGTTAGAGGACTGCGACACTGGATGCCACCCAGAGAGGGGAAGATCGCTTTCCGCAACGGGGCCGCTCTGCCGAAGAAGAACCGGCCGACCGTAGCCGGCCGGACAGGAGGAGAGTGGCGCCATGTGGCGCCCCGCTGCAGAGGACTATGGTTCGCGCTCCATGGGCTGCTCGATGGATGAACCGGCCGGCAGGCGTCTGGCCGGGCTGGGAGGACCCTACATCGCCTTGTTGGAGCCACACTAGGGAAGAGACGCGGCCCGCTTCCGCGGGCCGCTTGGCGTACGAACCGGCTAGAAGCTGACCGGCCTGGCTGGGAAGACCCCTCGGTAACCTCCTGGCGTCGTGCTAGGGGAACAACACCCCACACTTCTTGTGTTGTTCACGCCTGAAGAGACCAGTCGGCATCGGTCGGCCGGGTTGGTGGGGTGGCGCCGCTCGGCGCCGTTGTTTCGGAAAAACTGGGGGCCACACCCCCTATTTCGCTCGGCTCGCTGGCCAAGACGGGCCGCGCTAGTCATGCCTTTCCATGGTAGCCGGGACGGGCAGCAGCCGCCTGTTTGGGCCGCGCCCTACTGGGCCAGACCTGGATATGGTTCGGTTTGACCCGTTTCAGGCCGACCGATGGCGGGTTGGGCTGGATCGGACCGGACCCAAACCCCCCTCTTCGGACCCATTTTAGTATTTCAACCATAACATGATCTATGGACTTCTGGTCGATGCACCAATAGTTGAGTCAGATTCCTTGGATCGAGACATTCGTTTCAGTATATTACACTCAAGGTTTTGGCGAAGTTTTTGTACGGCCGGGTTGGTTCGGACTCGAAACGAACCGGGCCCTCGGAGCGGAAACACTTATAACTTAAGGACAAGACGTCTGATTGACGTTTCGTAAACTAAGTTACTTTAATTTTTATGATAAATTCCTTTTTGAATACACCACATGGTAGTAGGATGAGATTGGAGTATGTACGGGATGGATTGTACCTGAAATCCAACCTAGTCCTGGAAGAGATACGCTAATAACTCTCAGACCGGGCGTCTGATTGACGTGTCGTTTGTCGCGTTTGTTTCTTTATGATGAGATGGATCTTCGGGACACATCAAATCAAGAATTTGTGATAGATGATGTATCAAACCCTTTTCTCGATGAGTGGACCCTCCTGGATTCGAGCGTGTAGTGTGGGAGAACGCTAGAGTTGGCTGCGACTGCGACAACAACGATAATGGACCGAATCCTCCATGGGTTCGACATCAACGAGACTGGACTTAATCTTCCATGGGTTCGACAGTAATGAGACAAGACTGAATCCTATGTGGGTTTGACAACAACGATACTAGACTGAATCCTCAATGGGTTTGACATCAACTACATAATGTTGTATTGGGTTTCTGCAGGTATCTATCGTTCGACAGTGAAAGATGATTTATTGGCTACAACTAATCATCTCTTACTCTTTTTAAGATGTGAATACCTAGTGTGAGATGAGTCTTGACATAAAATAATTATCATCGATGTGATTGACTTACTTTCCTGTTTGGACTGGGTTGTGCTTGGGCTTGAGAGTTGGAGGTGAACTATGATGATAAATTAGGTATATGTATTGTAATATACGTAAGTAGGGTTTGATGATTGTTTGTGATCGTTACATTCTTCTGTGGTTTATCCTTCATGGATTTTGGAATACCTTCAGGGTCTCAATGTCCCTACTGAGTATCATATACTTATCCCTGCATGGGCTATGCCCGCACTATGTTGTGTTGGATGCAGACGACAGACATCATTGATCGAGGTAGACACGTGTTGAGATCGATGGTACCCGGAGGTGGACCCCTTGGCGAGACGTACACGGAGAGGACAGACAGACCCAAGGTGATTAGGAGGCCATCTGTACCAACCCTTCTGGTGGGATTCCCGAAGGACGACTCAATAGTTGATGTTTTATATTACTGTAGTTGTATTAGCTTTTTAGATTCACTGTACTAACTGTGGGGCTTGTATTTCCAGCCCCTTTCCTTTCAACACTTACTTTTTGTATACATTATTCATATAGTGTTTACTTCCTATTGCATAGTCTATTGTGTTTGTTTACATTCATTAAATAAATTCCTTCCCAGCTTAGGGATTTAGGCCTTTGGGGCTAGTGGCCATCCCCTATCAAATGGAAGGCGGGTTTGGGTTAGTCATGGCACGGTCCCCTAGGATGATTCATGACAAATTGGTATCAGAGGAGTCAGCTCTACAGCTAAACATAGGACTCTGATATTTCATTTCTATGAAAAAATAGTGTTAAGAGTATTGATTATGGTTTTCAGTCCAGGGATTCTAGTGTTGGTGCAGCAGCCGACATATCCATACACCAGAACCATGACAAATGATTTCTGAATTAGTGCAAGGAAACACTGAATGTGTGTGTGTTTCAAGAGTTTTCTTTGTGGGATCTTGAGTTAGCTCACCAGGTATAACATTTTGACTGTGGAACACATGTTAATTACAAGGATACCACTATGAAGACAAATACTAGGGTTCCCAAGAAAGTGTACATGATGACGGCCCACCGAGCGACGAGGCTTCGGTGCAGGGCCCTATTACTATGTTGGAACCTTCGGGTGCTGTACCAGTAGCACCATCACACGTTGGGCAGCAGAGGAATGGATGGAGGTTATTACTGGATTTTTTCTCCTAGTTGAGACACTAGAAGTGCAGATGTTGATCTTAACTACTAATTTTTTTTGCAACTTAACTTAATGATGGTCCGTATAATGTTGATGTTTCGTTACTTGGACCGTTTTCTGAGATGGTATCTTCGGGCAGTGTGTCATCTATATCACTACCCATTGGTCATCAGACCATACAGGTGGTACTGATAGAGGACACCTATAGGTTTAGGACATTACATGTGTTTCATCACCGGATATCCCTCATGTTCTGAGGCGGGCCCGACCCACAGGCAGCTAAGGACTAGCTTGACGAGGTGAATGAATGTTTTCTAGAGCTTATATAGCTTCACCAGGATGACATGTTGGTAGTTGGGTATTCCTCGAGGCATATCGACCATTCTTGGTACTCAATGAATACGATGAGAACAGTTCATTAGAGCTCATACATCTGAGCGAGGTGTGTTTATGGACATCTGATCCATCTCTTTTTCCTTTATGCATTCCTACATATGTTAGGGTGATAAAAACAACCTTTTTGGTTGAATGTTAATTTTCTGAGCGGATATATCAATTTAATGATAACAGTAGGAAACCATGAAAATAGTGTCAGTCATAGAGACTTGTGCATGTAAAATGTTTCGAGAAGAGGAAGTGATATGGACAGATGAAACAACAAGGCAGAAGACATGGAAGCAGAACTAGGAGAGCAACATGATGTGGTGAACATTTCGACTTGTTACAACCACTCGTCTTTGGAGTCCCTGTTAGGCTCATGGAGCTAGAGGGCAAGGGAAGCGAGTAGCTGCCTGCGGTCAAGGAGTGTGACCGAAGGGCTATATGAATGATTTGAGGTATGGTTTGTGTCTACTACTAGCATCCATATCAATAGACATGGGTTCCAATCATTCTTTCCTTCCACGAATCTTATCCTAGACCAAGAGTTTCTGGTTAAACAACTGACATGATCCTCATGTCTGGAGATACCATTGAGAGGAGACTCAATAATCACACTTACGCCGACGATGTGATGTGACCCTTGTGGTGAGAGTTTCCGTTGGAACATCTTATTGCAGCGTTGATGCCTTACGATGTTAGTTTGGGTATGGACTGGGCAACCACATTTCATACAAAGATTAATTTTATTAGGAAAAAATATTGTGGTTTAACTAAAATGTTCAGATTAGTTTTCCTTGGTCGGCGAAAAATAATCCCCAGGTAGACAAGATGGAATCATGCATAAGTGGGTGCAGTCGATCAATCAGGAGTCTGCTAGACTTAAGTTTGTGCCAGACTTCTTCAGAGATGCAGCACCACTTTCAGCATTGATGAAGAAGTGGAAGCCCTTAGTGTGGTCAGAGAGATTATTGTAGAGATTTTAGGAGCTGAGGTTGAGGTTGACTAGTGAACCCATCTTGAGGTTACAGGGGGAGGTATTGAGGGAGTTTTACAATTCACCTCTAGCAGTACATCACAGAGTGGCGGAGATGTATCAGGACCTCAGACGACAGCACTGGTAGCTGGGTAGGAAGAAGGAAATTGCAGAGTTCGTTTCATGATGCCTCACTTGTCAAAAAGTGAAGGAGGAGCACTGGATACCAACAGGCTTGGTACAACCCATAGAGGTCCCAGAATGGAAGTGGGACGGGATATCCATGGTTTTTGTGATGGGGCATCCACGTACAACCAGAGGACACGACTCTATCTGGGTGATCGTAGGCCAAGTCACCAAGTCAGCCTAATTCATACATATTAAAGAGAAGGTCTCAGTAGAGATCTTGGGATGCCTCAACATTCAAGAAATCGTACGACACCATGGTGTTCCATCGACTATCTTCTCCGAATGAGATTCTCGTTTCACTTCCCGACTATAGAAGGGGTTGAAGGCGGCTTTTGGGGCGCAACTTAGTTTAATCACCGCCTTCCATCCTCTATCATATGGCTTGATAGAGAGGACAATTCAAACTCTTGAGGACATGCTCCGTGTATGTGACCTCGACTTGGTTGCATCTGGGAGGATCACCTACCTTTGGTGGAGTTTTTGTACAGTAACAACTACCACTCCACCATCAGAATGGCACTATATGAGGCACTGTACAACCGACCTTTCAGATCACCTCTGTACTTGACTGAACCAGGAGATTCAGCACTTGTAGGACCAGTGATGGTTTAGGCTACAATGGAGAGGGTGCAAATCATCCAGGAGTGGATAAAGTCTGCACATAGCAGACAGAAGTCCTATACAAATAGGATATAGAGACCACTAGAATTCGAGGATGGCGACCACATATTCCTATGGGTCTCACATTGACGAGGTCTATAGAGATTTGGTCGGGGAGGAATGTTATATCCACGTATCCTCGGAGGTTTCCAGGTCCTCCGTAGAGTAGTCGAGGTGGCTTACTGCTTAGCCCATCAACCTCAGTTGCATCCGGTGCACAACTTCCTCCACGTATCTCAGATGAGGAGATACATGCATGAACCATCCCACAACATCGACCACGGGGAGCTGGACATTGAAGACAGTGCGACATTCATGGAGGTTCTGGTGGAGATAGAGGATCCACAAGAGCGGGTCCTATGTGGATGTTTGATTCCTCTGGTGCACATTCACTGGCAGCACAGAAACCTCTAGGAGAGCACTTGGGAGGAGGAGGCTCAAATGAGAGCTCTGTACCCCCATTTGTTCCCCTAGTGTGTGTTGTAGCTTTACAGGGACGTAAAGCCCTGAGGTACAAGGAATGTAAAGAACCAGAATTTTCAATGAATTTTTTTTAAATACATTGTATTTTACGAGTCTGCGGTTTCGGACAGCACCTAATTCCGAGGTCCGGTGTGCCCGGAATAACTTTTTTGATGTTTTGTTCGGGTACGTTTAGTAAATGTACGAGAAGAATATCTCTATCTTTTGAACCGGCACTCGGAATTGAAATATGAGGACAACGATGAACTCGTAGAGCCAGTATTCACTTATGGGGACCTTTACCGCAGTTGCGTTTGGTCGAGAGTAGATGTTTTAATTTGGGGATTCATAAATAATTAAAATAAAATAGTTGTGTTAGATTAAGTGTACACATTGTTATTTATTTTTATTAAGTGGTGGTTATTTTCCTACAAGGGGAAGTTAGAGGTTGGGCCCACACACACATAACCACCCATGTGAGGATAATGCTTGGTGGGGCCCACATGAGAGCCTAACAAATCAACACCCGCTTAAACTCCCATGAAACCCCCTTATTAACTCTTAAAACACCCCACCTCCTCTCATTGAATTTTAAACCTTTCACCTCCCTTCTCTCTTAATTATGCCAACCCATCTAATTAATATCTTGATTAATTAATTGGTACATCTTTTTGAATCAATTTTTAATTGCATGGAAATTCTATTAAAATTGGGGAAACCTTATTATAATATTGGCATAGGAAATATTTTATTGGGGAAACCTCTGGAGAATTAGAATAAAGGTGTTCCTCTCTTGACGAAGAACATCAATCTTCAATGAAGAACATCACCGACGAAGAATGCAAAGGACTTCTTCCAATGACGCTTCCTCCTTGGATGCACCCCGACGTCAAAGAAACTATGTCGTCTTCGAATTCTCTTTCCACATCATGACAATGACTCTTCCTCCCATGTTGATGGGATGACACCGTTCTTTATGACGCCTTCTTCCATGATGCCCGACTACTGTGGCACTCGTCTTCCGTAGCTCGTCGAAGTGCGATGTCAATTACGAGGTAGGGGGTTTGTATAATTTAATATTAATAAATTATACCTTCATACTTGTTGAATGCAAATGATAATCTATGGCCATTTGATACCACCTAACGTGGAGGGTGCGGGCCGAACGAGCACGACACAGTGACCCTTCGTTAATCCTTGTTTATATTCATGTTGGAGGCGGAGATAGAAGAGGTGGCCATGACTGAGGTGGAGGCGGCAACGATGGCCATGCATTGGCCGATAAGAGGACCGTGTCATGGGATGCCGCGCGGAGAGGGCAAGACCGTGTCCAACAACTGGGTCGCTAGGCCGAAGAAGAACCATCCAGCAGTAGCCGACTGTACAGGAGGACCGCGACTCGTGCTCTACGGGCCGCTCGACGGATGAACTGGCCTGCAGGCGGCCGATCGGGCTCGGAAGACCCCACGCCACCTTCTTGGCGCCACACTGCGGAGGAGACGTGGCCCGCTTCCGCAGGCCGCTTGGCGGATGAATTGGCTGGCAGGAGGCCGACAGGGCAGGGAAGACCCCACGACGCCCTCCGGGAATAGCGTTGGGGGAACAGTGGCCTGCCCATGTGGGCCACTCGCACCAGAGGAGACCAGCCCACTTTGGCAGGTTGGACAGGAGGGGTGGCACCGCTCGGCGCCGCCTTTTCGGATAAACTAGTGGCCACGCCACACGTTTCGCTAGGCCAGCTGACCGATCCTCGACCAGCTGAGCCGGGCCGCACCAGCCGGGCCAGGCCGTGCCAGTCGTGTCGGGCCGCGCAGGCTAGGCGGGGCCGAGCCACGGTCGCTGGGCCGGGCTGGGCCGCACCCTGCGGGGCCAGACCCGGACATGGGTTGGGTCCACTCGGTTCAGACCGACCCATGGTGGGTTGGGCCGGATCCGACCAGAACCAAACCCCCCTCTTCGGACTCATTTTAGTATTTCACCCATAATATGAGCTATGAACCTCCGATCGACACACCATCAGTTTCATATGATTTCATGGATCGAGACGGTAGTTTCAGTATATTACACTCAAGGTTTTGGAAAGGTTTTGGTAAGGCCAGGTTGGTTTGGACTCAAAACAAACCGGGCCCTCAGAGCGGAAACAATTATAACTTAAGGACCGGACGTCCGATTGACGTGTCGTCATCTACGTTGGTTTACATTTGACGATAGGGTCATTTTGGCATACTCCACACAGTATTCGGATTAGATTGGATTATGGCGGGGTTGGATTGTTCCTGAAATCCAACCGGGCCCCTGGAACGGAAAAGCTAATAACTCTCAGACCGGGCGTCCGATTGACGCATCGTCTGTCGCGTTGGGTTCCTTATGATGAGACAGAACTTCGGGACACATAAACTCAGGACTTTGTGATTGTTGATGTATCATCGCTTTGATCGAGTAGTGGACCATCCCGAATTCGATTATACAGGGTGCAGAAACCCTAGAGATGGCTGTGACTGCGACAACAACGAGACTGGACTGAATCCTCAGTGGGTACGACATCGACGAGACTGGATTGAATCCTCCGTGGCTTTGATAGCAACGAGACTAGACTGAATCCTCTGTGGGTTCCACAACAACGAGACTTGACTGAATCCCCCATGTGGTCGACTGCAATGAGACTAGACGGAATCCTATGTGGGTTTGACAACAACGAGACTGGACTGAATCCTCAGTGGGTTCTACAGCAATGAAAAACTGTAGTTTTAGGTTTCTGAGGGTATCTGTCGATCAAAAATGAAAGATGATTTAGTGGCTACAACTAATCATCTGTTACTCTCTTTATGTTGTGTATATCGGGTGTGAGTTGATTCATAACTTTCAATCATTATCATCGATGTGATTGAATTACTCTTTTATTTGGACTGGGTTGTTCGTGGGCTCGAGAGCTGGAGACGAACTATGATGATAAATTAGGTATATGTATGGGCATATACCTAAATAGAGTTTGTTGATACTCCGTGATCATGTCTTTCTTCTGTGGTTTATCCTTCGTGCATTCTGGAAGACCTTCGGGGTCTCGGGGTCCCTACTGAGTATTGTATTGTCACCCCTGCACAGGTTATGCCCACACTACGTTGTGTTGGATGCAGACGACTGAAAGCATTGATCGAGGTATAAACTTGTAGAGCTGGATGGTATCGAGAGGTGTACCACTTGGTGTGACGTACACGGAACGGACGAATGGACCCATGATGATGAGGAGGCCATCTGTACCCACCCTTCAGGTGGGATTCCCAGAGGACGACTCAGTAGTTTCTGTTTTACATTACTGCAGTGGTACTAGCATTTCAGTCGTACTGTAATTATAGTTGGGCTTGTATTTCTTGCCCCTTTCCTTTCATCACATAATTTTTGTATACAATATTAACATAGTGTTTACTTCTTATTGTGTACTCTATTGAGTTTGTTTACTTTCATAATGGCAATGACTTCCCAGCATAGGGATTTATGCCTTTGGTGCTAGTCGCCAGCCCCTGGCCTATGAAAGGCAGGTTTGGGGTAGTCATGGCATGGGCCACGAGGATGAGTCATGACAGCATCTTCTCTTATTACAAATGTTGATCATAGTCGAATTTCTCTAAATTTTAGAGGATTCAGTCTATAGTATCTCTATAATTAATCTCTATCATGAATATTAATTCATGTTCATCGATGAAGGATCATTGAACATTATTTTTACATTAATTTATATTTCCTTATATTCAAAAATCATTTTCTTTTTTGATGATAGATTTAGAAAATTTACATATTTCTTATGGTAAAACGGTAATGTTATTATAAAAACACATATGTGGTATCATAACCATGTAAATAAATAAATAAATAAGTTTTTTTCTGATATTCATGAAGAATATTTGATTCATGATATGTTATCATAATGTATGTCGTAATATAGTTGTGTCTTATATATATAAACTTTTTTTTATGAGATATGATATCATAATTCTATCTTCCACTGTCATATCGAATCACTAGATTGTTTTGTATGATTCACCACATAAAAATCTCATAGATTAGTTTAATATTTTAATATATTATATGAAATCTCATTGGCTACAACTAAATATTGGGTTTCTAATAAAATAATAGTATAAAATGTTAATAGCAATATAGTATATATCATTTATTATGATATGTCCATTTGTAAGATTTTTTATAATATATTATAATGTTAACATGGATTAGAATAATATTATAAATAATAAAATTTCATTTGTTAATATATGTGAACTTATAGTGAATCAAAAGGGATAATGTTACCATATATATGATATTTATATTCATCTCATAAGATGATACATAATGATATATAATAATTTCTCAATATATAAGTATTACTTGATATATATGGTTTTATCATTTCACTTACTATTCTTATCATAAGAAACATTTGAGTAATTTATTATAATAGATAATCCCTTTTAATGATAAAAAATATGAAATATATTAAAAAATTGAAAATTTATTTTTTCCTTAAAGTGTGTAGAATGTTATAATTGTTTATAATTGATAAATTCAAGATATTACAAATAGAATGTAGTTATTCATAAAAAAATAATGCAATATCTATATTAACATATTTTTATTGAAAATAAATATAAAATTTTTTATATAATTTTAATATATTTAATTTTATAAATTACATTTCATATGTGAATATTATGTATTCTTTAATGTATTCGATATATTTTTTCTAATAAAATATTAAGGAAATGAATTACATACTATATAAAAACAAGTTGTTCTAATTTTTAACATACAATACTTCACGTTAAAATTAATGTTATCATCTTCAATTTTATTTTGGAATATAGATTTTAAATATTTTTTAATAAAGGTATGATGAATTGAAATATCTCTTCAGTACAATATCATTAGGTTGATTGATTTTTGTTAAACATACTATTGGCTAGGAGGGAGATGATTTATTCAAAACAAGTGTTTGTTGGTTATCGTGGGTCTTGGAACTCTCAGGTAGAGATAGATAATTTCTCATAATTAGAAAATATTGCAGAAAAAGTTCATATATTTTATTTTTATGGGGTATTTGGTTATGTTTAAATATATTTATCAATTTTAATTGTGTGAGTAACTCAAACTATGGGTTGTGTAAAATGATATACATTAATATAGTGTAAACATAATTATGTGGATGATAGAATAAGGATTCAATGAAATTTTTTAACAATCATGCATATATAACACAAGAGCACAAGATAATACATATTACTGGATAATAAATTTTTAACGATTCAATTTTCATGGAATATATGTTAAATTTGGGTGAAACTAATATAAAACACCTAAAAATACTATGTTTTAGATTCCCTCCAATGTGGGTCATCCATCGTGATTGTTTCATCAAATACTTTTATTCCATTATATTATTATCCCTAATCCAAGAAGGTAGTGTGTGACCCTAATAAAAATATGTTCTAATTATTGTTATTTTATTTTGGACAAACATAATATGGATATTAAAATTTCATTATATAATAAAATTTAAAAATTCAAGATCAACCATATTTTGAATTTGGGTAATGAGTCATATTCTAAACTATAAAAGATTTATATATTATATGATTTTTTTTAAATTCTCTACCAAAATGAAATTTTGTTGAGGGGAACACTATAATAGAATTAATACTTAGTTAAATATAGATATTTCATTTAATAATGAACATCCTATATGGGGTGATATTTTTAGTGGGACCTGTTGAGGTAACCCAAAAATCATATACCTAAAAATGATATCCTTTTAGAAGACTATTCAATTCAACATTCAATACCACCCACCATAGAACAATAATGGTATTGTGTATATAGAGGTTACATATTTAGTAAACATATTTCAGTATAGATATTCAATATTTCCCAAAAATTTCAACCCATATATTACACTTAATATATTTTTCACAATGAAAACTATTCTACCTAACCTTGGGATGTCTAAAAAGAAGAAAGGGACATATCATATAATCAGTAATGGATAAATTATATATATAAATAATTGTTCTAAAATAAAAATAAGATAATAATAGGCTTATATCAAAATAATCACAACAGAAAAGATCATATCCAACCATTCAGAGCCCATAAAACAAGATTCATGGAATTATCCCTTGTGATAATAGTATACATGGTTTTAAAGAGTATAAAATATTAAATAATTAATAATAATAGGTGATAGAAAATAATAATCATAATACATAAGGATTTTTATTAAAATATTAGTTTATAAATAATATTAAATAATCATTTCCTTATTCATGGATCACTAACTAGACTATTATTAAAAATATATTTTTATTCTACATTTATTTTACTCGGAGTAGTCATTAATAAATTAAATCATATATCAAATATACCAACCATGAAATTAATTTTAATGTATGATTTATTTGACTATCGGTGAACCTTTTAGGACAATGGATAATCTCCTATGTACCCTCTTAATCACAGGATAATCAAATGTGTATCATCATGAAATTATGATATCATCCAATTAAAAGTGGGCTTTGGACTACCTCTTATGTACCCCTATGATACCATGAGATATAAAAAGAATAACATGTTAATTTGAGGGATATAGAATGCAAACACATTACATAATAATAAAACCATTCTGATACATTAAAAAAGAATATATGTTAATTCATAATTATATCATAGCGTTATCAACGAATTACAGTAAAATGTATAACTCCAAGAACACACAATGATGTATATGTTGATGAAATTGTAAACATTATTTTTTAGTCATTGATGATGATAATTTGGATATAAATGTTTAATATACACAATATAACATGAAATTAAAATATTAGATCACATACATCCTCAATGAAAAATTTGGTTTAGTTTTTTAGATATTTAAGAAAAAGTTCAACATAAATAATTCCCATTTCACCAAAAGTGAATCCCATATAAACCACCTCTTCTGATCTAATATTGTCTAATAATTATCATCCATATGAGTAACTATCATGCAATAATCCATTAAAACTCATTATTTATAACCTAGATAAATGGAAACATAAGTAGTGAGAGTTCAAATGATCGGTATGCTTATAAATAAGCAATAACTATTACATTTCATCAATGATCATTATACGCTCATAACATTATGATGACATATTCAGATTACATGAGTTAATCATAATAGAAACTATATCAATAAAAAACTAGATCATCAAATATGAAAACAATGAAAGTTATTGAGTAATAAGAATCAATAATCATGTTAATTGAAAAATTAAAACTTATTATAATAACCATTATAAACGCTTATAAATCAAAAAAATAATGGAATCTTGGAAAATTATTTTTTCATAACTCATGTTGAACCCATATTAGAAATAGCATCAGTAATGTTATATATATAGGAAAAACACCCCATGTGACTCCATCCTTTTTGCCTATCAAGATAAGGTACATGAGATAATGAATTGGAGGAATTTTTCTCACCCATCATTTAAACTATAATGGACACACCTGGTTATATTTGGTACTCTCCATCATATAATCTATAATGGGATAACTCAAAACTATATGGGACACACCATCCAATATGCATTAATGACAACATTTAGAGATATATGGGATTCTCCATTATAATAATATATATGAACTATTATATGAATAAATTACCTTAAATATTCATTAATCAGAAAAACTAAGGGAGATATTAAGTATTCCCTTTTGAACATGATTAAAATATGATAAATAAATGGGTTTCACGTAAATGAATTTCAAATATGGTTGACCTGTAAAAAAGAAACGTGACCCATAAGAAACTCTTTGAATCGTGATTCATCAATGGATGAAAAATGGGGTTAATAAAATTTTAGAAATAATATGATTACTTATATTGAAATAATGAGGACGATATGAATACAATATATAGATAGTGGAGAAAATATAATAACATGGTTTTTTAATTTTTATGGATTAAAATAATGTCAAAATATAATTAAATATATTCGTGAAGAAAATAAATATTACATTTTAATAATCACATTTTAAAATAAATAACACTTTCAAAATCATTTTTATAAAAAAAATTTAACGATATTTGATTTTAATTTTTATTAAAAATATTTATCCCAAAAAATGTTTATTTTGAATATAAGATTAAATAAAATGACATCCATGTGTATGTGAAATTCACAAAAATACTATAAGTAACATTCATTTAACAAGAAAAATACATTATTAATGTTTTTAGGAATGTAGAATTAAATTTTTCTGAAAAATATTATTAAAAATAAAAAGTGATTGAAAATATTATTAATTAATCATTTTTAAAGTTTAGAATAATTATTTAAATATATGTAGAAATATATTTTTCATATAAGTAATTTTTTGATTGATAATAGAAATAAAAGAATATTTTATAAAATAATTATAAACAATATTAGGAACCATTGAGTTAGAAAATGGATCTATTACTTATATATATCATCAATAACTAGAGGGTAAAGTATTTAAATATTTTAATAACATATGGATCATAATATTTCGTCATTTCAAGATTAATCATAAACAATACCGATATACCATATGATTATAACAAATGAGTTATACCATAGTTATATAATTTAATCATAATCCATATGAATGAATAAAATTAAATGACATAGATTATCACAAATATTTGTATATTATTGTTTTTTCCTATCAATGGGATGTATATAAACCTCATAAATTATGATAGTATTATAAAATAACAAAAATCTCAAATATGGAGAATCTATAAAAAAACCACTTTACCGTTTTGGTAACATTAAACTCTAAACCCCGTGAAAAAGTGATCCACAAATGGATTTGAAAATCCCCAAAAATTTGATAATAGTAAGCATAAAATAAATTAATAGTCATTATACTCACTATAAAATATAATTTAATGGTGACTATGAAATATATCATAGATAAATAAAAGTGAGACAAGAAAAAAGCTCTTAGTTTGATATTAATTAATCATTATTATTCATTATCTTCTAGAATAATAACATTATATTAATTATGTAATTTAACATGAACCATTATATATTCTAATATTACTCTTATTTCAAATATTATCATATTAAATATGTTTAAACAATTATATTGGGTAATGTCAAATATTTTTGGAAAATATGGATTATATATAAAAAATGTATTTGGTAGGATGACTATGGAAAACTAGATTGTTATAAAAACATATACAGAATAATAATCCTAAAATAACATCCATATTCATATATAAATTAATAATTTTTATCCAATTATGAATTATGGGTATGAAAAATCAAAATTCATTATGATATTGTAGACGGTATATCATACTTAAGTATGTGTAACCTTTCCAATTGACAAATGGGTGTTTTCAAAAAAAATTCCTTAATATTTATATTAAAATAATTATTATAATTTCAAAAATTATATATTTTTTAATTATATGTATTGATATATATATATATATATATTTAATTATTGAGATGTGGTGATTAAAAATGGAATCAAATCTCTTAGAGGAGGTGGTAGTCCGCACATCCAAGAATAACAATATAATTTTTTTACTGAGTGGCACGATAAAAGTGAAATCAAATATAATATTAATCTAAAAACAAATATGTTATTAATACAATCAAAATTTCAATTATATAATATATATTTCTTATGATTACCCTTCTTAACATCCATGTAGTGTGTAAGTGTAAAATTAATGACATCATTTTGTGATGTTTAAGTTTGTCGTTTACACGAACGATGTCATCATATACATTACATATTAAAATATAAATGGATATATTTGGAATAATTACTACTTATATATATTTATGTTATAAATATAATATATATACATAAATCAATCATAATACCAAAAATGCTTTTTGGTAAAATGAAAATCAATTTCATTATTTCATGAGTGGGTAGTTCACCATACACATAAATAATGATTTCATAACCGATTTGATGGATAAGTGTATGGAATTAGGTATTAAAATAAAAAAATTACATTAAATTATGGGGAGGATACTAGGGTTATAATATAATCATAATATAAAAATATTTAATATTGGTGGATAAGAAATAAACATGAAATTCTAGTTTGAGATTATTACCACTTTTCAGGTATCTCCTTTTGGATTTCACAAAATGAATTCCATTGGTTGAATTAAAGCAAAAATATGGATTCTTCTAAGAGATATTGGAAATGGATAAGTTATTTTGTTAGGTAATTTATTAATAAAATCTATTTTATGGCATGAAGAGAAGAGGATAGTGTGTATCCTTTTATAAGATTGGTGAGTTTCACACTTGTACTTTTTATTGAAAAGGATAATTTCATCAATGTATTTACTATTTTAATATGCCTAGATAATTAAAATTTTCTGAAAAATGAAGTTATATGTTACAAATATATCTATAAAATTGGTTTTCGACAACTATGAAGTCACATTATAAGTTATATTATATATTTAAACACAATGTAAACTTATTTTCATCTTAATAATTATAATTTAATTTAATTGTTTAGAAAAATAAAATTAGTAAAAAAACAATGTTGAAATTATAATATTTTGAAAAATAAGATGAATAATAAATATTCTATACATTCCCCTAGTTACAGAAAATTTAATTGGCAAGGATTATTAAAAAATTTACCATGCATACATTTCACAATAAACTGGTTTTAGGAAGTGTATATTTTTAAGCAAACAATATTTTTATATTATGAATATAAATGAAAACCTTAAATATACGATACTAAAATAATATATAATTTTGTGTAAAAAAATATTTTCTATAAATTATTTTCTATTATAAATTATTTTAATTAATTTAAATGTAGAAACGTTTTTCATTTTAAAATAGATTTTTGAAAATCTTATTTTTATGCCGAAATAGAATGATATACTAAAAACAAATATAAATTTTATTCAAAGTAATTATTTTTATTATATATAACATTATATAGTGAAAAATATACTCAGATCATATTTTTCATATAATATTACATAATTTATTAATAACAAAATGCTTTTTATAAAAATATTTTTTATTCACTACTCACCAAAAAATATATATTTTCCATAAAAAATCTCAAAATTCCCATATAACTAAATTTGGATATTAACACTACGAAATAATGAATATTTTACAAAATATATTTTATATAATTTCTAGAAATTTATTTCAATATTCTTTTCTGGAGAAGAAATAAATATATTTTTATGTAAATAAAAAAAATTTAAAAAAAATTCCCATTAATACAGATTGATTGATTATTAAATCAAAATTTATAATTAATTTTACATTGTTTAGTAAATATATATATGTATATATATGTATATATATATATTTAATGAATTTATTATTACTATTCATACCTGCGAATGTAATAGAATATTTATAATTATTAAATATATTTTAGTGTGTTTACGCTCGGTGTTGCATGTTGATTACATTATCAAAAATTAAAGTCATGGGGTTTTTTTGTAGAAAATGATATTGAATATATGAAACTTATTTCAAAAAAATATATTTTAAATTCTAATTGAATAAAATTCCCTTATAATTTCATCATGTCATGTCATTTATGTTATGAAACAAATTTTTCTACTTTTAAAATATTATGGTGTTATAACATAACCCTTTTAATTAAGAACATCAAAAATATATGATCATTATATATATAATAAATGGTTTGATGTTATAAAATACATGGATTACAACCCCCATAACATAAAATAGGTTAATAAGACATTTTATTAATAGGATATAAATGAAATTACCATGATTATATAGAAGAATACATAAATTGGATTCCAAATAGGATAACATAAGTGGGATTGGATAAAATTTATAATTAATTACTATGAGAGATTAATGTCATTTATCACAAGAAATATGATGATCAATGTAATTTTATGAACCTCTTTACCATTAATTTTTTATGATCTATATGATCATCACATAATCAAAAGTAAAGGTACATGGAAACAAAATTTCTCATCATCCTTTTCATTATGTTGACGAGTTCAATTACCATCAATAATAATATAAAATGGAAAAAAGATTACATGATTTGTATAATTTCCCCCTTTATTCATTTCCAAACATAATATCATATTTTTAACCAATTATCATAATTTATGTTGACTTTTTAAACACCAATAGACATAGATTTCAACTTTTAATGGATTATATAACCATATATGGGATTATTATTTGTGACAACTATATTTTAAATAATCCAAAAAAATTGTTACCAATTGGAAAGATAATTCTCTAAAAATATTAAATCTTCATATAGTACATTAATCATTCAAATTCACTAGTAATTCCCAATAATCCAACTAATTCATTCATAAATGTCCTCAAACTCAATGGTTGTTTTATTATAAAAGGTAATCACATAAAATTAATCTTACATGGCTAAAAATATCAAAATATATCATTTTTTAATATGATTAATCACTTCATCACGATAGCAATTTTCAATGTCGTTTTAATCCAATAACCCCCTAAAAATCCATGATCATAAAACCATAATGTATATAATTACCTTAAAAATATTCCCAAATAAATTTTATGGTATTCCTCACATTAAAAATATATTTAATATACCCTTAAAAAATAAGTAGTTTCCTACTGTTCAATTTTTCACTTTAAGATCTCATCACTCAAAACCTCAAATGGGTGTCTATGACATTGATGATATGATAAGAAATAATATTATAGACAAAATATAGAAACCAAATATTTTATGGTAACCTCACATGATAACATACCAAAAATAATGATATCTAAGAAGGGAACTAATACCTATATAATAGACCATAACCCCCACCCATGATTTACATCCAAAATCATAAACATTAAATTTCATTCTTTCATTATGATAATTATTACACAATTTATTTTATTACAAACATTGAAACATCAATTTGAAAAAATTAATGACTTACATAACATAAGATATTTATTATTTATAGTTTTAGAGAATTAATAAAATAACCACCATAAAAAATGCATATTACTTCAGTTGAAAATTTTTCACACTTAAACAAGATTATCTATTTTAAAATTAAGTCTTCATCATCATATATATGTAATACCTTATAAAAAAACACATTTTACATTATTATTTTTAACTTAATGAAAAAATATTTGTTATATAAAATGATCAGTAAGTTTAAATAAAATAGTTCTCAATTGAATGTCATCAGTGAACATAGGAAGTCAATAAGGGTGTTATGATATATTCTGAGTTCATCAATGAATCATAAAAGAACTCATACACATCAATATTTGAGTCATCAAATAAAGAAACATCAAAATGTCAAGATTCATTATAATCAATAAGCATGACCCATTTAATATCAATACTGATCATTAGAATCAATTTAACGCCATTGAATGGAAAATAATTTTATTTGGTATATAGGAACATTTATTTTCATAGCTCATGTAAACCCCATGTCCAAAATAACATGTGAAATGTAAAATATATAGGAAAACCCTAAGATAATTTTATCTTTATTTCATCTTATTAAAAGTATAATGACCCAATTCATTAAAGATATATTTAGGAACACCCATAGTTGAAGCAATAACACAATCACCTATATCTATTTGGAAAATCGATCTTAGATGCTATAATGGGATTAAATTTAAATAAATATGATGAATCAACATATAAAATCTAGTGGGGTCACCATAAACTATATGGGAATCCCGATTATAAGAATATCCACGATCCACAATATAAATAATGTTCCATGATATTTCATTTCATTATAAAACATATTTTATCCTTCATTATTCCATTAAAAACTTGTTTAACCCCTTAGAAGGAATGTGTATCAATTAAATATCATTTAAACATCATTTAATAATGTAAATTAAATGTGTTTAAAAAATTTATATGAAACATGATTAATTATAATATGAGAAATAAGTGTTATAACAAATTTATTTCAAATAATATTCTTTCATCCATAGAAAAAATGAGGAATGTGTCAATAATAAATTTCCCCAATGGATGATAAGTCACAAGATATATTTTTCTTATCACGTATTAATGGATATTACATTGAAATATCATAATAATTTTATAAAGAGATTATCATTTTCAATTTGAAGACAACTCTTTAAAAAAACATTTTCAAAAACATTTTCTTTAAAAGTGAAAAAAAAAACATTTACCTGAATTTAAGGATCAAATTTTCAATAAGAATCAATGTATATTTATATAATGTAATATCGTATTAAATGATAGTCATTTTAGGGGGTAATTTAATACATGTTGTAAATATTTATCCATAAGTGTTGTAAAAAGGACAGAAAAGTTCCTTGTTCGGAAAGAGGTTAGAATATTATACTGAATAAAAATTCAAAAAAATGTTTAAAACATTATATAATATTAAATTTATAAAATGGTAAAAACATGATTTACTTTTTTTTAGAATACCTATTTTTGGAAGAATATTTATTCTCTTCCAAAGGGGAAAATAAATTAAAATTTCATTAAAAATATTTTATATGAAATTTACCAATGAGTGGAAAAATGTTACGATTAATTTTATAAATAAATAATTACTACAGTATTATAATATTAATTTTATTCATTATATTTTTATCAAAATATATTCAAATGGGATACGCAATCAAAAACCATCCCAATAAACGATAAGATTGTACCAAATGACTCTTATCTCATTTGAAACATTGAATCATAACACTCAAGTTAGAATGAAAATAAAAGAAAAATAAATAATAATTAAAAAAGAGGATAATAATGATATAATAGGTCAACGTGTTATTATATTCACATCATAAAATAATATTGGATTATAATATAACATAGTTTTCAAAGAAGAAATATTGAGACCAAAGACCCCTTCCAAAATGTTAAATTGAATATCTAAAAACATGAAAGTACGATATTAAATTGTATATGTAAATAACCATAACATTAATGATAATAATAAAAATATAAAGTAATATTAATTATATAAAACATATAAGAATTTATTCGGTGAATGACGCATATATCTCACAGAAATAAAGTAGAGATAAAAAACCTCACATCTCAAATGACTCTTATCACGTGATCATTTTCATCATGAATAATGAACATACATAATTTTATTACTTTATTAAGAACCATTAAATGGATTAATATTACAGTTATATCTATTATTTTATTTTTATATATGATTATATAATAAAATAGGTTTACGTTATAAGTTTTGACCATATTTTGGTTATGTGTCTAAAATTTCATTTTAAGGGTTGATATGGTAAAATAAGTTATAATATAAAATTATAATTAACAACAAAAATAATAAAATATCATATTTACACATAAATTAATCTTATAAAAAAATCATGCAATTATTTTAGAAAAAATGAATTATCATTACGATTATGCAGACAGATGGCCACACGTACACATGAGTAACCTTTCCATTTTTCAATGATTATTATAGATAGAAGGTATTAAACATGTTTTTATAAATAATTAACATAATAACACAATAATTATTATTAGATTATATAAAATTATTTATTTCATTAATGTGATTTGGTTTTTAAGAAAGGAATCGTGTCGCATTGAGGAGGTGGTAGTCCACACATCCATGAATGATGTAATTTTTTCAATGAGTGAAATTGATTAAATAAAATGAATATTACATTAGAATCTCATATTTTTATTTTATTTACTATTATTAACTTCAATGTAACGGGTTAGTGAAAAAAGATTCACATGGCTTCCTATGGATATAGTACACCATTCACACGAGTGATGTTACTATATCCCATTAATTTTATATTATTTAATATATATATATATATATATATGATATAATTACTATATATATAAATATATTATATATGTTAAATATTAAATTTATATCCATCATCATACACAACCATGGGTGGTTGTAATGGGAAAACGAATGGCATTGATTCACAAGGAGGTATTCCTCCTTACACATGAATACTGATTTCATAACCCTTATGATGTAAGTGTGTGGGGTTATTGTTAATACCCATAAATAAAAAAAATTATAATTAATAATCATCGGATATAATATCAACATGCTCTATAATGTCATTAATTTGAATTGAGGAACAAATAAAATAGAAATTCTCATTTTATATTATTACATTTTATTCTAATAGATCCTTTTATTTTTCACTTAAGGAATTCCATGGTGTGATAATTTTCCATAAAATGGAATATAGAATGAGATTATAGAAGTTGATAATTTATTTGGGCTAGGATAGATCAATAAAAATGATATTTATATTGCGATGAGAGGACATTAGTGGGTGGGCTTTACTAAGTGAGGTTAGTGGCCGAATTTTAATTTTATTTAATAAATGAATTACAACTATGTTTTTTCATGTCAATAACAAATAATAATTTTAATTTATCAATAATAATAAAATATAATGTAAAAAATGGAAATAATATTGTCATTGGACTTGTTTCTATCTGTTTTACACTTTATATTCTTTTTTTAACTGCTAGGTAATGTATTTTTTTTAATGTAGATGTCATGGTAAATTTTAATTGATTTCACTAATCAGTTTAATAAAAAAAATTAATTGACCTTATTAGATAATATATAATTTTCAAATTCAAAATAAGGATTAATATTTTCCAAATTCATCTAATAGTATATGCAAAATTTAAAATAATATAATCCTCGTAGATGGAATTAGACAGTTTTTTTTTTAACAAGATAATTTTTTTTGGAAACATATGATTAAAAATTAACTCTAAGACTAAAAGATATCATTGAATGAAAATAAATTAAATTTACTGATATATAATTTATAAATTTAATTTTAATGATTTCCCATAATTTTAATTAATTAATTAAAATTGAGAAACATTATGCAATTTATTACTATTTAAAAAACACATTTTTGAACAAAAAACACAATTATACTAAAATCTAATATAAAGATGATTAAACGAAATTAATTGGATTAAATATTTCATATAGTAAATGGAAATAAATTAAAAATATATTTGTTACTTTAAATTAAATAAATTATTTATAAGTAAATAATATTAATATAAATTGATGTTTTTCAATATTCACTGAAAGAACAATATTTTTAGGAAAATCCTAAAATATCTCCTATTGATAATTTTGAATATCAAATTCCAAAAATATGTTAATTTCATAAAATATTAATTTATTAAAATTTATAGAAATGAACTGTAATATTATTTTCATGAATAAAAATAATTTTTTCAAGATGACATATTTTTTAGAAATAAAATCACATTAAATAAAATTTACTGAATATTTACTAAATATTTATTCATATTTTTACATTAAGTAAAACATATATAAATAAATATATATATTTCATAAATAAGTAAATATTTTCCATACCTTCCAATATAAGGGATAGATTATAACATTTATATTTATTATTGGTCCATTAAGCTTAGTGTTTAATATAGAATAAGAAAAAAAACATAAAAGTATCATGTTTGTGTGTACTGAAAGATATTTACGTGATTAAATTTGTTTGAGAGTATATTTATCATAAAGTATTAGGTAGTTATAATTTCATCTATGTTTACTTTTGGGTGTTTTTTATGGTATCAAACTAAATTATATTTTTTTTAAATCTCAGGGTGTTATCAAATGTGTGTCACGAAACAAAATTAAAACATCATAAAAAATAGAATATATTTTATTTAATTGTATGATATAGTATGGTGTTATCGTCATTTAAGAATATAAATCATTAAAACATTTTGATGTAAAAAAATATATTCAAATGTTATTTAAAATATTCCATAAAAAACTGTAGAAGTCATACTTTTATTTTAGTAAAATATTAATATAACATTCAATAAAAATAATAATATAGTATTAACTGTAAAACCATTTAAACATATAAATTAACCATCATGATGAATAATGTATATAATTTTTGGAAAATAACTTCATGATATAGAATAAAAAAACAATATTTTATTCTTTCGTATTAATTTTAAAGTAAATCAAATAGAAAATATTAGAAAATATTCTAAATTAATCATTGTTAATGAATGTAAAATGTATTTGAAAAATAAAATATTCAACAATTTTTATATGGACATAATATTTCATTAAATGGTTATTAAAAATATGTATTTCAAAAAGATCAGTTCATAAATAGAGTGAATCTGGGAAATTATTTATTAAAAACATTTTTTCTACATTTTTTGAGAACCAAATAAATGAAACTTTTAATAATAATTGAAGGAATAATAAAATAAATTAAAAGAATACAATATTTTCATTTAATATTAAATAAACATATAAATTTTGACAATGAGAATTTAAATTTAATTAATCTCTATAAAAAGTGATATTGTGAAAAAAAATTACTTGGAGTCCAAAAATTTTATATACATCATTAAAAATCATGTACAATAAATTTACTCTTATTATATATATAAAGTATAATGAAATAATTTTTATATTACTATATATAATTCTCATAAAATTATTTATCTCTAATTTATTAAAAAATAGTCATTAAATTCAATATTCATGTTTCATTGGTTCTGCATTCCACAAATATTATTATCTATCAATGTGAGGCCATTTGGATTTGTCATAGTATAATAATATCAGGCATTATAATGAATTCATAAAAATAATAAATATTAATTATATATAAATTTATTACCGTCGATGAATGATAGTGATGAATAATGAAATACATTACTTCCTGGAGATGATAGGACATATTTCAAACATAAATATATATTTTCATCATTTTTTCTTGTTCATATTTTGGGTATTGATTTCTCTCTCGAGTTCTTGGGGTAAATTTTTTAAAATTTTATGAAATCTATTACAAATTTGTTTTCCCATTTTTATTCATGAGTTTTCTTAGGATTTTTTAGACAAAAATTTATATGTTGGGCATGATAGAAGTTGTCTTATGGTTAGAACACAATTAAAGGAAATTGGGTGACCTAACCTGAGATACTGTGTGAGCCTTATGATTTCTTATGTAGGGGAATAAACCCATATATGATTATGAAATCTATATTAAAGGTGTAAAAATGGTTTTAGAATTTTATACCGAACCATCAAACCTAGTTGGCACACAATTTACTATACCAAGTGGCCAAACGATGCAGGTTCCCATGTTATTCAGTATAGGGACTAAAATTGTTGCATAGTATAGTAAACCATGTATCATAACCATGAGTAGTGCATATGTCATTATAATATGTATTTTATATTATACCCTCTTCATTATTTTTTCCCAAAATGCCTCATTTCCCCTCCTTTAGTTCTTATGACCCTAGGGGATCTCTTCCCATTTTCTATAATCCACCCTGTTGTTCCATAGTGTAGATCAATTAGATTTAATCAATTATTGGGTGTTATTTCATTAGATAAATATCTCATCCATTCATCCTCTTCCAATTTATTCTACTTTTGATTTTATTCTCTTATTTCATTGTAATCTAGATCTAAGGTTAATGTTTACCTTCTATTATGTTTATTTCTATCTTTATATGGGTTTTCATGCTTGTTGTTGGTTAATGGAATATTCACAGAGATGTTTTAGGTTGGTGTTGTTGAATAGCATGTGATTTGAGGTTGGATTCCCATTTCTGATAACCAATAAGATTAATAATAATGTGTTTCATATTTTTATATCCTTCACCATATGTTAAATAGGGATTTCTTACTTTTAAAAGAATTTATTGATGTTGAATGAGGGTGTTATCATATTTATATTGAGTCTTATAAAATTATTTTGAAAAAATGATTCACACCATGTGTTTGATATAATGTATGGTAGGATTTTGTTAGTGTAATATGGGTTTTCATGCACTTACAAGATTTGTAAATATATTTTTCACATATAAAATAGTGGATTAAATTATGAAAATTAATTTCTAAACATTTTCAACATGATTTTTCTATGTGTTGGGTTTGTTGAAAATGGTATTATATGTGATGATGATGTTTGGTCTATTTTTGATTTTTATGAAAGTGGAAATTTCTTGAAAAAAGTGTAATGAGTATTAAAATGGATATTTCTAAATGATTGTGAAATTGAAATGGTATTTCTGCCACATTTTTTATGTGGTTTATTATTTCAGTGAATAATGGTTTTGGAGGTCCATTTAGTGCATTGTGATATTAGTGAAATTATTTTCTAAAAAACACTGCATAGAGATTCATGTTTCATGGTTTATATTGAATATATAGGATTTTCTAACTAGGAGATAATAATTATCTATTTTTAGAAGAATTGGATGTCGTTAGATTGAAATCCATTTATATCTACTGGGTTTGATGAAATATATCAATCCTTGGGTGACCCAAGGTTATGCCTATGTGTGATTCTTCTATGTGAGATATATATATATGTGTTGACTTTATGCTTATATATTTTTGATCACCCATTTTTGAATAATGATATGAGAAATTGTAAAATATATAAAATTTTATTACAATGATTATTGTACAACCTTATCATTAAACCCTCATTGTTGACCCATAGTAAGGAATTGGTTTGATTTGTATTGTTTCTATGGGAGAGTTCCCGTTGTGCAGAACATGTAGGGTGAAATCAAGCTTGTGTGTGGTTTATGTTGTCATTAGATCTGGCATGCCTTTGAGATGAGTCAATATAAAAAATATATTCATTATTATTTCACGTGCTCCATTTTTCTCCCATATCGTTCGGCACTTAGTTTTCTGGAGTGGATTACTGAGACACATATATTGGTTGTCTACTCCAGTGTTAACAGCTCAATATACCAAATTGTATTTTGTGGATATGGTTTTTGTATTGTTGTCTTCTTAGTAATATGGATAAAATGTTTTTCATTTGTTTATGTAAAATGGTTTAATATTCTTTTTTCACTCATTCTAATTATCTAAATTAAATTATATCATTCTACTTAAAAATAACAATGCCAATTTCTTATAAGATATTGTGAGTTTATGTTTTAATATGTGAGGTAGACCATTATTTTCATTAACATAAATGATTGTGTTAAAAATAATTTTATATAATGTATTTTAAACCTTAAATGTATAGAACATTTATTTAAAGGATGTTCATTTTGAATAGATTTTTTCCAGAATACCTCTTGAGTTTTAATACACATGCCTGTAGTTCATTGTTGTTGTTATTTTTTTGAAGGTTTGTGAATGTTTTTTATCTCTGAATGAGTTTGTTTTTATTGGTATCATAGTGTGACCCCTATGGTCTCATGGAGATGTTCTGGTCTCTAGGTCCATTTTGGGGTTTGTGGTTCAGTTTTTTTTATTCCCATCTTTTCAAAAAATAGTGTTCATTTTAAATATTTGTTTGTATTTGGAATTTTTTTTCTCTATTAGTTATTTTTATATTTGGAGAAATACTTTCCATTGATTCTTTTTTGATTCCCATAACTTTTTTCATTCTTAGGATGATTTGGAACACCCCAATGACATTGCAACAGATTAACCTGGGTGACTAGTTTTGGGTGGGCCTTGGTTGGTTGCTGAAAAAAATTGATTCAAAGACGATTGGTTATTTTGAAGAACTTGAATTTTTTTCTCCCGTTGATATTTTTTGATGTCTAAATAGATGTATTAGGACTATTAAAAATGGGATGTCAGTATGAGTTAGTGTTTGGATAGTGTATTTGTTCATGAAGAATGGGTTACCATGAGAAGTCATGTTTTTTTAGTAAATTAGGTTATTTTTGAATGTTTTATGTTTCTAAAATGTGAATATATTTATGAAAATGGTCTTAGTGAGCTCATAGAGCCTGAAAATCTATTTGAATAGATGGATATGGTCCTCATAGACTCTCTATGATAGTGCTATGAGTTGAATATGTCCACCAACCATATAGCCAAGTCACCCATTTACACTAGTTTCCCTTTCTTAGTTGTTATGGATTGTCCATGATTTTGGTAAAATATTTTAAGAACTATTGTTTTGTAAATTTGAAAAAATAATTTTTATGTGATGATGATCTGAATTTTTGGAATGATAGAAAAATGGTTTTCCAAATCATTTTGAAAAAATAATTAGAAGACATATTTTTATAAAAAGATATATTGGTAAAAGAGGATCTGTTAACGAGTATTAATTTTTATAATCAATGTATTGGATGTAGTGATTAATTTTATTTTGGAATAATAAATATAATGTAATTATGGTTGTGGAAACTTAGTTCAAATGACGAGAAATGAGTTTTTAAAAATTCAATATTGGACTAAAATAGATTTTTTTGAGCAGGAAAAATGTTTTCAATGGGATGAATTATATCATTCAGAGTCCATGGAAGTTTATTTTTATTAAGATAAATCAGATTTATGTTTATATATTGAAAATATTTTTAACATAGCGGTTAGTATGATTGAAAAATTCCTTATATGTTTTGAAATTACATTTAGATAAATATTGTGAAAACATGGATAATTTTTTTTGAATGCATGTTTCATTTTTAGATTTGGTATTTCCATTTGTCCTCACATGCATGGATATGTGTGGGAACGTCAAAATAGGACTATAAAAGATAATGAGTTCCTGTATTTGAATGTGATTGTTAGTACCCAGGGTGGAATGAAAATGTGAACTTGTGAGGATCCGTGTAATACCATTGGTGAGTGTGCAACCCACCATGTTTGTTTTATTTCAAAAGTTGGTTTATGGGTAATATCATAGTGTTTGAATTCTATGTTGATTAGTGAGTCTCTTATGAGGTATGGGTATTTTTCTAATGTGTTCTTCAAGTGGTGAAATTACTTTTTCTGGCATGTTTTTAATTTGGATTGTGGTTTTCATGTTGGTTAGTGTTTTCCCCCTCTAATGGATTGATTGATATATGAGGTGAAGGTATGGGTGGTTTACTGTTAGTGGACCCTCCAGATGATCAACCTATGATTTATGATGATGAGATTCGGTAGTTAAAGTCTCTTTACTTTTATGTTCAACCATAGTCACTTGTTGTGGAAGTGTATATGTACAAAATAGAAAGGCCCTCCAATCTCCATGAGTTTCCTGAGTCGATAAATGTATTGTTTGAAAACATTTTTTTTATGATCTGAACATGATGTGGGGGATGTTATTCTTCTGAGCCCATCATTAGAGAGATCAAATATGGGTATTCTTCAATGTTTCTTGAGTCTTTCAGTAATTTTCAATGGTAGTAAATGAGAGGAAATGGTTAGAGATATGATTTCATAAGTACGGTGATGAATCATTTTTATATTGATTTTTTCATTTTTTGGCTCTAGTTCAATACCTTATTAATTTTTAATAGAGATTTCCTGGAATTTTCAGAGTGAGCTTCATGATAATCTAAAGATGAAGGTGTCAGAATTTCGTCTATGATATTTTTATGATGTTGTATGGAAAGAAGTTCATATTAATTCTATGATAGAGGGAGTTCTCAAGTTATATTTCAATCCATAGATCTATGTTTGTGGATAAAATAATCATATTAAGGAGATAGTGGTTCATCCTGATGATGTTGGTGATCACTGTAGTATTAAAAGGCATATTTAAATTTCATCATCTTCAACTAAGAACATGATCAATGTGTTTTATCATTATGGAAAGATGATTGATAATTATCCATAATATACATTCACTTTGAATATCTATAATCTATATGGACACCTTTTTCACATTAAAATATTTTTTCATGGTGTTTCAAATATGTGACATGAAGTTATATCCACCCCTTCGAAAAATACTCTTTCCCATTTTCAATTGTAGGGTGTCATACTATGCCTAGTTTAATGTCCCATTCATTATATGAATCTTTTTCTAATTCTTGTCACTAGTGGGGTTTAATGGTTTATCATTTTATTTAGTATTGTAAAAGATAATGTTTTAAATATTTTGAAAACATTGGCATTCATGGAATACATTTTTTCTTTTGAAATTTTATTATTTTTAAAGTCATACCTATAGGTTTGTCCCAGGGGTATATTTCCTAAAATGTTTCCTGGTTAGGGTGAATGAAGAATTTGGTGTAACATCTAAAATATTATATATATGTATGTGATGTGATAGAAAAAATTGTATATCATGGTATTACATGTTCAGATGGATTCAACTAGAAATCTATGTGGCCTCTTGCAACACCTAAATATAGAGTCCTAATTACGGATTATCATCTCAAGATAGTGAGGTAGTGTAATCCTCAAGACAATAGTGTTCCAGCTATTGAATCTCCAGTGAATCTTACACGTTGTTAATAATTGGTGGAGTGATATACTATTATCTAGATTTTTTCTTTAATTCAGATATTGGGAAATATTAAGGTTCTCTGATATAGATTAATCATCTAGGTAGGTCTGTTTTTTAAAAAAAATGGCATATAGGACTAATATCTTTGTTGTGGCCCAAATGGTATGAAGGTTCCTCTGTGGTTTTGAGGAATATTGGTGGTATATTTATCATGTAATTCGAGTAGTACAACCATTTGAGATTCACTTCTCTAAATTTTTTCCCTTGTGTTGTTAGACCTCATGAGTTAGATTTAGTTTTGGGTGTATCACATTGTTTCGAGTTACATTTATTTGGGACCAGTGTGGTGGGGTTTAGCCTATTTGGGAATTAATATGTTGTCCTATGTTAGATTTCCTCATGTCATTCTATGACGAATTATTTATGCTAGATATTTCATAATAATGGAGAGGCCATTAGTGCGTCTTGTTGAAGTTTCATATTGAATAGATCAATGATTGTTGGGTTTTGACAGTGTCAAGATCACTCTGTCTTCTAATGATAGTAATTTGTTTCGTTTTGAGTAATTTTTCTAGTATTAGGAGATATCTTTTTGAGGTTATGGAATATTGGGCCCCACTCTATCTTGTGTATTATTTTGAGTTTTTAGAGAGGTGATTCTATATTTCCATCAGGTTTAATGATGGTGGTTTTCTGAAATAGATCATTGTGGGTCAAGGCATATGCTCTATTTGGGGGTAGTTGTGGTGTTATCAGATTGATTTAATGGATCAAGGTGTTGATGAAATCAATTTTATTTTACAAAAAATTCAAAAATATTAAGAAATTTTATGGTCAAAAACTGTAATAATAGAATGAATTTCCACATTAGGTTTTTTATTTATTCCCT